>OY728126.1:626946296-629446296 GCA_963277665.1 Viscum album
TTCCTCATTATTTATACATGGAATACATTTATAAAATGAAATATATTAATTTGAAGTTATAATAAATAATAATAAAGAGAACCAGTAAGATCATGAATTTTGAAGGGGATAACATATATAGGTATTATCTTTCTCTTCATTCCAAATATTATAAACTTCTTTATAGGAGATATTTATAGGAATACCGTATCACCAAATTTTAACAATGGGTCTTACTAACAACTGTCATCATAACACATATATCAACTCTAAGATTCCATGTTGTGATACTGAATGGATTTAACCTTCTCTGTCATTTCCTCAGCTACCCCAGGTCCCAATGTTTGTCATTATCCAACTATTGCGTAACATAATAGAGTTTTCCACTTCTTACCATAATAGGATTCATAAGTATCCATATTGATGATCAAGTGAAATTTAATATTTTAGGAAAATTATAAAATAAGAATGTGTTGAACCCAACCACCTTTTAAGCCCATATAACATCTCTCAACATGACTTATAGGGTTTGAATGGTTTTATTAGACTGGATGTCTATTTGAGGTTGATATGAAATTCTAAAGTTAAACTCTATATTCAAATATTACTAAAATCATCTATAACATTAAGGTAAACCTCATATCTTGATCAGATATAACTGAATGTGTTACCCTATGTAGTATTACAAATTTCTTAATGTATATCCTAGCTTCTTTATAAGGAGAAAACTCTTCTATGATATTAATGAAATTTGTTGAATTTATAAGGTGATATACTGCAACCCAAATATAATTATGGTCTATAGATGTTTTAGGGATTATAGTGACTAAATCTGTGGGGTTATTTTCCAATTTCTATTCTATTATGTGTAATGTTTGTAACACCCCATTGGACTTATCTCTCTAAGACTTAACTATATAACATATTATGAAGTTTTATACATACTCTGCAATAACCATTTTCATGTTATCACACTATAAATTCTTTTTTATATCTCTATAGATATTCAAAATTCTATGATAAATAAAGAATTATGAATTATAATATTCACCCAATGGATCCAAATTCATGTCCGGTATTTATGGGGCCAATACTCTATTCATAAACCTTACCATTCCATCATGATTAGGGTCGAACTGTGGAACAATACTTCCCTTCATTTTTAGCTTTACGTCTTCCTCCTCTACATCAATAATTTTTACATGGATGTATTGTTGAACATTCCTCTTGGAAAGAGATGAACTTTATCATTTCCTTATGATTTCAAGGTTAATTCTATAAAAATAAATAAGTATTGGATATATATATATATATATATAACCTCATTATGGATTGATTATCATGGTACTTCTGACTCATATCGTCAACACCATTGTTCATATTATTAGGTTTTTAATGGATTGAGTAGTCATAGTCATTAATCAACTCTAAAAATATCTTTTAGCAATTATTAAACACTTTATATGTGTATATATATATCAAGATTTTCGAATTATTATATATATCACACATTTATCCATATTTTCAATTTTGGTTCTCACCTCAACCATTTCAAATAATTTCAATCAAGAATAGGTAATAAAACCTATATAATAGAATTAATTCCCATTGGAAGTTATATTCTTCCTCACACCAATATATGATCATAGGTTAATTTGGAAAATCAAATGTGCGTTCAAATCCCCCAAAATTGATATCATATCTATATAAAGTGAGATAATAAATGCACAATATCTCTTCAAATTTGAATATAAGAAGAAAAAAAGATATTTAGGAAGCATATTCCCACAAACTTTTATTTGTGAGAAAATATAAACCTGACAATAAATCAGCATACCACTAGAGATAATTTTTTTTAATTAAACAATTAGTCATTTTGGTGGTCATTTTTTTCTTATCAAACATTCTAGGAATACTTTATTGTGTTAAAAATAACCAATCACAACACTCGTAGTTCTTGAGTGGATGATCAGTGCAAATTAATCCACTTCATTTTTGAAACCCACTAAAGTAGTTTTTATTGAATAAGGAATTCCCTTATTATATTTTTAATGGGTTTTATTGATGTTTATAATCGTATTTATCCCTTAAATTTTCACTTAAATTGATATATCCCATGATTTTGACATTTATCACATTTAACTATTAATGGTAACTTAAGAGGAACTATATTCCTCATCATTGGGTCCATTAGAATCTTCATTTTTCATCTAAAATTTTCTAATTCATTCCCTCCACTTAAACATATAAAATATCTTATAGTTTCATTGATTCATTTATTTGGGTGCTTATTTCCACATTTTTGACATGTGAGAAATTGAATCCTCATTCCTCCATGGACATTGTCACATGAACATTCTAGAAACTACATTTTCCTCTTGTTTTTAATTTGAACTGGGTTCATGTTTTCAATCACTAATCAAGAATTTCGATTAGTATTAACCATCATAATTTTAATCCTAGACCCCATCCCATTTGGTTTCTCAGGAGGATGTTTATTAAATTGTTCATCAAATAAATTGTTTGAATGATTCATCCTATTTCTAACCACTAGATAAAATCAATAAAATTCATGTGAGTGTCAATCAACATTAATCACTGAAGGAAATTAAGTGAAAATAATTTATAATATATCCTAAATTATAACACATTCATTAACTCTTGAAAATTCCAGTTCATCCTATACCACATAGTTTTATCATAGGTTTTTATTAGTTGTATCCTCTCACTATTCATAAGAATTCACAAAGAGAATATGAATTAATCAAAACATATCATGTGGGAGTGTTAATCAAGGTGTATAGTTAGGAATCTTTGATATACACCAGGTAAAGATTGAGTTAATACTCAGACAACATTTCCGGGGTTATTATCCCGTGGTGCATCTCTTCCAAATCCTATATCCACTTGTTTATATCCAAATATAAATTTTCATTATTAAGAATCCTTTCAATATCTACTTTACCAAAACATCATGATGTTATCTTATACTTAGGATTATCCCCACAGGTTTCACTATGTTTTCTAATCCTATTATCCAAAAATAAAAAATTAATAAAATTAAACACCCATGAAATTTTAGTTTAAAAAGAATAGTATATTTTATTCTACATTCCACATGAAATACTGAACATAAAATAAATTATTCCATGCTATTAAATTTATTTTACTAAAATATGAGTTTTATAAACTAGACATTGGATTGGTTGGTATGAGGAGTGGCTTCATTAGAAAATATATGTAGAAATATTTTCCTTAATATAAAATTATTTATTACTATATAGGAAATAAAGACTCAAATTTAAATAAAATCACATAATATTAATGGATATATTTTCTAGAAACTGAATTTTTTTTGAAATGGATATTTTTCAATGTAAATTACATTAATCACTATATATGATTTGTTTTAAGAAAATGTGTAGATAATATATTTAATTAAATAAATTAACATTAATCTAGTTGTAGTTTCTAGATATGGAATGAGTGTAAATTCATTTGTTACATCAAAAATACATTTTCTTCAAAAAAAAAGTTTTTATTTCATTTTATGCATGGATATAATGATTAATTCCTACCACATTTGGAAATTGTACTTGATAAAATGGAAATAAATTTTGAAATTGTTGTGTCCAATAATCATGAAAAATATTTTTATGATTTTTCTAAAAACGTTTATTTTCAAATGAATAGTGAAAATAAAATTTTTTCAAAAAAACTATAATTTATTTAATTTTACTAAAAATAATTTCAATGATATTGTTGGTTTTAGATTTTTTTGAAAGAAACATAAGTATAATATTAGTAAACATAATCAAATTAATGTCTTGGAAATCAATATTATTCAATATTATGGTATGAAATCATTTTTATTCTTAAAATGGTTTTTTCCTAAAAATTGTTCTTTGTTGTGTTTTTCACTTATATTAAAATTCATTTTAAAAAAATATAAGAAATTAAATCATATAAATTGTAATACTTATTTTTTATCATTACTTTCATGTAATTAGATAATATTTATTTCATTTCTAGTCATAAGGAATAGTAACCATGGTAAAATTTTAGCACTATAGTAAAGGTCAAAATGGGTTAAATGGGGATAAAACTATGGGTTAAGGTGTAAGATAATACAAAAGATATATTTATTTCAATGGATTTCAACCAAAATCATTCTAGATAACATGTATTTTTACTCTTTAAGGGTCAAGATGCTTACCATAAATGGAAAAACAACCAGTAAATTGAATATGGTAGACTTTTTAAAGCATATCATAATTAGTTGTCCAAAGATTTTATTTTTAGAAATTTAATATCATTTTTTATAAAATATAAAAAATTTAAATTTTAAAAATATTCATTTACTTTGACTTTAATAGCATCAATTAAAAAATAAAATATTTTAATACATCCCAAGAATGTTACATGTACCTATGAAATTTATGTATCATATTATTTTTTTTCAAATTATACTACTTATAATATTTTAAATATAATTTATTTTATTTTTCCATTAATTGAATAATTAGTTAGTCAGAGTTATGTTAGTATTTATGTTAATTATAAATTAAATAAAAATTAAAAATAATTTAATTGGTTTAAGAGAAATCATTTATATTTAAAAATAGTATTTATAACTAAACATATCATCTGGTTATCTCTATGTTAAAAATATTATATTTACTAAAAACAATAGTGTGATATATTTTACTTTTCATTAAATAAAATATTAGAAAATATATAATCCCATCCAAATGGAAATAAAAGGACATATATTAAAACTTTTTATGAATATTGATCAAATATACTCATCCAATAAAATTCATAGAATATTTAGTGTCATTTTTAAATCCATATCTTTTTATTTTTAACTTTAATAACATAATTTACCATTTACCATGGTAACAAAAATTATTAAGGTCACTACTCAAAAAAGGTACATATTTATGAAATTTGTACCTTCTAATCCCAAATATATAATCCACTTTTCAAGATTCAAAACACATAATTTTCCTAACACAATTTAATATCAAACTGGGAAAACATATTGAAAAATGGTTTTTGAGAAAAAATATATTTTTAAAATTTAAATTTTTTTATACTAAATTCATATATAACATTCATTTAAACTCAATAATTAGATTATTTGAAATAAAAATTAACTAATTAGATATTATAACTAATAAAAAATATAATTTATCTTTGAAAATACTTTAAAAAACACAAATTTTAATAAAAATCAGTATTTTCCACAATTTATTGAAAAATAAAACTTTTGAGAAAAATCTAAAAATTGCATCATAAGATTATTTTAATATTCTGATTTCAAAAAATAATTTCTTTTTATAAAATAATTTTTATAAATTTTCCAATGATTAAATATAATTTTTTCTCGCAAAAAACAATAAGAATCATTTTCGAAGAAAACATATTTTTGAAGAATAATATGAGTTTTCTAAAAATTGATTTTATATTCCTATAAATTTAATCAATAAATTCTCATTTATTTGGAATATTAAATTAATTACATAATTTGTTTAATCCTATTCATACCCTCTAATTCAAAGTATTTGTTATAATGATCAATGTTAAATAATAATATTTCACGGCTTGTTTATACTCACTGCCACATATTTTATATTCTATATAATAATGTAATTCATTTAAAATCATAGGATATTAAAATCAAAGATCATAGTTAATTAAATTAAAGTTTAGTATAGGTTTTCAAGTTAATTTAATATGATGAAATATTATACCAAATTCAATTTTTTTATTTCTTGAATAGTGGTTATTCTTTGTTTTGGGATTTCAAATTGAATTCTAAAATTTGAGTATAAAATATTTGGTTTTTGGGTATGAATTGATGTTTTAATAAAGTATTTAATTTTTTGGATAAGTTATGAGGTGGTCTAACCTATAGTTTTAAACTACATGTGGAACAAAGTACCTGAAGGGAGGTACTGAGTACCTACTGATATTGGGAGAGGGCCTAGTTTCCTAGGGGATCCACCAAGTACCAGGTTTCTTCAAGTTACAGTTTTTTTGGAATGCTAGTATTTTTCAGTGAAATATTTTTTAACACCACTTTTCTCCCCCTTCAATAGCATTCAACCCAGCCCAGTCAAGAAACCTTCAACTAGATCCTCTTATTATTTTATAATATCTTTATTTTCCATTTCATTCATGAATTATATAATGGAAGTTTATCATATATATATATATATATATATTTTAAACCTCTTATATTTTCCATGTATCCCCTATATTCTATTCTCCTCAGATTTTCCATTCTTTTCATAGGTATTTTATGAGTAATTCCACGATATAATGTTGTAATTCATTTGAATTGATGAGTAATATTCTTTTCCTACATAGATAAGGCCATATATTGGGGTATATATCTCATTCAACACTATTTTGGTATAAGTTGATCAAGTTATGGACTATTCAAGGAATTTTATAATTTTGTGGTGGTATTATAGGATTTCAAGTTGTAACTAGTTGTTTATTGATGAAACTATATTTTTGGATATATTTTTGGGGTCATTTCCCAAGGTTATCATTTGGGTTATTCAATATTGTATTGTAGTTTTTTTAATATGAATTATATTATGATGGAATTTGATTTAGTTATTAATATGTGTTTTCCATGGATATTTAAAATGTGTGAATCTTATTTATGGTTATGGTATGTGGTCTCAACCCCTCTAGTGATTTAACAAGATGTTATTGAATCATTTTTGCCACTTATTTTGATAATTAATAATAAAATTAATCTTATATTATGATAACTATGAATAAATTATTTTTAGTGTTATTCTCATATACTTTGTTGTGGACTTGCAAAGGGGATTTTATATGAAATTATTAAATGGTTTTGTTTTAAACTTTTTTTATCTAAAACAAAGATTTAGAACATGGGGAAAATTTGGTATTTTTATTATTTCTATTTTTTATATTAATGTTTAATTTTGGTATATAAATCCAATCAATTTTTAAGTATTTTTTAATGAGACTTGTTTGCATAGGATACAAATTTCTAGACTAATTTATGAAGATATTAATCATGTGTCATTATTCGAGTTACTAAATTACTATAAAAATGAAGGGTGAATTTATGTTATTTAATTTTTAATATGTTTCATTTCTATAATATCATTATTTGAAATGATACATAGATCCAATGGGTTTTATGACCTACAAATTAATTCAGTTAATCTTATGATTGGGATATTTCATGTGACTTTCTTTTTATTTATTATCAAAAGTGTTCTATTGTCCTAGTATTTGGGATAAGAAATATGTCAATGTTTTGGTTTATACACATGTTAAGTAATTTTGATACTATATAGTATAGGTCAATTGAGATTTCAAATTAAGTATTTCCACTTCTTCCTATTAATTTAATCAAAATTACCCTCCCTTTATTTTATCATTCTCTATAAAGGAAATAATTTTTCAACCTCAACATGAATGGGTTATATTTCAAAGATCCAGGGTTACCCTTGGTTAAGATATTACTTCATTAATGAGATAAAATATGTTTTAACTAATTTTGAAGGGGTGTTTTGTTTATTAACATGATTAGCTTCACTAACTTGATTGTTTTTATTTTAAAATAACCAAAAAAACTTCTTAAAAACTATTGGAGTTTTTTTCTTAAAGAATTTAATATATTATTATTTTATATAACGACATCATTTCCATATACAGTTTGTTTTCATGAATCAGTAATCAAATATGTCATATTTTAAAATGTTTTAATAAAATACTCATTTTCTCTATGAGTTAGACTTATTCTTTTATGTGTTAAGGATTAAAATTTTAAACTATTCATTTCATCAAATATAATTAACGTATGAAATCATTAAACTTAAATAAAACCATTCCTTTAATAACGGGTTTTCTTAAATTGAGTTTTCAAAGTGGAAAACCCATTTACATAAAGAACTTTTAACTATCCTTTTTCATTTCTTAAATTGAACATTTTTTACTTCTTATAATTTTTTTGATTATTACGATTATGTATTGGTTAAAACTAATGCCGCACTTGACCATCTACTTGTTTACCCTTCCTTATATACTAGTTAATGTTGGGTATGATCTTAAATGGGTATATCGTATTTAATGATATATATCATATCTTATGTTGTGATTTTCATGTGATGCAAGTTATGTATCATAATTGTATTGAAACCTAAAAAGTCTAGTTGGGCCTTTAACACCTATATCATATTGTACAATATACAAATAAAAAAATGACATCACTCATGATATTCATGCACCATCCACTTTCTTACCTCTGTATTTTTCTTCATTTATAACTCATGACATGGATTATTTAAAGATTCTCATAAATTCATTAAAGGGGTTCATTGAATTAATAAACAATGAGAATAAATGTTGGAGTCTGACATGATTCACTCATTCCAGTATATTCTCTTCAATAAATGAATATCATTGAGAATTCATATATATGGGATCATATCCTTCCTATTAGAGATAATTGGTAACTTCAAAGTCTTTAAATTATCTATTCCCACTTAGTAAATAATTTTTCAAAAAATAATTAATTTTCTAGAACCCATATTAGTTTACATGAATCCTTATGTTTTGAACTAGGATCTAAAGGCCAATGTATTCCCTTCAGATATAGAAAACTATTTTTTCTACTTCGATCGTCTTTGTAAAGCTATAGTCATTTAAAGAAGAAATATTATGGCTACTGCACCCACATTATAGTTACATGATAGTTATTTGATTTGATCATGTTTGATAATTGAATATATATTGTCTTATTGTTTGGGTTTGTTTCTACTACCGAAGATCATGTGATGATCCCCTAAAACCCATTAATAGTATTAGAGCTAGTTTCATCTTGTATTTATCATGATATTCTTGCTAATCTTATAAATAAATGCATTTAATAATTAATCTATAGTCATATTGTATAAAATGATGCATTTAAATTTTTTTTGTTTTGATCTAACATAGTGTATGATAAATTAATATCATACATAATGATATATAAGAAACCCAAATTTTATTCATTACCATTTCTTACAATATGAGATATTATATTGGGATACTCAATACATTGTTTTAATGAAACATAGAGTAATAGAATAAATATAATATATAAGAAATCATAAAATATGATTAGAATTATGTGATATCACTAATCATAGGTAGTGATTTGAGCCACATTTTTTAATACAGACCAATATCATGGAATACAATTGACTAAAAAATTCACACTCCCCTTTTTCCATAATATTTTATAAATGATAATAAGTTACGAAGTACAATATTATTAAAAAATATAAAAAATGTTATCGATATTTTTAATTTAGTTTTATAGTTTTATTATAAATTATAATTATTTGGAATTATAGAATCATATTTTTCATAACCAGATATGATATGAAAATTTTATAATTATTTCTCATGTTTATGAAAATTAATTAAAGTGTTTATTTATATGTTTATTTATTTTTATTATTAATTTTTTTAAAAAGTATAATGTGAATAATGTGTATTCTTTATTTATATGATAAATTTCTTCTACGATATAGAGCCTTGTATTAAAATTTGGGCACAACTCTATAATATTTAGTTTTCATCTACCTTGACCATGGTATTTTTAGTAATAAGATAATGAATAATTATTGAATATACTTTGTGTATAATAGGTGTTCGATATATGATGAATTGAGTTCCCTCTTAAGTAATGTCTCAATGGGGAGAGTGAATTGGGTAAGACTACCGACCAACCTATAGGCTTATTCTTTATTCTAGAAAGATAGGGAGTTGGCTATATATCACACTAGTATTACTCATTTAATTATTTATAATATCATATAAATATATGAAATTATATGAAAATTATATATACCATATTTATGATATTTATTAGGATGTGTACGAATATGTTTGGATTCTATTTTTATGTACGTAGCAATATCTTGTGGGTGTATAAAGGGTTACAGATTAATGTGTTATAGAAACCTTAATTTAGTGGATAGAATATGATTAAAAACCTAAATCATTTAAATAATAGATACATCATGGAATAAAAAATGAGAAAATAAAATTTTCATGAGATAAAAATTATATAATATGCATGAATTTTGTATTAAAATTTTGAGATTATAAAAAGAAAACTCTTGCAATACTAAGTGTGATAATCCTTCCAGAGAAGAACATGTCAATACCTTGATTATCCAACTAGGTAGTTTCATTTCAAAACATAGTTCCCATGGATTATCTTGTGTATGGAATGCCGGGTATGGTTTTTCCTAAGGTTTAGATAACCATGCATAATTGTGAACTTTAGGTAACACTTAGTATGGAAACCATAAGGGTTAGTATACCAGAGTAATATAGTCATGTTTATTATCTATATGATGGATATGAATTAATGGTTTCCTAATTAACTATCCAAGAATAACAAGTTTTGTGGTTGGAATTATTTTCTAACAAAATAACTAAATTTATGAGTTTTACACCAAATCAAGGTCATTTCTTAGTGAAATATATTTTTGAATCCCCAAATAGATATGGTTTATGTGGTAATAATTTTTTATTAGAGTAGTTTAATTAAAATTTCTCCATGAAAATATAGAATATACAATAGTCACCCACATATATTTCTATCTTACAGGTTATGATTTACATCATGATAATAATATTGTCATTACACATAGGTATGAGCTATAAAATATTTTAAAACTAGTATCTATGTATGATAAGTGTTCTCAAAGTGAATAACTCAGATCATCTAAGTGGGAATTTGATAAAGGTAAATTTCACAAATTTTTTCACTATGGTGTTGGATATTCAGTGCGTGTTAAATTTTTTGCTGAAAAAATATATTCTAAGATAGGATGTGACTGAAAAATGATGGAGTAGCTATCAGAGTCAGTAATGGAGCATGATTTTTTGAAATAGAAGTTAGAACCTATGATTTAACCTTATCGAGTTAATTAGTCTTATAATTGGAGAACAATTACTATATTCCCCCCATAAACATAAATTTAATTTCTACATCTTGTATGGAAAAGAAGTAATTTTCAATCACTATTATAAAGGAATGTTGTTATATATATATGAATGACATTTTTTTGGAATTGTGAATATGATAAACTATTTATATATATTACCTATAAATAACCCTATTTATAACATTCATAAAAATAAGGGTAGAGTTTATTCTAATCCCACCATTCTTTGGTTTTATCTCCTTGTAAAAATATATGAGAAACAAATCCAAATATTCTATAGATATGGATTATTATAACCATTAGATAATAAGTTTTATAAATTGTGAATGTTTTTTGTTATTCAATATGACCAACAAAATCTAGTGGAATGGTGAAAATAGTAGTAGGATATTTGATCTCATTCATGGTGATATATGTAGTTCAATGAGTTCTCACTCAATTTTTGGTTTTAAGGAATTATTTACCTTTAATTATGACAATAGTTTGTATATATGTGTGTGTGTTTTTCAGATTCAACACAAGTCTGAAATATTTGAAAAGATCAAAGAGTTTCAGAACAAATTATATAATCAATTGGAAAATTTATTAATATCCTATAATATGTACATGGTAGTGAATAATTATGCATGGAATTCCTTGATAATCTAAGGGATTGTGTATTTGTTTTGAAACTCACTCCCCTAGAAAAAAAATATAAGGTTATGGTTTGTATATTAGGATGAATTATACATTATTGGACATGGTTCTATATATGATGAGTTAATGTGACCTTCCTGTGATATTCTACAGTTTTTATCTAGAGGCTACTTCATTTACAGTAAATCATGTTCTATATAATGCATTCATAAAAAAACCATATGATATATATACTAGGAATTGTCCCATTATGTCTTTTATATTGATATAGGTCTACAAAGAACTCATAATAAATTTTTATTTTGAACAGAAAGGCCCGAAATTAAAAAAATGCCTATTTTTTGTTATCATAAAGAAATAAAATGGATATTATTTCTATAGTTATACTAATAAAACTATATTTATCACTCGATATAGTATTTTACTTGAGAGATGAAACATTTATAGAGAAATATTTGGGAGTAATCTTAATCATACATAAGTTCAAGAGAAAAAATTATGAAGTGTTCCAAATGTGGATGTTGATCTGGTTCTATAATTATTTTTTGGTGAAAGAACAGAATAAAGTTAAATAAGAACCTCAAATGTCTGGAAGAATTCATTAGGATCTCATGAGATATAGATTTATTATTTCTAATAATTATGAAGTAATATTTAAAAATTATAAAACTAATTCCTATAGAGATGATATAGTGAGTTATTATAATAATAAATACTTAGAATTCATGGAATCTGGAATAGATTCCAGGCATACCAACCATGTTTGGATCATAGGGAATGCACTTGAATGGGTGAGTCCCATAGGGTGAAAGTATGTCTTTCAAAAGAAAACATACATGGATTTTAACACCTAGTTATTTTAAAAGAATAAATTCTTTTTTCTATAGTGTATATGAAATTCAACACAGAGGTTAAACAACCCATGAAACATATTTATTTAAACTAAATCTCTTTGATGGCTTGTACAACATGCAACCTCAAACCTAAATGAACAGTAATATAGAATACCATTTTAACCTATATTTATGTTGGTGAATATTAAAATCACTAACTGAAAAATAAAAATTAAGTTTATATTTTGATAAGAAATAAAATAATTATCATTAAAAAGAAAAATATATGTTTTTTGAACAACATTATTTTTCAAAAAATGGTTTAGTCAGGCTTTGCGCACATTATTTAAAATTTATATTTACTAATTTTAGGTAATTTATTTTGAAAAACTAATATCATTTTTTAAATCATTATATAAAAACTATTTTATGGTTAATTGTTTTGATTTTTTAAAATGTTTCATTTTTTGATAAATAGTTAAAAATACTATTTTATACTGAAAACTGTCTTTTCAATTAAATAATTTAGAAGGTAAAATTATATTTTAAGTTAAATTTTAATTAATATTAGTTCAATTATATGTCATGTTAAATATTTTAGGAAATTTTAATCATTTATGTATTGAATTTTGATATTAAAACCTTCTATACTAATGAAATTTTTTTCTTTTGAAACCCTATTTTTTATCACATTTGTGGGTATAATTTTAAATTGGATTTTTTCCACTAAATAGAATTGAATTTGGAAAAATGGATTCAATATTTGGAATCAGAATAATTTATATTACATAATAATTTCCACTTAATTTTTTACCACTATGTATAGTAAAAACAGTAAAATATTAATTACTGTGGTTAATGTAAAAAGTGATTTATTAGGTGTTAAACTAAGAAAATAATGTTTAAAATTTTGTAAAAAATTGTCAAAAACATATTTTATTTCCATATTTAGACCTTATAACAAATAATATTCTATAATTATACATATTGGAGTATTTCACATGATAATAACATTGGTGTAATTGAATATTTTCATAAATTACATGTGTGTACACACCCCCACTTACAAAAGGCCAACCCTTACCCTACCATTTTCATAATTAAAAATCCATTTGGATCAGCAAAGACCAACCCAAATCACATACATAATCCACTAAAATCATCATAGAGTCCTTTATTGTATCATTAATCCATCCTGTGAAGGATTTTTGTGAAAACCTAGAGATGTTGTCCGAAGAAGAGGAAACGTTCATAAATGAGAGTTTTTATTTTGTTTCTTCTTACACCTTATTAAAATATTATTAAAACATTATTATATAATATCCATAGTATCTTCCATATAAAAATATTTTATTATGTTAAGTTAATAACATATATCCATCTCCTCTTCCATTAAATTGGAAATGAAATTGTCAATCATGTGTATGGTGGATTACTCCATTCTAAACTAATGTAATTTGTTTTCTATAACCACCTTTAAAGGTTAGATATGATGATTTATTTTACATTTTTATATTATATTTATGATTTTATTATTCATATTTATTTTTAAAATAAAATTTATCTTATTAATTTCCATGGCCTTTAAATTATGATTATGTCACTCATGTGTGTGGCAGACTACCGACTCGCGAGAATGAAATAAGGATAAAGTTAATGAATATATGTGATATATATGAAATAATATTTATTCTAAAAAATTATTATATCACATAATTATTTATACTTTCGATAGTTTAAGAGTTGATAATGTCGCTCGTGCAAACGTACGACCTACAGTCTCTCAAAAGCAATGCGATCAATTCTGCAGTTCCAACTTTCATATATGGTTATAAAAATTTATATACTTATTAAATAATATATTAATAGAATTAATTTAATTTTTTATAATATTTATATATATAATAGTCCTAATAACAGTAACATTCAAGAAAAAATTCATATTAGAAAACAAAGAAACTAACACCTAAAACAATGAAAATAATAAAATATTTTAAATAAACGAGAGATAAGATGTTATAAGAGAATCATATATGATATTATAAATATAATATGGTAATTTTATAAATTAATAACATGTTAATAACCATTATACATGAGTTTAAATCACATTCATCCAAAATGAAGTGTGAGGTAAGGGTCTTCGTAACAATTTCCCTTCATTGAGACATATTGTATTGGTATGCACCTAATTTCTATTAAATTGTGTATATACTACCACTCTATAATAAAATATCATTATTAATTAATACTTCATTTTATTACAGGTTTCAATTTGAATTATTTTAAGCAAGTATAATTGAATTTAAAATTACCAAGTGGTAAAAAGTTTCATAACTCAATTTGTTTTCATCATCTAAATTACTTTTTCATTGTCTTTAAAATTATAAGATTATGTTTGTAAATAATTATGACTATATGTTTTTTTTATTTAAAAAATTTTTATGTAGATTTAAATGTGTTATACATAACTGATTATTTTATGAATTATCACATTAATTTTATGATCATTGTAAGGGTTTCTTTCACAATCTCATTTTAATCGGTATTGTTTATACTTAAATTTCCATAATAATATTTATTTGATAATTTTATAAGAAACCCATTTTGTTTTCATATCCCGTGGTTATTAATGAATGTTTTCAAGTAATATTTTGATTTATCCACCCATTATTACTTAAAATGATTGATAATTATTTTTTAATAAAATCTGATTTCATTTCTCTCTTCAATCCAAAATCCATTTTATTAAAAAACCATGTTTTTAAAAAATGTTTCCAAAAATGTTTTTATGATTTTCTATAATATTTATTAAAAACATTTTTACCCATGTTTGAAATTTTACACAATGTTTTTAAATCAATATTCATTACATTTTCTAAAATGGCATGTTTGTAATTTAAATAAATGTGAAAGGAATCATTATTTTTACATGTATGACACATATAGAATTTACTACCATCATGACCACTCCATGTTTTAAATATTCTTTTATAAGTTTCATATATTAATTTAAAATATAATTATTTTCAAAATATTGTTTGGACATTATTTTTAAAAAATATATTTTCAATGTAAAAATTATAGTTTACTCAATAAGTTTTTTAAATATATTTTTATGGTATTCCTATTCATCAATGAAAACAATACATTATTTTACTTATATTCCACTGTGGATATGTTCTATTGATTCAATTTTTTAATTCTATATATTTTTTATGATCATTTTGATCAAGGGATGTATTGAAATTCAATTTCTTAATTCATTTTTTATTGTCATTAACTTTCCCTTGAAATATTCACTTTCTTGGGATAATTAAACATTACATTTCTCTTAAATATCCATATTATTTATCATGGATATGTTTATATCTTAAACCATTTATCATTCTTACAAAAGTTTTTCTTCATGGAATACTTCTTATTTATGTTAGGAAATATTAGTATATCAATTTTATTTAATCAATATGGATATTTCATGATAAGGCACATTGTTTTGGAATTAAATGGATTATTCGATATAAGAGGACTGCTTTATACATGAAGTGATGGGTGGGGTGTTGAAATATATTACCCCTAGATTAATTAATAGTATCAATAGGTGAATTGGTAATTTAGAATTAAATGGGTTTTACCAATAGTTTTAAACTGTCTTGTCACAGTTATTGATAGTAAAGGTATAATAATGCCTAAGATCATAACATCCAATAATTATGTATTTTCTTTATTAGGGATTTATTTATTATTATCAAGGAGTTTTTCATAATTATATAATCTCTAGATATATTTAATTCATAATTGTTGATTAAATGGAATGTTTTTTCAATTATTTACCTTTCCATATAAATTACTCTTTATCTATTCATGATATTCTTGTTGTTTAAATGGAATGTATGTTTATTTATTTACCTTTACATATTGATTATTCCTTATCTAATCATGATAGTCAATTTATTGATTAAATAGAATGTGTGTTCACAGATTTACCATTCCATATTGATTATTCCAAATTATTTATTCTTCAATTTACTCATGATAGTTTTCACTTTACATAACACTTACTCAGCATTTAAACTCACCATTTTTATTATTTCATTCCCATGAATCCAAGAAGTGTGCTATGAATGATATTCAAGGATATTATAGAGTTAATAATGATATTAAAAAAATATGCTTAAAATTTTATATTAAAATTTAATATGAAATACATGTAAATATATAGTTTACCAATACTACTAAACTATATGGTCCTTCGGGATTTAATTCATTGTATCTTATGCCAATATAATAAAGAACACATCAACTCCATGATACTAGAGTCAGGGTCATTATATTTGTTATAAGATAATTTTTAGTATAAACCATGGAAAATAAATTCAGGAAAACATTGACTATGGAACATAAGCCTATGACAAACATTGAGGATAAGTATAGTAGAACATCATACGGTTTTTATAATGTAGAGAGTGTGAATTATTTATTGAAAATACATCCCTACCTCGATATTACAAGTGGATGTGGTTCTAGAATAGATCTACCTAGGGTTAATAAAACTTAAAAAGCGCATTTATTTTGTCAAAAGTGTTAACTGGTACAAAATAACAACCCTTACTATACACCTGGTTTGATATTCTTGGAGAATATTCTTTGGATAATTCATATTTTATTTGCAAACCATTATGAAGGATTTGAATAAATGATTACCATGAATAACCTTAGATAAACCTAAATTTTCTTTGGTTGAAAAGTGTAAGGTTGATCATAACTTAAATTAAATAAATAACTATTTGGAGGTTTTGTGTGATGGAATTTTATGATATTTATAGGTGTTTTAAAATAAATTTTATTGAAATATAACCCATTGGTTTAGAATATGAAATGTTTTTAAGGAATAATTCCTTTACATTTTATATACCCAAGATTAAGTGTATTTATAATATTTAAGGTTTAAGTTATCTTTTTTGTTGTGATAATAATGGGTCATTACAGTTTGGGAACAATATAGGAATTACATTAATATAGTTTTTGAGAAAATACTTCCCACATGCCAGGTGGCAATATGTCGTATAAGGAAAGGTCACTAGGCTTGAACCCATAACCAAAGGGAGATAAGGGTTTAAGGACCACCATTAGACTATGAGATATTTTGGTTAATATTTCATTGTTTTTACATAAATTATTTGATGAAAAAATATGAATGATGAGCAAGTGGTCTTACTAATGAAGTTTAGATAGTAATGTATTATATTTGATAACTTTTCCTTACAATATTGGTTTTGGAAAAAATAGTTAGAGAAAAACAGAAATACTTTTCACTATTTTATAGTTTTTAAAATCCGTTAAAAGTGAATTTTAGTGCTTCAGGAATAAAAAAATAATTTTTGGATATTCATTTCTTGGAGTAATTTATGTATTGTAAATTGATTGATGAAAAACCAAAGTATAAAATTGTTCTTATGAAATTATAAAATATCATATAATTATATTTTTTATTTTAGTAGATATTATAATATAACCGCAACATTAGTTAGAGTATATAGAAATAAAAATGTTATCTTATTACCTTCATATCTGATGAATCAAATGGTTTTTAAATCATCACAGATTTAGAGTTTTTAGGTCCTTAAATTTCCATTGATCATTCACTTTTTTATTATCAATGTCCATATCACTCTCTATAATTATTTATTCATTTATCCATTTAAATGTATTCGTATTACAACACTGTTGTTCTATTTAGAAAACTATTTATTTTTTATTCCAGATGATCTTTCATATTTATCCTTCCCTATTCTAATAGGAATTTTTATTTACCCATTTTATGATGTATGTTCTCAACAATGGTATTTCCAAATTTGAAACCCATGATTATAAAGATCAAGTTTAAATTGTTAGGTTTTAATTTATTGAATGTGGGGAAAATGTACCACATTTTTATATTAAATCAACAAAATAGTATTTGATATTGTATGCGACACACTTCACTAAGGTTAAACAACCCACAAAATATATTTCTTTAAATTTAATCACTTCAATAGCTTGTGGAACACACAACCCTGAGCCTAAATGAATTGTAATATAGTATAACATTATAAACATGATGTTAAATTGGTGGTTATTAATAGTACTAAATAAATTATGAAAAATATGTTTACCTTTTGATTATAAATAAAATAATAATTATTTAAAATAAAAATAAATGTTTTCTGAAAAATTGTATTTTTCAAAAAAAATTATTTAGATAGACTTTTCACATATAAATAAATAATTAATTTCATCACTTCTATTAAATAAATTTGACACAATTAATTTAATTTTTAAAATTATCATATAAAAATCATATTTGGGTGAAGTTTTTGTGATTTTTCTAAAAAGTTTCATTTTTTGTTTAATATTGAGAAATACTAATTTTTATCTAAAACTGAATTTTCGTTTTAATAATTTGTGAGGTTAAATTATATTTTAAATTGGTTTTAATGTAAAATTTGTTCAATTACCTTAAAATTTATCTAATTTAAGTCATTATAATAATTTCCATATTTAATTTTGATATTAAAACCATTTATATTTATGATAATTTTCTCTTTAGAAAACCCACTTCTTCATCTCATCTGCAGGTATAATTTTTTATTAGATTCTTATACTTTAGTGAATTGAATTTGAAAAAAATAGTTCCATATATGGAAAATTAATAATTAATAATATTTAATATTTTTAACTTAATTTTTGACCATTTTTAATAGTAAGATAGTAAAAATTAATTTCTTCGGTTAAGGTAAAAACTTATTTGTCGGGGGGGTCAAACTATGAAGATAAGGGTTAAAATTACCTACCAATATGTATAAAACCAATTTAATGGCCATATTTTTACCTTATAACCTCTAGGGGTCAATAATTATCCATTTTTCTACTTTTTTCAGGGTTAAAACGTGAATGTAAATGAATCTATTCAAAAATTCAATGTGTGTTCTCTCCCCCACTTATAAAAGGCCACCCCTATCCTCCCATATTTACACTTATAAATACATTTGATTCCAAAAATAACTGAAAAAATAACTTCATTAGTCCCCTTACAACATCCTAAATCCCATTTGTTTATCAAATTTCGAACCTATGAAGGCTTTATTCCAAAACAAACGATGTAATCTGTAGAAGATGTAACGTTCTTAAATGAGCATTTTTATTTTTCTTCTTCTTCCACATCCATACAAATAATAATAAATCATACATATATAATGTCTAAAGTATCTCCACTATAATTATATTTTATTATGTTATGTTCTTGACCAATATACATATCCTCTTCTATCAACTAGGAAATGAAATTATTAATTGTTTGTACGGCTGACTACTGCCCTGCGAACTGATGTAATTCGTTCTCCATAACTAACATTAAAGGATGGATATTAAGATGGATTTAAATAATTTATATTATATTTATTATATTATTATACTTATTTAATTATAATATCACATATAACTATTTAATTCTCCATACCATTTAAATTACAATAACACCACTCGTTTGTACATTGAACGACCACCTCACGAAGAAATGCAATTCATTTTTCACTTACAATTTAAATGGAATATAAAAAGAATAAATTTAATGAGTATGTTTCATATATATGAAATGATTTGGATTTTGGTAAATTAATGTATCACATAATTCCTTACCCTTCCACCCATTAATGAAATGATAATGTCGTTTGTGCACACATGTAGCCTATCGTCTCCACGAAGTGGTGAGATTCATTTTCCATGTACATCATTCATAAATGGTGATAAAAATTTATATGATGAGTAAATGTAATATTTTTAACACTAATATGATTATTTATGTTCAAGATATATATATTATTCACAAGGACATAAACATTCATGATAAAACGCACATGAGAAAGCAAGAAAATTAACACTCAAAACAATGAAAATAATGAAATATTATTAACTAAAAAGTGATGATATTTTATAATAGAATCATATATGATGTTATAAATATTAATATTTCCTTTTTTTAAATTAATTACATTCTTAAAACCATTATACATGAGTTTAAATCATGTTCAACCAAATGGAAGCATGAGGTAAGGGACTTTATCTCAATTTCTGTTCAATAAGGATTATTGTAATGTATGTACATAATTTCTATTATATGAAGTACATAATACTAATTTTATATCTAATTTCATGATTCAATCATTCCTCATTGTATTTTAAGTTTCAATTTGAGTTATTTCATCTGAAGGGAATTAAATTGAAAATCACCATGTGGTAAAGAATTTCATAAATCGATTTCTTTTTATTACGTTATATTACGTCTTAATTCTATTTAGAATTAAAAGATATTGTAACGCCCCGACCCTAGTTACCTAAAGTCGGTGCATTATTACATAACATTGGCATGATCAAAAGAAAGATCAAGTCTCGAAAGACCGATTAGTTTAGTAGCCTTGGAAAACACTAGATATATTCATAAGTCTTACATTACATCATAAAATGAAAAACTACTACAACAACATATTGTCTCCATAAACCACACTCATATCCCCACATAATATCCCTGCAGGTCATTCATAATTTACTTCTTCACTTCCTGGGAAAAATAAAACATAGAAAAGGGGTGAGCTCAAATGCCCAATAAGGATAACAATATACCAGAAACTTTCATAAATAAGAATAAACATTTAAGGCTATGTATAACTAAAACAAAAGCCTTTTAAACTTGAACTTCAACATAGTATGGAAAAAGTAAAATGAAATAATTCCATTTAATTGTTCACATAGATATTCTACTAATCGAATAATCACATGCAATATCAATAACCACTTTCATAATGTTGGAATGCATAATGCCAGACTATCATAACCACATAGCCAAGGCCTCGTGCCAAGACTAAAAATAATATTTTTCCAAGGCCTTGTGCCAAGACACTAGTTTGTCTCATGAGACCTACTGATGCATCGAGGAGCTATAGCGGGCTCCACCCGTCACATATTAAGTCCAATGCATTCCCATATGTAAAGGTTTAAACATAACATAAACATTTGTATTAAAACTAGCATACGAAATGTCAATAATTTCACCATAAACTATGAATGGTATAAAAATAGCATATCCACAGTCAAACATATCACAAAACCTTCAATACAATATAGATGTTTTTTATCATAATAAATCAACTTCAAATAAGCGTAAAATCCATCAAAGGATGTTGACATAGATGAAATCAAAACACCTTTTTAGAGAAATACCTCTTTCTATTTTTGAAATCATTTAAGATCCATATAAAATAAAACATTTTCTTTGAAAATATTCTTATAATCTTCTAAGTAATGCTTTGAATATTTTATAATGGCGGAAAATAACCGCACCCGCCGTATAAGTTAAAAAAACATTCTTACCTTAATTCTGTCAAAAAGGATAAAAAGGACCTTGTTTTGAAAACGACTGAAAGATTCCTCTTATAAAAAGTCAAACAAGGGTATAAATGACTTTAACCCATATTCTTGTAAATAATAAAAATGTTTTGAAATACATTTTGAAGAAACATGGATGTGGATGATAAAGATATCCCAGTAGATTATTACGTATAAACAACCTCGGATAATGAAGAGATTCTGAAATAACCCTTACCTTGTACTTTTCCTTGGTTGGGGTAGGTTAACCTCATGTATAATGGTGAAATAATTGTTATTAAATTATACAAGTATCATATACGTTAATATGATATCATATATGATCTTTTAATATTGATTTGATAATAATATCTTAGTATTATCGTTGTTTCGGGTGTTAACTTACTTGTTTTCTTTTATATGTTTTGTTACTTAAGCCATGTTTGTAATGGATAGGTTGTATATTATTCATATCCAGAATGATATCAAGTCCTTAAACATCATTTTTAAATCATCAAATGATAATTATAATTGAATGGATACGATGGAGAATGAATCTTATCGCGTTCGTGGAGACGGTAGTCCGTACGTACGCACGAGCGACAATATCATTTTTTGATATTAAAATAATATATAAATGGATGGTATATCATATATACTGAATCATTAACATGTTATATTTATTATTTACATGAGTTACACATCATTATTATACCCATCCAAATAATATTATATTGAATAACAATTACACCACGACGTGGAGACGGTAAGCCGTACGTACGCACGTATGGTGACATGTTATTCAAAGGGTGGATAGAATACTGAATATGGTTGTACCATATTTATAATAACATCAAAGTATATATATGATACTGGAGTTATTATTTTAGAATGGTAACAACAAAGGAAGAAGAAGTGGAAGAAGAAATGAACTTGGAAAAGGGTGGTGAAATCATTACCTCTTCTTCGGGTTCTTCCTTTTGATTTGATCAAAAGGGCTGCTTAGGCTGGCTTTATGATCACACTAAGGCCTCTAGGTTGTAGTGTGGAAAGTTCGGAGAGTATTTGGGCAGATTTTGGCCGACCCAAAAGGCTTTTAAGGTGTGAAGAAATGAGAAGGAGGAGTGCCCTTTTATAAGAGGGGTGAGGGGCACCTTTGGAAAAGCTAGAGATATTAGTTTATAATAAATTCATATTCGGTTTCCAATGGATCCAAAGTTTACTATTCAAAGGTTAAGGTGGGTATGGGTCGAAAAAAACTCAACCAATAGAATTTGGACAGGTTTGGATACTTATATTAACCTTATCTTTAAGTATTAACTCTAAGTTAATTAGTTTCACTTTTACAATGTCTCTTTGTATTTTTATATAATATGGTCAATAAACTTACTATATACATCCAAGAGACCCCCAAGTGGTCCATTAATGATGAAACTATCATTATATAAGACTCTTGGCCGAACATTAGATTTTTAGGAATTTAATATCAATTAATAATATAATATTTGTTTTAAGAACTCTTTTATGTCAATCTTGACACTATTCAATAGTTGATTTTTGTGAAACTCACAACAGAATGATTACTTCGAACAAAGTTAATTAAATAAATCCTAATATGTCATATTATCCTAGAAAATTAGTGTAATTCATTAAAAGTTTCATATTATATTTATTTGGGTATTTATAATATAAATTATTTTGATTTTTCACTATTATAGTAATTACTGCATCATCATTGTGTCATAAATAAATTAAATTATTTAATGTATAAAAATTATAAATAAAATATAATTATGTAGGAAATCTTTTTATATTTCTAAGGAATATTTATAATCTAAAATCCAACATATATAACCCTATGGACAAATTGTTTTTCTAAAAGATATATGCTTGTGTCATTTTTATATTCATTTTAACTTAATTAAAATAAAGTGTCCCTATCACCTACAAGTGGCACCATGGGGTCCCCAAATCGACCCAAAGATGCCTATGGTCGAACATGTGTCAACCAATAAGGCTAGGACACGTTTTAGGGTAATTTATTACTATTATAATATTATTTTTTTAACCCTTATTTACCGGATTTACCCTTAACCATGGTAAATAAAATATTTACCGCAGTAATTATTCAAAATGTCTAAAAATAAAAGTTACATATTTACAAAATTTTAACATCCTGATTCCAAATATGGAATCCATTTTTCTAAATTCAAAACACAGAAGTGGCAGAAATTAATTTAAAATTAATTCCCGCTGTCAAAACAAAAAGCGTGTTTTTAAGAGATAATAACTATCAAAAGATTGACACTTGTTTATGTTCGGTTTAATTGTAAAATTATGTCCAATGACCAACATTATATTACATTGTAAAAATATATTCTAAATATACTTTAAAACCACTCAAATTCATAATTTATCACTATTAATTATTTTGATTAAAAAAGTTGTTTTTAATTAAATTTTAGTAATTTTCACTATTCATCAAAATATTAATGTTATCCGAAAAGTACCAAAATTTCACCTTAGGCTGAATTCGATATTCCGAATCCAAAAATAAAGTCCATTTTAAAATATAAAATATATATAATTTCAAAAATTAGGTATTACTATTCATAACGGCTAGTTTGATCGGTTGTGGTGTGTGTTAAAACTTGAAGTTGCGTACAACACACGCTATTGTTTTATTCAAAGGAAAGCGTACCGTGGAAGCTTGGGATGTTTCATTTTAAATTTATTGATGTCCCCATTTAGTCAAAAAGTTTAAAATATTGTATTTAAGAAGGTTTCACTATTAAAAGTTGATAAAAGTGCAATACTGAAAATGAATCTATTCTTGCATTATGACTAAGAAACTCATAATATGGATTCTAAAATTATAAGGATTATATAAAATTTAAAATGTAGTTAATACTATTCATGACCTCTTTTAATGTCTTTTTTTGTAAGTCATGGTGTGATTGAACTCGGTGTTGCGTGTAGTGCAAGTTATTGAATTATTTTGAAGAAATAACACACTATGAAATCTTGGGGTGTTACATTCTCCCCTCCTTCAATAAATTGCGTCCTCGCAATTTGAAATTGTTTTTCGAAAATAAAATGTTGAAAATAGAAAATATATTTGTGGGAAAACCCACATCAAAAATTGGGTTACTAAAATTTAGTCTTAATATGAGGAAAAGAGAAATGAAAGGGTCACCACCAAATTATGATCTCGATTAGGAGAACATTGGTGGAAATTAGAGACATATAATTGGAGGAAAAACGTAAATATTTATAGGTAGTGATTGAGGTCATCAATCACAAACAAGTAAAAAATTGAGGTCCTTAAACTCATCAATCTATGATGATTTGAAATACCATCGGTTCAACAAAACATAGGGTATTGGGATAACACATTTTTGACGTTTCAAAATATCTTAGTTGAAATTCCACATCGAAAAATGAATTAATGAGGCCTCTATTTAAAATAAAGAGTGGAAAGTATGAATATTACCGAAAATAACACATACTAGGGTCCCATGTAGGAAAATATGGATATGGAAGATAAATCTAACCATCAATTATCTGATGGAGAGTGGTAGAGAACATGGCTATGAAAAGGGCAACAATCTCAAAGCCATAAATTAGTGATGATTTAAGGTACCATCTAGGACAACATTTTTTCTCTAAGTTCCTTTTATTAATGTTGGGGAATTTATTTATGATATTGGCTAAGATCATAAGGAGATATACTTACTTTATAATTTGAGTTTTATCCATTAATAAATTTCTACCACAAACTCATCTTTCACTCTAAAAGGTAATAGAACGTAATTTTTTTTTCTATTTATACTATTCGTACAGGGTTCCAAAATAAATGAATTTATAATTCATCTACCAGATCTTTTAAAAAAACTACATTATTTAATCTAGGACATCTCATGGGCCAGTGGTAGGTGATACACCCTTTTCGCCCTTCGGTTGCGAGTTCAAGTCTCGCAGCCTTGCCGGACGCGACGGGTTGTCGCTCGACCTCCGGGTTGTCCTTTTATGGCAATCCAAAATAATCCAAACTAGAACTACCCAAAATACTTCTGTCCAAACTCACAGTCCAACATTTATAAGGAAGGTAAACATAATGTAGATCCTTTTTACCCCATAATAGCATATGAATACCTTCATCATGTATTCTTTTAATATACTGAAACATCCTGAATTACCATATTCCTTATTGATTACATTCATGCTCCCTTATTCCATATAGAATGCTGGATATACTTCATTAATCCAAAAATGTTTTAAACCCCAACAATAATGGAATATACAAATCGTTAATCAGTTCCAAGGTATTCAAGAATATCTAATATAATTTATCCAAAACAATCATGTATTATTCCAAAATCACTACCTCAGTATCAAAACTATATTATGGTTTATCATTCTCTCAACCATATATTTTCCAAAAAATTATCCTACTATTGAGTCACTTTTCTTTTTTCCACACAATCTCAAGTCCTTAATGAAATATTACTGCAGTAAAATCCTTATATACTCCATAATTATTATAACAAGTACATTGTTGATACAGCACTCAATTGGCATAATCAACATAAGATCTCTAATCATTCCTCTTCATCTATGGTAGTATCATAACTTGATTATTATCCAATAGCATCATTTGCGGCATAGTCTGATGACTGGGACATAAGTTCACGTAGTGTCCAAACTCCTTACAAATGAAGCATTGTACATTTGAAACCATTTTCTTACCCTTGCAGTCACGTACTTTGTGCCCTTTTCCTCCACACTTATAAAAAACTCTCATTCCTTTCAGGCAAGTTCCAGGGTGTTTCTTCCCATAGTTATCACATATGGGAAAATTCATCTTTTTCCTCTTCCCTTTATCCATCTTTCTCTCTTCCATCCTTTTCTTCTCTTGCTTCCCTTCAAATACATAGGACTCAGTAAACTCTTTAATTATCTTATCAACACATGATATTATTTATTCATATGATGATAATACATGAGAGACTATTTCTCTTATAAATTCTGGCTTAAGACCATGAAATATATGATCCTTCTTTCTCTTTGCATCATGTGCATTTCTAGAGTTCTCATTCCTTCTACTAGGCGCCATTTCTAAACAATGGCATAAACTAGATCAGTTTATAAATCAAAATACATAATCCCATACTTATAAAACACTTAACATAAATTGAACTATTTATGGATATAATCCATAATCATAAAAATGTTTCCTTTGAGGATGTATATACTCATAAACCCTTCACAATGGTTTGTAAAGAAAATGAGAATTATCCTAAGCATATCCCCCGGGAGTATTGTAACCAAGAGTGCAGCAAGGCCCGTTGTCGTGCACCAGTTCCTGTTCGAGTCAAGCTCAAAGCGGTGTTTTCGGGTTTTACCCCTAGGTACATCTGTTCCAGAGCCTCCTCTACCTGCTCGTATCCAGACAGGGATGTATTGCTCGGAAAACTCACAAAATCTCTACAATACCAAAATTCTAGGAAGTTCTTCTATACTAATCCTCAAAGTTCATCTTAGGTCTACGTGCTCTAATCAGAGTTTATCTAAATCTAGCTTCCATGGTTTGTACTAAACTTTCTCTGATACCAACTGTAACGCCCCGACCCTAGTTACCTAGAGTCGGTGCATTATTACATAACATTGGCATGATCACGAGAAATATCAAGTCTCGAAAGACCGATTAGTTTAGTAGACTTGGAAAACAGTAGATATATTCATAAGTCTTACATTACATCATAAAATGAAAAACTACTACAACAACATATTGTCTCCATAAACCACACTCATATCCCCACATAATATCCCTGCAGGTCATTCATAATTTACTTCTTCACTTCCTGGGAAAAATAAAACATAGAAAAGGGGTGAGCTCAAATGCCCAGTAAGGATTACAATATACCAGAATCTTTCATAAATAAGAATAAACATTTAAGGCTATGTATAAATAAAACAAAAGCCTTTTAAACTTGAACATCAACATAGTATGGAAAAAGTAAAATGAAATAATGCCATTTACTTTTTCACATGGATATTCTACTAATCGAATAATCACATGCAATATCAATAACCACTTTCATAATGTTGGAATGCATAATTCCAGACTATCATAACCACATAGCCAAGGCCTCGTGCCAAGACTACAAATAAGATTTTTCCAAGCCCTTGTGCCAAGACACTAGTTTGTCTCATGAGACCTACCGATGCATCGAGGATCTATAGCAGGCTCCAGCCGTCACATATTAAGTCCAATGCATTCCCATATGAAAAGGTTTAAACATAACATAAACATTTGTATTAAAACTAGCATACGAAATGTCAATAATTTCACCATAAACTATGAATGGTATAAAAATAGCACATCCACAGTCAAAAATATCACAAAACCTTCAATACAATATAGAAGTTTTTTATCATAATAAATCAACTTCAAATAAGCGTAAAATCTATCAAAGGATGTTGACATAGATGAAATCAAAACACCTTTTTAGAGAAATATCTCTTTCTATTTTTGAAATCATTTAAGAGCCATTTAAAATAAAACATTTTCTTTGAAAATATTCTTATAATCTTGTAAGTAAATATTTGAAGATTTTATAATGGCGGAAAATAACCGCAGCCGCCGTATAAGTTAAAAAAAACATTCTTACCTTAATTCTGTCGAAAAGGTTAAAAAGGACCTTGTTTTGAAAACGACGGAAAGATTCCTCTTATAAAAAGTCAAACAAGGGTATAAATGACTTTAACCCATATTCTTGTAAATAATAAAAATGTTTTGAAATACATTTTGAAGAAACATGGATGTGGATGATAAAGATATCCCAGTAGATTATTACGTATAAACAACCTCGGATAATGAAGAGATTGTGAAATAACTCTTACCTTGTACTTTTCCTTGGTTGGGGTAGGTTAACCTCCAGTATAATGGTGAAATAATTGTTATTAAATTATACAAGAATCATATACATTAATATGATATCATATATGATCTTTTAATATTTATTTGATAATAATATCTTAGTATTATCATTGTTTCGGGTGTTACCTTACTTGTTTTCTTTTATATGTTTTGTTACGTAATCCATGTTTGTAATGGATAGGTTGTATATTATTCATATCCATAATGATATCAAGTCCTTAAACATCATTTTTAAATCATCAAATGATAATTATACTTGAATGGATACGATGGAGAATGAATCTTATCGCGTTCGTGGAGACGGTAGTCCGTACGTACGCACGAGCGACAATATCATTCTTTTGATATTAAAATAATATATAAATGGATGGTATATCATATATACTGAATCATTAACATGTTATATTTATTATTTACATGAGTTACACATCATTATTATACCCATCCAAATAATATTATATTGAATAACAATTACACCACGACGTGGAGACGGTAAGTCGTACGTACGCACGTATGATGACATGTTATTCAAAGGGTGGATAGAATACTGAATATGGTTGTACCATATTTATAATAACATCACAGTATATATATGATACTGGAGTTATTATTTTAGAATGGTAGCAACAAAGGAAGAATAAGTGGAAGAAGAAATGAACTTGGAAAAGGGTGGTGAAATCATTACCTCTTCGTCGGGTTCTTCCTTTTGATTTGATCAAAAGGGATGCTTAGGCTGGCTTTCCGATCAAACTAAGGCCTCTAGGTTGTAGTTAGGGAAGTTGGGAGAGTATTTGGGCAGAGTTTGGACGAACCAAAAGACTTTTATGGTGTGAATAAATGAGAAGGAGGAGTTCCCTTTTATAAGAGGGGTGAGGGGCACCTTTGGAAAAGCTAGAGATATTAGTTTATAATAAATTCATATTCGGTTTCCAATGGCTACAAAGTTGACTATTCAAAGGTTAAGGTGGGGATGGGTCGAAAACAACTCAACCAATAGAATTTATACAGGTTCGGGTACTTATATTAACCTTATCTTTAAGTATTAACTCTAAGTTAATTAGTTTCACTTTTACAATGTCTCTTTGTATTTTTATATAATATGGTCAATAAACATACTATATACATCCAAGCGACTCCCAAGTGGTCCATTAATTATGAAACTATCATGATATAAGTCTCTTGTCCTAACATTAGATTTTTAGGAATTTAATATCAATTAATAATATAATATTTGTTTTAAGAACTCTTTTATGTCAATCTTGACACTATTCAATAGTTGATTTTTGTGAAACTCACAACAGAATGATTACTTCGAACAAAGTTAATTAAATCAATCCTAATATGTCATATTATCCAATAAAATTAGTTTAATTCATTAAAAGTTTCATATTATATTTATTTGGGTATTTATAATATCAATTATTTTGATTTTTCACTATTATAGTAATTACTGCATCATCATTGTGTCATAAATAAATTAAATTATTTAATGTATAAAAATTATAAATAAAATATAATTATGTAGGAAACCTTTATATCATTCTAAGTAATATTTATAATCTAAAATCCAACATATATAACCCTATGTACAAATTGTTTTGCTAAAAGATATATGCTTGTGTCATTTTTATATTCATTTTAACTTAATTAAAATAATGTGTCCCTATCACCTACAAGTGGCACCATGGGGTCCCCAAATCGACCCAAAGATGCCTATGGTCAAACATGTATCAACCAAAAAGGCTAGGACACATTTTAGGGTAATTTAGTACTATTATAATATTATTTTTTTAACCCTTATTTACCGGATTTACCCTTAACCATGGTAAATAAAATAATTACCGCAGTAATTATTCAAAATGTCTAAAAATAAAAGTTACCTATTTACACAATTTGAACATCCTGATTAAAAATATGGAATCCATTTTGCTAAATTAAAAACACAGAAGTGGCAGAAATTAATTTAAAATTAATTCCCGCTGTCAAAACAAAAAGCGTGTTTTTATGAGATAATAACTATCAAAAGATTGACACTTGTTTATGTTCAGTTTAATTGTAAAATTATTTCCAATGACCAAAATTATATTAAATTGTAAAAATATATTTTAAATATACTTTAAAACCACTCAAATTCATAATTTATCACTATTAATTATTTTGATTAAAAAAGTTGTTTTTAAATAAAATTTAGTAATTTTCACTATTCATCAAAATATTAAAGTTATCCGAAAAGTACCAAAATTTCACATTAGGCTAAATTCGATATTCCGAATCCAAAAATAAAGTCCATTTTGAAATATAAAATATATATAATTTCAAAAATTAGGTATTACTATTCATAACGGCTAGTTTGATCGGTTGTGGTGTGTGTTAAAACTCGAAGTTGTGTACAACACACGCTATTGTTTTATTCAAAGGAAAGCGTACCGTGGAAGCTTGGGATGTTTGATTTTAATTTTTTTGATGTCCCCATTTAGTCAAAAAGTTTAAAATATTGTATTTAAGATGATTTCACTATTAAAAGTTGATAAAAGTGCAATACTGAAAATGAATCTATTCTTGCATTATGACTAAGAAACTCATAATATGGATTCTAAAATTATAAGGATTATATAAAGTTTAAAATGTAGTTAATACTATTCATGACCTCTTTTAATGGCTTTTTTTTTGTAAGTCAGGGTGTGATTGAACTCGGTGTTGCGTGTAGTGCAAGTTATTGAATTATTTTGAAGAAATAACACACTATGAAATCGTGGGGTGTTACAGATTATGAATGTAAATAATTTTGAATATATTATTTTGTATTTCTGATTTTTTTTATTTGGATTTAATTTTTATGCACATAACATATTCATTTATCAATTCTCACTTCAATGTAAAGATCTATGTAAGGGTTTATTTCATAATCTCATTTTAATCAGGATTAATTATACATGAATTTACATAGAGGGAAATTATTTGATAATTCTATAATAAAAGCATACAATTTTACTCTACTCTAGCTATTCATGAATTTTTCAATTAATATTACCTTTTTTCCACTCATTGGTACTTAAAATGATTGAGAAAGAGTGTTTAATAAAATCTTACTTTATTTCTCTCTCCGGTCAAAAAATACATTTTCTTCCAATACCATTTTTTCAAAAAGAATTTTAAAAATTATTTATTAATGGAAAATTTACCCATTTTTTAGTTTTGGATTTATTTTAAAGGAATCTTCATGTCTTATTCCTAACAATGCTTGTTTGGATTTTAGGGAAAATATGGAAGGAAACTTTTTTTTAACATTTACGACATTTCCAGAAATCATGACCACTCAAGGTTTCAAAGATTAATTTATAATTATAAAAAGTTATTTTCAAAGAATAATTATTTTAAAAATATTCTATGAACTTCTAGTTAAAAAAAATATACTCTCACTGTTGTAAGGATATTTTCCTCAAGAATGTGTTTAAAGATATTTTTATGGTATTTTTAATCATCAAAAACTACAACACATTATTTTAATAAAAATTCACTTTGGATATATTTTATTGATACCATATTTACTATTTATATGTATGTATTATGACCTTTTTGACCAAGTAAAGTAATTATATTCATTTTATTGATTCTTATTTATAGTAATTAACTCTCCCTTAGAATATTCACTTTTATGTGTTCATTAGACATTTTATTTCACCAAAATACACATATTATTTATCATGGATCTCATTATTACCTAAACTATATATAATTCCAACATATGTTGTTTTATTTAGAAATTTATTTCTTTATCCAGGTAAATTTTGATAAATATGTATTCCTTACTCAATAGGAATATTTTATGATAAGTCATATTTTTCATGAATTAAATCGATTATTCAATATATGAGGAATGATTTGGATATTAAAGGATGGGTCAGGCCCAAAATTATATAGACCTGTGATGAATCAACTGTCTCATAAGGCATATTAGTAATCTAGAATTAAATGATATTTTACCAATAGTTTTAAACTATCTTGTGAAAGGCCTTGATAGTAGAGGTATCATGATTCTTGATATCATTATGTCCAATAATTAATAATTTCCTTCATAAAGAATTTATAAATTATTATCCATGATATTTTCATAACAATATTATATATGGATTCATTTAATTATCATGTATTGATTAAATAGGATGTTTTGTCAGTTATTTACCTTACCATATTGAACATTCCTTGTCTATTTATGATGGTAATGTTATTTAAATGACATATGTGCTTTTTTATTTACTTTTCCATATTTATTATCCATTATTTAGTCTTGATAGTAAAGTTATTGATAAAATGGAATGTGTGTTTATATATTTACCTTTCCATATTGATTATGTTGTATTGTTTTTTCTTCATTTATTCATGATAGCTTCTTCTTTACGTAACTCTTACTGGGAATTAGATCTCACCCTTATTCAGTTTCCTTTCATAATATTCTAACAAGTTTAATATTAATGATATGAAAATATATTCTATAGGGAATAATTATATTCTCAAAAAAAATTATGTTGTAATTTTTATATTAAAATGTAATATGAGAATCATGTATGTATCTAGTTTACCATGACTACTAAACTATATAGCCATTCGAGATGCGATTCTTTGTATCATATTCCAATATAATAATGTAGACACTAGCTCTGGGTTACTGGAGTTAGTTTTATTAAATGTATTTAAGAGTGTCAATAGATAAAGAATTCTTGGTAGAAAATGGTTATAAGAAAATTTTTGGTATTTAATATGAAGGAACCTTTTGGGATATAAAAATGATAAATTTCATTCACATATTGATTATGATAATGGATCATTTAGATTATGAGATTTATCAAATATAGTTCCATGCTTCCTTACATAGTATGAATTTATTCAAGGGAGTGTATATAATATAGCTTGATGGTTTTTAAGTTCCAAATAAGACTACTATGGTATGTAAGTTTCAATAGTCTATTTATGTATTGAATAAAGAATATTAGAGTTAGAATATCTCATTTTATGATGTGGTAAAAGAACTTGGTTTCATAAAAATCATTGGTGGTTATTGTTTATATGGGTAGATCTGTAAGATTTTGTTAGTTCTATTGATTGATATATAGTTTATCAAAAATTATATCTCAATACTTACTCTCAATGAACATGTGGTTGGGTAAATACTTCACAATGAAAGACATTGGTGGAGAAGCTTATATAATGGGTATAAAGTTTGATAGAGATATATGTAATAAATTTCTTAGACTAAATCAAAACAAATATATTGGCAAAGATATAAATAGGTTTAACATGAATAACTCTAATAAGAATACTTTATTTGTGTTTTATGGAATAGATCTTAAAAAGATTCAATATCATTTAAGGATTTAAAATGATGTATATAATTACATATTGATTTTCCAAAGGTTTTATCATGTATTACATATTGATTACATGACCTGATTCCACCTATTCTATTATAATTACCTATAGAGACCAATCCAATCATGGTGAGAGTCACTAGATTATTACAAAAAATATACTTTAGTACTTAAGAAGGACAAATTATATGTTCTTGATTATTAGAATAGAGGATGATATTAATTTAAATTATTACATGGATACATTTTTTTTAATCTAATAGAGATGATCATATATATTGATCTTATTTTTATTCTTGAATAGTGAAGCTATCATGAGAAAAATTTATAAATAAGCCATCATAGAAGACTCAGAATCAGATGTGGAGTAAATTATTGAATCAAGTGTTGTGAAGGAAGTTGTTTTAATCCATAAGTTTACCACTAAACTAGTGGTGTTTTCTAATAGTAAGGAATTGAAAAAAATTTATAGTTACATAAATGAAGTTATAACTTAGGAATAAGATCCCAAGTCTCATCAATAGACAACACACAACCTTCCAAAATAAGATCTTATAAAAAATACCATTGAGAGGGGTAATGTTTGGTTCTTTTGGGTGGATAAAAAGGAAAATATAGCAGATCTATTTAGTAAATAATTATCTTATTTGAAGCATGAGGTTTATATAGAGTGTTTTTTTATATGACTCTTAATAGATTGATATAATGGTTTCATAATGTATCATTGTATTATAAATAAAAAATAAATCTCCATTTTTCATTTATCCATGTGTGTTTCAATTTAAATTATATTAATGGTGGAATGATAATATCCTCTAAAAGTATAAAATTTAATATCCACTAATATAAAATCATTATGGTTGGTATGGATTGCAATGATATATCAAGATTATTGTCAGTAGTTGACTCAGGTGATAATAACTTGGCACTTATTATTTGGTGTGACCTCCTAATAATATTCCATTGAATTTCATAACGTCATTGATATACTTAAGGGTGTATTATTATAATAAATCCTTATGTATTATGTTTTTAAAGATACCATGCATGATAACTTTTATAATTTGACATCTTTTTTATGCAATCCATTGTGACATAGCTAATTAGGGAGTGTTTTGGTATGTTTCTGATCATGTTGTCAGTTGGAGCATGAACAAGATGCAATTTTTTCACCAATAAGATATGGAATGACACATAGACCTTTATTTAATTAGAATAATGAAATGCATAGATATGATTATTTGGGTCCCATGATATGTGTGAAACTACTTAGATAATGCTAATGTGATGTATTCATTGACGAGGTAAAAATTTCTTAGAGATTAGATAAAAGATAATATGGATTATAATATATTGACATTGTTTTGTGTCTAGTGCTTGTAAAATTTCATGGAAAAAAGAACTATATAGGAATACATATGATGTATATTTAGGTGGAAATTTTTGTATGTGATATGTGTATGTTTAATTATGATCAAACCAGTCCCCTTAGTGGCTTGAGTAGAACTGATGGTTTTCTAGAGGACAATCTTTCCTTATATCAATAAAATGTGAATTTCATATTTATTTTAAATACTACTAAGGCCCAAAGGGTCACATAATTTTCAATGTTAATAAGGATTAAATTTTGGGAAAAAATTGTTTCAAAAATGAATACAGTTTGATAAAATTGTATGAAAATAAGTTTTTGATAGTTTTAAAAGAGTTTGGTAGTTTTGTGTTTAATCCTTATAAGAATTAAGTTCAAGTGGGATATTGTTGGATAAAAAATTATAGAGGTGTATTTTATTTAGAAATATACCCCATGTCATATGTTTCAACCTATTTGGTATGAAATTCATGTCTTATGATTGGATTCAGTCGTAAGAATTTATTGTGAATCCTTTCATGACTTTGTCATATAGTATAATATACTCATTTAAATATGATATCATTCATGGGATGCATTGACCATCCACATCCACTCTCATTTGGTTTTATTTGGTTATAATCCATGACATGTATTATTTGAATTTTTACATACCCTCATTGAAGGGGTTAAATGAATGTAAAACCAACTAGAAGAAACACATGAGTATCACCAGATGTACTCATTCTAGTTAAAACTATTTATTAAATAATGTTCATCAAGAATTCCTATATAAGGGACCAGATCTATCTTTTTGTAAATAACTAATACATACAATGATTTTTGAATCTCTATTGTTTCCTAGTTCATTATTTTTTACCTAACAGTGAAGGAAATATCACCCCTCTTAGTGTACAGAAATCCTCTAGTTGAAACCCACGATCTAAAGGCCAGTGTATTCCCCTCAAAAAGTAAGAAACTACTTTTTGTTGTTTTTATGATCCTTACCAATATATACTACAATAAAGGAGGATAATTGATGCTACTTCACTCACATTAATGTGACAGAGTAGTTCTTTTACATAATTAATTTTGATTTTGGATGAATGATTATCCAAATATTTACCAATATTTCAACTACCAAATATCATGTTATGATACTCTGAAACCCATCAATTAGTGCGTATAACCTACTTAATTACATGTATGGTTTTGATCTAGGGAGACTAATATTTTATTGTATGTTACAAATAGGAAATTATATCATTTACCAATAGAATGACACTATATAATTATTATGTTATGGTCTATATCATATTTGGTTGGTACTAACAAGCTATGTTGTTCTCAAGGTCAGAGTTTTTTCATAGATTAGTTTATTTAATTTTCCATGTCTATGCATTTTATGGATGCATATCAAATTGAATTGATGGTATAGTTATTATTAATTTTCATTCTATAAATCGTGAAATATGTTTTAAATTGTATTTTATTAATATTAATGGTTTTTAATTGAAACTATTTTTGATGAAAATTTTTATGGTTTAAGATGGGATCATAATTCCATAACTCATTATATTGTATTCCATTTTCTCTTAAGAGGGAATAAAATATTTACCTGACTCATTATACATTATTACCATTCCCCATATATGTTTATTTAACCCTATATACCTTGTAATAGGATCATATGGATGGGTTGTAAGATTTCATTTCCATGGTCAACACGGATCCCATGCATGGGCTCGCAGAAGGTAGTGCATGTATAGTTTATCTTAGTATATGGATCAATTATATTTTAGCTAGTACTGATGTATGAATTATTTTAATTTTTGTTACTTCCATGATTTTATGTGTAAGTTCTCGTTAATTTTTTTATTATATTTACAAAAATAAGAAGATATATATACACACAAATGCTTGTTTGTTCACTACTGTGTTGAGAAATCATTGGTTGTGTCTTACTAAGTATTTATAATCACATCCTACATGGAAAACATGGTGGAAATATAGTTTCAATTGTTATATTTTATGTTTAAAGCTATAGATATTGTTTTTGGATATGTTTCTAATTATGTTTATGGTGGTATGAGTTCATGTATTCAATATCTATTTTGTGTCAAACATATTGTCACATTTTGAGGTTGTGATGTTGGAATATCACATGTTCTAGTCATTAATGTCTAACATGTTTAGGGGCAGATATCTTTGATTATGTGGGTAAGTTTGGACTATTTTATATTTTTTGTTTCATTTATATACAGATTTATTTATTTATCTTATGTTATATACCATTTTTGGAAGGTTTTTTATGCCTAATTTAGGAACGTCGAATATATGAATGAGTCATGTGAGTTTCTCTAAGAAACCAAGGTGTAACGTATTTAATTAATTAAAGTGGGTAAATCATTCCCCAATGATAAACTAATATCCATTGAACTATTCACCAACCTTTAGGGATAAGGGACCACTCCTAGGGTAGTGCATTATGAACTGAAGTACTGATACCCTCCTAGATGGTGGCAAGCCGAGTGTGACATCATTATCCCACCACCAATAGGCCAAGGGCAGGTGACTAAGGATAAGTAAGAATATCATACACATGGGAGGCCTATGCCAAAGGTACCTACATTCTTGCACACAACTCAAAACTCCAATATAATGTAGAAATGAAATATATAACTAATGAAAAAATGTATTCACACAACTAATCCAACTATAGAGAATGACACATGTAAAGACCCAGAAATTTCATGTAAATTTTTTACTTAAATACATTAGAATTTTACGAGTCTGTGGTATCTAACGACACCTGATTCTAAGGCCCGGTGTGCCCGGAATCAATTTTTGAACATTTGTTCGGGTACGTTTAGTATGTGTACAAGTGGGTTTTTTTATATTGAACCTATGCTCAGAATTGAAATCTGAGGACACCGATGAACTCGCAGCGCCGATATTCTCTTAAGGGAACCTTTTCTGCAATTGCGTTTTATGCGAGTTGAAAGTTATAATTTGGGGATTTATCTTAAATTAAATAAAATTGTCGTGATACACAATTTTATTTTAAGAGGTGGTTAATTCCTCCAATAGGATGTTAGGGGTGGGGCCCATACCCCACATAACCTCCCATGTGAGGATTTAGTGTGGTGGGGCCCACACGAACCCAAACCCTTTCACCTCCCCTTAACTCCCTTAAACTCCCCTTTATTTATTTTTGACAACACCCATCATTTATTATGGTGGAGCCTCTCCACCTCCCTCTCATTAAGTATGCCAACACAAATTATTAATGACTTGATTTATTAATTTGAGGTGTAAACAATTCATTTGAATTGTTTTTAATTGCATGGAAATTCTATTTTTTTGGGAAAGCCCTTCTAAAATATTTGCTTGGCAAATATTTGGTGGTGGAGCCTTTGGAGAATTGTAGGAGAGCTTCATCCCTCAGCAACGAAGAACATGAGGAATTATATCCTCTCGACGACCAAAGAAAGAAAGTGAGGAGACACTCATGAGGAACGCCGTCATTCTTCTTCTTCCTCTGCATCAAGGGAGGAGACGCCGTCCACGAGGAAACATCGACTACACTTCCTCCTCGGACGCACCCCAACATCAACGAATCAACATCGACTTCGGAGCCTCTTCCCGCAACATGGACAAGTGAGCATCAGCATCAAGGTAGGGGATTTGATATAATTTGAAGTGAATAAAATTATACCCCATCTTTGGTGAATTATTGATTTGTCTTTGGCCAATTGATATCGCCTAACGCGGAGGGCGCGGGCCGAACAAACACGGCCCGACGACCCTTCGATGGTACTTGAGTATTTTATTTTAGCGGCAAAAACAGGAGGCAGTAGCGATCTAAGTAAGTGGCGGCTGTGTGCCACCTGCAAAGAGAAGAACCGTGTCCCGCATTCACGGGCCGCTTGGCTAAGGATGAATCGGTCGGGCTGGAGAATCGAGGAGCCTCTCAGGCGTCGTGCCACGGAGAACCGCGGCCCACACTCTGTGGGCTGCTTCGGTGGAGAATCGGCCGGCCGCCTGCTGGCTGGGTTGAAGGTGGCTGCAGCACCTGCAGGTGCTGCATAGGAGAACAGCGGCCCACCCATGAGGTCCGAACGCACCGAGAAGACCGGCCAGACAGGAAGGGCGGCGCCGCTCGACGTCGCTGGTTTGGGAAACCGGGGGGCCGCGCCCCCGCACTGCTCGGCCAACCGAGCTGAGCCGCCGCTTGCCGCGGGCCAGGCCATTCCCTACAGGGCCGGACCACACCCCGCTGGGCCGAGCCGCGCCACACCGGGCCTGGTCGACCCCCCTGCTGGGTCAGACCCGCCGAACCATGTCGGCCCAACCCGCCAGCCCACTGGGCTTGACGGGCCTGGCCCGTTTCACATAAATGTCAATAACATTAAGATCACGCGTCTGATTGATGCGCCGTCTATGAAACTTGGATCCTCATGAAGAGATGGTACTTTTGCGATACTCCAAGTGAGTTTTGGATGACTTTGGAAAACAGCCAGTTATAGAACTAGCATAATTCCAACCGGGCCCCTGGAAAGAAAAAGGCAATATCTCTCAGACTGGGCATCCGATTGAAGCGTTTTCTATAGCATTGGGTTCCTTTTGATGAGACAGAACTTCGGGATACATCAAATCTAGACTTTGTGATAGTTGATGTATCAACCCCTTGGATCTAGGAGCAGACCCTCCTGGAATCGAGCGTGCTGTGTGTGGGAACCCTAGAGCTGGCTGCGACTGCGACGTCTATCGTACTGGAATCCTTTGTGGGTTTGATGACAATGACAAATTTACTAGAATCCTATGTGGGTAGAGTAGCGATGAATAATGTACTAGATTCCTCTGTGGGTTAGGCATCGATGATTCCTGTACTTGTATCCTAATTCGGTCCGACAGAGTAGCTGGTCTAGTATCTTACGTGGGTCGGACAGCTTAGCGGGTCTAGTATCCTACGTGGGTCCAACTGCTTAAATAATCAGTGACTACATCTAATCATCTCTATCACTATACGAAATATGTATACCTCTCTAAGTTGAGTCTTTACTTTCAAACATTATCATCGATGTGATTGACTTACTATCTTGTGTGGACTGGGTTGTGATTGTGCTCGAGAGTTAGAGCCAAACTGTGATTGATAACTTAGGTATATGTATGAGAATATAACTAAGTAAAGTTGGATGATAGTTCGAGATTGTGTCCTTCATTTTTGGATTATCCTTAGTGGATTCTAGGAGACCTTAGGGGGTCTCGGGGTCCCTAATGAGTATCGTATACTCACCCCTGCATAGGCTATGCCCACACTACTTTGTGTTGGATGCAGAAGATAGACAACACTGTTCGAGGTGGAGAATTGTGGAGGTGGACGACACCCGGAGGTGGACCACTTGGAGAGACATACACGAAGTAGACAGTCGGAACATAGGTGATGAGGAGGCCATCTGTACCCACCCTTTAGGTGGGATTTCCGGAGGACGACTCAGTGGTTTTTGTTTTACTTTACTGCAGTTGTACTCAATTTTCTCTTGTACTGTACTTACCATTGGGATTGTATTTCCATACCATTTCCTTTCAGTGCTTACTTTTGTATTTAGTATTACTTAGTGCTTAATTCTATTTCGTACTATGTTGTGTTGTTTACTTTTATAAAGGAAATTCTTTCCCTTTTAACGGAATTTATGCCTTTGGTGCTAGTCGCCAGCCCCTGGCCTATGAAAGGCGGGATTGGGGTAGTCATGGCACGAGCCTCAAGGAAGGGTCATGAAAAATTGGTATCAAAGGAGTCAGTTCTACCACATAACTTAGGACTCTGATTTATCTTACTCTGAAGCAATAGTGTTAAGAGTATTGATTGTGGTTTTCAGTCTAGGGAATCCAGTGTTGGTACGGCGGCTGATGTATCCATACACCAGGACCCTGACATCTGATTTCCGACTGAGTGCATGAAAACACTGATTGCACTTTTGTTTCCTTTGAAAAGTTTTCTTTGCGATTACTTTATATCAGCTCACCAGGTATACTATTTTAACCATGGCACACTTGTTTCTTTTTAGGATGGCCCCACGAAGGCAGCCAGCTAGGGTTCCTTGTTACATACGAGATGGTAGCCCACCGAGGGAAGAGGCCTCAGTGCAGGGCCCCATCTAAGCGGAGGCACCAACGGTACCACTACCCGCTGGGCCACCGATACCACCAGCCCTAACAACAGAGAGTGCATGCCTCTTGAGTGCGTTGAACAAGTTCCGGTGCCATAGGCCACCCAGGTTCTAGGGAGAGAAAAACCCACAAGTAGTTGAGGATTGGGTGGAGGCCATCATCAGAGTTTTCATATTGGAAGAGACACCAACCGACCTTATGGTGATCCTTTCTGTGAGTCTCCTGCATGTAGCACAAGGTAGATGGGGGAGCTTGATGTTCCAGGTTCATAATGAGGAATCTTTACTTTGGACATAATTCGAGAGTCTCTTCTACTCGGAGTTTGTTCTAGCCACCCTTCGTATGGTGCATATTCAGAAGTTACTTCATATGTAGTATGGCAGCATGACAGAAGCTTAGTACTCAGTGAGGTTCACCGACCTCTCACGCTACTCCACGGACATGGTACGGGACCCATTTTTCAGTGCCCGGATCTTTGAGCAGGGTCTCAGACATGAGATTAGGGCTTCAATGATCTCCCTCAATATTCCGATGCAGGCGGGAGTACTAGAGAGAACCCTTCTTGTTGAGATATTTCTTGCTGAGCTGACACCAGCTTTGAGACCCACCGCAGGATGACACGTAGCGGAGTATTCTATAGCCGGCAGTAGACAGTTGACGTAGAGGTCCAAGAGGACGAGGCCAAAAGGTGGGAGAACTCAGGATATAGGTTTGTTTGTGCGGGGCACATGAAACCAATACAGCTATACGTGGAGGAGGCAGTGCTATGCACGTGGCAGGTAGGGTCACATGGCTCGAGACTGCCCGACCCGCCATGAGGACGAGTAGTATACAATAGAGGGACCTCCCAGTCATAGGCAGAGGTTCAACTGTGGTGGTCCACTGGGAGCAGGTGGACGAGGCAGATGAGATGGCCGTGAAGCAGGTGGTGGACGATGTTTCGGGGCTCTACCACCACCACCACCATGAGGTCCACCCCGACCACAGGGAGCTGGCGGACAGAGGCAGGCTCAGCTCCAAGATGTCGAGGCCTACGACCACGGCACACCTGAGATGATTCATGGTACTATCTGTGTCTAATACACCCTTGCTGCAGTACTTATAGACACATGTGTGAGTCATTCTTTAATTTTCGCTGCCCTTGTTCGGAGGTCGGAGATTCCGATAGAGTCGTTGGATCGATCCTTATGGCTAGAGACTCCTACGAGAGCAGACTCGATGATTAAGGACTAGTGCCGACAGTGTGAGCTTACTCTAGGAGGTGAGAGCTTCGGATCAGATCTTCTTGTAGTGGTGTCGAGGCCTTACGACATCATCTTGGGTATGGACTAGTTATCTACAATCCATGCTCAGATCGACTGTATTAGGCGCAAAGTGAAGTGTGTCCACACGGATGGGACTATTTTCACCTTCACCGGCAAGAAGCGAGCCTTTGCAACATAGGATAGAGGAGCGGGCAGCCGATCACACATCAGTTGGCTAGTCTCATCCTCAGATCAGTTGATGTGTGGATTCCGAGTTTTCCAGTTTTTGTGGATTAGTATGTGGATGTTTTTTCTGACAAGTTCCAGGACTACCTCCTCGTAGAGAGGTAGACTTCTACAAAGACCTGTACACTGGGACTGCACCAATATCTACTCAAGCATATCGTATGGCTCCTACTGAGCTTCGTGAGCTGCGGGTATAGCTGGAGGACTTGCAGGGAAAGGGATTTTTCCAACCCAGTGTTTCACCCGGGGCTTCTCTGATTTTGTTCTCCAAGAAGGAAGATGGGAGCTTAGGACTGTGTGTCGACTACTGTCGCCTGAATCAGTTGGCCGTGAAGAACAAGTACCCACTCCTGAGTATTGATGAACTCTCTGATCAGGTAAAGGGAGCACGATGGTTCTGGAAGATAGACCTTAGGTCAGGATATCACCAGCTCAGAGTTTGAGACGAGGATGTGCAGAAGACGGCCTTCAGGTGTCTGTATGGCCACTACGAGTTCTTCGTTATTCCCTTCGGTGTAACCAACGCTCTATCGGTGTTCATGAGTGTCATGAACAGTATCATCCAGCCTTACCTCAATCAATTTGTCGTATTTTTCATCGATGACATACTGATTTACTCAACTACTGAGGAGGATCATGCCTACCACTTGTGGGTTGTACTGGATACACTCTGAGAGCACCATTTTATGGTAAGATCTCAAAGTGTCAGTTCTTTATTCAAGAGGTTCACTTCCTGGGACACGTTATCTCGGAGACTGGAGTTGCAGTGGATCCAGCGAAGATCAAGGAAGTTCTTTATTGGGATCCACCTATGAGCGTGACAGAGGTGTGGAGTTTCCTAGGTTTGGCTAGGTACTATTGGAGATTTGTTCTAGACTTCTCCAGGGTTGAAGCACCACTTTAATCCTTGATGATGAAGGGGAAAACCTTCGTGTGGTCAGAGAGATGTCAGCAGAGCTTTCAGGAGCTAAGGCAGAGGTTGACTAGTGCACCCATCTTAAGGATACCAGAGGCGGGCATTGGGTACGTAGTGTACTGCGACGCATCAGGAACCGGACTCGGGTGTGTCCTCATTCAGGAGTGAGAATTGATCACTTACAGTTCTCATCAACTGAGATAGCATGAGCGGAACTACTCTACCCATGACCTGGAGTTTGCAGCAGTAGTCTTCACCTTGAAGATGTGGCAACACTATCTGATAGGTAAGCGCTTTATAGTCTAATCTGACCACCAGAGTCTCAGGTACATCTTATCGTAGAAGGACCTGAACCTGAGACAGCGATGAGGGATAGATTTCCTCCAGGACTATGAATTTGAGATATTATATAATCCTGGGAATGGGAACGTTGTAGCAGATGCTCTAAATAAGAGATTGGGCATTCGGCTACTAAGAGAGGCAACAGAGCAGCTGGACGAGTTACAGATATCCATTGTGGATAGATATGGAGTAACCCTTCTTCAGTCTCTCACAGTCACTCGCCACTTCTTCTGTGAGTTAGTGAGGAATAGTGTGGGTACGTTGACTGTGAGACGCGACGTGCTCAGATATCCTCAGGACAGGCACCTGATGGATTTTCTGAAGGAGGGGAGCACATCATCTTCTTCAGGGGACGTACCATTGTACCAGCTGCACTACAGGAGGAGGGTCTGAGGGAGTTCCTCACTTCCCCTCTAGCGGTACATCCAGGAGTGGCAAAGATGTATCAGGACCTCAGACGACAGCACTGGTGGCCTGGTATGTTGAAGGCTATAGCAATGTTCGTTTCACGATTCCTCACTTGTCAGCAAATGAAGGTGGAGCACCAGGTACCAGAAGGCTTGGTACAACCCTTAGAGGTTTCGGAGTGGAAGTGGGATGAAATATACATGGATTTCATGACGGGGCTTCCACGTACATCCAGAGGACACGACTCTATCAGGGTGATGGTAGACCGACCCACTAAGTTAGCCCACTTACTACCAATTAGAGAGAAGGGATCATTAGAGAGTTTGGGACGCCTCTACATTCGTAAGATCATACAGCTTTATGGTGTGCCATCGACTATCATCTCCAATAGAGATGCTCGATTCACTTCCTGGCTATGGAAGGGGTTATAAGAGGCTTTTGGGATGCAGCTACATCTGAGCACTGCCTTCCATCATCAGAAGGATGTCCAGAGAGAGAGGACCATTCAGAATCTCGAGTAAAAGATCCATGCATGTGTCCTCGAATTTGGTCGCGGCTGGGAGGATCACTTACCCTTGGTGGAGTTTGCGTACAACAACAGTTACCACTCCACCATTGGGATAGCCCTTTAAGAGGCACTGTACGGCCGACCTTGCAGATCACCTCTGTGCTGGACTGACCGAGGGGAGTCAGCACTTGTAGGACCAGAGATGGTTCAAGTTATGATGGAGAAGGTGCAGATCATCCAAGAGAAGATGAAGACTGCACAGAGTAAACAAAAGTCCTATGCTGATAAGAGAAGGAGACCACTAGAGTTCGATGATGGCAACCACGTTTTCCGATGGGTCTCACCTGGATGAGGCCTACGAAGATTTTTTTTGGGGTATCTAGTTATCTCTGCATTTCATCGATCCTTTCCTGGTCCTCAGCAGAGTAGGCGAGGTGGATTACCCTCTCGACCTTCCACCTCAGTTGCACCGGGTGCATGACATATTCCACATATCTCAGCTAAGGAGATACGTGCATGACCCATCCCACATCATCGACCATCGGGAGATGGAAATCGATGATGGGATGATATTCACGGAGGTCCCGGTGGAGATCGAGGATTGACAGGAGTGGGTCCTATGTGGACGGTTGATTCCTCTGGTGCGCGTTCGTTGGCAGCACGGGAACCTCCAAGAGAGAACTTGGGAGCGGGAGGCTCAAATGCGATCTCAGTACCCCCATTTGTTCCCCTAGTGGGTGTTGTAGATTTACAAGGACGTAAAGACCTGAGGTGGGGGTAATATAAAGACCTGGAAATTTCAAGGAAATTTTTTTCTTAAATACTTCAGAATTTTACGAGTCTACGGTTTTTGACGGCACCTGATTCCGAGGCTCGGTGTGCCCAGAATCAATTTTTGACGTTTTGTTTGGGTACATTCAGTAAACGTACGAGCAGGTTTTTCTATCTTTTGAACTGATCTTGTAATTGAAATCTGAGGACACCGATGAACTCATAGCGCCGATATTCGCTTAAGAGGACGTTTACCGTAGTTGCGTTTTATGCGAGTTGAAAGCTATAATTTGGGGATTTATCTTAAATTAAATAAAATTGTTGTGATAAACAATTTTATTTCAAGAGGTGGTTAATTCCTCCTAGAGGAAGTAAGGGGTGGGGCCCATACCACACATAACCTCTCATGTGATGATTTAGTGTAGTGGGGACCATACAAACCCAAACCCTTTCACCTCCTCTCAACTCCCTTAAACTCCCCATTATTTATTTTGGACAACACCCCTCATTTATTATGGTGGAGCCTCTCCACCTCCCTCTCATTAAGTATGACAACACAATCTATTAATTAATTGATTTATTAATTTGAGGTGTAAACAATTCATTTGAATTGTTTTGAATTGCATGGAAATTCTATTTTTTTTGGGAAAGACCTTCTAAAATATTTTCTTGGAAAATATTTGGTGGTGGAACCTTTAGAGAATTGGCGGAGAGCTTCATCACTCTCCATCAAAGAACACAAGGAATGATATCCTCTCGACGACCGAAGAAAGAACGTGAGGTGATGCTCACGAGGAACACCGTCATTCTTCTTCTTCCTCCGCAACAAGGGAGGAGACGTCGTCTGCCAGGATACATCGACCACACTTCCTCCTCGGACGCACCCTGACGTCAACAAATCGACATCGACTTCAGAACCTCTTCCCGTAACACGGACAAGTCAACATCATGATTAAGGTAGGGGTTTTGATATAATTTGATGTGAATAAAATTATAACTTGTCCAGGGTGAATGATTCATTTGTCTTTGGAAAATTGATATCATCTAATGCGGAGGGCACAGGACGAACGAACACGGCCCAACGACCCTCTGATGGTAATTCGGCATTTTATTATAGCGGTGGCAACGGTAGGCAGTAGCGACCGGAGGAAGCAGCGGCCGTGTGCCGGCGGCGAAGATAAGAACCGAGGCCCCCATTCGCGGGCCGCTCGGCCAAGGAAGAACCGGCCGACTATAGCCGGCCGGGCTAGAGAACCGCGTCGCCTCTAATGCGTTGTGTCGTGGAGAACCGAGGCCCGTGTTCCGTGGGCCGCTACAGCGGCGAACCGGCCGACCGCCTGCTGGCCGAGTTAAATGTGGCTGCTGCACCCACAGGTGCCGTGTAGAAGAAATGTGGCCTACCCATAGGGGCCGCTCGTGCGGAGAAGACCGACCGGCTTTGGCTGGCCGGACTAAAGGGGCGGCGCCACTCAGCACCGCCGGTTCGGGAAACTGGGGGGCCGCACCCCCTCACATCTCGGCCAGTCGGGCCTGCCCTTGCCCCACCTAGCCGGGACAAACCCCATGTCGGGTTGGACTCGCCGAACCAGGTCGGTCCGACACGCCATCCCACTGGGATAGACGGTCTGAGCCCGTTTCAGTTAAACGTGAATAACTTTAAGACCGCGCGTCTGATCGACGCACCGTATGCGGAACTAGGATCTTTATGAAGATACTGTCCTTTTGCGATACTCTAAGTGAGTTTTGGACATCTTTTGAAAACACCTTGGTTTGGAACGAGTGATATTCTAACTGGGCCCCTGGAACGGAAAAGCCAATATCTATCCGACTAGGCATTAGATTGACGCGTCGTCTGTCACGTTGGGTTCCTTTAGAAGAGACGGAACTTCAGGATACATCAACTCCGGACATCGTGATATTTGATGTATCAACCCCTTGGTTCGAGGAGCAGACCCTCCCAAAATCGAGCATGCTGTGTGCGGGAAAAATAGAGATGGCTGCGACTATGACGTCTACCGTACTAAAATCCTCCGTGGGTTCAACGACGATGACAACTGTACTGGAATCCTCCATGGGTTCGGCAGTGACGACTACTGTACTGGAATCCTCCGTGGGTTCGAAAGCAATGACTTCTGTTCTTGTATCCTATGTGGGTTCGACAGAGTAGCTAGTCTAGTATCCTAGGTGGGTCTGACAGCTTAGCTGGCCTAGTATTCTAAGTGGGTATGACAGCTTAGATGAATCAGTGACTACATTTGATCATCTCTATCGCTATACGAAAGATGTATACCTGTGTGATCTGAGTCTTGACTTTCAATCATTATCATCGATGTGATTGACTTACTATCCTGTGTGGACTGGGTTGTGATTGGTCTCAAGATTTGGAGTCAAACTGTGATTGATAACTTAGGTATATGTATGGGTATAAAGCTATGTAAAGTTGGATGATACTTCATGATTGTATCCTTCATTTTTTGGTTTATCCTTCGTGGATTCTAGGAGACCTTCGGGGGTCTCAGGGTCCCTACTGAGTATTGTTACTCACGCCTGCACATGTTATGCCCGCACTACATTGTGTTGGATGCAGACGACGGACATCACTGATCGAGGTGGAGACTTGTGGAGCTGGACGGTACCCAGAGGTGGACCACTTGGAGAGACGTACATAGAGCGGACGGTCGGACCTGAGGTGCTGAGGAGGCCATATGTACCCACCTTTCAGGTGGGATTTCTAGAGGATGAATCAGTGGTTTCTATTTTACTTTACTACAGTTTTACTAGCTTTTCAGTCGTACTATACTTACTATTGGCCTTGTATTTTTGGCCCCTTTCCTTTCAACACTTACTTTTGTATTTAGTATTACTTAGTTATTACTTCTGTTGTGTAATTTTTTGTGTTGTTCACTTTTATAAAGGCAATGACTTCCCTTCTAATGGGATTTACATCTTTGGTTCTAGTCTCCAGCCCCTGGCCTATGGAAGGCGGTCTTGGGGTAGTCACGGCCCGGGCCTCAAGGACGAGTCGTGACAACACAAGTAAGATAATAAAAGGGGACAAATACAGGCCCACCAAAACCATAAAAAGAGTTCATAATGTAGTGATATTGGGACTATTGTCAAGATGAAACTGTTGGAACCAACTATTGTCCATCTAGCATAACAATGATCCACCTTTTCCTAGTCCACCTAGGACTCTGTCAAATGGCCTTCCATTTTCATAAGACATGAATTGTGAGGGAAGATCCAATATAAGGGTGAGTATAAAAATACCTAGTAGGACACCCTAAAATCAGAAAATATAAATCATAAATAAGAGTTATCTCATAATAAAGGATAAACAATAACCAGATATGCTCAATAATAAACATTAATTCTCAGGGTAAGTTCACAACCACATTTCCCACCTGGGATTCTGATTGAGGCTTCATAGTAAGAATCATATGGGAGAACTCTCTACATGGTTCTTGGTAACACTGATGGAACGCATATAAGTGGTAATGCCCATTGGGCCTCACTATGAATAAGTATACACTAGAACTTAAAAAATTTTGATACATATATAGGGTATCACACCTTGGGCCTATGGGGGATAAATAACTCTACTTAGAGTATTCCACTATGATGGGTATCACACACCCTAGAATTTTTTTAATAGGATACCTAACATATCATAGTGAATAATGATATAGGATCACACCCCGATCCACATAGAGATCTACCTGAATGTATCCCTAACTAACCTGTAGAGAGGATAACACATCCTTTGCTAACAATGGGATGGCTCAATCTACCCTCATAGGGATGGACTAAGGGAATGTACCATACTGATAATCAATAAGACTAAAGAGGATGATGTCTACAACCATTCTTGGGAGAAGTAGATGGAATTTATAGGTAATATGCAATATGTTCTGGATAGTTTGGACTTTCCCGAATTTTTTATTATTCTCAGGTGCTCTGGACCATGCTTGTGTATGTTCCTGTGTACATTGGTTGTGTCCATGTACACTGGTCATGTCCATGTCCACTGGCCATGACTTTTCCCATGTACTCCTTGGGTGCATACGAGGTCACCAGAAAAGGGTCACACAATCTGTGAAAAGTCAGAAGATGTGTGACAATTTTCCCTACACATAAACCCTATACATCGAAGAAGGGGATCCATATGGCATGTATTCTTCCAAACTACACTCCAGGTATGTTTGAATTTTTCAAAAAATCTTGAACACTCAAGCATCTTCTCCCACACCATCATTGCCTCCAGATTCACTTGAAATCACACTCTTAGAACTTGAATATATGGATGAATACTCCTATACCATTATTTGTTGTTGAATTCTAGCCACTCACCAATTTGGGAAACACATCCTCTCACACCATTCAACTGCAATTCTGAATCGTGAATGAAAACTCTTGATTTAGTCTATGATTTTTCCTCATCCTTAGAGCACCATGCTTTTTCCATTAATTGAAATTTTTAAGCAACATAAATGATACATTTTTATAAATATCAATTGTATAATGATCAATTTCATAGTATAGTCATACTTCTATTCAAATGGGTCACTTCCAATGAACGATTGAAGCATGGGTGGAGAAAACCATGAAACACAATAGTGAGAAAACAAACATTGGCCATTTCTTAGGTTGAATTTTATCCATTTATGGAAAAAATTATTATCACAAATGAATAAAAAAGGATCAAAAAATCACTAAAAAATATCAAAAAACAAGAAGATAGAACATCAACTATTAAACAATAATCAATTCATGGATTAATTTTCTTAGGAATTATTTCACATTCACTTTGTAGAATCCAAAAGTGAGGATTAATACAAAAAAATAGATTTCAAGCAAAGATAAAGGATCAATATTTGATGAAGAAGGATGTCACATCCTTATCATTGGAAAAATCCAAGAACTCCTTTATTAAAATAAAATTCATTGGTAAAATGATCATAAATCCAGAATCTGGTTGTCACCTCCAAGGCGCTCATCCCTGGTCCTCTAAAATCTATATGGTTATGAAGTTAGGCATATAATTTTTTTATAATCATGTTTAAATAGAAGTGGAATTGGTTCATTTTTATTTAACAAACAATAATTAAATTTATTTATTTATTCATTTATTAATCTTCATACGACTTCTCTGAATCAAAACAGGCAACACACTTAAATGTTATGTTGCACCAATGGTAAAACAATCATTCTGGATTTAATGTCATTCTCGATTTCTCCATAAGAAACACCATTTAGCAGATAACCTACTATTTTATAAAAAATTGTTCATGTTTGATATAATATTTTTAATATATCAACACTGAGGCTCTATTGCCCCTAGAATCCCATGTTGAATCTACACCTAACATAAAAAATATTCATTAAAATATTTCGATGTATTATAAGGAAAAAAATCATTACATTCTCCCCACATCATGGATTTTTTTCCAAATAGAAAAAATTCTACTCAAATAGATGAGGGTGTTGATATCGCATATCATTTTCCCTCTCCTAGGTGTTATCCTTGAGTTTCTTATGTTGTCTTAGAATTCAAAATAAGAGAATCTCTCATCCATAAAAGATCTTTTCCTAACATTCCTTGATATCTTCTTGGAAATATATGAAGGTAAATCAATCCTCAATGTATGGCTTTCCCTAGTCGATAATATGCCATGGGTTATGATCATACCTCCAAAAATGATACATGTGGAAGACATCATACACTATGTATAACTATGGTAGTTGGTCTAAGAGTTATTCCACCTTGCCAACCCCATGTAGTATATAAGAAGGTCCAATGAATCTCATGGATAACTGCTACCCCAAACAAATCTTCATAATCATTACTAAGGTGAGACCTTCCGAAACACATGGTCTCCCTTATAAAATTATAAAGTCATACATTTTCATCCCACATAAGAATTCTGGAAGTTCTAGTTAGTTCACATCCCCTACTGGATGATCTTCATCATTTCTATTTTTGCTCTCACCAAATCTGGGCCCATAATTTCTGACTCCCCTGGATTAGTCCAGCATAGTATTGACCTGTATAGTATCTCATACAAGGAAATGAATGTTTCTATACCAACGGTGGAGTGGGAAATTTTTTTATATGAAAATTCCACCAAACCTAGGTGATAATCCTAGCTCCGACCAAAGATTAAAATTCAATATGAATCATATCCTCTATAATATTGATGCACCACTCATTCTTTCCATCTTTCTAGGGTGAATCATCGTGCTCAATTTCCACTACGTCCCAAAGTACTCCTTCAATCCTCTCTATAAATGTGATAAGAGGAAATAATCATGTTCTTAAATGACCATCGTAGTAACTCCATGACATATTATTATCTCCTACAAAAAAGGGCATATAATGATCTCCACTGAACTCTATTATTTTATAGCTATGAATTTCACTAAATTGGTGAGTTGGTCTATAATCCCCCAGATAATGTTGTGTCCTCTAGTTGATCATTGAAGCACTATCACAGAGTTGAGGAAGAAACTATCCCACTTCCACTCTAACTCCTCAAGTGTTTGATTCCAACAACTTAGAACCTAGTGTTTATCATTCACTTATTTTCAAGGGAGGAAAATATATAAAAAATCACTTATGCACCGCATCATCCATGGAAACTAGAATTGATGTTAAAGGTTATGTTATATATTTTAATATCCTGGATAAAATGTTAATGGGGATTCATTAAACTCCCTAATTATAACCTCTTTCAGTGTAACTGGTACCATCATCCATCCTCGAAAAAGAATGGCATGCTCACCACCTTCAAAAAATACATCAACAGAACTTCTAATGGATATATGAACACACAATTCTTTATAATAGGTATCTCAAATTTGATCCTACCTAACATGTTGAATAAGAGTAGGGGTAAAACTCATTGACTAGAGGTAAGCTACGCCATCCTAAACTAATAAGTACGCCTAAAACAAGGTCAAATGCTTTGACACCTTGATCAATAGTTGTGAACATGATCTTGTACTTAAATCGTCTTCCAACACATTCCCCATTCCATGATTATAGAATATATTAAGGTCATAATTATGTGTGAAATATATTTATCAAATTTTTCTCTAGTTAAGATCTTTCTAAGACTCTTTTGTTCATAATAGATAAAAAATAACCCTCCCATGGGGTAGAGTCATCACATATTTAGAGTGAAGGACATTATTTCCTACTCTAGATCATTTGTTTGGTAGTTATAGTCATGAGGTCTCAATCGACATTAACCATACGCAATAATGACCAACCTCTATATTAGAAAACTTATAAGCCTCTATCTAGGTGTAATTATATAACACCAAATAATCCAAACCTTCCTCTTGTTGTATTAAGATGGGGGAACTAATCAGCTTCTATTACTTCTCCTAAAAAGCCATTTTTTCACTACTATTACCCAATAAATGGTTTTCCCTTTGGGATAATTTAGTAAAGGGTGATAAAATACTAGATACATTAGGCATGAATATTTGATAGTACAAATCCAACTCAAGGAGGCTTCACACCTCAATTTCACACTTGGGTTAATCCTATGATAACACTACCTCAATCATTGTTGGGTTTATAGTTTCACCCTGTTTTGAGATTAATTTTCCCATAAATTAGATTTATAAAATCTATAACTGACACTTTGAGAGTTCCCATAAATTTGGTGCTCCCATAGAATGTTGAGGACCATCCTCAAATGTCTTTTGTGCTACTCCTTGGACTCTGAGTACACAAGGATTTCATTGAAAACTACTACAATGAACTGATATACCAAGGGCTGAATGATCTATCTCATATGTCCCATAAACACTTATAGGGGATTAATTATGATTAAAAAAACTCTAAGTACTCATAATTCTCATAGTGACACTGAAATGTCATCTTCTATATATCATCCTCTAGAACTCGAAGCTGTTGATATCCTTACCTGAAGTGAATCTTTGAGAACCACCATAAACCTTTTAACAAGTATAAGATGTCATTGATCTTAAGAAGTGGATACATATTCATTATAGTCACCAAATTTAGGTTATGATAATCCACACATAACTCTATATCGCATCCACCTTCTTATCGAACAACACTAGGGATACCTAGGGAGACACATTAGGTCTGACAAATCTCTTCCTTTATAAATCCTTAAACTACACCTTTATCTATCAAAAATCTATGGGGGGGAATTTGATTTTATGGGGAAGATATATGGGTAGTCCCTATGTAAATTATATATAAAAATAGTTCTCTTGGTGGGGAGGTAATCCCAAGATGTCATCATGGAAGATATCCTCACACACCTCAACCACTATAGGAAGGTGAAATTTCTTAGAATCCAGTATTCTAAGGGTAATAATAGCTATATTTTGAGTAATTGAGTGTATCATCCAATGTACTAGTATGTACTTCCATTTCTGGACTTCCTTATCACTAATTATGGAAAATCCATCCCATAAACATGGACATAACACATCCTCCACCAATAATAGTCATTATATACATGAGTTGTGGATATATAGCATATGCCCAGAATGAAATTATAAATCATAACATTTTCTATAGATATAATTCATATTAATATCTGTCCTCCAAGGTCCTAGTCACACTATCAAAAATATTAATCATTGAATCTCCCCCAATATGAGTTTCCAAAGAAAATATTTGATCTAAAGGCTCCATTGGAATCTACAAATCTCAAACAATGAATGTGGTTGGAAATAGTGGTCTATGATTATGTGTATCAATCATGTAGATAAATTTTTAGGAGATATAAATCACAAATTTAATCATCCATGAAGCCTTTGTGTCATAAAATTCCACTTCCTATAGCTACCCACATCCTTAACCACTAGCTCCCTAGGCTGGGTGTAGAGCTCCTAGGGGTGGTGGTGGTAACATATCAAATCATTGAACATCTATCACTTCCCTCCTAGCTCGTCTGCAATGTCTTCCACCCTAAATAACTCCCTACTAAAGTTGTTTCTTCTTCATAGGTTGTATATCGACTATCTCCATATCAGACACACAGTCGGTTGGGAAACCCTACATGATATTCCAACGCCCATCACAGAAGTATCATCACATATCCTTCAAGTGATTGGAACCATCATGAGATCCATGAACTGTAGACCCTCTATAAAAACATTTTCTCCATAAATTCCTCGAATACCTAGATCCTTGAGTCGAACATCATATACTAGCTATCAATGTATCATATTAGGGTTTCCTGCTATTATAACTAATTTTCAATGACTATTAATACAAAAGGATCTCTACCATGAAGGCATGTTCTAAAACCCCAAAATAAGAAGGAATAAAATTTTTTTCACACTTTCCAAGATTTATCATCAAATATAACACTAGAAGTTTTATTCTTGAATGTATGTATCATAAACTGTGTCCATGGAGTTCTTTGATTGATTATTGAACCCTGTTGCATACAATGAAACTAAAACACAACCCTTATTGATCTCCATATGCTCTAAGATACATAATACCCAAAGAATAACTGGGTAAAACACATCCCTAAAGAGGTTCTCGAACTATATCTAAGTGAGATTTACGTCATCAAGTGTCTGAGTAACCAAACTATACCATCGACCTATATATCCATGGAGAAGTCTTGATGCTAGTACTATAATCTAATATAGAGGGGTCATAACAAGGAAAAGTACTATTCTAACTACCTCAAGCTACTTCTATACTACCGAGGCATCTATATCACCCAAAAACATAATGGGAATCTCCCTCTAAAAACTATAGAGTATGAAAAACCTACGTGAATCCAATATGGGTATAGTCCGAGCAACATGCTTATAAATGGGTAATGGAAAGATCAAAAAATTAACTAGAGGTATCAAATCCTACACAAACCCCTGAACTAAAGCCTCATCATTTGACAGATCATCATGGAAACCCCACTATAAAATCCTAGTTTGATATCTTCATGGAGACATCCTCTAATGGTCAAGATTCACTATGGTCAAAAAATATATCAGGGGATATGAACCAAAAATAATATAGAAACAATAACTCACTCCTATATGATGCATGTACCAATGTTTCTACTAAAACCATTGCCTATTTGTATAGATTTATCAAGAATATTTTCATTGTTATGTTGAATGGATAAAACAGTTATTGCACCATCACTACGTTCGTTGGCCAAAGAGATGAACTCAATAAAATTATACATAGTTTCCCAAGATACCAAAACAATCCCCATAGATAGACCATATCCAAACTATGGTCCTAAGATGAAACACTCTGATACCACTCTTCTATGACCAGACCCACCAAGGCCATCATGACTGGTGGAAAGATGAGTGTGACACCCCAAGAATTCGTACAATATTCTAGGGGTTGGCAGCTGACCCTGAGTGGGCATATCACACGCATGAGAGGATTTAGCCTAAGAAACCTGTACACACATACAGAAATCCATCACTAATATAATATATCAATAAAATATACAACTAATAAAAAAAAATTCATTCAACTAATCCAATATTAGAGTACAAGACATGTATGGAAAGAAAATAGGCCAAATCAAACCTCATTAAAAATTTAAAAAGAGTCCAAACTGCTAGTGAGAAGGGGACTACTATCAAAATGAAATTCATGGAACTGACTACTATATATTTAGTATAATTATTCTCCACATACTTCTGTTCTACCTAGAACTCCTCCAAAAGTATTTTCATCTTCATAATACACGGCACATGTGAGAAAACTCATACAAGGGTGATTATAAACATACGTAATAGGAAAATTTAAAATCACTAAATACAATTCATCAAAGATGTTTATCTAATAATAAAGGATATGAAAAATCTATATATTCTCAAAGATAAACACCAAGAAATAGGTTAAGGTAACAACAAACACTTCCATCCTTGGATTCCACTTAAATCTTCAAAATAACTCTCGTCCGAGAGAACTCACTCCTTGGGTATTGCTAACACAAATAGTTCTCATTTGAATTGGCATTACCATCAGGCCTCACTTTGAATAAGTACAAACTGGAACTCAAAGGATGTTAATACACAAATAGTGGATCACACCCAAGTCCAATGGGAGATACATAACCCTACATAAGGTATTCTACTTGGATGGGGATCACATTCCCTTGAAATTGGAAACAATATGCCTGAACACACCCAGGAAATAACAATAGAGGATCACACATTAGTTCACATGTGGTGATACCTAGATCTATAAAAAACAAACCCATATATGGTATCACTCATCCTATTCTTAGGACAGGATGCCTCATTGTACCCTCATGAGGATGGACCAAGGGAATGTACCCTATTGATACTCAACTATATTAAAAAGGATTGGGACTCCAACCTACCATGTGAGATGTAAATGGCGTGTTTAGGTATTAAATGTGATTTATCGACCAGAAAAGACTTCCCTGAGTCTATCCCTATACCAATATCCTCCAACCCATGCTTGTGTACTTTGGTCTTGCCTGTGTAAAATGATGGTGTTTGTGCCCAATGGTCGTGTTCCTTCCCATGTAACCCTAGGGTACATTATATGTCACAAATAAGGATCATATGGTGTGTAAGAGGATACACATGATGTGATATTTTTCTCTACTGGTAAACACTAGCCATCATAGAAGGATATCAACACAACATGTGTTCTTCCGAACCACACACCATATATGTCATAATTTTGTAGAAATTCCCTAAATCTAACATTTCTTCACTCAAACCACATCATCCTTCATATTTTCTATAAATATCACTCATATAACTCAGATCTATGGTTCATCAAAATTTTACCAACATAGATGACTAGATTTTGTCCACTCACTCATTTGGAAAATTACTCTCATCACATCACACCACTGCAATTCCAAACCACATAAAACACACACAATATAGTCTTCATTTTTACATCATCATCATCACACCACGAGCATGCCCTTGATCCCTAATATGAACCTGAAAAAAATGTTTCATCAAATATTGATTGTTCAAGGATTGATTTTCATGTATAGTATATATGTATGTCAAATGGGACACAAATTATGAATGATTAAATAATGAGGTGAGAAAAGTATGATTCACAGAATTTATAAAACAAACATCGATTATTATTTGGTATGACATCGATCTATTGATAACACAAATTAAGATTTTATAAGAATAAACAAGGAACAAAAAACCAATAAACAATTTTCAAAACCAAGAAGAGAAAACATCAACCATATACTAAAAATTGATACATGAATTAATTTTCTATGGAATTAATTCACAATTGATTGTTATAATTCAAAAATAGGGATTAATACAAAAAAATGTCCTTCTTTGATAAAGTATCGATCGCTAATAAAGAATGATCACTCCACCATTATCATCGGTGAGATCGAAGAACTCTGATATTGAAGGAAAATCCTTGGAAAACATATTTTTGATCCTTGATCTCATTATTTTTATCATAAATCTGCTTCAAAGACCTCTCAAATCACTAATGGTATCTAGTGAACCCTCAAATTTTAACATAACCTTTTTTTGATATTATATGGGTTAGGTTGTATCAATTTAAAAAACAATTCATTCATTCATTCATATATTAATCCTCCTAGTAAATCTCTTAAAATAAACACCTGACATACTCAAAGGTTTTGCGATACCTATGGTAAAACCCACATTGTAGATTTATTTTAAGACTCAGCTTCCCCAAGTGAAACATCATTTGGGTGATCTCTCACCATTTTAGAAAAGTTTAACATGTGTGATGTAATATTTTTAAAATTTTTAATATATCACAACCAAGGCTCCATAGGAACTAGAATACCATTCTCAACTTGAAAAATATTATATAAAATATTCCAAAGTGTTATGAGGGTAAAAAAAGAGTCATTAAAAAAATATATAATAAAAACTAACCCACTAAAAGAATCTAAACAATAACTAAATAATATAGTTGTGATCCCAAAACATCTCTAACACACCTAGTCACTTGTGCTCTAGAACCACATATAATACTAATCATATTAGTTTATAATGAATTTAAATATCTACCCATGTACCAATCCATAACATAAATAAAACAAGAGAAGTTGTATTTCCATTAAAGTGCATTTGTATGGTGTGACTAGAAAGACACACTTGAATTTACCAAAGATTTAAACTGACATGGGTAATTGTATAATGTATTCATTCGAATTTGATTACATGTATATATATATAATGATAAATCACTTTCACAAATAGTAAATAAACAATTTTAGCAACTTGTACTCAAATTTAATAGAGATCAATAATATTTATAATGAGTGACTCAATATATATGAAGGTCTTAAACTTGTGTATACCTTCTTCATGAAGAGATCCAAATTTACAATATATATTATATCCTCTATCAGACCAATAAAATATACATCCATATGCAAGATGGAAAATAAACATGGGAACTGGATTATGTCCTCTTGGTCATAACTATAGAGAAAAATATATAGCGAAAAGGGATACATCCTATTGAATGAATAAATATCAAGTACATAGTCACTCCATTTATATAAATATTGAGTATATAGGCACCCTTGTATCCCCATGTATAGCTATTGTATGTATACAAGATTCATTATCTAGCCTAAAACCCTTCTAAATGAAAAAATATCAATATATATATATATATATATAATTATGAAATCCATTTATCAACTAAAACAAATAATAATCTTGAATTCCATGTCAAGGAAAAATAACTAATAGGATGAAACATGTATAGTGTGGAAAATGGAAACAATACATTAGTAATTCTGTGCATTTATATAATATTAACACAATATAAATATCAATATCATATAGTCCAACATTATATTTTTTTATAAAGTAAAAAATACTCTAATACAACTATAAAGTTTGGTATGAAGATAATTAATGTATACTTATAGTAAACCATATATGAAATAAATATTTCACATGCAAACAACTAAGGGATATTAATTTTACCACATTACTAGTAATATCATGAATTAATACAAGATTCATTACAAATAATGGAAACCTGTCATAGTGGAGTATACAAAAGTTTTAACCATGTTCATCTAAAAAGAGTAGTTTAAGAAATTTCACTTGGAGGAAACTTATTTTTAGTAATATTAGTTTGTATGAAAATTATTTACATTTACCCAAACAATTTTTCGAAATTCTGCACTTACGAAAATATCAATACCCACTAAAGTAGGCATGGAATATTATAACGATATACTCATGAAGAACCATAATACCTTAATAAGTTATTATTTATAATCTATTTTATTTCTCAAATAACTCCCTCTTTATATTTTCAAGACCATTCACCCAAACACCCATTCTAAAGACACACAAATGGATAACCATAACATAAATAACCACAATAAATCTAATAGAGAAAACTAATATTCCCTTATCAAAAGTAAAACAGAATTTAATTATAAGTAACAAACACCCCCATAATGAAACATACATCAACAATTTATCATGAAAACAATAAAATAACCAATTTGTTACATCAAGGAATCAAAACAAAACTAAATTAATAACATTAAGAAGATGCCTAATTGATCTAAATTGATCATTTCAAGAAAAATAAACTAACATCCCTGAATATCAAATGATATAATTTTCATCCCAAAATATAAAAGGAAAATAAAAAAAATAAAGAGAAACTCAATCCAACTATTTATCCAAGGAAAACTCAAATGGAATCTAATAGGGGAACTAAACGATACTTAAAAAATCTGTTAGGTTAAATAATTAATCAAGATGGGGGAAAGGTAATATCTAAGAACATGTTCCTATAAACAATAGTTGATTATGAGAATATAGAGGGTTGGTATGAAAAAACATTTCCATTAAAACTTTTAATAATTAAAAATAAAATCATTTTAACATCAGTAGAATAAATTATCCCCCTTGTACTTATCTAAAAAAACCATCACTTATCCCTCAAAGTAACTTATTAATTGAAATTTTAGTGTTGTCAATTGACTTAAAATTCATTTATAACAAATATAAAAATGAATTAATAACATTACTCACCCTGATATATATATAAAGTAAATATGTATAAAAAAGGTATATTTAACAATCAAAGAACCTTGTAAAAAAGTAGTCATAACTCAAATGAGAATTAACGTGGTAATATAATCAATAAAATCCTTCTCCAACATTATTTTTTTATAATAAAGTAAAAAAAATATGCATTTCACATGTAATTATAAAAATATTTTCAATCATAGATGTTTATAAAATAACCGCAATTCAATAGACATATGTCACTAATCAAGGAATTAAAGATAAAAAAATATAAAAAATCACAATTTTATTGACTATTAAATAAAAAATAAATTGGATCAACATACCAAAATACTTATTAAAACATTTCATTTATATTTTTTAATATAACCATTAAAATTTGATAATAATTTAGTAATGATGTGGTAGTCACTTAATAGAAATAACCCCAATAAACATATGGATGTTTTAGGAAACCTATCGTTTCCATCCACGGATGAAATTATTCTAATTTGGTAAATAATAAAATAATTTCATAGACTCTATAAATCAAATAACATGGGGAGATGTAATCATTAAATTGACTTCTATAAATAAAGAACAATGATAATATAAATAAAACCAAATAATCTTACTCCTCAAATACCCTATATATCAAACAAATACAAAAGTCCCAACATATTCAATTAATGGAAAATTCAATTACATTCCAAATTTAATAATTCCACATGATAATCCATTATAAACCACATCTCTAATAAAAAATAAAAAATTCATTACTCTCGTATTATTTTGATCTCCTCGTCATTTAAGATGGATTTAATCATTTTCTAGTGAAATAAAACCTCAAATCCTAAAAAATATAAAAATAAATAAGAAAAAAATTAAGCTGAGTGAATAAGAAGAAGAGGTAGATAGTTTTCCTTGGTTTTGGTGAGTGAAAATACCTTGTAAGAGTTAATGAAAAGGGGGAAAAAGGATCCCACCATGTGGTTCAATTGGGTCAGTGAAGAGTAGACTAAAGGATATCCCATATTTAGGTTAAAATGATTTAAATGGAAAAGATAAAAAATTCCCCAAAAAATAAAAAACCACAACACTATTGGGTTGTTTATAATTGGGTACCTATTGGACCACCATTTCTACCTGATGGTACTATAGAGGGAACAGTCCCGCTGGATTCATTATCAGGTACCCATTAAAAGGGTGTATGGTACCTGATGGTATAATTTTTCATACCCAAGGGCCACCTGTAGTCACTCCTCTAAACATTTCTCAAAATATTCCAAAATAAAAATTTAAAAATTATTACTTCTACCTCCATATTCAAGTACACAATCTCAACCTTTCATAAATTCTATAAATGATCACACCCCAAATAAAATTAAAAAAAAATCAAAGATACCTATATTTACACTACATAAATTCCCTAAATAAATACATAATTACTATTTAAATTAATTATATATAACAAATGTCACTAAAAACACCTCTCCATAATAATTTTCATCCTAAAATATACACAAAAAACTCTCATCCAAACCTCTATACCACTCTTAACCTCTAATTCAAGACAAACTTACCCATAATATTCTATATTATATGTCACAATTATAATGCACTACTCTTAAAAAACAAACCATATAATACATTAAATTTTCAATCACAAATGATTCATTATAATACCTATAATTTCCCAAATATCAATAACAAATATAATCTCACTCTAATAGTACCCCACTATAATAATCATTTAGGGTTCACCTATTACTTTTCTAACACTGAATTTAATGTTTTCTTAATACATCCATTAGCTAAACCAGTTTTATATAAAAAAGAAATATCAATTAAAAAATTACATGTCAAGTTCATTCTAAAATACCCATAGTATTACATGATTAATTATTTTATAGTATAGTTCAATGAAAACACATTCCAGTTTACTTTTAAAAATATAGTCACTTCCAAACCAAATTTAAAAATACATCATATATTTAAAACATAGGATATAAAATAAATATGAAAATGTGTTGGTTTAAATATGGGATATAAATAATAAATTATATGCTCAAAATTCTAGTTATAAAAATTGAAACATTATATAAATAAAAAATAACATATAATCAAGATTAACATTAATATACATTTGAGTGAAATTAATTATTCTCAAAACCCTTAATAATGAATTCATAAAAAACTAATTAATTTATTATATTTAATTAAATTGTATATCATAAACTGGTGAAAATATTATTAAAAGTCATATTTCCTATCATACCACTAACCAGATAATGTACAAACTGGTATAGGAACTAGGACCTAAGTTCTCTTTATGCCTCTTCTTGAGTTTAAAATATCCAAAATCAGGATGGTCAAATCAATTACTCACTCAAACCTATGGTTACTATTATAAATAATTGGACATCAATTACATCCTTGGATTCCACTATATCCATGTTGGTCAGAAAAGTTCATGGTACACCACCAATGTCCCGAAATCCTATAATGTTTCTAAAAAATCATATAAAACCTAAAATTTATTATGAGTCGACTTTTAATGACCTCACATAGATTCTTGAAGAATACTTGAACCAGGACATCACTAACCATAAGAGTATTACCCAATAAATAGTGGTTGGATACTAATTCCATAGGTCTTGATTGGGGACCTTTTTTCCCACTCATAGTTTTAAAATAATTCAAATTTCAATTTTTAACAGATAATTTGTCATGACTCATCCATAAAACATTTTTTTCAAAAATAAATAACTAACCCGAATATAGAAAGGGCGACCAATATATCGATGGTACTTAGTATATATAAATAATAATATAATAACTCTATATATATATTATATCAATTGTTATATATAATACTTTTGTAATAACAATATGTTTGAAAGTGTATACAACATGCAACACCAAGCTTAAATGAAACCCCAAATATTTTTATTTAAATATGATTATTATAAAATAGCCGTTAAAATAGAACACATGAATATAACTAACCAAATTATTATTATATATATATAATCTAATAAATACAAATTCATTGATTAATTCTTATGAAATAAGTACTCAATTTTTAGTAATGTAATTTTCTGATTCAGATATACGTGTTCTTAAAAATTATTTTTATTAATTTTTTGTGAGAAAATATGATAATTAATTTGTATAATTTATATAAATTTTATTTTATAATAAATACAATTTTTTAAATCATAATTTCAAAAAAAAATTATGGGGAAATTTTCATTTTTTAGTGAAAGAATTTATTTTCTAGTGAATAGTAACAAATACTAATTTTTATTAAAAACTATATTTTTGCTTCAAAAATCTACCAATTTAATTTTTATTTTAAAATGGGTTTAATGTAATATTAGTTATATTATATTATTAATAATCCAATTATGTTAATTAGAATCAATTTTATAATTTTTTTTGGTATAAAAACATTTTTTATAGAAAAACATGCATTTTTAAGAAAATTTTTTCATCATGTTTTCCTAGATTGATTTTAAATTAAATTCTTCCACTTCTCTGATTTGAATTTTCAAAAATGGATTCCATATTTTTAATTCTAATTTTAAATTTTGTTAAATATTTCCATTTAGTTTTTGGTTCATATGAATAATAACCATATTAATTTTTGTAACTATGGTAAAGGGTAAATTAGATGACAAATGGTTATAAAATAATATTAAAAGGACTATAAAATGACCCACACAATTGAATAAATTTTATTGGATGACTCAATTTCACCCATACTCATACAATATTCAATAATATGGTCTTCTTCCATTTTATTTTGATAATTACATTTATAATCTTTTATTTAAAGAAATGTCCAAAATGTTACACTATTGTTTTTAATAACTATAATAATTTTAACGAGGGTATAGATAGAGGACATGTTCTATTATTGTTATTAATTTTAAATATAAATGTTTTATATTCTCCCAGGTAATTTAAATTTAATTTTTATTTCTGAAATAATTTCTTAAACTGCTTACACAACACTGACACAGAAAAAAAACAATTAATAGAAAAATAAAATAAATGATTTTAAAAATATTAAAATTTATAAAATTTGAATGATATAATTTTTTGAACTATTTTTATAGATATATATGACATATTATGTGGTATTAAATGAATTATATTCTAAATACAACTTTTTATTGATGTATTTGATGTTTAATTAAATGACTAGTTCCCAAATTAAAAATAATTATATTTTATCGAAAATATATTATATTAAATTATTTAAAAATTATAAAATTAATTAAAGCTGACAATTAATATATTTTATAGTTTATAATTTCATCAATTTTCCATTTATTTCTTAATATTTACCTTATTTGTAAAATTATAAACCTTTATGATTGAAAACAACGTAATCATGGTTAATACTAAAATTAGATAATTTAGGTGTTTAACCAAACGATAAGGATTAAAATAGCACATAAACATATAAAAAATTTATTTTTTATGATATTTCAACTATATCATACCATATGATCGATTTCGTGACAATTTAGACACATTTATCTTTAGAATAATCTTGTTATATTTTCATTTTTAAATAAATTCCAAAAGTGCCCCTCACCTAAAATATAAATGAGAACATATTCCTTCACTTATTTACACCAGATTGAGAAAAATAAATCATTAAATCTCAGCCCATTCCTCTTATAAAATTATCGAGAAACATTATAGAGATTTTTTTCTTCTTAAAACACCAACCATAGATTAATTAAGGAATGATTTGAAGGAGGTCTCCATTAGAAGAGCTAATCATCTTACCCAACCCATTTCAATTTATTTCTTCTTATAAATATTCTAGATCTATTTTATTTATCATAAAATGGTAACTTAAGTATCATAAATACACTTAATATTTGTTATAATTATAAATCAACCATTACTGAACCTATTTACCATCAAATTGAAAGTCAGATATCGCTTGTGCGTACATACAACTTATAGTCTCCACATAGAAATAAAAACTATTTTTCATCACCATATTTAATGGATGGTAATTATTATGGTTTTAATGTTTATATGTGATATTTATAAAATAATAATAATTATTTAATTATAATATCATATTTACAGTCTTTCCTTTCAAACTTCTGGGAAACGATAACATTGTTTATACATACATATGGACTACCACCTCCATGAAGTAATGTAATTTTTTGTTCATTTATATTTTACATGGATGGTAATGAGGATTTATTTTATGAATATATATTATTTATATTATATAATAATTATTTTTTAAAGGTTAATTATTATTAATCTTAATTTTACTCCATCCATTGAAATGTGAAAACAATGTTCATGGATATGTACGACCTATAGTCTTCATAAATGGTGTAATTAAATTTTCTATCTATAATTTATTTTGATAAATATAAATATTTATATAATAAATATATATAATCTATATATCATGATTGGAATTTTTTGATGATGTAACCATGATGAATGTTTATGGACTGAAACTAACAAATAAAAACTTACGTGAAAATCTCAGTATTAATCACCCAGAAGGAGAAAACATTAAAGAGTGAAATGGATTTTTTGTGGCTTCATAACATGAATCACATTCTTCTTCATCCCCCTCCAATTCCATATCCTCCTAATAAAAATCCCAATAAATCCCTAGAAACATTGTCTTCCTATCCGGTGTTGCTCGGTTGCTTTCTACCCTCACATAGTTCCCCGGTGATTCCTCTTACTACATCCAGGCCTTTAGGGGAGGCATCCTTCAAGAATGTGAGAAAGGATCCCATACATTGAATTTATTAGGTAATCTTCATTAAATTACAACTATATATATTTCCCATCGATTCTCTGGTTGGGTGCATGGATTTCTAATTGTGGATCTCTCAGTGGAAGAGTTAAGCCGTAGGCTTTCATCACTGGTCTCTGGTAGTGGCTTTTAGGTTTGATATGCCATGACATTATTTTTTCCCTTGTGTTTTTTATCTCTTAGGGTATCATCTAGAAAGTGGATGTTTTATTTCTCTCTAGGTTCCTCTTTTTTATCAATCTTATTCAATGGAATATTTTGTTAAATCTTAGTTGAGGTATTTTCATCAATTAGGGAAGTGAATATATTATTTTTACTGATGGTCATGGGATGTTTGTTATGGGAAAGACTATAGATCTATAGTAGTGTGGGTAAATTTTTTGGGCCTTCATATTTTTTTCACAGCTCAACTACACTACAGTCATTTAGTGTTTCATTATGTTTTTTTATCTACCCAATTGAGAACTCGAAGTTTATGATGATGACTTATTTTCCCTAAATCTATGTGGAAGTGGACTTGTTGAAACATATTTCAATCCTAGTTAGTGATGGGGATGCTTTTTTCATGGTGTTAGATGGTATTTTTTCAAGACTCGCGTCATGTTTCTTTATCATGTAATCTGTAGAGCCACTCAGTGGGGGTATGAAGTCACAACCTAACTTGATCAAAGGCGGATGTTTAATAGTGAAAGGGGGCTCTTTGGGGGTCTCATGTTGACATACAAGAGATCTATGAAGTGTTTTGTGGTTCTATAGGGTTATACAGAGTTGGCATATGGCAATGGTATGGTTGTTCATGATTCTATGGGGTCCCTTAAGAATGTTTTCTCATTTAATGATGTTTTGGTGGGGTCCCCACCATCTTCTTGGTCCTCCCCAATGAAGGATTATCCATACTCTTCTATTCTAGACTCCACTATTCTAGACTCAGCAGTGTAGGCCTCAAATTACTTATTTAGTATACCTAACTCTTTAGATAATTCTCACGGTTATCCTTCCCGGAATAAAAAATATTTTTGGAGGTCATTGTCTCTCTCTTTTATGGTTCTTGTATTACTCATGAAAAATATTAGGAAGTGTTTGGTCTCAATTAATTATCCAAGTCAACCGAGTCATGTATCCACAAAGCCTCCTCTACCATTTTTTAATATATCAAATTATTATCTAGAATATTAGATTCATGGGACATTGGGTGAAGTGTGATTTTATTACTAATGAATATCATCTATATCATGTCAATATGGTGGTTGTTCTCAAACTAGAATATCATGCGAACTAAATAGTATCTCTAGAAACAAGAATTATCTTTCTGAACATCCTGCATGACTCACCCAAATACTCTCATATTTATATTTTCATGAAGAATGATATCATTCTGGATTTTTTAGATGCTTCATCTAAACATATCAACACTAGAGTTTCATTGGGAGATAATTCTATTCTATTCATTTTTTTGACTTAAGATGTGATGTTACAAGAATTCTTAATATTTTGAATCATTTTTATAGTTTGCAAGTAGGTGATTTAGCTTTGTTCATAGCTGGTGATTTTAATACCAACACAGAGGAAAATGAGAATAAATTAAGGTTGAACTTTTACTATAAGGATACACTATATTTTTGTAAATTCCTCACTTTAAATGGCCTTGTGGATATTGGGTTTTTTGGGCTCTAAATTCACTAGGTTCCACAATCGAATAAGTAGTAAATGAACCTAGATTTGGCTGGATTTTTGCCTCTAAAACCTTAAAGGTGCATAATATTTCCCTTATTCATTGGTTACATGTCTTAACCATTCATTTTTTGACCATGATTGACAATTTATTAATATTAAAAATGTAGATAACCTGCCAAATAGATTCTTATATTTGAGAAAATGGAGTTGTCTTGTAAGTTTCAATCAGAATGTCAAGAGGTCCTATGACAATATGATTCGGGGATCGGCATGGGAAGGGCCTTCTAACCGTCTCTATTTTCAAAAAAAATATCCATCATTGGATAAATAAAAAATCTTCCACCTATGGTGTGGAGAAGACAAAGGATAACATTAATAATTTGGAAGAAGGGATTCAAATCAATTGGGATGATGATGTTTTTTTGGATTTAATTGTCAAACAAAACATGCTAGCAATGAAATCGATGGAGATAGGAAGGGTTAGTAGGTTTGGGTCATAGGTTCTATAGATGATGTAAAGAGATAGGAATAATAATTTATTCTAGTAATGTTCAATAGAAAGGAAATCCTCAGGTAAGATCAGTCTAAATTTTGATGAAGGATCCTCTACTCGCAATAGTAAGGTGACTAGAAACCTGGTAGTGGAGAATTTAAAGAACTTTTTAAAAGGATAATACTTAAACATAGAAGGGAGGAAACCAAGGTTGGATGGAGGAATTTTTTTCTGAATAAAATACCAACTCTAGTTAAAAAAAGGAGAACGAGTCATTTTTTTCTATTCTAGAAGAGGTGGGGATCAATGCAACAATGCTGATTCTGAACCAAAAAAGTGATGCAGGGCTTGATGGGTACTCAGGTTCTATCTTTGTTTCTTCATGGTACATTATTATGGATATGGTTTTTAATGTGGTTCAATAATTCTTTAAGGTTGATGATCTATCTAGAGATGTGTGTACCTCTATTATTTTCCTCGTAAAAAAGGTTAAGGACACAACTTTACTAAACTAGTACATGCCCAACTATCTATGTAATTTTATTTAAAAAATTATTTCTTTCCTCCTGAACAAAATACTTAGATTGGTTCTTCCAATAATTATATATAATGGAAAACGTGGTTTTATCCATAGACTAAGCATCCAAAGGGACATCAGCATCACTAAAGAAATGGATGTTGATATTAATAAGAGTAGTTTTGGGTGTAATTATGGTGAAAGTGAACATGGACCAAGATTACAATCACCTTGAATAGATCTCTATTAAGAAGTACATGTGAAATTTCATCTACCCAGAATAGGTTTTTATCTTTTCCTCTAGTGATACACTTCACCTTGGGTTTACATCAACATCATGCATAAAGTTTTCATATTTTTCAAATTAGTGCATGGTCTTAGGTAGGGTGACCCGATGTATCATAGAATCTTTATTCTAGAATAAAAGACTTTTTACAGGAACATCTAGCATGGTATGTAAAAAAATATTATAATTCCTTTTATGATATCGTGTGAGACATCTATGATCTCCAAATTAATGTTCGCAAATGTTATTCCATAATTCATTAATGGAAGTAAAGTTTCCATAAGTTGTTTTAATATAATATTTTAGGATTGTGGTTCTTGGAGTAGGGAGTAGGTCAATAAATACAATATTAGTGTGTTCCTACCCATAAACTACATGATAAAATGTGTTGGTTGCATTCAAGATAGGTTTGGAATACCAAAGTGTTCTACGTTGATGAATTTTCTAGTTCTTCCCATTTTATATGGAAGGATTCAGAATGTTTTGTTCAAATATATTATAAACAAGATAATGGGGCATATTATCAACTTGAAGAACCATTTTATTTCTTTTAGAGGGAGAATAACCAGGCTTAATAATGTCTTAACCTTTATAAAATTCAAGTTATTTCAATTAATAATCCAACAAAGGGAAAAATCAATAGGATGTAGAAAATAATGACGGTAATTATATGGGATTCTACCCAAATTCAAATATTCCATTGGGCCTCATGGGAGAGGCTTGTGAAACCCATAGATGATGGAAGGATAAATTTAAATATCATTCTGGGTTCCATACAGTACATGAAGACAAAATTATATTATGAAATTATTAAATGAAACTCTTTATGGGTGATATTTATGAGCATAATATAAAGTGATAACTATAGAGATTACGTTGAGGGTTCTAGGTGGATCTCAAATATAGAAACATGCATTCCTGATCAGAAGAAGATATTGAATCATAAGGTAAGGTAGGTGGTCGGATTTAGTGATATTAGTTATTAGAAGAATGACTAGGTAGGTGTCGATGCTATATTATTTCCAGGATGTCCAGTGCTGGATATCACATTCAGAGAAGTAATCATATTCACTGGTTTTATTAACTCAACATTATATGTTGATCAAAATGTTTTGTATGAGATAAGTTTTGGCGAATGAAGATGATAGGTGTGTTTTTTAGACATGAAAATAGGGAATTTGGGTTTCAAGTCCTTTTGAATAGGGTTTCATTAAAAATACAATATAGATGATATGTAATACATGATCTAGTTTAAGGATATCCCTATTAAATTCAACTTACTATTATAGATCTTGAGGAATCACAATATACCTATGGATGATAACATTCAAAAGAAGGGGATCTAGTTGGATTCACATAGCTGCTGTTGTCATTCTCCTAGTGTATAAAATTTATTTCATATTTTCTTTAGAAGTGATTGGGATATCTTCTTGTAGAGTTTCACAGGGTAGTTCATGTGGATCACTCCTCAATGGGAGTCTACTATGGAGTTTATTTCTATGACAACCCTGCTTTTTATTACACAATTAAACATAATTTATTATATAAACTTCACTTGATACAACATAGAAGATTGAGTGGCCAAGTGTATTTGGGGATTGTGATCATTACATAACAACTTAAAACATGAAATACTATATCTTTATTGAAAACTTCCATTACATGACCACTACATTCCCTATTACTTAGCATTGCATGGGATAACCTGAAGACATGAATAAGAAAAGTGTGAGCTATAAAGCCTCGTAAAGGAATAAGCATGGAATAACATAAGTTATAGAATACATGTTAAGCAATAGACATATCAATAGAGCACAAGAGAAACATAAATATAAAGGCATGAAAAATCATGATAATCATAACATGGAAATGTGGCAACAACACTTAACATGGAATTATCATGAGCTAAGGATCATTGCACATGGAGCATGAGTAAACCCTCATTGCACATGAAGCAAGATTAAAACCTTGTTGCACTTCAATTATCATGAGTAAACACCCATTTCACATGACGTATCATGATACTATACTTTATCCAATACATTGGAGCGCTATCAGGGCACACCCATCTTAAACATTTCATTTCATGCATAAGTGTTCCACATGGATCATAAAACATTGAATAATTCAACAGAATCATTTATTCCACGATAAACAAATGTGGAATAAAAACATTAAACTCTTTAAACAATATGTAAATGTTCATAATGGTGAATACCCTTGATAGAGAAATGGTCATGTTATTCACTACATAATGACTTTGACTTGAAAAAGTGCAGTGCAATTTTAGAAGCATAATGATGTGACATAAGAACTCATAAAAATGGTTGATGAGAGATAAAGGGGTGTCTCATAATATTTACATGACATGGACAGTAAGTGGTTCATATAGATACATTTCCCAACAACTGTAATGGAATTTAGATTCATGATACAAAAGAATTGCTTGAATGTAATTGAGGAGAGAGATATTCCTTTTAGAATTTTGGCATAGTAACAGGTGTACATGGGAGGAATTTAATGAGGGAGAAAGGGGTATCCTATCATTAAAACATAATGAGGGAAGTATGGGGGAGGTGAGACACCATACCCCAACATTTATAATTGAAATTGAAAGGGTATAACAATTTAAATAACATTGGACAGAAATGAGAAAGGAATAAAAAAACCCTTAATTGGAAGTGTGCTTACAAAAGCTTGATAGAGGCTTGAGAGGGTATTCTTGGGATCTTGGAGAACCTTGGGAGGATTCTATAGAGAGGATTTCAGAGGTGGGACGAACAAAAAAAGTCTTTTAGTGAGGAGGAAGTGGGGGCTTGGCTGGGTTTATATCGGAAAGGTGAGTGAATTTTTTATTATTTAGGTTTAAGAAACCTCAAATTAAACTAATCCAAACCAAAAACCATCCCATGGTTTTGCCTATTTTTTTAGGAAAAAGAAATTGGAAAAAATACATAATAATTCCAAAGTCAGAACATCTTAAAACAATGGGGTTTCTTATGTGAAGGTGAGTCACACTCCCAAGAAAAACAATTTAAAAAGGCAAAATGTTTAATAAGTCTTGAAGGGTTCACTAAAGCTTTGTAAAATAAATCAAACAAACCCAAAATCACATTATTTTAATTGTAAAACATATATTGGAAAAAATTGTGTTTATAGTATTTTATTACATCACAATTGGGTCAATATGATGTCATAAAACACATTATATATTTAAATGGTATTTAATTTTTTGCAAAAAAAATTGACTATCTCAGAAAATTATAAAAAATTCACTGTTGGATAATTTTGATGTAATGATTCCAGAAATAATATTCAATTTATCTAAATAATTTTCTAAATATGTTAATTTTTACTTTTAAAATAAAAACTGACATTTATCGAAAATTAATTGGTTTTGACAAAAATTTCTTTCAAACATTAATAAAAATTACACTTGCATTCATTAAATTATACGATCATTTATATTTAATGAAAATTAATTTATTAACTATTATAATATTTTATTAAAATATTATTTAATTCAATAATCCATTAAATCATCAAAATATATTTCTTAGTTGAACATTTAACTAAAAATACTATCTGTGCTTTACAAACTATTTACAAGGTAACAATAATAAAATGAAGGAATGATCATTATTATATAAAAAAATAGTGTACATAACCATAGTTCTAAGGCCTTCTTACATAACCCCTTATAAAACCCACATAAGACCGAACGGTAAGGTGTGCGATGGCGACAGACTCTTGGAGTGGCTCGGATAACATTGCTCGTGTGGTAATCTCTATCAACTTATAATTTTGTCGTAGGTGGTCCCGCTTGTGCTTAACATATTCAAGCTCAGGTAGAGCTTGGTCAAGAGAGAAGCCCAAAGACGCAACCTCCTTTTCGAGCTCTAACAAATGGGCTTCATATGGGGCGCATCTACTGGATGAGGCCATCGCTTCCTTTGTCCGAGTAAGTTGGATTTGTTAAAGCCCTATATTTATACTAATCATGTGATCACTGTTCAACAGCTATATTAGAAATGGTCAAAATTCATAACAGTATTTTAAAATAAAAAAACATAAAACCAAATAAGTTGACATTTTATATAAAAATTTTACTTAAAGAGACATTTAATTAGATCAAGTGGTATTTCATTAATGAACGTTTGGGTCATAAAAATCTCCCCCCTTAATAAATTTTTGCACTTGAAATGTTCTTTTTCCACACTAAAATTGATGTGGGTAACTCTGCTTCATCATTTTCTCCGATTCCCGCGTCGCTTCTTCAAACATTTGGTTTCGCTAGAACACCTTGACGAAGGGCATTATCTTATTTTGTAGAAATTTTTCTCTACGACCTATGATCTTCACTGGTTTCTCCTCATAAGAATGATCATACTATAACTATACCACCTATAAAGAGAGTATATGTGAAATATCCAGTATGTACTTCCTTAAGAGGGATACATGAACGATATCAAGTAATTTGGCCATGTTAGGTGGAAGTGCTAGTCGATAAGCCACAGCCTTGACACGATCAAGAATCTTGAAGGGGATGATGTACCTTGGAATTAACTTTTTTTTCTATCAAAACCTCATGACCTTCTTCCATGGAGATATGCCTAGAAAACCCATGTATCCAACTTTAATCTCAAGGTCTCATCGATGGTTATCCGCATAACTCTTCTGTCAACTATGGGCTGCCTTGATATGTTGTTGAATGGTTTTCACATTCTCCACCATTTCTTCGACCATTTCTTGTCCAAGAAGCTTACTCTCACTAACCTCATCCCAACACGTTGGTGTTCTTCACCTTTTCCCATAAAGGGCTTCATATGGTGCTATTTAGATGGTCGAGTGGAAACTGTTATTATAAGAGAACTAATCCAGAGGAAGATGTTGATAACATCCTCCTTTAAAGTCTATTTCTCACGCCCTCAACATGTCCTCAAGTGTTTGGATAGTCTGATTGGATTGGCCATCAGTCTAAGGATGATAGGCCGTACTAAAGTTCATTTCAGTATTCCAAGCATGTTGAAGACTCTTCCAAAACTTATAGGTGAATCTTGGATCTCGATCAAACACAATAGATAGTGGTAATCCATGTAGTCTTACCACTTCCATGATATATATCTATGCCATTTGATCCAATGAGAAATCCTCTTGAATAGTAATGATGTGTGCAGCCTCTGTTAGACGATCCACAACAACCCAAATTGAATTGTTTCCTTTGGATGTCTTCGGAAGTCTGGTGACAAAGTCCATGGTGATGTTCTCCCATTTCCATTCTAGTATGGTCAATGGTTACATCATCCTCTTAGACTTCTGCCTCTCTACCTTCACTTCCTAACACACTAGGCACTTTGATGTATATTCTATGATCTCCTTCTTCATATTATCCCACCAATAATACTCTTGGATATCTTGATACATCTTTGTGTTTCTTGGGTTAATAGAGAAATTTTAACTATGTGCATCAACCAAAAGTTCTTTCTTTAGCTCCGGACTATATAGAACCCATAGTCTTTAACCAAATCTCACAATTCCATCTTCATTAACATTAAACTCTAATGATTTCCCTTTTTCGATAGCTTCCACTTTTTGCTAAATTCCTACATCATCCTTTTGAGAATCATTTTACCTTTCCAAAAGTGACGGTTGAGAAATCATTTGTGAAAGGATTGATCATGTTCCCTTATTTATGATTATCATGTCTATCTTCATGAAATCTAATAATATTAAATCCTTTTTCAATTCTCATCAATGATAGAATCGCAAGGTCCTTTCTACTTAGGGCATCTGCCACCTTGTTCGCTTTCCCAGGGTGGTAATAGATTGAGAAGTCATAGTCTTTGATCAACTCTAACCATATTTGTTGGCGCAAGTTCAAATATTTCTCTATGAATATATACATGAGGCTTTTTTGGTCTATATATATTTCTCACTTCTCCCCATAGATATAATGCTGCCAAATGTTCAAAGAAAAGACCACTACATCCAACTCGAGGTCATGTATTGGATAGTTCTGTTCATGAACATTCAATTTCCTTGAATCATAGGAAATGACTTTGTCATTTTTCATCAACACATATATGAGACCCTTGTTTGAATCATCACTTAATACCATAAAAAGTTCTCCACATGTGGGTAAAGTGAGCATGGGCGTAGTGATAAGCCTCCTTTTGAACTCCTTGAAACTTTCTTCACATTCATCACTTCAAGAAAACATTACTCCCTTTCGAGTTAGCATGGTAAAAGGGTTGGAAAATCGTGATAAATTTCTCACAAATTGTCGATAATATCCAGATAACCCCAAGAAGCTACTGATATCTTTTACCGATGTTGGCCTCGACCATCCCTCAATTTCATCTGTTTTGGAGGGATCCATAGATATACCATTGATTATGATGATATGACCCAATAATGAGACCTCCTTCAACTATAACTAACACTTTCTATACTTTTCATAGATCTCATCCTTCTGTAAGGTCTCTAGTATAGTTCTTAGATTCTCCACATGATCCTCCTTGGTTTTAGATTATCATAATATCATCTATAAAGACTACCACAAATTTGTTTAGGTAATCTATAAATACTCTATTCATCAAGGCCATGAATATTTTTGGAGCATTAGTGAGTCCGAAAGGCATTACTATGAATTCATAGTGCATGTATCTTGTACGAAAAGAAGTCTTGGGGATATCTTCCTTCTTCACCCTTACTTGATAATATCTCAACCAAAAATCCAACTTGGAGAAGTATTATATTCCACAAAGCTGATTGAACAAGTCATCAATTTTTGGGAGAGGATACTTGTTCTTGATCGTGATTTTTTTAAGCTCACGATAATCGATTCAAAGGCACATTGACCCGTGCTTCTTCTTGACAAAGAGGATTGGTGTACCCCATAGTGAAGCACTTGGGCGTATAAACCCTTTATCCAGATTATCCTATAGTTTTTTCTTCTTCTCCTCAAGACCAAAAATAGCCATTCTATATGGATTCTTGGATATTGGAAATTCCCCAGGTATAAGATCAATTGATAATTCAACATCTCTTCTAAGAGGAAGACCAGGAAATTCCTCGAGAAACACTTCGGGAATTCCCTCATAATAGGCATGTCTTCTACGATGGTGGCCTCCTTAGACTCAATCATCTGAGCCAGATATGCATGTTCATAGGGCAGTAATATCTATGCTTAAGATGATGGTTCTAAAGAATATTCATCTTCCTCCTTGCACTTGTAATGAATTGGGGGTCGATTCTCCACATGGAGAGTGATTTCCCTCTCATGACAATTTATGTTTGATCTATATAATAAAAGCCAATACATGACAAGAATTGCATGAAATTTCACTAGAAGGAGTATTATAAGGTTTTCGGGGAAGTTCAATCCACAAATTATGATAGGTGAGGAGTTATATATATGAGATGAAATGATTTATCCATTTTCCGTACTCACCAACATCATCACTTCCATTATGTGTGGTGGTTATGGGACTGTTCTACTAAACTTTCAAGATATAAAAGAATGCATAGAACCTGAATCAAAAATTATGTTGCTATTCTTGAATGAATAACTAGAGTACCTATCACCACTTCGTTTTCAGGGTTCACTTCAGTAGTAGTGATGGAAAAATCTCACCCTTGCTGCTTTGGAGGTTGTTGTTTGCCTCCGAAAACCCTTAGATTAGGGCACTGATTTGCAAGATGCCATTGTTCTTTGAATTTATAGCAATGAACCATGCATTGAGGTTTGAACATAGTGCTCCTACCCATTGTCGCAGTCAAAGTTCTTTCTAGATGATAGTTAATGGCCAGGTGCCCTTATCTCTCACACTTAAATCATTTACTCATCCCCTTCAGGCAATTTCTGGGGTGCTTATTTCCGCACTAATGGAAAGTGGGGTGCTGGATCTTCTTAGCACCATTGGATTTATCCATCAGACCGCCAGCATTGAAGTACACCTTACGCTTCTTATACCCATGATACCCCTGAAATTCTCTGATCTTCATTTCGACCCTGAGGTCACATCAGACAATTTCCTCGTAGCTGTGGAAGTCACAGTTCACCAGTGCTTTCCACAGGGTAGGTTTCAGCCCACCAAAGAAGCGGTCAACCTTGCATTTGGGGGTAACGACAAAGAAAAAATCATATCATGCAAGCCTTGTGAAGTTTTCCTCATACGCTCCAACAGATTCATAGTCTTTATTCTTGAGGGCAAGGAAGTCCCTTTCTATCTTAAGGAGAAGGGTGTGCGGAAAATGTTTATCAAAAAACATCAACCAGAAATCATTCCATTACAACACCTTGATCTCCTCCTCAGGCTTCATATTTTTTTATCAACGTCCATCATTGATCAACTTCACCCTCCATATGATAAGCAATCAGGAGTACCATCTTTTTTTCAGAACATTGGAGGATGGAGAAGATCTTTTCAATGGAGTTGATCCATTGTTCAGAAATTGAGGGATCAGATGATCCATTAAAAGTAGGAGGCCATTGTCTCATTAAGATCTAGATAGCAACTTTTTCTTTCTTATAGAGGGTTGAACATTCTTCTTGACCCATTTTTCTATTCAAATCTTGAGTTATCTAAGAGAGAAGTGTGACAAAGTTCTCGATTCCCTCTCCCATTGGATTAGGCATCTCCTTAGTAGAGTCATCACATTGATCTTCACATCAGTTGTTTTCCTGAGTCCTCCTATTACCGTCCATTAGTTGGAATAAAAGGAAAGTTAGGGGTAACACAAAAAGGGTAATCCATGAACAAAACTGATGACTTATAAATAACTTTTATTTCCTTAACATATGATTCTATTGGCTTCCGTCTATGTTATCCAGGATCTACTTTCTAACATATATTCTTAGGGAATTTTTTGTCCCTTAATAATGGTTCATACTAAGATTGTGAATTTTCCAAAGCATATCTACCAGGAGTTTCGTAACCAAGAGTACAGTAAGGCCCGTTTTTGTGCACTAGTTCCCCTTCGATTCTAGCTCAAAGCGGTGTTTTCGGGTTTTACCCCTAGGATAAATTTGTGCCAGAGCCACCTCAACCTACTCTTATCCAGATAGGGATATATTTTTAGGATAAACCACTTACTCAATACTCACAAAATAATTGGGACGTTTTTATTATATTAATATTGTCTCTAAGACTTTACCAGGGTTTTCTAATCCTAATCCCAAAAATAACTAAACCTATCCTCTGATACCAACTATGACAACTCTTCTTTTTATTACCCAACTAAACAAAATTTATTACATAAACATCACTTGATACAACATAGAATATCGAGAGGTCTAGTGTATTTGTAGCTTAGTATCATTACATAAAAACATAAAACTTGAAATACACCATGTTTATTGAAAAATTCCTTTACATGAACACTACATTCCCTCATACATAGCATTACATGTGATAACCTGAGAACATGCATAAGAAAAAGGATAAATATAAATCCTAGTGAGGGAATAATCATGGAATAAAATGAGGAATACAATAAATATCACAAAATAGGCATATCAATAGAGAACAATAAAAGCATAAAAATAAATGCATGATAAAGCATGATAATCATAACATGGAAATGTGGCAACAACACTTAACATGGAATTAGCATAAGCCAAGGATGATTGCACATGGAGCATGAGAAAACCCTCATTGCACATGAAGCATGAGTAAACCCTCGTTGAACTTGAATTAGAATGAGTAGAACCCCATTACACATGACTTATCATGATACTATACTTTACCCAATGCATTGGAGCGCTATCAGGGTGCACCCTTCTTAAACATTTCATTTCATGCATAAGTGTTCCACATGGATCATAAAACATTGAATAATTCAACATAATAATTTATTCCACGATAAATTAATGTGTAATACATACATGAAAATATTTAAACAATAATTAAATGTGCATAAAGGTGAATACCCTTGATAGAGAAATGGTCATGGTATTCACTACACAATGACTTTGACTCGGAAAAATGTAGTGCAATTTCGGTAGCATAGCGGTGTGACAAAAGAACTCATAAACATGGTGTATGAGATAGAAAGGGGTGTATCATAATATTTACATGACATGGAACGTAATGGGTTCATATAGATACATTTCCCAACAAATTTAATTGAATTTGGATTCATGATACAAAAGAATTTCTTGAATGTAAATGAGGAGAGAGAAATTCCTTTCTGAATTTCGTCATAGTAATCGGTGTACAAGGGAGTAATTTAATGAGAGAGAAAGGGGTATTACATCATTAAAACATAAATTGGGAAGTATGGGGGAGGTTAGAAACCATACCCCAATATTTATAATTTAAATTAAAAGGGAATAACAATTTAAAGAAAATTGGACAAAATGTAGAAAAGAAGAAAAAACCCTTAATTGGAAGTGTGCTTCCAAAGTCTTGAGAGAGGCTTGAGAGAGGCTTATTAGAAGCTTGGGGAACCTTGGGAGGATTATAAAGAGAGGAGGGAAGAGTTTTGACGAACTATAGAGGAATTTAGTGAGGAGGAAGTTGGATAATGAGTGATTTTATATAGGAACGGTGAGGGAATTCTTTATTATTTAGGTTTGGGAAACCTCGCATTAAACTAATCCAAACCACAAACCATCCCATGGTTTTTGCCCATTTTTTTGGAAAAAGGAAGTGGAAAACAATATTTTATAATTCCAAAGTCGGAACATCTTAAAATAATGGGGTTTCTTATGTGGAGGTGAGTCACACTCCCAAACAAACAATTTAAAAGGACAAAATGATTAATAAGTATTGAAGGGTCCACTAAAGCTTTGTAAAATGAATCAAACAATGCCAAAATCACATTATTTTAATGGTAAAATATATATTTTCTGAACATGAAGTTTATAGTATTTTATTACATCACTATTAGGTCATTATGATGTCATAAAACACATTATATATTTAAACTGTATTTAATTTTTACCCAAAAATTTGACTGTCTCAAAAAATTATGAAAAATTAACCATTGGATAATTTTGACATCCTAATAATAGAAATAATATAAATTTTATCTAAATAATTTTCTAAATATGTTAATTTTTTACTTTTAAAATAAAAACTGACATTTATCGAAAATTCATGGGGTTCGACAAAAATGGATTTCAAACCTTAATTAAAATTACAATTACATTCATAAAATTGTGTGATCATTTATATTTAATAAAAATTAATTTAATAACAATAATAATATTTTATTAAAACATTATTTAATTAAATAATCCATTAATTCATCAAAATAGACTTCTTAGTTGAACATTAACTAAAAATATTATTTGTGCATTAAAAACTATTTACAAGGTAACAATAATAAAATGAAAGTATATTCAACATTATATACAAAAATAATGTATATAACCATAGAGTTAAGGTCTTGTTACATAATCCCTTATAACACCCACATAATACCGAAGGGTAAGGTGTGTGATGGTGACAGACTCTTGGGGTGGCTTGGATAACATTGTTCAGGTGACAATCTCTATCAACTTCTACTTCTGTCATAGGAGGTCCCGCTCGAGCTTAACATATTCAAGCTCGGCTAGAGATTGGTCAAGAGCGAAGCCCAAAGACACACCCTTATTTCCAAGATCTAACAAAAGGGATACGTATGAGGCACATCTACTGGTTGAGGCCATCAATTCCTTTGTATATGTAAATTGGATTTGTTAAATCCCTGTATTTATACCAATCATGTGATCATTGTTCAACAAATATATTAGCAATGATCACAATTTTTAAGAGAATTTTAAAATCCAAAAACATGAAACCAAATAAGTTGACATTTTATATATACATTTTACATAAAGAGACATTTAATTAGATCAAGAGGGATTTCATTAATAAAATTTTGGGTTGTTACAATTTCATCCTGGTCTCAAGGAACTGATCATTCTATAAATTATGTGAATTCTTGAATGGTGGTATTCACAGCTGTGTGTTGGATCAGTAGGAACACCAGATTCTCCACAAGGAATGATAAATGGTTACCATTATTAGGCTTGATGTTTCGTGTCAATTTCATGGTAGTAAAAATAGGTTCCCTCATTGATGTAATAAGATCATAAATTTCTATTATATGGATCCTTATGAGGTCCTCCATTTCATTGTTTGGGAACATGCATCATAGGTAAAGAAATATGAGTGAGATAGTCTCCTCCAAGGCAGGGGTTAAAGATGAATGTGGTTGGATACTATTAAAACATGGTCATGAGAGGTTTAGGACTAGTATTTGATGATAGGGGATCTATTTATCCTAGTTTCAATATCTTTTTTGGTCCAAGGAATTACATAGGGGCTGGAACGAGGTCCATACATAGTGGCCTGGTATGTTGGGATATCTTTAATAATAAGATTGTTGTGGAAAAATATTATTCTTCCATTCTAGTTGGTTTTATTTTTATAAATGCTAACATACCATGGGATATTTATTATCATATTAGGTAATGCAGAATTATCTTGAATCAATTCATTGAGGTAAGACATATGTTAAGTGAAGGTAACTTCACCGTGGATTCCTTTGTTAAACATACGAGAACCAATGAGAGTATTATTATTTATCATTGTACCGATTCTATCCCATATGACTATAATTGAATCATTAGTGGTGACTAACTTGGATTCACAACTTTCTTCCCCCATGACTCATCTTCTTTTACATAATTCTAACAAAAAGTGAAGTTTGATAAAGAGAGAGATGTCACCCGAAGGAGTGATGTTAATAAAGAATTATTAAAAAATTAGTATAAGAGGTTATAAGTAAACCATATATATTATCATATATGTGAATATTGTTTTTGAGTAGATATAAAATAAATATATATTTATTATACATGAGTCTCGAACACATATGAAGGAATTTTGGCCTGAGGTAAGGGTTTCTCATCTCGCTTTTACTTCTGTGATACATATCCAATATTCACCACTAATTTTTTATGAGGTCTATACACTACCCCTATGATGTATTATATTATTAATCTCTTTGTATTCAATATATTTATATTTTCATTTGGAATTAATTCATTCATAGGGTTTATGATTCCAAATAAACCCAAGAGGTAAGGGTTTATTTCACAACCCCCTCATTACTCAGGATTATTTATTTTTAAGTTTCACTTGAGTAATATTTCTCTTCTATGTCCATGTTTTCTAAAAAATCAATTTTTTAATATTATTCATTGATTTTTTAAATTCATTTTACCCTTATTATACATTTAAAAAATTATTCTCATTGAAATATTCTAGTTTTTTTCTAACTGAGGTAATTTCATAATTTTCTTATAAAAGTGTGATAGGGGTGTTTTTTCACTTATAAGACATGAATGGAATTCCCCATCATCATAAAACCTAAATTATTTTAATATTAGTTTAAAATAATAAAATTTTATTTTTAAAGGAAATGATTTCTATATTACATTCACAATTTATATATTTAAAAAGCAATATTGAAAGTAGATATGGTATTTTTCTTAAGAAATTTCCCCATGATATTTTAAAAGTTTTTTAATTTTTTTAAATATACCATATTGAATATTACATTTATAATATACTCTAATGATTCCATCCACTATATTTCATTGTATGGTTTACGATCATTTTTACTAAGGAATGTATTTACATTCCATATAATATTTCTTCCAATATGTAATGTTATTAATTATTAAGGCATGTTTATTCGGATATATTATTTATTCAGATGAGTAATGAATTGGAATTTTTTAGTAATGGGTTGGGCCTGATATAGCTCCTCAATTAATTAGTTGGTCTCATGATAAAAACTAGCTTGGGTTTTATCCAAGGCTTTACCCATTTATGTAGATGTCATGGAACAAGTCCATGATGGTATTTTCAAATGTATTGGCTAAGACTTCAATGGTTAGTTATATATATATATATATATGAAATTATGAATTATTTTATTATGAATTTAGTTATAGATTTTATTGTGATTATTCAATGAGTTAGAATATTCATGGGTATGGTTCGATCAAATTTAATTGTTTATATGGATTATTTTATCACCATTTATTCCTCATAGATTATACTCAAGTTATTGTTTAAATGTATTATGTTTTAGTTGTTTACCTTTCCTTATTGTTTATTATTTTTTATTCATGATAGCTTCCGCTATGCTCATACCCTTATAGAGAATCTGATCTCATTAATTTCATATGTTTCATTTTCCCCAGGATACCGAGAAGTGTTTTGTGATTAATATGTATAGATATGTTAAGGACAATAATGGTGTTATAAAAGAAAACACTTCATTTATTTTATGTTTTTAAAATATAATGTGTATTTCATGTAAGTATTTAATATACCAAGACCAAAAAACTATTATTTCATTTAGGATATAATTTCTTATATCTAGATCCAATGTAATAAATTAACCACTAACATTGGGAAACTAGGGTTGGGTCATTATAGTTTGTATCAAAGGAGTTTTAGTAGAATCCTGGGAAACTCGATTTAAGAAAACATAGATTTGGGAACATAACACTATGAATGATTTTGATTATAATTCCCAAGTATAGTATAACATCCTAAACCTTTTTAGGGAAGATATTATGTGGTAATACAATATGAATATATTTTCTTATACTACGATTTTATGCCTTAGTCAATGGTTGGAACGAGAAAGAATAATCCTAAAATAGAATGTGATGGAAAATAATGTGATTATGAGAAAAAAAAATTGGATGATGACTAGAGATAAAAGTTTTATGATTATTCATAATCATATATCATGATATATGACAAAAAATGTAAAATTAATTGATATTTCTAATGCATCAGATAAGCATTAAATTGGATTTTATGGAAGTTTAGGTGGAAATGATCACAGAGGTAAGATATATCAATTTTTCTATCAAAAATTTGTGAAGAACTTCTAGAAAGAATATCTCAAATGGAGGAGAATATGTTTTCTATTTGAATATAAAGGGTATAGATTAACAAATTTCCTAGTAATTCAGTCTATTGTATAGGGGGGCATGGGAATTATTATAGTTAATGTCATAAACTATGGTTTAATCCCTAGAGAAAAGATGGAAATATAATATACAAATTATTGAAGTTATATAATTGAAGTGTTTTTTTTGTAAATTTTTTTTTATCAATTTTATTCTAGTTAATGTAATCATGAAACCTCTAAGGATTACTCCTCGTTAGTTTTGATTTAAGGATTATAATGTATATTTTGAATTGTACCAATAACTTGGAAAAGTAACTCATTGATAAGATAATATTTTATTGAAGCACATGATTGAGGGACTCATAACCCTTAATTTCTATTTGATATTATCATAATTCTAAAGTTTCTTTATATGAGTAGTCTATAGTTGATCATAAGTTTAAGAGAATATATTCCTATTCTGAGGTTTTATGTGATTGGGGTTTAACATAAAATTTTTAGAGACATATGTGGGAAAACAACCCATTAGTTTAGTATATGTTTTATTAAAAAGGGTATATTGGAATTATTCCTTTATATTTTTTGGAAATAATTTTAATGTTATTGACAACCATTAAGGTTAATATCAATTTGAGGCTGAGTTTTTATGGATAATTTGTATAAAATAGTTAGTTCATTTCTTGTATATATAATTTAGAATTAATTTTGAGTTAAAAAAATGATTAGATCAGTATTGTTATTTTTTTAGGATTTTAATCATACTTTTTCAAAGGTGATAGTTTAATAAAAGGACAACACAAATGTAGGGTGACAACTCATTGCATCATCAATTCAATGGGTATTGAACTCAAAAATGAATCGTGAAAAAGGTGTGGCACCTACCACTAGACTACATGATTTCCAAGTTAGTGTGAAATTATTTTTACTTAGATTATTTAAAAAATAATTAATATTTTTATTTTGGTATGAAAATTATATGATCAAATCATTTTAATTTTTTGAGATTTTTAGGTGATTAATGAAATTTTTTGATTCACTTCATTAGGTTGAAGTTTATATAACCTTTGAGATTGACATAAATAATTATTTGGGAATAATTATATTTTATTTTAGGAAGTGTAAGATAGAGGGTATGAAGTACCATTTAACGTTAAATTTTTTTGTAATGCTTAGGTTATTGGTGTTGTATGGGATATATGGAAAAGGATAAAGTTAATAGTTATTTATTTTATTAATTTATGTGGTCAAGGTATTCACTTTTTTATAATGTGACTTTATAAACAACATTATTTTTTTAGTTCTAATTATTTGAATAAATATACGAGTTTTCAATACGGTTAGTACTATTTTTTATGAATATTTAGGTTAACTACTTAAGGAATAGATTTAGTTGAACATTTAATATTATTGTTTGAAGTTTAAGTATAATTTATCATATTGGATAACCTGTGTAGAACATAATAGTTTTGGTATAGTTTTAAAGGATAAATGAGTGACCTATAGATATTATGATTCATTATAAATTCTTTAGGTATTAAAAATAATCTCAAATATCCATCTCCTAGTGTAAGAGATGATGTGGAAAAATAACCAAGCACAACCAAAGGATGAAATTTTGCTTATGATTTGGATTGAAATGAAGTAAGTTTATTTTTTCTACTTCTTTATCGGGACAATAAAATAATGAATCTACATTAGTAAAATTTCCTTAAAATAAAATGGTTATCCATTTTCTTTTCTTAATGAGAAATCATGGTCTTTTAACTCATAACAAAGTTTCAATTTTTTTATGAATAATTTTCTCATGACCATATTATCTATCACCCTATATAATTCCTTCGACATTAGTTATATCTTCTATATCCATATTTTCACTTACCACTAATTTTTACCAATTTGGAAACCTATTTCCTTGACGATTTTTTCTTTCTTTTCCCTATTTTTAGGAGGAAGTTTTGTGAAACATTTTTATTATGTGGGTTTTTCAAAAATGAATTTTCACATTTCAAACCCATGATTTTTTATCACAAGAAAATATTTTGAGGATTAGTTTTTTTATGGAATAATATAACACCCATATATTTTAAAAACACTACGTTTAATTGTGTATTCAACATGTATCATCGAGCTTAAACGAACCCTAAATATTATTATTTAAATATAACTGTAATAACCTAGATGTTAAATTGGAGGGAATTAATAATATTAACCAAATTATCAAATATATATATATTGGAACTACATAATAAAAATTCATTTATTAATTCTTATTAAATATGTACTAATTTTTTTAAGTAATTTTATGCTTCATAAATACGGTTTCCTCACAAAAGATTTGTATTACTTTTTGTTAGAAAATGTTATAATTAATTTATTGAACTTATATATTTTTTTTATAAAAAGAATATCATTTTTTAAATCATCATATAAAAATTATATTAGGGTAAATTTTTTGTATCTTTCTAAAAATATTTATTTTCCAGTGAATAATGAAAAGAAAATTTATTGAAAAATATATTTTTATTTCAAAAATTTGAAAATAATAGTTTTATTTTAAAATGGTTTAAAATTAATGTTTTTATATTATAATAATAATAACCTAAATGGGTTTATTGGGATTAATTTTCTAAGTTAATTTGGTATAAGAACATTTTTTAAAGAAGAAAACATTTTGATGAAAAACTATTTTTTGTCGTGTTTTCAGTTTGATTTTAAATTAAATTATTCAACTTATTTGATTTAAATTTTTAAAAGTAAATTCCATATTTCTAATCAGGTGGTCTAAATTTTTTAAATATTTCCCTTTTATTTTTTGTCAATATGAATAGTAACCATAGTAATTTTTTTTCATGATAAATGGTAAATTAGGTAATTAAGGGTGAAAAATAATATGATAAGGATTGTAAAATGACACTAACACTGAAATAAATTTTATTTGATAAGTAAATTTTTCCTTATTCATCTAGTATTTGGTTATATGTTATTTTTATCAAGAATAGTCTTATTATATTTAATTATTTTATGAAATTCACAAAGTACCCCTCACCTCAATTAAAAAAGGTGACCTCTTAATTCGCTTATTTAAAACCCTTTTAGAAACATATATCAACAAATATCTACCCAATATTCTTCTAAACATCACTATCAATATTATAGAGGTTTTTATCTCATCATAGTACTAACCTTATGATCCTTAAGAAAGGATCTAAAGGAGGTCTCCTAAAGAAGAGGCAATCATCTTACCCGGCTCTTTAAATTGATTATATCTTATACATATTATAAATCTATGATATTTATACTAAAAGGAAATGAATTATCCTCAATATGATTAAATTTTATTATGATTATGAACACATCATTAACCACCCTCTTTCCCAATAAATGGAAGTGGAAGTATCGCTCGTGCATACATATAGCTTACCATATCCACCTAGCGATACAATTCATTTTTCTTCACTATATTATATTGATAGTAATTATGGAGGGTTTAATAGTTATAAGTTATATTTAAAACATTATTATCTTTTTTCAATGATAATTTAATATTTACCTTCTTAACTTCTTAACTGTTGTGAAATAATAATGTCGCTCATGCGTACATGTGGATACCACCTTTTGTTTTTCATTTTGATATTACTTATATGGTAATATGGATGGATTTGGTGAATGTATATGATTTATATGATATAAAAATTATTCTTAATAGTTTAATTATTTTTTAATACTCTTTTTTTATATTCTTCAAAAGGTGAAATAACTTTTATACATTTGTATGACCTGTCGTCTCTATGAATAGTGTAATTCATTTTTCTATCTATAACTTTTTTTGGAAAACTATAAATACGTATATAATGAATATATATTATTATTATATCATGATTAAAATTATTAATATTATTTAATAATTATTAATATATGAGAACCAAAACTACCAAATCAAAACATACAAGAAAAATAAAGCAGTTACCACCAATAGGAGAGATTTAAATAAAGAATTATCAATAAATGGGTAATAAATGGTTAAAATTAAATCATTTATGGTATGATATATATTAACATGTTTCTTTAAAATATTTATAATAAATAAATATTTAGTATACATTAGTTTTTAATACATACTAAGCAAGACAATCTCGATGTAAGGGTTTCTCGTCTCACTTTTACTTCTATGAGACATATGTCATATTCACCATATATTTATTTTTTGTGTTGTATATATTTCCCCTTTGATATATAATATCATGAATATATTTTCCTTCATGGTATTTAAAATTTTTATTTGAATATATTTCTTTCATGGGGAGATTCTAAAGAATCCTAAGTGGTAAGGGTAAATTTCCCAATATCATCATTATTTGGGATTGTTTATTTTTAAGTCTCATTTAGGAAATATTTATATTTCAAGTCCATGTTTTCTAAAATAGTTTTCAAATTTTATTTACTATTATCTAATTATTTTTAAACCTATTTTTATCTCTTTTTTATTTTTAAAAAATATTCTAAAAGTAATAATCGTATCGTTTTGTGAATGAGGTACTTTTTGAATTCTCTTATAAAAGTGGGAAAGGAAATATTTTTAACTTATAAGGAATGGATAAAATTTACCAATATCATGATGCCTTAATGATTTAAATATTATGTTAGAATTTTACTGGGTGCTTTTCAATGAAAATGTCATATTTATTACAAGTACATTTTTTAAATTTTAAAATACGATTTTCAATGTAGAAAGAGTATTTTCCACAAGAAATTTTCCTATGATATTTTAAACTATTTTAATATATTTCAATGTCATCCAATATACTTATTCAGATGGTTTATGGTCATTTTATTGTGGAATGAATTGAAATTCCATATGATCGTTCTTCCAATGTGGACAGTTATTAATTGTTAAGGCATGTTCTTTCAGTAGTTTTATTTATTTATATTAGAAAATATTTGACATTGTATGTGACATGTGGGGCCCACTATATCTCATAAATGCATTGGTAGGTATCATGATATAAATTAACTTTTCTTGTGTTCAAGGCCTTTACAATTTGTATAGATTTCATGGAACATGGCCTTGATATTATTTTTAGATGTCTTCACTAAGGAATTGATAGTATGTTTCAGATGTCTGACATTATGCATTACATTGTTATGAAATCAGTTATTGATGTCAATGTGATTATTTGATTAGCTATAATATCAATGGATAAATTTTTATCTCATGTGATTGTTAATATATATTCTTTTATCATCCTTTATCCATTTCATATTATGCTCAAGTTATTGTTTAAATGTAATTTTTTTATTTATTAACATTGTTATATTAGTTATTATTATATAATCATGAAAGATTCTATTATACTCATACCCTTAATGATCAATTAAGCTAACCACTTTATTATTTTTCCTTTTCTCTAGTATACAAGGAATTATATTTTTGATTGAAATATAGGTATATACTAAGGGGAATAATCGTGTTCTCAAAAAAAATTAGATATTTTATGTTTTTAAAATGTACTATGAATTTCAAGTATATTTATAGTTTAGTAAGAATATTAAATAATTCATTCCTGAGTTATTTGGTTTATTTTATCGAGTTTCAATGTAATAATATATCCACTAACTCATGGAAACTAGGGTAGGGGTATTTATATCAAAATAAAAAAACTTCAAGACATAAAAGCATATTTTAAGAAAAATGACATAATACAAATTATCCATTGAAAAAATATAAACAAAAGATAAATAATATAAAGATTATGAAAATACTCCTATAACTACCTATAGTGTCATGTACTCTAACACCTCATGGATTCTTGACCATGATATCCCAGAAAACATCCAAATGTAAACTTGTGATCCTTGTTTAAATGAAATGAAACTAGGGAAGTTTCATATCCTCTGAAGTGCATATGGAGGGAATGAGTATAAATATTTAGTAGGCACTATCAATGATCCCAACTCACATGGATAATAATAAGGTGTATATAACTGAATTTATTAATGTATTTATATATATAATAATAAATCATATTCACAAACAGAATAAAAAATATTTCATCAACAAATTATTTAATAAAACACATGTCAATAATATTCAAAATGAGTAACTACCAATAATATATGGCTACAAACCTATGTATACCTACATTAAGCCTATCTGAGAATTGGGAATATGTATCAAATTCTCTTAGTCAAACCAATGAAATTAAAATGCACATAAGTTTATTCTAAATACTCTTGTGAGAGGGCAAATTCTCTTGGGAAGGGGACTATATTCTATTCATAAAAACCATCTAAGAAATATATAGGTAAATAGGATAAATCTATTCAAAGGATGTAATATCAAGTTCATATGAACTCCTAAAAATATAAATATTGACTAACATGGAACCCCTATATTACTATGAATTGCTAGTCTACAGACACTATCCAAATGATATACCCAAAAAACCATCATGATTATAATTTCACAAACACACACACACACACAAATATATATAATTATGAAATACCTCACGTATATTTGAACAAGGAATAATCCAATATTTTATACCAAGGAAACATATTTGAAAGGTTAAATCATATATAAATTGTAACTTTTAAACAATGGGGTAGAAATTCAATACATGTATAGAATACTAATTCAATACTAGAATAGAATAATCCAATATAATATGTTTAAAAAAATTACTGAATGAATAATCCAAATAAAAAAATTTCTTGAAGTTAATTAATACATACTAGTAGTGAACTAAATGAATAGATAATGGTTCACCCAAATTTACCTAAATAGTTGAAGTGGTCTCTTGTTTTATAGCTAAGGTTTTCGATTCTATAAAAACCTAAGAATCAATATAAATACAGACAACCATTCTATAGTGTGATACGTATTTTGTGGGAAAACGTATGGGGTGGAATGTTTTTAATGCACAAAACATTTAATTACCTATGTAAAATCAATTACGAAGAATGGGTTGATCCTAGGTTATTTCAAGGAGTAGATTGGATAGATTTATTATTTTTAATATTTTAGTTTCATAAATTCAAGAAGTATCCATTCAATGATATTTGAACAATCCCAATCACTCAATAGTTTAATACCTATACAATTCCAATGTGAATCACATATACAGTAAGAGAATAATTTTCATGAACACTCAAATGTATAGGATCATATTAGTATTGAAAATTTGTGGCCTAAAAATAGTAAATATGAGGAAGAAAATAAATCATTGAATGAAAATATAAACTAGAGGAAATGATAAAAAGATAATGGAATAATAAATATTATCCAATAAAATCCATAAAACTTCTTAGGATCAACCCATAAGTGGGTTATACCTCTATTTAAGTAAATATATCAATATAAGATTAAATTTGAATCATAAAAGTTGAATTGAATAGGAAAACAAGAAAATAATGACCACTTTTTCAATATGTAAATAATATTACAAATTTTTTGTATGAATAAATTCAAACCATGTAAAAATGGTATCACCATTCTATTGAAAAAAATACAATTAAATATTATGAAAAGAAACATTTATTTTAGATTCTTAATTGAGTTAAAAAACATAAAAATGACAAAACAAAAATACAATGACAGAATAAAAGTATACAATTATAGTGAAAAATAAAACATCTCTCTTTAATTTCCTCCTCAAATCTAAATTAAATTGAAATTTTTAGAGAATTATTTCATCCCCCAAGCTATCCAATTTTTACTAATTTATTACATTGGGCATGGGTGGTAGGAATGTGGGTGGAAATCAGACTTCCCCACCCTTGACACAAAATCAGTGCAAGATATTTCCCTATTCATTATAAAAAAATAACCATATAGGTGTATAATTTTGTGTAGGTCATAGACTAAGATAAACTAGATCAAGGTTTCATTTATAAATGGGTAAAAGTTCAACCCAATTGACTTATCCATAATGAATTTGTGATAAATATATGGGGTGTTCATTATGATTGATGAAATCAATCCAGTAATTGTTTCTTCAACTTGGGATGATCAGATAACCTTAAAATATTAAATATTTGATTAAACCACAATTGAATTAAATGTTCCCCACAATATCATATTTCCACATTAGGAATTTCAACAACATTGGACAAGTAATGTTTCCACTAAATCCATTTTAGTGAACTATATTATAGTTTATATTTACCATAAAATTTTAGATTCAACACACCCAATAGTCATCTTTACATATTAATATACCATTTCATCATAATAAAAAAATAATTCTAATAAATTTAGTATTATGAAAACTTAATTTAAAATTCAAATCATTGTTCGAGAGTTTTTTATAAGATGTTGATAAATAGTCCAATATTGATTCACTTTAAATAAGAATTTTATAAACAAAGAGAAATAAAGATTAATTTTAAAAATGTTTTAATATTAGTTTTTTGGAATATTGAATCACTTGAAATAACTTCAAAAAAATGGAAATTACCATCATTCAGTGGTTAATCACCCCCAATTAATTTTTTTAGTCCTTTTAAAATAAGTAGCACAAAAAATAAAAATTACATTACCCTTTCTAAAAAATTAAGATATAATGTTAGTTATTAAAACCTTTAATCTAACAATCCTGAAACTGATCAAAATTATTCATAAAAATTAAATTTCAAAAGAATATATAAAACCAAATCTTTTTAATTTTTTCAATTGAATCTCCAATTTAAATCCAATTATAATTAATAAATAAAATATTTCAAGCAATGTAAAATTCATTGGATTTATTTTAATTCAAGGGGAAATATAATGAATCATAGAGTGGGAATCTAATATTAACTCTATGATGAGTTTTTTCATTGTTTTTAATGTGTTTATTTATTCAGGGTAATAGAAAAGTTTCCCAATCAAGTCAACCCATGTAGTAAGACATTCTCATGAATCTCACACAAAATGGACTTAGAGAACCAAGTTAATCTCATATTCATATATATCATCTCAAGTTAACTTTATTAGTGAAAACATTAAAATATAATAAATAATGATAGAATTCATAGTTATGGGATAGAAAATAATGGTTCCACTATAACCAAGTTTCATAATCTATATATTAAGTTAATAAATTTCCCTAGGTGCACATTTAATTATTTTTTCTATTTTTTCTATTTTTATTTGGAAATTTTTCACTCATATTAAAAATGAAATTTTTACAAAACCTATTTTATTTACATATAAAATCCACAAACTCAAACTCACACCACACAATCCAAATTACATGCACTATCACCCGAATGGCCTCAAGGCCATCATTTTTATTGATTTTTGATAACCCCCCTTTCAAGGGATGAGGGGGAACCCTTATAAGGCCCATAGGCTAAGATATTATATGGCTCATAGTCTTAGAAGATTACATGACCCGAAGGTATTAGGGAATTCAACCAAAATATCTACAAGGAACTGCCCCTCCCCATCATCTGCATCATTATAGTAGCTCTCCACCTTCGCATGGTCGTCTGGCTAGGCTTCCTATGCAAGCACAGGCTGGTCCCGATGGCATAGTCATACCCTCTCATTCTGAAAAATCCATTTGATGAAATTTCATGTGGTGAAAAATTATATCTAATAACCATGCTTAACAAAATTGTTCTTGTGAACTTAAACATGCTTTTATATTAGAATCTAGAAAGGATAAATTATTTTTTATTTAGTTTTAATTTTATAAAATTATCTTATCATATGAAAGGATAAATAATTTTATTCTTTTAATGTATTGTAAATTTTTCCTTTCTTGTGAATTCTCATATTTTTCCACCCTCATGTTAGGATGGAACAACCCATTATGTTAAGAAAATAAAATTCAAATAGGGGGAAAAGAAGGTAGAAGTTACAAAATTACATTTTAAATAATTATATAGAACATATTTACTTTATAGGATGAATTTAAAGTTTTTATAGCACCTAATTGATCATTTGAACTTCACATCACTCATATATTCCTCATGTATAATTAATGAATGGGTTGTAACACTATAAAAATATGATTTGAGTATTAATCCTTTATCCTCAACAACCTCTGTATTTTTAGAACATCAAACATCGACCTAATAAACATGTCACAATATAAAAATAATATGTTTATTTTTACTAATATATATAAACAATTAACAAAATATAAGTATATATAAAAATGATATAAAAGGGAAGTAGGTAAGCATGTTGGATAGTGGTTGCAATTTCTCCCCTATTGCCCTTCGATCATGGGTTTTTTTCATGCAGCCTCACCAGACGTGATGGGTTGTCAGAAGTCATAATCTTTTTCTCAGAGGGGTAATGTACCCAATATACTGTGATAAATATTTTTGAATTTTTTGTGAGTAATACGTTAAGTTAATATGTGTTGGAGTAAAGATAAACAATGAATGAAGATACTGAATGTATGAGATATATCTTGTAGAAAAAGTTGATATTTATAACATAATTGTATACCATTTTATATTTGATATCCATTCATTTTGTTGAGGAAGATTAAAATATGGAAAGTAGTTGTTTCTTGGAGTTTTGGAAACAAATGTTCATAAAAGTATTTTCTTATATTTGTAATGATTTTTTATCTAGAATCTATTATAATTAATGAAATATTATATTTCATGATGAATTGACTTCCAACATTATGATTTTTAGATACTAACAATGATTAAAGAATAATAAATATAATTTAAGAAGAAAATATAGATAAAACTTTTAGTAACTATCATTTTATTATAAAAAAAGAATGATATTTCACATGTTGATTAACACTTTTAAATGATTATAGGAGAATGTTATGTTCAAAGATTTGAAAGTTGATTTTTTATGTGATAATTAATTAAGCACTACTATTATAGTTATTTTGAGGTAAAATTTAATTCAAATTATTGTGGTTGTGAAAGCATAATTAAAATAGTAAAATTGAGTTATCATATTCTGAAAATGATAAAAATTATGTTCAAAATATTTGAAATTTTTCTTATGATTTTTATTTTCATTGATATAATTTTGAGATACATTATGGGTCATTATATTGATTAGAGTAGTGTTGAAAAGTCTGGAGAATTGTTCTAGATATTTTGGAATTGTAGATTTTATATAATTTGGAAAATTACTTTTTACATAAGATTTACCTTGACATTATTCTTTATATGTAATGTTAAATAATAATTTTGAAAGGATATGTAACAAATTTTAGAATATGATACAGAAATAATGGGCCCATGGATGAAGTGTTAATGAATATAGGTAACTTTCAAATTTAGGAAAAGTGTAAATTTAGGTGGGTGTATGAAATATTCACAGATGGATATATAATATATTTTAGTTAATATGTAATATGATCTTCATTACAATCAATAAAATACCATTATTTCATAGGGATATTGAAAATAAATTTTTTATTAGGTTAATTTAATGTATATTGATGATAAAATCCAAAATATCCAGAGTTGTATAATTTTAATCTAAAGGATGTAATGAAATAAAAGATAAAATCTAAAATCTACTGAGAGATGCATATGATTAATTGTTAAATTCTTATAGTTATGTATAAATAATCCACTATATAAATAATATTTTTGGTGTGTTAATTAATATTTATAAATACCTTTACAATATACGTAGGGTGATTCTGATAAAATGTAAGGAATGTCATTTTTAAGAATTTGTGATTTTATAGGAATATTTTAGAAGGATAATTAAACCAAATAATGATGACTTATTCTTTAATAAATTAAACATCACAAATATAGATCATGATAAAAATAGAAAATAAAGAATCAGGACTGTATTGTTGAAATATGGCATACTATAATGAAAGATATGGATGATTGAAATATTTTATGATCGCTGGAACTGGGTTGGTTATATTTTACAAAACTGCACCACTATGAAAAATCTACATCACAGTTTGTGTTGAATAAATATTTATGGGATAGTGATTCATAGTAGTAATAATTTGTGAAAGTTAATATTTATACTATTTTTTAGATGCAAAAATGAGTTATACTATAAATGGAGATAATATGTCAAAATTTTTTAGACCTAGAGAAAATAAGGGGAATCTTGTCTTGTGAGAATATGTTTTTCACCGCAAGGGTTTATTTAATGTGATAATACAACATTGAAAATGCATAGACCGAATCTTAAAGATAATTATATTGAATTAAATATAAAATATTGAGAGGGTATTCATAGTATATCATTGTTATTTATAATATAAATATTTGAAATCAATTAATAATATAAAAGTTAGTATATTCCATGATGATACTCTTGAATATTTTTAAATATAAGGATCATTGGTAATTGTAAAAAACATGTTGAAGATCTAGGGGTGTAGTCACTTGATCATTTGGAAATTTTTTAGGTATATAAATATCATGTTAAGAGTATAATGAGTTTATTTTATGGAATTAAAAATTATATAATCATAATTGGAATATTTATAATTCAATTTGGTATATATTAAAATAATATTTGAGAATATAAAGAAAAAGAATCAAAATAATCGAGTGTGTGAGGGACAAGAAACTAATAATACTATTTTCTAAAGATCCAGTGTATCATATAAAAGAAGAATAGGAATTATAAAAATAATAAGAAGGTTTATGAGGTTATACTACTATGTACCCTATCATCATGGAAGGATAATTCATGGCCTATCAATGATACCCTTATATTTTAAAGGAATAAGTGAAGGAACAAAAAGGAGGAGGAAGAAGAGATGATTTGAGGAAGGTCTACTTTGTTATTTCTAATATAGATTCCAAGGGTTTCAGATACTAAAGAAGAGATGGAAGACTATGTTTAAGGGTAGTATGTTTTTCATATTTGATTATAATTTTTTCATTGAAGACATTATGTGAAATGGGAAGGATATTATATAAAGGAACTTCTTAATTATATGTGTTGATTATTATTGAAATTGTTTTGATAGAAAAAGGAATACATTCATGCTACTATAGTAAAAGTTATATTATATGCAAAATACCTTTTCTGAGGAAAAATATTTTTCTTTTGATGCAATGGAATCCAAACGAATAGAATAATATCTTGTTTGAGATATAAGTAGTGAGTTCTATTATAAATTATAATGAATCAATAAAAATAATCTTATGAGAGATAATATAGGATCTTTGGGAGATAGACTAATGGTTAAAGGATAATACCTTCCCTATTTTTATTAACTTTATCATATTATTGGAAAACCTATATCTTGGACTCAACCAAAACAAAGCAAGGATGTAGTTACCCCTATCAATGATGAACCATGTAAAAATACTATTTGTAGATTCACATATTCATTTATTGCTTTACAAGCTGTGTTCTTTTATAGAAATCCTTCTCTTGGTCCATTTATATTAATAAGGAAAAATTATTGAATATTAATAATTTGCTTTGAAATAGAAATTTACATGAAAAAATTTGTTTTCATTGATTCAACCCCACCCACTCAGTTTAATAGAACAAATAACTAGGAACTTCAAGTAATATTAGAGATGATGGTAATACCTTTGATTAGATAATTCTTTTTCATTTTTTTATCCATTATATGTTTAGGGAATATTTTTAGAAACATGTGAGTATCCTATTAAAACCAACATGGAATTTTTTGTAATAACTCTAATTAATTAGATGAAAATGGAAGCCAATAATCTAAAAAAATCACTTCTATAAAGAATGAAAAGTGTGATTCACCATCTTTTGAAGGTAATAAATGTTATAATTTATCTATCATATTAGATGAAATTTATCCTCTTCAAGAAACTAGTATGATATATGATGTCTATGTGAAAATTGAATCACATAATTATTTTTACTCAACAATTAATGATTATCTGAAACATGCCCATCTTGATGTTTTAAATTTATTATTTTTGTTTTTCATTTTTTTATAGGATGAGAAAACACTTTTAGGATTAAAATATGATGTAATGGAAAAAAAATTGGTATTAAAGTAGTAAAATTGCAGCATACTCATCAAACTAGTTGAAGCCAAAGAGTATACTTGATTGATATATTAGTGAAAATAGTCTATAGATGATGAATTATTAAAATTACCATTGATGATAAATATTAAATAAGGAAAATATATGAATAAAATATTATTATATAAGAATATACACATAAAATTTATGTGTATGTCAATAATTATTAATTTTAGATTATTTCTAAAAGGGTAAGGGAGCATGAAAATTCCATCCAATAAGTAAGTAAGATGAATGAAGATCAAATTGAGATATTCTTAAATGAATGTGAATATGGATCGAAATTTTTTAATGATAAAAACAACACAATAAATACAAATCCCCTTGATCTAGAGGTCAATTTGGGAAATATGTAAGTAAATCAAGTTGAATATTCACATGATACTTTTAGAAGAGCCACTAAAATGGATGTTTCTGACAATAGACTATTCTATTAAAAGACCCAATATTGTAGAAATAATAAATTTAAATAATATAAAGATAAATCCACTATAATTTCACATTAAAGGGTAACCCATCATCTATATAATAACATTTATTTAGTCTAAAAATAAAAAGGTGAAAAAGATCTCTAGATTTTATTTCCAAAAAAGAAACTAAGACACGTTGGTTGTTTTTTTTTGTTATAGAAGGTTCTCAAAAAAATACTATTGATTTTCCAAAAAATATTTCAATTATAATAAGGAAAATAATTCTTATATCATGGGGGTAAATAGGAAATGAATAATCCTTCTATAATGTTATATTGTGTATGTAAAAATTTGGGAATGAATCTATCCACTAAACATTATTTAAAATATTGGAAATTTTATGTGAAAATTTTACAAAATTTTGTCTCTATCATAATCATTGGAGATTAACAATAACTATTAATAATTAATATTATCTTAAAAAAATTAATTCCTCAAGATATAATAACAAATAAGAGGAAAAGTTTAGATGACCTTGGTATGTATACAAAATAAGAGTGTTGAAAAAATGACACCCAAGGAGAATGTTTCTAAATATATTGAAACAAGAAATATATTCTTATATAGTGGGATAAAAGTCTACATCCTTGAACTCTAAAAAAATCTATGCTCGTCAATATTAAATAAATAAATTTATTTTAAAAAATTGAATCAATCCATGATAGATACCAAAGGATTGGTTGTATTGAATTAATTTAAGAAGGAGAGCATAATAGGTTTCCAAAAATGGGTGACTTAAAGGTTATGGAGAATCTATGTGGAAAATCTAAGAAATATAGTATTTTCTCTTGATAATGTATGATTTGTTCCACCCCATATTTATATGGAAACGTATATGTGTCAAACAAAAAATAATTAATGTACCTTATGGATAGTGTGAAAATTATAATTCCACATTAAAATAATATTTTAAAAACTAGAAAGACCATACATGCTAAGGAGGTTTGTGTCTATAAAATCAAAGGGGGATAAATTAGAAAATGTTCTCACTAAACTGAAAAAAAACTATTTTCCTAGTTTAGAAGAAAATCTTAGCCTTATTGATCCCATTAAGAATCAATTGAGAAACCTCTTTATCACCATATATATTGAGATCTCCTTTCTATGTGGTGAATTTAAGGTGATTAATGAGTGGGTTAATTAGTGAGCACTATGATAACTAATAGTATGTTGAGTTTTCCATCATAGGGTAATTTAATTTCTATCATGATTCCTCCTTTTAACGATTCATTTTGAATCATAAATATATACTTATATTTAATTTTAAATAAGATCTTCCATGATGAGTATTATTATAATTCATCTATTTATGGGGATAAAATTATTAATTATCATTAATATGATTTGTGTGTGTAAATCTGTAAATCTAGAAAGTTCTAATGAAAATTTTGTGTCGAGGTTTTCTTATCACACTTTCTCATTCTTGTTATTTTCTCTATCAATTATTATTATTAATGGGGGAGTTTGATCATCTAGTTAATAAGGAAACGTGGAAGAAACTTGCTCATTCTAGAATTTTTGGGATGTATTTGTTGAGTTTAGTGCTTGAGATTATTTGAATAATTACATGAATATCATCTAGAGTGATGTTTTTGATTTGGTATCACATATTGTGAAATTTTTAATATATATGAATTTTAGATCAATCACCCTTGTTTTATATACAAATATTTCTCATAAATACTTAGAGATGATTAATTTATGCATAATTTCATAGACAAATATGAATTTATACTTCTCTTAAGTATTTTTGGTTTTATAAATTGACATAGGATGCAAATTTTGTCATAATTTATGTATAATATGATTATTACTTCACATTTAATCTTGAAGAATTACATTTATTTTCAATAAGGGGGAGAATTATATGGACTTTATAATTAAAGTGGATATTGAAAAAAATCCAAAGGGGAATATTTAAGTACCTAATGGATTGCGATGAATATTGTTATATTTATTTTCAATAAGAATTTAATTCAATATGTGTTAAAGTGAAGAGGAATAATGGATAAATATATTTAATGTTTGAGATAAATATTTGAGGTATTTTTAATAGTTGTATGATTGTTGTATTTGAATAAATATTAGAGAACTATTTATGTTGTTGATGAAGATTGTAACAGGGAAAGTAGGCACTTATTTGAGTTTGGGATAAATTAGTTCATCGAATCAGTTACTTAAATATGTGAGGATTATTGATTTTGAATATATGAAATTCAATAATAAGTTCTAGTGGATAATAAAGTCACCTTAATCCATGTTTTCTAAATTATTTTGAGATATTGGATATGATTGAAGAAGAATAAATATTATTATTGAAGAAAAAAAAAGTTGTAAGTAAGACATTCATGCTACAATATAAGAATGTATATTGGTAGTTGAAGGAATTTTTTGAGGAAAAAGAACTTATCAACACAAAAAATTATATCTATGATAAATGATGGATATCTAGATCAATAGTAAAGTATGGAGTTCTATTGTAAACATGGAGGATCCAATATAAAGTACATGTAGGGAAATATTATAGGCTTTAAAATAGATATCCTCAGGGATAAAAGATGATAAGTTCCTCATTTTTATTCACTTTAACATACTAGTGAAACACATATGACTCAGAATTGACCAGAATAGTGAAAAAAAATCCACCAACATTAGGGTCGAACAATGTAAAAATATTGTGTGCTTTCCCCTTTTTATTGTCATCTTTTTGTGTGATGTAGTGTCTTGAAAATTATTATGAAAATACATTCATCCTAAAATCTATATAGGTGTGAATATTAAGAAGGTTAATTTAAAAAGAAATAGTTTTAGAAACAACTATTTTACATTGATTCTCCCTACCCCCTTTAGTATGGCTACAAAGATCATTGGGCACATCAAGGGGAAATAAAAAATATTTTATAATTTTTAATTTTTTTAAGAATAATTGATTTCACTTTTTAAGTAAAATAAGAAAATAAATAAAAAAATAGACATACTAAAATAAAATAAAATAAAAAAGACTATCTAGAAGTCAGATTTCCTCTATGAAAGTGTTTATTTTAAATTTATTATCTCAACTCAGACACCCTGATATTATCAATTTTTGTTATGTTTATAGGTTTTCTTATTTAACTCCTATTCAGTTTCATGTTTATAGTTTTATTATATTAATATTGTTAAACTACGGCCATTATCCTTAAAAATATTACGACTAGTGGGATCCTTAATTTCAAAATACCCTCTAGGGTATACATGATTCACAATATAGTGTCTGAACCATCTCAACCACAAATTCCCTTGATGAAAATAATATTTATAACAATATAAGAGAACAAATTTTCCCATATTATAGTGTTTGAATTTATAACTCCTAGATTGGAGGGCTTGAAATCTACTCTTTTTTATTGTTTTTTTATAATCCTCTATCACAATTTCTTCATGTTTAGTATGATCTATTTTTTTTTCAAGCTATGTAAATATCAAATTTCAGTTTTTTAGTTTCCCAAAAATTCTTATACTCAAATTAAAATGGTAAATGGAAATAATTTCCATAAAAATGACATGGTAATATTTATATGATGGTTTTTTATATATTATAATATTCTCAGAGAGCATCCAAGATCTTGACGTACTAATATTTCCTAGAGGGGTTAATCATTTTTCAAGAATCATTTTTCCCTATTCTCCAAATAAACTTGTCTATTAGTTTTAAAGTGGTTGGTTATATAAACTTTATGAGATATACCATACTTTTACATGAGTTTTAATAAGGGATGATAATAAATATTGGTTTCCTGGTCACTGATAAAAGTCCTAGTAACATCAAAGGTATAAAATATTATTTCTTTTAGGAAGAGAATAATAGTTTGATGATCATTGGGCATCATTGGAATAGTCTCAACCCATTTAGACTTATAATAAATAGAGTATAGTATGTGTAGATATAACCTATATTTTATTATGGATCTCATAAAATAAATTCCTCGGTAATCAATAATTTCTATGATCAAAATGAGATTAAGGGTAATTTGGTTCCTTTTAGTGATGTGTCTAAGTTATTGACATTGAGGATAGTGTTGATAACTATTTTAAGAATCAATAGAGAGGGTTTTTTTAAAATAAAAAACATTAAAAAAACCTTTTAATAGTTTTATTTGTGTAAAATGGGCCTCCACCTACCTCTATATGACAAAAATTGATAATGGACTCTTGATTAGTTTATGAGACACATCTTCAAATGACCCAATAAAGGAAAAACATCTGGAGGTATGGACCGTCAAACAAAAAGTTTTTGACATCTAAAATAAATTTCCTAATAACTTAAGTACCAAATATGTTTTGTTGGATTCAAAAACTATGTAGTGTTTTATATCATCATACCATAAGAAATCACTAACATAATAGATTTTATCATCAAGAAAGGAATCAGACCCAAAAAGATGGGATGAATTATCCTTCAATTCCATCCTAGAAATGTGTTCAATTGACACATTCTCAACACCCTATTTTTCATTTACCATTATATAAAATTATTATAATAGAATCTCCCAATTAATAAATACATACTTGGTGTATTGTTTTTTTAAAGCGTCATAGTGTCGGATGATTAGTACAAATAGTGATAATAGATCATGAAGAAATTATCAAAAAAATTATAATGCAAAGAAAACTGCAAGAAATTATTTTTTAGTGGTTGTGTAGTAATTTTATTCAAACTTTAATGATTTTATGACATAAAAATAAAAAATGGATCATTTTCAAATCTTTCTCCTAAGAGAGATACTATAGAAATGTAACTCGCATCACACATGAGTATAAAATGATTTTTATAATTAGGTGTTTTCATGATGGGTGGATAGATAATACATGAATTGAGTGTTGAGGAAGATTTCATACATCAATGGTCCATAAAAAGGATCATCTTACACAAGTATAGCACAAATGGGTCATCCAATGGAGCTAAAGTTCTTAATAAACCTTCTATAGAAACTAGAATGTATTATAAATGATCAAACTTATTTTAATGATTTTAGAGAGGGTAGGTTTTGAATGATATCAACCATGGATATATCAATCTCTATTTATCTAATAGAAATAATATGTATGAGGAAAATTACATCATTTACCATGAATGTTATTTTTCTCAAATTAAGAAGATATTTTTATCCTTATATCTTGACATAACACTCTCAATACTGCTCATGGTCCCTGAAATGTGTCCCCAAAATGGTGAAGACGTTCATAAATACTTTTTTATAGTCCCCTGTGATGTTATATAAAATTTACATTATTCATCACTAGACAGTTCCAATGGAATTACACACCTCAAACGGAATGTGTTTAAAGGAAGAAGTCTCAAATAAAAGGTGAAGGTTTTGATTTAATTTAATTATTCTTGAATACCCATCCTAGAATTAGTGGTTCTCATGTTTGGCCACTTACTCAAAGAGTTGATCTGTGAAAGGAAATTGAAAATTATTTTTCATTGTACATGAGTTCAACTTCATACAGTCATTGAAAAACCTCCATCCACTAATCACACTTGTAGGTAGAATATCATTATCCTTACTGGTTATCAAAGTAACTACATCCTTTTAAAGAACCACTTGAATTGGTTTTACCCACTAACTCTTATTAATGGGGTAGATTATAAAATATTACAATATCTTAAGGAGTTTCGTCTATACAACATACTTTAGATTAATATTGAGTTTCCGTTGGTGTTAGTAGAAAGGGTTTGTATTGGTTTCAAGAATAATCTTATGCGTCCTAAGGATTGGAATAGTGATTTAAAAAAATATAAATTATCCATTTTCAGTTAGAAACTTTTAAATTAGGATAATTTATTTAACCATTTTTCTAAATAACATAGTACAAACACTAATAATTGGAATATCTCTACTTAGATATGTTTTAAAACATAGTTAATTATCGACACATCATTTATAGGAATTTTTTTAATTATCGAATGATTTTTCTAATATAGCTGAATACATATAATATATTTTTATTATATTTATTATCAAATACCTACCCTCCCCCTCCCCACCCCAATAGCACAGCCCTATAGACATCAGCCCACATGAATCTCACTCTTCACTATATTCCCTTCACATCTCATCCTAGACACTCTCACTTGTGTCTCATCTACACTTACTTGTGTCACATATTTGATGCTCATCACCACCTACCACATCACAACTCAGCCACTACCCACCACATCACATCCCAGATGGCTTCCACCTACACTTGAGTAAATCCTACTTTGATCACCTACACAATTGCCACCCAAAAAAACATCTTTAAATCTTGTGGCTGATGTGTCTCGATCTCATGATTGTGGGGTTGAATTTTAACAACCAAGCTAATATTCCCTAGCAACTTATCTACTACTAATAAAAACAATAAAAATATATATTCTTATATATTGATATTATTTGTAATATTAATTAATATATATATGTGTTTGTGTGTGTGTGTGGTTTTATGTTTAAAATTTTTAATATAAATTTAATATCTATTTATATATGTACATTTAATTATTTTTGTATATAAATTTACATTTATATTTTTAAATATACATTTAATATATATAGATATCTATTGTTCATATTTATAATACATATTAGTCATATTTGTAATTTATATATAAGAAAATTTATAATATATATATACACACTTATATTAAAATATGAGACTTATCCATACATGTGTCATCATTTCATCCTATATTTTCCCTCCCAATCATTCCATCAACCCATATCACCTGATACCTCTATTCTTATCCTCTTGTTTCTCCATGCCTCCCCACTTACTACTCCTCACCTACCCGAATCTCTTCCATGTCTCTCCCTTTCTATCTCCACCTTCTCAACTCTCCCCCCTTCTCCCTATCTCCTCTACCTTTCAATCTCCACTTTCCCATTTATGATTGGTACAATTTTTAATTCCAAAACCTAAATCCTTGATTCCCACTGAAAATAAATTCTTCACACCATCTATGTAATTATTCACTACTCAACAGTTTTCTCTCTTTCACGATTCATGATCTTAATAGCACAGACATTGGGATGTTGTTCCCCCTCTCTATAGTTACATTATTGATTGGAATTCCTAAAATTATGTAATCCAAATTATATTTTCCCTATATTATTGTATATATCACATAAAAAATTCATTCGTTTGTTTATGGGATTCAATTTTTTGTTTCATTTCCTCTATGTCATTAGTGGGTTTTTATTATATCATTTTATTTCCACTCGTGATATATATGTGTGTTCTTTTTTCTACCCTTATACCATTTTTTCTTTTATAATATTAGAAAACCATTAAATTTATATTTTAAATTCATTAAATATACTTAGTATATTAAACATTTATGAAGTTTTATATCATTAGATCATTTCTAGTAGCTATATATTACTCATTTCTCTAATATCTTACATTCCTATGCTAGTATATTGTAATACTATGTAACCAAAATTTCTGTTGGATCAATGAGATCATTGAGAGGGGGAGGGGGTGAATAAATTAACAATTTCTTTATATGTTATCTTCTCAAAGTCAAACTCTATGGTTGGATAGTACCTCAATGTAATCAAACTAAAATAACTCACCCTCACCTCATATGAAATAGGAATGAAAGAAGCACAACACACAAAGATTTACAAGGTTCTTACATAAGATATTACTCTTTACTATGGTTGGTTAGCTACTCCAATATATTTATTATACAATATAAATATTATTTTCAATTTGTAATTGGTATGGGTAGTTTTAATACTTTCCCAAAGTTCTTTACACACCAACACTACGTTAAATAATGTTCTTGAATCAAGATTCTCACTAAGGAATAAAAATTCACACTGTGTACCGATTGAAATTAGGATATATAATAAAAAATACATCTATCTATTCCTGGTTACTTTTGCACCACCTGAGGATTATCCTACATAATGAAAAAAGTATATCACATATCTACTCATGTGCTTTTCTTTAAGAAATTCAGCATATAATTCTCTTAATCATTTATTCTTATCTTGAAACTCTCTCTAGATCATAAATTATCTAGATCTTCCTTTCTTAAAAAAATACTAAGTTGTTCAATTCATATTTTAATATTAGTGAACTTTCAGATTTAGTTGCATGATTTATATTCTCTTAGATAATTTTCAATTATCAGGTTGCATAGTATTATTTTGTCATGACCCGACCCATATCGGGGCCCGATCTACAACTCCCCCAAGCCCACTTCTATAGGCCAGGGGTTGGAAACCAGTGCCGAAGGAAAAAAAACACTTAGAGGACTTTGCCTATGTAACATTACACACACTCATCCAACCTAATGCAATTGTACATAGGGAACCGAAAATAGGGTACAAAACTGAAATATAAATAAACTACAAATATGCATTGACCACTAAATAGTAAAAGTACATAAAAGTTAACTAAAAGGGAAAGGGGAAAATTACACACCCAACCAGAAAAGTGCCAAAACTTGACAACAGGTGAAAAAGTAAAATAGATAAGAGGGCACCACTCCTAGATCCCAAGAAATGACCACCACACGCGGTCCAAACCCCCCATATCTCTATGCTCCTCTTAAGTCATGATCATCATGTCCATCTTCTGCAAGGGAAAGACAAGTGCGGGAAATGTTCAAGTAGAGGTGAGTATAAAAACACTCAGTAGGATACCCTGAAGGATAAAAAGAGAATATAGTGAGGTAATTAAGAGGGAAAGAGTAGATAGAGAAATTTATAGTAAAAGAGTACAACTCAACCCAAAAAAGAAGTAAAGTAACCTCATATAGACATGAGGAGCTTGAAACGGTGAGAAGATGATCTTATCGTCGAGTCTTCGTTACTTATAGTATGATAGTAGACCAATCTATCCAAAAGAAGCTAGTCACAGAATGCATGTGGCAGACCTCGCACGTCCTCGCCTCTCCTGGAAGGAGATTAACCAACGAATAAGGAGTGGGTATTGAAATATGATATATATATATATATATATATATACTCAATTACAGAAGACCAAACAAGGGAGTAAGGGTATATCCATATCATTAGAGTAGCCTAGTAAAATATTATCCAACAGTTCCAAAAGTAACCACCATTGACATCCAATATCCCACACGTCATCCCTGAACTACAAGTCAAAGGGTCTCAATCACCACACCTTGATACTATCCTCTTTGGGTGGGTCTGTCTGACTTGTAAGGTTTTTAATTGCCTCGTAAGGACACGTCTTGGTGGGGAAAGCGACCGTATTTATTAAGAGTCCAAAATAATGTCAAACACATCTCATCGCTATGTCGCACAGTCGAGATATCATGTCAAAAATTCTAGGACCCACTGCCCATCCTCGTTGGAGGTATGCTCGGTACTGTAAATGGAGATCACCACTGCCCGACTAAATTGGAGGGAAATCCCTGTAAAGGTAAAAGGAAATCTCCACTTCCCAACATCACTAGTGGGAAATAATGGTGATCACCACTACCCTGTCATGTTTGAGGGAAATCCCTATAAATGTAAACAATGATCACTACTGCCTAGCAGTACAAGAGGGAATGTTTGGAAATCACCACTACCCAACCGTGCTGGAGGGAAACCCCTATAAAGGTAAATAGATATCACCACTACCTAGCTATACTGGAGGGAAATCTCGGCGATCGCCATTAACCAAATATTATGGATGGAAATCCCTGAAACTACACTGAGCATCCTTGTAGGATGGTATTTCTTAGGAAGAATCGAGGAAACTACACCTCTTATAAGAACTTATCTTTAGCCATTGGGTGTTGCCTCAATTAAGATCCACACACAGAAAATCTCACATCACATCTCGAAATCCACTACAAAGGGAACCATCTTGTCCTATGCAGAGAAACACTCAGGATATGCTACTCACACACCAAAATCCCAGTCCAGAATAAGTAGATATGATAGAAAGGATAAAATGTAGTGGTACGTAGTGTCTGTGGATCCCACACAATGTTTCACTCCTCCTCATCACCTATTCGTGTACCTACCCATTTCCAAGTACCAAAAGGGATAACAAGTACTACTTAAAGATTCAATGTACTCTTAGAGTACACTACACATTTGTCAAGAATCCAATGAGCTCATGATGTTCATCATCATGATGAATGGTCAGAAACATAGGTTCCCTAATCGGGCTCCTCGAACTATCCTAGAACATTGATCTTATCTCTTCATACATATTCTCGGCTCTCATAAGAGTTGGAGAACAACTAATCCTTGTATTGTCTTTAAAATGGCAGAGAGATCTTCCACCGATGAACCATTCATGTTTACACAATTAAGGAGATCATGAATAAGTCTCCTCACATTCAAACGGGTCACACCATTGCAATCCTTACAAAAAACACATGCAGAATCGACTACTCATTCATCCAAAATGGACTACCGATGAAAAAGGTGCATTTCACTACAACGTCCGAACAACGCTCGATCACTGTCGATCAAAAAAAGGATTTGCACCTCTAAATGGATTTCACCATTGTGATCCTTAAATAAAAACATGCAAGGTAGGATATTCATTTTTCCGGAATAGACTTATGAATCATAAGTCGTAAAAACACAACATAAGTCTAAAAGCTACCTTGTGGGTCCCATGACTTGGACCCAAATTTCTGCAGGTGGACTATGCCATTGCAATACCCTCAAAAATACACTTTGAAATGAGTACTCAAACACCCAAAACGAATTCCAGATGAAAAAGTAGCATCTCACTATAAAAACTGTGAAACAGGCCTTGTGGGGCCACACCTTGTCTTTAACTTAAAGGCTCAGCGGACATCTCAAAAAGTCTTCAAAAAGGTCTGGGTCACACTGTTCCTAATGGCGCATCAGTCAGGTATCCCATTTGAAATATATATCTGATACAAAAAACTCTGAAATAATACTAATAAATTTATTATTATTGGATTGAGAGTTTCATGCCATCGAGAAACAAAACCAGAGTTTAAATTCTAAAAAAGACCTAAAAAGGTCCAACATGATGTGATGAACCCCTGGCCACATACAACATGTCAAACAGATGCATTGTTTAGGAGTTACGAACTTTTAAAGGAAAAATGTCCAAAGTTGGGTTTTTTTCGACTCAAACTAGCCAGACCCAAACTCCTGGACTGGCCCAGTCCACTATGGTCAGAACATGGTCTAGCATGCAGCCCGACCAGCATCTCTCCCTAGCCTTGTGACCTGGCGGCAGCTATGCCTCACTGGCATGGCACTCCATTTCTAGTCGCCTTCTTGGGACCCTTCTGGCCCCCGTGTCAACCGAAAAACCCTCATGCGGTGGGTCTCTGTCCCTCATGGCCTCCCCCTTGGTTGTGGGACCCCAAAGCCCCCCATGGACTAGTTCGCTGAAAACCGCGCTGACTCCAACGCCACCAGCTCCCTCGCGCTATAGCCCTACACCACACCCCTAGTCATCCACCGTTGGGCCCTGGCTTACCGTCCTGCCACCTCACCGAGTTCAGCCGGCATCATTAGCCAGTCGTCCAAGATGTCGCACTCCCAGCACACCATCCAAATAACCCATCCACGCCGGAGCTCCGCAGCCACTGCCTTGGACCACCATCAACCACCATCGATGGTTCTTCTCCGGTGGACCACCATAATTCCACTACTCAGCTAAAAATTATTTTGATCCTATACTTGTGATCCAAGCGACAAGACAATTGCATCTCTTTCCTCTAATAAAAAAATCATTTATGATTTGATGCGCTTAATTGTAAATTCCCATGAACCATAAGAATGGTTGAAGATCACGAAGAAAAGAACTTGATTTTTACGCAAGAATTGATGACCGTGTGTGTGTGGCCATCAAAAAAGATAATCAAAATGAAGAAACAAGAGGAAATAAATGATTTTCAAATTAAAACATGAATCAGAACTCAAAAATAGAAAAAATCCTACATTGTTGGATCCATTCGTTGTTAGCAGTGTCTCCTCTAAGATCTTGGTTCGATCTGTCAAAGCTCCTATGGAGTTTGGTCTTCGATCCAGCAAATAACGAATAATAATGGAGGATATAGGAGAGAGAGAGGGATTAGGGCTTTCCCTAATACAAATATATAAATTTTCTATTTATAGAAAATTCATGGAACCTGCCAATGGTGACGAAATCAAAAACTCTCATGCCCGCTCATTTTATGTGCGCCTAGGAAGAACGCCTCATTTTGAACTCAAAAAAGTCTCAAAATTCTATTTCATGCATTCATTAAAAATATATTTGAATAGAATGCTAGGGATGAAAATCACTAAGTGATTATTCAAAATTGCAATATTTCCCATGGGTGAATTTTCTCACAAAGGCCCTATACCGATGCAATTTATACCCATATTAGGTTAAATGACACATTGCAAACTCAACCATGCCCTTAGATTTATGATCTGAGCTACCGTTTATGAGATATCCTATTCCCTACATGTGAATAGTACAAAAACATAGTATTTTATGATAATTTATTTCAAGCACACCAGCCCATAGAATTGTACTCCGTCTTAGCGCATAGCTCTAGAAATATATGTAGAAAAATTATAAATTCTTACATGGAAAAAACCAGGTCTATACATCATTCCCTACTTCATGTTTTTCTTCCATGAAAATCAAAACTATTAGAAAAAACTCAGGATACTAAACTCACACCTGAATCTCCCCCTCAGTGGAAAACTAACACATTACCATGCTGGAAAAACACACGGACCAAAGGGATGGTCCGTCCTCATAAGGTATTCTCATTTCGATGACATTCATAGGAACATGCATGTATCTCATTATCTGTGACACATGGAACACGTTGTGCACCCACTCCAACTATTGGGAGGAAATTTGGTAGGCAACCTCACAATATCTTACATGATTACGAATGGCCCGAAGAAACTAGGTGGATAGTGTACTTCTATGGATGAACCTATACATTCCACATCATGACTGGAATCACAATTTGTCCCTAGAACATGGTCTTGTGATTCCCTCCTACATAATATCAATCTGCTGAAACACCCGAGGATATCTACTCACATAAGATTTTGCAGTCGATGCATCACAACCGAGATTACCTAACATGCTCAATAAGAAAAGTATGGAACGTCATTGACTGAATAAAATTTATACCCTCCATCTCCACCAGAGTCAACTTCTGGGAAGCTAACTTCTATGAAACTTCCCACACCCAGCGATCATGGGATTCCTTACTAAGGGCGTCTTTTACAATGCTGCCACTTTTTGAGGCATAGAATACCTCTAAGTCATATTCCTACAAGAATTTCAACTGTACCATCATATTTGGTTCAATTCTCTCTTGGTGATGACACACCTGAGAAACTAGTGTTCTGAGAAAAGCACAAGGTGCTCTTTTAGAGGGTAGTCTCTCCACATTCTCAGGGTGATGACTGCCACTTCCATCACCACATTGTGAGTCTCTTTGTTCTGTTTATGGGATTTCCATCACCTAAACATGTAATTGATAATATTATCAAGATTGGTGTTGATAACACAAGGTACCAATGGAAACAGGAGGTGAGAATAATCATCCAACACTAAGAGGATAGAAACAGAAGGCATGTGGCATACCCTACATGTCTCTGCCTCTCTTAGAAGGAGAGTAATCCCCGAAACATGAACTATGACAAACCCACTAGTGGCACATAAATTAAAATGAGGACTAGAAATAAGACACCAATAGAAAATACAAGGCATGCTCCGACACTCCACTGCACAACCCTTCTATGAAAGCACAAGTTAGAGGGGCTCATCCACCACACCTCGATAATATCCACTTTCGGTGGCACGGATTCTCCCTCACAGTTTTTCTTGCATCAGAAAAACGTGTCTCGGTGGGGGAAGAACCACTCTTTCTCATCCACAAAAAGCAACATCGAACAACCACAACACATGATTACACTAACGCCCTATGCCACCCTCAGTAACTCCTCGAGAAAGAAGTTGGATGAAAAGGGTACCTCACGTAGTTCTAATAAAAAATGTATAAAATACAAAGAGAATACCTCTTATCGTCTCATGTGCTACAAGATTGTAAACATCCTAGAATATAGCTACCTGTGGCCCTAGACGCCTGCTCTATAATCCTGATGTGGGCTGCCAAGTGGTGGTGGAAGGACATCACAACGTCGACAACCAACCAATGTTCTTCCCATTCTTCTACCATCATTTCCTCCTTAAGTACCACCCTATCCTAACTTGGGAGATCCATGATAACGACATTTCCAATGTCATGGCGGTGCATCTACCAACTGCCTGGAAAGATCAACACATCTGGTCTGGTGGCCTTGTGCCATGTGACCTCGTCCATCACAAGCAAGGCACTAGCCCTCCTTGGGCTGTCTCGGTGCTCTACAGTGTCCTCGACCTTATGCATGAGTCTTCTCAAGGGGAGTCCTCCTACATCAAGGGCTTTCCAACGGATGTCTTCTAGCTAAGGTAGAAATCCCAAATCTATTGCATCCACTTCTAAAACTGTCCAATTAGTGCCCCACTGACAGAAATCACACTATCACCAGTGCCTTCTCCAGCACCATGAGATAGGTGAGGATGCAAAAGGAAAATACTCTGGCACGAATATCCTCTATGGATACCCTGCTCAAACATCTGTGCTGGGAAGTTTCAATTATGAACCACATTCAAAGAGTACCAAGTAAAGTCTATGAACATAGTCACATACTCATCCACCTTCATCCCTCCAAGATGAAGCTCCAGTAGCTCTTCAAACATTACAAAGAATAATTAGGAGCGATATTACTCCTCGCGTAATAGCAGTTGGAAGTAATCCCATGAGAGTACTGACTTATCATGCATCTGAGTAACCTGGATCTACCAACGCCTAGATGCTCCATGGAAAAAGACCTACTACCGAAGACACCATATAATCTGTCAGTATCTGAACAAGCCTAAAGAAGTGAACCACCAACTCTAGCTAAACCTCCCCTTCCTGAGGGTATGGTTCACCATGTAACCTCAGCGGTCTCTGACACTGGAACTCACGGAGCATGCTCAACCAGTGCTCATAATCAATCATCATTATTAGTACTAACTATTGATCCAAAGATGGAGTTCTTACTGCCTTACCTCTTAGAGAAAGGGTAAATTTATGATGGGTCTTGAACTAAGGCGTCATCTCTCATAGAATCGTCATCATGAACCAAAGCTCTTATCATGGTTGGATATCATTGCAGAGGCATCCTGAATCTGATTAAGGAGTACCGCAATCAAATGAGCATATATAAATATCAACAACCATGGGGAGCTGACTCAAGAAGGAAAATCAAAGACTCAATCCTATACGATGCATGTACCAATGTTCTATGCAACAAGTGTCTCAACATGCTGAGTCGATAAGTGGGTAATTAGGGTCCTGGTGAATGGATATGTTGGTCATCACACCATCACTGAACTCCCTAACCTGAGAGATGATCTCAAGAAGCATTGACATTGTTTCCCAAAATCCCAACCAATTCCCTTTTAAGGATCTTACAAACAACATCACAAGGAATGAACCACATCTGATACCACTTTTTCACGACCTGACCCGTACTGGGGCTTGATCCGAAATTACCCGAAGCCCACCCTTATAGGCTCGGGGATAGAAAATAGCGCTGAAGGCATAAAAACCTAGAGGATACATTTTCCTAATTACCTGTATATACACACGCATCAAACTCAATGAAAAAGTATAGAGGGAAAGGAAAACAAGGTAAAACATTGATATATATATATATATATATATTCATTGAACTCTAAAAAGTACATGTATATAAACATAAACTGAATGGAAAATGGAAAAAATACACACCCAACTAGAAAAGTGCCACAACCCGGCAATAAGTGGAAACGTAAGATAACTGAGAGAGTCTCTCCCCAAGATCCTATGTAACGACCACCACACACAGTCCTAACACCATGTATCCTTATGATCCTATGAAGTCATGATCGACCTGTCTGTCATCTACAAGGGAACACAAAGTGCGGGAAATGACCATGTAGGGGTGAGTATAAAAATACTCAGTCGGATACCCCGATGGCTTAAGATATTGGCAAGTGAGGTACTGAAGAGGGAAGTGGTAGATGGAAAAAATTACAGTAAAAAAGTACAGCTCAACCCAAAAAATAAGTGAATTAAGCTAATCCAGACATAAGGTGATAGAAATGGTGATAATATTAAATTCTAATCAATTATTTGCAACCTATAGTATGAGAGTAGACTCATCTAGCTATAAGAATCTAGACACAAAAAGCACGCGGCATACCCTGCGCGTCTTTGCCTCTCCTGAAATGAGAGTAACAAAATCCCATGAAGTGGGTACTACAATATGATATATATATATATATATACATATAAATATACATATATATTTATATATTTATATATAAGATGAACTAAAAATACCAAATGAGAGAGTAAGGGGATATCCATATCACTATCTCATCCCATGAAATGGGTAGCTAATAGTTCCAAGAGTAACCACCAACGATGCCTAGTATCCCACATGTCTACCCTATACTGAAAGTCAAATGGGCTCAATCACCATACCTTGAAACTGTTTTCTTTGGGAAATTTTGTCTCGCCCACACGGTTTTTAATAGAATCCCAAGGATAAGTCTTATTGAGAAATGTTCCTGTATTTATTGATAGTCCAAAGTCACACCAAACACATCTCGTCACTATTCCACATAGTTGAGAGATAGTGTCACAAAGTTGAGGACCCACTGCTCAGCCCCACGGGAGGTATGATCTGTAATGTAAACGGTGATCACCACTTCCCAGCCGCGTAGGAGGGAAATACCTATAAAGGTAAATAGTAATCACTACTACCAAGTAGTGCTGGAGGGAAAGCCCTGTGATCACCACTGCCCAACCGCACTGGAGGGAAAGCCCTGTAAAGGTAAACGACAATCACCACTACCCAACAGTGCTGGAGGGAAATACCGATGATCACCAGTTCCCAGCCACACTGGAGGGAAAGCCCTGTAAAGGTAAATAGTGATCACCACTTCCCAGCAACACTAGAGGGAATTCATGGATATCACAACTACCCATTCGCGCAGGAGGGAATGCACTAGAACAACAATGACGATCCTAATTGGATGGTATATCTCAGGAAGCATCTAGGAAACTACACCTCTCATAAGAATGTGGTTGCAGTCATCGGGTATTGAGTCAGTTAGGTATCACACCCAGAGAATCATTCATTTCATCTTGAAATGCACTAAGAAGGGAACCATCGTATCATACATGGAAAAACATTCAGGATAGGCTACTCGCATGCCAAAATATGATTTTATAAGAAGTAGATATGAGATAAAGGAGAAAAAATAGTGGTACACAGTGCGTGTGGGGACCACATGACGTGTGACCCCTCCACATTGAATGGACGTGTACCTAGCCATTACTAGGTACCGAAAGGATGGGAAAGTCCCACTAGAAGTGTTAGGGTACTCTTATATTACACTATACATTATTTAGGAAGCCGACAAGCTCACGATGCTCATCATTAAGCCGAAGGGCTATAAAAATAGGTTCACTGACACGACTCGCCAAACAGTCCTAGAACATTGATAGTGTCTCTTCATACATCTTCTCCAATCTCACAAGAGTGGGATATGACCTAAGTAGTGGGTTCTCTTCAACACAGCAGAGAGATCTTCCACTGATTAACCATTCATGTTTCCACATTTATGGAGATCAAAAATATGGATCCTCATATCAAAATAGATTAAACTGTTGCGATCCTCGTGAAAAAACACAAAGAATCAACTACTCATTCGTTTGAAATGGAGAACTGGGGGAAAAGGTTATTTTCACTATAACGACTGAATAATGGTCGATCACCACTATTCAAAAAACAGGCTTTTCACATCCAAACGGATCACATCAATATGATCCTTGCAAAAAAACATGCAAGGTAGGATATTATTTTTTCCCGAATAGACTTATGAAGCATAAGTCGTAAAAGCACATCATACATCAAGAATCTGCCTCATGGGACCCATGACTTAGCCCCAAATTTAGGTAGGTAGATTGCACCATTGCAATCCCCTCAGAAAAAACATGGAAACAAGTACTCAAACATCCCAAACAGATGACCTATGATAAAGTGGAATCTCACCGTAAAATGTGTGAACCGGGCCATGTGGGGTCTAAACCTTTTCTTCAACATAAATACACAAAAGGCATCTACAAAAGTCCAGACAATGTTCAGGGTTATGTTGTTTCCGATAGTACTTCAATTGGAAATTCCATTTTAAAGATATGTCTCATACAAAAAAAACCTCAAAATAATAATATTTTATTTATTATTATTATACTTGGGCACTTCATGCCTCCAGGAAATGAAACTAGAGTTTAAAATTTTATAATTTACCTAACAGATATGGCTTGAAACATTAAAACCCATGGTCATAGACGACACATCAAATAGATTTGTTGTTTAGTATTTATGAACTTTTAAAGGGAAAACGACCCAAATTGGGCCGGTGCGGCCTAAACTGGCCAGACCCAACCGCTAGTGCCGGTCTGTCCTGGCTGGCCTGGTCCGCTGCAGCTAGTCCGTGGTCTGGCGCATGACGTCACCTAGCAACCTGGTGGTGTGTCCCCCCACTGGAAGCCACCGCCATGGGACCCAGTAGGTCCCCACATCAACCAAATGACCCACATGAGGTGGGCCTTGATCCCCCCCTTAGTCTCCCCCAAGGTTTCACAACCCTGATTCCCTTGCCTACCAGCTCACCGCACACTGCGCCAACCCAAGAGCCACCAGCTCCCTCATGCTCCGGCCCTACACCGCACACCTGGTCTGCCACCGTTGCAACCTGGCTTACTGACCTGCCACCTCGCAAAGTTCCACCGGCCTCAGTATCCCTTTGTCTATGACGCTGCATGTCTAACACACTAGTCGAACACCCCAGCCATGCTGGAGCTTTGCAGCCACAATCTTCGACCACTTTCAGTTGTCGTTGTTGGTTATTCTCTGGTGGTCCCTTTCGTGGACCAGTGTGATTCCACCGCTCACCCGAAAATTATTCAGATCCCATACTTGTGATCCATGTGACGAGAACGTCGCATCTCTTGCCTCTGATCAACAAACTGTTGACGATTTGACATGCTTAATTGTAATCTCCCAAGAACTCAAAGAACGGTTGAAGATCACGATGAACAAGACTTGATTTTTCAGTATGAGTTGATGTCTATGTTTGTTCATCCATCAACGACGACAATCAAAACCAAGAAACAAGAGGTAAAAAAATGATTTTCAAATTAAAACTTGAATCTTAAACTCAAAAATAGAATAAATACTACCTTGTTGGATCTGTTCATCATTGAAGGCCTGTTAGATGTGATCTTGCTTCAATCCGTTGAAGTTCTAGTGAAGTCTGGTCCTCAGTCTGGTGAAGAATATTGAATAACATGGGAGAGAGTAGATAGAGATGGATTAGGGATGACCCTATTCTAAATCTTAAATTTTCTATTTATGGAAAATTTCTAAAACTCCAGTGCCTTCCCATTTTATATTTCCCCTCTAAAAAATTCCTAATTTAAAACTCAATAGAAGACTTGAATTTTAATTCTGAGCCTTTGATCGAAAGTTATTTGAAAATAATTCCAGGGATGAAAATCACTGAGCGATTATTTAAAATACTGATTTTCCCCTTGGTGACTTTTCTCACAGCGGCCCTGCACTGACAAAAGTTATACCCATACTATGGTAAACAGCACATTCCGGACTCAACCGTGCCCTCAAATTTATAATACAAGATACTATTTAAGATATATCCCATTCCTGATGTGCGAATAGTATAAAAATACTTAATATTTTTGTATCATTTATTCTGGGCACACTAGGCCTCAAAATTGCATATCATCTCAGTGTGTAGATCAAGAAATATGTATTGAAATATTCCAAAGTCTTATATGGAAAAAACTGGGTCTCCACATATTTCTTCACACTCAGTTTTGCACACACAAACATATATGTCTTCCATGATATTTCTTTTCTTCTTCATTCTCACTATTTTTTAATATTCTCGATAACTTTAAAATGTATGTTCTCCATATATAAAAATTAAAAAACTCTCAATAATATTAGTATCAACAAATATAACACCTTAGAAAACATTTTCTCCTATAACCAAAATTAGGATCATAAAAAAACTCTTTTGGTTTCCCATGATATTTTGGTGAAATTATAAAAAATATTAAATGCGGAAAAGATTAACTTATTGATTTTATGAAACACCCTTTTGATATTTATCCTCAAACTATTAGCTTCAAAATTCTATTTCAATCTCAGTAAATAAGACAATCTTTATCTTATACAACACCTCAAAACAAATAATCATTATTTTGTAAAACACTACTTCCCAAAAAAAATATACATTCATGGCATGAATGATTTTTTTCTTGAAAAAACATTGATCACCTCAATATTAGCATATGTCTAAACTATTATTCATCTTCCAATAACATAAATACTACTCCAAAACTTATCGATATTCAAAAATGATATTGTGATATAAAATATCTTAAGAATAGTAAGATCATAGACTCATTTAAGATGGAATTATTCATAAAAATCCACAAAACTCTTTTTTCCAAATCATAATTTACTTCTAATTGATCATTTGATTGAATATCATACACCTTATTTTTTAGAAACGTTTAATAGAATAAGAGAATAATTCCATCATCATCACAGTGGTTTTCAAATTTATTCCTGAAAAAAATAATTTCCTACTCAAGAAATTAGACGTTGCCCATGAAATTTGATAATTAATTTTTTTATTCATGAATCATAAGTAATTTTTGATGATTGGATCTAGGAAAAATTAATTCAAACACCATCCATATGATGTTACTTTTTTGGAAACTAAATCTAAGAACTCATTTTTCAATATGATAAATTCTATATTTTTTAAAAATAGTTGATGATTCCATGCACAAAATAAAGATTCTTATACAGATCAAATTTATAAAAGCGATATATATGCATCCTGTCATGACTCGACCAACCATGGATCGAACCGCGACCCACCAAGACCACCTCTAATAGACCAGGGGTTGGAAACTAGAGTCAAGTAGGCAATCATACACATGGGAGGCCTTATCCTAAGGTACTTGTACGCACACACACCCACATACACCTCCATGAAATAGTGAAGTGTTATAAACCGAAAATAAAAATGCATGCATACAACTATTCCCAAACCAAAGTACAACAGATGTAAAAAAAGAAAATACATGGCCCACCAAAGGAAAACTTTAAAAGTGTCCAACCCCTCTCATAATGAGGGGATCACTGTCAAATGCACCCATAGAAATGTTCTTTAGCCCAACACCAGTAAACACCTTGGTCGTTCTGGCCCCCCAATCTGTGCCTACTATGGGTCCTCCGGGGACTCTATCGAAAGGAATGTGGTATTCACAAGACATGGGACCCATGCATGCAAATCCACTGTAGGAGTGAGTATAAATATACTCAGTAAGCACCCCAAAAACCCCAAAAGAAAGAAGAAATTGAAATGCATAAGTCTACTCATCCTAGCTAGAGAGAACCCAAACAAGAGAGAAAATCCATATCGAGACCATCCTTAGCTAGACATGCCTATCCATCTCAAACCATAGGGTGTTTCATCGAAGGAGTGACAAAACCATAAGGGAAACCCAGAAAGAATAGTAGATATAATCATCTCAGGAACTAATAGTCAATAGGTTCCTACCTCATCATCAGTGACAGGTTCCTACACAAGGATCTAAATCAAACCCCCAAAAGAAAACTCTATGGGTTGGGTCATCCTAGGAGTCACACGACCCAGAGAAACACCCCATATCAAAAACACTATCCATCCCTGATGTCCCAACAAATAGAATACGCTCATCAAACATCACTACTAATAACATCATGCTAAAACATAGCAGAAACAAAAAACTACTTGGATAAGGGATCACTCCTAGGAACCGTTAGGGGATACTAAAACCAGGTCTAATAACACAAAGATCTCTCAGATAGTGGATCACTCCTAGGATCCAATAGGGGGTACCACAACCCGGTCTGAAATTCTACATATCACATCACAAAGAAAGAGGAGTGTCACCCATTACGTAGGTGGTCACGATGTTGCTGAAAACCCCATCCATAATAAATTATATAGTATGGGATCATACTGATGATACCACAACCCTAAAGAAACCACACGCTGGGTTGGTGATCGTCTAATCGATGATACCGCAACCCTACGAACTTTTCCCTCTGTATAGGGTATCATTTACTCGATGGTGCCATAAAACCCTATAAGGATTTCCTTCTAGATAGGGGATCATTGCACATCTAGTGTTGGTCATAGTGATACCAAGAACTCGATCTAGAGAAATGATAAGCTAGAGGATCCATCCCTAGCCTCACCGTAGGGATGCTACAACACTATATGAGCTCATCTATCGAGGGGATATCAAACCTGTACCAAGGATGTAATACCGAAAACCATCATAGCCTAAGGACCAGGGGACTCAATAAACCCTACTGGTAAAGGCATCACTGACCAAAACAACTCACACAACATCGCTTGCACACTGCACCTCCTAGGAACAAATTGCATCCACCATCGCAATCTATGTGAAAAACACACAGGATAGTCTACTTACATGCCCAAAACAAATAATCGAGTAGAAGGGAACTTTTCTCCGCAACAATCCTAGAAGGGTCATTTTGGGGACCATGCCTTAATCCCTAAACACATCAAACAGATCACTCCATTGTGATCCTCATAGAAAAAACATGGTATTGACTACTCAATTTTCCAAAACAGACACCTAGTGAAAAAGACACATTTCACCACAAACGCCTAGACCAAGCCTCATGGTACCCACACCATAATCTCAGTTTAAACACCCAAAATAGGTTTTGTGACTTCCACATTAATTCTAGGGCCTCAATGCCACTAGTGGTGCGTCAATAGAATTCTCTATGTAGAAGATATGACAAGTTGAAGCTGATTAACAATAAAATATTATTATTTCAATGTTTTGTGGACTCGGGCCATGAACCTAGTTATTTAAATTCCCAAACAGAACTAAAAAGTTCTGTCCTAATGGAAGAGTCACATCTCCAAAGATGGATCACAAACCGAACACCTGTTTTGAAATTTACAGGGGATTAAAGTACCATGTGGCCCATTCTGGCTAGACCGGCCTGCACTGGCTTGTATGCCCCCTGTAACGACCCAAAGTTTTTCAATGGAAATTACCTTCTTATAAATATGTCATAAAATCACATTAAAACACCAAATAATGAACTACTATGTGCTAAGTGACCTTTAAACATAATTCTTTCCAATCTGTATAGGGAATTTTGAAAATCTGACATACACGGTTGTGTTCAAGAAGATTATTGGAGTATAATAAAACAAAAATATTTTTTGTTGAATAGTAACCTACCCTTATGAATAGTAACATACCATTGTGAATAGTGATATACCCTAATTAATAGTAACCTTATATATTATAGTATAAAAATAATATTCAAGTGAAAGTATGATGTACCTATATTTTAGAATAAGTAAATGAATGTTTTAAAACCGGTTTTTAGTAATAAACTATGATTTTAATTAAATATTAAACAAATTATATTTATAAAATTATTTTTGAAAAATGAAATTAATTTTTTGGATTCTACATGTCGAAAAATGGTTGGGGTGAATTTTTGGTAGTTTTCTAAAATACATGAATTTTTTATGAATAGTAAAATACCTTAATTTAACGTATAAATACATTTTAATTTAAACCCACTATTCCTAAAATCACAAGTGATGTAAGAACCCAAATCTCAAAATCACATGCCCTATTTACTATTATTCATCCTGGAATACTCACTATTTGTTGTCTTGTGGGGAAATAATAAACTAATAAATTTTATATTAAAAAACCCCTCAACCCTCCACTATAAATACCACCCTTCGCAACCTCATTTCTTCACACCTCTCAAGCTTCAAGCCTTGTCTAAACTCTTCCCAAGCATCATACCTAGCCCCTCTCGAAATTCCAAGAGCTGTTGGTCTCAGAAAAGTACCAAGACTAGCTTCCTTAAGGAGGATCTCAAGAGGAGGATTCAATAGGTAATTTATCTTCCTCTTTCTTTTAAATTCCTTTCAATTTCAAGTTCTTTTCTAATTCTATCCCCACATATATTTGTCCAAATGGTATGTTAACTCCAGTATCATACATATACTGTAATGTTATGATAGTAATGGGATATTATATCATCCAACCCCCCTTCTCCTCTTCGTTTTATTTTATTAAAGGGAATGTTGTTTGTGAGGTGTTAATTTATCACCTTCAAGAACGACATGTTTTCTTCTTCCATTTCTACCTATTGATCTGGTCATGAAACCATTTTTATGGGTGAACCAAAATATGATATATGTATTATGTACTATTTAAATTTCTGGAACTAAATTAAAAACATATTACTAAGTGATAGATTAAAACAAGTTCTTTGTGATCGAAAAACCGCCCAAATTAACCCAAAAAATCATCACTTAATTTTTATCTAATGATTAATCCACATGGTATATAATATAATTAATTATAATATAATATTAAATTCTTGATTTTAATTAATAAAATTTAATATCAGTTATGTATTTTTACCCATGTTCTACCCGAACTTTAATTTATGAATACAAGTGAACCACTCAAGAAAAACCATAAAAATGAACATTCCCAAACAATGTTTTTAAACTCTATAACTCATCCAAAGGAACATAAAATGAAATAATGAAACCAGAATGAACCCTATTAATGTATAAAAGGGTTATATAATTTTTAATTAATGAATATAATGTCATTATACTGGACATTAAGGAGAAGGAAGCGTTCAGATACATGGTAAGGGGAAAATCTCGAACCCAATTTTCTTTCTTCGGGTTCTCCCTCTTTGACACCAAATTTGGTGTGGTCACTCCTTAAAAATAATTTTTTCATAATTATCTTACGTTTTCTAGGATACAAATGTTTTCTACTAAAGATTCTATCAAACAAAATGTTTTCCAAAAGGAATCTTCTTTTAAGAACTCACCTTTTACCTCTCATTCAAGGTTGATGGTTCTTGTATCAAGTATGGTGTTCCCTCTTTATTTTGGGAACCCAAATATTATGAATGTGTTATTATGATATGAAACTCATTCCTTTACATGGGTTAGTTATGTTCATTATTGATATATGTTCTATGTGGCATGCATGATAATGATAAAATTATGATGTGACGGGTGCACCCAAAATTATATAGCACAATATAAATGTTGGAATGTTACAGGTGCACCCGGAATTATATAACACTCCAATACATTGGGTAAAGTGATGAATTTCATGATTAAATGTGAAATGATGTGGATATTATTCTATCTTTGTTCATAATTATGTGTGGTAGTTAACCACTAAGACATGATGTTTCATTTTGATGCATTGCCACACTTCAAGTCTTTTATTTATGCTTCCTCTCATGTTCATGGTCCTTTTCACATGTTATGATAATGATCACCCCATGATATGTTGTTCTTATCTATCCTCTTACTGGGATTTTAGCTCACCCCTTTTTGATTTATATCCTCAGGTGACTACATGTACTAAGGAGAGGTCATATGACAATAAGAATCTAGTGAAGAAGGAATTGAATGATTGTTTATGATTTATGTTGTAAAAGTTATGAATGGTCCTAGTTTTTCCAAGACACTAAACCATTGGGACCTCTATGTGTAATACTATTATGTTGTTTATCCTTAAAATGATGAAATAGTAATTTATGAAAATCCAGGGTCACTATAGCTGGTATCATAGGAAAGGTTTAGTTAATTAGCGAATTAGGATTAGTAAACCCTAGAGAAAACCTATAGCATGTGACTAAGTACAAATATGCACACAAGAATATTTACATAGGGATCCCATATGTTATTATTTTAGTATAAATTGTTTAAGTGAATAAGTTATTCATGACTTGTTAACTTATGTTTTTTTCTAAACTTTTCTATTTTAGAAAATGGTGGGAACCCGGAGAAACCAGGCCAGCAAATCGTGCGAGGGATAATGCAAAGATTGCCCAAAAAACTTCCCCAATGATTTGAGAGGTGGAGTTCAGAACTTCATGGAGATTCTTACCCAAATATCTCATGTTATGAACAATAAACATAGGATTGGGGAACGTACTCCTTCACCAAAGAGGGAGAAACTGGCTATCAAATTTTTTATGCGGCAACGACCACCGACGTTTGGTGGATCTTCCGATCAACTAGTTGCAGAACAGTGGGTCAAATATATGCAGAAGATCCTTTCTGTGCTTCATTATTCTGAGACGGAGAAGGTGACTCTATCCGTTTATCATCTAGATGGAGAGGCTAATCAATGGTGGGATTCTATTAAGAACACCAAGCCAAGGGAGGAAATTGAAGAGATGGAATGGGAAGACATAAAGATAATGTTTCTTAATAAGTATTTCCAAAGAACTCTTCATACGAAGATGGAGAGAGAATTCCTAGAGCTCAAGCAAAAAGAAGGAGAATCTGTCACAACCTATGAAGTGAATTTCACAAGGCTTGAAATGTACCCTTCAAGTTTTGTTATCAAAAATGATAGAAAAATTGATAGATTATTTAGTGGATTAAAACAACACCTTCAAAAGGCTCTTGCAATTCGAGACTTTGGGAGTTATGAAGAAGTTGTTCAGTGTGCTCTCAAAGTAGAGATGGAGTTTGGAGAATGGTCCTACAACTATGGTGATAAGAAACAAATGATGGAGTTTCATGCTAGTGGATCTAATGATAAAGGTGGGTAGAAGACTCAATAACCCACATGCCAAAAATGTGGGAAGTTTCACCATAGAAACTGCGTTAAAGGGACTAGGAAATTCTTCTAGTGTGGGAAAGAAAGAAATCATTCTCAAGAGTGTCAAAAAGACATGAAATGGAAGGATAATGTAGCGGAATAAAGGAGAGAACCACCCATGGTTCAATGCTACAACTGTAGGGATCTAGGGCACTATGCAAGACAATGCACTAAACCTCGAGTTCTCGAGGGTAATCAAAATCAGTAGCCACTAAAGCCAAAGGAACAAGGGAAGGCTTATTCCATCACTACTATGGAAGTGGATCAAGATAATGAAGTCGTACAAGGTACACTTCCTATCCACTCAAGAATGGAAAAAAGACTTATTTGATTATGGTTCTATGCATTCCTTTATATCTATAAAGTTTGATAGAAATATAGAATCGAAGACCTAAAACCTTGAAGTATTGATATCTATAAAAACACTAAGTAGTGCAATCATTACAACCCAAGTGTTTGACTCTTCTCCTATTGGCATATGTGGGAAGATTATTTCGGTGAATCTTGTAATAATCCCCCTGGTGTAATTAGACACTATAATGGGAATGGATTGGCTCTCGTTATATAGAGCACATATCAACTGTCGGAAAAAAAAAGAAATATCTTTTCATATTCTGAAACATCCCATGCTCCTCTACAAATTCAAGGATGATCATGAATCTCCTTTGGAAAATCATTTATTTGTGTGAATGTTGATTCCCTATGAAGAAGAATACCTCTCCCAAATGGATGGGTCGAAGGATAGTTCCAACCTTATGGAAATTCCCATTGTGAGGGAATACGAAGATGTTTTTCATGAAGTGTTACCCAGAATTCCCATGGATCATGAGGTAGAATTCTCAATTTAACTCATAACCGGAGATACTCCTATCTCAATGTGTCCTTAGAGGATGGATCCTATTGAACTAGAAGAGTTAAAGAAGAATTTGCAGGAGAATCTCGACAAAGGGTTCATACACCCTAGTCCATCACCTTGGGGGGTGCCAGTTCTCTTAGTGAAGAAGACGGATGGAATAATGTTGTGTATCGATTATCGGGAACTCAACAAGATCACCATAAAGAACAAATATCATATTCCATGGATTGATGACTTGTTCGATCCATTAAGAGGAGCTCAATACTTCTCAGAGGTGGATCTTCATTCTGTATATCATCAGTTAAAGATGAAGAAGGAAGATATTCAGAAGACTTCCTTCCATATAAGGTATGGGAACTATGAGTTTCTGGTGATTCCCTTAGGACTTACTAATACCCCTGCAATCTTCAGGGATTTTATTAATAGAGTCTCTATACATTACTTTGACAAATTTGTGGTAGTGTTTATTGATGATATTTTCATCTAATCCAAGATCAAGGAGGAACATGAAGAACATCTAAGACTTGTATTGGAAACATTGAGAAAGGATAAGGTGTACGCCAAGTTCCCGAAAGTGTGACTTTTGGATGAATCAAGTCACATTCTTGGGACATGTAATCACAACTGAGGGAATTTCTGTGGACCCTTCAAAAACAAAGGCGATTATGGAATGGCCTAGGCCCTTTAGTTTCACTGAAATCCATAGTTTTCTTGGATTAGCTAGGTACTACCGACGTTTTGTGAGAAAATTCTCATGATTTACAAGCCAGCTAACTAATTTTACAAGGAATGGGGAAAAGTATGTATGGATTGAAGAATGTGAGGAAAGCTTCAAGGAGCTAAAGAGAAGGATGATCATTGCACCTATACTCACACTACTGAAAAGTGGAGAATGTTTTGTGATATACAGTGATGCTTCAATGAAAGGCTTGGGTTGTGTACTCATGAAAAATGATAATGTGATAGCCTACACCTCACGGTAGTTGAACATACATGAGTAGAACTACCCGACACATTATCTAGAGCTGGCAGCTGTGATTTTTTCCATGAAAATATGGCAGCACTACCTTTATGGTGAGAAGTGTGACATATACACCGACCACAAGAGCCTAAAATATATATTCACACAAAAGGATCTCAACATGCATCAAAGGAGATGGTTAGAGCTAATCAAAGATTATGATTGCTCTATTCACTACCATCCTGGATAGGCAAACAAAGTATCTGATGATCTAATCAGAAAAGAACCCACTACTCTATCCATGTTATGGATTGAGAAAGACCCTATCTTCATAGATATGAAAATGATGGATTTGGAAATCATAAGGTCAAGGAATACATCCTACCTTTCCCAAATGATTGCACAACAATATATCCAAGAGAATATTAAGGAAGAACAAAGAGATGATGTAGAGATAAAAAAGAGGGAGAATATAATAAAATAAGGGGAGCTGAAAGAGTTCTATATCGATGATGATGGTGTGATTCAATTTGGAACACGACTTTGTGTGTCGTCATCACCCAGGATAGAGAAGGAGCTATTGGACAATGCACATAGCTCAACTTTCTCTATCCATCCTAAGAGTACCAAGATGTATTGTGATCTTCAACAACACTTATTGTGGTATAACATGAAGAAAGAGAATTTGGAATATATATCAAGGTGTTTGGTATGTCAAAAAGTTAAAGCAGAGAGACAAAAGTCCAAAGGGATGATGCAACCATTCCCTATACCCATGTGGAAATGGTATAATGTTACTATGGACTTTGTCACGGGTCTCCCGAAGACATCGAAGGGAAATAATGTGATATGGGTTATGGTTGACACACTCACCAAGACTTACCATTTTATAGCTATTCAAAAAGATCTCTGGCTTAAACAATTTTCAAAGATATATGTGAAGTATGTGGTCAGACTACACGGTGTTACACTCTCAATTGTCTCTAACCATGATCCAAGGTTCACATCTAAATTCCAGAAGAGCCTTCAATATGATTTGAGTATTGAATTAAATTTCTACATATCCTATCAACCCCAAACTGATGGACAATCTAAAAAGACTATTCAGATGCTTGAAGATATGCTAAAAGCCTTCTCTCTAGAATTTAGAGGTGGATGGGATCAGTATCTACCATTGTTTGAGTTCTCACACAAAAATGGATTCCACTCGAGTATTCAGATGGATCCATATGAAGATCTATATGGAAAGCGATGTAGAACTCCAACCTATTGGGATGAATCTGAAGAAAGAAAGCTACTTGGACCCGATCTTGTGCAAGAGATGACAGAGGAGGTTCAAGTCATCTAGAAACACATCAAAGCTGCTTAGAGTTAGCTAAAGAGCTATGCTGACAACCGTTGAAGGGACTTGGAGTTCGATGTTGGAGATAAGTTCTTCCTTTTAATATCACCATGGAAGAGAGTCATGTGGTTTGGAAAGAAAGGGAAGCTAAACCCAAGGTACATTAGCCCCATTGAGATCCTTGAAAGAATTGGAGTTATGGCCTATCGACTTTCAATTCCACCAAATATGGCTCATGTTCATGATGTTTTTCATATCTCACATCTGAGGAAGTACATACCAGACCCCTCACATGTATTAAACCCAGAGGTGCTATAGTTGGAAGATGATCTATCTTTCGGGGAGTAGCCAGTAGAGATTCTTGACCGGAGAGATAAGGTTCTACGCAACAAGACAACCCACCATGTCAAAGTTTTGTGGAGGAACCATAAGTTTGAGGAAGCAACTTTGGAACCAGAAGAGGCGATAAAGGAGAAGTACCCTCACCTGTTTGTGTAAAGTAAAATTTCGAGGGAGAAATTACTTAAGGGGGGAAGAATGTAACGACCCAAAGTTTTACAATGGAAATTACCATCTTATAAATATGTCATAAAATCACATGAAAACACAACATTACTAACTACTTAGTTCTAAGTGACCTTTAAACATAAGTTTGTCAATTCTGTATTCGTAATTTTGAAAATCTGACATACACGGTTGTGTTCAAGATGATTTTTGGAGTCTAATAAAACAAAAATAATTTTTGGTGAATAGTAACCTACCCTTTTGAATAGTAACAGACCCTTGTGAATAGTGATATACACTAATGAATAGTAGCATTAACTATGATAGTATAGAAATAAAATTCAAGTGAATGTATGATGTATCGATATTTTAGAATAACTAAATGAATGTTTTAAAACTGGTTTTTTAGTAATGTACCATGATTTTAACTAAATATAAAATTAATCATATTTAGAAAAATATTTTAGAAAAATGGACTTCATTTTTGGATTCTACACATTGAAAATGGTTGGGGTGAATTTTTGGGATTTTTCTGAAATACTTGAATTTTTTATGAATAGTAAAGTACATTAATTTACCGTATAAATACATTATAATTTAAACTCACTATTAATGACATCACAAGTGATGTAAGCACCAAAATATCTTACTCACATGCCCTATTTACTATTCTTGGTCATGGAAGACTCACTATTCCTTTTCTTGTGGGGAAATAATAAACAAATGAATTTTATATTATTAAAACCCCTCTCCCATCCACTATAAATACCACCGTTCACACCCTCATTTCCTCACGCCTATCAAACTTCAACCCTTGTATAAACTCTACCAAAACATCTTCCATAGACCCTATACCATGTATAATAGCTGTTGGTCTCATCAAAACACCAATCCCAGATTCCTTAATGAGGATCTCAAGAGGAGGATTCAAGAGGTAATTTCCCTTCCTCTTTCCTTTAATTTCATTTCAATTTCAAGTTCTTTTCTTATTATCTCCCCACCTATCTTTGTCCAAATGGTATTGTAACTAATTTATCATACATATAATATAATTTTATGATAATAATGGGATATTATATAATCAACCCCCCCCCCCTTATCCTCTTCCTTTTATTTTATTAAAAAGAAAGTTGTTCATGAGGTGTTAATTTATCATATTCATGAATGACATGTTTTCTTCTTCCATTTCAACCTTAAAATCTGGTCATGAAACCATTTTTATGGTGGAAAAAGAATATGATATATGTATTATGTCCTATTTAATGTTCTAGAACTAACTTATGAACATATTACAAAGTGATAAATTAAAACAAGTTCTCTGTGATCGAAAAACCGACCAAATTAACCCAAACAATCATCAATTAATTTTTATCTAATGATTCATCCATATGGTAAGTAATTTAATTTTTTATAAGATGAATTTAAATTCTTGAATTTAATTAATAACATGTAATATCTGTTCTTTATGTTTACCCGTGTTCTACCCAAACTTCAATTTAGGAATACAAGTGAACCACTAAAGAAAAACAATAAAACCGAACATTCTCGAACAATGTTTTAAAACTATATAACTCGTCCAAAGGAACATAAAATGACATAATGAACCCAGAATAATCCCTATTCATGTATAAAAGGGTTTTTTAATTTCTAATTAATTAATATAATGTCATTATATAGAACATTAAAGAGAAGGATGCGTTCAGATACAAGGTAAGGGGAAAATCTCGAACCCAATTCTCTTTCTTTAGGTTCTCCATATTTCACTCCAAATTTGGTATGGTCACTCCTTAAAAATAATTTGTTCATCATTATCTTACCTTTTTGTGGATATAAATGTTTTCTACTGATGTTTATGTCAAACTAAATCTTTTCTAAAATGAATCTTCTTTTAAGAACTCACCTTTTACCTCTCATTCAAGGTTGATGGTTCTTGTATCCAGGATGTTGTTCCCTCTTTATGTTGGGTACCCAAAGTTTATGAATGTGTTATTATGAGATGAAACTCATTCCTTTACATGGGTTATTTATGTTCATTATTGATATATGTTCTATGTGGCATGCATTATAATAATAATATTATGAGTGATGGGTGCGCCCGGAATTATATAGCAAAATATGAATGTTTGAATGTGGCGGGTGTGCCCAGAATTATATAGCGTTCCGATGAATTGGGTAAACTGATGAATCAAATGATTAAATGTGAAATTATGTGGAAAAGATTCTAGCTTTGTTCAAAATTATATCTGGTAGTTAACCACTAAGGCAAGATGTTTCATTTTTATGCATTGCCACACTTCAAGTATTTTATTTAGGCTTCCTATCAAGTTAATGATCTTTTGACCATGTTATGATTATGATCACCCCACGCTATATTGTTCTTATCTATCCTCTTAATGGGCTTTTAGATCACCCCTTTTTGATGTATATCCTCAAATGAATACATGTACTAAGGAGAGGTAATGTTCCAATAAGATTCTAGTGAATAAGGAATAGAAGGATTGTCTGTTATTTATATTCTAAAATTTATGAAAGGTCCTAGTTTACCCAAGACACTAAATCGTTGGATCCACTATTTTTAATACTATTATGTTTTTTATCATTAAAATTATATAATTGTAATTTATGATAAGGTTGGGTCACTATACCCCCACCTGGGATGTCCCACTCTGGCCGACCTGACTAACCTCCAACACATATCACCCCATGCCACTACGCTTCCTAGTGGCCACTACCACCCTCACCACAACATCTCTGCCTTGCATCCAGACCGCCACCACCACCCGCGGCCAGACTGTCTCTGCTTGTCGGACTACCTCCGGAGCTGCCACCAAACCAAAAAACCTTCCACAGACTACCAAGAGCACCCCAATGCTCCAAATTTAAATCTTAAACCAGATCTGGGATCCTTGGATCCCGATCTACACTTCTATCGTCTCAAATTGAAGGTTTTTTGGTGATTGTAAGAAAAAAATGAAGGAAACCAACTTAAGACTCAAATCGCTTACCTCGTGGTAAAAACACTAAATATTTGGTTGTAGAATGATTACTGAGGAACATTGATTCTCGATCTAGAAATGATTGGAATCAAAAATGGAACCTAGAAGCACCTTGGTTCGTTCCTCAGTGAGGACGAAGGGAGGAGGACCCTCCTGCATGCGCACGAGAGGGAGGGAATGGGAGAGATGATATTTTCTTCTTTTTTTAAATTAATTTCTCCATCCTCCTAGTCCCAGCTCGCCTCCAACCCCACGCCCAAGACGGATAAATTTTATGTCACAACTATGGTAAACACAATGTTCTATAGTCAATCACGGTGTCAAAAATCATATCTCAGACACTGCTTAGGAGTTATTCAATCCAACATAGAGAATAAATTAATTTAATTTATTTATTGAAATTACCTCGATAATGTTTTATAAACAAGCCCCGTGCCGATAAACCTTATACCCTGTATAAGGTAAACGACACACTTTGAATTCAACTATTCCCCTGAGGGATAACATTTTTTCTCTACATGCATAGTATAAAAATACTTAATATATTTTTTAAAATGTATTCCGGGAACACCGGGCCATAGAATCATATGATTTATCCTTGCATAGCTTTATAATTATATGAATAAATATTCCAAAGTCTTACAAGGCCTAACCTAAGTCACTACATCCTCCCCACCTAATGTCTTTTAGTCCCCGAAAAGAAAAATCCTTGGAACATGGGGAAGAACTCGAGCCCTGTACTGGGACTCCCACACTAGTGAGCTCACCCGTGGTTCATGTGTCATATCAAACATGCACCAAGAGGAACTACAACATCGAAAGTCTTCCTCAAAGGCCACTATGGGTTCCCACGATACACACAAGCACAAACATAGGTTAACCAAAAGGGCTACCACACCCAAGTCCAACTCATCCAAGGTTTACATTATGCAATTGGGCACTTGTCTCCACAACTGTAAAAGGTGGGAAACGACAAATGCCTCACCTCCTATATTCATATGTTTTAGTGGTATGATCCCTCTCTAACCTAGTGCATAGACGAACATACCTACTCTAAACACATAAGTAAAAGGGAATCATCAACCGTACCTCGATACTATCCACTTTGGACAACACTGACTCTCCTGCATGGCTTTGCATCACGTCTCAGGAATAAATCTTAGTGGGAAAAATCATTCCTCCACATTGTGAGCCTAAAGCTACATCAAACCAAAACAAACACTAAAATCATAACACATGGGTTAAAAGAGACAAATAGGGTTTTTCGAGAACACATTGGGTCTTACCAGGCCCTTCGCGCAAAACTCCGAACACAAAACCATGCCTCGAACCCACAATTCTGAGGGAATTGTCCAGCACACCTCGACACTATCCAATTTGGCCAGCACTAACTCTCCCACATATTTTTATCTGTATCAAAAAAATGTGCCTTGGTGGGGGAAGGATATCTCTTCCTCGTGCATTCAAAGCTATTTTAAACAACACCAACACATGGTCTTACCGATGCCCTAACCAAACCTCGAGCATGAAATGGAACGGAAAGAGTATCGTCTAATGTGACTACAAAAACTACATCCAAAATTAGAAAGGACACAAATCATACCTCTATCCATCTATGGAACCATTGGGTTAATGACCATTAAGGCCTATAGTTATCCCCCACATCCTACAGATCTTTGATCCTGGCGTGGACCACCTGGGGGTAGTGGTGGTGGAAACTCGTACTATCTACCACCACCCACAGCTACACCCACTCCACCACCACATCTGCTACCCTAGAGACCTTCACACTCAAAATGCTGCCACTGCCCAGGATGTTCGTTCATAGTCTCCCTCTCATCAGCATGACGGGTTAGACAATCTCTAGAAATATGTCTCCGACCGTCACAAGAACAACACCGCCTCTCCTACGGCTGACCAAAATTATCCTAAGATCCCTGATAGCCTTCAGCCTTAAATCCTCTATCATGAGGCCACCTCCTGAAATGTCCCGAATGTCTGGACCCCTGAGCCTGGCATCAACTACCAGATACCAAATCAGCTACCAAGGTCTCATCTTCGGCATGCCCAGTACTAACTATCAACGTCTACACATCCATAAATCTCTCTACCACCAAGGTATGCTCTAGCACACCTTCATAGGTGGGAATACACAAAAGAACCACAAACACATTGATCTCCCTTTTCTATCCCTGCTTGAAGATCCATGCTCGGAATAACAGATCATGAAGCATATCCATGGGGTAATGTGATAGGTCTATGAACCTCACTGAGTACCCCGAAATGGTACTACTCTCCTACCAAAGATGTAGAAGCCCGAGATATGCACCAGCCTCAGCGTGGATCGATAAAAATTCTCCCTCAAGATCCAATCAAACTCATCCCAAGAGATAATATCCTAATCGTTGGTCTATGTCACAAGAATCCACCAGCGTCCGGCTGAACCATGAAAAAGGCTCACTTCTAGGACCACCATCTGATCGAGAGGTTTCCACACTAACAGGAAAAATCGAGTGACTACTGTAATCCAGTCATCAGGTTCCTGGGGTCTAGGTCACCCCAGAACCTCAGAGGTCACTGCCTCTAGAACATGTTGAGTGCACTCATCCAGCGCACATCCTCATCCTGCACTACTGGCACAACCAACTACTCAAAAGGTGCTAGCTCAATAGGAAGACCACCTAGAGAACCATCCTCAGAACCAATGCCTTATTCTAAAGCCTCTACTCTAAAAAGATCATCACCATAATCCCACTATAGAACCCTAGCTGGATTTCATTAGGAAGTAATCCCGAAATACAATCATGATGAACCATGATCAAGGAGTATATCTGGGGAGCTAACTCAAAAAGGAAAGGAAAACCCTAAAACCCAGTACTATATGATTCATGTGCCATTATTCCCCTACGACGGGTGTCCTAATGTACCGAGTCAAAAGGTAGGTTATCAGAGTCCTGGTGAATGGATACATCAATCATCGCACCAACACTAGAGTCCTTGGCTTGAAAGACAAACTCGAAACACTCTAACACTATGGCTATTCAACCCAAAAGAATCTCATAGCTAGAAAAACTATGCTTTGAGGTCCCAAAGGTGAAACCTTCTCCAATACCACTTTTCCACAACCCGGACCAATGGGGATCGAGTCGTGACTATCCAATCCCACCTCTAATTGGCCAAAGGATAGTGACTAGCATCAAGTAGTCTATCACACAAATAGGAGGCCATTGCCTAAGGTACCTATATGAACACACACCAACATACACCTCCATAAAATAGTGTTTTCTTATATGATGAAAACAAAAATCCATGCACACAAATATTCCCAACCAAGAGTACAATATATGTACAAAATAAAGGAAAATAAAGGGCCCACCAAAAGAAAACTGCATAAGCATCCATCCAATTTAGAAGGTGGGGATCATTGTCATATGAAAACACCAGAATTCTCCTTGTCCCAGCTTCAGTAAACACCTAGGTCGGTCTGGCTCCCTAATCTCTGCCACCTCCGAGTCCTCTTGGGAATCTTTCGAAAGGTATGTGGTCTTCACATGACACAATACACATATGGGAAAAGCCCATGTAGGGGTGAGTATAAAGATACTCAGTAGGCGCCCCAAAACCCAAAATAAAGGAGTAACTAAAATGAATTAGTCCACTAATCTCATCCATAAGGAAACCAAATGAGAGAGAAAATCCTTCTCAAGACCATCCTCATCAAAATCCAACTAGACGGCTCAATCCATAGGGTGTCATTGAAGGAGTGAAAACACCAAAAGGTAAACCTTGAAAGAACACTAGATATACTCATCTAAGGAACTAAGGATAATGAGGTTTCAACCTCATCATTAGTGATAGGTTTCTACAAATGGATCAAAAAGAATCAAGAAAAAGTGCACTCTAAGGATTGAGTCATCACAGTTTATACTCTTCCTGGAGACACATCCCATATCACACAATCTATCTATCCCTGGTGGCCCATCTGAGAGAACATGCTCGTAGGAAATCACTACTAAGAACATCAGGCTTAAACTCAGTAGAAACACAAAACTCCTTGGATAGGGGATCACTCTTAGGGACATCTAGGGGACACTAGAACCCAATATGGTATCTCAACGATCTCTCAGATAGGGGATCACTCCCAGGAACCACTGGGGGATACCACAACCAGATTTGATGTTCTACAGATCATATCACTCTGATAGAGGATCGTCTCCCACTGCGTAGGTGGTCACGATGATGTTAAAAACCCCATATGGTATAACTTTCATAGTAGGGGATCCTACCAATGATATCGTAGCCCTAAAAACCATATAATGGGTAGGGGGTCATATAATTGACGATATTGCAACCCTATGAACATCACCCACTGCATAGGGGACCATATAACTGATAATGCCATAAAACCCTAAAGGGTTGTCCTGCAAGATAGTGGATTTCCACCCATTTACTATTGGTCACAATGATGTCAATAACTCAATATATGAAAACGATAAGCTAGATGATCCCACCATGTCCTCACGTGACAGATTCTACCACTCTATCTAAGCTCATCCTATCGATGGGATCTCAAACCTGTACCAAGGATATAATAATGAAAACCCTCAAAGCATAAGGACCAATGGAACTAACTCAACCCCATTAGTAAAGGAATCACTAACCCAAAATACCCACACAACATCGACTGCACACCGCACCTCCTCGACCCAAACTGTGGCCACCATCATGTTCAATGCAGGAAAACATGAAATATAGCTACTTACTTTCCCAAAACAGATAACCGGGAAAAAGTGAACATTTCTCCATAACAATCAAAAATATGTCATTGTGGGGCCCACTCCATAATCCCATAACACATCAAGTAAATCACGCTATTGCGATCCTAATGGAAAAATACACGGGCTCAACTACTCATTCATCCAAAATTGACACCTGGTGAAAACGTCAAATTTCACTGCAAACGCCCAGACCAGACCTCATAGGGCCCACACCCTGCTCTCGGTTTAAACTTGTGAATTTGGCTTTCAGATTTCCACATTAATTTCAAGTTATCAACTCCACTGATGGAACATCAATTGTATGCTCCATGAAGAAGTTATGACGGGTCGAAGTTGAATAGTTATAAAATATTAATATTATTTCAATGTTTTGTGACCCCAGGCCACGAAATCAATTTTTTAAATGCCCAAACTAGACACAAAGGCTTTGTATCTATGTGAGTGTCACGTGACCTCATATGATCCACAAATCAAACACTTGGTTTGCAATTTATGGGGGTTTAATGAACCCACGACCCATTTTGGTTGGACCGGCCCGCACTAGTCGGTCCACCCACGCCTGGGTAGGCCTGTTCGCCGCCGGCCCACCTCGTCCATTCGACCCTCTACCACATAGCTCCTTACAGCACCCCTCTTCCTGGAGGCCATTGTTTCCCTCACTGCGAGGCTTCCACCCTGCAGTCGGACCGCCACTATCACAGGAGGCCAAACCACCCACTACGCCAGCTGGATTGATGCTGGAGCTGCAACCTGCTAAAAAAACTTCCATAGACACAGAGAGGAACCTGATGCTCCAAATTCAAATCAAGAACCATATCTGGTATCCTCGGATCCTGATCTACACTAGTATAGGCTCAAATCAAAGGTTTTTTAGTGATTCAAAGTAAAAACAAGAGAAATAGGCTTAAAACTCAAACCACTTACCTCCCGGTCAAAACACCGAATATTTGGGTACAGAACAATGCTCAGGACATGATGATTCTCGATCCAGTGAAAATTGGAATAAAACAATAGCACCTAGAGGTACCTTGGTTTATTCTTCAGTGAGGATGGAGGGAGGAGGACCCTCATATGTGCACACCAGGGGGAGGGAAGGAGGAGAGAGGATATTTTTTTAATTAAATCTCCCATCCTCTTGGTCCTGGCTCTCCTCCAACCAAACACCTGATGATGAAAAATTTTATGTCATGCATAGGGTAAGCATGATGTTTTGATCTCAACCGCAGTCTCAAAAATCTTATCCCAGACACTGATTAAGAGTTATTTGATATAATGTTGAAAATGAATTAATTTAATTTTTTATTGAAACTCCCTCGATAACATTTTCTATAGTAGGCCCGCATTGACAAAACTTATAACCCTTCAAGGGTAAAGAGAATGACCTGGATAAAACCATGCCCTCATATTTTTGATTCGTGCTACCATTTGAGATATTTCCCATTTTGGTCACATGCATAGTATAAAAACACATAATATTTTTTTATAATATTTATTCCAGGCACACTGGGCCATAGAATCACACATTGTCTCCACACATAACTCTTGAATTATATGCAGAAATATTCCAAAGTATGACCGGGCCAAACCTGAGTTGCTACATAGCCACTTGAAATTATAATTATGCATATAGATGATTTTTACAAAGACACCAAATCATGCATAAACAGTACTAGATGATTCTTACATTGCCAATACTTTGAAATTTTTTACTCATCAAGACTAGATAATTGTTATACAAGATATCAATGATCATTACGCAATATGGAGATAATTATTACATCGATACAGACTTTTTCTAACCTCCATGAATTATAGATTCCAAAATATCTCAAATCATGTCCCATCAATTTCAAATGACATTACTTCATCTCTACATTTCTCATAACTTTATTAAGGAGATATTCGATTGAATTTTCATCACCCTTCACATGTTGTATACTTTGATGGTTTTCCCAACACTTTAGATAGCTTAGAGTCTCCCCAATAGTTGTATTATTCTAAAACACTTACCAACTATTACATATATTACTTCACAATCTAAGTACTTGTATTTGACATTAGTTTCATATCTCAAGTCATCACTTGTTAGGGGATTCGTGAATCTGCTTACACATAGCCTTCAATGAAAACTCTATCCTCCTTAATCGTTATATCACACCAATGAAAATTGAAAACCCTTTATATATAATATTAAAAACTCATATTGATAAGAAATATAACTAAACACATGGGGAAACAATCTACCTCTTTTGTTTGTTTTAAATACCATAAAACATAAAATATCAATATATGCAATGAATCTAAATTTCTTCTACCACTTATTGAAAATAAATACAATGGAAGTGTAAGGGATTTATCATAAAAACATTTGATCACTCATTTATAAATTTGAATTGAATCCTTTACTAACTTGAGTAGAGAAAAATGAAAATATATATTTTCATTAGAAATGAGACTTAAGTTAGTCAACTCTAACTCTATGTGGGATAACCTTGTGTAAAAAACAAGAGTGATTAACCAGGGGAGTCAAATATGTACATAAAAAAATATAATATTTGATACCAAGTCAATTTTTTATTTGAGGCTATCTATATTGATTTATCATGAATTAAATATCTATTACTCATCTAAAAACATATTAAAAAAAATTCAAATATACATTAAAAAACACCCTTTTTAACTCACTATATACTCCCCCTTAACAACAATATTTACTATATTCTAAAATAGGGAATAGAGTGTGTAAAATTACCTTAATGTTAATACTTTCACAGACTATCCAAAAATTACATTTTTCTATGAAATATATGTTTTAGGCAGCCTTCTTGTCACTTTATCTCCCTTATAGGCTGTATTCATTTCTTCTACCTTATAAAAACTAGAAAACTCTATGAAGATTAACATTGTTCTTTTATAGTGTATACAACCTTCAAATCTACCATTTAATTCATTGAATGTTAGTAAATTTAAATAATAAATAAGGTAATAATAAAGGACCTATTTACTCTTAAATAGTTGTAGAAAAACTTAGAGTTTCCTCTAAACTAAGACTTCTCATTCATTTTATTATCGGTATGAGAAAAAAATTCCATTCTCCCTTTTTTCCTATAATATATTTCATGTCAATGTTTTCACTTGAATTATTAATTTTTTGGAGTCTTTTTTTCATCAAATATATCAAGGAAACTTAATTTACTTATGATTTTATAAAAAAAATCGTTATTTATTCTCTGGAGAGTAAATTCTTCATGCAATCTTTCCTTCCACACTCTGCCTTTCCACATGTCCCAAAAATATTTACTTGAATTTTTAGGTCAACGCTTATAGAAAACCTCCCACAAACATTACCTTTATCTTCTGAAATAACTTGTTTTCCTTTGTTAGTATCATTTGTTTTAGTTTTCATGATTTTTAGTCGTTCTAATTAGTTTATCCAAATAATTAATAATTATTTCTTAGTACTCCGACACTTTTTGATTGGTCTAGTTTCTTTTATTATCTCTTTAATTTACTTTCCTTTTTAACCAAAGTGATTATCTCTGAGTATGCTAGTATTTCCATTCTTATCTCAGTGACCTTGTTGATCACACCTTCCATAAATCTCATTCAAGTAATCAAATCTAATTTTCTTTGGTATATTTGATAGGTATTGTGTCATGTCTTATTTTCATTGAAAATCTTCGCTTAATTGCTTATTATGACTACCCATTCATTTATTTCTCATTCATGGTAAATACCTATTATACCAACATGAATAGGGTTTGTCTTTATACATTCCATGTTACTAGTAATACACTCATAAAAAATATATTTCATTTTTATGATTAATCTAACAAGATCTTAGATATTTTTTTCTAATATAAAGATTTCTTTATTTTACCTATGAGGTAGTGGTTTTTTTGACATTTTACTCTATTTCTTTGAAGTAGGAGAGTGTTTCACACTTTTATTCTTAGTAAAAACCTCATTATATTTATTTTTAGGACCAATACTATTAGGAAAAACATATTCACTTTGAAATTGGTTGGTTTTAGTTTTCATTAGTTTGTTTGAATCCATTATATCAACAACATGAGAATACATAGATTTAATCTCCACTAACTTAATAAATTCTTCCATACAATTATTCAAATCATTTTCTTCTCTAAGAAAAATTTTATTTTTCTTCCTTTGAGTCTAAAATTTATTCAAGATCATTGAACAACATTACTTGTTGATCCAATTTTAGTATACACTTCTTAATCTAATTGGGAAAATCTTTGTCCTTTTTTTATAAAATTTTATCTTAACAGAAAGCCTACTATTTTTTCATTATATTCCTTTTCTCATTCTTGAGATATGTATTTTTTCAGAACATGCATCCAAATCACCTTCAAAAGTTCATTATATATCTAATATTACATCACAATCATCATCACTACTTGATTAATCAAAGCCTTTATCAACAAGATCCAAAAAGATAACTTCATGATCTATTGTGTTTATTGTTGATGAGTTAGTATCTTTGCTCTTTCTAATTAATTTTCTTTTTTCCCTAATGTAATACCCCCCCTTTTGTGAATTTATTTTTTCCATTTACCCCATATTGATTTTTGAGATTTTTTATCTTTCTCATCATAATTAGATTCAATATTATTCATCTTAGGTTATTCAATGAAAAAAAAATCAATGTCATTATATCTTTATAACCTTATTAACTTTTTCCCATTTCCTTTTTTATTTCCATACCTAAACTTAATTGATAAAAGGGACATCATATTACTGAAATCTTTATTATCTGATTCAATTTCATAATTACAATATTTTTTCACTTCTTCTTATTTAAACATAAATTTTCTCATGGATTTAAAATCTATCTCACTCTTGAATGTATTTTTGAAATTCAGGTTATTTCTCATTTTATATTCAATGATAATGTTTTAAATTTTATACAAATACTGATCCTATGTTTCATCCAAAGATGAAACCTTGGGATAAAAATATCTTGAAAGTTTATCATCAGCTTATTTGTGATGATAGAACTGTCTAATTCCCAAAAAACCCTCAGATATTATTGAGTATCTCATTTAATAAATTAAAATAGTAATTGATATTTTTTAACTCAATTATTTAAATGTCTTAAAAATTTATCATCCAAACCTACAAATTTCTTTCCTTCACTTTAATATTACATTTTTAAATACTTTTCAGGTTTTCCCAAATTTCCATTAAATTTTTAATTCCCCATGTATTTTGTATGTAACTCTTTTTATAGAGACATTAGTATAGAATTTAAGATTTTTCCATCTACTCCCTAATTATTTTTATTAGTTATATTCATAAAATAATCCTCAAATATTCATGGAAATCACACCATTTTCACATATCTCACTTCTAGATCAAGAGAAATGATATACACAAATATCCTAATCTTTAAGTTGTGATATTTCCTACCATAAAATGTTGGAACACATTTTTACTATAGAATATTGGTTCTCAATAACTTAGTAGCTTCTAGGATTTTTTCAAGGTAACCTTCACTCTGGTAAAAACCAAATTGCCATTCAATCAATTAGATCAGTGATAGGGGAATGAGGGAATGAGATATCCCTTTTAATTTTATTATTTTTATTATAAAACTCAACCTTAATGATCAGATATTACATCAACTTAATTAATATAAAATAACTCACCATCACCTCAAATGCAATAGGAATACAAGAAGAATACCATGCATTGATTTACAAGGTTCATCCATAAAATCGTAATCATAGTCATGGTTGTTTTATCACCCCGAACAATGTATTATCCGCTATAAATGTTATTATCAATTTATAATTTCCATGGGTAGTTTTATCCTTTACCATAGTTCTTCACACACCAACACAAATCCACATAGTGTTCTAGCTCCAAATTCTAACTAGAGAGTGTAGCTTCATACTGTGTACAATTTTATTTTTGGATTCCAAATAAGAAAAACCTATTTATGTTATTAGTTTATTCAAGACCACCTGAATATGATCATCCTCTATGAATAGAATTTCTCACTTATCTTCTCATATACTTTTCTCCAAGAACTTCAATAATTAATTATCTTAATTATTTATACTAGTGTTGAAACTCTCATTGGATTATCAACTATATGGATCCTCCTCACTATAATGAATACTAATTTTCATAGGAATTCTTCTACTAATAATGAACTCTTAACTCCAATCTATTGACTTTTCTTCTCTTTAATAATTTTTAAGTATTGGTTTTCCCATTCTTCTTCCTTCTCAAGTGGTTTTTTTGTGTTCTCTTCATCCAAATTCAGTTATATGCACACCAACTTCTATGTCTTCCAATATATTTCTTTTATTCTTCCTCTTCATTTCTTTTAAATGTTTTATATAACCTACAAAATTATTCTCTCCATTTGAGAACATTAAAATAATCTCATCAAAATTATCATTAATAACTGGAATACCTTGAATAATTTTTGTCATTTATCCAAAATAAAAATCATAGAATAACTACTACTGGTTTCCCATGATCATTTTAGTGGTTATCAAAAATACCTCATGTGTAATAGATTTACATATTGATTTCCAAAAATATCCTTTTGATATTTCACCTTGAACTAGAAACTTCCAACTCCCAAGTTGAGCATATAAAATAAAAAACATTTCATCTTATTAAATACCTCAAAATAAATATTTTTATTTATATATAAGAAAATCTAGGTAAAATATATAATCATGGAATGACTATTTTGGTTCATGGCACAACACGTCTCACCCCACCTTCAACCATTATCTTAATTGGTCGTTCATTTCTAAGAACAGAAATAGTCTTATACAATTTAATAGAAAATTTTAATGATTTTATGATATATAATCAAAAAATAATATCATATTATTGAAATCATTTATCTAAAAACTTTAAAATTTAGTATAAAATAATAAGAGTCTTCATATCTAACTTAACATGTAACACTGATCTTTATGTGAATTATGATTTTTGATAAAAATATTCTTATTTAAAGGTGACTATTATAGCCTAGAAATTGAATTGGTGGATAAGTGTATGAGTAAACATATTAATAAATAAATTTATAATGGTATGAATTAAAAAAATTATTTATTAATTCTTAAGAAATAAAAACACATTTTATGGTGAAGTCATTTTATGATTCAAAAATTAATTTTATTCAACAAAAAATTATTTAATTTTTTATGTGTAAATTATAATTCATTTATACCATATTAAGACATTTATTTTATATAATTAACAAAATTTAATAAATCATAATATCATATTTAACTTATGGTTAAATTCTATGCTTTTTCAGAAATGATTTATTTTCATGTAAATAATGAAAAATAATGACTTTTCAAATTCTATCATTTAATTACATTAAATCAAGTAATTTAAAATAACATTATATTTTTATTTTTTATTAAAGTGACATATAATAAAATATATTTGTAATAATATAATTAATTTTATTTTAGTCATCAATATTCGTGATTTTGGTATATTTTAATTATTATGCTTAAAAACTCATTTTTCTAAAAGTTATTTTTCTTTTCATTTTATGAATTTATAGTAATATTGATTTATATCAATTATATAGATTGAATATTGAAAAATTGATACCATATTTTGGAATCAAGAGGTACAAATTTGGTAAATATTTCACTTTTATTTTTGTTCATTATGAATAGTAACTTTGATAAATATTTGTCACCTTGATAAGGGTACAATGCGGAAGTAAAGGTTAAAACCATGAGATAAGGTCTCAAAATAAACCCAAAATATGAATTTATTTTATTTTATGGAGTATATTCAAACATATAAATTCCAAATTATAATATATGTCATTTTAGATTCATTTTCCCTTGATAAGGCAATTTATATGATTTTTAGTAGGGAAAGTTCCAAAATGTCACTCTTAGATTTAATATATCTAAATATTTTGCATAAGTATGAAGAGAAAATAATTTCATTTATAAATTTTTATATAACTTATTAATAAATATTTTTTATCATGGTTATTATTTTTTTAATTTTTAGTGATGAAATAAATACTATAAAATCATACACAACACTAACATAATGCTTGTGCAATCATTAAAAAATCATGTTAATGTTTTTTAAAATTCATAATATTAATATTTATTAGATAAATTAAAATTTTCCATGAATATTGAAGGTAAATATAACATATTACAGTTTTTTAAAGGTTTTTATTCTAATTACATCACTTTTATGTTTTTTTAAAGTGAAATTAGGTGAATAGTTCCTAAAATTATATTAATAGTATTTAATGTTAAATATAAGTTATTAAATTATTTAAAAAACATATAAATATTTCAATTAGAAATGTATGATTAAAAAATGCCTAAAATTTCATACTTTTTCCATTTATGATCCATTTTTTCCCTATAAGTAAAATTATAACCCTTTAACACAAAAAATTCACTACCATGATTAAGATTAAAACTGGTTAACGAAGTGGTTAAACCAAAAGATACAGTCTAAGATCATATCTAAACCAATAAAAATTTTATTTTATTTATATTATTGAGAAATTTTATTCCTTATATTTTATTTCATATAATTTTTAAACAATTTTACAAGATTTAGGTACATATTATATTATAATATTACATATATTTTCAAAAAATACATTAATGATATTATTTTATGAAAAATATTTTATTAAATTATTTAAAATAAATAAAACCCCTATAATTGTCTATGTTAATATTAAATGTCTTAACATATCAAACAGGGTCCGTCTAACAGTCACTTTTCTTTTTATGGTAACCTTTTAAAACATTAAAGAGTAAAAAACTTGGATATTTTGGTAATTATCAAAAGGTGTAATAGGGGGTTAAAACAAATAGATAAGGGTGCAAAAATCACCTAAAATTACCTAAATTTAATTTTATGAGACTATTTAGACACATAATTATTATATATTATAAATATTTTAATTTTTAGCCACTATGACAAGAAAATTTATTTATATTAATTTAATAGTTTAAGTAATTCCAAGAGTTCCCCGCTCTTAATTTATAAAAGGGAATCTCTTCTCTTCTCTTCCTAATACCATTTTATCCATATCTATTGAAAAACACCTATCTGATTCACTTAAAAAAATCAATATACATAAATTATGGGTTCATTTATTCTTAAATTACCATTTCAATGGTCCTTAAGAAAGGGTCTAAAGTAGGCATGTCAAAGATGAGGTAATCATTCTACCCAACCACATTCAATTTATTTATTCATATACCACCTATAAATCTATGGTATTTTGAATTAAATAATAAATTTAGTATAAAAAATATAGTTAAATTTTATTATGATTATGTAAAAACGAGTATTTATGCTCTTTTACATTATATGGGAAGTGAAAGTATCACTTTTGTGTATATGTGGACTACCACCTCCACAAAGCGATACAAATCATTTTCCATCACCATATTTCATGGATTCATATTATGATGGTTTAAATCATTATAAAAATATTTATGAACTTATTATTCTTATAGAATTATAATATCATATCTACCTTCTTATCTTCACATCCATTGGAAAATGATAATGTCTCTCATGCATACGCATGGGCTATAACCAACATGAAACGAAGTGAATCTTTTTTCATTTACACATAATAAGGATGGAAATAAAGATAGATTTAAATGAAAATATATGATATATATGAAATATAAATTATTATATAAGGGTGAATTATTATTTTCATTTTTTTAAATTGTGTTCATGTGTGCGTACAGTCTACTGTCCCCATTAATAGAGTAACTCATTTTTATATCTCTATATTTTATAGATAAATCTAAATATGTATATAATGAAAATATGTGATATTTATTTCATAAATAATATTCTTGAAATTACCTAACCATTATCAAGTACATGTATTAGAATTTTGAAAGGTATATTCTCTTGAAAAACAAAACAGTTAACACCCAGAAACAATGATATTAATAAAGAATTATTAATAAATGGATGTTGAAATGTTATAAGTGGGTCATATATGATATTATAATTATTTAAATAACTATGTTATAGAATTATAATAAATTTAAATTTATTATACATGATTTTATATTTCTTATAAATCAATTCAAACATGAGGAAATAAATTTATGTTATAATCTCATTGTTTATCGGGATTGTTTATGAATTAGTTTCTGATGATAAATTTTTTTAATTGTCTCTTAGTTATCTCATTCATTTTATTATACTATTTATACTTCATGAGAGTACATGTTTTCATTTCAATTTTCTCACTTTAAGTACTTAATATATTAAAATAATTTTATTAATGAAAAATGTCTTTATTTCTCTCTCTAGTCAAAAAAATTTTGTTCAATATCCATGTTATGTAAAATTGTTTTCAAGAATGTTTTTCTATAAACCTATGATCATTTAATGTAATTTTAACCATGTTTTAATTTTCATAAAGTTGTTTAAAATAAATCTTCTTATCATTTTTTGAAATAGGTACTTTTGAAGTTTTACTTAAAATATAATAGGAATATTTGTTTTAATGTACACAGAAAGAATGTGATCTACTGATATAATTACCACTCAATAATTTTACTATTTAAAATTTTTCAGGGTTATTTTTTTTAAAAAAATTCTTCAATAGTTTTTAAAATTTCATGATTTTAAATAACTATTTTTTGATTTTAAAGGGTATTTTCTATAAGAAATGTTCTAGTGATATTTTAAATGAATTTATCATATATAATTATATCTTTTGATTTTATTTATACTTTACTAGAGATATAATCCAATTATAGTATCTTTATTCTTTTTCTTTGGATTTTTTATAGTTACGATTAGGAAATATAAACATGTTTTTTATTCCATGGGTTACATTATAATGATTTTTTTACAATATTGTGGAATACATATGAATGGAATTATGATTATGAGATAGTTTGGATTGACATTATATATCCCTCAAATGCATTATGTAATGATTAATATTTTATGATCTCAAAGAGTTCACCATAGGTTATCCCAATCACAAAAGAGGGTACATGGGAGGTTATCTCAACTCTGAAAGAGGGTACACTGGAGGTTATCCAAAGCTTGAATCAAGTATATGGGTGGTTATCACTAGTATAACATGTTATGAATATATCAATGTTATACTTGAAATAAGTTTTCTATTATTATTATTATTTCAAACTATATTCCACTCTTTTATGACATGATCTTATGTCAATGTTGTGTTCTCATGGCTCATGTTCATTGATTTCTTTATGATTTATGTCATATAAACATACAAGATTTATTCCATGATTCAAGATTATAATCTAGGAATTATTGGGTATGATTTTATAAGGTTAATATCATGTTGTTAAACCCTTTATGCTCATTTAATGTTTAAATGATTATTGTTATATCACGTATTTAACCTTATTGAGCATCTGGGATCTCCCTTTGTTATAATTTATTTTCCATAAGATTTAAATACAATTTTTAGGTATAATGTGTCTACAAAGGGTGACAGATGTGAAGAAATAAGTGGAAGATGATGTATATATTTTGTAAACTATTTTTTTATTTATCTATGTTTCCAAAGAAACTAAAACATTACTGTTATGATATAGATCATAATGTTATGTAATGAATATTCTTCTAATAAGATGTAATATTTGTGTATAAAAAGTATTAGTCTCCATAATTAGTATCATAGAATGGTTTAGTCACCTATGGAATCTTGGATGAGAAATATTTAGTGAGATCCCTTAGTATAATCCTATGTTTTGAAGAATGTACTGGTTATGGTAAATAATATTTTTTGATTTTATTATTAGAACATCCCTATATAGATACAATAATTGGGTGTGGCCTCAAACAGATGCATTTAGGGATAATAACCCCAAAAAATTGGTCAATTATATATTGGCCATTATTCTATTGTATGGTGAGTGTTCTCTTACTACACACAAGGTTTGAAACTCTTTTGGGATATGATTAGGTGAATTCAAATTTTCGCTATGAACCATGATTAATTCTTTGAATATATGATAACCAAGGATTACCTAGATTAAAATTGAGGTGTCATATATTGAAAATAAGGTGTTAGGATTTATGCATTATATAAATATTTTTTATGACCAAACAGTATAAATTTTTTTCTCACACTATGGTTTTTAGTTTTATACAATGGTTAGAATGAAGAGGATTCATGTAAATGATAAATGTGATAGATAATAGAATGATTATCCTCATGAGAAACTAGATAAAATAAGAACAAAAAGGGAAAACATTGTAATTATACCTAATAATTTATCATTATATATGATTAACAATGTAAAATCAATGAGTTTCCTAACTTTTCAAATAAGAGGAAGATGGAATTTTATGAATGTTTACATGGTAATAACCATAAAGGAATGAAATTTAAAATTTATTCATGTTAAAAATATGGGATGGAGCACCAAGGAAAGTGTATCTAAAGAAGGGTAAGATATTTTCTGTTTGTAAATAAAGGTTATTGAGTAATGAATTGGCATAGAATTTAATTTATCATGTATAGTAAAATTAGTAATTATCCAATTCAATTCCCAAATCCATGGGTTAACGACCAAACCAAGAACGAACATTTGTTATTCTATTCATTTAAGAGAAATAATTTAAGTGTGTATGTATTAGGATTCTATAATGGTGTATAGAAGAGTTATATAAATGATATTATAGTTATAATAATAATTAAACAGCTAAGGAATATTCAACATTTGGTTTTCTTTAAGGATTTAAAAGCATATATTGAAGGGTACCGATAACCAAGAAAAGTGATTTACTGGTATGTTGATATTTTTTTAGAACACGTGATTAATATAAAGATAACATTAAATATATTCCTGATATTTAGTTAATAATATTTTATTGGGGTTAATATATAATTGATATTGATAAATTATATTGGATAGTATTAGTGACCTTGGAACTCAATAGATATTTGAGGAAAAGGACATACACATTATATTTCATGAAGTTTGATACATTTTTAGATTTATGGAATATTTTTTAGGAGTACGGATAATGTTAGTTTTTAAGAATATATATTTTCAATCAAGTTTTATATTCATTCATGTTATTATCATCTTTTAATATAATCAAGGTATTCCAATGTTTTTTATGTTTCATTATGAGATACTTCCTATTTTATGGGGTTAAATGTTATTTCTAATATTGGAAAAAATATTTTTTTATCAAATCCATTTAATTTTTAGGTTTTGAATTATTTTTAGAAATATATTAGAGGGATATTGAGATTAAATATTTATGGAATTGATTAAGTTGATTTTCGGGTGTTATAATTGAGATTTTAGATATTTATGTATTGTATTTATCCATATTGGATAACTTGTGCAAACAATTATGGTTTTTTAAAATATTTATAGAAATAATGAATGACTTAAGGGTCTTATGACCCTTTAGAATTTATTTTAAGTACTTTTGTAATAAAAGAATCATCTTGAATATCCATTTATTAGAGTAAGAGAAGATATATTAGTATAATTAATCAATGTAAAACCAAAGGATGAAATTGTGATTAGGAAATGGAAAGAAAATATGTAAGTACATTTTATCATGTCCTTTATATTGATAGTAAAATAATACCAAAACCTTAAGAAAATGATCACGAAATAAAACATTTATCCCTTTACCATTTTTGAGGAATTGATGGCCTTTTCAACCCTCACAGATTTATGGTTTTGCGATCATTGACTATCTCATGACCATGTTATCTGTCACTCACTATTAGTACATAAATAGTTTTATTATCCAATATATATATATATATATTATAACCTTCCACTAATTTTATATTATTTTTAAACCTAGAAATATATTATTCTATATGGACTTTTTATTTATATTTTCCTTTTTTAAAGAGTAATTTTTATTAACCATTTTTATAATGTGGGTTTGAAAAAAAAATCCAATATCAAACCCTTGATTAGTGAGAAAAAGTAAAAATTATGAAGATAAAATTTATTATAGGGGGAATATAAAACCATAAATATTTTGTTTAAAATAATTAGTGTATTAATAGCTTTTTTAACACACAACACCAAGATTTAATGGAATTGTTATGTATTATAAAAATATTATTATTTAAATGTGACAATTATAACCTAGCCATTAAATTGGTGGGCATGAATATGAGTAAATTCATTGATAAATAAAATTATAATGGTCATAATTAATAAAAAAATGTATTGATTAATTCTTAGTAAATGATCACTCATTTTATAGTGAAGTCATTGTATGATTCAAAAATACATTTTCCTCAAAAATGATTTTTTATTTCATTTTTATGGGGAAATTATAATTAATTACTTTCAATATTATAAAATTTATTTTATAAAATGATGATCATTTTTGAAATAATCATACAGAAATTAACTTTGGGTCAAATTTTGATTTTTTTTTAAATGTTTGATTTTCTAGGGAATAATGATAAATACTGACTTTTCAAATACTCTCGTTTATTTTCATTAAATAAAGTAATTTAAAATTCCCAATATATTTTGGATTTGATATTAAAGTGAAATATGGTCCATTTTAATTATAATAATCTAATTTAGTATAATTTAATTATAAATATTTATGATTTTTATATAAATTAAATTTTATGCTTAAAAACTTTTTTAAAACTATTTACCATTGCAATTTATTTCATCCAATTCTACGGATTGAATCCTAAAAATGGATACAAAATTTATAATTATGAGGCCAAAATTTGGTAAATAAATCCCTTTAATTTTTTTCATTATAGTTATCTATCGTGGTCAATATTTATCCATGTGGTAAGGGTAAAATGGGTATAAGAGGGTTAAAACCTTGAGATAAGTCTCAAAATACATCCAAAACATTCTTGGTTTAATTTTATGGAATATAATAGACCATATACATAACAATAAAAAATTAATGGCATCTTCATAGAATTTTCCCTTGATAATGAAATCTATATTATTTTAAGTAACAAAAAATCCAAATTGGCACTATCTTTAATTTAGTATCTCTAAAATATTCACATAAGGATATAAAGTGAATAAGTACTTTTATAAATGTTCATTTGAAATATTAATTAATATTTTTATTAGGGAAATTTATTTTAAATTTTTAGTGATTAAATCATTCTCTTAAAGGTTTACACAATGTCGACACAACACTTGTGCAGGTAGTAGAACAATGATATAAATATAACACTAAAAGTAATTTTTTTAGGTCAGTTAACTTTTGGCATAAATTATGAAGAAAATATAAAATATTTGATATTTTATAAATTTTTAAATTTTAATTCTTTTTATCATGTTGATTTCAAAGTCAAATTATGTGAATAATTCTTCAAATAACATTAATAGTATTTTTTGTTAAATATAATTTTTTAATTTGTTAAAAAATAATATAAATTTTTAAATATGATAATTATGGTGATAAATTGTATTAAATTTAATCCCTTTTCTATTTATGATTTAATTTTTACCTTATAAGTAAAATTAAAATCCTTTAATATTAAAAAAGAATTACCATGGTTAAGATTAAATTGGTTAACTATGAGCTTAAACAAAAAAAATTGGTTTGAAAAAATATGTAAACCATTAAAAAAATTATTTTATGATTATATAAATACTATATCATTCCTATCATCAAATATATGTCATTTCGGAATAATTTTACCTAATTTAAAAAAAAATATTACAATATTTTAATAATTTAAAAAATAGCATTAATAATATTTTATAATAAAAACTATTTTATGAAATTATTTAAATTAATAAAATTTTATATTTTTCCATTGAATAGGATATTTTTTAAAAAATATACCACGGTTTAATTATTGTCATATTTATTATTATGGTAACATTATTGAACATTAAAGAGTTAATTTTTTTTGATAATGTGGTAATTTTCAAAATGGATAACATGGGGTGAAATCAAATAGATAAGGGTGAAAAAAATCTCCTAAACATGTCCAATTTTGTTGTATGAGAAGTTTTATACACAGAGTAACCGTATATTCTTAATATATTCATTTGGATCCACTTGATCTTGGATATTAATTTATATTAATTTAATACTTTAAGAAATTACAAGAATTCACCTCTACTCACTTATAAAATGTCACCTATTCCCCTCTATTCCTCATAAAATATGAGACATATATATCAAAAAAACCAATCCAATTAACTTATAAACATCCATATACATGAATTATTAGTGTAGTTATTTTTAAAATACAATTCAACGGGGCCTTAAGAAATTATCTAAAGTGTGATGACTGACTAAAAATTCTTTTTTTCCATTTTCAAGAAAGCCTCTTTAAGGAAAAGAGGGAAACCACATTACACTGCGCGGGAGACCAAAAAAGATGATGATTATACAGAATTTGAAATTCAAACCCACACCAAACACGAGGAGACTCATCGGGTCAACTGGGGCCATGTCGCTACCATCTTCCATCATCACCCGCATATCTCTGACAGATACGTCGTGCATCACACGCCTCACCGTCGCCTCGAGGCGCCCATCCATCCATCAAGCAATCCACCGTAGAAGAATCCGGCACTAACCATCGTCGATCATCACTAGCGAGAACCCGAATCACAAATTCCAAAATACAAACGCATCAGAATCACATCACAAGCCAAGATAAATAAACCAACTGTCGCGATTCAACATCGTAGATCCTCCAGAAACGAAACCAAATAAAACTCTAAAGCCACCACCCGAACTGCTGAAGAAGACCTCAACAGACCCTCAAATCACCCAACCACGCATGTGACGACCCTCAAATACTGAGAAGCCACCACGGGACAACAACGAGCTGCTGAGAACAAAAACATGAACACTCCGAAGATTATGCTGGCAGCTGGTCTTACACTCGCAGATCTGAGTCAGTAGTTTCATAGAGCCCATAGCGCGTCTCCACAGCATGAAAGGAGCCATAAACCATCGTAGAGGGAAAGGAAGAATCCGAATAAAATCTACCACCGGAGGGAGGTGGCTATGGGATTAACCCTATCACAACAATCCCATAAAAATAACAACCATAAGAATCCAAGGGAAAACCTCTAACCCAGAAAAAACAAGGAAGAAAAGACTTCCCCTCCCCGGACAAGACTAGCTCCGTCGTCAGCATTCAAAGGGACACCACCGCGTTGACCAGCCGCGCAACGCCATCGCCCCGCCGCTGAGACGACACAGATGAAGGAAACTCAAGACAAGGAGACCGAAGGGGGAAGGAACATGAGATCGAGGGATAAACCCTAGTAACCTCGGCTGGAGCTCAGAGATGCCGCTCAAAGGCCGTTTCTCACATCATCCCGATCTAGAGTGTGCATACTGAAGAAAAGGTAATCATTCAACTCGGCCTCTTTCAATTTCATTTTTCTTCTACCACCTCTATATATATGGTAAAGATCATAAATAATGAATTTTGTATCCTAAATAACATTAAATTTTATTATTATTATGTAACCACCAGTATTCACAATCTTTTTCATCAAATAGGAAGTGAAAGTATCATTCGTGCATATGTGTGGACTACCAAATCCACGTAGCGATATAAGTTATTTTTCATCACCATATTGCATGGATAGTTATTATGATGGGTTTAATGTTTATAAATTATACTATGAATTAATTTTACTCCCATAACAATAATATCATATCTACCTTCTTACCTTCCTATCCATCAGAAAACAACAATGTCGCTCATATGTACGTGTTGACTACCACCTCCACAAAGAGATGCCATTATTATTTCATTTCTTTATTAAATAGAAGGTAATAATGATATATTTAATGAATATATATTATATATATTCCATAATAATGATTCTATAAGGTTTTATTTTTGTTTAACTTTCTTTCATTCCATCCATAAAAAGTGAAAAAATTGTTCATGCATGCGTATGACCTATCATCTCAATGAATGGTACATAAAACTTTTATGGATTATTATAAATAGGAATATAATTAATATATGTTCTATTTATATCATAAATGAAATTATATAGATGATGGAACCATGATCAATGTACAAGGATCAAATCTATTGGACAATAATTCTCTTGAATAACAAAACTATTAACACTTTGAAATGACGATTTTAATAAACAATTATTAGTACATGGGTGTCAAAATGTTATAAGTGGATAATATATGATATTATAAGTATTTAAATGAATCTAGTATATTATTATAATAAATTTACATTATTAAATATTAGTTTAAAGTTCTTTCAAAGAAATTTGAACTTGAGGTAAGGAATTTATCTTAAAATCACCTTTTTTATCGTGATTATTTATGAATAAGTTTCCAATTATAAAATTATATGAAATATATCATAACAATATCATTTTTTTATTATAAAATAGTAATTTATTGAGAATACACTTTTTTATTTAATTTTCATCACTTTAATCACTCAGGAGGCCAATAAAATGTTTTTACGTAAATACTACTTTATTTCCCTCTTCATTAAAAATTACTTTTTATTATATTTCCATGATTTTTAAAAATGTTATAAAGGATGTTTAACTATTATTATATAATTTTTTAAATAAATTTTACCCATGCACGAATGTTTACAATTTTTTTAAGAAGGAATGTTATTGATTTTTTCCGAATGGGGTACTTTTGACTTTTTATTGAAAATTTAAAAGGAATATTTGTTTTAATATACATAACATTAACAGAATTTTCTAATATCATGAACCATAAATGATTTTAAGCTTTATTTAAAATTTTCCAAGGTTCTCTTTTAAAAAATTCATACCTTAATATTTAAGAAATTGTTAAATTTTAAATAAGGGATTTCAATGTGAAAAGGGTATTTTCCTAAAGAAATATTCCAATGATACTTTAAAGGTATTTTCATTTATGAAAATATATTTTGATTTTAGTTATTATTTACTAGAGATATGATATTATAATACCATATTCAGTATTTCTCTAAATTGTTTATGGTTATTATGATGAAATATCAAGGAAACTCATTTTTTATTCCATGGGTTAATTTATGATGATTTTTTTATGATCTTCTAGCATAAATATGAATGAATTTATGATTATGTAATGGTTGGAACCCAAATTATATATCCTTCCAATTAATTGGGTAAATATTAATGTTTTATGATCTCAAAGTGTACACAAGATTTTATAATAATCTTTGAAGAGGGTACACGGGAGGTTAACTCAAACTTGAAAGAGGGTACACCAGATTTTATTCCATGCCCAAAGTAAGTACATGGGAGGTTATTCAAATACTGACCTGTTATTAATGTATTAGTGGTATTAATGACATAAGTTTTTATGATTGTGATTATGACACACTTTATTCCATTCTTTTGTTATGTGATCCTATGTCAATGTTACGATCTCATGGATCATGTTCTTTAATCCCATTATGATTCATGTATTATGAACTACCAATATTTATGCCATGAATCATGTTTATGATATAATAATTATTGGGTATTATTTTAAATGTTTAGAATAATGTTCAAATACCCTTTATGCTCATGTTATATTTTAATTATCGTTGATATCTCTCATGTTTAACCATGCTGATCATCTGAGCTCACTCTCTATAATGTTTTCTTTTAATTTGGATATGAAGAAAAGTTTTATGTATGATTTGTATAATAAAGGTGGAAATTTTCAGTAAATAAGTGGTAGAAGATGTATATATTTCATGAAAAATTTGTTTAATTAGAGAAGTATATAAATATTCTAAACCTTTTTGGTTAAGGAATGAATCATAATGTTATGTAATGAATTTTCATTTAATAATATTTAATATCTATGTATGAAAAGTTCTGGTCCATATAATTTAAGATATCACTATTCTTAAAAGTATATGAAATTAATATTTCTCCTTCACAATGAGATTATTCTTAATCATTATATTTAGCCTCAAACACCATGAGTGCTTGATATGTTTAGGAACTTAAGATAATAGTTCCAAAATCATCAGAGAAATTAGCTGATTTCTTCTTGAAAATAAATTCATATTCTAGATCAACAAATCACTCATTGTCTATTAAATTTTACATTGAATTTTCCTCTCTATTAATTCATGAATAATAAGTAATTTTTTTAATATTTTTTCATTGAAAAATCAATAATAACATCATCCATGTGATCTTCCTTTGGAAATTGAATCTACAAAAAAAAGTTCGTTTTCAGAATTTGGGATTTTTCATTATATTTTGATGTTAATGTTGACACAAAAATTATTCTTTGGAAGATTATGTCTTAATAAGTGATTATAACACATATACTTGAAATAATTATTACATTGTTAGATTGTGGTTACATAAAAAAAATATCATACAAACATAGATCTAGCTGATGCTTACGTGAATGTTTGGATGATTCTTACATTACCATTACATTTTTTATTTTTCACTCTATTATTCTAGATAATGATTTTATTGGATATAGATTATCATTATTCATGATATAATTGATTCTTATAGAGATCTAGAATTTTTTAAAACTCTACGAATTATAAATTTTATTATTTCACAAATCAAGTCCTAGATATTTAAAAATAAATTATGGTTTATCTATGTTTCTTAAATCTCAATCCAAGAGGTATTCAACTAAATATTCCCAACCCTTAACATATAGTATAATTGTATCATTTTTCTAATTTCAAGTAGCTAAGATTCTCCCCACTAGCTGGATTCTTCCAATATGCTTACTGATTATTGCAGAAAGTACCCCATATCCTTGGTACTTTTCTTTTTCATTAGGACTATATCTTTAATAATCACATGTATGGGGATTATTGAATCTATTTACACATTTTCTTTATGTAGCACCTATATATTCTTAACTCTTCACATCAAACCAACACATATAGACATCATTTTCACACAATAGTAGCAATTATTATTAAAAAAATAAAACTAAAAACCTAAACACAAGAAATAATAAAATAAATTATCATGTTACTATTTTCATAGTTTATTACATTTATATACATAAGCATGATTTATTTTTATTAGTATTCTATATGTCGCAAATTCTCACTATCGTGATTTCCCTATGCCCCTTAAAATTTTACAAGCACATCCTTTTTCATTGTTATAAGAATTTCCCATATAATGATTAAATTTTTTGTATGTGAAAATTGTATACATGTATTCTGTATAAATTTTATAATTACACTATATATACACATTTAAATACCATACATGTGTTGTACCAAATATCATACTACAATCCTAGGGTATTAAAATATATATTTCAACTACAAAAAAACTTCAAAGGAATCCAGATTACAAATAATATAATTTATGATTCCAAAGAAACATAATGCTCATACAATTCATTCATAATCTTTTTCTCTTATACTATAAAAATAATAATTCTCTTTCTTTACCCAGTTACCTCAATTATTAAATTATATGTATAACAAATATATAAATTTATTCAAATTTAAATTCAAAACCATATAATGTTTTACTAAATATAATTTCCTCTATTTATAGTGGATTACAAAAGTAAAAATAACCATTTTTATAAATTTTACAATTACATTGTTTAATTTTTTCATTTCAAGTAAATATATTTCTTTCATTAGTCAGTTTTTTTGATAGACTTGATACTAGCCAATTATTTATTTCATTGTATTTTTAGGTATTCAACAATATCACAATCAGTAGAGTAGAATATATTATCTTAATCAATATACTATAATGAGAACACATAGTATGGGGTTGTTGGATAATTCTTCCCTTGATTATTTGTATTAAATATAATTTTTAGTTTCCACTCAATATAGATATTAATTATGTACATTTATTTTCTTTATTTATTTCAAATTATAAAACATGAAAAACTAATAACAATTTATCCATCATTGTAGGAACACTTTCTACTTATAAGGCTTACTAGATCAATTTATTTTTAATAAATAATCCATTTTCTTCATAATCTGTTAGATATATTTCTTTCATAGAATTATTTATTTACCTTACCTATTAATAATTATTTAACCATTAATAAAAATAGTAGTTATATCTCTAGGAATGATATTTAGAAATTCAATTCCATCATTTCACCAAATACCCCTCCATTTCATAATTTCATTGAAAATTTTGTATTTACTCGTAAGTTATGATAAAGTATTGGGAATTTTTTTATATTTTTATAAAAAAGATTATTACATAAAATATAAATAATATTAACCGTCCTTTATTCAGTAAAAAGTTTATGATATTATTTTTCTTAAATAATAAATAATAAACATATACTTAAATATTATTAACTTTCTTTTTTAATTATTATCTTGGTGGTTTTTCAAAAAATTTAACAGTATTTTCTTTGATAAATTACACTTCAAAATGTATCATTTTTTAAAATTAGTGGTTATATGGTTTCTTATATTAAAATTTCTTGTGGATAATTTCTTTATACATGTTCAACATGATATTACCATTTAGAGTTCTCTCTATATGTTTCATGTATTGTAAAATATGTTTTATAATCTTTGAACATGTAATGTAGAATAACAATTATATCATTTGTGTTTAATATTCTATAATAACCATGAAAATATATGTATTATGATATAAATTATTTTTATTAAAATATGGATTCTTTATATTATAATAAGAAATTTCTATATTATAATAAGGAATTTAACTACTAATTTTCGAATTATAATCATTGTATTACAATCTGTACTGTAATCTAGAATCATTATGTGTGTTAATTATTCAATTTTTTAATCAATATTATGTGTCTGTATTAATCTGTATAAAAACTAGAATCTATGCTTCATTACATTTACAATTTTTTGAAATTATTATGTATTCTTTAGGAAGTTATGACTTCTATATTATATTATTATAATCTTTCTATTATCCAGTAATACATGATAAATACTTTTTAAATCAATGTATTTTAATGTAGAATAACCCTATTAAAATTTTCAATATATATACATATTTTTCATATATGTTTTATATATGAAAAACATATATATGTTTTCCATACCAATTTCTATAAATTTTTTTTCCAATTTTTATATTCTATTTATAACGAAAAAATATATTCCCATTTCTCAAAGCATGATCCAAGAATTATATATTTTTTGTATGTATGTGCATATATTTTAGGGTTAAATAATTATAAGTCCAAGGATGGAGTTTGGTTTTAGCCAAGGTGTTGTTTTAGAAATAGTGTTTTCATGATTTTTATGGATTCTATAATTTTTTCCCAAATTTCCACGCATTGACGCCATCACTTCTCCTTCACAGTTAGGAAACTCATGTAAGGTACCTTCCCTTTCTATTTTACATATATGTTTGAATGTATATAAATGTTGTTTTCTTTAGGAGATACCTACTTATACATTTTTCTATTATCTTCAAACTCATTAATCATTAATATGTATCTATTGGCTCTGAATTTCATTGGCTACCATAAAAAAATTTATGATTCCATATTTTAACATTTTACTTCATATTAAATAAAATAGACTGAAGTAGTACAAGAATACAACAAATATATATATTTTTCTGTCTGTTTTTATATATTTTAAAACTTTTATATATTAATAAATTTATAAATTATATATTATTATATTTATATATTATTTATTTAGTTATCTATAAATTTATAATGTGTTTGTCTTTAAATTTATATTTTTAAATATAAATTTAAAATATATACGTATATTTGTACACTTGTGTATATTTATATAAATATGAATATATATATATATTTATTAACATAATAAATATTATATATATATATATAATTTTAATATATATTATTCATTTATATTTATATTTATAAATTTAATATTTTATTTTATTTTTTATTTTTTACTTTTAATTATTATTTGTATTTTATAATTTGTGTTTGTACTATATAAATTAATTTTCATTTAAAAATAAATTTTTTATGATTTAATAATTTATAAATTAAATATAAGAATTTCGATTGAAAAATATTTATATTCTAAAATTTTTATTTTATATATATTATCTATGTTTTAGAGAAAATGTCACTAAATTAGTCATGATTTATATAAGACATGACTAAATTAACCATTTTTATTGAATATATAGTTAAATTAGAAATATTTTTATAAAAAATAGAAAAATTATACATTTTTTCATAAAGCATTGATAATAAAATATTTTTTCAATGAAACGCAGCTAATTTTATGTGTTTTCAATAAAAACATGGGTAAATTAGTTATTTTTTTAAAAAGAAACTAAATTGGCAACATTTTTTGAAAACATAGAAAATTATCATTATTTTTAAAAATATTTGGCTAATTGGAAATGATTTTAAAAATAACATGGTAAAAAAATATCACTTGTTGACTTTTTGTAGTTTAATCTTAGAAATATCATAAAGGTTCCATTTAATTTCTTACTTGTGCCTACTTAACACTTCAAGAAGTATACTCTCTTAGTCAACTTTGAGAGAAGAATAAATGAAAATGTAAAAGGTTTATTTATCCCTATTTAACATGAACTTTAACGAGGAGGGAACAACCATGAATTCAATCTTACATTGGTCAAAATTATCTAAATCATATTTAGAATTTGACTCAGACTCGGTTTCTTTTCATAGAATTCTCGACAGAATCACTTCCTTAAAAATGTTGTTTTAACCCCACAATTGGCTAGTTCAATGCAAGGAATCAGTATAAACTCAAATCTCATGACTTCACCCAAGGGTTTCATAATTGATGATCCTAAAAATTCATCATAGGAGCCGTATGTAAGAGATCTAATCCATGGAGACAAATTTACACCATGTGAACAAAAGAAATCAATATCCTCTTGTCTTAAACATCCTTCAGCAATTCATTAATGTTCATCATGTTCACTTTAATCATTAAATAACCAATTAACCTCATATACCTCTTTATAATCACTAAATTGATAACATTCATTGTTTATGTTGAGATCAATTCCCATGTTCCCAAATGTTATTATCATGTTGTCATTTATAACTCGATTAACATGGTTGATCATTAATAGGAAGGGATAACCAAGGAAAATAATTTTTTTTAATTCATAGATATTCTAATTTTTATTTCTCCATTAAATAATAGTATGTTATATATTGTGTATCACACACAATTCCATGATTAAATGAACCATGATATACTATAGAAATATTATTAATTAAATATTATTATTATAACCCTGTTGCTGTTTGGGCTGGTATGAATAGGAATAACTATACAATGAATGATATGTATAGTAGTTTTCAAAATAAAAATGTAATGGTCAATTATTATGAAATAAAAACTCAATTTTATATAAAAGCATATAATATTAAAGGATATATATTTTTTGAATTTTTTTATATAAAAAGTCATTTTATCCAAATAAATCAAGTTCTTCGATCTATATGAAAGTTTTTAATTATTTTTATAGATAAAATATTTAATAAAATCAATTAAAATTCATCTAATTATCATTATTATATATATAGTTAGTATAAATTCATTTTATACTTTAAAAATAAATTTTATACAAAAATGGGTTTTATTTATTTTTTTGTGCCGATGTCATGATTGATTTCAATCACTTTTAGAAATTGTATTTTATAAAATGGGAATAATTCTTTAAATCATCATTTCAAAATAATCTTACTATTTATTTTTTTGTATTTTTCTAAAAATGCTAATTTTTGGATGAATGGTGAAAAATAATGATTTTGAGAAAACTAGTATTTATTTAATTTTAATCAATGTAATTTAAATTTTCTATTTTTTTTATTTTTTTAATGTAACATAAGATTCATTTTACTAAAATAAATAAATAAATTCAAGTGAATCAATATTATACTTCTTTTGGGATAAAATCATTTTTATGCATAGAATGGGTGTTTTTATAAAAACATATTTCATTGTGCTTCGTGCACATATATTTAAATTAATTTTTACCACATAAGAAAATTAAATCATATAAACTATATTCCAAATTTTTAATCATCATATCCACATTATTTTATAATTTCCATTTCATTTTTAGTAACAATGAATAGTAACCATAGTAATATTTTATCACCATGGTAAAGGGTAAAATGGGTTAATTCAGGTTGAAATTATGGAATAAGGATTTAAAATATCTCAAACACTAGCCTTGATCTCAGTAGATGTCTTTATTTCTGCCTAATTCACCATATATTTTAAAATATAGAAATTTGATGCAATTTTCTTTTGACTATGAATTATTTATTATTTTTAGTCAAGCATAATTATAAAATTTCACTATCACTTGCTTATTTTTTTTCATGATTTGGGTATAGATAAAAAGATATATGAATGAATAAATTTTATAAATTTTATGAATAATAAACAATATTTATTATAGTTATTTAATTTTTATTTTTAGAGCTAGTATAATGACCTTGAATGCATACATAACACTAACATAGTGCTTGTGTAAGGATTAGAAAAAGAATTTAAATTATTTAAAAAAAATTAAAATAAATTTTCTTGGATTAATAATAGTGTTCCAATAATTTATTATATAATTATGATGTATATTTTATGGTTAAATATTAAATATTATAATTCTATTATTTTCATAATGTATTTAAAGTAAAATTTTGTTAATAATACCGAAAATAACATTAAATGGTATTTAATATTTAAAATATATATTTAAATAATTAGTGTAATGCACTAAATTAGAAGCCACTAAATGGTGCCCCAATCCAATCGGTCACATGAAATCAAATTCTCTTCCCTCTATGTTAGAGGTTGTCGACTAATAGTGAGGGTCCAATGATAGTATGGTGGGGAGATTACACCCTCATGATCAGAGTAGCACAATTTAATCAAGATATAATAAATGAATAAAACAAGATACAATGGTGGAAGAATAAAAAATAAGATATAGTATACTGGATGAAAAATAATAACTGAACCAAATAATATTAAATGGTCATCGCCAAATAAACTATCCTGCATGCATGTCCAATTGTGGATATGTAATTAATGAAAATAAACACATAGATATAAATAAAATACAATAAATGAAATAAGAAAAGGATAAAATCCCAAAAAGGGATATCTTCATGAGAATCCTGATCTATGGCTCAATATTATACTTCTAACTTCTAGGTACATGTAAAGCACAAGAAATAATCCATGAACCTGTGAACATGAAGTCTACTTGGGTACCCCAGTGACATAGAGGCCTGGGCAGGGGGTTATTTATACATAGTAGGCCACCACCAATAGTGTTTATATAAAAATATATCATATTAATATAAAATACATCATTGTGTAGGAATATGAAGAAAAGAGTAAATAAATAAAAGTAAACAAGTCGGCTCAGGTTCCAATGGGACACCTAGTCGGTCACACCATCTTCTGCCTAAGCCAGAATATATTAAACCATGGTCAACCTATACAGATATATTTTAGACACGCATGTAGATATATATATATATATTTGTGTGTGTGTGTGTGTGTTTGTGTGTGTTCCACGTGTATGCAAAAGAGGATATAACTGTTGTAGTTAGTTCCCTAGAACCAACTTCTATGTACTTTATGATATTTTTTATTCATAGATTTGAGTATTAATTAAATTCTTATCACATCATGATTGTTCTTATGCATAATATATTATGTGATAATGTCCCTAGAGTACATGTCACGGTAAAAGGCCACAACAATTCACCACTGTGATGAAAACTCGAAAGTACAATGAAGCTATTCCTAAATATAACTTCTATAGTCATATGATACAGTTTGATGGACAAAAATGATATAGGTTATTAGGGGTAGAGACTCGTAAGAATTTGATGTACCTTTTCATGGTGTACACCCTTGGTAATATCTAGTAGGATATTATGAGATTGGGGCTTGCCCGTAGAGAATCCGCATTTATATGTGTCATTAGATGTTCCTATCTATGGTCATGTTTAGACTTTGAGATTTTTATTAATGAGTATTATGAGTTTTTTACTCTAATGTATTGGAAAAAACTATGATGACAGATGTTTATAGAGATGTAGGATACATTGGGTGCGTCATGAGAAATATTTCATTAATGAATAATTCGATAAAGTATTTATCCCTTCTATTCTTTAACAGAATTTAATATCTAAGACCCTTTGATGGAAATTATATATCCTAAATAAATCCATGGATATAGTGTTCTATAGTTAATTTCAATTTTCAAAAAGTCAAAGAAAGAGGCATCGAACACATAGGTTGATGGCACTGACATGAAACTTGCTTGATTTGAGATATTTTGATAAATTTATTACATTACACAATAAGAATATGTATGAGTTATAATGTCATTATGACAATAACTTCTTACTCTATGGGTGCCTTGGTGTGTTGCTAGATGATAACCTTGGACTTTAGGCTTCTTCACATAATGCCACTGAGAAAGAGTCCCAGAGGGACACACACAAATTTTATCCAGAATCTCAGTTAAATAATATATTATTATTTATTATTTAAAAAATTTAAGAAATATTATTCTTGCATATTGTTTAATAATTATTCGTGCCTTATTAATCTCATTTATACTTTCACCAGTTATGTGAGAGAATGTAATGTGTGCGGAATATTTAATAAATATTTATTTTCTATTTAGTGAATATAAGATTTATTTATTTTTTGGTGAATAATGAAGTTTTATTTATTTAAAAAATATATATAATATAAAAGTTCCAATAAGTATTATGGATTAATGAGAGATTGGGATTTTAGGTCATGTAAGAAAATAATACATATTGAATATTATTGGATTAAATAATGTTTAAATTTCAATTCATAAGTAAAGCACATGTAGAGATATAATAATATTAATATTATTATTTGATATGGGGTTTTCTCTATGATTAAATAAATAATTAAGGGAACTTGTAAATTTATTTATTTTAACCCTAGTGATATATAAACCCAATTATGTTATTTTCTCAATATATCAATTCATTTTTTTGGGTTGTGCACAACAAAATTCGAGAATTCTCTCAATCTATTGACATATCTCTTCTCTAAGATTGCTAACAAGAATAGAGTGCAATATTCCTCAACCTGATCAAGGAGAACGATTGGATGAAATTCTTATAGTGATCAAAGGCATACAACACATGCACAATGATATTCTATGATAGCACCTGAATATTCCTTCGATAATGTATGGAGATTTGTGGAACACGTGTGGATAACTGCTAGAGGGAATCTTCACCTGATTCCTATAATGCAACGATGGTGCATCACATATCTATTACTAGATCCATCAATAAGGAAATAATCCCATCATGGTCATTATTATTTAATTAAATTAATTATAAATAATGTGTGATGATCCCCTATCTCTGGTTCTGGTGTGATTCATGTTGTCTATCTTCTTTGATTCAATTCTGTTGAACATGGTGTTTATCGTATGGTAGATCTCATATTAATCATTGAACACTGTAGAATGAAAAGTTGTGCACTACACATATCATGATCCTTCTACGATCGGAATCTATAATTGGTATCAAGGGGATCACATAATTATTTATAATTATTTAAATATCATTGGTGATTTGTGCATTTTCATTTTGTTTTTCAATTCAAGTTTATATGTTCTTTTAATATGAATCTCAAGATCTATTTCTTCCTCCTTCATTTCTTGTAGATATAATCAATGTGATTAATTTTATGAACTAAATAAAATTGATAAAACTCATTTGGAGGTTTCAAGGATTCTAGATGGATAACACAAGAATACATGTTGTGTAATAAAAATTACACATTGTGTACTTGTGGTCAATACAGAAATAATTAATTCATCAATTAATTCAAATTATGAACATTGTTTTCACGTGTTGTATTAAATACCTTACACCACATGTTTACTGGTCCATAGTGGTGCACAATCAACTAGAGTAAACTCCGTGTATCCCACGTACACTTCGTGTAGTGCCTTTGAGTCATAGATGGGGCGTGTATTTCCATACATGACCTACTTGACTATTGATCATGTAATTCGGAGCCCACACAGTGTGTATCCCATTGGTCATGCCATGCAATCCATTTTTTGAGGTTTGATTTACACATCGAGTCCCTAGCTAGGTACATCAGATAGATAGTGTGATATGTAAATGTTGTTTATATAACTTGTACACACCATTTACGTATACCAAATTACATAGATTTAAAATTTATTTATTATATTATGTAAACCTAAAGACATGTTTGTGTGTGTGGTCATTAATTTGATAGAACACCCCATGTGATGGGTTTTAATATGTATATGTGTGAGTGTGTGTGTGTTTTCTTGTTTATGTGTGTGTGCTGAATTAATATATATGTAACATTTAGATCTGTATATCATGTTTTAGTTGTATTACATTTGTTACTCTACATGCATTGAATCACAACACGGGACCAAAAATCATCTACTTTTTGTAATCATTAATTTAATAGTACACTTCATGAAATTACTTGATATATCGTGTATACCATATGTCACAAGAGTAATAAATATATGAGTTTAATAAATGTTGGGTAGAATTAGAAAGGTATTCACTATATTGACTCCATGGTACATTTATGTACATAGTTAATAATAAATAAATTTATTGAATTTGTTTAAAATTATAATGGATGATAATTTCAAAGAAATTCAGATGAGAATTAAGCTAAATGAATTGATTAATTAAATATATCAATTAATTGATTCAAGTGTGTTTTATCTTAAATAATAATGATTAATAATTGAATACTAGTTTTATTAATTGCATAATTAATTACATGCATGTGGATGATCGTGAGCATAGACTAGACCTTTGTTTATGATTGGTTTCATTTAATTTATTATTAAATTAAATTTTTGGCTTGCGTGCCTTCTCTCCTATTATTATTTTATTACATCATTCCCATGGTTTCCTTCATGAAAAACATTTTCCCCTTACCTAGATTTGAGTAAAATCACATGTAATGGATGGATATCCCAAGAATCTATAGGTTCTTCAAGTTAGGATCTAGGGAAAAACCAATCCAAGGAGATACATAGTTGGATAGCTAGAAAGCTATAACGTGAACCTTAATTGGTTCAAGGTGTTTTTTCTCTAGGTGAATGATTAGTATATCAACTTCTAGATAAAATAAATATTATTAGAGCTCATGATCATACCACATTATTATTTTATTCTTGTTATGTTCCATGGTTATTTCACTATGGATGTTTTTTTATGATCACATAATTAATTAGTTAATGATTATTCAACATAGAACTAAAACAAATTGTATTATGCATAAATATTATCTAATACATTTTTTAATAACTTATGTAAATCCACTTAATATTAAAAACAATGTTATAAATATTATAATTTTAAATTTACCCATAATAGTAAAAATACCTCGATTATACATATTAAGTCGGTATAGCCTACCACTAATTCAATTAAAATCGACCCATAGTTCAATGTGCTTGACCAGCCAATGTTGGAGTGCTTTCAATTATCAGGTATTTATAGCTTGAAGTTTTGCAATGACTTAACTTAGTTCACCTCAATGTTTGACTAACAAAGTAGTTCTTAGTGTAACTGAGAGGAAAATGTTGAAGAAATATAAATTAATGATTTCATGATTGGGGATTCCACTCAAAAGATCAAGGAGTTGTGAGTTAATGCAGTTGGAATTTGGAATGCCTACTTAAAAAATTCAAGTTGTTTGACCAACCAAACATGGGGTAATGATAAGGGGAAAATAGATCATTTATACTAGAATTTATATGAAATAGGATATTCTGAAGCCAATAGTGAGGGCTAGTGGGTTTTAATAAAATAGTGGGAGGCTAATAAATTTCATATTTATTTATTTGTCTAAATTTTTCAAATAAACTGAAAAAATTATTCTCATCTTATTTGTAGGAACAAAAATAAATGACTTAAAATATATAACTCTGATCCATACTTGATAAGTATAACCTTTTCAGTGGCACAAATTTCCATGAGTTGAAATGGAACTTACGTGTTATACTTTTCCCTGAAATGAAATTTTATGTGTGGGAAGAACCTTTTCTAGTTGCACCCGGTAATGAGGCAAGTGATGAAGTGATATCTCTCTACCGAAAACATCTAAATGATGTTATAGATGTTTTTTTCTTTGTGTTATCATCCATGTTTAATGTGATTCTGAAGCAACATGAGGACATGGATACATATAGCATAATTTCTCATCTTCCAAGACTCTATCAAGAGAGGGAAAGACAAGAGAGGTGTCGTATATCTAATTCTTTGTTTATAACTTTTCATGGAGATTGTACACAATATGGACCTCATGTAGTCAAGCTTATTGGCTACATAGGAATCTTAGACATCTTAGGGATTAAATTCGTAGATGAATTGTGTATATATCTCATACTTTCATCACATCCCAAGACCTTCTTGAGTTTTATTGTTAATTATAATATGAGAAATAATGAGAATTGTCTTTTGGAACTTCTTACTTTAATTCAATAAGTGGATATGAACACGAGGCATGAAAACACCAAAGTCCTTATAGTGAATAATAAAATGAAGAATAAGGAAAAGGGGCCCCATACCTATAAGTAATCTAAAGCTACCAAGAACCATCCTTCCAAGAAGATGAAGATCCAAAGGCAAAGAAATGAAAAGGAGGTAGTATGTTTTTCATGTGGCAAGTAAGGACACTAGAAGAGAAAATACACCCAAAAGTTATGTAAAGATAGGGGTGTGTTCATTATCGAGTGTAATATTTCAATATATACACATTGGCAATTAGATATAGCATTTAGGGATCAAATATTTTTTTAAATTAAAGAACCATGTAGATTATGAATGCTTGCAGGGGGAAAGGTAGATCTGAGAGCTACCATTAGTGTAAGGATTACTACTCTTCCCATTGGTGACTACTACCATTCATTGAAAATGGGATTGATTTTGGTTTTAAAATATTGTTCTTTCTTAAACTACGGTTACCAAGAACATAATTTATTCATCATTTCTATATAAAGATGGGTTTATTTTCATGTTTGGAAATACAAGTTGTTTCTTTTATAAAAACAACATATGTTACGGTATGGCACATTTAAATATGATTCATGATGTATTTAATCATGAAAACCAATTATTATAAATAGATAAAGAATCATGTTTATATGAATCAAATAACACTGAGATTTGGTATCACCACATTAGTCATGTAAATGAGAATAATTTGACAAAGATCTATCAAGAAAATTATTTAAGAACTTCTGAACTAAAACCACATGAATGATGCCATACTTGTTTAATAAAAAAAATGACAAAACCAAAATTTTTTGGATTGGGTGAATGGGCCACATAGATTATAGGATTGGTACACAGATATGTTTATGAACCATTTTTAGAAGAAGATATAGGTGTATTTTCTTACTTCATAACTTTTATTAATGACATGAATAGATATGGTTGTATCTACTTGACGAGGTATAAGGTTTTGTCCTCTGAGAAATTCAATGAATTCATGAATGGATTCCACAATCATCATGGTAAGAAGATAAACAAGCTTTGATTTATTGAGGTGGTGAATATATTAACCAATATTTCATTGAATTTTTATAGGATTATGGGATTTTATCTCAACTCACTACACCTTACATTCCATAGTTGAATGGTGTTAGGTAAAGGAGGAATCGTACTTTAGTAGACATGGTAAGGTCTATGAGGAGTCATATATATATTCCATTATACTCTTGGGAATATTCATTAAATACTATGGAATACACCTCAAATCGAGTACCAAATAAAGAGGAAAATGGAATTCTCTTTGAGTTATAGAGTGGAAAGAAACAAGTTTTATCATATATACATATATGGGGTTGCGAGGAATTTGTTAAGGCCTTCTCAGGAAACAAAATCGTACCCTATGGCACAAATTGTATCTTTATAGGGTATCCCATAGAAATAAAGGGATACTACCAATACAAACCCTCAGACAAGAAAGTGATTCTCAATAGACAAGCTGTATTTTTTGATAGGGAGAATATACTCAAAAGGGATAGTGAGAGAGATATTTAATTTGATGAAGTTGATGGTCAAGATACACAAGAGTTAGTATAGGAACATATTCTATAGGACCTCGTGGAGAAATAGTACCTGAAACAAAAGTACTTCATAAGAGCATAAGAGAGGTAAGAGAACCACTGAGATATGGTTTTCTTGTCACCGAAGATGGTGACTCATTATTGGTTGCAAATGATGAACCTATATTCTACAAAGAGATAGTATGGATCTCAGAAGATGCATGATGGAAATAATACATGCATTATGAAATAGATTTCATGTATAGGAACCAAGTTTGGGTTCGGGTTGATGTTCTAGTTGATGTAAATCTTATTGGATGAAAATTTGTATCCAAGAGGAAACTGGACATGGAAATTAAATTAAATACCTATAAAATGTAGGCTAGTGTCCAAAGGGTTTTAAAAACATCAAGGAGTTGACTAAGATAAAACCTTTTCACCATTTTTCATGTTTAAATACATCATAATTATAATTACTATAATATATTAACATGACTACAAAATTTGGTAGATGGATGTAAAAACGTCATTTTTTAATGGGATACTTCAGGAAGATGTCTACAAGACACAAATAGAAGGTTTTATGACTACAGGTAATGCCAAAAGGATTTTCATATTGCAGAGATCCATTTATTGATTGAATCAAGATTTTAGGTCATGGAACATTCGATTAGATGAATCTATAAAATAATTTGTTTTCATTAATAATGAATGTGACTTGATTATTTAAAATAGGTTTAGTGGGAATCTTGTATTTATCCTTGTAGTATATGTTCACGGTGTATTACTTATTGAAAATGAAACACATGTTTTATAGATTATTAAGGACAGGTTAAACAAGTGTTTCTCAATGGACTTAGGTGAAGTATCCTACATTCTTGGGATCAAGATCATTCATAATAAATCTAAGAGGTTGATGAGAGTTAATTAAAGTACATATGGTGACTAGATAGTAAAGAGAACTAGTATAGAACAATCAAATAGTGGAGTGGTTCCAATTTCACTTGGTTTATATATTTATAAGTAAATGTTTACTCAGACACATCATGAGAAAGAGATAATTAGTAAGATCTCACATGCTTCAACGATGGGATCAATCATGTATGTCATGTTATGTACTGGACTTGTTGTTTCCTATGCATTGAGCATGGTAGGAAACTATCAAGAAGATCTAGGATAAAAACATTAGAATGTTCTAAGGCCATCCTTATGTATCTGAGAAGAACTAAGGATATGTTCTAGTCATATGGATGAGACAATGAACTAGTCATCAGTGGTTATACTGATTATAGTTTTCAAGATTTATCAGAATGATCTGAAGTCATAGTTAGGACATGTTTTTTGTGTCAATGGAGGAGATGTGAGCTCGAATAATTCAAAGAAATCGATTATCACTACTTCTATATAGGAGTATGAATATATAGTATAATTCATATAGCCATGTAATCTATTCAGATTCAGAACATTCTCCAAGATCTTGGTGTGGTACCAAAAAGTAAATACCCTATCACATTGTATTGTGATAATACTCTTTTGAGGTCTCTTGAAAATGATCCAAGGTCACACCAACGAACAAAGAACATATTATATAAGAATCATCTCTTGAAAGATTTTTATCAAAGGGGTGAAGTTGTAGTGAGAAGAGTACATACAGAAGATAACGTATTGAACCCCTTGACCAAAGGAATATCTCAGAAAAATAATGAGTGTAATGTGAGAGCTAGAAAACTGAAGTCTATTTGTAGTTAGCTCTAGTGAAAGTGTGAGTTAGTTGGAGTTAGTGCACTAGAACCATATTATTTATACTTTATGATAACTTTTATTCATAGTTTTGAATATTAATAATGTTATTATCACAATATGATTGTTCTTATGCATAACATAGTATATGATAAAGTCTTTAGAGTAGTTATTTCACTAAATGGTCATAGAAGTTCCCTACAATGATGAGAACCCAAAAGTGCTAAGTCACTATTCTTAAATATATGTTATATGGACACAAAATTTGAGTTAAAAAATGATATAGGCTATTAGGGATGGAGAATCATAGAACTTTTAGTCACCTTCTTATGGTGTACGCCCTTGGTAATATCCAATAAGATATTATAAGAATGAGACCCGCTAGTAGGAAATCCATATTTAATTGTCTCAATGGATGTTCCTATCTAAAAAAATGTGTATTGGTCCATATACATTTCTATTATTATTAATTAATATTATGAGTCATGTACTTTGATCTATTGATGAAAACCATGATGTTCATTTTTTTGGAGAGGTAGGATGTGTTGGGTGTGTCATGGGTAATATTGTATTAATGAATAATGTGGGAAAGGATTTACCCATTATGTTCTTTAATTAAATTTAATATCTAATACTCTCTAGTGGGAATTATGTAACCTAAATAAATCCACGACCACTGTTTTCTATAGGAAAAATTATTTATGGAAATTCAAAGAAAGAGACATTGATCACATAGGTTGATGGCACTAGTATGCAACCTACTTGATTTTAGATATTGTGATATCGGGATTAAATTTCATAGTAATCATCTATATGAGGTATTATATATTTTTGGAATTAAATTCTTTTTATATGGGTTCCTTGTCATCTTTCTAGAATCTAACCATAGACTTTTGGCTGCTTTGCATAATTCCATTGAGAAAATTTCCTAGAGGGTAACACACTATGGGTATCCAGAATCTTAGTTAAATAATATATTATTTTTTATTATTTAAAAAGCTGAATAAATATTATTCCCATATGTGGTTTTATAAATATTCATGTTTTCTTGCACATATTCATTCTTTCACCATTTATTGATAGATTATAATGTTAGAAAAATATTTAATAAATATTTATTTTCTATTTATTGAATATAATATTTATTTATTTATTGGGGAATAATGCATTGATATTTATTTAATAAATAAATAGACATTATTTAATGTCTGAAAAATATTTTTGAGGAATGATGGACTCGGATTTTCAGTCTTGTGAGAAAATAATAAATATGAAATATTATTTGATAAAATAATTTATAAATTTTAATTCAAAAGTTAAGATAATGTTGAGAAATAATAATAATAATATTTTTATATGAAATGGGGGTTTTATAGGGTTAAATAATTAATTAAGGTCACTTGTTCAATTGTTTTATTTTAACCCTAATGTTATATAAACTCGATTATGTTATTTTTTTAATAGAATAATTCATTTTTCTGGTTTGTACACAATAGAATGGGAGAGTTTTGCCAAGCCCTTGAGATCTCTCATATCTAAGATCCCTCCCATGAATGTAAATTAATTTTCCTCCACCAGATCAAGGATAACTCATTGAAAGAAATTATCATAGAGATCAAAGGAAGACGACGCAAGCACAAAGATATTTTTTGCTAGCACCCAGATATTCATTTAGCAACATCTGAGGATTTTTGGAACACATGTGGATCATCAGTAGAGGGAATATTTATTTGATTCTTATCGTGAAATGATGGTGAATCACATATCTGTTACCAGATTCATTAACAAAGAAATAATTCTATTAAGGTAATTATTATTTAATTAAATTAATTATAAAATATATGTGTTGATCCACTATCTCTATATCAGACATGATTCTTTTTTCTGTCTTCTTTCATTCAACTTTTTTGAACTTGATATTTATCATCTTGTAGACCTGGGATTGATCATTGAACATGAAAAAAATAAAAGTTGTTAACCGCCCATTGCATGCTTCCATTATGCCTGGAGCTGACAATATCAGGGCCATCGTATAGTCGAATACCAACATGGAAGGAAACCAATCATGTTATTAGGCTTGGTGGTTGTATCCTAAAATATGATAAACTTAGATTCCTTATATATATAGTCAAGTGTAATTAAGTTTCTTGATCAAACTCATCCTGGGACCATCCAAGGTGAACCTTAAAAATGAATCCTAAGTATTGAAATAAGACCTCTATAATTACCCATTACCGTAAGAGTCCGTCTAAGGAAATATGTAAAGATGAATATCAAGTATAACTTTTAGTATAATATAACGGAAGAATCCACTGAGCCCATCCCAGGTATCTCAATTATGGGACCGAGTATCACTCATGGAATGGTATAACTGTCATTCCCCCAATCCCATCCAAGGTGACTCTCCGAGAGTATAGGTGTCACTCAGAGGGAAAATAATCTCAACTAGACTATGAGCCTTTCCAAGGCATTCATACATGAGAATATGAGTATCACTCAAGGAAAATGTAATAACTCTCCCTAAGAGTCCATCCAAGGAATTCCAATAAGGGAACCCAAGTATCACTCTAGGAATAATATAAATCATGTAACATATGATCCCATTCATGGAATTCCATAAAGAAGAAACCCATGTATCTATCAATTAATTGGTAACTCTTTTATTCATTTAAATTAAAACTGAGAGGAGGGCCATATTTATAACATTCTACATCATACTTCATGTATACATTAAGAGGGACACACCCATTTTAATTTCAATTATAATGGAAAATGTCATATATATAATCATTACATTCATCATTTCAATCATTTCAACTTAATAAGCCCCTTTTTATAAGAGAATATATCACACATCAAGATATTTTTTTATTAGAATACAAGGTTTGTCTATCATGTCATGGAATAATAAATTTTGTTCATTTAAGACAGCTTTTGTTATAGAACAAATCAAACACACCTAAAGGTGATTGAGGGGCCTAAACAATTCATTATAATCAAGGTTATCCAAAAAACCACAAGTGGCTGGTTTAATTGCATAATGAGGCATAATGGATAAGGAATATAAACAAATCACCCCAAAGGGGTTGTTCAAGTTGAAGTGAACAACCTCCCAGGGTCTAATTCTATTCATAACAACAATATAATTTTAGGAACTAGGTATTACATAACAAATGTCACATTTTAAAATTAATGCATGAATAATTGATCATGTATCACCATGGTATAATTCATAAATGAAAAATACATGAGTGAAAAATATTCATAATACCTACCTTATACTAAGGATGGTCCAAACACCTAATATTGAGTCTTGAATCGAGCTAGTTTGAGGGAAATAGTCAAAATAGATAAATGACCTGAAAATAGAGAAATTTAGATTGCATGAATATAGTTTAGGATATGATAAGATAAATGAATAAAGTAGGGAGGAGGATTCATAAAATCACTGAGGGGATTCTATTATGAAAAACGTGCTTAAAATAGAGTCAAGATGGAGGATATTTCTCCATGGAAGGAGGATAAGAGGAAGTAATCCACTGAGGGTCTACTGCACATGGGTTTGAGGATAAATAAAGGCATAAAACCTTTAAATTGGTTAGGGGAAAATCATAAATTTCATACTTTTTAAGTGGATAACAATTTAGATGCACAATTGGCCAAACCTTGCACCAACTGTGGACAACACTTCGCAAGGGAAGCCCCCCTCACTTGGTTAGCTTATAGTTAGACTAACCATGAGAAACCCATGAAGAACGCCTCTGTATACTCCCTAAGAAAAGCCTCACTACCATGCGACCTAGGTTTCATGGTTTAGTCCAATGATACACCCCTCTACAGCCATCTGAAACACCCTTAAAGGTTTTTCTAAACTATGTGGGATCAGGTACATGGATTGATAAAACCATTTTCCTGGCCTGATTTCTCCAAAACGCAATGATTTGGTATCCAAAAGAGACTTGTATTCTATTGATACCTTCCATAAGACTCAGTTAATGTTGATAAAGAAAACACAAGGGATTAAAATTGAAAAAAAAATGATCTTTAACATCAAAAAAACCTGGTCATTACAACATCCCCACCTTATAAATTTTCATCCTATAGAAGGCTTGGGAAAACAATTAATAAAACACTCGAACTACTTGGTTCGAGAAGCTTTCTCTAAATTGGTTCGTTGAATTTCAAACTCCTAATGCACTACCAAAAATCCCTATAAGAGAATAGTACATAAGCCATAGAAAATTGAGTCATCTCTTGAATTCAAAAACTAAAACACTAAGAAAACACTTAAGACGTGATCACATCATCAACTACTCCACAATCCAGTCTATGGAACTACCCACCATAGGTTTTAACATTTTTAAGGCCAATTATGATTCACAGTATCTATACCATTAACTCTATTGAAATGATTATTATCATAAAAAAATGGTTAACTACCAATCAACCCCACTAACTACATTTAATGAAATAAGAGGAAAATAAGTTGATCCACACCTGATCGAATATTCATAAAATGTGTGGCGTGGATGGCCAGTGTATTTCAAAAATTAGGTCTTGAGACTTTAAACTAAGGTACCTTGAAATTCTCTTCAATCATGCTCACTGAAGCCTGTAATCGGCTTCCATTTATGTCTCTATCCAAAACATCCATTTGTGTTATCATGCCACAACATGAAGGTATAAACATACTTGATCTGGAACACCTAGATCTCCCTGATTATTGACAAAACATCCAAGCTAAAATAAAGTCTAGGTAATCTCAAATTTGATAACTTGAGTCCAAGGATATCATCCAAGGTATTCAATACTTTTGTGTTTACAATTGAGATATTGGTATATAGCTGAAACTTCCATGCATTATATAACTGATTGAGCCCAATGGTAGTCAAGTCAAAGAGTCAATTGGTTCCCATGAGTTCATCCAAGGTGTTCCCACGTTGGTACCCATGTATTGTTTAGGATTAATCCTGACACTATAAAAAACACATTAGAAATGAAACTCAAATGGAGTTTATTTTTTGCGCCCAACAGTATTTAAGTTTCTTATTTAGTTTGGTGTATAACAGACACTCTCATAGTGTACTTGAATGAAGTCAAGATGGAGAAAATGATTTTCAATTGTCCAATGGTACACTAAGAGAATTTTAACTATATCTAAAAGGACCTATGACACAATAGCTACATCAAAACTAATTTCATGGTATAGTTCCAAACAGACTCTAATACAAATATGTAAAGTAAAGGAGAATCTGGCCACCTTGGTGAAACTTTTTTAAGAATCTTGGTTGCACCTATAGATTCATCATAATAACTTGACTACAGTTCCATTACATCAATGTAATATCATTATTATCAATCATAATCATTATATTCCATCCTTGATAATCAGTGTTATCAAGGGTTGCATACTAATCCAACCATATCATTATTTACTTCCTCACAACCACCGAAACATATGAACGCTTACCAGCCACATGGGAATTCAAAATTATTACTAACCATATTTAGATGTTCCTCCTTGGTTGTACTCTTTATACTTGGAGGGAAATAATTTTCTTGTGATCAATGTGATTCTCTCCACAGTAGAATTGTCCTTATAATCAATTTTATGAAAAAATGGAACTCATCCCACACCATACACTTGATCGACCATGGTCTATGATTTCTAGACATGGTCAACATGCTACAACAATATTTAAACTGAATTAGAGGGTAGATAGACACTAAAATTCTTTCTAAATTTTATTCACATTTATACATACATGTGACTCTCCTCCCAAGTTGTATCCACATGCGCCATAGCATTAGGAATGCAAGTCAAAATAATACTGAACAGTGTTTCAAATCACCCGATCCTCTTCGAAATGTCATCTTGAAAAATGGAAAATGTTTGATTTATTCTATACCTAATGTTACATTACTCTCATGATGACCCGTGAACATTGGTTAATATCTCAATGATTTAATGATTAACACTGAACTCAAATGTTATTATATACCATTTTAGAAACTTCATGGGTATTAGGTATATCAAAGCATACTAACATGAGCTTTCCCCAACAAAATGGAAAATATTTGATACTATCCAAAGGATTATCATCTCAATGCATCCAAGTATCTAATGGATCATAAAAAGATCTATCCTAGAGTCATATTATCCCATAAAACTATGAAATTGGTTGACAACCTCCCAAGTCATTCATCACGAGAGAAGGAAAAGAAGGGTCTCCCAACATATTGAGTGGCTGGCCAAGCACTAGGCATGTCTAACACACTAAAATAGATCATTAAAATATTTCTATTCCCTTAAAAAGGGTCAAAAGACAGCATGACCACCCATATAATCAGGTGTTGTTTTTGAAACTAAGGAGTCCAGGATGGGACAACAACTCATGAACAATACCATACATCTATAACTCTAAAAAAGATTAAAGTGGTTTTTAACTCCTAAGGGTGCTACATGTAGTGGGATATCCCTTTATCAATGTATTAATATTCAACACTTAAAACTAGTGTCACACAAAAAACGATCACTAGGATCTACCACCTATACTTTAGGATCAACACAACTAATAAAAGTTATAGACGCCTATAGGAAATTTTCATGTTCCCATTCTAAGTAAATAATAGGGAAATATTTAAACTATCCTTACACAAGGGTTGGACTAAGAACTCAATTTATGGTTTCATTTTATGTAATTACACCAATTATTTTCTAATTTCCTAAACATTTCAAGGATCATATTTCAAATAGTTCTAAGCACCAGTCGTAAGGTAAAATTTCTTGGTATTCTATTTAGCTAACAACAAAAGGAAACATAGGCAAGTTATATTAATATAAGATATTTTAAAACATTAATATTTTACTCACATTCTACCATAATTTGGTAATTTAGCACAAAAATTTCCTATTATTCATTTTTTATAAGGTTATCAAATCTGGGATTAGTTAAGGAATAGATAAATTCCAATATATAGAGGAATAAACCCTTTATATTGAAATTGAAATTTTAATAAACTAACACCTCATATAAGTACATATAAAAAGTAGATAATATGTTTTCTATAAATTAAGAAGGGGATTTATCAAGTAACATTCCACCATAGATCTATATTTTCATCCATATAAGTTGGTGTATATACTTTAAATAACTATACATATCTAACGTAAACATTCCCCCATGGGGTTGAGTACTGAAGAATATCAAAATAGAGGCAACCTATGAGGGTCCCATTAATAAAATCCTACGTTCATCAAAATGCAACCCAATACCAGTGATTTATAAAATATATACACACCCTCAAAAGGTTATCCCATAACAACATTCCCTTACTGACCAACTTGGGCCTAGTTTTGCATTATAGAATTCAAATATTTGGGTCATTGTTCCCAAGTCATAGGCTATCAGCCTTTATTTGGGAAACCAAATCATTAAAAATAATAATTGTACCAACTTCATATTTACAAAAGTCTCAAGGTATATCATAACCTTATATATGGTTCAATTATATGGTCTTCAAATTCCCAATTTATAAATCACCCATACACTTTTTAAATTATGAATTGTCTCCTATTTAATTGTAACTAATATGTTTTACCACAGGAAACTAATGGTACATGGTTACAACTTGTTAGGATTGGTTAGTTAAGGTGTTAAAATAAATATATGTTTGAAAATAACATTTATCTTGATTATATGATTTTAATAACCAATTATATTTTAAAATTATAACAATGTATGATATCAAATATAGTAGATAAAAATAAACATAGTAATAATCACAAAATCAATACCAACAAACATGAAAAGCCACTACGTAATAAGAGAAACACCCAACAGTGGTACATAGAAAATCATGCTAATTAAATACCTAAGTGGGTATAAAACTAATCATGTTACTACAATACCTAACATTGTAAATAACATGCATGCTAATAAACACATAAGGCATACCAAAAAATATCAACTAGCCAAGCTTTTCAATCTACATGGCAGGAAATATTCAATGAATGTGAATCTCTATGTGCCCAGAATGATGCATGAAATGCTAATTAATTTCCATATTGGTCCAAGAATAACAATTATAATATGATAAATCAATGAGAAACAAAATTACAACCATCACTTGAGGTGAAATCATAATCAACTGTAACAACAAACAAAATTAACAACAATCCATTCCCGGACCACTTGGACCTTTCCCCGTGCAAGGGTTGACCACTCCAAATATGGCTATTTACCAAGCACTAAAACATTCTTATTCTTATATATACCAGCCTAATGAGATAATACAAAAGTAAAAAAACACATTTGATTCCACTTTGTAATGTATTGATATGGGAGCCACTAAAACTGTGCTCTAAGTATGTCTGTCACATGGCCTCAAGTGTGGCTTCCCGTGCACTAGATGCTACCGAATAGTAGTGAGGGTTCAATGATGGTATAGTGGGGACACTATACCCTCATGATCAAATTAGCACAATGGTATCAAGACAGAGTTAATGAGTAAAACAACAGAAAATGGAAGAAATAATAAAATAAGAGAAAGAGTTGTGGAAGAAAAATAATAACTGAATAAAATAATATAAAATGGCCATCGCTAAATATAAAATCATAGATATATGTTTAGATGAGTCTACCTATTCTATGAAAATAATCATATATATGGAAACCAAATAAAATACAAGAAATAAGAATCAACAGTCTAAAAAGGGCTATCTCTATAAGCATCATGAGATCTAGCTCAGTCATGTGGTCTTAACTCTAAGATAATTTCACAACACAAGCAATAATCCATGAACCTATGAACATAAAGTCTACCCAGGTACCCCAGTGATATGGTGACCTGAGCATAGTGTGATATATACTTAGTAGGCTGCAACCAATGGAATCTAAATCACATTCCAGTAAGTGAATATAAAATATAGCAGTGTGCAGGTATATCAAGAAATATGTAGATAAATAAAATTAAACCATCTTTCTATGAAAATCTAGCCACTTCTAAACCAAATTTCATAATCCTTTTTATATTTAAAATATAGGATATCAGGTAAACATGAAATTACATCATTTTGATGATGGAAAGTAGATAATAAATAATATGATCAAAAATTAAAGTTATAAAAATTAAAATATTATATTACTGAAAAAGAACATATAATCAAGATTATCACCAATATACATGTGGGTGACTTTAATTAATCACAACTCCCTTAATAACACATTCCTGAAAAAAATAATTACTTTATTAGTTTATTATAAATAATTAAATTTCATTATATATAATGGTGAACACATAATTAAAAGGAACACTTACTATTATACCATAAAGTAGATGATGAAAAAACTACTATAAGAACTAACTCTCAGTTGATCATTATGTATCTTATTGAGTTTAACACATCCAAACTCATGATAATCAAGTTAATTACTCACTAAATCCTATTTTTTCAATAATAAACACTCATACATCCCTGGTAACCTAGGTTTCCACTATATCCATGTAGATTATAAAAGTACATGGTACACCCAAAAAATCTCGACATTCTATCTTATATCTAATAAATACTATAAATCCTAAACAATACTATGATTTTTCTTTTAATGACCTAACCAAGATTCATGATCATTACTTGAATCTAGTCATCACTAACCCTATGAGTGTTACCCAATCACCAGGGGTTAGAGACTAGTGCCATAGGTCTTCATTGTGGAACATTTTACCCACGTATAGTATTAAAATAACTCAAATTTTAGTTTTTAATATACAATTTGGCATGACTCATCTTTATATCTAATGTTTTAAAAGAAATTAATAATTTGAATGTTGAATGGGATAACCAATATATCGACGATACTTAGTTGTAGACACTATGAAATGTGTTCCATGCACTTCTTTGTAGAGTGAAGATATGATTCTCACATAGACAAAAAATGTAAAGTATGAGTAAATATGTTTTTACAATAAAGAAAGAAGATGCAGGCTAGATTTCTATGTGCCAAAATAATACTTCATACTAGTGGATAAGTGGAATGATTCCTCCATCCATGAGTAGGCAATGGATTCCCAAGAACAATGATGAAAATGTGTCGACATAATAAATTCAATTCCCATGTTTTATCTGAGGATACATGGTGTATTTAACATCTAATTAAGTTTATATGTTTTTAAGACCTTCGATTTGAATGGTCGCGAAGCCCAAATAGACTTACATAACAAAATTTATGCCACTAAGAAGATGGATAAATTTCACAAAGGGACCTATGCACAGGACCTATGTAGAAAATTAATTTTTACACCCCTACACGGAAGACCTACATAGAGGACCTACACAGAGGACCTGTGCAGAAAACTTCCCTTCGATGAGGTCCCCTCCATGCCTATAAATAGGAACGTTGGGCTCCCCATTTCAGAGACGGAAAAAGTTAGAAGAATACCCAAAGCTCCCATTGGATAGCTATTTCACCAAGATCCCCAAAATTTTCTCAGTTAGCTCTCTAAAACATGAAAGAAGAGAGAATTAACTGGGGAAAAGTGTCTGAAAGTTCCATCAAGGTTAAGAACACATGGAGCTGCACGGACCACTGATGCGTCGCACCTACACAGAGCACCTGCGCAGAGCACCTGCATATCGCACATGCGCGGAGTACTTACATAGGAGAGCTACACCGAACACCTATGTGAGTGTAACGCCCCGACCCCAGTTACCTAGAGTCGGTGCATTATTTTAATACATTGGCATGATTATAAGGAATCAATTCCCGAAGGACCGATCATTTTAGTCGTCTTGGAAAATAGATTACCTACATGAATGTTACATTACATTATAAAATGAAAAACAACAAAATCATTGTCTCCATTGACCACATTCATATCCCTTAGACTATCCATATAGGTCAGTCATAATATACTTCTTATTATCTTAAGAAAAATAAAACATAGAAATGGGTGAGCTTAGATTCTCTGTAAGGATAAAAATATAGCAGAAACTTTCATAAATTAGCATAATCCTTTAAGGCAATGTATAAGACTAAAACAAAAGCCTTTAAAACTTAAACTTCAGCATAATATGGAAAAGATAAGCCAAATAATTCCATTTACTTATTCAAATTGATATTATACTAGTTTAATAATCACATGTAATATCAATATCCATTTTCATAATGATGGAAGGCATAACGCCAGACTTCGTAACCACATAGTCACGACCTCGTGCCAAGACTACAAATAATATTTTTTCAAGGCCTTATGCCAAGACACTAGTTTGTCTCAGGAGACCTACTGATGTATAGAGGAGCTATAGTGGGCTCCACCCGTCACTTACTAAGTCCAATGCATTCCTAATATGAAAAGGTTTAAATGTAACATAAACATTTATATTAAAACTAGCATATGAAATGTCAATACTTTATTCATAAACCATTAATGGTATAAAAATAACACATCCATAGTCAAACATATCACAAAACCATCAATACAACATGGAATATTTTTATCATAATAAATCAACCTCGATCAAGAATAATATTCCATAAAGGATGTTGACATAGTTGAAAATTAACAGTAAAAATCTATGAGAGAAATATCACTTTTTCTTGAAATCATTTAAAAGTCACAAAATTTATAAAGGAAGTAATTTAAATGATAGTTTTGAATCAAAGTATCTCATACCACCTTGAATCTTTTGAAAGGAATTAACATTTTAAAACATTCATGTGCACATAAATAAATCCTTAAAACCATTTTGAAAACATTTACATTATTGATAAAGGTTTTGAAAAATAAATCATTAAAACATTTAAAATAATATTTTAGTAAAAAAGTACCTTAAAAATAATCCCTTTGAAAACTCTTTTATGAAACATGGAAGTGGATAATAAATCTATCCCAGTAGATACTTACGTAAAAACATCCTTAGATAATGAAGAGATTGTTGAATTAACCCATACCTTCCACTTTCCTTTGGTGGAGGGTATGTTTAACCTTTTGTATAATGACCATAATATGTTATTAAATTATACAGTAACTGTATTAATATTTATTATAACATACATGATTCATTTATGAAATTATAATACCCATTTAATAATTATTTCTATTTTAAATTAACATTTTGGGTAATAATTGCTTTGTTTATCGTGCGTGTTTTAACTTGTTATTCATGATCGTATTATTTAGATCATGATTTAAATACTTCCAGAATATAAACCTTGATTTATATATCATATATATTCAGAATATAAATATTTTTAATGGATAGATATATAAAATTTAAGGCACAATTTATGGATACGGTAAGTCGTATGTACGCATGAACGATGTTTTTGTTTTCAAGTCGCATTGAACAGAAGTAAGTGAATAAGATATATGTAAGTACATAAAAAAAAACACACACACACACACACACATATATATATATATATGTATATATATATATCTAAAATATCATTATTATGTTATATATTACATACTTATTAATAATATATATTTTTATAATCATCGTTGAGTGGTGAATGTAGGAATGAATCTCATCACGTCGTGGAGACGGTAATCCGTACGTACACACGAGCGAAAATATCATTATATTGATGGTGAAATAATATGTAATTGATTGGTATATCATATATAAAGAATCATTAAAATTTTATATTTTATATTTATATCATTTATACTCATTATTATACCCATCCAAATAATGAAGTGTTTGAATAACAAACAACACCACGATGTGGAGACAGTAAGTCGTACGTACGCACGTATGATGACTTTGTAATTTATAGAATGGATAAAATAAATAATATGGTTGTACCATAATTTTAATAACATAATAGTATTTATGAGGTATTGGAGTTATTATTTTGATATGGAAACAACAAATAAAGAGGATGAAGAAGAAGAAAAGAACTTGAAAGAGGGTGGTGAAATTATTACATCTTCTTCGGGTGTTTTCTTTTGAGTTGATCAAAAATGATCCTTAGGTTGTATTTATAATCAAATTAAGGACTCTAGATTGATGTGAGGGAATTTGGAAGGATATTTTGTCCGGGGTTTGCTGAGCAAAATGGCTTTGGAGGTGTGATTTTGAGAGAAGGGGAAGTGCCATTTTATAAGAGGGGTGAGGGTCACTTTAGCAAAAGATTAAAATACTAATTTATTATACAATCATATTCGGTTTATAACAGCTAACAATGAATTTATTTAGATACTTATATGGTTATGGGTCGAAATAATCTCAACCAATAGGTTTTAGACAAGTTTTGGTTACCATTTTAACCTTATCTTTTAGATTTAACTCTTAGTTAAATAGTTTAACTTTTACCTTGTCTTCTTGTATTATTACACTATATGGTTTATAATCTTACTCTAAACATCCAAGAGAATCTAACGTGTATCATTAATGACATATATAATATTATTTAATCCATTTGGCCGAACATTATATTTTTTGGAGTATTATATCAACCAATAATATAGTATTTGTTTTAAAAATTAATTTATGTCAATTTTGATACTATTTGATATTTTGATTATGTGAAAGTCATAACAACCTTATTACTTAGTGAAAAATTTATCTAATCAACCCTAAAATTTCATATTAACCTATAAAATATGTGTATGGCATCAAAACTTTTAAATTATATTTATTTTAATATTTATAATATAAACTATTTTAATATTTCATTAAGAAGGTAATTACTGCATCATCATTGTGTCAGAAATAAATATAATTATTTAATCAATAAAAATTATAAAAAAAAATTATGTAGGAAATATTTTTATATTTCAAATTAGTATTTATAGTCGAATTTATCTTATTTATAACTCTATATTAAAAATGGTTTAGTTAATAAACTTTGAATCTAACACTTTTAACTCTTCTTTAAATAAACTAATAATAAATGTCCTAATCTAATCCATGTGGATATAAAGGATCTTAATTTGTTACTAAGGTTGTTTTTGGTCGAATTACACTTATCCCATATAATTAAGACATGTGTTAATGTAATTATAATATCATTTTTACCTTCAATTACCCTATTTACTTTTAACCATAGTAAATAGAAGTCAAAAGTTACTATTCATAAAAAATTATTTTCATTTTACTTAATCACAATTTAATTATTGATTTCAACCATGTCTCTCAGAATTTTGAAAATCAACTCACAGAATTGGTAAAATTATGTTTTATGCAAATTTGTTAATGTTCCTAGAAGGTGTGTAAAAGAGTTTAAAAGGATCAATAAAATTTTATACATCTAATTTTATAATAAAATGACTCCAATGAATTACATTGAACATATATAGGTAATATATATCTATTTTAACTTAAAATAAATTTAAATAAAAAAATAATTATTTAAATAAAATGTCGGTTTTAAATAATAACGTAGTGTTTTCACTATTCATCAAAAATTGAATATTTTCAGAAAAATACCAAAAAATCACCCTAATATAATTTTGATATTATGAATTAAAAAATGAAGTCTATTTTACCACATTCAAAACATTGAAGTTTCATTTAGTAATTTAAAATTAATTCCCGTTGTCAAAACCCAAAAGTGGGATTTTAAAAAGTAAAAATTGTCAAAAGATTGACATGTGTTTATGTCAAATATAAATTTGAAATTATTTATAATTACCAACATTGTATTAAATGATAAAAATAAAATCTAATTATACTTCAAAACCATTAAAATTAATAATTTAACACTGTAAATTATTTCGATTAAAAAAGTTGTTTTCAATTATAACATAATATTTTTCACTCTTCGTCAAAATATGAAAGTTACTAGAAAAGTACCAAAAATTTATCCAAACTAAATTTTTATGTCCCAATTCTAAAGAAGAATTCAATTTTTTTTAAATTGAATATATAAAAGTGTCAAATATTGGTTTTAAAAAGGGTTTCCCATTAAAAGGCGGTAAAATTGTATTTTTTAAAAAATACTTCTTTTATCTGAAAAAATGAATTTGTTCTTATATTATGTCTAAGAAACACATAATATGGATTCTAAAATTATATAGAGTATATAAGATTCAAAATGCAGTTAATACTATTCATAACCGCTTTTTGAACGGCTAGTTTGGTAAATTGTGGTGCGGTCAAACTCGGTGTAGCGTGTAGCGAAAACTATTAAATTAATTTAATGAGATAACGTACTATGAAATCTTTGGGTGTTATAGTGAAGCACCTTGGTGGAGAACCTACGTGACCCCACTGGTCCATACCATGTGGAATACTCCCCCGTAACCCTACTCAGGTTCAGTGTTGGGATGTGGTCACATACCTTTGGGTCTGTCCCTGCACTTCTGTCACGAACCCCCATGAAAAATGGAGAGTTGCAATGCGAAATTTTAGGATCCGGTTGACGACATTTTCCACTTCACCCTTTATGTGGCCCAACTTCCAACCTTGGAATACCATGATCTGAGACACTCCGTCACACTCAATGAAGTTCCTTGAGTCAACTTAGTCCTCTTTGTTCCTTTCACATGTTATGAGTTTGAACTCTCTTTATGTATTCCTCAAGTACCTAGAGTTGATACACTCCCTAAGAAACTACTCACACCACATCACCTGACTTCTATGCCCGGTTAAATCCCAAATGGGCATCCTTATTAAGAGTAAGACCCATGCAATCACAAAATGGAAACCAGTTTGGAGTAAGCCCTGAGCTTTTCTAGCAAGAGGTGGCATCATTGTGCCTCCTCTCTTCTTCGGTGCCAAAGACCAAAGGGGATATGAGCACATGGACATTCATTTCCATTTCCCTCTCCCATTGGGATTTTTCACCATGGGCATACATCCTGGTCTAAGACCCTAATTTTCATTCTTTCTTCCATCCATTTGGACCCTTTGCCGTTGTGAAGAGAACAGAAGGGAGACTGGTAGCCTCGCCCTCTTGCTGAGTCACCTCGCCATCTTCCACGGTCGACACACCCTCTTCCATCACTGGAGGGTAAAAGATTTGAAAGTGTGAATTACTTCGTTGAATCTTTGAAATCCTTTTTCTTCTCAAACAGAGCATGACTCACGTGGGTTTATAGATTTTTCATGGTCACAACATGTGCAAAAACACCCATGTGAAATGAACTACGAGAACTCTAATTCTTATTCAAACCATGATTCGTAGGAATCCTTTTCTAGGCCTGAGTTCACTGTACATCCTTTTCATGAATCCAACCCTAATTCCTTTAACCTAGGCCTCCTCCTTAGGAATAATCCCCAAATTAAACCCCAAAACATTAAGGCATCCTTTTCAGGAAGTAATCCCAAACTCATCTCTCTCAAAGGACCATACTCTTCTTTGAGACTTATCGAACTATGTGGGATTTAATTCTCATCCATATAGGATGTGCAGGAAACCTCATTGAGGTCCAAAAAAAAACACTTCAAATCAACCATGTTCTCCTTGGGCCATATTCCAAAAAGGGTCTCATATTACTTAGAAACACATATCCTTTCCAAGTTCCATGGGCTACTTCAGCATAAGTCCCACACTACATTTTGACCAAGCACCTTTCTCTTGGAGTTCCTTATCAGATAACCTTAAAAGGTATGATGTGTACTATTAAGCGGCATCAAACTAAGAGGGTTGTCATTCCTTTCACAAGGGTACGTAGGTATCCCATTTTATGGGCATGCTCCCAAGATCAAAAAAAATCCTTCATCTCCCTAGATGACAGTAAATTCCAGAGTGCCACACTAAGTGGCTTAAAATCTAGTATCATTACAATGATGATTAAAAGAATCTCTAAGTAGTATATTAGATGATTCCATTGATGGAAAACCTCAAATACATACTAATATTTCCATTAATGAAGAACCTTGAATGCATACTAATGATTCTAAATTTTACACATGTTAATAAGTGATTTCAAATTCCAAGGGATACTTATGATGTACTTGGTGAATTGATAAGGATTTATGAAAATATATTAAATTTAAAAAGAGTGTCCTGGAGTAGACAATAATCCCCCCTAAAAGGGTGTGATGAATCTGACCTCCCATCCTCTCGACCAATGAATATTTTTAAGTATTGTAAAGTTCAAACTTAAAAATTCCTACCATTGAAAAGTAGGTCCCCTTTGGATAAATAAATATTGGAATTTTCCAATTCCATGAATAAAGCCAATGGAAACCGCCTGGAAACATTTATTCTTAAAACTAGAACACACGTTTCAAGGAACTATGAAATATTAGTATATCTAAATAATAATATAATAAATTTATATGTATAATATATTAAATGTAACACCCCTAATTTTTAAAATAACTTTATGTTTTATAGAATATACAACACACAACACTGAGCTTAAATTAACCCAAAAATTCAATTATTTAAGTACGACTCATAAACTAGCCATTAAATTTGCATGTATGAATAGTATTAACCAAATTATAAAATATATAATTATATACAAACATATATATATATATATATATTAAAAAAACAATAATAATATATTGATTAATTATTATGAAATAAGTACTCAATTTTTTTAGTAAATTTATTTTATGCTTTAGAAATACGTTTTCTTCAAAAATAATTTTTATTGCTTTTTTTTGATAAAATAAAATAACTAATTTTGTGAACATTATTAAATTTTATTTTATTAAAAATATCATTTTTGATATTAAAATATAAAAATTATATTAGGGTTAAATTTTCATATTTTTATGAAAAGATTTATTTTCCAATAAATAGTAAAAAATACATATTCTAATTGAAAAGTGTATTTTTTCAACCATTTTAAAAGTTACATTTTTTTAAATGGTTTAAAAGTAAAATTAGTTATATTTCATTACTAATACTGTAATTTGGTTTATTTTATCAATTCTATAATTGATTTTGGTATAAAAACATTTTTTATCCAAAAAAACATTTTTATGAAAAAATGTTTTTCATCACATTTTTTCAGTTCGATTTCAAATTGCTTTTTTCAACTTTTGTGATTTTTATTTTAAAAAATGTATTCCATTTTTTGAATTAGGATTTAAGAAATTAGTAAATATTAACCTTTTTTATCACTATAAATAGTAACTACAGTAATTTTTGTTACCATGGTAAAGGGTAAATTGGGTGATTAAGGGTTAAAAAAATATAAGGATTATAAAATGAGAGTAACACTAGACTAATTTTTATTTTATCAGTAAATTTAATCCATGATCATAAAATATTCAATTTTATGGCCTTTTCTCCATTTGGGTATGATTATGACCTTTATAATCTTTTATATAAAGAAAAGTAAAAATGACACACTATTGTTTTCAATAACTATAATATTTTTAACAAGGAAATAAATAGAAGATATTTTTTTTATAAATATTAATTTGAATTTTAAAATATTTATCATCTTCATGATAATTTATGTTTAATTTTTATTCAATAAATAATTATCTTAGATACCTATACAACACTGATGTAGTAATTATTCAATTAACAGAAAAATAAGATAAATGATTTAGAAAATATTATAAGTTATATAATTTGAATGATATAATTTTTAACCCTATTTTTATAGATTTATGATACATATTAGTGATTTTTAAATTAATTAAAATAAAAATAAAACTTTTTCTTGATTTATTGAAGTCAAATTAAATGACTACTTTAAAAATTAGAAATAATTATATTTTATCAAAATATTACATTATTAAATTATTTTAAAATTATAAAAATATTAAAGGTGGAAAGTTAGAAAAATATATAGTCTAAAATTTTACCCATTTTCCATTTATAGGTTAATAGTTACATCATATGTAAAATTATAACCATTTAAGAGTGAAAAATATGCTATCATGGTTAATATTAAAATAGGTTAATTAACTTGTTAAACCAAATGATAAGGTTTAAAATAAAAATTATACCTACTAAAACATTATTTTTTTGATTATATTTATACCAAATTCTACATATTGTTTTAATTATTAAACATTTGGATGCATTTGGATCAATAATAGTCTTATTATATTTTAATTGTTTACGAAATTCCAAAAGTGCCCCTCACCTCAATTATAAACAGGCACCTCTTCCTTCACTTAATTACACCACATTGAGAAACCTAGATAAATATAGGTCTACCCATTAATATTATAAAATTACCTAGAGACGTAATATAGGTTTTGGTCTTCTCAAAATTCCAACCTTATGTTCCTTAAGGAAGGATCTAAATGAGGTCTCCCGAAGAAGAGGTAATCATTTTACCCGACCAATTTCAAATTTATTTCTTCCTATACATATTTTAAATATATTTTATTTATCATAAAATGGTAAAATAAGTGTCTTAAATATTCTTAAATTTTATTATAATTATTAAACCACCATTACCGACCCTCTTTCCCATCAAATGGGATGTAAAAGTATCATTTGGGCGTATGTACGGCTTACCATCTTCATGCAGAGATAAAATTCATTTTTTATCTTCATATTTTATGGATGGTAATTATGATGGGTTTAATGTTTAAATATTATATTTAGAAAATAATTATTTTTGTTTAATTATAATATCATGTTTACCTTATTACCTTCCAAACTATTAGGAAACGATAAGATTGTTTATGCATACATGTGGACTACAACCTTCACAAAGAGATGCGATTCATTTTTCATTTTTATTTTACTTGGATAGTAATAAGTATAGATTTAATCAATATATATCATTAATAAAATATAACAATAATTCTTTAAATTTAAACTAGTATTTTCCTTTCTTTTATTCAATCCTTTAAAAAGTGAAAACAAAGTTCATGCGTATGTACGGTATATCATCTCCATGAATAGAGTAATTCATTTTTCTATCTATAAACCTTTTTGGATAACTATAAAAATGATTATAATGAATATATTTGATATTTATATCATTATTAAAATTAAATATATTATGTAACCATGATCAATGTTCAATTAGAAAAAAAAACCGAATAAAAAAATATGTGAAAAAAGAAGCAGTTATCACCTGGAATGAGGGAACATTAAAAGGTGAAATGGATCTTTAGTGGCTTGATAACACACATCACATGATTCATCTTTCTCCTCCACTTCTTCCTCCCATTATTTCATCTCCAAAGGAATACATGGTGTATTTTTTATCCTCTTTTGAGTCACTTGGTTTCTTTATACCCGCATCTAGTTCTTCAGGATTCCTCTTGTTGTGTTTAGGCCTCCAAGCGTGGTGTCTTTCAAGGATGTATTGAAAGGTCCCCATACATCGGTGAACTCGAGTCCTCTTCCAAGAATCCTGGATATTAATCTCACCCCTCAATGGTCTGGTTGTGTGGATGGTATTCTAATTTTGGATCCCCCTATGGTATATCTCTCTGAAGTGCTAAGTTTTCATCCCTAGTCTCTAGTAGTGTATTTCAGGCGGGATAAGTTCTCACTTTCTTTTTTACATTCATTTATGAGCTCTTGGGGACTCATCCATTCAGTTACTGTGTTAGTTATATCTAGTTTATTCTTTTGTATTCATTTCTCTTATATGGAATATGTTTTTAAATATTGGTCTAAGGAGGATGAACGCTGCTGGAAGTAGAATTTTATTTGTACCAGTGGTCGTGGGATATTCATTATAGGAAGGACTCTATATTAGTGTTGGTGTGGGTAAAGATTCTATGAATTACACTTTTATTTCAAAACCCTATTATCATGTTTTCCATTAGATATTATTTTGGCTTTTTCTATCTACTCGGATGAGGACATGAAGTGCATGCATGCTACCTCTTTACATCAGATCTGTATAGAAATGGAATTGCTGCAACCTTTTCCATCATGTGATCTTGGTAATGGTGGGGAGGGTTTCTAATAGTGGAAGGAGGTATTTTTTTAATACCCATATACTTTTTTCTCAGAATAACATCTCCAGTGCAACTTGATGGAAGTATGAAGGTGAATTCAAGATGGATATAAGGTTTTACCATTGACGGTGAATGGGGTCTATTCTAGGTTAGCAGATGATGAATGAGAGATCACTCTAGGGGAGGACTTGTTGTCTATGTTTCATATTCACTTACATCCTCCATATTTTTCAAATCCAAATCATACACCCCAAATTCTAGTTTCTTCAATTCCAACCCACCCATTTCTTTTTCAAATTCAAATTTTATGACATTTCATGCATCCTTAGTTTCTTCTCTGCCTTAATATAAGGGTTTATCACCTCACTTGCTTCTACCTCTAAGCCCTTTTGAATAATCAATGGAGGGGTTGGTGATAGTCATCCTCAGTCATGTTTCTCCTTGGGGTTATCATTGGAATGGAAGGGTGCTACACTGGTCATGGATGTTCCAAAGATGGTGTTGTTGTCTCTACTCATTGCCTTTCCAACCCCAAATTTTTCATCACTGCATGTTTTTGTAATTCTCCCTCTAGCTCAGTCTGGTGAACCTATTTCTCACATTCTAGAATCCCTGATATCTCTAAAGGGTATTTTGGAACTAAAGGGTTCTTTAAAATCATTGGACGACAGTTGGAATGTTTTTCATTCTTCTCTGAGGCCCCCAAAGAAGGTGGATTCTTTTAAGAAAGTATTTTTGGAGTCCCCCCCTTCTTCCTAATCCTCCTTGATGACATTGTTTCTAGAATATTCCCTCAATAATCACCAGTTTAGGCTTATCTTCCCTAGTTAAGATACATGACTTCTCATAGGATTCCCATGGTTATCCTTCCTTGGATGAAGATTCTTGTTTGATGTCTTTGTCTACCACTTACAATGGTTTCCCTCTTACTCGCATAAAATCTAAGGAATCATTTTCTTTTAGTTCATTCTATAGGTTTACCAATTTTAGTTGTTTTAAGGCCTCATATTGTATTTTTAATGTATCTAATTATTATTTGGAATATGAGAGTCCTAGGAATCAGGGAAAGTGTGATTTTACCTCTAATGAATATCATTGACATCACGTCTATATGGAGGCAATTATAAAACCAAAGAAGCATATGAATCAAATTGGTGCTCTCATAGGAAGAATGAACCTTCCAAAATTCATGCAAGGATCAACAAAAAAGTCTCATATATTGGGTTTTCTATAGGAATAGTATTATTGTAAATTATTTGTACATTTACTCTCAAAATATCACAAATAAAGTTCTGTTGATTTTATTTCCCTTCTATAATATTTTTTACACTAAATGAGACGTAATAGAGAGGCTGGAGCTTTTCCATCATTTTTGAGTTTCCAAGCTAGTGATTTATCTTTATTAATAACTGGTGATTTTAATAGCATCATAAAGTAAAATTAGGATAAAGGAGGGATAATAATTTTCTAAAAGGCTATGTAGGATTTTAGGTAATTCCTCACATTTAATGGAATCATGGATATGGGGTTATTGAACTCAAAATTCACTTGGTGCAAGAACCTAATATTTACTCAAAGAATCAAGAGTAGGTTATATTATTTCCTCTTAAACCTTTAAGGTGTAGACTCTTTCCCTCATTCCTTGGTTACTCATCTTACCTATTCTTTATTCGAACATGATACATAATTAGTTCATACTAAGAAGAGAGATATAAGGCATAATATATTCTTCTATTAAAGCAATTGGAGTTATCTTGATGGTTTCTTTCATGAAGTCATGATATCCTGGGGCCTTCCGATTTAGGTATCATCATGGGAAGGTTTTTTCTAACCATATCCAACCTAAAAAAAATCTATATTTGGTTCACTAATAGCACCACCACCTCTATTATGGATGAGAAATAGGAGGAAATTAATAGGCTGGAAGAAGGACTTCGAATGAACTTGGATGATGATGATTTTCTATCTTTCGTTGGAAAACAAAACTTATTAGAAAAGAAATTATTGGAGATATAAAGGGTTAGTATGGGAAGTTCTCAATTTATTTGGTTGATATAAGGGTATAATAATACTTCATTTTTCCATAAATTTTGAAAATATGGAATATCATCTGGTAGGATAAACCTAAATCATTGAGACAGATCCTTTATTAATGAAAATGAGGTGGCTAGAAAACTCACAATAAAACATTTCAAGAACTTGTTGAAAGGATTAGAAATTCACTCTAGGAGGAGACCAGGTGTGTTTGTGGAAATTGGTGTTATTAAAAACATCCTTTAACTAGATCAAAATAGATATAACAATTCTCTGTGTGTTATTCCATAAGAGCTGGAAATCAAAGCGACAATTCTTAGTCTGAACTTGTAAAGTGATCTAGGGCCTGATGGGTTCACAGCTCCTTTCAATGTTTCCTATTGGGAAATTTTCTAGTATTAGTTTGTTTTATGGTTCAAGAATTCATCAAGGTTGGTTCTTTGATCAAATATGTGTGTGCCTCTAGGATGATCCTTATACCGACATTTAAGGACCCGAATACACTAAACAATTGTAGGACAATCTCTCTCTGTAATTTTATTTATAAATGTATTTATTTCCTCCTAAACAATGAATTATTATTCTTCTTACAAGTCTTATATCTCAAGAACAACACTGTTTTATATAGGTATGGACCAAAGGTACCATCAATATTTCCAAAGAAATGGCTACTAATATCAATAAGAGGATTGTTATTTATAATATTATGGTTAATGTGTACATGGAAAAGGAATATGATTATCTTGAATAGGGATTTATTTTTAAGTCTGTGTGACATTTTAGCTACTCAAAATGGGTTTTCAATATTATCTTCAGATTCTTTGATTCTCCTTGGGTTTCCATCTCTATCATGGGTATGGTGTTCAGCCTTTTCAAATTAGTTTTGGGTCTTAGGAAAGGTGACCCAACATCTCCCAGCATATTTATTCTTTCTCAAGAGGATATTTTTAGGAACATCCAGCATGGTATGAAGGAAGGGATGCAAATTACTTTTAGGAGAATGGGTGAGACCTTTATGATATCCAACTTAATTGTTGCAAATGATAAGATATTTTTTATTAATGGTAGGAAAAGGTCCATATATGATTTTAATATAATTTTGGAAGATTATTGTTATTAGAGTGGGTAGAGGATAAAAACAAATTACTCTGTTCCTACCCAAAAACCTTATGAGCATAATTATTAGAGGAATTTATAATAGACATGGAATTCCAAATAATTCCATGTCGATGAATTTTCTAGGATCTCCCATTTCGAGTCAATGGATTGCGAATGTTTTATCAAAGAAACTATCAACATCATAATGGTGAATATTCTTAACTAGAAGAATCATTTTCTTTCTTTGTGAGGGAGAATCATCTATGTTAATTGATTCCTGACCTCCATACCAATGAATGTGATTTCAATCATTAATCCAATCAAGGGGACAATCAAAAAAATAAATATAATAATGTTGACATTTATATGGGATGTCAACAAAATTCAAATATTCCATTAGGCCTCATAAGAGAGGATGATGAAACCCATAGAGGTTGGAGGTATCAATTTATGTAGTTTTCAAGTTTCCATGAAATCCATTTAGGCTAAGTTAGATTGGAAAATTGTTTAAGGAAACTCTTTATGGGTGTGATTCATTTGACAAAAATATGGTTATACCTAGAGAGCGCGGGGGAGGATATCATAATGTTGTCGAATATGGATAGATGGATGGATGATTAGATGTAGATACTGAAATTGAATCTTTGGAGGGTGGTGGGAAGTGGCGATATTATTTATTAGAAGGATAACTAGGTAGGAGTTGAACCTCTCTTATTTATAAGATGTCTAGTGTCGGATGTCACATTCATAGAATCAAGAGTATTACCTAGTTTTATTAAATCAATGTTATATTATAATATGATGGTTTTTTAAGAAAGAATTTGTTTGTGGAATGAACCTAATAAGTATGTTTATTTAGACATTATATTAGGGTGTTTTTGTAACAAGTACTTTTGTGAAGTGTTGCATGAAAGAAATAATACAAATGAATTATAATTGTTGATTTTTGTAAGGATATCCCAATGAAATTAAACTTGTTGTTGTGTTTATTAAGGAATCAAATTATCCCTATAGATGAAAACATTGAAAATAAGGGGTCTAGTTGGATTCTTGCCGCTGGTGTTGTTCTTCTCTTAGAAGGGAAAATATATGGAAATTTTTCATTAGAAGTGATTGGGATATATTCTTGTGGAGTGTCACAGGTAGTTTGTGGGGATTACTCCTCAAGGGTGTTCCATAGGGGAGTTTATTTTAGTCTAGTTTCAAGGAACTTATCATTCTGGTGTTTATGTGAAAGCTGACATAGTGGTCCCTATAGTGGTTTGTTGGACCATTTGGGACACCAATAACTCTATGGGGAATGATAAATGGTCATAATTATTAGGATTTAAGGTATTTTTTTGTTACTATTATTGGAAAAAGGTTCCCTCAATGATATAAGAGGGTCATTGGGTTCTCCAAGAGGGATCATTCCTATGTCCCCCTTTCCTTCATCAGGGAGATGCATCATAGGTAGGTGAATATGGGATAGATTATCTCCTCCAAGTTTGGAGTTAAAGTAGAATGTGGTTGGATCCTGTGAGTACAGGTTCATATAGCGGGATTGGTATTTAATAATAGTGCTCAATTTTTCTCAGTTTCAGTATCTTTTTTGTTATATGGACTTCCATGGGGGCTAAAGTGAAGTCCATGCATAGTGGCCTACTTCTTTATGATATATTTATTTCCTATATTAATGTGGATAAATCTAATTATTAATTTATAGGTTTTTATCAGAAAAAATACTTCCATACCATGGGATATTTCTTGTCTTATTATAGAATTTAGAATGATCCTGAATCAAGTCATTGAGGTCAAACACACATTAAAAGAAGGGATCTTCATAGTGGATTCCTTTTCCATATGTGTGAGGGCCAATGAGATTATTATAGTTTATCATTATATTGATTATACCACCCATGAATTCAAGATAATAGTTAGGGGTCACTCCCTTAGCCTTCACCACTTTCATCCCCCGTGAATTTTCTTGTTTTATAAAAATCTAATAAAAAGAGAAGTTTGAGAGAGAGAATATCACCTAATAGAGGTATTTTAATAAATAATTATTAATAAATTGGTGATAAATGTTTATAAGTAAATCATATATGTTATGTTATATATGAATATTGTTTTGGAGAAGATTTATAAAAGATATATATTTATTATATGGTATGTTTTAAAACATAAGAAGTAATTTGGGCATGAGATTATGGTTTCTTGTATCACTTTTTCTCCTATGATACATATTCCATATTCACCAATTATTTATTCTATGTGGTATATATACTACCCCTATGATATATTATATCATGGATCTATTTATCTTCATGATATTTAAAATTTAATTTGGTGTTATTTCTTTTTGGGGGCTTGCGATTCAAAAGATAACTAAGTGGTAACATTTTATTTCACAACCCCATCATTATTCAGGGTGGTTTATTTTTAAGTATTAGAGGAATATTTCTCTTCTATGCCAATGTTTTCTAAATAAATTTTCAAATTTTTATACTATTTTTCAATGATTTTTTAATGTAATTTTTATCCTTGTGGGACTTTTTACAAAAAATTATTAAAGGGAATATTTTTGGTGTTTTCTAAAAGGGGTATTTTTTGTATTTTATTGAAAAAGTGTAAAATGATTTTTTTAAATTATAAGTGTTAAATTGAATTTACTATAATATTGAAAAATAAATGATTTGAAGATTCCTTTAAAATTTTATAGGGTTCTATTGAAGGAAAATGATTTATTTATTACATTCTCAGTTTTTTGATTTTAAAAAGTATTTTTAAAAGTAGAGACTTTATTTGACTCAAAAAAAATTCCTCTATTATTTTTAAAGTATTTTCATTTATTTTAATATCCTTTGTTTAATATTACATTGATATTATACTCTAATGATACCATCCATTCTATTTATTTGGATAGTGTCTGATAATTTTCAATAGGGAATGTATTGATTTTCCGTATAATAGTTCATTAAATATGGACAGTTATTGATTATCAAGGCATATTGATTTGGTTATATTATTTATTCATATAAGGAATGCATTGTATAGAGTAAGTGGTGTCTTGGGTCTAATATACCCCTTTTATGAATTGGTTGGCCTCATTATACAAACTATCTTTGGTTTTTCTTGAGGCCTTACCCATTTATATAGATGTCATAGAAAAAGGCCTTGATGATATTTTTAGATATCATGGTTGATAAATAGAAGGTATGTTTCATATTATTAACATTATGAATTCCATCATTATGAAATTATTTATTGATTTCAATGTGATTATTCAATTAGTCATAATATAAATAGATATGTTTCGATCTCATGTGATTTTTTATATGGATTATTTAATCATCTATTATTCCTTCCATATTATTCTTTATTTATTTTTTAAATAGACTATGTTTTATTTGTTTAGCATATGTTTTAGTTATTTACCTTTCCACATTGTTTAAGATTATTTATTCATGATACCTTCCACTATACACATACCCTTACTGAGAATCTGATCTCACACCTTCCTTAAGTTTTGTTTTCCAAGGATGCCAAGAAGCTTTCTATGATTAATATTAGGGGATATGCTAAAGATAATAATGGAGTTATCAAATAAAACACTTTTTTTATTTTATGTTTTTAAAATGTAATGGGAATTTAATGTATGTGTCTAGTTTACCAATAAGACTAAACTATATTGTCCTTCAGGATCTGATTCCTTGTATCTAGTTCCATTGTAATAAAGTAACCAATAACTATAGAAAACCATGATTGGGGTCTTTAGAGTTGGTATTAGAGGATGTTTAGTAGAAACATTGGGAACTCAATTTAGGATAAAATATATTCGTAAACATAACCATATGCACGACATTGAGTATAATTACAAGTATAAGATGACATCCAAAACCTTATTAGGGTTGATATTATGTGGTTTTCCAGTATGATTATTATTTCTTATACTATTATTTTCAGTTTTAGTCAATGGTCGAAACTAAAAGGAATAATGTTAAAACATAATATGATGGACAATGCAGTGTTTCTGAGAAACTAAATTATATGATGAATGGAGAAAAAGATATTGTGATGATTCCAAATCATCTATCACGAAAAATGGAAAAAAATTAAACTTCATTGAGATTACTAACATGTTATATAATCATAAAAATAAATTTTATTGATGTTTTGGTGGTAATTATAATAGAGGTAAGAAAGTTTTATTTTCCTTTTATAGAGAATATTGGAATGAATACCTAGAATAATATCTCCAATAGATGGGAAGATATTTTCTATGTGGATATAAAGTGCATATTGTAAAAAATTTCCAAGGAATTGAATATAATATATTTGGGGAACATAGTAATTATCTGAGTTGATTCCCTAAAATAAGGGTTACTCCCTATTGAAAAGAATGATCTATAATATACAAATTTTAAAAGTTAAATGGTTGATGTGATTGTGTTTTAGAATTATTTTTAGCGATGATATTTTGGTTAAAGTAATGATGAAACCTATAAGGATTTCTCCTTGGTAGTTTTAATTTTATGATTTTAAATTATATTTTGAATGGTACTAATAACCATGAAAAGTAATTTATTGATAAGGTAATATTTTATGGAATCATATGATTGAGGGACTAATAACCATTAATATCTATTTGATATTAGCATAGTCCTAAAGTGTCTTGGGATGATAAGTATATGGTCAATCATAATTTTAAGGGCATATATACCCATTTTGAGGTTTTATGTGATGGGGGTTTAACATGGTATTTTGGGAGAAATATATGGTAATTAAACCCTTTAGTTTATTATACTTTTTAATAAAATGGTTATTTGGGGAATAATTTACTTACATTTTTGGACCTAATCTTAAAGTTGTTGATAACCATTTGGGTTAATATAAATTTTTTAGTTGTGTTATTTATGATTTATTGGGACAAAAGAGTTAGTAAATTTTGGGAATATATCATATATAAAGCCTTATTGGTTAAAATTTTGATTTGATGAGTAATGATATTTTTTTGGATATTCATCATATTTTTGGGAATGTTATAGTTTTACAAAATGGAAATAATGAACTTTGGGTGAAAGCCTATTGTATCTGGAATGTCCATGGGGCATTAAACCACAATCGAAGGGTGAAAAGGGTGTGATGCACACAAATGGCCTACGTGATGTCCTAGTTAGTATGATGTTATTTTAATTTAAATGATTTAACAAATAATTAATACATTGATTTTGGTAAGTATATTATATGTTATATATATATTGGGATTTTGGGGATTTTGAAGCCATTAATGACATTTTAGGAGACACTTCATTTGGTTGAAGTCTATTTTACCATTAGATTTAAATAAATGGATAATTTGGGAAGAATGTTATTAAATTTATGGAAGTAAAATATGAAGGGTATGTGATAACCTTTGAGTTTAAAAAATATATAATATATAGGTTATTGGTGTTATATGGTATATGTGCAATAAGGATAAATTTAATGGTGATTTAGCTTATTAGTATATGTTATCAAGGTATCCACATGTTTGGAATGTGGCATTATGAATCAATTTATGTATTCCTGGAGTAAATTTTCTATTAAGTTTTTTGGGTTTTGAATATGGTGAGTAATATTTTGGAGGAATATTAAAGATAACTACTTGTAGATTTGATTTCATTGAACTTTAGATATGATTATTTCATGTTAAAGTATGATTTATCTTTTTGGGTTACTTGTGCAGACCATTTTTGTTTTAGTAAATATTTACAGCCTAAAGGAATTACTAATGGATATTATGATTCATTAGAAGTTATTTAGATATAAAAAAGAATCTTGAATATCTATCTCCTAGTTTAGAAGATAAAGTGGAAGTAGATCTAATCAAATACAAAGGATGATATTATAATTTTGACTTTGATAGAAATAAAGAAAGTTTATTTTATCTATCGATTTATATGGATAGTAAAACAAATCCACTGACTTTAGGAAAATTAACTTGAAATTAAAATATTATCCATTTATATTTTTACTAAGAAATCAACTGTCTTCTAACTAATCATAGATTTATGGTTTTGTAATCGTTAACCTTATCATGGCCATATTATACATTGTTAACCATTAAACCTTGGATGTTAGTTTTCTATTCCATATCCATAATTTCAAATTCCATTAATTTTCACATATTTTGATTAATATTTTCATGATGAACTTTATATTTCTTTTTCCTTGTTTTTAATATCTATATTTATTAACCCTTTTTATAATGTGGATTTTCCAAAAATGAATTTTCAAATGTTAAACTCATTATTACCAATCATAGGTAAAAAATATGAGGTTGAAATTTATTAATGAAGGGTATAATATAACACCCTATGATTTTAAAATAGTACTATGTTTGATAGTGTATACAACGCACAACACAGAGCTTAAATGAACCCTAAAATATTATTATTTCAATATGACCATTATAACTAAGACATTAAATTGGCGGGTATAAATAGTATTAAAAATATTATGAAATATATATACATATATAAACTACTCAATAATAATTCATTGATTAATTATTATGAATTAATTAATCATTTTTTTTATTAAAGTTATTTTATGCTTCAGATATATGTTTTCTCTAAAAATGATTTTTAGTACATTTTTTGAGAAAATATTATATTCAATTTATTAAAATAATATAAATTTAATTTTTAAAAAATAACATATTTTTTTAAATCATCATTTCAAATTTATCTAAGGGTGAAGTTTTTTGTATTTTTCTTAAAAGATTTATTTTCCAGTGAAGAGTGAAAAAATTGATTTTTATTGAAAACTATATTTTTGTTTCAGCCATTTAAAAAGTTTAATTTTATTATAAAATGGTTTAAAAGTAAATTTTGATATATTATTTTACCCATAATTTAATTATGCTGATTTTAAACAATTATATAATTTAATTTGTATACAAACATTTTTCATACAAAAAAAGTATTTTAAGGAAAACTTGTTTTCCATCATGTTTTACCAGTTTAATTTTAATTTAAATTCAACCAATTATTTGATTTTATTTTTTTAAAATTGATTACAAATTTTTAATAAATAGTTAAATAATTTTTAAATCGGTCACTTTTAATTTCGGTCAATATTAATAGTAATAATGGTTATTTTTTTATCATGGTTAAGGGTAAATCAGGTAATTAAAAGATAAAAATAATATAATAAGGACTTTAAAATGACACTAACACATGAATAAATTTTATATGATGAGTAAAATTTGTTCTCATTCACCCAATATTTGGTTATATTTGAATTTAATCAAGAGTAGTCCTATTATATTTTAATTTTTTAATAAATTCCAAAAGTTCTCTTCACCTTAATTTTAAAAGGGCACCTCTTCCTTCAATTTTTACCACACATTTAGAAATATAACTCAGCCAATATCTAAAAATTTCTTTTCTAAATATACCAATATATATTCTAGAGGTTATTATCTCCTAAAAAGACCATTATTAGGTTCCTTAAGTAAGGATCTAAAGGATTTCTCCCAAAGAAGAGTTAATCATCTTACCCGAACCCTTTCAATTTATTTCTTATTATATATCTTCAAAATATAATGTATTTATCTTAAAATGAAAAATTAAGTATCATAAATATACATAAATTCTATTTTTATTATGAATACACCATTAACCACCCTATTTCCCTACAAATGTGAAGTGAAAGTATCGCTCATTCATATGTATGGATTACCATATCCACATAGCGATGCAATCCATTTTTCAGCACTATATTTTATGGATTGTAATTATGATGGGTTTACTATTTATATATTATATTTAAAACCTAATTATACTTTTTAACTGATAATATAATATTTAACATTTTACCATCCTAACCATTGGGAAGTGATAGCGTCGCTTGTGCGTATGTGTGGAAATCACCTCCACAAAGTGATGTGATTAATTTTTCATTTATATTTTAATTGGATAGTAATAAGGATGTTTTTGAAGAATATATAATGCTTTTATGAAATAATTATTATTATTTAAATTCAAATTATTATTTACTATTCTTTTGTTCTATCCATCAAAAATTGAAAACAACGTTCATGCGTACATACGACCTACCGTCTCCATGAGCGGTGTAATTCATTTTTTTATCTACAATTTTTTTATAAATCTCAATATATATATATATACAATGGATATATATTAATATTTTAATAATAATTATTAATATTATAGTGATTATTTAACCATGATCAATTTTCAAGGAATGAAACTACCAAATCAAAACATCCATGAAAAATGAAGCAGTTATCACCCCGAAGAGCGATTATAATAAAAAATTATTAATAAAGGGGTGATCAAAGTTTATAAGTAAGTAATATATGGAATGATAAATATCAATATGTATCATTAATAGATTTATAATAAATATATATTTACTGTACATTAGTTTCAAAAAAATTCAAAGGAAGTCAGGCAAGAGGTAAAAATTTCTCATCTAACTTTTACTTATATGAACCATATGTCATATTCAACACTTATTTATTTTGTGTAGAATATATATTGTTCCTCTTATATATAATATCCTGAATCACATTTTATTAATGGTAGTTAAATTTTCATTTGGATTTATTTCATTCCTAATTATTACAATTTAAAATAAATCCATGTGGTAAGGGTTTATTTCACAATCTCATCATTATTTGGGATTGATTATTTTTAAGTCTCAGTTGAGGAATATTTCCCTTCTATTTACATGTTTTATAAAAATGTTATCAAAAATATTTTTAATTTTTGCTATTTATTTTTTAAATTCATTTTTACCTCTTTTTACTTTATACAAATTGTTTTCAAAGGAACCTTCCTGTCAATATCAAAACATGGTACTTTTTGAATTTTCCAAGAAATGTTGGAAAGGAATGTTTTTTTAACATATATATCATGAATGGAATTTACCACCATTATTATACCTAAATAATTTGAATATTCATTTACAATTTTATAGGGTTATTTTCAAATAAATTGACTTCTTTATTATGTGATCATTCTTTAGATTTAAAATTTAATATTCAAAGTAGAAAGGGTATTTTCTCTAGAAATTTTCCAATGATATTTGTAAAGTAATTTTATATATGGAAACAATATTTTTTTTGAATATTATATTCAATATATACAATAATTATAACATCCATCATATTTATTTGGATGGTTTATGATTATTTTACTAGGTAATGTATTGAAATTTTGTATGATAGTTCTTACAATATAGACAATTACTGATTATTAAGTCATGTTGATTTAGTTTTATTATTTATTAATATGAGAAATTTATTGGACTTGTTATGTGATGAAAGGGGCCCTCTATATTTCCTTGATGCATCAGTATATCTCATGAGACAAACATGCTTGGATTCTATCCAAGGCCATACCAATTTCTATAGATATCATGGAACAAATCCTTGATGATATTTTCAAATTTCTTGGATGAGGACTTTATGGTAAGTTTAATATTATTTAAATTATAGATTCCATCATTATGAAATCAGTTATTTATGTCCGTATGATTATTCAATTAGTTAGAATATTCATGGATAAGTTTTGAGTTTATGTGATTGTTTATATAGCTTATTTTATAATCCTTTATTTCTTAAATATTATTCTCATGTTATTTTTTAAGTAAAATGTGTTTTAGTTATTTACCATGATATATTAATTATGGTTCTTTATTCACAATATATTTCATTGAATACATACCCATACTGAACATCTGATATCACCCCTTTCTTATGTTTTATTTTATGAAACATACTATGAAGTGTTTTCTGATTCAAATGTAGGGATATACTAAGGGGAATAATGAAATTATCAAAGAAAATACTTTGTAGCTATTATTTTTTTTAAATTTAATGTGAATTTCAAGTATGTATCTAGTTTACCGTGACTAAAAAACTATTCGATTCTTCAAGATTTGATAACTTTTATCTATTATAAATGTAACAAATTAACCACTAACTCTGGGAAACTAGGTTTGGGGTATTTACATCAAACATAACAAATGTCCAAAAATTAAACCATATTATAAGATATATGAAACAATACCAAGTATCCACTAAAAAAACAAATACTAAATAATATCTAGATAATGGAAATACTACTCAAACCACAACTAGTCTATTGATTTCTAACACCTAACGGATTCCTATCAAATATAGAAAAGAAAAATTTAAATGTACACTTGTGTACCTTTTTTACCTGAGATAAAACAAGTGATGTTACATATCCACTGATGCTAAAATATAGGGTTTGAGTATAAATATTTATTAGGCACCACAAAATATCTTTACTAACGTAGAAAAAAATAATATGTATGCAATAGAATGTGTTTAAGAATTTATATATATAATAATAAATAATTTTTCCTAAAAAAACACATATCAATAATTTTTATAATGAGTAACTACTTATAATGAAAGGTTCCAAACATATGTATACTATATTTGATCATATCTTTGTATCAGTAATAGGTAACAAATCCTTTAGGTAAATCCAAGAAATTATAATGTAAATTAGTTTATTGTGCATGCTCTTAATAGAGGGGAAATTATCCTGAGAAGGGGACTACATTATCTTAATTAGAACCAAAGGGGAAATAGATAGGTAAAAGGGATACATCTATTCAAAAAAGTAAATATCAAGTACATATGAACTCCTCAAATATAAATATTAATTACCAAGTAACCAATATATTTCTAGGCATAGCTATTGTACACATACTAGTAAAATGATTTATCCCAAAACCTATAATGATTAAAATGTCACAAACATATATATGTATATATATATATATACGAAATCCCTCACCCATATTTAAATAAGGAATAGTCCATGATTCTATATCAAGGAAACATAACTGATAGGTTGAACTATATATAATGTGTAACATAGGAAAATGGGGTAGTAATTTTATACATGTATATAATACTAATGTAATATTACCATGGAATAATCTAGTATCATATGTTTATAAAAACATAGAAAATAGATTAATCCAAATAAAAAATCATGGTGATAATCAATACATGCTAGTATTAAACTAAATTTATAAATAATGTTTCCCCCAAATTTACCCAACGGGTTGAAGGGGTTACTTGCGATACATATAAGGTTGTTGATTCCCTAGAGACCTACAAAAAAATATAAATACACACCACTATTATATATAGTGATTTTTATATAAGTATACAACTTATGGGATGGAATTTTTTCAAAGTATAGAACATGAAATGACCTGGGTCAAATCAATTTAGATGAATGGTCCAATCCTAGGTTATTTATATACATATATTGGATGGATTTATTATTTATAACATTTCAGTTTATTTAATTCAAGAAGTGCCCATTCAATGATATATGAGCTATCCTCATCACTCACTAGTTTAATATGTAAAACATTTCAATTCTAATCTCATATAGATTAGGAGAATCATTTTCATGAACACTAAAATGTATAGAAAAATATTAATATTGAAAATATTTGGCATTAAAATTCATAAAATATCAAAAATAAAATAAATCATTGAATGAAAATATAAACTCAAAAAAATTATTAAAAGATAATGGAATAATAAATAAAATCCATTAAAATATATAAAACTTCTATGGATCAACCCATTAGTGCTTTATAAATCCATTTATGTAAATATATAAATGGAGGATAAAAGTTGAATCATAGAAGATGAATTGAATATAAAAATAAGAAAATAATGAACACTTTTTCAATGTGTGAATAATTTTACAAATTTTGTTATGAATAAAATGAGTCGATGTTCCAATGGTATCACAATTATATTGAGAAAAATATAATTAAAGAGGATGAAAAAAAATTATTTGACATTCATTATTGAGTTAGAACAACTTAAAAACGATGAAAAAAACATATAATGTTATAATAAAAGTGTAACATTATAGTCAAAAACTAAAAAAACTAACTTTAATTTTCCCATTAAATCTATCTTAAATACATATTTTCAAAGACTTGTTTTGTCCCCCCAGCTACTAAATTTATCCTAATTTATTACGATGGTCAAATGAGGTTGTGAAGTGGGTGGAAAGTGGAATTCCCACCACTGACAAAAAAATTGGTGCTAGAAATTTCCCTCTTCATTATGAAAAAATAACCTTATAGATAGATAATTATGGTTAGTTAATAGAATAATATAAATTATATAATTGTTTATTTTATAAATTGGTAATATTTTAGACCAATTGAATTATCTGTTATGGATTTGTGAAAAATATAGTGGGTTTTTGTTATGTTCCATGAAATAAATCTAGAAATGTTTTCATCAACTTGGGATTATTATATAACCTTAAAAATATTTTTATTTTACTAAACCAAAATTTATTGAAATGTTTCCCATGATATTATGTTTCCACATTAGAAAATTAAACTAAATTAGACATGTAACCTAGCCACTAAATTCATTTTATTAAACATGTTTACTATTTATATTTCTAAAAAAAATTGGTCCATCACCCTAAACAATAATATTTCCTTATAAATATCCCATTTCCACATAAAGATAACATATTTCAAATAAATTGAGTATTAATATACAATAATTTTAAATTCACATCATGAATAGATAGTGTTTTATATGATGTTGATAAATTGGCCAAGATTAATTCACTTTAGATGAGAATTATAAACATATAGAGAAAATCTATTTAAATTTAAAAATGTTTTAATATTAATGTTTTTGACCAATTATTTTTAGGAAATAACATCAAAAAATAATGAAAATTAGCCACTTTAAGTAGTTAGTCACCCCAAAATTAATATTTTTTAGTCCCTAGAAAATAACTATCTCATACACATTAAAATTAAATTAACCATTCTAAACAAATTTTAACATATAATGTTTTTTATTAATAACTTTAATGTAACAATACTGAAACCAATAAAAATTATTCAAAAAAAGAAAGTAATAAATAATATAAAAAACCCAATCGTGTTATTTAATCTATTTTTTATTTTCAAATAATCCATTTTTAAGGGAAAAATGGAAACCCTTCAATATATCAATTCATCCCCAATTTGAATCTATTTATAATTAATAAATAAAATCTGTCATGATTCATAGAAATCAAGATGTTGGTTTTCATTCTTGGGGAAATATAGGGAAGTACTGGGTGAGAATCACATTCTATCTCTAATATTTTTATTTTTTTAATGTGTTTATTTTTTCAGGGTAGTTGAAGTTTTTCTCAGTCAATATTAACCTGTAGTGAGACATTTCTAAAGACTACCAGGAATTATATCCTTTTGGAAATAATTTATACTCACATTCATATACATTTTCTCAAGTAAACTTTATTAATAAAATATTTAAACTATAAAAAATAATGATATAATAATAATTTGGGGATGGAAATTGATTTTTTTACTATACCCAAGTTTCAGAATCCACATATTAAGTCAATCCATTTCTCTATGTGCATATTATATATATTTTTTAATATATTTTTTTCACTCATATTAAAAATAAAATGATTAAAACCCCTATTTTATTTACTTATAGATCCCATGAACTCAAAATCTCACCCCATAATCCCAAGTACATGCACTATGACATTTAATTTATTGGATGAAAATTTATGTTATCAAAAAATACGTCTGAAAAAAATTCCTACCAAAATTGTTCTTTTGAAATTAAAAATGATTTAAGATTTGAGTCGAGGAATGAAAAATTATCTCTTGTGTAATTTTAATGTCACAAATTATATTATCAAAAGAAGGGATAAATAATTTTATTCTTTTAATGAACTTTAAAATTTTCATTTCTTGTGAATTCTTAAATTTTTCTCCCCCATATTATAATGGAAGTACCCATGACATTAAAAAATAAAATGAAAATGGGGGGAAAATATAGTGTAGAAATTAAAAAAAATGAAATTTTAAATAAATTTATGGAAAATAGTCACTTTATAGTTTGAAGATGATGTTTTTATCACAAATAATTGATCATTTGAGATTCATGTCACCTATAGACACCACATAGGCTGGGGAAGATTGGGTTTTAACTCTAGAAAAAATATTATTTTATTATTAATCTTTTATCCTCAACAAAAAATGTTTATTTTAGAACATCAAACAACGAAGTAATAAACATGTCATAATATAAAAATAAAATGTTTATATAAACTAATATATAAAAAAATTATCAAAATATAAGTATATATAAAAAATGATAGAAAAGGGAAATAGAAAATCATGTTGGCCAGTGGTGGGAATTATTCCCCTATTGCCCTTAGGGAATGGGTTTCAGCCACATAGACTCACTAGAAGTGACGGGTTGTCCCCAATTCTACAATTTTGGGGGGAGGGGTGATGTACCCAATAGATTGTGACAAATATTTTTGATTTTTGTTATCAATAATAAGTAAATTCAATATATTCTAAAGAGAAAATGAAAAATGAATGAAGATATTCAATGTATGAAATACATATTGGGGACCATATTTATAGTGATTTCATCATTGTCTATAATTGTATATTTGAGATCTATTCTAGTTGGCGATGAATATTAAAAAAGAGAAAGTTGTTGTTTCTTTGAATTTTTGATAAAAAGTTTTATAAAAATAGTTTCTTATATATGTAATGATTATTGAGTTGGAATTTATTAGAATTAATGAACTTTTTTATTATATGATGAAATAACTTCTATCATTATGAGTTTGAGATACTAACTATAATTAATGAATAATAAATATAACTGAAGAGTAATAAAATACTACTAGAACATTGAGTAACCATCCTTTTATTAACAATAATGATGGAAATTTCAAGCTCTTGTTATTTGTATATATTTCACATCTTTTAGCATAGATATATTGTGTCCATATCATCAGAGATAAATATTATGATTTCTAAATAAAGATCATGAGTTTTATTGTTTTGTTCATGAATTTTTAAATATATTTATGAATAGGCAATAACTTTATTATTCTGTATAAAGAAACAACCGAGTCCTTTTTTTTATCACATCACCATAAATCACAAATCCACCATTTTCTAATGTTAGAGTCAAAATTTAAGAATTCACTAATATCTTCTTCAAATTTTTAAAACATTCTTCACATTAATATTTTCAAACAAACTTAATCCACATATGAGTAATCTTGGTTAATAGGTTAGCTAACCAAGAAAAATTCTGAATGAAAGCTGATAGTAACAAACTAAACCAATGAACCTTTGTACCTCGGTTATGTTTGTTAGTGTAGTCCATTCCTAGACAACCTTATTCTTTACAATATAAACTGAGATTCCATTCTTAGAGACAATATGGCCAAGAAAAAAACTATTTGAACTTACAATTTACACATTCTAAACATCCCATATAACTCTTTCCTTCTAAGTATATCTAGAACAACCAATAAGTGGTTCTCGTGGTCCTCATATATTTTTAAATATATCAATATATAATTAATAAATACCAAAAAGAATTCATCAAGATATTACATAAACACTCTATACATTATATACATAAAAATATAGGGTGCATTAGTTTTTCCAAATGGCATTACTGTAAACTCATAATGTCCATACATAGTTAGAAATTCTATCACTGGAATATCTTCTTTCCTCACACGCAACTGATTATATCCATAATGAGGTTCAATATTTGAAAAATATTAATCTCCATGAAGTTGATAAAATAAATCATCAATGGAGGTAGGGGATATAGGTTCTTTATTTTAATAGAATTTATTTCTCTATATTCAATGCATAACCTCATGGATCAATATTTCTTCTTTAAAAAGAAAACTATGCCTCCCCTAGAGAAACAATAGGGTAAATAAATACCACATCACTCAATTATTATAGTTCTTTATTGAACTCCATTGATTCCATAATGTCCATTCTATAGGGAGTCCTTGATATAGGTCTTTCACAAGGAATTAAATCAATAGAGAACTCAACTTCTTGCCCTGGAGGATATCCAGGTAAATACTTTGGAAATACATGAATATATTCTTTCACAATAGGTAAATCTTCAATTTCTCGATTTCCTTCATCATATAATGATTATGTGTCCTCTTCCTCCCTATAAATTTTATCTAGAAGAGATACTGGAGGTGGATCAATATATGAATCAGATGATGGGGTTTCTTCTTTAAAGATATGGAATTATACATCTTCCTCAGAAAGCATAATTTCCTTTTTCTTACAATATTTTTTAACATCATATTTTGAAATCCAATTCATATCAACGATTATATGAATGTTAATCATAAGTATGATGACAAGTTTAACAACTAAATCATCTTAATATGTCATAAATTGATTGACCAACACATATTTGTTGCAATGAGACTTCTATTAAGAGTTTTGACTCACAACTACTTTATTAAATCAAAAGGGAAATGTATAATTTTATTAGAAAATTGGGAAGGTATAAAAGAATGGGATGATCCAGAATCAAATAAATCATTGAACAAGTTTGAGGAAATGATTAAAGTACCTACCACCACATCATTAAGAATTTCAACCACAGTAGTTATGTTGACATAAACTTGGAATTTTTCCATATACTTTTACTTGGAATGATTACTTGAAACATAGGAAAATCATTTTTATAATGTCCCATATATTTACAATTTTAGAATTGAGCATTGGTAGATTCATTATTTCCATTAAAATCATGGGCATGGTGGTCTTTTTCTCCACACTTGTAACAAACTCCCATTCACTTTTGGAAAGTACTATGGTGTTTATTCCCATAATTATCACATGATGGAAATTTAAATCTTCACTTCTTTAACTATTTCACCATTTATTTTCCACAGTGTTTATCAACCCTCTTATTCTTTTTCTTTCCTTTAAATTCATAAGGCTTAGAGAATTATTTTTCTATCTTGAGAGAACATGAGACTATATCTTCATATAATGAGAAATTTTGGGAGACTAGTTCCCTTTAGAGGAATGGTATAAACACATCATATAACCAATCAATATTTCTCTTTGTATTGTGTATATAATATGTAACATGGATTTCTAACCTTGTAATTTTGGATTCATACTTATCAATATTTGCATATTCCTTTTTCCTTAGATTCATGAATTTCCTCTCCATATCCACTCTCTATTCGTGAGGGAAATATTCTTTAAAGAAAATTTCATTAAAATACATTCATTCCATGTTTTCAATTTCTTCCTCCTCCTTCTTGTTTTTAATCAATGACCAACATTGATTTGTATCACCTGAGATATGACAAATTTTCATGAAAATCTTCTCTCATTCATTACTTTTCAAGGTGAGAAATATCTTCGCTAAGTAACTTTTCCACTACTTAGAAATGAATGGGTTTGTAGTCTCATTGAATATTGGAGGATGTCATCTCATACAATGGTATAATAACATTACACCCTAATGTGGATAAAGATTCTCCATATGGGTAAGGTTATTATTCATAACCTGATTCAGCTGTCCTAGAATAGTTATAAGTTGATGAGCTCCAATTATAGCATCAACTCCAATATCATTATCTTGAATGGGAGGGAAATCCCAACGTGGGATACTCACATTGATATGGCTTCCATTACTTTCACTATGTACCATTTCTAAACAATTGAATACATTAAATTAGGATATGAATCATAATTCATAATTTCTAACTAGAAGATCACTTCGCATAAATTGGAATTTATGCATAACTAATCTCATAAACATTGTTTCTTTAGGGACATATTTACCTTTAAATCGATCATAATGGTTTGTAAAGAAAATTTTTATTATCCTAACCATATCCCTAGGGATTGTTAAACCTGGTGCATTGTAAGGCTCATTTTCATGTAGTAGTTTACCCCAAGTCAAGCCTAGGATACCATGTTGAAGTTGATACCCCTAGGTACATATGTGCTAGAACCACATCCTATTGTAGTATCCAGATAGGGATTTATTTCTAGTAATACCCACATAATATATATCTTACCAAAATTATAGAGTTTTATTCTATTATTATCCTCAAGTTATATCTTAGGGTTATGTTTCCTTATCTATGTTTTCAAAATATAGTTTCATAGTTTTCTAAAAATCATTCTATGATACCAACTACAGAGACCTCGAACCCATTAGATTAGATATGATTCCTTAAATTAATACATTTGTAGAGATACAAGACTCTAATCCCAAAGTATTGATAAATTTAGTATTTTTGGAAGCCATAATGCATACATGAACTTTAAATTATAACTGGAATGAAAGTAAAATATAGAAATTTTATTAAAAACACCCATAAACTCCTTGATAATCCATGAAATTCATTCATAATATACAACTTCGCATCCTGGGGGAAAATAAAACATAAGAAAGGGGTGAGATAAAATGCTTAATAAGGGTAATAAATACATCAAAAGCTATCATAAACATAAAAAATAATCCATGGTGAATAACTATAAACACATTCCTTTAAAACATAATCTTCAGCATAATATGGGAGGAATAAAAGTGGATTTAATAATAACATAATAAAACATAACCATGGATATTATACTAGTTGAATAATAACATAGAAAATAAATTAATAGTTTCATAATGAGGTAACTCATAATGTTGAACCTCATAAACATACCGTCAAGGACTTGACCAAGACATCATACATAAGGGGTAAAAACCCAATCTAGTTTGTCTCGTGAGAACTATCAATGCATTGAGTGGATATAGTGGGACCCTCCTATACCTTACTATGTTTAATTCATTCCTTATATGAATGATGTGAAACATAAACAACATATAAATACGATATTTAAATAACATTCCCCAATTAACAAACATAGTCGCTAATCATTCTGAGTAATACGGTGAATGGTACCAATATAGAACATCCACAGTCGAACTGATCATACACCATTAAATAAAATATGGTAGATAATAATAATAAGATATCAATATCAAAAAATATTAATTTATAAAATATTTTTCGAAATAGATGAAAATACTCTAATAAAATCATCAAGGAATTCTAGAGATAAATACCCTTTTTACTTTTCAAAAAAGATTTATTATGGAAAAATATTTGTATAAAACCAGAACTAAAATAAATTAGTTTTTGATAATAAAAAGTGTGATGTTTAGAAAAATATTAGTGTCTTAAAATAGATTATGTAGTGTGATTAAAAATTAGTAAGAAATTGGGAAGTTCCCATCAAATAAAGAGGGATTATTCTAGGTACATATCTATAGAACATTAAAAAATAATTTATGAGGATTAAATAAGAATAAATTAGAATTATATTGGGGTAAATAGAGAGAAATTGTAACTCTAATGAAAAATGGAGGTTCCTGAAGAAACCCTTACCATATGTCTGAAATCATTCTGTACTTGTACTTATCATCCTGGATAATGAAATTAGATTATTTAATAATTTTATTCAGAACCTATTCAATGTGTATTTTATTTATCATAATTTTAATAAGTTCAATTATATTATTTTTATTAGTTATAAGATTCTATTTGGTCATTATGGGAGTGTTCGTTTCTTTGGCTTTCATTATCAGTTTACTTGTATACATGTACAAAAGAACATGTAAAATTGGAATAGTTTTCCAGAATAAAAATTATATGTGATTAATTAAAATAAATAATATTAAGTGGATATATAATTCATTTGTTTATTTTAGTTGAGGATTAATCAATAAATAAGATGTTAGTGATAATCATTTAGATTATTTTGGTGGTTTTTCGATCATAGTAGACTAGTTTTGTTTTATTAATTAGCATAATGAATATATAATGATTCAAAAGAATTAATGACGATATAATACATATATTATAATATTTTTTAACCATAAAAATGGTTTTATAACAATACATGAATGAATTAATGGAAATTTAAAACTTGTCATCCTTCAATGTGATAAATCAACACATCATCGATGATGTTTTAATTTTTAGAAAAAATGGAAAGAAGAGGTATTTCAAGATGGATTATTACATAAACACAATAAAAATATAGTATATATAAGATACTGGATATATTATGTTACTTTGGGATATAAAGGTGAGGGGAAAATAAGAAAATAATAGAACTTAAAAAGAAATGAGTGGTTTTTACCTCATTATTTTCTCCTCTATGAGAACCTCTTTAAGGAAAAAAGTTTGGTATTTTGATGAGAAAAATGGATGATATACATGGAGGACGGACCTAGGAATATTAATAAGAAGAAATTTGTCAAGGATAAAATATTGGAAGTTTTTAGGAGAAGTGGTGGTGAGGGGTGGTATTTATAGGAGAGGGGAGGGGTGATTTCTCATTATTTTATTCATTAGTTTATTATTTTAGCTCAATATTATAAATACATTGAGAATTATCACTCAGTATACCAAAATAATGAAGTATATTAAGATATTATAGGCTTATATCATCCACATATCACTTATGATTCAATAATTATTATATTTTTCATTTATCATAAATTTTTTTATTTTACTATTCACCAAAAATTCATGTATTTTAGAAAAATACCAAAAAATCACTGTAACCAATTTTCAATATGTAGAATTCAAAAATGGACTCCATTTTACGATAATAATTTTTTATATATGATAAATTTAATTATTAATTATAATCATTATTTATTCAAAAAATACCAATTTTAATATTATAACTACTTTGATAACACTTTTAAAAATTAACTAAAGTGTAATAAAATTATTTTAAAATAATAAAATAAAAATTTATGAATTTATGAATTTATTTTATGAAAATAAATATTCTAAGTCATTATAAAAATTTAAAATTGTAAAAAATCATCTATGCTTTATAAAAATACCAACACTTAATTTATCATTTTCACACCCTTTATTTACTTAAACTACGATATAATTATATCATATTTTTATTTATAGGATGGATAAATTTTTTAACTCTTTCATTGGTGATGTTTCTATTATATTGGTTGGTTTATGATTCATAAAGGTTACAGTATTATTCCGAATGTCAAGTTAATATTTTATTTTTATATGACCCTTGACTTATAAAAATACCTATTATTTAATTAATTCTAAATTTATAATGTTTTTATTTTGTTATAAAAATTATTTTATGGTATTTATACTATATGACCCTCTTATTCTCTTTTTTTCCTTTAAATTTGTAAGACTTAGAGAATTCCTTTTCTATCATGATTGTAAATGAGACTATATCTTCATATGATGATGAATTTTGGGCGACTAGTTCTCGTCGAAGGAATGGTTTTAACCCATAAAATAACCGATCAATCATTCAATTTAGATTTCATATGTTATCTGAAGCATGAATTTCTAACCTTGTAAAGTTGGATTCATACTTAGCAACATTCTCATCTTCCTTTTGCCTCAGATTCAATAATCTCTTCTCCATGTCCACTTTCTATTCGTGAGAGAAGAATTTTTATATGAAATTTTACTTAAAATCATTCCATTACATGTTTTATATTTCTTTATCCTCCATCATGTTTTGAATCAATGACCACCATTGATACACATCTCTTAAGAGATGATAAATTTCCATGAAAACCTTCTCCCTTTCATTAGTTCTCAGAGAAATAAATATCTTTTCAAATTAACATATCCACTATTTAGCTACAAATTGGTTTGTACTCTCATTGAATGTTGGATTTCATTGTCTCATAAAGTAGTCTAACATTTTTACAGCCCATTTTGGATCAGGATAATCAATATAGGTAGGTTTATTATTCATAACCTGAGTCATCTTTCCAAATATAGTTATAAGTTATTTATCTCTAGTTGCAGCTCTAACTCCAACATCAATATCTTGAAAGGGAAGTAAATCAAAATATGGGATACATGTATTGATACGGTTTACATTCCTTCAACTATGCCCCATTTCTAAATAATATCATAATGTAAATTATGTTATGAATCGTAATTCATAATTTTGAACTAGAAAAAACACATAACATAAATTGGAATTAATGCATATCTAATCTCATAATCACAAAAATGGTTTCATTAGGGACATATTTGATTTTAAATCCTTAATAATGGCATGTAATGAAAATGTGAATTATCCTAAAAGTCTACCTCAGATGTGTAAAACCAAGTGTGTAGTAAGGGTCATTTTCATGTACCAAGTTATCCCTCGTCAGGCCCATGACACCTTGTCAGAGTTGATTTCCCTAGGTACATATGTGTCAAAACAAAATCCACTTGTAGTATCTAGATTGGGATGTATTTTTAGGAAGGCCCAAACAATCTATACCATACCAAAATTAAAGGATTTTCTTTTATTATTATCATCAAGGTCTATATTATGGTTATGTTTCCTAGTCTATATTTTCTAAATCTAGTTTTTATGGTTTCTACTACACTTCCTCAGATAACAACTATTGTGACCCGAACCAATGTAACCCAGAACTGGTGCCTTGTATTAATACATTGGAATATATATAAGGATCAAATCTTAAAGGAACAATCAGTTTAGTTGTTTTAGAAGTCATATTATATACATGAACTTTATATATAAACTTGAAAGGGAGTACAATATATAAATTATAATAGAAACATCCCAAAACTCCTAGATTATCTCTGAAATTCATACATAATATATTTGTTTTCATCTGAGGGAAAATAAAAAATAATAAATATGTGATATAATATGCTTAGAAAGATTAATAAAAATAAAGTAAGTTATTATAAACATAAATAATAAGGCATGATGAATAAATAAAAACACATTCCATTAAAACATAATCTTGAGCATAATATGAAAGGAATAAAAGCAGATTAAATAATTATATAATAGAAATTAACAATGGATATTCTACTGGTGAATAATAGCATGATCTATAAATTACTAGTTTCATAATGATGTAATACATAATTTTGAACAACAAAAACATAACATTAATGCCTCATCCAAGACACCATACATAATGGGTAAAAACCCAATCTAGTTTGTCTCATGAGACCTAATGATGCCTTGAGGGGCTATAGAAGGACTGAACCATAACATTCCATGTATAATTAACTCTTTATATGAATGGGTTGAAATATAAACAACAAATATATGTGATATTTAAATAACCTTCCCCAATCAATAAACATTAACACTAATCATTCAATGTAATATGGTGAATGGTATCTAGATAGAACATCCATAGTCAAAATGATTGTAAACTATTCAATAAAATATTTTAGATTATAATAATAAGATATAAATATCAATAAATTATAATATTCTAAATAGTTGTTGAAATAGATGAAAATACTCTAATAAAACCATCTAAGAAATCTTCTGAAAAATGCCCTTTTTACTTCTCAATAAACATTTCTTTTGGAAAAATATTTTCATAAAACCAAAAATTAACTAAGTTATTTTTACATGATAAAAATTGGGATTTCTAGAAAAAAAATTGTTTTCTTAAAATATATTATTGATTGTACTTAAAATGGGTAATAAATTGGGAAGTTCCCTTTAATCATGACTGTGTATCGGGAATAATTCATAAAGGATCATTATAAAACAAGTAACTCCCCATCAAATATAGAAGGATTTGTCTAGGTTAATATATATAGAAAATTTATACAGATTTTATGAGGATAAATTATAATAAATAATAATTATATTGGGGTAAATAGAGATAAATCGTAGGCCAAATGGAAAATGGAGGTTCAGAAAGAAACACTTACTTTATGTCTGTAATTGTAATTTTCATCCAGGGTAATGAAATTAGATTAATTAATATTTTAATTCATAACCTATTAAACATTTATTTTATTTATAATAATTTTACCTAATTTATTTATGGTCTTTTCATGAGATATAAGATTCGATTTCATTGTTTTTGGGAGTGTTCGTTTCCTTGGTTTTTATTATTGGTTTACTTGTATATGTGTACAAAAGAACATGTAAAATGGGAATAATTATCCCAAATTAAAATCATATGTTATTAATTAACATCAAAAATATTACATGGTTGTATAATTCATTTGGTTATTTTCATTGAGGATGAATAATCAGATAATACTTTAATGATAATCATTTAGATTGTTTTGGCGGTTTTTCGTTCATGACACACAGTTTTGTTTTATTAATTAGAATCATGTATATTTAATGGTTATATAACATTAATTTGGTTGTAATACATTTATTATAATATTTTCTAAACATAAAAATGCTTTTATTAAAATCTTTGAATGCGTTAATGGAAATTGAAAACTCTCCATCCATGAATGCGATAAATCAACACAAAACGGATAATGTTTTCATTTTTAGAACAAAAGGAGACGGAAGCGAAATTGTAACACCCCAGGTAAATAAATAATATGACATTTTTATTTTTATCTATATTTGTGAATGAAATATTAATATGACTTTAAATGGGACGCTATGCTCGATGGTGTACCCAACACGCAACAATGAGTTTCCTGGGAATCTTACGTTGCACTCTAATAATAAAATAATATTATTTTAAATGGTAGTTAACATATAGCCATTGTATTTGCGGGAATGGATATAAATAACTAAAATATGATTATATATGTTTTTAAATGTTTTTACATTTATCCAATAAAGGATAGAGGCTTAAAATACGGAAAGAATTCAAGTTTAGGCGTATATGCCCTAGTTTTCACTAAAGGTTCACTAATCGCCTTTTGATGGAGAACTGTCATTAAATATAGTTTTGATCACTCTTATACATTATTTTGGACCAAATAAAACTCTTATTTAGAATTGGGACATCAAAATTTACTTTGTGTAAATTTTTGGTATCTTTCCGATAAAGTTCATTTTTTCAATGAATAGTGTAAAATGTTGTATTTTAATTCAAAACCACTTTTTAATCTAATTTATTTATATGATTATATTATCTTTTAAATTGGTTTTAAAGTTAAATTAGAATATATTTTTACCATTAAATCCAATAGTGGTCGTTGGAATTAATTTCACTTTGAAATCAGACTTAAACTAGTATCAATATTTTGATACTTATTGTTTCATAAAAACACGCTATTTGCTTTGACAGTGGGAATTAATTATTAAATTAATTAATCTGACTTATATGTTTTTAATTTTTTAAAATAGTCTTCATTTTTGAATTCGGAATATCAAATATATCTTAGGGTGAATTTTTGGGATTTTTCTGAAAAACTTCAATTTTTGATGAATAGTGAAACCACTAAGTGGTACTTATAAAAACTGATTTTTCCGTTTAAATGAAATTTAGCCATCTTTGTGTTTTGAATTTCGAAAATCTGACATACATGGTTGTAATTAAGAAGTGAAATGTGGTTTAATGGGATAAAAATAATTTTTTGGTGAATAGTAACTTATAAAGTTTTTAATCGCGATTAGAGGTAATTAGTGTAGTTTAAGGTAAAAATAATGTTTTAATAATATTAAATGAACATTACACATGTCCTAACCTCATTGTATGTGTAATGGCCGACCAAGACAAGCCATGGGTCAAATTGGGGACCCCATGGATCCACTTTGGTTGGGAAATGACATAAATAACTTTTTATTTAATGTAAAAGTAAAAATGACACAAACATGATATGTTTTACTAAAACATTTTTTAAGTGGGGTTATACAAGTCATATTTTTTATTATAAATAGTCATTGAAAAGATAAAAATATTTCCTACATCATAGTATTTTTTTATAATTTTTAGACATTAAATAAATTAAATTATTTATGACATAATAATGATGTAGTGATGACATCATTATTTGACGATTTAAATAAAATGGAAAGATAATGTAAAATAAATGAACTAAACATGTCAAAAACTTATTGGATGGGTGGATTTAGAACCCTTATCACCTTATCCACGAATTATATCAATGTGGGACCTTTTAAAACCGAAACACATTTTCAAATAAAGTAATATTTCTTACTTTCCAAAAGTGCCCCTCCTCTCCTCTTATAAAAGGCCCCCACCTATACCTCATTTCACATACTCCTCAAGCCTTTGGCTCGGAAAACCCTGCCCATTTACTCTCTACACATCCCTCTCCTCATCCTAGAGGATTCCCTTTGGGCATAATCCTTTCAAAGGAAGCCTTTAGGCTCAAATCAAAAGGAGTTACACTTTTAAAGGTAATTCATTCTCTCATGTTCATTTGTTTTATTTTGCTTCTCCAACCCCATAAACTCTTTTTATTTACTTCTTTTGTAACAACACCAGTATATTCAATATACTAGGATGTTGTTATAAGATTTATTATAGCTACACTCTCACACAACTACATCAAATGGTTAAAGAACATACGGTTTCCGTGGATGGCGAAATTCTGCCTCCCGAAATGATGATTGTTCAATACTCATTTAACACCTTCAAAGGTGGCCATTATGATGTCACTATTTTTATATATGATATATAATATGTTTATTTTTTATTTATGCTTCTGTATTTTTCATTTGTGTCTTACCTTTATGGCATCCATTATGGGTATACGCGATATCTTCATTTTAGGAAGTGCGGACTACCGCCCCCTCAAAGTGATGTGATTCGTTAATGCCATACGTGGGACGTATAAAGGATGTATTTAATGATATTATATATGATATTATACTGGAATTATAATATACCTTTATATCATTATTATTCCATTCTATAAAATACGAAATAGAAATGAAAGTAGCGTTCATGCGTACGTACGGCTTACCGTCTCCATGAACGGTGCATTTCATTTCTTACCTCTAAATGATTATGTAATGTTATAAATGAATGAATGTACTGGATATATATGAAATATACATCATGAATAAAATTATGGGTATAATAAACATTTGGCCACATGAACAACATGTAATTGTAAGAAGTCCACTTTCCACTTAAGAACCAAATACCGACAAAATGAACATAATTAACTTAAATGATTACATAATGTTTATAACATGTCAATAATTTATATAAAAGGAATAATGAACTTGGAAAAGGTTCTTAAGAAAGTATAAATTAACTCAAGTTTATTATTCAGGACGTTAAAGAACGATCGAGTCAAGTCGGACCCGAGGTAAGGGATCCTACTCCTCTCTTTCTTTTTAAGTACACACTTTTATGTCATTCCTTTTAAAGATCATCTTTCTTGTTATTGGGATGATATTTTATATTAAACTTACTGTAATTTTTATGTTCATGTGATGAGAGACCCTATTCTCTCTCATAAATCCATTTTGGAAGTTTTGAGTGGCGCCGTTAGGCTGCCGAACTTTCGTAAGAGATCTAACATCTCTCTTTCTTTTTAAGTACTCTCCTTTATGTCACTTCTTTTAAGCTCCTCTTTGTAATGTTGGGGGATGTTCTTTTATATTCCTCTTGCTTTACATTATATTGTAATGTGATGAGATACCCTATTTGATCTCATCAATCCATATTTGGAAGTTTTATGTGGTGCCGTTAGGCTGCCGAGTTTTCGTGAGGGATTTTTCATCTCACTTTTATTCCCGTGAGATTTATGCTACATTTGCCACAAATTCCATTGAGTGGTGTATGTACTGCCCATTATTCTACACTTTGTGTAATATACTTTCGTTTATGATTATTTACATCAATGATCTATTGTCCTTCTTTCATGGGGTGTATGTTTTGAAAGATACCCAAGTCGGTAAGGGAACCTTTCACCCTCCTCTTTTTTTAAAAGACTTCTTTTGTTGGGTCTTTTAATTTGCATATTGTTATGTTGGGATATGTTCTCATATATCCTTATTGATGTAAATTTTATGTCCAAGTGATGAGATACACTTTTTATCTCTCATCAACTCATTTTGATGTGATGCCGTTGGGCCGTCAAGGGAACTTTTAACCCAATTTCGATTTCTTTGGGTTCAACATGTAGTCATTGAATATGTCATCCATTGAATATGTGTGAATGACCTTTTATTGTTTTACACTTAATATCCACTTATATTGGGTGTATTTATATTTGTCACACATATTTTTTAGATATATTTGTCCTTAATTTAAGGATACCTTCTTTATAAGGGATTTCATCACATTTGACATTTCTATTGAGGGTTCATTGTTGTTATGCACAAATTCGCTCTTATATGGTTTATATACTGTCCTTTGGAGTATTATATCATGAATCCTTTTATTCTCATGATATTACAAAGTTCTGACTAAATGTTATTCCTCAATTATTGTATTCAAGTGTCTCTAATTTTGGTAAAACCCCTTTAACCAAAATATCGCTTTAAATGTTTTAATTATTTGTTATTATTAATATCCATGTTTTCAAAATGGTGTTAAGGATTTATTTATATGGATATTAATGGTTTAACATTTTAAAAGCTTCAAGGTGGAATGGGACACTTTGATTAAAAATTCTCCTTATTAAATGTTTTAAATGGTTTTGGAAATGGTTTCTTTTTGTATGGATTCATTATTTAAAAATACTAAAATGTTATATTGTGATTGAATTGTGAAAATGTTATGTTTCCTTTATTCATGTTTTATGTGACACATTTATGTTATGGTTCTTGGGCATTTTTATGAAAACGGGTGGTTCCGTGATAAACTAAGGGCGGGTGAGCCCGATATAGCTCTCCAATGCATTGGGTAACGCAAAGGAGTGAAACGTTAAGGTTTCTCCGAAGAGATTTAGGGAATATACTGTGATGGGTATTCCAAACGTAACCAAGAGGGTTACTCCCTACATAAGAATGTTATGAATGCCTCAAGTTACCTTTATGTCTTATGTTTTCTATTATTTATTCATGGTTTGATGAGGTATGTTAAAGTGCCTTTGTTTTATGGGTAAAGTATGATTTCATTCTTATGTATATATGAACTCATGTTTCCTTTCCATATTTTTGTATCCCATACCGAGCTTCTTATGCTCATACCAAGTGTTTGAAATGATTTTCACAGGTCAAGGGAAAGGTACATGATGTGATGATAGTGTCAAGGATGTGTCAAGAAAGAATCCTTGTTTTATTTTCAATATGATTCCATTGATGGGAAGAATGAATACTGTCTTTTATGTAACCACTTTTTTTAAATGTGGAATGTAATGCAAGTTTCATGATCTAATTCTCTAAAACTCCAAACCTGAAAAGATCCTTAATGTGTAATCTTGTAATAACTCAAGATTAAGTAAGGTTTAAGGATGGGGCCTTATAGTTGGTATCAGAGGTCGGTTTAGATAACTTTAGAGGTTAGGGTATTCTCTAAGCACAAGTGAAATTACCATAATGGTAAGGATTTCAGAAAGAGTGCTAGTTTTAAATAAAGTGAATGAGTAAGTATATCTTAGTGTTTACCTTCCTCATTAGTACATGATGGTTTTTTTGATATACTCACACTGACATTTATGTTTCTAGTGAATGGATGGATCTAGAAGGCACCAAAGAGACAACAGGTTTGAAGGAAACTGTGGTGGTTCTATGATTAAGATACTAGATAAAATGGAGGATTCAATGAGGAAACTCGTGGTTGTTCTAAACCAACAATCAAGGAGTCATGATCAACCACGTGAACCTTGGTATGTTCTATAATGCATCATGTACGAGATGACCAATCGATGTTGAAGTTCAGGTAAAAATTATTGTGGTAACCATTAGAGTTTATATGATCCTTACTTTTGAGGTAATTATGGGTTATTATATGATATGCTGGAAAATGAAAGGAATGAGATAAACTTGAGGTTAAAATATGTTATGATTATTTTTGAAGATTTTATCTCATTTTGGGGAATGTTTTAAGAATTATATAGTTTTGGAAAAAGTAAAACACGCAGACCGTGTGACAACTCATCGCGTCGGACAAAGCTGCGGGAATCGAACCCACAATCAATGTACAACTGGTATTTATCGCCTACCACTGGACTACGTGAAGTCCCTGGTTATTTTGACTGATTCTTTTTAGTTATATGATTTTATGAATTAAGAGTAAGTTGATTTTGGATTATTTATGAAAATGATTAACCTATAATGGAGGATATGTGATTAGGTTAATTACTTTTCAATACGAGACTTTAGGAGCAACTGATGTTGTTTGGAGATAAATGTTACGATTTAACTTGGAAGACTATGTGACTAAATCCTTCAAATATTTGGGTTTCAATCTTATATTGGTTTACTTTGAAGAATTTTATGGAAAAATTGTATATCGGATGATCCTTGTTGAACTTTGGGTTTTGTTTGAAAAATTTTGGAGATTAAGAATAGATTTTCTTTTTATAAAGGGTTATCCTTTTCTGGATTATCAGACCTTGTACTAACCTTTTTGGTTTTGGTTATGGTTAAGGTCTAAAGATATGGGAAGTATATAGTTCTCTTTTTTGGATTATCTTATTCTCTAGAAGTTGATTATAGTACTCTTAATGTGAACAAGTCTTCCTAAATACTCGTATTTTGGAGAAAATATGAGTTTTTGTAAGGAATCTAATAAAAGTTGAAAGTCAACATGATAAGTGATTATGTTCCCTTATGAATAAATTCCTAAATAAAAAGTAACTTGAAACAAAAATGTTGTCTATTAAATTTTCCTATTGGGGAATCGAATACTGTTTAACCCATCACAAGTTTGTGATTTTCTCGTGGTTAACTTTCTCCTAAACATGTTTTCTATCACTCTCCATCATAACGTGACCCTATGTTTTCTCCTAAATGTCCATGTTTTCCTACTTGGAATCCTAGTATGGGTTAACTCGGGTGACCTCTGTACTTATCTTTCTTTATTTTAAAGTGATTGTTTTACCGACTCTTGTTCCGATGTGGGACTTTCAAGTATGTTTCCAAGCGCAATTTTAAAATTTCGAGGACGCAATTCCCAAAAGGGGGGAAGGATGTAACACCCCAGGTAAATAAAGAATATGACATTTTTAATTTTATCCATATTTTTGAATGAAATATTAATATGACTTTAAATGGGACGCTATGCTCGATGGTGTACCCAACACGCAACAACGAGTTTCCTGGGAATCTTACGTTGCACTCTAATAATAAAATAATATTATTTTAAATGGTAGTTAACATATAGCCATTGTATTGGAGGGAATGGATATAAATAACTAAAATATGATTATATATGTTTTTAAATGTTTTTACATTTATCCAATAAAGGATAGAGGCTTACAATATGGAAAGAATTCAAGTTTAGGCGTATATGCCCTAGTTTTCACTAAAGGTTCACTAATCGCCTTTTGATGGAGAACTGTCATTAAATATAGTTTTGATCACTCTTATAAATTATTTTGGACCAAATAAAACTCTTATTTAGAATTGGGACATCAAAATTTACTTTGTGTAATTTTTTGGTATCTTTCCGATAAAGTTCATTTTTTCAATGAATAGTGTAAAATGTTGTATTTTAATTCAAAACCTCTTTTTAATCTAATTTATTTATATGATTATATTATCTTTTGAATTGGTTTTAAAGTTAAATTAGAATATATTTTTACCATTAAATTCAATAGTGGTCGTTGGAATTAATTTCACTTTGAAATCAGACTTAAACTAGTATCAATCTTTTGATACTTATTGTTTCATAAAAACACGCTATTTGCTTTGACAGTGGGAATTAATTATTAAATTAATTAATCTGACTTATATGTTTTTAATTTTGTAAAATAGACTTCATTTTTGAATTTGGAATATCAAATATAGCTTAGGGTGAATTTTTGGGATTTTTCTGAAAAACTTCAATTTTTGATGAATAGTGAAACCAGTAAGTAGTACTTATAAAAACTGATTTTTCCGTTTAAATGAAATTTAGCCATCTTTGTGTTTTGAATTTCGAAAATCTGACATACATGGTTGTCATTAAGAAGTGAAATGTGGTTCAATTAGATAAAAATAATTTTTTGGTGAATAGTAACTTATTAAGTTTTTAATCGCGATTAGAGGTAATTAGTGTAGTTTAAGGTAAAAATAATGTTTTAATAATATGAAATGAACATGACACATGTAATAACCTCATTGGATGTGTAATGGACGACCAAGACAAGCCATGGGTCAAATTGGGGACCCCATGGATCCACTTTGGTTGGGAAATGACATAAATAACTTTTTATTTAATGTAAAAGTAAAAATGACACAAACATGATATGTTTTACTAAAACATTTTTTAAGTGGGGTTATACGAGTCATCTTTTTTATTATAAATAGTCATTGGAAAGATAAAAAGATTTCGTACATCATAGTATTTTTTTATAATTTTTAGACATTAAATAAATTAAATTATTTATGACATAATAATGATGCAGCGATGACATAATAATGATGCAGCGATGACATCATTATTTGACGATTTAAATAAAATGGAAAGATAATGTAAAATCAATGAACTACACATGTCAAAAACTTATTGTATGGGTGGATTTAGAACCCTTATCACCTTATCCACGAATTATATCAATGTGGGACCTTTTAAAACCGAAACACATTTTCAAATAAAGTTATATTTCTTACTTTCCAAAAGTGCCCCTCCTCTCCTCTTATAAAAGGCCCCCACCTCTACCTCATTTCACATACTCCTCAAGCCTTTGGCTCTGAACAAACCTGCCCATTTACTCTCTCCACATACCTCTCCTCATCCTAGAGGATTCCCTTTGGGCATAATCCTTTCAAAGGAAGCCTTTAGGCTCAAATCAAAAGGAGTTACACTTTTAAAGGTAATTCATTCTCTCATGTTCATTTGTTTTATTTTGCTTCTCCAACCCCATAAACTCTTTTTATTTACTTCTTTTGTAACAACACCAGTATCTTAAATATACTAGGATGTTGTTATAATATTTATTCTAGCTACACTCTCACACAACTACATCAAATGGTTAAAGAACATACGGTTTCCGTGGATGGCGAAATTCTGCCTCCCGAAACGATGTTTGTTCAATACTCATTTAACACCTTCAAAGATGGACATTATGATGTCACTATTTTTATATATGATATATAATATGTTTATGTTTTACTTATGCTTCTGTTTTTTTCATTTGTGTCTTACCTTTATGGAATCCATTATGGGTATACGCGATATCTTCATTTGAGGAAGTGCGGACTACCGCCCCCTCAAAGTGATGTGATTCGTTAATTCCATACGTGGGACGTATAAAGGATGGATTTAATGATATTATATATGATATTATACTGGAATTATAATATAACTTTATATCATTATTATTCCATTCTATAAAATACGAAATAGAAATGAAAGTAGCATTCATGCATACGTACGGCTTACCGTCTCCATGAACGGTGTATTTCATTTCTTACCTCTAAATGATTATGTAATGTTATAAATGCATGAATGTACTGGATATATATGAAATATACATCATGAATAAAATTCTGGGTATAATAAACATTTGGCCACATGAACAACATGTAATTGTAAGAAATCCACTTTCCACTTAAGAACCAAATACCGACAAAATGAACATTATTAACTTAAATGATTACATAATGTTTATAACATGTCAATAATTGATATAAAAGGAATAATGAACTTGGAAAATGTTCTTAAGCAAGTATAAATTAACTCAAGTTTATTATTCAGGATGTTAAAGAACGATCGAGTCAAGTCGGACCCGAGGTAAGGGATCCTACTCCTCTCTTTCTTTTTAAGTACACACTTTTATGTCATTCCTTTTAAAGCTCATATTTCTTGTTATTGGGATGATCTTTTATATTAAACTTACTTTAATTTTTATTTTCATGTGATGAGAGACCCTATTCTCTCTCATAAATCCATTTTGGAAGTTTTGAGTGGCGTCGTTAGGCTGCCGAACTTTCGTAAGAGATCTAACCTCTCTCTTTCTTTTTAAGTACTCTCCTTTATGTCACTTCTTTTAAGCTCCTCTTTGTAATGTTGGGGGATGTTCTTTTATATTACTCTTGCTTTAAATTATATTGTAATGTGATGAGATACCCTATTTTATCTCATCAATCCATATTCGGAAGTTTTATGTGGCGTGGTTAGGCTACCGAGTTTTCGTGAGGGATTTTTCATCTCACTTTTATTCCCGTGAGATTTATGCTACATTTGCCACAAATTCCATTGAGTGGTGTATGTAATGCCCATTATTCTAAACTTTGTGTAATATACTTTCTTTTATGATTATTTACATCAATGATCTATTGTCCTTCTTTCATGGGGTGTATGTTTTGAAAGATACCCAAGTCGGTAAGGGAACCTTTCACCCTCTTCTTTTTTTAAAAGACTTCTTTTGTTGGGACTTTTAATTTGCATATTGTTATGTTGGGATATGTTATCATATATCCTTATTGATGTAAATTTTATGTCCAAGTGATGAAATACACTTTTTATCTCTCATCAACTCATTTTTATGTGATGTCGTTGGGCCGTCAAGGGAACTTTTAACCCAATTTCGATTTCTTTGGGTTCAACATGTAGTCATTGAATATGTCATCCATTGAATATGTGTGAATGACCTTTTACTGTTTTACACTTAATATCCACTTATATTGGGTGTATTTATATTTTTCACACATATTTTTGAGATTGATTTGTCCTTAATTTAAGGATACCTTCTTTATAAGGGATTTCATCACATTTGACATTTCTATTGAGGGTTCATTGTTGTTATGCACCAATTCGCTCTTATATGGTGTATATACTGTCCTTTGGAGTATTATATCATGAATCCTTTTATTCTCATGATATTACAAAGTTCTGACTAAATGTTATTCCTCAATTATTTTATTCAAGTGTCTCTAATTTTGGTAAAACCCCTTTAACCAAAATATCGCTTTAAATGTTTTAATTATTTGTTATTATTAATATCCATGTTTTCAAAATGGTGTTAAGGATTTATTTATATGGATATTAATGGTTTAACATTTTAAAAGCTTCAAGGTGGTATGGGACACTTTGATTCAAAATTCTCCTTAGTAAATGTTTTAAATGGTTTTGGAAATGGTTTCTTTTTGTATGGATTCATTATTTCAAAATACTAAAATGTTATATTGTGATTGAAATGTGGAAATGTTATGTTTCCTTTATTCATGTTTTATGTGACACATTTATGTTATGGTTCTTGGGAATTGTTATGAAAACGGGTGGTTCCGTGATAAACTAAGGGCGGGTGAGCCCGATATAGCTCTCGAATGCATTGGGTAACGCGAAGGAGTGAAAAGTTAAGGTTTCTCAGAAGAGATTTAGGGAATATACTGTGATGGGTATTCCAAACGTAACCAAGAGGGTTACTCCCTACGTAAGAATATTATGAATGCCTCAAGTTACATTTATGTATTATGTTTTCTATGATTTATTCATGGTTTGATGAGGTATGTTAAAGTGACTTTGTTTTATGGGTAAAGTATGATTTCATTCTTATGTATATATGAACTCATGTTTCCTTTCCATATTTTTGTATCCCTTACCGAGCTTCTTATGCTCATACCAAGTTTTTGAAATGATTTTCACAGGTCAAGGGAAAGGTACATGATGTGATGATAGTGTCAAGGATGTGTCAAGAAAGAATCCTTGTTTTATTTTCAATATGATTCCGTTGATGGGAAGAATGAATACTGTATTTTATGTAACCACTTTGTTTAAATGTGTAATGTAATGCGAGTTTCATGATCTAATTCTCTAAAACTCTAAACCTGAAAAGATCCTTAATGTGTAATCTTGTAATAACTCAAGATTAAGTAAGGTTTAAGGCTGGGGCCTTATAGAAATAATGATAGATTATTACCTAAACATAATAAAATTATAGAATACATAAGATAATGGAGATATAATTTTAATTTTTTATGGGGATGTGAGTATAAAATAGGAAAAAAATTACTTTAAAAGAAATTAAAAGAAAAAGAGAGAGGTTTTTACCTCTTGATTTTCTCCTCCTTGAGAACAACCTTAAGGAAAATTATTTGGTCTTTTGATGACACCATGGGATCTTGGATGTTATATTGGAACTTGTTAATATTATTGGGTAGAAATTGTAAAAGTTTCAAATCTTGGAAGTTTTGAGGATAAGAGGTGGTGAGGGGTGGTATTTATACTTGAGGAGCAGGGTGATTTCTTATTATTTTATTCATTAGTTTATTATTTTGGATCAAGACTACAAATAGTTTAAGAATTATAAATAAATATATATAAATTATAAATTATTTTTAATATTATGGGCTTACATCATACATACATCATCTATGAATAAATAATTCTTGTATTTAGTAGTTATCGTAAATTATCGAATTTTACTATTCACCAAAAAATTCAAGTGTTTTAGAAAAATCCAAAAAAAATTACCTTAACCATTATTTCAACCTGTAGAATTCAAAAATTGACTCCATTTTATGAAAATTATTTTTTAAATATTTGAAATTTAATTTTGAATTCAAATCAATTTTTATCAAAAAATACCAATTTTAATATTTTAACCAGTTTTATGACACTGTCAAAAATTAACTATGGTATCATAAAATTATCTTATAATTATAAGATAACATAATATTAATTTATTAAGGTATTTTATGATAATAAATTTTCTTTTAAGTCATTATATTAATTATAAAATTTTAAATGAACATTTATGCTTTATAAAAATACCAACAGTTAATTTATCATTTTGACACCATTTATTTACCTAAATTATGATATAATTATATCATATTTTAATTTATAGGATGGATTAATTTTATTTATACTTTCACCGGTGAAGTTACTATTCTATTGGCCGGTTTACTATTCATAAGGGTCACATTATTATTTCAAATTTCAAGTTACTAATCCATTGGTGTATGATCTTTAAATTCTAAAAATATCTCTTATTTCATTCTTTATTCATTTATAATGGTTTTATTGTGTTCTCTAAGTTATTTTTTTTGTGATTTAAAATATATGAAATAATTATAACAAGGGAGATTTCGTTGATAGAATTCTGGTTTGTTACACTTATAATTTAAGCCATCATTATTCTTAAAAATATTTGAAATTTCTTTTTCTAGTTCACAATGAACATCTGCTTAATCATTATCATGAATCTCAAACACCTTGACCATTTGATATGTTTAATAACATAAGATAATAGTTCCGGCATCATCACATAAATCTTCCGATTTATTCTTGAAAATAAATTCAAGTTCCATCCCAAGAAGCCACTCTTTGTATGTGAAATTTTACAATAAATTTTATTCTCTATTTATGATGGAATCACACATAATTTTGTGATGTTTCCGTCTTTTAAAAATAAATCCAATATCACTATGATTTTCCTTCTTCATAAATTAAATCTAGAAAATCATTTTTTAGTCTACAAGAAATCTATATTTTTCACTAAGGGATAATGTTTCTGCAAACTAAAAAATGATTCTAAGGAAGAACATATCTACACAGTTTATACTTATTCATCTACTTCAAATGGTTCTTACGCCAACAAATTATGGTTACAAAGAAAGTAAATCATGCATATGTAGATCTAGATGATGCCCATGAAAATTATTAGATGATGCTTAGTTGACTATTTATTTTTTATTTTTCTCTTGGTTGGAATGAATTATGGTTACATAGGACATAGATTATCCTTACGCACAAAAAATTTGATTCATACACAAATCAGGACTTTATCAAATATTTATGTCTTATAAATTCCATTATTTCACAAATCAAGTCCTAGTCATTTCAAATGAGTGTAGGCCATCTCCATGCCTCATAGAACTCCATCCAAGAGATATTTAACTCAATATTCATCACCCTTCACATGTAGTATAGTTGGATGGTTTTTATAATTTCACCTATCTTAAAGTCTCCCCAATAGTTGGATTTAACCAATATACTTACGGAATATTGTAAAAAGAACCCCACATCCTTTTTAATTTTCTTTGAAATTAGGATTGTCTCTCCAATCATCTCATGTTTGGGGATGCATGAATGTTTTTACACATGGTCTTTAGGTATTATCTTCATACTCTTAACTCTTAGCATCACATCAATATATATAGATAGCCTTTCCACACAATAGTGGTAACTCTTATTGATTGAAAATGCTACTAATAAAATAATCACAACAAAAAAGAAAAAAATTATGGTGTTCCTATACTAATAATTAATTCAATTTATTTACTTAATCTTGATTTCTTATTCATGGTATCTTTTATGGTATCAATTTTGAATATTATGATTTCCCTGTACCCCTTAACATTTTACAAGTAGGTCCTTTTTATTTTTTTCTTGAATTTACCATCTTCCCTAGAATCATATTCTTAGGTTATGAGATTATAATCATTATACCTCAATTTATATATAAAAAAGGTTTTGTAATGTGTTGATATTTTGTTAATAGGTGCGTTATTTTTTCTCCATCCTTTGTACAATTAAATCATATTTTAATTTCAAAAACCATTGGATGTAAATTTGTAATTAAAACTATAAAACTATAAGGATATTACATATTTTTCATTGAAATTTGTTTATACAATATATATATACATTGTATATACAGAATATTTATTCCCATATAATGACTAAATTTTATATTTATGCACACTATATATACAAATTATGTATAGATTTTATAATTACATTATATATATAGTTTTTAATGCCATGAATTTTTTGTACAATTTATCATACTACAATCCCAGAGAATTCATATATGAATTTGAACTACCAAAATACTTCAAAGGAAGCAAGATTAAAAATAATATTAACAATGATTAAAAAGAAACATGATTCTCTTACATGTTTTTCAAAATCTTTTTCTATTATAATATTAAAAATATGGGTAATTATTTAACCATTTCCTTTAATTTTTATATTATAGGTACATCTACTATATGAATTTCTTCACATTTAAATTCTAAACCACACTATGTTCAACTAAATAAAATTTAATCTATTTGTTACAGATTACAAAAATCCAAATTATCATCGTTATTAATCATACCATTACCTTGATTTTTTACTGTTTTCATTTGAATTAAATTAATTTATTTCATTATTTACTTTTTTAGATATGATACCCGAAAGTTATCTTCATTATTGTATTTTTAGATATTCCACAATCACAAAATAAGTAGACTGGAAGATTTTATCTTAATATATATACTATAATGATCACATTTAGTAAAGGGTGTAATAGAATGTTTCCCCTAATTATTTGTATTAAATTTACTTTTTATTTTCCACTCAACTTAGATATTAATTATGTTGATTTATTTTATGTATTGCTTTCAAGTTCTAAAACAAGCACAATTAACAACCATCCATCTATCATTACAGGAACGCTTGATACTTATGATACTTATCAGATCAATTTATGATAAACACATAATACATGTTATTTATATTCCATTAGATATATTTCAGGAATAAAATTATTTATTTACCTTAAATATTAGTATTTATTGATCCATTACTGAAAATACGATTTATATCACAAGGAATATTCTGTAGAAATTCAATTATGTCAGTTCACCAGATACCCCTCCATTTAATAATTTCATTAAAATATTTAAATTTACTCATAATTTATGATACATTATTTAGATGAAATTTTATTTTTTTTTATATTTTTAAGAAAACCATAATTTCATCCAATAGAAACAATATTAACCAATATTACTTCATTGAAAAGTTTATGATATTCTTTCTATTATATAATGAATAAAAAACATATAATTAAATATTCTTACATTAATTTTTTAATAAGTAGCTTGGTAGTGTTTATTTAAAAAAATAACACTATTTTATTTGATAAGTTAAACATTAAACAATATCATTTTTGACTATTAGTGGTGATATGGATTCTTATATTGAAATTTCTTGTGGATAATTTCTCTTTATATTTTCACCATGATATTACCATTTAGAGTTCTTACTACATGTTTCAGGTATTGTAACCTATGATTTATACTATTTGAACACATAATATAGAATAAAAATGAAATGGTTTGTGTTATACACTCTAGAATAATAATGAAAATCTATGTATTATTATCGAAATTACATGTATTAAAATATAGATTGTTTATATTTTAATATCAAATTTCTATATTACCATAAGGAATGGAACTGCTAATTTTTGAATTATAATCATTATATTATAATATATATTGTAATCTAGATTCATTATGTGTATTTATTATTTTAGTTTTTATATACTATAATCTATTACTGTATTAATATATATAAAAACTAGAATCAATGTTTCATTATGCTAAAAATTTATGTCTGAATTATGATATATTCTTTAGGATGTTATGATTTTTTATTATATTATTATAATCTATCTATTATCAATTAATATATGAAAAATAATTTTTGAAACATCTTATAGTAATATAGAATTACACAGCTAAAATTTTATGTATATATATATTTTTCATATATGTTTTACATATAAAATACTTATATATGTTTTTCATGCCAATTTATACGATTTTTATGCCAATTTTTATATTCTCTATATACAGAACAAATATATACCAATTTCTCAAACCTTGACCCTAGAATTATATGTGTTTTGTATGTATGTGCATATATTGTAGAGTTATATAATTATAAGCTTAGGGATGGAGTTTTCTTTTATCCAAGATATTGTTTTAGAAATAATGTTCTCATGAATTTTTACAGATTCTCGGATTTTTTATTCCCATTTTCATCTCATTTCCTACATCAATTCTCTTTGATGTTTGGGATACTAAAGTAATGTACCTTCTCTTTATATGTTATGTATATGTTCAAATATATATAAATATTTTTTCATTGGGAGATATTACTTATACATTTTTTCAATTATCTTCAAACTTGTTAATAATTAATATATATCTTTTGGCTTTGAATTCCAATTTATTGCATCCAAAAATAATTATGATTCCATATTTCAATATTTTACTTCATATTAAATTAAATAAAAAGAAATAGTACAATCACATAGTAAATATATTTAATTATGTGTGTATTTGTATTTACATACATATTTATATATATTTATAGATTTATAATATATATATATTATGTTTTTATTTTTAAAATATATATTTATTTATTTATAGTGTGTGTGTTTTTTTGTTTATATTTTGAAATATAAATTCAGAATATATACAAATATTTTCACATGTGCGTATATTTATATATATTTATGAAACTATATAGATTTATAAATTTATATATATATATATAAATTACATATATATAAACCAATAATATATATTATTCATTTATAATTATATTTCTATTTATAAATATTAATTTAATTTGTTATTTTCTTTAAATATTTATTATTTATTTATTTATTAATTTATTAATTTTATTATTTTTGTGTGTACTCTTTAAATTACATTTTCTTTTAAAAAATAAATTTCTTATGATTTCATATATTATTAAATAAATATTTGAATTGAGATTAAAATATATTTATATTCTAAAATTTTTATTTTAAATATATTAGCTATTTTTTTAGAAAATGTAAATAAATTTGTTGTGATTTATAGAAAACACTACTAAATTAACCATTTTTATAGAAAAAATCGTTAAATTAGCCTCATTGTTTATAAAATATTGCTAAATTATCTATATTTTTCATAAAACATGACTAATTAAATAGGTTTTATAACAAATGCATCAAATTGTCTATGTGTTCTAGAAGAACATGGTTAAATTAGTCATTTTTTTAAGAAAACATAACTAAATTAGATACATTTTTTAAAAACAAAGAAAATTAGACTTATTTTTTAAAAAATGTTGCTAATTAGCTATGTTTTTAAAAATTACATGCAAAAAATTCCACTAATTTAATTTTTTGCAGTTTAATCCTAGAAATATCATAATGGTTCCATTCAACTTCTTACTTATGACTACTCAAGACATATAGAATAAATCTCTATTAGTTAGCTTAGATAGAATCACAAATGACAATGGGAAGGGTTTCATTGTCCCCAAAAAATTATACTTTAGTGAGGAGGTAAACACCATGAAATCAATCATGGGTTGGTCAAAATTACCTGAAGCATATTCAAATTTTGACTCAGACTCTATTTCTTTTTATAAAATTCTAGATTGAATCGGTTTCGCTAGAATAAATTTTTTATCCCATAAATAGGCAAGATCGATGAAAGTAATTAGTGTAAACTCAAATATCATGACTTTTCTGTAGGGTTTGATAATTTTTTATCCTGAATATTCATCATAGGAGTTTTATGTAAGAGATTCAATCCATGGATACAAATTTATACCATGTAAACAAAGGAAATAAATATCCTCTTTATTTAAACATCCTTCAAAAATTCATGGATGTTTCTAAATTACACTTTAAACATTACATAAGCCTTTAAACTCATAAATCTCCCCATAATAACTGAATTGATAACTCTCACTTAGATGTTTAGATCGAATCTCATGTTCCCAGTGGTTATAGTCATGTTCTCATTTATACCTCGACAAACTGGGATGATCATTGATAAGAAGGGAAAGCCATGGATGATTGGATTATTTTAATTAACCAATAATTCAATATGTAATTTTATATTAAATAAAACTATGTTTGAAATTTGGTATCACTCACAACACCATTCTTAAATGAACCATTGTATACTGTAGAAATATTATTAATTAAATATTATTTTTGTAACCTATTCATTGGTTTGACATCTATGAATAAGAATAATCATATAATAAAAGATATGTAGAATATTTTTCATAATAAAAATGTAATGATTAATTCCTAGGGAATAAGACCTCAATTTCAAATAAAATCATATAAGATTAAAGGAGATATTTTTTAAAAATGATGTTTTTATACGTAAAGTATTTGTATCAAAAAAATAAATTATTCACTCTATATTAATTTGTTAAAGTATTTTTATAGATAAAATATTTCATAAAATAAATTAACTTTCATTCAATTTTTATTATTATATTTGGAATTATTATACATACATTTTATACTTTAAAAATACATTTTATTCAAAAACGGATATTATTATTTTTTGAGCATCGATATCATGATTGTTCGCTATCAATTTTAGAAATTGTATTCTATAAAATGGGAATCATTTTTTAAATCATAATTTCTAAATAATCTAAATATAAATTTTTAGTATTTTCTTTAAAATGCTTCTTTTTTAATTAATAGTGAAAATAATGATTTCACAAAAAATAGTAATTTATTTAATTTAATTTAAAGTAATTTCACAGTTCTATTTGGTTCTAAATTTTGTTAAATTCATAGAAGTTTAATTTTATTAAAAAAATATAATTAATTTAATGTGAATCAATATTATACATTTTTTTATAAAATTATTTTTATGCCTAAAATGAGTATTTTTCTAAAAAAAATTCATTATACTTGATGCACTTAAATTAAAATTAATTTTTACTACATATAGATATTAAATCATAAAAAATATATTACATATTTAAAATCATCATATTTAATTTATTTTATAATTTTCATTTCATTTTAGTAATAATGAATAGTAACCATAGTAAAATTTATCACCCTAATAAAGGGTAAAATGGGTTAATCTAGGTTGAAATTATACAATAAGGATTAAAAATATCTCCAACACTTTCATTAGCCTCATTTGATGTATTTATTTCATCTATAATCACCATTACTTCTAAAATATGGAAATTTGATGCAACTTTGTTTTGACTATGACATTTATATTATTTTAAGTTAGTCATAATTACAAAAATCATAATCACTCTTTATTTATGTTTTCATCATGTGGATATAGATAAAAATGATAAATAAATGAATAAAGATGATAAAATTTGTCAATAATAAACTAAAATTATTGTAGTAATTTATTTTTAATTTTTAGATATGGTATAATTACCTCGAATGCTTATGAAAAACTGATTGTGAAAACACTAGAAAAAGAAAGTAATTTGTTTTAAAAAATAAAAGTAAATATTTTTGGATAAATTATACTGTTCTGATAATTTATTGAATTATTTTAATGTATAATTTATGGTTCAAGATTTTATATTCTAATTCAATTATTTTCCTAATGTATTTAGAGTCGAATTTTGTGACTAGTCCAAAAATGACTTTTATTGGTATTTAATGTTTAAAAAAAATTTAAATCATTAGTGAAACATCCAGACCCAAGAACCACAAAAACATTGCCCTGAGCCAGTCTATCACATGTCCTCAAGAATGCCTCCCCATACAAAAAATGTTGTTGACTAGTAGTGAGGGTTAATGATGGTATAGTGTGGAGACTATACCATAATTATTATAGTAGCACAAGGATATCAATAGAGTAAATAAAAAAACATCAGACAATGGAAGAAGCTGTAAAAATAAGAGACATCAAGGTTGAAAAATAAAAATAACGAAAGAATATAATATGAAATGGCCATCCCTAAATATGAAATCATGCATGCATATCTAGATGACACTATATTATCTAAGAAAATGAACATGCACGTTGAAACACAATACAATACATGAAATAAGAAAAGAACAACTACCTAAATAGGGCCATCTCCATGATCATCCTGACCTCTTTCTCAATCTTTAATTCCTAACTCCTAGTTACATGCACAACATAAGAAACAATCCATGAACCTGTGTACCAGAGGTCTACTTGGGTACACCATTGAAATGGAGGCTTGGGAAGGGTGTGAGATATACTTAGTAGGACACCACTAGTGGGGAATACGAATAATTTAGTATGAGTTCATTTATATCAATAAATAAGTAAATAAATAAAATAAATCCAGTCGGATCATGTTCCAAAGGGATACCTTGATGACCATACATTCTTTAACCTAAGACTAAGTATCTTGAACCATGGTCAACCTGTATAGATATAATGTATATACATAAATATATATATATATATATATCAGGTGTATATATAAGAGGACATAACTGGGCCATCATATGGACGAATACAAACATAGACTAAACCTTAACATGTTCTTTGGATTGTTCCATAGATGAATAGACAATAGTCATTCGGTTTCATGATCAAAATCATCCTAGGTCTATCCCTAGCGATCCGTCAAAAACAATATCATGTATCTCACCAAGATAACTTTAATAACTCATTACCATAAGATTTCATCCATGTAAATTTGAAAATAGGGATCTCAAGTATCACTTTTAGTCTAGAATAAAGATAAAAAAACTAAGCCCATCCTAGGAATCTCATGTAGGGGACTGGTTATCGTTCATGGCATGGATTAACTATATTTCCTCTAAGCCCATCCATGGTCACCCTCCTAGGGTTCCAATATCACTCAAAGTGATAAAAATTTCAACCATCCTATAATCTCTTACAAGGTATTCCTACATGGGAATTTGAGTATCGCTCAAGAAAAATACAACACCACACCCTAATATTCCATCCAAATAATTACTATAAGGGAACTTGAGTGTCACTCTTGTTGTAATATAAATCAAGTAACCTATTTTCTCATCATTGGTGTTCCATAAAGGGGAAACCCAAGAATCACTCATGGTATTCATAACTCATTTATTTATTTAAATTTAAACTAGGAGGAAGACCTCATTTATAACATGCCTCATCACCAGTCATGTATACTTTAATAGGACGACAACCATCTTCATTTCAATTATAATAGAAAATTACATGCACTTAAGTATTTCATTCATCATTAAAATCATTACCATTTAATCTCCCTTTTTATGTGAGAAGATAGAACACCATAAGATGTGGTCATAATTAGAACTTGTGTTATGGATATTATGTCAGGGATTAATAAATTTAGTTCATTAAAAACATCAATTTCTCTATAATTTATCAAACATACCTCATGTTTATTGAGAGGCTTATGTAAGGAATTATAACTAAGGTTGTCCAAACAAAACCAAAATAAGGTGACTTAATTGCATAAGGAGGCATAATGGTAAAGACATATAAACAACTCACCATAAGGGTGTGGTTTAGGTTAGGATGAACAAAATCCCATGATTTAATTATAAGAATAACATATATATAGTTTAAGGAACTAGTTCTCACACATTTCAAAGAAAAAGCATGGAGAATCTGGAATTCAGCACCGTGATGTAATTTCTAATTTAGAAAAAATAGGGAAATGATATAAACCACCTATTTTATACCAAGGATGGTTCACATGCCAAATATCCAGGTTTAAATTAAGTTGTTTCAAGAGAAATTGATGAAATGGGAAAACTCCCTAGAAAAATCATGAATTGTCTCACATAAAGAAAATCCAGGATAAGAAAATATAAAAAACAGAGGGATGATGAGTCATAGAATCACCAAGGTTCCTCCATTATGAAAGACGATGCTCAAAATGGAATTCAAACATGGGAGATCTCCCCACAGAAGAAAGATAGGAGGAGGGAGCCCGTGGAGGGTTTGCTGCATGCAGATTGGAGGAGAAAGAGTGAGCCCTTTAAATAAGAATAAGAAAATGATAAAGTTATTACTTCTAAGAGGCACAGGGTTTAGCTATATGGTTTACCAAACCGTGAAAAAACCATGTCCTATAATACCCTAAGGAAGCCACTCATCATAGGTCTAGTGCATGGTTAGATTAACCATGTGCAACCTACACAGGATGCCTATGTCTCCTACTTGAGACAAGAAACACTTTCATGTAGCCTAGATCACATTATTTAGTCTAACTTTTTTTCCCTCTATAACCATCTAAAACACCCATCTTGGTTTTTCCAAATCGTGTGGGCATAGGTGTAAAATTTTTTGTAAACCATGTTCTTGTCGTGATTTCTCCAAAACTCAAAGCTTCGGGATCCGAACAAGTCCTAAACACTCTCAAGACCTTCCTTAGTCCTTAGGTCACATTTACCACGATAAAATAAGGCATTCAATTTGAAAAAAAACCGATCTATAACTTTACAAAAATATGGTAGTTACAACCTTCCCACCTTATAACATTTTGTCCCTAAGATGCGATAGGGAGTCAATAAAGAAAACACTTAACCAAATCGAGTTGAGAAGCTTATTCCAAATAGGAATGTTTCATTTCTGATTCCCAATATACTATTAAGAATCCCTCTAAGTTTACCAGACATTATCCATATAAACTCAAGTCAATGATCAAATTCCAATACTAAAACACTAAGATGATTCTTATCTGAACTCATCTAAATTAAGTCACGATCACATCATTGTATATTTAACCATCTAGTCTATGGTGTTACCAACCATATGTTTTGTCATTTTAAAGGGAAATTCCAAGTCATGGTATCTCTACCATAGGAATCATATATTTCAAAATGACCCTATAATTATAATGAATCTATTGGCATGTTTATTAGCATAATAAAATGGTCAACTCACAATTGACCTCACTGGATGCATTTAATAGAATAAGAGAGAATCAAGTTGAGCCACACTTGGCTGACTATTATCAAAATTCTTAGCTTAGACGGCCAGGGTATTTTAAAAATTAGATCCTAAGACCTTTAAACTAATGTACCAATATATTTTCGTTCTTGAATGATCCTTGAATCCCACAACTAGCTTCTAATGATGTTTAAAGCTAAAACATCAATTTGGATTACCACGAAATAACCCAAATGTATGAACAGACTCGATCTAGAACACATGAATCATCATGATTAATGACATAAAATATGGGCCCAAATAAATTATGGGGTAATCTTGAATCCATTAACTCGATTACAAGGAGATCATACTATGTAGTCCCTACTTTGGTGTTTATAAGTGAGATGTTGGTACATAGCTGAAATGTTCATGCCTTAGATCACTGATTGGGCCCATAAAACAGTCAAGTCAAATATTCAGCTAGTTCCCAGGATTACATCTAAGTCATTTCAACTATAGAACACAAGTATCACTCAAGATGACCCATTACACTAAAAACAACCATGCTTCAACAAAAACACTTCGGTGGAGTTAATTAATCGAGCCCAAAAACATTTAAGTTACTTATTTAGCTCTGTGACTAATTGATACTCTCTTAGTGTACCCAGGCATTGTTAAGATGGGGGAAATGATTTTCACTAGGCCAAGGGTACACTAATAGGTTTTTAAAATTCCCAAAAAGACATAATACACACTTTCTACATCCAAATAAACTGCTCAATATAGTTCCAAACCAACTATAATCCAACTATGCAAAATAATGGATAGTCATTCCACTTTAGATAGTCTCTTTTGAAGAAGCTCAATTTCACCTACCAAAACATAATCATAACTTTCCCACAATTCCCTTAATATCAATTCATCAAGTTATCACTCATAGAAAACCATCAGTGTCCATCCATGACCAGTAGAGTTTTTCAAGGGTTACATACTTAGCAAACCATATCATCATTGTGTTGTCTCACAAGAATCAATGCATTTGAAAGCATACCAGCCTCATGGGAATTCAACATCAGTAATGAACATATTCAAATGGTCCTACATGATTGTGTTCCTTCTACATAGAATTAAAAACCTTTCATGTGATTGATGTGATGATCCTCTTCTTAAAAGTTTATTTATCATCAAATTTACTAAAAAAGAGATAGCATCTCATGGAACATGTTTCATCAACCATTGACTATAGTTTCTGGATATGACCAACACACATCAACAAGAGTCAAACTAAGGATATGGAAAATAGAAACTAAAATTCACATGATATTATATTTAAATTTAGACATACATGTGTCTCTCCTCCCAAGTTACATCCATGTGTGCTATAGCATCAGGCATGCTAGCCAAAACTAAACTGACCAGTATTTTAAAACACATGATCCTCTTTGAAATGTCATCTTAAAAAATGGTATGAGTCTAATTTTTTATCATTACTATGTCACTCTACTTAGGATATGACCTGTGATTGTAGTTTAATATTTTAGTCTTTAACAATTACCACTAAACTCAAATAGTTCGTTGTACCATTTTAGTAATCTTACATGTACCACATATATGAATGCATACTACCCTAAAGTTTCACCATAAAAATGAAACATCCTTGATACTATCCATAGTCTTATCATCCCTACGAATACTAGAATCTTATTACTCTTACAAGAAATTATCCCATAGTTATACTAACCTATACGACCGTGAGTTTATTTGAAGAACTCCAAAGTCGTCTATCACAGAAGAAGGAAAATAAGGTTCTCCTAACCCACTGAGGGGTCGACCATGCCCTAGGAATGTTTATCCCAATTAAACTAACCATTAAATTATTCTTACCCACTTAACAAGGGCTAAAATAGAACATGACCACTCTTCCATCCACATGTCATTTTTGAAAAGAATGAGTCCTACACTGAACAACATCACCTAAACTGTACCATACGTCTATAAATCATCATAGAATTTATCATGTTTTTAACTCCTAAGGGTGATACCTACAATGATATATCATCTTAATGATGTATGAAACTTCAAATATTAAAATGATCATCACAAAAAAAAAGATCACTAGGCTCTACCACTTATACTTTTGGTTCAACCGAACTAAAAAATCTATATAGGCCTAAAGGTAACCCTCACATTCCTATTATAAGTTATCCTTAGGGAAACATTTAAACTAACCTTACAAATGGTTTAGACTAAGAACACCACTTAAGGTTTCATTTTAATGGATGAAACCAATTCTCATTTAGTTCCTTAAACATTTCAAGGCTCAAATTTTAAAGAGTGATAAACACCTATCATAAGGTAAAATTTCTTTGTACTTTGTTTTCAAAATTCTTCAAGAAAACATAGGAAAGTTATATTAAACTTCCTTAATTATATATATTGATATTTAACTTACATACTTTCATAATTAGGAAATTTCTCACATAAATTTTCTTTTAACCATTTTTTGTCTATAAAGTTATCACAATTGGGTTTAATTAAAGAAAATGTTAATTCCAATATCTAGAGGAATAAACAATTTAGGTTTAAATTGGAATTTTAATTAACTAATTACTCATATAATTACATCTCAAAAATAGATAAAAGGTTTATTTGAAATTAATAAGGGGGTTTTCAAATAATTTTTCCCCATACATATGTGGTCCAAATAAATGACTTTGGAAACTTTGAAAAACCATCCCTTTTCAACATTATCATACACCCATGGGGTTGATAACAGAGGCATATCAAAATAGAGACAACCTATGAGGGTCTCATTAATACCATCCTAGGTTCATCAGAGTGTAACCCAATACCAGTGATTTATAAAATATTTTTACACCCTCAAAGGGTTATCCCATAACAAAATTCCTCCAATTACCTACTTAGGCCTAATTATGCATTAAAGAATTCAAACTTATGGGTCATTGGGCCCATGTCATAGGGGTAAGAGCCATTATATAGGGAAAAATCATTTAAAATTAAAAAAATTATAGATTTTATATTTAAAATTGTATCAAGGTATATCATGCTCTTATGTATTGGTTCGAATATATGGGTTGTCAATTCCCAATTTATAAAGAACCCATATAATTTATAAATTGAAATTTGGATCCCATTTAATCATAAACAATATGTTTCAACCCATGAAACCAATGGTACATGGCTCAAACATGTCAAGAATGGTTAGTTAAAGTGTTAACATTAATCTATGTAGGAAAAAACCCTTTAGGTTGATGTTATATCTTTAATAACCAATAATATATTAAAATTTTAACAATTTATTATATCACAAAAGTAAACATGCTAATAATCACAAGATCATAACAAACACATATAGAAAGGCACTACATCAGAAGTGAAACACCCAACCATGGAACAAATATAAGTAATCTAATCAAATATCCAATATGGTAGAAAACTAATCATGTTAATAGAATGACAAACATGTTATATAACACACATGCTAATAAACACACAAATAACACCACAAAATATCAAATACCCTAGATGTACAATCTACAGGGCATGGAATATACACAACATATGAATCTATTTGTTCCTAGGATGATGCATCTAATGATACATCCATTCCATATTAGGCCAAGGATAAATACTATAATCTCATAAATAAATAAGAAGTAAAGTTATATCAACCAATCATGTTGAAATCATAATAAACTATAACAATGGACAGAACGAACAATGATCCCATCCCTGGCCACTTGGACATTTCCCCATGTATAGTTTGATCACTCCCAAAAATGGATATTTAAAAATAATCAACACATTCCTAGTATCCTATCTACCATCCTATAATATTAATAAAAAATAGGAAACAAAACCCCTCTAATGCCACTTTGTAACATCCCAACCCAGGAGTTACTGGAATTGTTGTGTGATTCAATCAGTCACATGGCGTCAAACGGACCTCCCCATACTCAAGAGGTTGCCGACTAGTAGAGAGGGTCCAATGATGGTACGGTGGGTATATTATAACCTCATGAACAAAGTAGCATTGTGGTATTAAGATAGAGTAAATGAATAAAATAGAATACTATGGTGAAAGTAGTAAAAATAAGAGACTGGGCAGCTGAAGAATAATAATAACCAATAGAAATAGTATGTAATGGTCATCACCAAATATAAAATAATTCAAGAATATTTAGATAAGTCTAGATAGTATAATAAAATAAACATACAAGTAGAAACACAAAATAACACATGAAATAAGAAAATAAAAACTACCCAAAAGCGTCATCTCTATAAGTATCATGAGATTTGGTTCAGTCTTGTGATCCTAACTCCTGAATAAATGAAAAAAACATGAAATAATCCATTAACATGAAAACATAGGGTCTCTTATGGTACCCCAGTGAAATGGAGGCATGATAAATATGTGATATATACTTAGTATTCCACTACTAATGGTTTCTAAAGCATAATCTATTTTGTAAATATATAATATATTAGTATGAATTTATATCAAGAAACCAGTAAATAAATAAATGTAAACAAGTCATATTAGGTTAAAAAGAGACAATTGATTGACCACATATGCTTCACCCTAAACCAGAATATCTTGAACCATAGTCAACCATTACTGATATAATTTATAAATGTGTTGGTTTGTTTTCAATTTCCTGGTGTATTCACAAGATGATATAAGAGGGCCATCATATGGATGAATGATAACATGGACAAAACCCAATCCTTTAATTTGTCTTAATAGATGAATCCTTAGATACAATAAACTATAATAAATTAGATCTATAGACAAGAGGATTTAATGTTCTTGATCAAAATCGTTATGGGACCGTCTTAGATTATTTATAACAAGTAATCTCAAGTATCGCACCAGGAGCATTATAATTACCCATTATAATAAGAGTTTATACAAGGTGGTCTATAAAGAGGAATTCCAAGTATCACTCTCAGTATAGTATAATGATATAAATCACTGATCCCATCCCGATTATCTCACGTAGGGGAATGAGTATCACTCATGGGGGTATAACCATCTTCCCCCAAGATTGACCAAGGTGATTCCCCCAGGGTACCAGTATCACACATGGGGATAACAATCCCAATCATCCTATTAGCCCATTAGAGGTATTCCTACATGGTAATCTAAGTATCACTCAAGGTAATTTCAAAAAATTGACCGAAAATTCATTCCAATGAATTACTTCAAGGGAATCCATGTATCACTCTAGGAATAATATAAATCAAGTAACCTATGAGATTGTCCTTAGAATTCCCTAAATAGAAAAACTAGGCATCACTCAAGGCATTCATAACTCAGTTATTTATTTAAATTTAAAAAATCGAAAAGTCCGTGTTTATAACATTCCACATCACCAGCCACGTATAATTTTAGAGGGACACCACCATTTTCATCTCAATTATAATATAAAATTCTATGTACATAAGCATTCCATTCATTATTCAGTCATTACCATTTAAGTTCCCATTTTTATGTGATAATAAAGTGAACTTCAAGAGGTTGTTTTATTATAATATGGAGTATGGATATATTTTCATGTAATAAAAAATGAATTTCATTTAAAATATATATTATTATATAATTTATCAAACATACCTTAAGGTGATTCAGAGGCCTAAGTAAAGCATTATAATACATTTTATCCAAACAACACCCCAAGAGGGTGGTTTAATTAAATAATTATGTATAAGGATTAACATTTATAAAAACATCACCCTAATGGGTTGTTGGAGTTGACATGAATAACCTCCCATGGTCTCATTCTAAAGAAAATGATAACATAATTTAAGGAACTTGTTCCTATATAACTAATTTCACATTTTAAAGGCCACTCATAGAGAATATAGAATGTGGTACCATAGTTTATTTTATAAAATAGCAAGACCTTATGGGGAAATCTATAAACCACTTCCCTTATATCAAGTATGGTTCACAAGCCCAATATCTAGGCTTGAATCGAGATTGTTCGAGGGAAATCAATGAAATTGAAAAACGCCCAGAAATAGGGTGAATTAGATCACATGAATATATAGTAGGAGATAAGAAGATAAGTTAATAAAGGATGTATTATTATTCATATACTCATATTTGGATTCTGTTTTGATAGATACCACTCAAAATGGAGTCCAGATGGAGGAGATATTTACATGGAAGGAAGAGTGGAGGAGGAAACCCATGGATGGTTTTGTATCCACATATGGGAGTATAAATAAGTGGGTAAACCATTTAATGGTTTGTGTTTAAATTTTTAAATTTACCACTTTTTAAGAGCTGCACAGTTTTGCCACACAGTTGGCCAAACTGTGCACCAACACTTCCCAAGGGAAGACACCACTCACATGGCCAGCGCATAGTTAAACTAACAATTTATAGCCAATTCCAAACACATATGTTTGAAGATTGAGACATGTTTTATAGACATGTGACCTAGGTCTCATGGTTTATTCCAAATTATTCCCCACTCTACAACCATTGAAAAAACCCCGCACCGTTTGGCCAAACAGTGTGGGCTCAGGTGCACAGTTTGATAAAACTGTGTTTCTTGAAATATTCCTCCAAAACTCAAATCTCTAGCCTCTGAAAAATCCAAATATTCTTATAATACCTTCATTATCCCTTAGTTCATGTTTATCAAGATGGAAAAATGGATTTAAATCAGCAACAATTGATTCGTTCCTTCAGAAAAAATAGGGTCATTACAATTAAAAAATCATTAAAATTCTATATTAACTTAAATTTATTGGAATTGTATCTCTAATATCATGAATCTTACATTTATTATCCACTTGGTATTTTTGAAATTAAATTAATGACCCTTAAATATTGATTTTTTTACAACTTTTAATTTTAAACTAGGTTAACGTGGGGTTCAAACTAAAATATAGGGGTTAAAAAACAGTTGAACTTGTATAAATTTAATTTTTTTGAATTTTTTTTACCTTATAATTATTATATTCTAGTCTATTATATTTTGTATCCATTTTAAAAAGTTTTACACATATTACATACTAATATTTTCACTAATTACAAGATTTTAACACACCACACATATAAAATGTTACCTCCTCTCCTCTCATACTCACACAACATGAGCCATTTATTTCAAAAAATAAATTCCCAAATAACATCCTACCTTCCTTACCCACTTATAATAAATTTTGGTCTTCCTATAACACCATCATATTGACGATTAAGTTGTAATAAAAATAAGTATTTCCAAATAAGAGTTATAACTCTTAACTGAGTTCATTCATTTTATTTCTTATTACACCTCCTTCAATTTAGTCTTAACCATCCCAATACAATAGCATCAGTATATTAAATATTATAAAATTTCATTTTTCTTAGGTAAAAATCTTTATTCATATAATTTTCCTTATCATAAGAAATGAAAACATCACTTGTGCATATGTTTGGCCTACCATCTTCACAAAGTGACGTCTTTTGTTTTCCATCATTGCATAAAAGGATGTTAATAAGATCTATTTTATGAATATATATGATATTCATCGAATAATTATAATTATTAAAAAATAATATATTACTTAACTTCTTAACCCTCTACCTATTTAAAGTTATAACACAACTCATGTGTACGTGTAGGATATCACCTTTACAAAGTAATGTGATTCGTTTTTTATGCCCGAATTTCATGGATGATTACAAAATTTCCTTTAATTATGAATCAAACATTCACAAAACATCTGACATAAAATTTACTTCTTTAGTAACTAAATAATTCATTGTAATAAATGAAGTAAAATTAATTATGATAATATAAGAACCATTAAAATGTTATAAATAAATTATAAAACTAATATATTTTTATAATTCATGAATTTGAGAACGTACAAAATGATTTGGGACATGAGGTAACAAATTTCTCTTTAAAAACTTATTTTAATGTTTTACATTCAAAATATTTATCCACCAAGTTCATTTTTATCAAATTTTTAATGAATTTTATTGTTTTAATTTAAAATATTTTAAATCTAAATTTTCAACTAGTTTTTCCTTTCTTTACAAATGATTAAAAGGAATATTTTTAAATGTATTTCATACGACTCACTTTTGAATTTTTAAAAAAGTGTGAAATGATTGTTCTCTTTTAAAATATATGACATGAACATATTTTACCCCCATCAAGAAAATTATTATATTTGGAAATTACTTCATAATTTTCCGTGGTTATTTTCAAATAAATTCATTTTCTCCATTTTTTGGAAATTTTTATTAAAAATGTTATCAATAGAAAAGGATATTTTTGTCATGTTTTCAAAGAAAGGTTTGAATTCTATTTTAAGGTATTTTCATACATATAAACATCTTTGATGATTCATATTCATTAATGAGGATATAATATAATGATATTAGCCACTATATTTCTATATATGGATTGTGATCATGTTGTTCTATTTGTTGACTCTGGGAAATGTTAACATTTCATATACTAGTTTTTAAATATGAATGTTTATGTTTCTTATGTATTGAATTATTTTTTATTAATTTCATGTGATGTATGAATAAGACATAGTAAGTTACAATTAGAGAATTTTATATCCCCTTGATTCATTAATATGTATTAAGAGACAATTTATCCTTAGTATTTGGTGTATAGATATCTAATTATTTAATATTTCTTAGCACAAGGCCTTGATGGAATTTTTATGATGTCTTGGAATAAGTACTTAGTGGTATGATTATGATGTCTGGTAATATGAAATATATCATTATGAAATAATTTATTATTATTCATGTGATTTTTTATATTTTTATCCCTAGATACATTTCATGTTCTGTAACACCCCAAGATTTTGTAGTGTGTTATTTCTTCAAAATAATTCAATAACTTTCACTACACGCAACACCAAGTTCAATCGCACCATGACTTACCAAACAAGCTATTCAAAAGATGTTATGAATAGTGTTAACTAAAATTTAAACTTTATATAATCCTTATAATTTTAGAATCCATATTATGAGTTTCTTAGACATAATGTAAGAAAAAATTCATTTTCAGTATTGCACTTTTACCAAATTTTAATAGTGAACCCTTTTTAGATACTATATTTTAAACTTTTTGAATAAATGGGGACATCAAAAATTTAAAATGAAACATCCCAAGCTACCACAGTACGCTAGCGTGTGTTGTACGCAACACCAAGTTTTAACACACCGTAACCAATCAAACTAGCCGTCATGAATAGTAATACCTACTTTTTGAAATTATATATATTTTATATTTTAAAATGGACTTTATTTTTGGATTCAGAATATCGAATTTAGCCTAAGGTGAAATTTTGGTACTTTTCGGATAACTTTCATATTTTGATGAATAGTGAAAATTACTAAATTTTAATTAAAAACAACTTTTTTAATCAAAATAATTAATAGTGATAAATTGTGAATTTGAGTGGTTTTAAAGTATATTTAGAATATATTTTTACAATTTAATATAATTTTGGTCATTGGACATAATTTTACAATTAAACCGAACATAAACAAGTGTCAATCTTTTGATAGTTATTATCTCTTAAAAACACGCTTTTTGTTTTGACAGCGGGAATTAATTTTAAATTAATTTCTGCCACTTCTGTGTTTTGAATTTAGAAAAATGGATTCCATATTTGGAATCAGGATGTTCAAATTGTGTAAATATGTAACTTTTATTTTTAGACATATTGAATAATTACTGCGGTAAATATTTTATTTACCATGGTTAAGGGTAAATCCGGTAAATAAGGGTTAAAAAATAATATTATAATAAAACTAAATTACCCTAAAACGTGTCCTAGCCTTATTGGTTGATACATGTTCCTCCATAGGCATATTTGGGTCGATTTTGGGACCCCATGGATCCACTTGTAAGTGATAATGACACTTTATTTTAATTAAGTTAAAATGAATACAAAGATGACACAAGCAGATATCGTTTAGCAAAACAATTGTTACATAGGGTTATATATGTTGGATTTTAGATTATAAATATTCATTAGAAATATAAAAATATTTCCTACATAATGATATTTTATTTATAATTTTTAGACATTAAATAATGTATTTTATTTATGACACAATGATGATGTAGTAATTACTATAATAGTGAAAAATTAAAATAATTGATATTATAAATACCCAAATAAATATAATATGAAACTTTTAATGAATTAAACTAATTTTCTAGGATACTATGATATATTAGGATTTATTTAATTGACTTTGTTCGAAGTAATCAATCTGTTATGAGTTTCACAAAAATCAACTATTGAATAGTGTCAAAATTGACATAAAAGAGTTCTTAAAAAAATATTATATTATTAATTGATATTAAATTCCTAAAAAATATATGGTTCGGCCAAGAGACTTATATCATGATAGGTTCCTCATTAATGGACCACTTGGGGGTCTCTTGGATGTATGTAGTAAGTTTATTAACCATATTATATAAAAATACAAAGAGACATTGTAAAAGTGAAACTAATTAACTTAGAGTTAATATTTAAAGATAAAGTTAATATAAGTACCCAAACCTGTATAAATTATATTGTTTGAGTTTTTTTCGACCCATACCCACCTTAACCTTTGAATAATCAACTTTGGAGCCATTAGAAACCGAATATGAATTTATTATAAATTAATATTTCTAGCTTTTCCAAAGGTGCCCCTCACCCCTCTTATAAAAGGGCACTCCTCCTTCTCATTTCTTCACACCTTCAAAGCCTTTTGGTTAGGAAAAACTCTGCCCAAATACTCTCCCAACATCCCTCACTACAACCTAGAGTCCTTAGTTTAATCAGAAAGCCACCCTAAGAAGCCCTTTTGATCAAATCAAAAGGAAGAAACCGAAGAAGAGGTAATGATTTCACCACCCTTTTTCCAAGTTCATTTCTTCTTCCACTTCTTCTTCCTTTGTTGTTACCATTCTAAAATAATAACTCAAGTATCATATATATACTGTGATGTTATTATAAATATGGTACAACCATATTCAGTATTCTATCCACCCTTTGAATAACATGTCACCATACGTGCGTACGTACGGCTTACCGTCTCCACGTCGTGGTGTAATTGTTATTCAATATAATATTATTTGGATGGGTATAATAATGATGTGTAACTCATGTAAATAATAAATATAACATGTTAATGATTCAGTATATATGATATACCATCCATTTATATATTATTTTAATATCAAAAGAATGATATTGTCGCTCGTGCGTACGTACGGACTACCGTCTCCACGAATGCGATGAGATTCATTCTCCATCGTATCCATTCAAGTATAATTATCATTTGATGATTTAAAAATTATGTTTAAGGACTTGATATCATTCTGTATATGAAAAATATACAACCTATCCATGACAAACATGGATTATGTAACAAAACATATAAAAGAAAATGAGTAAGTTAACACCCGAAACAACGATAATTCAAAGATATCATTAACAAATCAATGTTAAAAGATCATATATGATATCATATTAATATATATGATTCTTGTATAATTTAATAACAATTATTTCACCATTATACAGGAGGTTAACCTACCCCAACAAAGGAAAAGTACAAGGTAAGGGGTTTTCATCTCACTCCTTATTCCCGTGAGATTCATGCCATATTGCCACCATCACCTTTTGTGTGGTGTATGTACTGCCCATAATTATATTCTTCGTGTAATAAACTCTAATATATGTGTATTTACATATTCATTGTATGATACCTCTTTCATGGGTTGTATGTTTCATAAGTTACCAAACTGGTAAGGGTTTATTTCGCAATCTCTTCATTATCCGAGGTTGTTTATACGTAATAATCTTTTGGGATCTCTTTATCATCCACATCCATGTTTCTTAAAAATTAATTTCAAAACATTTTTACTATTTACTAAGATATTGGTTAAAGTCATTTATACCCTTGTTTTACTTTTTATAAGAGGTTTATAAAGGAATCTTTCTATCATTTTCCAAACAAGGTGCTTTTTAACCTTTTCGACAAAATTAAGGTAAGAATGTTTTTTTTACTTATACGGTGGGTGCGGCTATTTACTGCCATTATAAAATTATCATAACTTCCCTTACAATATTACAAGGGTATTTTCAATGTAAATGTTTTATTTTATAATTATGTGACTTTTAAATGATTTCAAAATTAATATTTTAAGAATTTCAGAAAGGTACTCTTTATCAAAATAGGAATTTTAAATGTTTTAAAGATTTATCTTTCTAAATCCTTTTAATTAATGTCGTTGTCTTCAAGATGGTTTTTAAGGATTTATTTATATGGACATGAATGTTTTTAAATTGTTAATTCCTTTCAAAAGTTTCAAAGTGGTATGGGACACTTTGATTCAAAAATCTCTTTTTAATTAGTTCCTTTATAAATGTGTGACTTTTAAATGATTTCAAAAAGGAGATATTTCTCTCAAATAGTTTTGATTTCATCTATGTCAACATCCTTTAATGGATTTTATGATTATATGAAGTTGATTTATTATGATACAAAACTTCCATAATGTATTGAAGGTTTTGTGATATGTTTGACTATGGATGTGTTATTTTTATACCATTCATGGTTTATAGAGAAAGTATTGACATTTCGTATGCTAGTTTTAATACGAATGTTTATGTTATGTTTAAACCTTTTCATATGGGAATGCATTGGACTTAGTAAGTGACGGGTGGAGCCCTCTATAGCTCCTCGATGCATCGGTAGGTCTCATGAGACAAACTAGTGTCTTGGAACAAGGCCTTGACAAAATCTTATTTGTAGTCTTGGCACGAGGCCTTGGCTATGTGGTTATGATAGTCTGGCATTATGAATTCCAACATTATGAAAGTGGTTATTGATATTGCATGTGATTATTCGATTAGTAGAATATCCATGTGAAAAAGTAAATGGCATTATTTCATTTTACTTTTTCCATACTATGTTGAAGTTCAAGTTTAAAAGGCTTTTGTTTTAGTAATGCATTCCCTTAAATGTTTATGCTTATTTTGAATGTTCCGCTATATTGTTATCCTTACTGGGCATTTGAGCTCACCCCTTTTCTATGTTTTATTTTTCCCAGGATGTGAAGAAGTAAGTTATGAATGACCTGTAGGGATATTATGAGGGGATAATAGTGTGGACTGTGGAGACATTATGTTGTTGTAGTAGTTTTTCATTTTATGATGTAATGTAAGACTTATGAATATATCTAGTGTTTCCAAGGATACTAAACCAATCGGTATTTCGAGATTTGATCTTTCTTGTGATCATCCCAATGTTATGTAATAATGCACCGACTCTGGGTAACTAGGGTCAGGGCGTTACAGTTGGTATCAGAGGAATTTTAGTACAAACCTTGGAAACTAGATTTAGATAAACTCTGATTAGAGCACGTAGACCTAAGATGAACTTTGAGGATTAGTATAGAATAACTTTCTAGAATTTTGGTGTTTTAGAGATTTTGTGAGTTTTCCGAGCAATACATCCCTGTCTGGATACCAGCAGGTAGAGGCGGCTCTGGCACAGATGTACCTAGGGGTAAAACCCGAAAACACTGCTTTGAGCTAGACTCGAACGGGAACTGGTGCATGACAACGGGCCTTGCTGCACTCTTGGTTACGACACTCCTGGGGGATATGCTTAGGATAACTCTCATTTTCTTTACAAATCATTATGAAGGGTTTATGAGTATATACGTCCTCAAAGAAAACATTTTTATGATTATGGATAATATCCATAAACTATTTAATTTATGTTATGTGTTTTACAAGTTTGGGATTAGGTATTGTTATTCATAAACTAATCTAGTGTATGCCATTGTTTAGAAATGGCGCCCAATAGAAGGAATGAGATCTCCAACAATGCACATGATCCAAAGAGAAAGAAGGATCATATCTTTCATGTTCTTAAGCCATAATTTATAAGAGAAATAGTCTCCCATGTATTATCATCATATGAAGAAATAATATCTTGTGTTGATAAGATAAATAAAGATTTTTCTAAGTCCTATGGCTTTTAAGGGAAGCAAGAGAAGAAAAGGATGGAAGAGAGAACGATGGATAAAGGGAAGAGGGAAAATAAGAATTTTCCCATATGTGATAACTGTGGGAAGAAACACCCTGGAACTTGTCTGAATGGAATGGGAGTTTGTTATAAGTGTCGAGGAAAAGGGAACAAAGTACGTGACTGCAAGGGTAAGAAAATGGTTTCAAATGTACAATGCTTCATTTTCAAGGAGTTTGGACACTACGCAAACCTATATCCCAGTCATCAGACTATGCCGCAATTGATGCTATTGGATAATAATCAAGTTATGATACTACCACAGATGAAGAGGAATGATTAGAGTTCTTATGTTGATTATGTCATTTGAGTGTTGTATCAACAATGTACTTGTTATAATAATTATGGAGTATATAAGGATTGTACTGCAGTACGTTTTTATTAAGGACTTGAGATTGTGTGGAACAAAGAAAAGTGACTCAATAGTAGGTTAAATTTTTGGAAAATATATGGTTGAGAGAAAGATAAACCATAATATGGTTCTGATACCGAGGTAGTGATTTTAGAATAATACATGATTGATTTGGATAAATTATATTGGATATTCTTGACTACCTTGAAGCTGATTAATGATTTGTATATTCCATCATTATTGGGGTTTAAAACATTTTTGGATTGATGAAGTATATCCAGCGTTCTATATGGAATAAGGGAGCATGAATGTAACCAATAAGTATTATGGTAATTTAGGATGTTTCAGTGTTTTAAAAGAATACATGATGAAGGTATTCATATGCTATTACGGGGTAAAAAGGATCTACATTAAGTTTACCTTCCTTATAAATATTGGACTGTGAGTTTGGACAGGAGTATTTTGGATAAATTCTAGTTTGAGATTAATTTTTGATTACCATAAAAGGACAACCCAGAGGTCGGGCGGCAACCCGTCGTGTCCGGCAAGGCTGCGATACTTGAACCCGCAACCGAAGGGCGACAAGGGTGTATCACCTACCACTGGCCCACGAGATGTCCTGGATTAAATAATGTAGTTTTTGATAAAAAGATCTGGTAGATGAATTATAAATTCATTTATTTTGGAACCCTGTACGAATAGTATAAATAGAAATTTTTTTTACGTTCTATTATCTTTTAGAGTGAAAGATGAGTTTTTGGTAGAAATTTATTAATGTATAAAACTCTAATTATAATGTAAGTATATCTCCTTATGATCTTAGCCAATCTCATAAATAAATTCCTCAACATTAATAAAAGGAACTTAGAACAAAAATGTTGTCCTAGATGGTACCTTAAATCATCACTAATTTATGGCTTTGGGATTGTTGGCCTTTTCATAGCCATGTTCTCTACCACTCTCCATCAGATAATTGATGGTTAGATTTGTCTTCCATATCCATATTTTCCTACATGGAACCCTAGTATGTGTTATTTTCGGTAATCTTCATACTTTCCACTCTTTATTTAAAATAGAGGCCTCATTAATTCATTTTTCGATGTGGGATTTCAACTAAGATATTTTGAAACCTCAAAAATGTGTTATCCCAATACCCTATGTTTTGTTAAACCGATGATATTTCAAATCATCATAGATTGATGATTTTAAGGACCTCAATTTTATACTTTTTTTTGATTGATGACCTCAATCACTACCTATAAATATTTACGTTTTTCCTCCAATTATATGTCTATAATTGCCACCAATGTTATCCTAATAGAGATCATAATTTGGTGGTGATCCTTTCATTTCTCTTTTCCTCATATTAAGACTAAATTTTAGTAACCCAATTTCCGATGTGGGTTTTCCCACAAAGATATTTTCTATTTTCAACCTTTTATTTTCGAAGAACAATTTCAAATTGCGAGGACGCAATTTATTGAAGGAGGGGAGAATGTAACACCCCAAGATTTTATAGTGTGTTATTTCTTCAAAATAATTCAATAACTTTCACTACACGCAACACCAAGTTCAATCGCACCATGACTTACCAAACAAGCTGTTCAAAAGAGGTTATGAATAGTGTTAACTAAAATTTAAACTTTATATAATCCTTATAATTTTAGAATCCATATTATGAGTTTCTTAGACATAATGTAAGAACAAATTCATTTTCAGTATTGCACTTTTACCAAATTTTAATAGTGAACCCTTTTTAGATACTATATTTTAAACTTTTTGACTAAATGGGGACATCAAAAATTTAAAATGAAACATCCCAAGCTTCCACGGTACGCTAGCGTGTGTTGTACGCAACACCGAGTTCTAACACACCGTAACCAATCAAACTAGCCGTTATGAATAGTAATACCTACTTTTTGAAATTATATATATTTTATATTTTAAAATGGACTTTATTTTTGGATTCGGAATATCGAATTTATCCTAAGGTGAAATTTTGGTACTTTTCGGATAACTTTCATATTTTGATGAATAGTGAAAATTACTAAATTTTAATTAAAAACAACTTTTTTAATCAAAATAATTAATAGTGATAAATTGTGAATTTGAGTGGTTTTAAAGTATATTTAAAATATATTTTTACCATTTAATATAATGTTGGTCATTGGACATAATTTTACAATTAAACCGAACATAAACAAGTGTCAATCTTTTGATAGTTATTATCTCTTAAAAACACGCTTTTTGTTTTGACAGCGGGAATTAATTTTAAATTAATTTCTGCCACTTCTGTGTTTTGAATTTAGAAAAATGGATTCCATATTTGGAATCAGGATGTTCAAATTGTGTAAATAGGTAACTTTTATTTTTAGACATTTTGAATAATTACTGCGGTAAATATTTTATTTACCATGGTTAAGGGTAAATCCGGTAAATAAGGGTTAAAAAATAATATTATAATAATACTAAATTACCCTAAAACGTGTCCTAGCCTTATTGGTTGATACATGTTCGACCATAGGCATCTTTGGGTCGATTTTGGGACCTCATGGATCCACTTGTAAGTGATAATGACACTTTATTTTAATTAAGTTAAAATGAATACAAAAATGACACAAGCATATATCTTTTAGCAAAACAATTGTTACATAAGTTATATATGTTGGATTTTAGATTATAAATATTAATTAGAAAGATAAAAATATTTCATACATAATTATAGTTTATTTATAATTTTTAGACATTAAATAATGTATTTTATTTATGACACAATGATGATGCAGTAATTACTATAATAGTGAAAAATTAAAATAATTGATATTATAAATACCCAAATAAATATAATATGAAACTTTTAATGAATTAAACTAATTTTCTAGGATAATATGATATATTAGGATTGATTTAATTGACTTTTTTTGAAGTAATCAATCTGTTATGAGTTTCACAAAAATCAACTATTGAATAGTGTCAAAATTGACATAAAAGAGTTCTTAAAACAAATATTATATTATTAATTGATATTAAATTCCTAAAAAATCTACGGTTCGGCCAAGAGACTTATATCATGATAGGTTCCTCATTAATGGACCACTTGGGGGTTTCTTGGATGTATTTAGTAAGTTTATTAACCATATTATATAAAAATACAAAGAGACATTGTAAAAGTGAAACTAATTAACTTAGAGTTAATACTTAAAGATAAGGTTAATATAAGTACCCAAACCTGTCTAAATTCTATTTTTTGAGTTGTTTTCGACCCTTCCCCACCTTAACCTTTGAATAATAAACTTTGGAGCCATTAGAAACCGAATATGAATTTATTATAAATTAATATTTCTAGCTTTTCCAAAGGTGCCTCTCACCCCTCTTATAAAAGGGCACTCCTCCTTCTCATTTCTTCACACCTTCAAAGCCTTTTGGTTCGGCCAAACTCTTCCCAAATACTCTCCCAACATCCCTCAATACAACATAGAGGCCTTAGTTTAATCAGAAAGCCAACCTAAGGATCCCTTTTGATCAAATCAAAAGGAAGAAACCGAAGAAGAGGTAATGATTTCACCACCCTTTTTCCAAGTTCATTTCTTCTTCCACTTCTTCTTACTTTGTTGTTACCATTCTAAAATAATAACTAAAGTATCATATATATACTGTGATGTTATTATAAATATGGTACAACCATATTCAGTATTCTATCCACCCTTTAATAACATGTCACCATACGTGCGTACGTACGGCTTACCGTCTCCACGTCGTGGTGTAATTGTTATTCAATATAATATTATTTGGATGGGTATAATAATGATGTGTAACTCATGTAAATATTAAATATAACATGTTAATGATTCAGTATATATGATATACCATCCATTTATATATTATTTTATTATCAAAAGAATGATATTGTCGCTCGTGCGTACGTACGGACTACCGTCTCCACGAACGCGATGAGATTCATTCTCCATCGTATCCATTCAAGTATAATTATCATTTGATGATTTAAAAATTATGTTTAAGGACTTCATATCATTCTGTATATGAAAAATATACAACCTATCCATGAAAAACATGGATTATGTAACAAAACATATAAAAGAAAATGAGTAAGTTAACACCCGAAACAACGATAATTCAAAGATATCATTAACAAATCAATGTTAAAAGATCATATATGATATCATATTAATATATATGATTCTTGTATAATTTAATAACAATTATTTCACCATTATACAGGAGTTTAACCTACCCCAAAAAAGGAAAAGTACAAGGTAAGGGGTTTTCATATCACTCCTTATTCCCGTGAGATTCATGCCATATTGACACCATCACCTTTTGTGTGGTGTATGTACTGCCCATAATTATATTCTTCGTGTAATACACTCTAATATATGTGTATTTACATATTCATTGTATGATACCTCTTTCATGGGTTGTATGTTTCATAAGTTACCAAACTGGTAAGGGTTTATTTCGCAATCTCTTCATTACCCGAGGTTGTTTATACGTAATAATCTTTTGGGATCTCTTTATCATCCACATCCATATTTCTTAAAAATTAATTTCAAAACATTTTTACTATTTACTAAGATATGGTTTAAAGTCATTTATACCCTTGTTTTAATTATTATAAGAGGTTTATAAAGGAATCTTTCTGTCATTTTCCAAACAAGGTGCTTTTTAACCTTTTCGACAAAATTAAGGTAAGAATGTTTTTTTTACTTATACGGTGGGTGAGGCTATTTACTGCCATTATAAAATTATCATAGCTTCCCTTACAATATTACAAGGTTATTTTCAATGTAAATGTTTTATTTTATAATTATGTGACTTTTAAATGATTTCAAAATGAATATTTTAAGAATTTCAGAAAGGTACTCTTTATCAAAATCAGAATTTTAAATGTTTTAAAGATTTATCTTTCTAAATCCTTTTAATTAATGTCGTTGTCTTCAAGATGGTTTTTAAGGATTTATTTATATGGACATGAATGTTTTTAAAATGTTAATTCCTTTCAAAAGTTTCACAGTGGTATGGGACACTTTGATTCAAAAATCTCTTTTTAATTACTTCCTTTATAAATGTGTGACTTTTAAATGATTTCAAAAAGGAGATATTTCTCTCAAATAGTTTTGATTTCATCTATGTCAACATCCTTTGATGGATTTTATGATTATATGAAGTTGATTTATTATGATACAAAACTTCCATAATGTATTGAAGGTTTTGTGATATGTTTGACTATAGATGTGTTATTTTTATACCATTCATGGTTTATAGAGAAAGTATTGACATTTCGTATGTTAGTTTTAATACGAATGTTTATGTTATGTTTAAACCTTTTCATATGGGAATGCATTGGAATTAGTAAGTGACGGGTGGAGCCCGCTATAGCTCCTCGATGCATCGGTAGGTATCATGAGACAAACTAGTGTCTTGGCATAAGTCCTTGACAAAATCTTATTTGTAGTCTTGGCACGAGGCCTTGGCTATGTGGTTATGATAGTCTGGCATTATGCATTCCAACATTATGAAAGTGGTTATTTATATTGCATGTGATTATTTGATTAGTAGAATATCCATGTGAAAAAGTAAATGGCATTATTTCATTTTACTTTTGCCATACTATGTTGAAGTTCAAGTTTAAAAGGCTTTTGTTTTAGTAATGCATTGCCTTAAATGTTTATGCTTATTTTGAATGTTCCGCTATATTGTTATCCTTACTGGGCATTTGAGCTCACCCCTTTTCTATGTTTTATTTTTCCAGGATGTGAAGAAGTAAGTTATGAATGACCTGCAGGGATATTATGAGGGGATAATAGTGTGGACTGTGGAGACATTATGTTGTTGTAGTAGTTTTTCATTTTATGATGTAATGTAAGACTAATGAATATATCTTGTGTTTCCATGGCTACTAAACCAATCGGTCTTTCGAGATTTGATCTTTCTTGTGATCATGCCAATGTTATGTAATAATGCACCGACTCTGGTTAACTAGGGTCGGGGCGTTACATGTTCTATTTGTTGATGGTTTTTATGGAAAAATTTTTATTTCATAGGATAAGAAAATGAAATTTGATTTAAAAGATAGTTTATGATATCTTATGGGTAAAATATTTTTTTCAAGGAAATTATTTCATATTTTTTATAAAACCTCATGAATTATTATTTTTCCTTCACCCTTGATTATAAAATGTATTTTGAAAAAAAAAATGTAAATAGTTAATAAGTAATTATTTTAAACTAAAACTTTATTATGATAAAAGGAAAACATACTTATGGGTTTTTAAGAATTCCAAATGGATTACAATGTTTCCTTTATTTTTATATAACTTACTTAGTATTTTTTTTACTTATACTATATTTTCCAATTTTTTAATATGACATAAGGATGATTAGGTACTATAGAAAGGATTATAATTATGTAATGGGGATCTTCCTTAAAAGAAGTGATTTTTTTAGGAAACATGAGTTTAAATTTCATAATCTTGTTTTTGTGGAATAAATTGTAAATTTATTAAGTGAAACCTTTTTATTTTATGTGATTGATATTTACCACTATTTATAAATTATATAATAAACTAAATTGAAAATATCTTTAAAATATAAGAATGCGAAACCCTTGTAATAAATCATGTAATTATGGGTTGTTTAAGTTGTGGGGCATTACAGTAGGTACCAAAGGAAAGTATTATATAAATTTAGATGTTAGGATTATTTAGATAAGGATACTTAATACTTTTAGATACAATCCTAGGTTAATAAGTATAAGGCTAATCAAAAGTTTAAAGTCCTAGATACCCCTTTTTAGGTTTTATGTGATTTGAGTTTAAAATTATTAAGGATATTTTGGAAGAAATTTATAGGAATACATCCCTTGGGTTTATTATATGTTTTAGTGAAAAGGTTATTTGAGGAATAATGTTTTTTATATTTTTTTGACATAATTTTAAAGGTATTGATAACCTGTAGGGTTAATATGATATTTTATGTTAAGGTAACTATGGTTAATTGGATAAAAGGGTTAATAAATTTTGGGAACATATGTTTTATTATATAGATAATCGTGGGATTAAAATTTGATTCTGTGGAAAGGTGATTAATATTATTTTTTAATAATTTTTCTATATTGGGAACATTATATGATTATGTTAAATGGAAATTTTTTTGTTAATATGGGATTTAAATTGAATAATAAACATTGAGTAATCTTTTGAATATGATTTCATTGTGTATTTATGGTTATTCAAGTTATTTATGGGAAAGATTAACATATTATAGAGATAATATGACTATGGAATAAAATATTCGATATGTGAATTTATGAGTAATTAATTTTTTGGGTGATTAATATTAAATTGATCTCAGAAGAATAAGTGATCAAATAATTTTTATTTTTGGGTTTTCAACTTGTGAAGTGATAATTTAATGAGTTTTAAGGTCAATTACTTAAAAATTATTTTAGTTGAAATTTGGGTATTATTTTTTAGGATTTGGAGATTAATTTTAAATTTTTTTATATAAATTATTATATATATTGGATTTTATCTTAGATTTTGATAACCATTTATGGGTTTTGATTAATAGATAAGAAAAAGAGAAATAACTTTTCATCCTTTTGCGGATCTTGTAATCCATTAGAGGTTGACTTTAGTACTTTGGGAATGAAAAATTCATTATGATTATGATAATTCAAATCAAATGATGAAATTTTTATTATGTAACAGGAATAAATGAAGTAATTAAATTTTATAATATTTTCTATCCCAATGGTAAAATAATTTCTTAAAATCGAGAAAACTGAAGAAAAATCTATCGAATTTTATGTGGAAAGTAAAACTCATCTACCAAGGTATGTTTTCAAAAAAATCATTTGTATGTATGATTCCTATAGGGGAACATGCATAATATGTTTTTTGGTCATGAAAAAGAAATTAAATTTCATGATTAAATTATATTTTATTCTATTACTATATTATTATAAATTCATTTTCAGAAAATCAAATTAAAATCATGAGGTCAAAAATTTTATAAGAGGGGTAGAATGTAACACCCCAATATTTCAATATGTAATTCTACCTTAAATAATACCATGTTCGATAGCATGTACCACATGCATTTCCAAGATTAAATGAACCATGATATACTATATAAATATTATTATTTAAATATAACTCTTGTAACCTAGTTGTTGGTTTATAGGGTATAAATAGACAAAACCATATTAAAAAATATATATAGAAAACTTTTCATTAATAAAAATGTATTAGTCAATTCATAGGAAATAAGAACTCAATTTTAAATAAATTCATGTATAATTAAATTTTTTTTTGATAAAACTATTTTATATTTGAAAATTATTTTTTTTCAAAATAAATTAAGTTAATAACTCTATATTAAGGTTTTTTTAATGAAATTTATAGATAATATATTTAATAAAATAAATTATCATTTTTCTAATTGTTGTTACTATATATTTAATTAGTATAAATTGATTTTATACTTCAAAAATATGATTCCTTTAAAAATTATTTTTATTACATTTGGTCCATGGATCATGATTAATTTCTTCTATTTTTTTATTGTATTTTATAAAATGGGAATAATTTTTTAAATAATCATATGAAAACAATATTTTGTTAATTTTTTGGATTATTCTAAAAATATTGATGTATTAACCCCCCCTGGTTTTAGGTAATTAACCCATTATTTGTGTATTTTATGTATATATATTTATTTTCTTATGTTTGGGAAGGTTTAGATTAGTTTTGGAATTTATTGAGGATATACTGTAGGTGCACGGTTTGATCACATATAGTAGAAACCGTGCGACACCTCTAGGAAACCGTATAAGGGATAACATGGGTCAATGGACAAGTGCACGGTTGGCGCACAGTTAAGCCAAACCATGCATCCACCCAAGTGAAGCCATAAAAAGTAGAATAGATGTTTTGATAATGGTTGTTTCATTGTTTGTCTAACTATGTGATCCAACAATGATATGGGTGTTTATAGGCTGTGGTTGTCTTGTAGTTTTCACATGGTTTTCCTATTTGTGAACCTAAGTCATGCACTATTATAACAAGATCTGAGATTTTTGGATTTATGTCATATTTTCTTCTTAATGCCTTATTTTTTCCCAAAAAACCCTAACATGATTTCCAGTCATCCCAAAGGTTATGGAGACCCTTCCTCTTTATCCAAACACAATCCATTGGGTATTCTTTGCTCGTTAGAGGCCTAAATTCCTTGGTAAGTGTTCTTTGTTGTCTTTTTTCCTTAGATTTCATCTTCTTAACTCTCTTGGATTCATATATATAATTAGTTGGTTATATATTTATATTGGTTGATTCCAATCATGATGGGATATTATTTTCGGTTGTTAGGAAATAAGATCAAAGGTGTGTTTTTAGAATTTCAACACGGTTTCTTGAATATTTTTTTGTCGTTCTTCATTTTCTCCTTAATTTGTGACATACATGTCTTCAATCTTGACTCATCTTATTATAAATTAAATTACTTATATCAAATTGATTTAATTTATTTGTGAAATTTATGTACAAATATCAGTATAAACCCTCTTTTATGATGGATTGTAAAATTTTCTAAATTGTTTGTTGTGAAAAGTGTTTTGTTTTGTGATTTAAAAATGATAATTTTAAAATATGGATTTTCTTGATTCATCAAAATATTTTAATATAATATTTTTTTGATAAAATGGATTTTTTATTGAAATGGATTAAAATGGATTGAAATGGATTGAAATGGATTAAAATAGTTGGTTTGGCATGGGATTTGTAATGAACGGTTAGCATGTGCTCGTTTTAATTGAGGTGTCCCTGTGGAAGAGGCGTATTCCATTAGGTCACTTAGTATATGGTTACCTTGTGATGACTTGGTAGATCAATGAAATATTTCTAATGAGTATGGAATTTTCACTTTGTAATGCATGTGTGTATATGTGGAATGGAATAGGATATGAAAATTGGATTTGAACAATGGTTTGAAGGTCTTATTTAGTTTCTTTACTTGGAAAATGGTTTTGGTTTGGAAAACAAGTTTACATAGAAATGGTTTCGGATTTGAGATGAACTATTTTAAATTGTTTTATATAAAAAATTTATTTAAATTTTCTATCATGTTCAATCCTGGATGCATAAGTACAAATGTTATTTTGGAGAAAACCTACTGAGTGTTATACATACCCCCCCCCCCACGATTTTTCACTTTGGTGCATTTAAAGATGTTGTACATCGAGACACAGGTAAAGGAAATGTATCTCATTTCATTAGTGATATATCATAATACTTTGGGCCTGTCTTGTGGAGTTAGATATTGGAGTATGTTAGGAGATGTCGATTTTATGACCTTGGAGTCCTTGTGTTTTGTTTTTTTTCTTCCACATTGAACTCTAATTTGGTTCATAGTTTTATTTTTTGGATTTTTTTAGTTGGTATTACTTTGAGTTGTATCCCATTTTTCTCATGCATCATATTATAGTTGTTTAATTGTTTTAAACTTGGTTTGGTAGTTTTATTTTCAAAGGTAAATCATCCCCCAATATTTGATAACGCCCTTGGAATTTATTACCATGTTTTGGTGTCTTCGGTATTTCACATAAGGCCATGTAACACCCTATAAAACTTCTTAAGACAATGAGTGAGGGGAGGGATTATAAAAATAGTATCAGTCTTGGTCAGTCCATCATTCATTTTGGGACAACTTGTATTGGTATTTTGGACTTGGATTTGATAAAACATTCTCATTTAGTCCTATATTGGGGATGGTAGAAAGGATTAGGATCATAGGAACATGACATGTAGAGCATAATGAGGCTTAGCTAACCTATCTATTTTGATATTCAAATTACCAGGGATTTGGGTACATAAGTGTTTTGATACAATTCTAGGAGTTGTAACATCATTTTCATGTTTAACTGATGAGAAGATCATGATATGGATTGATATAAATTACATCCCTCTAGGAATGCATATTTCATTTTGAGTATTGATTTATGATTTGGTGAAAATGTGTTGATCTTTGAAAAAAGTTGAAAATGGTTTGATTTTCAAAAGGCATCATGGAATTTTCATAAATGGGTTTGAAAATGGAGAGTTTTGAATTTTGGTAAGAATTTTTGTGATTTGATGGATAAAGTAAATTGAAATTGTTAAGACTTAAGTAGCTAGATAGTGAGACTAAATTTCATTTTCTTTTGATTATCGAAAATAGAACCTGGTTGGTGTCATAGAAATAAACTGGAAGAGGCTGATAAAAATGTGGTTAAACCTAATCTACAAGTTAACCAAACGCTAGTTCAGATTATTGCCCAAGATTTTAATGTTGTGGATAGAGGGAACATAAGGGATGAACCAAGTAAAGTGGATCATTTCATTCATTTCTAGAAGAATAATCCACACCTCTTTTAAGGTGATTTAGAAACATAAAAATTGGAGGTGTGGATGAATAGGATGAAAAGAATCATTAATTTTCCAAGAACACCAGTTGAGATGAATGTAAAGATGGATATAAACAAGTTAGAGAATATTGAACATAAGTAGTTTGATTTTTTATTTCATGATTAATTTTACTAATTCATTGCATTATAGTATTTTTAAGAATTATTCAATAAAAAAATTTATCCTCACATGTTCTCAATTTTTATAATGATGGAATTTTTCATCTTGAAGCAAGATAATCTCTCAATGATAAAATATGTAGTTAAATTTATGAATTTTATTTGTTTTCTATAATAAGTTACTACAAGTTCACCCTTCAAGGAATTTATTTTTGAATCAAGGTTAAGGCCAAATATTTTATTAAATATTTTTTGTGCTTTGTATAATGGATTATACAAAGATGGTCAATAGAAAAATAGAGGCTGAAAGATACATCTTATTAACTATAGGTGGACTAATCATATTTATACCTATGGGAAATGGTGGGAACTCTAAATTTGGGAATAATAAGCGGGAAACCTATTTCCAAGGTAGTGGAATAACTTAGAATCAGATGGATGAATCAATGAATCTTCATCAAAGACCCAATAGTAAGTCGTAATGTTATTAATTTTCTTATTTTTATCACATGAAGTGAGATTATACAACACCATCTAGAGAATTCCATAATTTCAACCAGATAGGTAAACTTTAGATATTGTCATAGTGCTCCAAGTTTGGGTGTTTGGGAAACATCTCATGTTTTTCATGTGTTGAATGATTCGATGAGACAAGGGAAATCGAGTAGTTATCATTAACAGAGCTATGGAATACATGGTGATTCAATGAATTCCATTACTCCTCAACATTTCTAATATCAATAGGGGAATAAAGAGAAAGTTTTGTTGAGTAAGTATTTGTAGGGATCTGAGCAAGTTATTTTGGGTGATCAATATGTACCATAAACCGTGATATGTATGATTCTTTTAAATTATAACCATATTCAATCTTTGTTTGATTTGGGTGAATCCCATTTTTTTATTGATTCTAGTTTTGTTAATATTATGGGTTTTCATGTTGAGATGATACCTTCTATTTTGAAAGATCATACTCCTCATATATAAAGAGTATTTTGAGCCTTTACGTGAAAATAATGTTCTATAACAATAGAGGTATTTGAGATGATATGGGATTTTTCTATGCTTGATATGGATTTATATGACATATTCCTTAGTATGGGTTGGTTGAAAATGTTCAAAGATCACATCAATTTTTATATTTAAATGGTTAGTTTTATGATTGAGGATGGAATTGAGCATATCTTTATAGGAGACTATAATGTAAAGGATGGTGCAATAGGCTTGTTAGCACTAGTAGTTAGAATGATATCATAATATTTGGAAGATTTTAATTTGGAATTGGTGGATGAGATTAGAAATTGTAGTTTTGAAATATGTTATTATTATTTTTCTGATGTTTTTTCTAAGAATTTCTCAGGGTTTCCACCAATAAGATATGTGAATTTATAATTGATCTCCTACCAAGGAGAACTCCTATATCACATCCTTCTTATCAGATGGAGCCAATAAAATTAAGGGAATTGAAATTTCAATATGAAGATTCAGAAATAAAAGGGTTCATTTGGTCAAGTATGTCTCTATGGGAAACATAGGTTCTGTTTGTGAAAATTTTAGATAAAACTCTTCAGTTGGTTGTAGATTATCATAAGCTTAACTAAGTTATGATAAATAATTGGCATTCACTTACATTCATTGATTATTTGTTTGATCAATTTAAGGGAGCCCAATAGTTCTCTAAAATTGAATTACAATTAGGATATCATCAATTTTAGGTTCAGAAGGACGATATTGTGAAAACGTCTTTTAGGAGTAGAAATGGACATTTAAAGTATTTGGTTATTCATTTTGGTCTTAAAAATACCCCATCATTATTTATAGATTTGTTGAATCATATATTTCAATGCTATCTTGATTAATTTTTTGTGGGGTTTTTGGATGACATATTTGTGTATTCAAGGGCAAGGGTTGAGCACGAACAACACTTGGCAACAGTTTTGGGTATTTTGTCGGACCCTATTTTGTATTCCAAATTATCAAAGTTTTATTTTTAGATAAAATACGTATGTTTCCTTGGTAATTTAATATATGAAAAAAGTGGTTTGTGGATCTGTAAAATATAGAGGCTATGATCTCTTGGAAACTATCAAGGAATGTCTTTGAGATAAACAGTTTCCTTGGTCTGGATGGTTATTACTGACATTTTATTCCATATTTTTCAACACTAGCTTCACTAATGAAAGGTTTTAAAAGGAAAGTTGTTTCATTCCTATGTAACGAGTATTGTTAAAATTATTTTTAAGGGAAAAAGGTTTTCTCTACATGATCACTTATCTTGATATTTTTAAAATCAGAAAAAGGGTAAGTGGTGTTTTGTGATTCTTCTAGATTGGGGTTGGGATGTATTCTCTTACAAGGATATCTTGTTATCAGTTATGGCTATTGAAAGTTACAATTTAATGAGAAGAACTATAAAACACACAATTTGAAATTTTCTATTGTTCTCCATGATTTAAAAACATGGAGTCATTACCTATTTGGTAAGAAATTTAAATTTTTTCCTAATCATAAGAGTTTGAAAGATGGATGAAAAATCTCCAAAGGTTTGACTTTGACTTGATATATACACCGAAAAAAGGAAATAAAGTGGAATATTAATTAATAATGAAATCATATAGTTAGTTGGAAAATGAGGCTTCGGATCAGTGGTATCTGATTTCGGTGATAGTCAACATGCAGTTGGAGTTTAAAGACCAAGTTAGTGTTGTGATTTTCTTTCCAACATCATTTATTCTTGATTTTTTGGAGATTTTTAAAGATCTACAGACATATGATTTAGAACATGTGTCTATGAGGTAAAAAAATAATGGTGGTGATACCATAGAGGTATGGAACCTAGATGGGAGTTTGGTGGTTTCAAGATTGGATGGAAAAACATATGGATTTTTTGGAACAAATTCTCAATGCTTACCACCATTCGAGATGTTCTGTTCATCCTAGAATATAAAAGACATATAAGGAACTTAAATCACAATTTTGGTTGGATTTTATGAGAAGAAAGGTGTATAATTTTAAAATGAGTTTCCTCACCTACTAGTAAGTTAAGGTAGAGGACCAACATCCTACAAGTATGTTAGAGTCATTACCTATTCTTGTTTTGAAATGAGATCAGATAGCTATTGATTTTCTGATGGGTTTCCAAAGGACAGTTTGGAAACAAAATTTCGTATAGGTAATAATGGATCATATCCAAAAAATCCCATTTAATCCCTTTTCATGAATCTCATACGGTGGAAGACTTGTCTAAAATATATATATGAGAAGTGATAAAGAGGCATGGAGTACCACTTTCAAAAGTATCAAACTGAGATCTAAGGTTTATATCTTGTTTCTATAAATCCTTGTAATAATCCCTTGGGACTCAGTTGAGTATGAGTATGGAGTGTCATCCCCAGATTGATAGATAATCTGAATGGATGATCCAAATGTCGGAATACATGTTTAAGGATTATGTAATTGATTTTGGTGGATCCTGGGAGGATCACGTACCATTAATGGATTTCTAGTATAACAATAGTTATCATGCCTCAATATATATGGATAATTTTGAAGCACTGTATGGGTTTCTTTATTGTTCTCCACTTTTTGGGTGGAAAAAGGTGATAATTCACTAGTTGGACCGAGCCTTGTACTAGTGAAAATGGAGAAAATTAAGCTGGTCTAAAAAAGGATGGAGATTGCTATTGTTTTTAGAAATCGTATGTGGATCCTCATCGATAAGCATTGTCATTCAAGGTGAGTTATCATGTGTTCTTGAGAATATCACAAAGTCTTGGGAATCATTTTTTTGGAATGTAGGTCATGTTATCTCCTAGGTATATATGCCCTTTTGAGATACTTTAATAGGTTGTTGAGGTGGCATATCGGTTGTCTTTTCTACCAAGGTTCTGTTTAATGAATAATGTGTTTCTTGTATCTCAATTGAAGAAGTATTAGCCTAACCTTGACCATGTGATTCGATGGGATCACATTATCCTAGCGTTGTATGATTTGTTAATTCAAGTTCCAATATAAATTTTTCATATGAAAGAGAAAGTCTTGCATGGTAAAATCATTGGTCTAGTGTGGATTTTATGGAAACAAGGTTAGATTCTAAAAGAAACTTGGGAACATGAGAAGGAAATGATCAATCAATTGAAATAACTACTTTAGAAAAATGGTGGGTTTATACATACCAAGGATGAAAAGACTAATGGTGGGGATAATGTATCACCCCATGATTCTAGTAATTAACACTTTATTTATTTATTTTATATATAAAAAGTTATTGGGATATGTTTGTGAAGTTTTTGAGAAGTTTGGGAATGTTTTGGGGGATTTATTAGAGGTTAAAATTTTGATCATGGTTATTAGAAACAGAGCAGCACCTCTAGAAAATTATGAAAGGGAGAACATGGGTCACTGGACAGGTTTACGATTGGTGGATAGTTTAGTCAAACTGTGTCACCACCCATGTGAAACCATGTAAAGTGGAACAAAGGGGCTAAGCATGGTTGGTACATTGTTTTTCTAACAGATAAATCCAACCAGGTGATGGTTGTTTAGAGGTAGAGGATACTGCACGCACTAATATAAAACACACCTTAAACATCATAGGTATTTATCATCACTATAACAAAATGCTGATAAATGGCATATTTATCAGTGTTAAATAAAGCGCTGATAAATTTAACTTTTTATTAGCGCATCATTTTTAGTGTTGATAAATAAAACCTTTATTAGAGCTTTAATTTTAGTGCTGATAAAGGATATTCTTTATCAATTCTTTATTCTTAGCACTGATATATGGTATCCTTTATCAGTGATTTTATTTTTGCACTAATAAAGGGTATGATTTATTAGTACTTTATTTTTAGTGATGATTAATATTTATATAAATAAAATGAAATAATTTAATAATTTGAAAATAAAAAATGTGTTTATTAAAAGAAGTATTACAAATTTTATTAATTGAATAATTATTGATAAAAATGAATAGATTGATTATACATTATTAATTATTATGCATTTTATTAAATAGATAATTATGATAACTAGTGTTTTTAAATTATATATATTAAATATATAGATATATAATAATTTATATAAATATGGTTTGTATATTACAAAATATTTATGTGCTTTACATTAAATAGTCATATGTTTATAGAATTATGGTGTATAATTAAAGAATAATATGAATTAAAAAAATCACTATAATTGCATAGTACTTGACATATAATTGAATGTCATTTTATTTTTCAATTTAACATAGATCAAATGTGTGTCATATTGATTTTTACATATATGTTATTATTTCATTTTTATATACAATTCACAAACACCAAACTTATCCATTTTTCAATATTTTAAAGTGTAATTATTCTTAATTTATTCAATTTCACTCATTTTTAACATAGAAGCATGCATTTAAAAATAGATATTCATTAATAATGTTAAAAATATATTTGAAAAAATATATTTATAAATAAATATATTTATACACGTATAGTCACTATGTTTATACAATTATATATTTATAATTATATATAAAATTTATTTTCTTAAAAGTATTTATATCATTATAAATAAATATTTTTTTACATTTAAATTATTATTACATTTATAATAAATTTACTTAAATAATGAATATATTTACTATATTTATATTTATATATATCTCTTAAATATGTATATATAATTATATAAATTTTTATAATGATATAAGTAATATTTTTAAAAACTATTTTCATAAAATTAGAAATAAATAATTATAAAATTATAATAAATATATTTAAAAAGGAATATATTTACTATATTAATATTAATATATATTTATTAAATATTTATAAATTTTTACAATTTTTTATATATATTTATAATTATAAATCCTTTAATAATGCTTCAGTAATAAGCACTGATAAAAGAACCTTTATCAATTATTTTTCTATGACGATAAAGATGTTGATTTATTAGTGCTAAATAAATCACTAATAAAATGAACATTTATCAGGGCTCTAATATTAGTGATAATAAATATTTGTTTTATCAGTTCATTTTTAGGACTGATAAAGATAGTTATTTATCGGTTCTTATGTTTAACAACATATAAAAGTGTCCTAGTCTATTTTAATAACACTAACCATATGCGAACTCCTCATGATATAAAGAGATTTCTGTGGAAGCCACCCTCTGTCGGCGTTCCTCCTTGGTGAATCAAAGTTTGAATCACACCACTCAACTATTTTTGGTTCTCCAGTTGCACAAAAATCTCATCTAAAATCTTTATTTTTATTATAGTTATGATGTAGATGGGGTTTCTCATCACTCTCTAGTAATATCTCCACCGGAGGTAGGTGGTTCCATGCCCTAACTATTTTTGATAATTTAATTTCTTCTCTTGGTTAATTATCACATGCTCTATAGTTTATTTTGGTGGTGATAACATGTTTGGGAAATGATTTGACATGCATTTTTGTTGAAAATAAATTTTCTAGAGAGAAATTGTTATGTTTCTATATAGGCCTTATTATGAAAAATCAGTGGAAGTGTTCAATTAATTGTTTGAGTAGTGTGAAATGTGTTTTTGTGGGTGATTAAGGTGTGCATGTGTTAAAAAAAGATTTTTTATGGGAAATGGATCATTTTGGGAATGTTATCTTTGTTGTGCACTTTTGAGTATGATTTTTGAAGTGTTTAAATAATGAATATTTTTTAGAAATGAAATTTGGGATGTGGAAGTGGTTTATTAAATGGTGTGAGTGATGTAAAATGTGTTTTCTAAGGGTTTGATTTGCTTTGTATTGGTTTTGGGTTTGGTAACGGAAAATGGATATGTTGTGTGTGTGTGTTTTAGTGTGGTGTTCCATGGAAGGGTTTTACGGGTTGTTTGAAAGGTGGAAATCATGTTTTCAAAGGTGCATAAATGCGGATAGGTTTGCAAGTAAGTTCTTAAATGAAATTGAAATAATTTTCCATGTTGAACATGTTGTAATTTTTATGTGAATTGTAAATTGATTTAAAGGTTGGAATACATGTTTTAAAAATGATTTCGAGTCATGTACAAATTTTTTTAAAAAATGGAATTGTTATGGAATTGGTTTCAAATTGGTGTAAATTTTTGTTTTGTTAATTATAAGTGTTTTATGAATTAGTTAATAGATTTACTAAATTATATAGGTGTTGAAAATTATGTTTTAAGCTATTATGTGGTGCGTTTGATTTTAAAATTATCGTTTTCATGTGAACATGTGTGTGTTTTTTTGTAAAGCCTTGTGGTGCCTCTAAGGGTTATTTTAGAAAACTTTTTAATTGACTAATTAACATACGTAATAGGTGTAAGGCATGTTTTTGAAATGATTTGTTGTGTGTATCTTTTCAAATGGGGTTTGGGTGTGAAAGTAGTGGAACACTATGTATACTTTGTTTGGAATGACTTGTGTGTGTAAATGTCCTGTGTTAGTGACATATGAATGTGAAACATGATTGAGTGAAAATAAAAAAGAATATTCGGTAACTGGGTAACTTGATTGTGCTATGTTAGGGAATCTTGATGTTTTCACAGTAAAATAATTGTCCATATATTTAATGTATGATTTCATATTTATGTTTAATTCATTTTTTTATTATTAATCCAATAATAATTGTTTTCATATACATGTGGGTTCTTTTGTTCGAGTGTGGGTGCTCTGTCTAACATTCATTTTTCTTATCCTTTAAAATATTTTCAACCATGGAGTGGCTCATTTATCACTTTCTTTCAAGTTACCTCCACTTCTTTTGTAAGAAGATAAATGATGTTTCCTCTAGTCAATCACAGATGTAATATTAATGTTTCCATAGTAAAATCATTGTCCATAGACATAATGTAATGTTTAGTATTTATTTTTAATTCATTTCTATTTAGCATTACTTACATAATAATTTTTTCCTTATACCGGCGGATTCTTTTCTTCAATTTGGGGTGCTCTTTCGAACTTTCAGGCTACTTATCGTTTAAAATATTTTCACCCATGCAGTGTTGCATTTATCATTTTCTTTCAGGTTACCTCTATTGTCTTTTAAAGAATAACAAAGACACTACCTATACTCAATCACAGATGTAATCTTGATGTTTACATAGTAGAATCATTGTCCATACAATTAATGTATTGTTTCATATTTAGGTTTAATTTATTTATTTTTAGTATTAATCACAAAATTGTTTTCTTATATTGGTGGATTCTTTTGTTTGAGTTAGGGTTCTATGTCTAACATTCTTGTTTCCTATCCCTTAAAACCAGTTCACCCCTATAGTGGTGCATTTATCACTTTCTTCCAAGTTACCTCCACAACCCTTTCAAGAAGAGAAACAAACCTATCACTGCTTAATCACCGAATTAATATTGATGTTTTCATAGTAAAACAATTTTCCATATAATTAATGTATTGTTTTATATTTATGTTTAATTTATTTATTCTTATTATTACTTGATTAATAATTGTTTTCTTATACAGGTGGATTCTTTTGATTAAGTTGATTTGGTTTATTAATTTTTTTCATGCTGTGTTGGCAGTTCGACAATTAAAGTCAATTGAAATCATGGTAACATTGATAGTTAGGATTGTTTTTTAATGTATGTAAAATCTTCTATTTATGAAATTTTATAAAGAAGTGTTTAAAATTATTTACTGGGAATTGTTTTTGTTCATATATCTAGTGTGTTTATAGTGATTCTGGTTTTATGGTGTGCTGTGATAGCACATTGTAGTGGTGTTGTATTGTACTATTATAATAAACTATTGTATTTACTTTTATCAGTGCTTTTGAAAGCACTGATAAAGAAGTCATTTATCATCACTTCAAAAAGTAGTGATAAAGGTCTACGTTATCATCACATTTACATCACTGATAAATTATTCTTTTAGCTGTGACTTTTGAAGCGCTGATAAAAGTATTGGGCTTTCAACATTGCTCACATTGTGATCACTTTTCTAACATTAATAAAGGCTATTTCTAGAACTGTTAAAGGACTATTTATTAGTAGTAAAAGTTTGTGCATGGTTTTTCTAACCATATTCCTAAACCATGCAGTGTTAAAAATAAGATCTGAAAATTGTGAATTTAATTCATATTTCCCCCTTAATGACTCATTATTTCATAAATAGCCACTAATATGATTTCCTCAACTTCTAAAGGTTGTGGAGACCCTTCCTAATTATCTCGAAGCAATCCGTTGGTGATTTTTTGTGTATTGGAGGCCCAGATTCCTTGGTAAGTTTCTATTATAGGTTTCTTCCCTTATATTTCACCTTCTTCTCTCTCTTAGAATCATATATCTAATATGTTAGGGATATATATATGTTTTGTATTCCAATAATTATGATATCTAATTTTTTGGTTGTTAGGGAATAAGATCCAAGGCAGGTATCTGGTGTTTCAACACAGTTTGTTGAATATTTTTTATCCATTATTCATTTTGCCTAAATTTTTGAGTTAGGTGGATTCACTCTCAACTACTATAATTATAACTTTAAGGGTTTATTTCAAATTGATTGAATATCTTGAATAGATTTTTGAAATTGATGTGAAAATATTGGTAGAAACCCTCTTTAGTGGTGGTTTGTAAAATTGTGGAAATTCGTTATTATATAAACTATTTTGTTTCATGATTTTTAAAATGATGAAATTAAAACATGATTTTTTTTATTCATAAAAAAATTTAGATAAAAATATTTTCAATAAAAAGGATATTTTATTGAAATTTCTTTAAATGTTTGTTTTGTTATGGGATTTGGCAAAAACGATTGATGTGTGTTTATTTTCATTGACATAAACCTATGGAAGGGGCATGTTGTGTTGGGGCACTTGGTATAGGGTTACTTCATGATGAATTTTTAGATTTATGAGAGACCACTCATGAGTATGGAATTATCACCTATGAATGAATGTATTGATATATGCAATAGAATGGGTTATGCCAAATGGATTTGAAAAATGGTTTGAAGGTCATCTTTGGTTTATTTTCTTAGAAAATGGTTTTTTGTTTGGAAAACTATTTTTATTTGAAATGGTTTTGGATTTGAGATTAATTTTTTAAAAAAATATATGTAATTTTTATTATTTAAATGTTCTAATATTTTTTATCCCAGTGGCATGAGTAGGGAAGTCATTTTGGGGAAAACAGACATAGTGTTATACTCACCACATGTGTGTTCACTTTTGTGTATTTGTAGATTATTTATATCTAGAAACAATTAAATGAAAATTATCTCATTTATTCAATGATTCATCATGATACTTTGTGCATGGTTTATGGAGTCAGAGCTTGGAGAATGTTGGGAGCTATAGAGTTTATGTCTTTAGAGTCTTTTAGTTTTATTGATTTTGTCATCCAAATTTTACTATGATATGGTTCATTATTCTAGTTTGGATTTTTTGTAATTTGGTATTACTTTCATATATATCACATTTTTACCATGTATTAAATACTTTTTGTTTAGTTGTTGAAAACTTGGTTTGGTAGTTTTATTTTTGAAGGAAAAATAGCCCCCAAATTATTAATGCATCCCTTATCATTAATTTCCATACATTAGTGTCAGAGGGATTTAACCTATGTCTAAGTAACACCTTCCATATCTTCCCATGGAAATGGGTGAGGGGTGGGATGTTACAATTGATTTTGGATGAATAGTGAAAATACTGATTTTGAAAAAACTATCATTTATTTACTTTTAATCAAAGTCATTCAAATTTTACATTTTGTTTTGGATTTATTTTAATATAACATAAACTTAATTTTATTAAACATAATTGAATTAATTTCATGGTAATTATAATTATAATTTATTGTGGTACAAACTTATTTTTATACTTAAAGAGGGTATTTTTTTAAAAACTATATTTGTTTCCCTTTACACACTTATATTATAATTAATTTTAATTAGTTATATAAATTATATCATAGAAAATGGATTTAATATTTAGAATAAGAATATAATAATTATTTATTAAGTTCTATTTCATCATTTTTCATAATTAATAGTACCCATGGTTAATGTTTATCACCACAGTAAAGGGAAAAATTAGTTAATCAAGGTTTCAATTATGGAATAATGCTTCCAAATATCTAAAAAAAATTCCTTATTCCTACTTTAGGTATTTATATCATCATTATGCAACATAATTTTTAAAATATGAAAATTTATTCCACATTACTGTGATTATGACCTCTATATTATTTTAAGTGAAGAGTAATTACAAAATTTCACTTTCTCTTGTATATTAAATTTTCATGATTTGGATATAGATAAAAATGATGTATGAATGAATATAAATGATAGAATTTATTAATAATAAAATATATTTATGATTATGATTTATTTTTAATTTTTAGAGATTTTATAATTACCTTAAATGCTTACACAACGTCAATGCAACGCTTGTGCCAGAAGTAAAAACGGTAAGTAATGAATTTTAAAAACATTAAAAATAATATTATTTTGGATAAATTATGGTGGTTAATGAATTTATTATATTATTATAATATATAGGTCATTTTAAAATAACTTATATTATAATTCTATTGTATAATTTTTTATTAAATGTCAAATTTTTTTAATAGTCCTCAAAATGACTTAAAATGGTATTTAATGTTTAAAAATTATTTTAATATCATTATAAAATTGTAAAAATATTAAAATAACTCAAAAATATTTTAATTATTTTATCCTATATTTTATTTTTCATGTATTTTCCACATTTCATTTTTAAAATTACTTTCATGACTCTTGAAGATTGAAAAATGATTTGCAGTTTTTAAGGTTAAGCATGGTTAATGAGGGGGTTAAATCAAAATATAAGTTTTAAAATAACACTAAAACATCTATAAATTTTATTTTCTGAATTTATTTATACCATAAACTTATTATATTTTAATATATGTCACTTTGGATAAATTTTACATCAGTTTACACATATTATGTATTAATACTTCATGTATTTAAGATATTGTCACCCACCTCACTTATAAAAAGGGCACCACCTCCCCTATCTTACCCACACATAATAATACATTTAGTTTATAAAATATATACCTAAATACCATCCTATATTATTTACCCAGTTCCTAGAGCTTATTTTGTTTCCTCTAAGACCATCTTAAGAAGGTTTAAGGTGTAATCGAAATGAGGATTTCCAAAGAAGTGGTTTAACTATTAATCGTGTTCTTTAATTTTATTTCATCTTCTAGATCATTTTACTTACCATGATTATATAACAAAATTAGTATATTAAATATACTAAAATTTTATTATGTTGATTTTAGACCCCTTATTCATCTCCCTTTACATCCTATAGGAAATAATATCATCTCTTGCATTTACATGTGGACTACCACATCCATGAAGCGACGTGTTTTGATTTTCATCACCACCAAACAAGGTTGGTTGTTAAGATAGATTTAATTAATATATATTATATTAATTAAATAAATATTATTCTCAAAAAATAATATATGATTTACCTTATTACCCTTCCACCTACTAATAATGATAATATCACTCGTGCGTACGTGGGAACTACCACCTCCATGAACTAATGTGTTTTATATTTCATGTCTGACTTTCGTGGATGATTATAAAATTGAATTTAATATATAATTATGATAATTATTTCATTATTAATATTATTTATATGATGTAACCATAAAAACTTTGACCATGTTAAATATATTGAATTTTTCTGGGATTATGAATCGAATGTTCTAAAAATGTCTGACATAAACTGAATTGATTTAGTAAAATAATAACTCATAGTAATAAATGAAATAAAATGAATAAATATAATTTAATAGACATTAATACGGTTATTAATAAAGTAGAAATCTGGTATAATTTTCTTATTCATGATTTGGATAATGTATAAAATGATTTGTGACCCTAGGTAATGGATTTTCCTTTAAATATTCTTATAAGGTTTTCCATTCAATATCTCTCTCCTCCATGTATATGTTCATAAAAATTTTCTAGAATATTATTTTATATTTTTACAATATTATTAAATGTCATTTTAAACTACATTTTATTTTCTTTATAAGTGATTAAAAGTAATATTTTAAAAGGTTTTTCATATGATTCCCATTTGATTGTTTTAGTAAGTGATGGCCATGACCAATTATAGTTCCTTGATTCATTAGTTGGCCTCATGAGACAATATAGCCTGGGTATATGGTATATTCCTTACAAATTATTTAAGACCCCATCACAAGAGGATTTAATGTTATGTTTATGATGTCTTGTAATAAGGCCTTGGTAGTATAATTATGATGTATGGAAGCGTGCATTCTATCATTCAAAAAGTTTTTATTGTTATCCATGTAATAATTTATATTTTTACCCTTGGATATATTTCATGCTCTAGTTTTTGATGGTTTTTATGGAAATTCATTTATTTCATAAAATAAGAAAATAAAGTTAGATTTAAAATAATTTTAATAATTTCGTATTGGTAAAAGGTTTATTTCAAGGATAATATTTTATGTTTTTCAAAAAACCTTCACAAATTGTGATTTTTCCTTTATTCTTTTCGATGAACTATTTTATAAAAAACATTTGGAAAATTGTTGATTTAAAGATTAATTAAGTTATTATTTTAAACTAAAAGTTTACTATGAGAAAAGGAAAACATTTGAATTGGTTTTCATGAAATTAAAATAGATTAATGGGTTTTTTATATTTTATATCCCTTATTGATCTTTTTTTTATCATGAATGATTTTAAAAATCTTTTCATAGAGCTTAATGTTGATTAGGAAAAATATAAAGGACTATATTTCTGTAATAGAGATCTTTCTTAAAATATTAGAACATGTTTTTAATTAATCTTGAGTATAAATTTAAGAATCCGGTTTTTTGTGGAATAAAATGTACATTGTGCGGATGTGTATTCATTTTATTTTAAGGTTGTTATATGTAATAGTTCTTCCTAGTTCTCTAATACACTAAACAAAAAATATCCTCAAAATATGATAAAGTGAATACCTTATTATAATTAATGTAATTGTTGGTTGTTTAAGTTAGTGGGTATTACAATTTTCTTCCATATGAACTAAATTTTGATGGTTTTTAAGGAAAATGAAGTCACCAGGGTAAATTATTTTTTCAAATTATACCAGATCATACTTTAAGAGAGCCATATGAACTCGAACAATATGATCGGTCAGTTAAAGATTGAAAAATGTGGGTTGGATCTCCTCAATCTATAAATTATAGTACACATCATATTGAATAATTAATTCAATAAATAAAATTTACCTTCATCTATTAGTTTTTACTAGGAAAATTATAAGGATAAATTTATTTCATGTCATAAGAATACATTCTTCATAAAAAATGTTTTTTTATTTTTTTTTATGTGCGGATAATTTTAATAAATTTATGATATTTTTATTAATTTTATTTCATAAAATGAACTTAATATTTTAAATTAGTATGTGAATATTATCTTTTGGTGAAATTTTGGATTATTCTATTAAGGTTTATATTTGGGGGAAAAGTGATAAATACATATTTTGAAAATATTATCACTTTTATAAATTTTTCATGACGTGAGAATAAAAAGAAATATTATGAAACCTTATTAATATATCAAATTTATTTTTAATAAGTAACCTGTTGAATTTAGAAATATTTTTTGAACCTAGCAATCATTGTTTGACATTCTTTAAATCTAATAATGTTTTTATCCTAATAAAAGAACTATTTTAATCCATTTATGTAATTATTTATTTTCATGGATAAAATTAATATTTGATTAATTTTAATATCACATAAATCACATTTTATTATAAATAATTCAATTAATTCTTTTAAAATCAACATTATACATGATTTTGGTACAAAATTATTTTTATACTTAAAAATGTATTTTTTAGAAATCAGTTTTTATTCTATTACATGTAATGAATTTAAAATTAGTTTTTAAAACATTTATAAATATAAAATTATAAAATGGATTTAATATTTTTAATCAAGTGGTTATATTTTTTTAAATAGTATAATTTCATTCTTGGTTATAATGAATCGTAATTTGGTAATTAATCATTATTATGGTAATAATGGTTAAAATGGGTTAGGGGTTAAACTAAAAAGATAAGAGTTAAAATGACATAAAAACTTGTCTAAATTATATTGGATGATCATATTTATACATTATCCCTTTAATATTTTAAATTTTATCAATTTGGATCCACTTGAATCGAGTACGATATATAATATATATAATAACAATTCAACTTTTTACTGGATTTTCACCCACCTCACTTATAAAAGGGAACCACCTTTCCAATCATATTCACAAAAAAAACATGAGGAAATTATCTCAGAAAGACCCAACTAAAATACCTTCCTAGATTATTTCCCCATGTCATGTAGATTCTTTTCTTCTACTAATATCATCAAAATAAGGCTTAAGGTGTGATCCAAAGGAGGTCTCTTAAAGAAGAGGTAATCATCTTAACAAACTCTAGAAAATTTTATTTATACATATACCAACTTATAATCATTTTATAAATCATAAAATAAGGACTTATATATCATAAATATAGTAAAATATTACTATGCTTATGGAAAACCTTTATCCACCTCTCATATATCAAATGTGAAAGGAAGGCATCCTCTGTGCATACATGTAGACTACCATCTCCACAAAGTGATGTATTTCGTTTTACATCATCACTATTAATGGTTTGTTGTTATGATATATATAATTTTTTTGAATTATATTTATTATATAATTATTCATATCTAATTTTAATATATATTCTACCTTCTTAAACTTCAAACTATGGGGAAATGAAAGTGTTGTATGTGCATAAGTATGGATTATCGTCTCCACGTAGTGACATGGATTTTTTTCCAACACATACTCTAATGGATAGATATAATGATAGATTTAATGAATATATATGATAATTTTTATATAAATATGATCTTAGTGTGCTAAAATATTATTTACCCTTCTTTTATTCTTTTCATAAGAAAATGAAAATAGAATTCCTGCATACGTATGGATGACTATCTCTATGAACGATGTATTTTATTTTTCTATTTCTGAATTTCATGGAATATTATAAAACTTTAAATAATGAATAAATATTTTATTTATATCATGATTTTTATTCTATAAATTTTCAAGCCACATCCATGAATTAATAACCAATACTTCAAAACCAAAACATACATGAAAATGGAATAGTTAACACCTGGAATGAAGATATTATTGAAAAATTGTTAATGAATGGGTGATGAGATATTATAAGTTAATAATATATGGTATAAAAAGTATGAGTATGGTTATTTTATTATTATTTAAAAAATATAAAATAATTAAATATGAGGATCAAAGATGCATAAAAAATAATATACCCAAGGTAAAGGATTTCTACTATAGTCTCACATTATTTACAGACCATTTATGTTCATATTTCCTTTAGGAAAATTATTTGATCCTAATATATTAAATAATAGTTATTTTATTCTCATATATTTATTTTTATTTTTTATTTACATTTTTATTTCTTATTTCCTCTCTTGTTTGACCAAGAATGAACAACCATTTTACATGTAATGGATACATACCTTATCTCTAGTTTTCAATCGGGAATCTTTTTCCTTTGCATCAATGTTCTTAATATTATTTCTAAAATATTCATATTTACATTAAAATTATTATTTAATTTTATTTTAATCTACCCCTAAATTTATTCACAATGTTTTAATATTTTATCCTCTAACAGTTTTTCAAAAAAATTACTTTTGGTTTTCTTTATAAAAGTTTGAAAGGAATTTTTTTTAACATATAAAGCATGAACAGATTTCCAAAACTCTATTAAAGTTATTCGATATTTATATTACTCTAAAATATTCATTGTTTATTTAAATAAGATTATTTTATATTAATTTTAAATATAAAATTGGTATCATTTTCCTAAGGGAAATAAATTAAATTTAAAATTGATTTATAACCTTGATCTTATACAAAGTTATAAAGAATTCATTTTTATTTTTATATTTTATTTACTTTTCTATTTATAAAAGTCTTGGATTTATTAAAAAACATTTCACTCTATTAAATTTGAGGTCTTCTTTAATTTTGTAATGATTCATGGTTTTATGGTCATTAACTTTCTCACGATCACATTCTCTATCACTCACGATCAATTCATTGGACATTATTGTCTCATTGAAGTCTATTTTTTTAAGTATCATTGTTTTTTACAGTATCATTTCCACTGCATTGATATTTTATTAATAAAATAACATTTCAGTACTTAAATAAATCTTATTAAAAATTCATTGAATGTGTAAATATTTTTTATTCTTGATTCAATATGGATAATTATTAATTTAGAAGGAATTTTGAGAATGAATTTCTTTGATCACTCAATATATGAGAAATTTATTGGATTTGAAATTGATGGTTAGGGTCTAGTTATATATATAAACTTGATAAATCAATAGTTATCATGATACAAAACAAGTTGGCATGATTTATAGGCTAAATTTGTAATATCGTGTTAAAATAGTTAGGTATTTTATATATACCTACTAATTAAGGAATGTGACTTGGCCAAGGCCTTGACTATAATATTCATGATTTCTTGACTTAGGCATTGACGGTAAGATCATGAATGTATAAAATTAGGCATTTCCTTCATTGAGAATTCAGTTATTATTGCTCATGTGATTCTTAGTTGATATTTTCCAGGAATTTTTTTCATGGTCAAGTTGTTTATTAAATGGAAAGTGTTTTGATTATCTATCATACCATATTAGTTATGCCTTTAATTATAATAGTTTCCACTAAACAAAGACGTTAATGAGTACAAGATCTCACCCTTTATTTTTTCCCTTTCTTTGGGATATAAATATATTGACCCAGTCTTAACTTACATAGACACTACGTCACTATTGAGGAAAACCTAAAACAATATAAAAACAGATGACCAAAGTTCATATTAGTTTAGTGCCTCTAGAAACAAGAAACAAAAATATTCTAACTAAGTGAAATATCTTCAATGTTTCCCATAAAGATCTTCCCCCATGGTATTATTACTTAAAACCCTTTCTTCATAACCTGGGGAAAGGAAGCATGTAAAATGGGTGATCTCAAATTCTTAGTAAGGGTAAATAAATGAAATTCATAAGAATTTCATGAACATAAGGGTGTGAGAACATGATCATGATAATTATAGAATAATACCCTACATATTAAAAATCATAAACATGAATAATGGAACAAGTACTTAAAGATCATAAGACATGAATCATAAGAAAATAAAGAATATGATCTATGAAAGCATAGTATTAGAGTAAGACTTGAAATTTTGTAATACAAATAAGAATATAAAAACACAATGTCACGGAGGCCTACCAAGGCCTTTGTAACATGTTATTCTTGGGTTAATCGCCCATTTATCTACTTTGGGATTGGGATGCCCTCTCGTGTACCCTCTTGTTTCGGTCTTGGAATATCCTCTCATATACCCTCTTATTTTAGGATTGGGATGTCCTCCTATGCACCCTCTTGTTTTGAGCTTGGGATGTCCTCTCATTTACCCACTTGTTTTAGTCTTGGGATGTCCTCTCATGTACCCTCTTGTTTCAGACTTGGGATTCCCTCTCGTGTACCCTTTGATCTCGTAAAACATTTATCATTACCCAATTACATAGAGGGGGATATAGGTCCCATTAATAAAATAATAAAATCATACATACATTTTCCAAAAAATCATAAATAATCATATCATAACCCATGAAATGAAATTTCTTCCATAAACATGAAATCGTACCTTAAACTGTGGAATAGTAAATAGGTTTCGTAATCATTTCATCAAAGCATAACCCGTGGAAAGATGTGGATTTTTTAGACATATAACTCATGAAATAGAAATATATTTCATAAAAATCATTACATACAGTATAAATTATTCAAATAAAGAATATGAATAAAAATATTTAATCATTTCCCTTGAAATTCATGAGTAAAACCAATGGATTTTATCTTAGATGGGAAATAATTTTCAAAGATCTTTTAAAAATACATTATGAGGAAATTATCCTTTCTCATTTATAAAAAGGATTCCTAAAACATAAAATATTTTTAAAACCATTTTCATGAAAATAAAATTTAAAACTTATAATGGAATCATGGAAAAAATTTGGAAAGTCTTTTTCCATAGAAAACATATAGAGGAGATTGAAAACCTTTGGAAAAATGTTTTTCCTTGAAACAATTACAAAAGAAGCATGAAAATGTTTTCAAAAAAATTCTTTGAAACTATATTATAAAAACACTTTATTAAAAATTAACCTTCAAAACATGAAAATAAAGCTTCAAATATTTGATGGTGGGTAAATCGGTACATGTCATACGAGGTAAATGGAACATTCCTTTTGTATAGGAAAAACGTTAGAAAAAATACTCATTCGGGAAGTGACAAAAAGATTCCTTTGAAAACATTGGTAAAAGACTAATAGGGTAAAAATTTAGTTTAATGATCATATGTGATTATTATAATGTTCTTAGAAAACCTTTTTAAAAACATGGTTTTGGATTAACACATATTTCTGACTGAAGAGAGGGAAAATTCGGGCATTCTTAAAAATATTTTTTTAACTATATTATGATCAAAGAGTGTAAAAATAGTACCAATAAATTAATATCTCATGAAGAAATAGTGTATAATAAAATTCATTAATTTTTTTAAGATATGGATCATAATATTTCATTAAATTAAGCATAAACATAAACAATCCAAAAAAGAAATGAGATTGCTTCAATAAACTCAAAAGACTAGGTAACATGGAACCATACTCCCCATTTAAGAAAATTAACATAGAAGAATATTAAAATAACATTAAAATAATTAGATTCATGAAATAAAATTTAAAAGGTATTATATACAACTCATTTTAAAATATAGGGGCATAACATGGAATGTGTCTCAATGAAGGAAAACTGAGACAAAATTACTTTACCGATTTTGTAACTTTTGAATCATAAACCCCATTAAAGAAATTTCATCAAATAGGTATGTAAATAACAAAATTATTTATTATAGTAATCATATAATACATCTATTTTCATTATAAACACCATACAAAAGGAATGGATGGTGAATAAATCATGTATCTCATGGGAATAAAACGTGAGACGAAATCCACTAACCTAATGTCTTGACTCTATTATACTCATAAAAACCTCATATATAATAAATAAAAGTTTATTATAAATATATCACATAAACATATTATTATATATAATAACTTATATGGTTTTATTATTACCTTATATTACTTTCTTGTTAACAATCCTATGTTCAGGTTTTACTTAGGGTAATATTTTCTTTGTTCTTTGCATGTGTCTTAATTTGTTACATATTTGGTCCTTATACTTATATATTGATTTACAGAATGTAAATAATGATATAAATATCATTTATATTCATTATATTTTTTATATAATAATAAATATAATATAGAAGTATGAAATGGAATACACCATTCATGGAGATGGTAAGCAGTACGTATGCATGAACATTGTTTCTGTTTTTATTTTTGTATTGAATGAAAGATGGTAAATGACATATGTGAATATATATATATATATGTATCATTATTAATATATAATTATTATATCATATATATCATATGAGTTCACTAAACTCATACTTAACACATTTCATGTAGTGTGTGAACGAATTACATCACTTTGAGAGACGGTAATCCCCACTTCCTCAAACCAAATTATCGTATTTACACCAAAGGGGATGTATAAGGATATGTTTTTTAAAAGTATTAAAAAGGATTAAATATTTAATAAATATAATATATAACATATATAAATAGATTTTCCATCATAATGTCCACCATGAGAGGCGGTAAGAAAAAATGAGCAATCATCATTTTGCGATGTGGTAGTTCATCGTACACATAAACAGTATGTTTGTTATCCATTAGATGGAGTTATGTGTAATTTTAGGTCAAAAAATTATCCTAATAAATTCTAGTATGTTGAATATACTATTTTTTTATAAAATCATGGAATAGAGAGAGTGTAGGGGGTGGAAAAATAAAATAAATGAGCTTGAGAAAAGTCATTACCTCTTAATCAGGAAAATCCTTCTTGTTTCACCCAAAAAGATTCATTGGGTTGTTTTATTCCCAAGGAGAGGATTCTAGGAGTAATTAATGAATTTTTTGAAGTTTTTCGGTCAGATCATGGCCGAATCTAATTTGTTTGAGATGTTTGAAGACGAGGGGGAGGTGGTGGTCTTTTATAGGGATGGGAAAGGACACACATGTCATTTTTGAAAACAAGTTAGGCGTACCCACGTTTTTAGCTAAAACAAGTCCCACTAAACTCAAGAATGGAAGTCTAATGGACTAATAATTTATAGAACATGGGGGTTTTATATGTTTCTAGGACATTTTGGGTCTTAAATTTAAGTTTTAGTATTTTGTTAACCCGATTAATCTCATAATACTTGTAATTAATTTTAATCACTTTCACTAATTTTTTGGTAAAAAAAGTTGACCTTATTAGACATTATAAAGTATTATTATTCAAAATATTGAATCCAATTTTCCAAATTCTAATTATATAAGTGGCATAAATTAATTTAAAAATAATCTCGTTGACAATATGACAATGTGGGTTTTTGAAGTAAAAACATCCAAAATTTTGTTATGTTTTTATACACAATTTAAAACTAAAATTGATTCGAATGACCTAAATTGGATTAATTTATAAAATTATTATCTAATTGAATTTAAAATAAATTTAAAATATAATTTAATCTTATAAATTAATTAAATGAAAAATCAGTTTCAAATTAAAATTCAGTATTTTTAATAATGCATTAAAAAGTGAAACCTTATAGAAAAATAACAAAAATTTATCCTAAGTTAATTTTCTTGTTACTATTTAAAATATGGTGTTTATTTTGAAATAAAAAATTTAAAAATGTACCAAAAATTGTATTTAAAATGGGTTCTCCCTTAAAAGTTTGTACAACTACATTTATAAAAATAGAGGTTATTAAGCATAAAATTAGGTTTGTTCTAATCTTATATCTATAAAATATATTTGATGATTATCAAAAATATTTTTTTTAATATATGACATATAAATTTAATTAATATTTTTCACTATTAGTAATTTATTTAACTAATTAATATAAATATTATTTTTCACATAAAATAGACTTTTTTAAAATCAATCCATTTATATTATTTTGTATTCTATATTCTTTTATAATAAATAGGTAACAATTAAATTAAACTATATATATAACTAAGTTATTTCATCCTAAAATATTCAATTTAATTGTCATGTCATATCCTATTAAATAATAATATTTTTTTTAATATTTATTGTTCGGTAACACTCGGTCTTGTGTGTTACGCAAGCCATCGAGGAAAGTTAGTCTTGCATGTAACTTAAGAGAACCTCACTGTTCCATGTAGAGAAAGATAAAATTTATGTTGCATGGAGTGCACTATTAACTTTTTGTTATGTATAACACAAGCTAGATATAGTGCTATAAAATAAACTCTTTTCAGTGGGGCCTAAAATGAAAAATATCAAAGAGATTAAATTAATTCGAAAAGAAATATTTCACAAAATATCGGGGAGTTACATTATACCCTCCATAAAATGAATTTCACCCTAAAAATTCATAAGGGTTATCAAAGTTTGAATACATCAAACTTTCATTCATATAAACTCACATCATAAAAATGAATAATAAAACTTCCCTTAAAAGGTTGTGTTGGAACCATAACGGTAACCCAAAGTAACATATAAGTGGATTTCCACAAAGGAGAACATAGGTTAGGAGTGAAGATTGGATATGGAGGAAAATCATAAATATTTATAGGGAGTGATTGGGGTCATCAATCATAAACAATTGAATGATCAATAAAATTTTAAGGCCTCAATGTCATAAATATGTGATGATTTAAAAGGCCATCAGTTCACCAAAAATTAAGGCATTAGGAAACAACTTTTTTATCATTATCCTAATGTTGATTAATTATTTTATTGACCAATAATATAAGGAAATATACTTACTTGATATATTTCAATGAAAAAAATTTCATTCTTTAGTTTGGATTTTATTTATTTTTAATTCATACATTACTTTAAGAAATGGTTGTTTAGAAATTAAATTTGATGCCTAATGTGCTAAAATACACTTGTAGAAGATATTAAGGCCCATAAAAAATGAAAATTATAACTATGTTTCTCTTACTATAAATAAATATTGTTAACATATTAATCTATAAACATAAAAAGTAACTCTATTTGTTCCTCATTAATAAATATTCAAAAAAAATACACATTTATCAACACATCGCGTAGGCCAGTGGTAGGCGTGAAACCATTGTCGTCCTTCAGTAATGGGTTCAATACCCATATCCATGCCATACTAGATTGGATGGAACCCGACATACGTGATATAAAACAACACTAATATAATTTACAAAATAAATAAGATGTAAATCCTTGAAATAAGGTTAATCACTAAATATTCTTTTAACCAAGGTTTTAAATACAAAATCATAACCTGAATACTTCCTAAGAAGTTTGAATTAAACTTTTTATAAATAGTTAACCGTGTAACTCTTCCAAAATATAATTCACCATTTATTTCTTAAATAATCTCTTATCTTAAACCAAAAACATTTTTATTAGAAACATGGGTCCATCCTTGTACTGAAAGAAAGTAAAATGTGATTTTATTATTCCATAATCCATGTAGGTAAATATAATCACTTGAAATCTCACCAAATGATGAAAAATAATAATTTCATAGGTATTATTCATACAATATCAAAAATAAATTCCCAACTAAGGAGAGAAGGATAATTATTTATTAATTATCTTAGTTCACTTCACCCCTTATGATTATATAATATTTCCTTTTATCCTTCATATTTGGAGGTTTTTGTGGCTTATCATTCACATTAGTCCTTGTATTTGGGAATTTGTTAGCATAATGGACAAACTCCATGCAATTGAAACACTAAAGTGTAAGAGGTGTATTCTATGAGGAATTATCATTGTTTTCATCATTATCTAACTTCATCCCATAAATTCAACATTAAACCACTCACTGACCTCCCCTTACACACTTGAAACATTTAGTAGAACCCATATAACAATTCCCTCCATGTTTCTTCCCATAATTTGTGCATAACTGAAGGCTCGTTTTCTATTCTCTATGGTTGTTGTATTTTATTTTAATCTAAATCTTACTTTTGTTTTTAAGAACCATGAGTTTGATAAAAAAACTCCAACCTCTATTTACACCTTTATAGAATATCTAACCACTTATTCATAGCTGCTAAAGTCTCTCATAATCGTGGCCTTTTGAAGAATAGGTTTAAAACCACCAAAGAATCAATCAATTTTTCTTTCAGGTTGAATGATAATACCCGAAGAGTACCTTGGAAGACTTTTAAAATTTCTTTATAAGCATGAAGAAATTAATCATCCTTCTTCTTAGGCTCTATGATTTTTTTTCAACATCGTATGATGAATCCGAGGAAATTACTTATTAAAAAATAAGTTCTTGAACTCATCCCAATCCATTGAGTTAATTTCCTTTTGTTGTCGTGTATTCTTTATTAGTGTCCACCACTGATCTGCTTCACCTTCTAAATAAAAAATATCTAGAATGAATTTCTCATGTTTTGAAAATTAGAGAATGAAAAAAATATTTTTAATGGTACTAATCCATTTTTTAGATTCAAGTGGATCAAAAGACCCATGAAAAGAAGGTGGATGTTGCCTCATGAAGGACTCAACCGAATATTGTTTCCACATTTTCTCATTAGGGATTCCAGTATAGTTCATAGCTTGAGAAATTTGGGCAAGTATAGAAATAATACTTTGTATTCATACTCCAATAGTATTTTGTTTCCTAGGAATATAATCATTGCATTGTTCGTTGCAGTCTTTGTTAACATGGTTCCTTTGGGTACCAGTCATTGACTAAAACCAAAATCATAGAGTAAGAAATAATTATCAGAGTAAGGAACCACATAATCATGAAACACACTTATATTATATCTAAAATATTAAAACTTTATTAAACTGTGAAATATTATATTTTTCCTAAGTTATTCATAGCTAAAAATTGTTAAATCTTTCATGATGGTTCATGAAGAGTTTCTGAATTCCAAAAGCATATCCCCTAGGAGTGTCAAACCATGTGTATCAAAAATCCCATTTTCATGTACCAGATTACCATGATTCAGGAATGATACATATTTTCAGAGTTGTTACCCCTACGTACATCTCTTATAGAGCCACATCCACTTGTAGTACTTAGATGGGGATGTATTTCTGGGAAACAAGTTACTCTATAATTTACCAAAATTATAGGACATTTTCCTAAACATTAACTCATCCTTATACTTATCCTTTGATATATCCCTAGATATATCCTTTGAAATATACCTAGGTATCTCACTAAAGTTTTCTCATCCTAGTTTCCAAAGGTTAACAAACCCTTCCCCCAGATACCAAATGTAATAACCTATTATTAATGTATATAGAAATTACATTACTTTTCTATAATACATAAAACATTAAAAAAATAGACGCCCAAATACTGTATTAGTTTAATGCTTTAGAAAATTGGAACAAAAATATTCTAACTCAGTGAAATATCTTAAATTTTTCCCACAAAGATCTTCCTTCTTAGTATTTATACTTAAACCCCATTATTCATAACATGTGGAAGGGAAACACATGAAAGGGATGATCTTAAATGATCAGTAAAGGTAAATAAAGGAAAATACAAAGAATATAATGATCATAAGAGTATGATAAAAAGATCATGATCATTAGAATATCATACCCTATATATAAAAAATCATACACATAAATCATGGCATAAATACTTATATATCATTAGACATGAATCCTAAGAAAATAAAGAACATGATCTATAAAAGCATAATACAAGAATAAGACTTAGAATTGTGGAAGACACATAATCATATAAAAACCCTATGTCAATGTGGCCAACCATGACCTTTGTAACATGTTAGTCTTGGGTTAATCACTCATTTAACTACTTATAGATTGGGATTCACTCCCATGTACCCTTTTTTCATGCTTGAGATATCCTCCCGTGTACCCTAGTGTTTTGGATTCCCTCTTATGTACCCTCATGGTTTGGTCGTTGTACGTCTACATGTGTACCCTCTTGTTTCATTCTTGGTATTTCCTCTAGTGTACACACTTGATTCAGGCTTGGGATGCCCTCTTGTGTACCCTTTGAGCTCCTGAAACATTTATCATTACCTAATTCATTGGAAGGATATATATCCCCCAACCATATCATAATGAAATCATACATACATGTTCCAAAAAATTATAAACAATCAAATCATATACCATGAAATTAAATGGGTTTCATAAACATGAAATCATAGCTTGACCTGTGGAAAAAGATATAGGTTTCATAATCATTTCAACAAATCATAATCCGTGAAAAGAAGTGGGTTTCAAAGGCATTTAACTCGTAAAAGATAAAAAAAAATTAAATATAATGACATAAAATGTAAACCATTCAGAAAAATAATATGAATTTAAATATAGAATCATTTCCCTATAAAATCTTTATTAACACCAACGGATGTTATCTTAAATGATAAATAATTTTTAAAGATCTTTTAAAAACCCTTTTTTAAGAAGTTATCCTTTCACATTTAAAAAAATATTCCTAAAACATAAAACCTTTTTAAAACCATTTTCATGAAAATAATATTGAAAACTTATAATTTAAGCATTGAAAACATTTTGAAATCCTTTTTTCCTTGGAAAATTTTTAGTGGATCTCAAAAACCTTTTAAAAACTATTTTTTATTGCAAATTTTATAAAAGAAGCATTAAAACCTTTTGAAACAAATTCCATTGAAAATATATTTCAAAAAAAAATTCTTATAAATTAACCTTTAAAACCTAGAAAGAAATCCTCAATGAATTGAAAGAGGGTAAATTCATACATGTTGTATGATGTAGAAGGAACATTCCACTTTCATGGTAAAAGGTTTAGAAAAATGACTCATTAGAAAATAAAAAATAAGATACCTTTGAAAACATTGGTAAAAGTAAAAAATGATAAAAATTTATTTTAATGATCATAGTATATTCTTATAATAATCTTGGAAACCCTTTTTATAAAATATCGTTTTCAATGAACACATTTTTCTGACCAAATAGAGGATAAATTCAGGATTTCTTAAAAACACTTTCTTAAAAACACTTTCTTAAATAAATTATTTAAAAAGAGTAAAAAAATGGTACCAATACATTAATATATAAGGAATAACCATAGGAGAAAAAAATTAATTAATTTTCCTAAGATACAAATCATAATACATCATCAAATCAAAAACATAAACAATCTCAAAAAGCGTTGAGATTGTTTCAATAAGCTCTTACCACTTAGTAACTTTGAACCATGATCCCCATGTAAAAAAAATGAATTTAAATGATGCTTAAAATATAATTAAAATAATTTTATTCATGATATAACATTTCAAATGTATTATACACACCTCATGAAAAATATAGGTGCGTAATAGGGCATTTTTCTCAAAGAAATCCAATTGAGACCAAATTACTTTACCAATTTTGTAACATTTGAAACATAAACCACATGAAATAAATTTCAAAGAAATTATATGTAAATAACCATAAGTTTAAGTTTAATAATAATATAATACATCTTTGGTCATTATACACAACACACAAAATAAATGGTTGGTGAATAAACTATGTATCTCACGGAAATAAAAAAGAGATGAAATCCCCTTACCTTGTGTTTGACTCACCTTGTACTAAAAAAACCTAAAGTATAACAAATATATGTTAATTATACATATATCATAGAAACATATTCTTATAAATAGTACCTTATATTTTTTGATTATGACATTATATTACACACTTATTAACATTCATGTGTTAAGGTTTCACTTTGGGAAATATTTGCATTGTTCTTTGCATGTGTCTTAAGTTGTAACATATTTGGTCCTTATATGTATATCATGATTTCCATAATTTAAATAATGATATAAATATCATTTATATTCAATAAATATTTTATATAATGATCTATTTAATATATATAAGTATTAAATGCAATACACCATTCATGGAGACGGTAAGTCGTACGTACGCATGAATGTTGTTTCTGTTTTTATTATCGTATTGAATAAAAGAATGTAAATTAAATATGTGTTTATATATGTATATATATATCATTATTTCAGTATCATTATTAGATAAAATATATGATATAACTTCATAAAATTCATTGTTAATACATTACATGTTGTGTGTGAATGAATCACATCTCTTGGAGGGGGTGGTAGTCCACACTTCCATAAACGAAATTATCATATTTACACCAAAGGGAATGTATAAAGATATGTGTTGTAAAATGATTAAATAATATTAAATAGATAAAAAATATAATATATAACATCTATAAATATATTTTACATCATAATTTCCACAATGAGAGGCAGCATGGAGAAATTAACAATCATCGTTTTGTGTGGCGGTAGTTTGATGTGCACATAAAGAGTATGTTCGTTACCCACTAAATGGAGGTGTCTGTATGTTTATTTAGAAACCATATAATTAAAACCTCATAGTAAATTTAAAATAATAGTTTTTTGTAAAATCATACAATAAATTGATAGTAGGGTGTGGAGAATGGAAATAAAAGATAGGCGGTTGAGAGAAGTTGTTACGTCTAAATTAGGAAACTCCTTTTGGATTGTGTCAAAAGGATTACTAGGATTGTTTTATGCCCAAGGGGAGGATTATATGAGTAATTTAAGGATACTATTAAGTTTATTGGGTATAACTTTTCCGATCCTAAGTGGTTTGATAGGTGTAAAGAAGAGGGGGAGTGGGTGGCCTTTTATAGGGAAGGGAAAGGACACGCTTGGCATTTTTGAAAAAATGTTAGGTGTGCCCACATTTTTACCTAAAAAAAGTCACAAAAAAATTATAATGGAAGTTTAATTTATTAATAATTTCCAGATAGAGGGTGTTTTACAAGTTTCTAAGTCATTTTGGGGCTTAAATTTAAGGTTTAGTTCTTTGTAAACCTAATTTTTCTCTTAATTATTTTAATTAATTTTAATCTCTTCCACTAATAATTTTGGCCAAAACAAATTGACCTTATTATACATTAGAAATTATTATTATTTAAAATATTGGATCTAATTTTCTAAATACTAATCATAGATGTGGATGAAATTAATTTAAAAATAATCCTACTATCGGGATGACATTTTTGGTTTTTAAAGTAATAATGTCCACAAGTTTGTTAAGATTATATGACCATTTTCAGAGTAAAATTTATTCCAATGACCTAAACTGGATTATTTTAAAATTTTATTATCTAATTAAACTTTAAAATAAATTTAAAATATAATTTACCTTTTAAAAGAATTAGATAATAAATCAGTTTTGAATTAAAATTCAGTAATTTTATCTATTCATTAAAAAACAAAACATTATAGAAAAATATCAAAAATTTATCCTAAACTAATTTTTATGTTTATTTTTATAATATTATGTTTATTTTTACATATTAAATCTATAAAAGTTCCAAAAATTTCATTTAAAATGGGTTCACTATTAAAAGGTGGTAAAACTTCTTTGATAAAAATATAAGTTTCTAAGAATAAAATCGGGTTTATTATTATCTTATATCTATAAAATATATTGGATGATTATAAAAAATATTTTTTTGAATATATAACATATAAATTTATTAATATCATTCACTATTAGTAATTAATTTAAATTTTTAATATACATAGTCTTTTTCACATAAAAATAAACTTTTATAAAATGAGTCCCTTTATATTCATTTGGTTTCTATATTGTTTTCTAATTAATAGGTAACAAATGAATTCAACTATATATATTTGTAAGTTAAATAATCCTATAATCTTAAATTTAATGGCCATGTCATATCCTAGTAATTAATAATAATTTAAAAATGCTATATTATTTGGTAACACCCGGTCTTCCGTGTTACACAAGCCATCTAGGAAAGTTATTTTTGCATTTAACATAAGCTAACCATGATGTTCCATGTAGAGAAAGATAAAATTTATGTTGAGTATAGTGAATGATTAACTTATTATTTCATATAATTAAACCAATTATAGTTTTATAAAATAAACAATATTCAGTGTGGCACGAAATGAAAAATATCAAAGAGATTAAATTAAGTCAGAAAAAAATTCACCAAATCTAGGGGTGTTTTATAAAGAAGGGAAATTTGAATGAAATTTTAAGAATAAAATACATTTTTCATGCTAGGTTTTTGAATTTTTGATGCAATATATAAGTCATATATGTATCTAGTTTTCCAATACTACTAAATTGATTTGTTGTTATTGATGTAGCTATTTTTATCTTCTATAAATGTAATAGGTGTGCGTTAGATCTAGGATACTATAGTTAGGGTGGATTCACTTATTATCAAAGAAAGTTTAGTAAGAACCTTGGGAACTATATTTTTAATGAGCATAGTGAAAATGAGTAATATGATAATCCCTAATAATATTTTGAGAACTTTTACATTCATAGGTATTTATATTCCATGGATCAATATTCATGAGGATTTTGAACTAACTAAGTGTGTGTGTGTGTGTGTGTTTGTAACATCCCAGGTAAATAAAGAATAAACAATTTTCATATTTATTAATATTTACGAATTAAATATTAATTTTAATTAAAAGGGTTTTCTACGTTCGATAGCGTACTCGGTACGCAACGATGAGTTTCTTTGAAAACTTACATTGCACACAAGTAATAAAATAATATTATTTTAAATGTTAGTTAACGAGTAGCCGTTGTACTGGCGGGAATGGATAGAAATAACTAAAATATGATTATATATGTTTTTAAATGTTTTTACATTTACCCAATAAAAGATAAAGGCTTAAAATACGGAAAGAGTACAATTTTAGGCATTTATACCCTAATTTTCACGAAAGGTCCACTTATCACCTTTTGACGGAGAACCGTAATTAAATATAGTTTTGATCGATCTTATAAATTATATTGGACCAAATATAACTCTTCTTTAGAATCGGGACATCAAAATTTATTTTGTGTAAATTTTTGGTACCTTTCTGATAAAGTTCATTTTTTTAATGAATAGTGTAAAATGTTGTATTTTAATTCAAAACCTCTTTTTAATCTAATTTATTTATATGATTATATTATCTTTTGAATTGGTTTTAAAGTGAAATTAGAAAATATTTTTACCATTAAATCCAATAGTGGTCGTTGGAATTAATTTCACTTTGAAATCGGACTTAAACTAGTGTCAATCTTTTGATACTTATTGTTTCATAAAAACACGCTATTTTCTCTGACAGCGGGAATTAATTATTAAATTAATTAATGTGACTTATATGTTATGAATTTTTTAAAATATACTTCATTTTTGAATTCGTAATATCAAATATAGCTTAGGGTGAATTTTTGGTAATTTTCTGAAAAAACATCAATTTTTGATGAATAGTGAAACCACTAAGTGGTACTTATAAAGACTGATTTTCCATTTAAATGAAATTTTTCCATCTTTGTGTTTTGAATTTCAAAAATCCGACATACATGGTTGTCATTAGGAGGTAAAATGTGGTTCAATGAGATTATAATAATTTTTTGGTGAATAGTAACTTATTAAGTTCTTAATCGCGATTAATGGTAATTAGTGTAGTTTAAGGTAAAAATAATGCTTTAATAAAATAAGATGAGCTTGACACATGTCCTACCCTCATTGGTTGTGTCATGGGCGACCAATACAAGCCATGGGTCAACTTGGGGACCCCATGGAGACACTTTGGTTGGGAAATGACATAAATAACTTTTTATTTAATGTAAAAGTAAAAATGACACAAACATAATATGTTTTACGAAAACAATTTTTACATGGGGTTATAAAGATCAGATTTTTTATTATAAATATTAATTAGAAATATAAAAAGATTTCCTACATCATAGTATTTTTTTTAATAATTTTTAGATATTAAATAAATTAAATTATTTATGACATAATAATGATGCAGCGATGACATCATTATTTGGCGATTTAAATAAAATGGAAAGATAATGTAAAATCTATGAACTACACACGTCCAAAACCAATTGGATGAGTGGATTTCGAACCCTTATCACCTTATCCACGAATTATATCAATGTGGGACCTTTTAAAACCGAAACACATTTTCAAATAATGTAATATTTCTTTACTTTCCAAAAGTGCCCCTCCTCTCCTCTTATAAAAGGCCCCCACCTCTACCTCATTTAACACACTCCTCAAGCCTTTGGCTTGGAAAACCCCTACCCATTTACTCTCTCCACATCCCTCTCCTCATCCTAGAGGATTCCCTTGGGGAATAATCCTTTCAGAGGAAGCCTTTAGGCTCAAATAAAAAGGAGTTACACTTTTAAAGGTAATTCATTCTCTCTTGTTCATTTGTTTTATTTTGCTTCTACAACCCTCTAAACTCTTTTTATTTACTTATTTTGTAACAACACCAGTATCTTCAATATACTAGGATTTTGTTATAAGATTTATTCGAGCTACACTCTCACACAACTACATCAAATGGTTAAAGAACATACGATTTCCGTGGATGGCGAAATTCTGCCTCCCGAAACGATGATTGTTCAATACTCCTTTAACACCTTCAAGGGTGGCCATTATGATGTCACTATTTTTATATATGATATATAATATGTTTATTTTTTTCTTTAAGCTTATGTATTTTTCATTTTGGGCATACCTTTATGGTTTCCATTATGGGTAAACACGATATCTTCATTTAAGGAAGTGCGGACTACCGCCCCCTCAAAGTGATGTGATTCGTTAATGCCATATGTGGGACGTGTAAAGGATGGATTTAAAGTTATTATATATGATGTTATACTGGAATTATAATATACCTCTATATCATTATTATTTCTTTCCATTAAATTATGAGATAGAAAGAAAAGTAGCGTTCATGCGTACGTACGGCTTACCGTCTCCATGAACGGTGCATTTCATTTCTTATCCCCAAATGTAATGTACTATTAAAAGTACATGTATATAATGGATATATATAATTAATGATATATCTAAATGATGAATATAATTCTGGAATTAAAATATACATACCTCTCATTTAGTTTTAATTCCATTAATATGACAACGAAATGAAAGTAGCGTTCATGCGTACGTACGGCTTACCGTCTCCATGAACGGTGTATTTCATTTCTTAACCCTAAATGATTATGTAATATTATAAATACATGTATATGCTGGATATATATGATACATATTATATCCAAATCGGGAATTTCATTCTGGATATAAAGAACCTTTGACCACACGAACAACATGTAATTGTAAGAAGTCCACTTTCGACTTAAGAACCAAATATTGAGAAAACAAACATTATTAACTTAAATGGTTACATAATGTTTATAACATGGCAATAAGTGATATAAAATGAATAATGAACTTTAAAAAGGTTCTTAATCAAGTATAAATTAACTCAAGTTTATTATTCAGTACGTTAAAGAACGATCGAGTCAAGTCGGACCTGAGGTAAGGGACTTCATCTCAATCTCCTTTCATTGAGGCATATTTCGTTTTATACACAACTTTCTTTTATATGGTGTATAAACCCCTTTGACTATTACTTTTATACAAAAGGAATCTTTTTCTACGAAGCGTTTTACAAAACGACAAAAAGGAATGTTTCTTTTAACGTATGCGGCGACAACGACCTTTTCCGCCACCACGAGTATTATTTGGTCTTTGGATTTCTCAACAAGCCGTAATGTTTTTAGAATAAAATAAATACCATATACTCTTTTATGTATTTTGGTATTGAAAATGGTTTTGAAAAAAGATTCTATTATGTCAATATATTTATGATATATTGTGATTGAAATGTGGAAATGTTATCATTACTTTATATTGGTTTTATGTTTTATGATTTTATACTGGTACTTGGACATTTTAAAGGGTGGTTACGTTATAAACCATATGACGGGTGGTGCCGTGAATACCAGGACGGGTGGTTACGTTATAACCTCCAATGCATTGGGTATGGAAGTCGGCCGTATGGCTATTCCATTAAGTATGTATGGAAATTGGCCGTATGGCTATTCCATTAAGAGATATGTGTGGAAGTCGACCGTATGGTTATTACACTTTAGTATGTTTATGTCCCAAGTTACCTTTATATATGTTATGTGTTCTTTTTATGGATTTTATGGTAATCCTTTGGTTACAAAAAGGTATGTAATGATACTTTATTCAGTGAAGAGTTTTTACTACTTAATGAAGGTGAAGGTATTACTTTGATAGAGTATATATGGTTTATTTGATGTTTGAAAAAACAACAGTTTTCATTCTTTCTGTATCCCTTAGTGAGCTTTTTATGCTCACCCCAAGTTTTTTTTTTTGAAATGTTTTCATAGGACTTAATGTGGAATAAGGTCAAGGATGGGATCAAGGGAATGTCATCCTATATAAAACATGGAACTAGACACGTTTCTTTTTAAGAGTTTTTTTTTATTATGGAAACTTAGTAGAAGTGACTACTTTGTAATCTTTTGAGATGTAATAGTTATGTTCTAATTCTCTAAAACTCTAAACCTGAAAAGATCCTCGACGTGAATTATTCATTTAATTCAATATTAAGTAAGGTTTAAGGCCAGGGCCTTATATTTGGTATCAAAGGGAGGTTTAGACAACTTTAGGAGTTAGAAAAGTGTTAAATTATAATATGATTGAAATGATATAGCATTTAAGGATTACCATGTTGCTTCGCCTAAGATATTTCTGTGTTCAGAATGTTTTTCCAAAGAGGAAACAAAGCAGCTATGTTGGGACGACATCAGGAGGAAGATAACCTTCCAAATCAGCAACCTGAGATTGTCGGAATCGGAAATGAATAGTTTGTTGTAGTGATGGCATAGTTGACTCAGGCTATAAATGGTGGTGGTATCCATGCACGAGATCATCCAGATCAACCGTAGAGTAATATGTTAGTGGTGGAACATTTCATGAGGAAACATCCCCCAACATTCAGAGGATCATCTGACCCTGTGCAAGCTGAAGGGTGGATTAAAGCACTAGAGAAGATTTTTGATGTCATGGGGTGTTCAGAACATCAAAAGGTTAGTCTTGATGTTTACCGTTTTGAAGGTGTAGCTAATCAGTGGTGGTCGATGATGAAAAATATAAGGGATAGTGATGAGATTGAGGATCTTCAATGGGACGAATTCAAAGGTATGTTTCTTGAGAAATATTTTCTTAAGGTGGTTCGTCTTAGGATGGAAAAATAGTTCCTAGAATTGAGGTAGGAGGATGATTCCGTGGCTGCTTATGAAGAAAAGTTCACTCGATTGGCAAGGTATGCTCCAAACTTCATACGAGATCTTGATAGTAAAATAAACCATTTTTACTCAGGGTTAAAGCCAAAGTATCGAAGGGCTTTAGCTTCTCGTGAGTTCAAAAGTTATGAAAAACTTGTTCGATGTGCGGAGAAGGTGGAAATGGAGTTTTCCGATGATCAGGTGTTCTATGACAAACAACAGAATAAGAGGTCTAGTTGGCAGGCAAAGGGGAAGAATTCATCAAAGAAGCAAGGAGGTAAGAAAACCAAATATCCATCCTGTGAGAAGTGTGGTAAAATGCATCCTGGAGAATGTTTATCCAAGTCTGGTAAGTGCTTTCGGTGTGGTAAGTCTGGTCATATTGCTCGTAACTATAAGGAAGATGATCAAGCAGGAAATGAAAAGCCAACAGTAAGATGTTTTAAGTGTAATGAAATGGGTCATTATGCAAATGAGTGTCCAACGAAGAACTCAACTGGGGGAATGCAGCCAGACTACAAGAAGAAAGGGGTGGTGAAATCCTTTGCAACAACTTCAGTAGATGTTGGGCCATCAAATGAAGTGGTATCAGCTCCAGGGAGCTTAGTATTTTTCGAAGATTGACTTGAGGTCAGGGTACCATTAGTTGAAAGTAAAATAAGCAGATGTTCCGAAGACTACGTTCCATACTAGATATGGCCATTATGAATTTGTAGTTATGCCTTTTGGGTTAACCAATGCACCTGATTTATTCATGGACCTTATGAATAAACCTTTCCATAAGTTCATGGATAAGTTTGTGTTTGTGTTTTGAGGTTTGGGAAGAGGTTATGTGTTCCTTGTGATTCACAGTTGAAGAATGAGTTGTTATGTGAGACTCATAGTTCCCTGTTTTCAGTTCATCCTGGCAGTACCAAGATGTACAGAGATCTGCGAGAGTATTACTGGTGGGATGGAATGAAAAGAGACATTGCTGATTTTACTGTGAAGTGTTTGACATGTCAACAGGTTAAAGCAGAGCGGAAGTTACCGATAGTGATGCTTCAGCCTTTACCAGTGCCAGAGTGGAAATGGGAAAACATATCAATGGTCTTTGTTGTGGGATTACCGAGGACATCTCGAGGTAATAATGAAATCAGGGTTATTGTTGATCGCTTGACCAAATCTGCTCATTTCCTTTCTATACGAGATACTTTCTCTCTAGATCAACTTTCCCGTTTGTATCTTAAAGAGATAGTCAGGTTACATGGAGTTCCTCTCTCTATTGTATCGGATCGTGATCCTAGGTTTACTTCTAAATTTTGGAAAGGCCTTCAGAAGTCGTTGGGTACTGAATTAAATTTTAGTACAGCTTTTCATCCTCAATCAGATGGGCAGTCAGAACGAACAATTCAGACATTGGAGGATATGCTACGAGTGTTCTATGGATTATCAGGGAATTTGGGACCAACATCTTTCTTTGGTTGAGTTTTCTTATAATAACAGTTTTCATTCCAGTATACAGATGGCACCATTTGAGGCATTATGTGGGAAGCGGTGTCAAACTCCAGCATTTTGGAATGAAGTGGGTGAAAGGAAGCTGATGGGACCAGAATTGGTAGAAGAGATGGCAGAAAAAGTTCAGTTGATTCAGAAGCACATGAGAACAGGTCAGAGCAGGAAGAAGAGTTATGCGGATAATCGGAGGAAGGATCTATCTTTCGAGGTAGGTGATCATGTTTTTCTCAAGGATTCTCCTTGGAAAAGTGTGATGAGATTTGGTAAGAAAGGAAAGCTGAGTCCAAGGTTTATTGGACCATATGAAATTCTGGAGAGAGTTGGATCAGTTGCATACTGGGTGGCTTTATCTCCGAGTTTATCTCAGGTACACAATGTTTTTCATGTTTCAATGTTGAGAAAGTATATGCCAGATCCATCTCATGTTTTGAGTCCAGAGGTAGTTCAGCTGGAAGAGAACCTATCTTATGAAGAACAACCAGTCCAGATTCTTGACCACAGGGAGCAGGTGTTACGGAATAAGGTGATTCATTAGGTAAAGGTTTTGTGGAAAAACCATGTGATTGAAGAGGCAATGTGGGAATCTGAAAAAGCTATGAGGGATAAATACCCCCACTTATTTTGATAAGTGAATAAAATTACGAGGATGCAATTCCCAAAAGGGGGGAAGGATGTAACATCCTAGGTAAATAAAGAAAAAATAATTTTCATATTTATTAATATTTACGAATTAAATATTAATTTTAATTAAAAGGGGTTTCTACATTCGATAGCGTACTTGGTACACAACGATTAGTTTCTTTGAAAACTTACGTTGCACACAAGTAATAAAATAATATTATTTTAAATGTTAGTTAATGAGTAGTCGTTGTACTGGAGGGAATGGATAGAAATAACTAAAATATGATTATATATGTTTTTAAATGTTTTTACATTTACCCAATACAAGATAAAGGCTTAAAATATGGAAAGAGTTCAATTTTAGGCATTTATACCCTAATTTTCACGAAAGGTCCACTTATCACCTTTTGACGGAGAACCGTCATTAAATATAGTTTTGATCGATCTTATAAATTCTATTGGACCAAATATAACTCTTCTTTAGAATCGGGACATCAAAATTTACTTTGTGTAAATTTTTGGTACCTTTCTGATAAAGTTCATTTTTTTTAATGAATAGTGTAAAATGTTGTATTTTAATTCAAAACCTATTTTTAATCTAATTTATTTATATGATTATATTATCTTTTGAATTGGTTTTAAAGTTAAATTAGAAAATATTTTTACCATTAAATCCAATATTGGTCGTTGGAATTAATTTCACTTTGAAATCAGACTTAAACTAGTGTCAATCTTTTGATACTTATTGTTTCATAAAAACACGCTATTTGCTCTGACAGCGGGAATTAATTATTAAATTAATTAATGTGACTTATATGTTTTGAATTTTGTAAAATAGACTTCATTTTTGAATTCATAATATCAAATATAGCTTAGGGTGAATTTTTGGTAATTTTCTGAAAAACTTCAATTTTTTATGAATAGTGAAACCACTAAGTGGTACTTATAAAGACTGATTTTCCGTTTAAATGAAATTTTTCCATCTTTGTGTTTTGAATTTCAAAAATCTGACATACATGGTTGTCATTAAGAAGTAAAATGTGGTTCAATGAGATTATAATAATTTTTGGGTGAATAGTAACTTATTAAGTTCTTAATCGCGATTAGTGGTAATTAGTGTAGTTTAAGGTAAAAATAATGCTTTAATAAAATAAGATGAGCTTGACACATGTCCTACCCTAATTTTTTGTGTCATGGCCGACCAAGAAAAGCCATGGGTCAACTTGGGGACCCCATGGAGACACTTTGGTTGGGAAATGACATAAATAACTTTTTATTTAATGTAAAAGCAAAAATGACACAAACATAATATGTTTTACAAAAAACAATTTTTACATGGGGTTATAAAGATATGATTTTTGATTATAAATGGTCATTGGAAATATAAAAAGATTTCCTACATCATAGTATTTTTTTTATAATTTTTAGACATTAAATAAATTAAATTATTTATGACATAATAATGATGCAGCGATGACATCATTATTTGACGATTTAAATAAAATGGAAAGATAATGTAAAATCTATGAACTAAACATGTCCAAAACCAATTGGATGAGTGTATTTAGAACCCTTATCACCTTATCCACGAATTATAACAATGTGGGACCTTTTAAAACCGAAACACATTTTCAAATAAAGTAATATTTCTGTACTTTCCAAAAGTGCCCCTCCGCTCCTCTTATAAAAGGCCCCCACCTCTACCTCATTTCACACACTCCTAAAGCCTTTGGCTCGGCCAACCCCTGCTCATTTACTCTATCCACATCCCTCTCCTCATCCTAGAGGATTCCCTTTGGGAATAATCCTTTCAAAGGAAGCCTTTAGGCTCAAATCAAAATGAGTTACACTTTTAAAGGTAATTCATTCTCTCTTGTTCATTTGTTTTATTTTGCTTCTCCAACCCTCTAAACTCTTTTTATTTACTTATTTTGTAACAACATAAGTATCTTCAATATACTAGGATGTTGTTATAAAATTTATTCGAGCTACACTCTCACACAACTACATCAAATGGTTAAAGAACATACGGTTTCCGTGGATGGCGAAATTCTGCCTCCCAAAACGATGATTGTTCAATACTCATTTAACACCTTCAAGGGTGGCCATTATGATGTCACTATTTTTATATATGATATATAATATGTTTATTTTTTTCTTTAAGCTTCTTTATTTTTCATTTTGGGCATACCTTTATGGTTTCCATTATGGATAAACACGATATCTTCATTTAAGGAAGTGCGGACTACCGCCCCCTCAAAGTGATGTGATTCGTTAATGCCATATGTGGGACATGTAAAGGATGGATTTAAAGTTATTATATATGATGTTATACTGGAATTATAATTTACCTCTATATCATTATTATTTGTTTCCATTAAAGTATGAGATAGAAATGAAAGTAGCGTTCATGTGTACGTACGGCTTACCGTCTCCATGAACGGTGCATTTCATTTCTTATCCCCAAATGTAATGTACTATTAAAAGTACATGTATATAATGGATATATATAATTAATGATATATCTAAATGATGAATATAATTCTGGAATTAAAATATACATACCTCTCATTTAGTTTTAATTCCATTAATATGACAACGAAATGAAAGTAGCGTTCATGCGTACGTACAGCTTACTGTCTCCATGAACGGTGCATTTCATTTCTTACCCATAAATGATTATGTAATATTATAAATACATGTATATGCTGGATATATATGATAAATATTATATCCAAATCGGGAATTTCATTCTGGATATAAAGAACCTTTGACCACACGAACAACATGTAATTGTAAGAAGTCCACTTTCGACTTAAGAACCAAATATTGAGAAAACAAACATTATTAACTTAAATGGTTACATAATGTTTATAACATGGAAATAAGTGATATAAAAGGAATAATGAACTTTAAAAAGGTTCCTAATCAAGTATAAATTAACTCAAGTTTATTATTCAGGACGTTAAAGAACGATCGAGTCAAGTCGGACCCGAGGTAAGGGACTTCGTCTCAATCTCCTTTCATTGAGGCATATTTCGTTTTATACACAAATTTATTTTATATGGTGTATAAACCCCTTTGACTTTTACTTTTATACAAAAGGAATCTTTTTCTACGAAGCGTCTTAAAAAACTACAAAAAGGAATGTTTCTTTTAACGTACGCGGCGACAACGACCTTTTCCGCCGCCACGAGTATTATTTGGTCTTTGGCTTTCTCAACAAGCCGTAATGTTTTTAGAATAAAAGAAATACCATATACTCTTTTATGTATTTTGGTATTGAAAATGGTTTTGAAAAAGGATTCTATTATGTCAATATATTTATGATATATTGTGATTGAAATGTGGAAATGTTATCATTCCTTTATATTGGTTTTATGTTTTATGATTTTATACTGGTACTTGGACATTTTAACGGGTGGTTACGTTATAAACCATATGACGTGTGGTGCCATGAATACCAGGATGGGTGGTTACGTTATAACCTCCAATGCATTGGGTATGGAAGTCGGCTGTATGGCTATTCCATTAAGTATGTATGGAAATTGGCCGTATGGCTATTCCATTAACTGATATGTGTGGAAGTCGACCGTATGGTTATTCCACATAAGTATGTTTATGTCCCAAGTTACCTTTATATATGTTATGTGTTCTTTTTATGGATTTTATGGTAATCCTTTGGTTACAAAAAGGTAAGTAATGATACTTTATTCAGTGAAGAGTTTTTACTACTTCATGAAGGTGAAGGTATTACTTTGATAGAGTATATATGGTTTATTTGATGTTTGAAAAACTAACAGTCTTCATTCTTTCTGTATCCCTTACTGAGCTTTTTATGCTCACCCCAAGTTTTTTTTTTGAAATGTTTTCACAGGACTTAATGTGGAATAAGGTCAAGGATGGGATCAAGGGAATGTCATCCTATATAAAACATGGAACTAGACACGTTTCTTTTTAAGAGTTTTTTTATTATGGAAACTTAGTAGAAGTGACTACTTTGTAATCTTTTGAGATGTAATAGATATGTTCTAATTCTCTAAAACTCTAAACCTGAAAAGATCCTCGATGTGAATTATTAATTTAATTCAATATTAAGTCAGGTTTAAGGTCGGGGCCTTATAGTGTTATTGTTTTGAGATTGCATCTAGAGGAAGGAATGGAATCAATAATCATGGTCAGTGTTTGTATTACCCTATTAATCTAACCAATACATTGGTTTTTGGAGCTGAGAATATCACAGATATGTTAGGGAAACTGGATTAGGTTATTCTTAATATCCTTTCACATATAAAGCAACTGAATAGGGTAGAAACTATAATAAAGGATCTTATGATTATTCCTAATGATATTTATTGAGTTATAACTAAAAATATAAACCTGGCATAAATTTCTGTTAGAAAAAATTAGATAAAAGTGGAGTTTTATGTATATTTAGGTGATAAGGACCATGGAAGGAAAAAAGATTTAAAATACCATGTTTCATGAATATGGGAAAAAGTACCTGGGTAAATTATTAAAGGGAATGAGAGTTTGTAACAAGTGTGAATAAAAAGGCCATCATGATCATTACTATAAAGGAAATAAATAATTTATTCTGGTCTAGCGCATTGACTGTAAAGAGATGGGGAATTATGAAAATTAATTCCCTCATCATCAAGGATTACCCTAATAAATTTTTGTGTTATTTTTTAATGATATCTTATATTCTATAAAAGTTATAGAGAATGGTAATCACATGAAAATAATTATTGACATTTTCAAAGGAAAATGAATTATATGATAAATTTACTAAGTGTGAATGTTGGATTTTGGAAGTTTCTTTTCTGGTCAATATTTTCTCCATAGATTGAATGTAAATCAAACATTATAAGATAAAAATCAATCAAATAATTGCCCAAATGGATGAATGTAACCTTTAAAGATTTGAATTCTGAGTAATTGTAGTAAATTTGGTAGAATACATGATTTTTATGTATTAGTATCTATCAATTGTATTTTCTTATGAGCAACATGCATGGATTATTCTAATGATATTTAATTAAATGAAGTTGTATGGAATATTTCAAAAATGTTAATGGTATCAATCAACTTGAAAAGTTATTTTTATGACAAGGTGATCCTTGGTGAAGTATACTACAATTTATTGTGGTTTTATATCATATTTATAGATGTTATTTATGGAAAATATGTTTTAGAATATTTGATTAAGGTATATAGATATTTGAGTATGTGACTTTAAAAGTGATAAAGGTTGTTTGGTAATAAAATATGATATTACTTAGGAAGAATAAGTGATCAAATAATTTTAATTTTTATATTTATTCAATTATATATTGAATAAAATTATGTTTATTTTATTTTCTAAATGGTTAAAGGTGAATATTGGGTGTTTTAGTTGATGTTTTAGTGATACTTGTATTTCCTTGTATGGTGAGGATTATTATATTTATTGTTTTCTTAATTTTTTCTAACCATTTTGGTTTTAGATGGTAGGAATATCTTTTTATCATTTCATAGATCATATGGTCTATTAAAATTTAATTTCATTTCTTTGGGTATGAAAAAATCGTCATTATCATGAAAATGAAGAAAAAATGATGAATTAGTTCTTTTATAATGGTAATAAATCAAGAGAGTAAATTTTATCATGACTTGATTATAAATTAATTTCTTAAAATTAATAAAATAGAAGATAAATCTATAGATTTTTATATGGTATGTAACACTCAACTACAAAGATATGTTTATATAAACTCATTTGCAATCTTGAATTTTATAGAGGAACTTTCATAGTATATTTCATAGTCATAACCTAGAAATTAAAATTCTTGATAAAATCTATATTTTATTTTATTATTATTCTATGATATATATAGTTTTTGAAAGAAGAATTAAAATTATGAGAATGCAATTTCATTACATACGGGGAAATTTAACACCTCATGATTTTAGTTTCCTTTAAATGAATACTATTTTTGATAACATGTAGCACACGTAATATATATGTTAAAGAAACCGTGAAGTACTACTAAAATATTATTATTTAAATGTGATTTTATAACCTATTTTTTGGAATATCTTGGATAGATATGGGTAACCAAATTATGATATATATATATATATATATATATAATGTATTTACTTAACAAAATAATGAATTAAATAAATAAATTCTTCATTTATCAAATTATTTTTACTAGAAAAAGTATAATAATAAATTTCATTTTATTCCATAAAAATACATTATGGATAAAAATGATTTTTAGGTGTTTTTATAAAAATATTTAGAAATTATTTCTTTAAAATTGATAATTTTTATTTCAAAAAAAATATCTTAATTTTTTAAATTATTATATCAAAATTATATTAGTGTGAGATTTTGTGATTATTCTAAAAAAGGATTATTTATGTGTGAATGGTGAAAAAACCCTATTTTGAAAATGTCGTCACATTTTTGAATTTATCATGATATCAGAATATATTGAAAGATTATGAAACCTTGTCACTATGTAAAATTTATGTTTAAAATTTAATATAATGTATTTAATTATATTATTTTGAACACAGAAATCTATGTTTGACATTTTGTAAATCTATGTAATGTTCTTATTCTAATAAGAGAACAATTTTGATCCATTTATCTAATTATGTACTTTCTTGGATAAATTTGGGTTTTTAATGGTTTTAAAGTCTTATAAGTCTCCTTTTATCATAAATAATTCAATTAATTCAATCGGAATCAATATGTTATATTATTTTTGTAAAAAACACACTTAAAAAGTATTTTTCTAGAAATTGTTCCTCGTTATGTTTTTTTTAAAGTAAGTTTTACAACATTTATATATTTAATATTATAAATTTATTTATTATTTTCAATTAGTATAATCATTTTTTTAAATGGGTAAATTTTAGTTTGGTTTATAATGAGTAGTAACTGAGGTAAATATTCATTACTACAGTAAAGGTTAAAATGTGTGAAAGGCGGTTAAACTAAAAGGATATGGGACAAAATAACCTAATACGTTTTTAAATTATAAACTTTTGTAATATTTATACCTTATCACACTAGTCTTAAAAATTTATACAAATTGATTCCACTTTAATTGAGTAATACATATAATATATAATGATTTTTCAAGTATTTACAAGATTTTCACCAACCTAACTTATAAAATGGAACCCCATGTCCACTCTTATTCAGAATATTTGAGACACTTATCTCATAAAATACATGAATAATACCTCCCTATATTCCTCCACCATATATTATAGCTTCTTGTATTCCCACAAGACCATCCTATGAGACTTAAGGTGTAAGACAAAGGAGGTCTCTTGGTAATCATCTTAACCAACTCTTTACAAGTTTGTTTCAATAAATACCTCATTAAAATGTGTTTTATACATCATAAAATAGTTAATTTAGATTCATAAATATAATAAAATTTTATTATAATTATGTAACAAAATTTATCCACCTTTCTATCAAATGTGAAATGAAAGCATCGCTCGTGCATACATGTAGACTATGACCTCTACAAAGCTATGAATTACACTTTTATCACCACATTTCATGGTTTTTTATTGTTATATATGTAATTTTTTTATTATAATTATGATATATTTATTCTTATGTAATGATAATATCTAATCTACTAGTTTACTCTTCCAACCGATGGAAAATGAATGTGGTGTATGTACGTACGGACGAACTACCATCTCTATGTAGCAATGTGGTTCATTTTACATTACTATATATCATGGATAAATATAATGTTGTATTTAAGGAATATAGATTATAATTATTATATAACTATTATTTTTTAATGATACAATATTATTTAACCTTATTTTCTTCTTTTCATTATAAAATGAAAATTATGTTCGTGTATACGTATATACTATTGTATCCATGAATGGTTTATTTACTTTTTCTATTACCACTTGTCATGGACATTTATAAAACTATATATAATGAATAAATATGATATTTAAATAATTATTAAGATTATAAAATTATTAAACCATGACCATGATCTAATAACTGAGACTACCAAACTGAAACATACATGAAAAATAGAAGAGTTAACACCTAGAATGATTATGTTAATGAACTGTTAATTAATGGGTGATGGAATGTTATAAGTTAATCATATATGGTATTATAGGTATGAATTTGGTTCTATTATGAGAAATTAAAAATTATAAAATCATTATACAGGAGGATCAAACACATACAACTATGTAAAGACCTAGGTTAAGGGATTTTTGTTACAATATCATTTTATTTCGTGATTATTTACGTTCAGATTTCATTTTGGAAAATTATTTGATATTAATATCTTAAAACTAATCGATTTTATTTTACTTTGGTTATTTATTGGGTTTAAATGTTTTTTACATATCTTTTCTTTTCAGATCAAGAATCAACAAGTACATTACATAAGAATACCGGTTATATTTCTTATTTTTGGTCAGGAATCATTATCATATATATCAATGTTCTTCATATTATTTCAAAAATAGTATTATTTATACACTAATTATTTTTAAAATTAATTTTCAACTACCATTTAATTTATTCTCAAAGCATTAATAATGAATCTTCTAAATTTTTTTTTGAAAGAGTATTTTCACCTTTATTAAAAGAGGTAAGAAAGGAATGTTATTATGTTTTAATTATACAGTTTTAATGGATTTTACTAACTCTATGAATATTATTCTCTATATATCATACTATAAAATTTTATATCGTTCATAAAATTTTATCATATTAATTTTTAATTGAAATTAAAATGTTATTATTTTCTTAATGGAAAGAAAAAACTGAAAGTGGTTTATAAATTAATTATTACACAAAGTTTCATGTAATTATTTTTAATGATATTTATCTATTGTTGTTTATATTTCTTAATGATATGGTTTTTATAAAAATATACATTTATAATGATTTTATGCTCTTATTTTATCCTTTACCTATTCATTATTTTTTTTGTTATTAACTTTCTCATGATCACATTCCCTATCACTCTCCCAAATTTCATTGGAAATTATTTTCTATTCCATTTTAATTTTTCAAATATCATGGAAATATATGGGATCATTTCCACCACTTTGATATTTTCATAACCATAAATCATTTCAATATGTGTTTTCAGTTTAATTAACTTTATTAAGAAATTTATTTCAATGGATAGGGAAATATTCCACATTCTTGATCCAATATAGATAAATGTTGATTTATAAGTAATTTTAAGAATGAATTATTTTAAAATTTTAATATATGATGAATGAATTAGATATGAAAGTGATTAGTGGGTCCTAGTTATAGATACCCCCTTGGTATATCTATGGGTCTCATGAGATAAAAATAGTTGACATGATGTATCACCCTAGGCTATAAGATCATATCATAATAGTTAAGTATGTAGTGTATAATTACTAGTTATTTAATGTTTTTTCACTAAGGACTTATCTATAATATTCATGATTTCTTAGTCAAGGCCTTTATAATACTATCATGAATTTATAACATTATACATTTCCATCAGTGTTAATTTAGTTATTATTGTCCCTGTGATTGTTTATTTGATATTATCCATGGATTTATTATATGATAAAGTTATTAGTTGAATGTAATGTGTTTTAATTATCCACCCTACCATATTTATTATTACTTAATTACTCATAAAGTCTTTTACATAATGTAACCCTTATTAAGAATCTAATATACCCTTTATTTTTTCCCTTTTCCGATGATATTAATAAGGGATCATTGAATGATAATTAAAGTATGAAAGAATTTTTTTATTTCTATGGTTTAAATTTCCCATGTCATATAAAAATCATGTATGTATCTATTTTTCCAATAATAGTAAACTGATCCTTCATTGGTGATGTAATTCCTTATATCCTATACTAATGTAATAATTTGTCACCTATTCTGGGTAACTAGAGTTGGGGATGCTTTAAAACATTTATCATATTTTTTTTCAAAAATACTTTCTAGAGACTCATAAGTATCATTGGGGGTTTTTTTAAGGTACAATTACACATTATATATGTGAATTATTTATTTTTTGGACCTAACCCTTCATAGAAGATTTAAATTTCTTCTGGGATCATAAAACCTTGGTGAGGTACCATATTTAGGGTATCTTTAAACCTTTACAAATATTCATAAAAAGCTATCTCTATTTTTATTGAAATTTTTAATACAATTTTTAAGTGTAATTATCTTGTGGTGGGGAAATAAATTCTATAAAACTATCTTTTTAATTGGTCCTATGAATGGATAGATAATAATATCAAATTTGTTAAATAATTCTTAACTTAATCATAAATGTAAAAAAGGAAATTGCCTCTTCTTAGATGTATCAATTTTAAATGGAGGGAACATGGTCTAAAAAATTTCATTGAACTCCTTCAAATGAAGTTAAGGAATATCTGGATCTATAACATGAAATTTTGGAATATGGTTTAGGATATGGGGGGTTTAAGAAATAGTATAAATCTCCTTGAATATCATGTATAATGTAATAGGGTTAATTGGTCTAGAAAGGTGTTAAGTTAGGGGTTTCATAATTTTGATTTCGATTTTTATTCCCACGCGGATTTATGATTGGGTTTCATGGAAGACCCTCTATAGAAGTGAACTAAATTTTAGATTCGATAATCTTAGGAATATTAGTATCTAATCGATGATGAAACCTAGGTTCACTTAATTTTCTTCCCCTAGGATTATCCAACCTAACTAGTTAGTTTAATAGTCTTAGATGTATGTGGCCATACATGAAATGATAAAAAGGGTAAATATATGGTAAATGATGGGTAACACTAAATAAATTGAGTGAGAATACAATGAAAGTGACTTAGATCACTTGCTTGGAACCTTGATAATGGAGCCAAAAAAATATCCAAATTTTCCCTATGGGTTAAAGCGGTCTCTTGTATCATAGATATGGTTATTGATTCCATAGAGACCTTGGAAACAATATAATGATACACAACCCTTCTAGTAATTGATTTGGAGATATGTGTACAACTTATAGTAGTGAATTGTTTTTAATTCATGGAGCACACTATGATCTAAGGAGAATCAATTAATAAGAATGGGTTGATCCTAGGTTACTAATATGGGTAGATTTGATGGATTATGTAACATCCTGGTTCTGAGTGCTGCACAGTGGTGCCCCATACCTTGTTTGTCACATGGCCTCAAGCGCATTTACTCGAATGCCAGTGGCCTCCAACTAGAAGTGAGGGCCTTGGTTTTGATAGTGGGGAAACTATTTGCTCATTGGTAGATTATGCACAGAAGAATGACAAATAATAATAGTATCTAAAGTAGTAACATCATACAACAAAGTAAACTATGGAAGAATGATAGTAAAATCAACTATAGTAGATATATATAAATGATTCATGACATATGTGTCTAGGAAAGCAACCAAAAAAGTCATAATGCTGCAATAAAAATTAGAAACCAAAGTACTGAAAAGTAAATAAACATCAACAGCATCGCAAGCCTCATATTGGTCTCATGCTCTACAACTCCACAGTAATCAAGTACCTGATGTAGAAGGGTGCTTACCCTTATCTATTCCAGAAACCATATAATCTATTTGGGTCCAAAAGCATGACCCGAACAGGTTGTGATATGAATCCCAGTAGGAAACCACCAAAAGATCTGTTCCCAACTGTTAGTGAATATATATAGTAGGTAATATGAAGAAATGAATCAATAACTAGGAAGTAATCAAAAGTAAACAATCCTATAGTTCTTAATTACATTCATTTAAATTTATTAATTATTCAAACCATTTAATATTGTAATCTCAGGATCTAGCCTAATCTCCGTATCCCCATGTACAATCATAATAAACAGACGTATCAAAATACCTTATAATGATAATGTAAGGCCGAGTCCAAGATTGTGATTTGGATTTTCAGACTCATCACAATAATATAATCATTTAAAAATAATCCTCTGGGAAAGTCCTCAGATCCTAACCCCCTTGGTTTAATATATCCTCAGATTAAAATAATAATAACGACCCTCTAGGAATTCTCACACAGTCTAACCCCCTTGGCTTCACAGGCACTAATCAAATATGAATGACCACCTGGGTATATCTCACGGTCAATACCCCCTTGGTCTGCATAGAAACAATAAATTATAATGACCCACTGGAAGCTCTCACAATCAATTCCCTATGGTCTAATATTTATTTAATGATGACCCTCTGGGTAGCTCTCATAGTCTAACCACTCTGGTTAATGACCCATGGTAGCTCTCATAGTCAATACCTATGGTCAATTATAACAACAATTCAAAACAAAAAGACCATACTTCAAGAAGATCTCACATTCAATTCCCCTGGTCATACTTCCATAATGTGAAACACATGTATCTCTTAAAAATAAAAACTCCATCCTAACAACACTAGGAATGGAAATAAATCATCCTAAAATTCTTTGTAGACCCAATGGACATAACCAAAACAAACATGGGTAACACCTCCATAACAAAGTTAATAATCCTTATTCATAATCAATAACCCTTTCTTAAACAAACAAACCATATTAGGCATTAAACAGGGTCAAATTCCAAAAATATGCAATACCTTAAACAAGGAATTCGACACTTAGGTATATATAACTCAATGAAAAACTACGGTAAGGCACGAACCACCTACCCTGATTTTTTATGATGATCACCCTTTAACTTTGTCCCTTGAATTTTCCAAAAACAACGTAGATCTAAAAAACCATAAAAATGATCAACCTTTAATAAATCGAGAGAGAGAGAGAGAGAGAAGAAATTAGGAGGAGAGTTTCAATAACAAGGAATGACTTGCCAGTGGAATTCTAACACACCCATCAGAGTTCGATTCGGAGAAAGAATGATGGATCGGTGGCTCGGAGAAGAATCATCACTCTCGTCTACTCCATGATAAGAAAAGGCTAGAAGAATATGAATATTATGATTAGATCTGACCTCAGTCTATTTAATGAAATAAAAGAAAAACTACATGGCGTTTTCATTTAATGTACACATCGTGTACATGCCTCAACTGGTCCCTACTTTAGGTGGTCTCCAAGTCGCCCCACACAACCATGTCCCAGTCATTACATGGACAACACATAGCTACCTGTGGAAAACTGGTATATAGTATGTACTTTTAAGTACACAGCATGTACCTCTAAAATTTAAAAAAACTCCACTTTTTTATAAAAAACACCTGAAATCAGGATTCATACCAAAAATGAAGATATGGGTTCTTACAAACATCTCCCCTTAAAAAATCCTCATATTTCCCTAACAAGGTGGTGAAGAAGAATCCTCAAGCAGTTCCAGCCACTGTGATCTCACATCAGCCTCCCTCTCCCAAGTCTCGTTCTCTACTCGCATGTGCTGCCATAGCACCCATACCAGAGGAACAGACCATCCATGGAGAACCTTCACACCTCGATTAGTAATTCAAATAAGATGCTCCTAAATGTATGAATCCACCTTAAACTCAACCTCCTCGGGTTGAAGAACATAAGATGAGTCTGAAAAGTAATGTCGTAACTGAAAAATGTGGAAGGCGTTGTGCATGGCCCAGTACCTCATAGGTAACTGCAACTGATAGGAAACCAAACCGACTCTCTCCAAAACCTCAAATAGACCAATGTATCTCGGTGAAATATATAATTCCCTGACCCTAGTTACCCATATTCGGTGCATTATTATATAATATTGGTATGATCAAAAAAGATCAAGTCTCGAAAGACTGATTAGTTTAGTAGCCTTGGAATCACTAGATACATTCATAATGTTTACATTACATCATAAAATTAAAACTACAATAACGTAGTCTCCATAGCCCACACTCATATCCCCTCATACTATCCCTACAGTTCATTCATAAAATACTTCTTCACATCCAGGGAAAAATAAAACATATAAAGGGGTGGGCTCAGATTCCCAGTAAGGACAATAATATAGCATAAACTTTTATAAATAAGCATAAACATTTAAGGCCATGTATAACTAAAACAAAAGCCTCTTAAACTTGAACTTCAGCATAATATGGTAGAAATAAAATTAAATAATTCCATTTACTTATTCACATGGATATTCTACTAGTCGAATAATCACATGCAATATCAATAACCACTTTCATAATGATGGAATGCATAATTCCAGACTATCATAACCACATAGTCAAGGCCTTGTGCCAAGACTAAAAATAAGATTTTGTCAAGGCCTTGTTACAAGACTCATTTTTGTCTCATTAGGCCTACCAATTCATCTAGGAGTTATAGTGGGCTCCACCTGTCACTTATTAAGTCTAATTCATTCCTCATATGAACAGGTTTATACATAACATAAACATTCATATTAAAACTAGCATACAAAATGTCAATACTTTATGCATAAACCATGAATGGTATAAAAATAACACATCCACAATAAAACATATCACAAAACCTTCAATACAAATTGGATGTTTTGTATCATAATAAATCAACTTCAAATAAGCTTAAAATCAATCAAAGGATGTTGATATAAATGAACTCAAAACTATTTGAGAGAAATATCTCATTTTTCTGAAATCATTTAAAAGTCGCATAATTATATAGTAAAACATTTACTTTTAAAATATTCTTATAATATTGTAAGGGATGCTTTGATGATTTTATAATGGTAGAAAATCACTTCACCCACCGTACAAGTTAAAAAAGGCATTCTTACCTTAATTTTGTCGAAAAGGTTAAAAGGGACCTTTTTTTGAAAAACGACGGAAATATTCCTTTATAAACATCTTATAAAAATTAAAAAAAAAGGTATAAATGACTTTAACCCATATTCTATAAAATGGTAAGAATGTTTTGAAATAAATTTTTAAGAAACATGGATGTGGATGATAAAGAGGTCCCAGTAGATAATTACGTATAAACAACCTTGGATAATGAAGAGATTGTGAAATAAACCCTTACCTTGTACTTTTACCTGGTTGAGGGTAGGTTAACCTCCTGTATAATGGTGAAATAATTGTTATTAAATTATTCAATTATCATATACAATAATATGTTATTATATATGATCTTTTAATATTTCTTTGTTAATAATATCATAGTATTATCGTCGTTTCGGGTGTTAACTTACTCATTTTATTTTATATGTTTTGTTACATAAGTCGTGTTTGTTAGGTATAGATTGTATCTTATTCATATACATAATGATATCATGTCCTTAAACATTATTTTTAATCATAAAATGATAATTATACTTGAATGGATAATATGGGGAATGAATCCCATCGCGTTCGTGGAGACGGTAGTCCGTACGTACGCACATGCGACAATATCATTGTTTGGATATTAAAATAATTTATAATTGGATGTTATATCATATATACAGAATAATTATCATGTTATATTTATTATTTAAATCAATTACACATCATTTTCATACCAATCCAAATAATAATGTTTTGAATAACAATTGCACAACGACGTGGAGACGGTAAGCCATACGCCCGCAAGTATGGTGACATGTCATTCAAAGGATGGATAGAATACTGAATATGATTGTACCATATTTATAATAACATCACATAATATAGAAGATACTAGAATTATTATTTTATAATGGAAATAACAAAGAAAGATGAAGTTGATGAAGAAAGGAACTTGAAAGAGGGTGGTGAAAACATTACTTCTTCTTCGGGTTCTTCCATTTTATTTGATCAAAAGGGATCCTTAGGTTGGATTTATGATCAAAATAAGGCCACTAGGTCGAATTAAGGGAAGTTGAGAGAATATTTGTGTAGGTTTTGTCCGAGCCAAAAGGCTTTGAAGGTGTGAATTACAGAGAAGGGGTAGTGCCCTTTTATAAGAGGGGTGAGGGGCACCTTTGGAAAAGCTAGAAATATTATTTTATAATAAATTCATATTTGGTTTCTAATGGCTTTAAAGTAGATTATTTAATGGTTAAGGTGTGTATGGGTCGAAATACTTTCAAAAAATAGATTTTATACAGTTTTGGGTAACTATATTAACCATATCATTTATATTTAACTCTTAGTTAAATAGTTTGACATTTACCATGTCTCTCTGTATTTTTATATTATATAGTTAATAAACTTACCATATACCTCCAAGAGACCCCCATGTGGTCCATTAATGATACACCTATCATTATATAAGTCCTTTTTCCTAACCTTAGATTTTTAAAAAAAAAATATCAATTAATAAATATAATACTGTTTTTAAAAACTCTTTTATGTCAATTTTGACACTATTGGATATTTTGTATTTGACAATTTCATAACAGAATTATTACTTCAAAAAAAATTTATATAACCAATCCTAATATGTAATATTAACCTATAAAATTAGTGGAATTCATAAAAAGTCTCAAATTATATTTATTTTTATTTTTATAATATCAATTATTTTAATATTTCCTTAATTAGGTAATTTATGCATCACAATTTTGTCACAAAATTTTAAATTATTTAATGTATAAAAATTATAAATAAAATACCATTATGTAGGAAATATATTTATCTTTATAATGAATATTTATAATCGAATTTATCGTATGTATAACCCTATATTAAAAAATTTTTAGTTATTAAACTTTGATTTTAACTCTTTTAACTCTTCTTTGAATTAAATAATAATAAATTTCATTATCTAATCCAAGTGGACCTAAATGATAATATTTTATTCCTAAGGTTGTTTTTTGTCAAGATACACTTGTTCAATAGAATTATGCCATGTGTTAGGGTAATATTAATATCATTTTTACCCTTAATTACCCTATTTACTTTTAACCGTGGTAAATAAAAGTAAAAAGTTACTATTCACCAAAAAATATTTTTATTTTATTGAACCACATTTTACTCCTTGATATTAACTGTGTCTCTCGGATTTTTGAAATTCCACTCACTGAAGCGGTAAAATTAAATTTTATGTGAATTTCCAAATTCTCCTAGGAGGTGGGTAAAAGACGGTGAAAAGTTCAATAACATTTTTATATATCTAAAATTATGCTAAACGAACTCCAATGAATTAAATTGAACTTATATAGGTATTATGTATCTATTTTGACCTTAATTAAATTTAAATATTTTATTATTTAAATAAAAATTCTGTTTTAAACAATAACTCTGTGTTTTTTCACTATTCATCAAAAATTGAATGTTTTCATAAAAATACCAAAAGTTCACCATAATCTAATTTCGTTGTTCTGAATCCAAAAATGAAGTCCATTTTGAATGATAAAATTTATAAAATTTCAAAAAGAGGGTATTACTATTCATAACGGCTAGTTTGATTGGTTGTGGTGTGTGTTATAACATGAAGTTGCATACAACACACGCTGCTGTATTATTCAAAGAGAAGTGTACCATAGAAGCTTGGGGTGCTAAATTCTCCCCTCCTTCAAATAATTTCATCCTCAAAATTTATAGAATACTACCTCATGAAAAGACTCGGGTGATTCTTCATCATAAGTTCCTCAGGTTCCTACGTTGCCTCTTCCATTTTATGGTTTCTCCATAGAACTTTTACTAGATGAGTCATCCAGTTTCTCAACACTTGTTCTCTCATATCAAGAATCTTGACAGGCTCTTTGCAGTAAGACAGATCGGGTTCCAGTTCTAATTCCTCATAGGTGAGTACATGCGTTGGGTCATGCATGTATTTTCTCAACAGTGATACGTGGAATGCATCGTGAACTTTGGAAAGACTTGGTGGCATTGCTGAACGGTAAGCTACAACCCCAATTAGTTCTAGAATTTCTAAAGGTCCGATGTACCTTGGAATCAATTTACCCTTCTTACCGAAACATATAACTCCCTTCCATGGAGATACCTTCAAGAAAACATGATCTCCAGCCTAAAATTTCAAATCCTTCCTTCGGTTATCGGCATATCTCTTCTACCTACTTTGAGCTACTTTGATGTGGTTTTGGATTACCTTTACCTTTTCCATCGTTTCCTCCACCAGTTCTCGGCCTAAAAGTTTTCTTCAACCTACGTCATCCCAACAGGTTGGTGTGCGACATCTCTTTCCATATAATGCTTCATATGGTGCCATCCGAATACTTGAATAGAAACTATTGTTATAGTAAAATTCTACCAGAGGTAAATATTGATCCCACATACCCTGAAAGTCAAGTGAGAAAGATCTAAACATGTCTTTTAAGGTTTTAATAGTCCGTTATGATTTTCCATCTGTTTCAGGGTGGTAGGCAGTGCTCAAATGAAGTTCAGTATCCAAGGCCTTCTGAAGACTCTTCCATAATCTTGAAGTACAATGCAGATCACGATCAGAAACAATTGATAGGGGTTCTCCATGAAGTCTCACAACTTCATTAATATATAGTCTTGCTAGACGTTGAAGTGGTAAATCTTCCCTTATACAAAAAAAAATGTGATGACTTGGTAAGATGATCAACAATGACCCATATTGCATCGTTCCTTCTAGGATTCTTTGGTAGTCCCATGACAAAGTCCATCATGATATTATCCCATTTCCACTCAGGTATGGGAAGAGGTTGCAATACTCCATCCGGTTGTTGCCTTCCATCTTTCACTTGTTGAAAAACCATACATATTGACACAAAATCAGCAATCTCCCTCTTCATGTTGTCCCACCAAAAATGTTCCTTAAAATCTCTATACATTTTGGTGCTCCTAGGGTGTATAGAGAAATTAGAACTATGACCATCATCCAACAATTTCCTTTTTAGATCAGGTATATCGGGAACACAAAGTCTCTTCCCAAATTTCAAAATTCCATCTTCATACACAAAGTCACTCAATCTCCCATCATTCACATCTTTAATCTTTTTTTGAAACTCTTCATCACCGGTCTGAGAACTCTTTATCTTTTCTAGTAAAGATGGTTTGGAAACCATTTGAAAAATCATTGACATTTCACCTTCCATGGTTATTCCCATATCCAACTTTACTAGATCCATGTATACAGGATCCTTTTCAACTCTCATCTTGTTCAAAACTCCATGATCCTTTCTACTCAAAGCATCTGCCACTATATTTTCTTTCCTCAGGTGGTAGTGTATCGTGCAATGATAATCCTTCAATAATTCAAGCCATCTCCTTTGCCTCATGTTGAGTTCTTTTTGTGAGAAAATATACTTAAAACTCTTATGATCAGTATAAATCTCACATTTTTCACCATATAGGTAGTGTCTCTATATATTCAATGCAAATATCACAGCTGCTAACTCGAGATCATGAGTAGGATAGTTTTTCTCATGAATTTTCAGTTGTCATGGTGCATAGGCAATAACCATATCATTCTGCATTAGGACACAACCAAGTCCTTTCTTCGATGCATCCCTATAAATAACGAACCCATCATTCCCTGATGGTAGAGTCAATATAGGAGAATTGACTAATCTTCTCTTCAGTTCTTCAAAACATTCTTCACAATATTTTTTCCAAACAAATTTAACCACTTTACGTGTGATATTTGTTAATGGGTTAGCCAATCAGGAAAAATTATGGATGAAACACCGATAATAACCTACTAAACCAATAAAATTGTGTACCTCAGTTATACTTTTCAGTGCTTTCCATTCTTGGATGGATCTTGCCTTAGAAGAATCAATGGAAATTCCATCCTTAGAGACAATATGTACAAGAAAATAAATATCCTGAAGCAATAATTAACACTTTCTAAACTTCCCATATAATTCATGTCTTCTTAGAGTCTTCAATATAATGTGCAAGTGATTTTCATGATCTTCGTACCTTTTGGAGTATACCAAGATATCATTAATAAATACCACTAAAAAATCATCAATCTATTCTTTGAAAACTATGTTCATTAGATCCATGAAAATAGAGGGTGCGTTAGTCAGCCCAAAAGGCATTACTGTAAACTTGTAATGTATGTACCTAGTTCGAAATGTCGTCTTCAGAAAGTATTCCTTCTTCACACGCAACTGATGATATCCAGATCAAAGGTCAATCTTTCAAAAGTATTGAGCTCCAGGCAGTTGGTCAAATAAATAATCAATGCGAGGTAGGGGATACTTGTTCTTTATTGTTATAGCATTGATTTCCCTGTAGTTGATACATAACCTCATATATCCATCTTTCTTTTAACAAAAAGGACAGGGGCTCCCCATGAAGAAACACTAGGGTGAATAAATCCATTATTACTCAATTCCTCTAGTTTCTTCGTTATTTATACTAATTCCAAATTGGACATTATATAAGGGGTCTTCGATATGGGCCTTGATCCAGGAATTAAATCAATGGAAAACTCAATTTATCATTCAGGAGGATGTCCAGGTAAATCTTCTGTAAACACATAAACATATTCTATCACAATATGTACATCCTCTATTTGAACATTCCTTTCCTCACCCACAGTCATTTCATTCTCTTCCTCCCCAATAATTGAATTTAGTTAAGCTACTGGGGGTGCATCTAGATAAGAATTAGGTGGTGATGATTCTGGTCTAAAGATAAGGTGTTCCTTATCATCATCACCAAAAATTGTAACCTCCTTCTTCTTGAAATAAATCTTCGCATCATATTCTGAAATCCAATCTATACCGAGGATTATATCAAACTCAATCATAGGTATGACGATGAGATCAGCTGATAAAGAACATTTATATGCTCTAATGAGAACTGATTCATAGAACTTTGTAGCAATGATACTTCCCTTGGGAGTTTCAACTGACAACTCCCTTGTTAAATCAAATTGGAAATATCTAATTTTCTTAGAAAAATTGGAAGATATGAAACAATGTGATGATCCAGAATCAAATAATGGATTTTCTAAACTTGAGGAAACCATTAAATTACCTACCACCATGTCTTTCGTAGCTTCTACCTCAGCAGTAGTGATAGCATAAGATTGTACTTGATCCCTTGGCCTTTTCTGAGGTAAGTTTCCCTAATTCTTAGGAAATTCATTTGCATAATGTCTCATCTCCCTGAAATTGTAGCATTGAACATCGGTAACTTCTTTCTTCCCCTTGCAATCACAAGCTTGCTGGCCTTTTTCACTACACTTGTAACAGAATCTCATTCCTTTTAAGCAATTTCCGGGGTGTTTCTTCTCACATTTAATATAGGATGGATATTCAACTTTTCCCTTATTTCCCATATTTCCATTTCCAGATTGATCAGTAAATATCTTCTTCTCTTTCTTTTCTTTAAATTCATAAGACTTATAGAATTCTTTTTCTGTCTTGATAGCACAAGAGACAATATCTTCGTACGACGAGAAGGATTGTGAGACTAATGCTCGACGAATAAATGATTTTAACCCATCAAAGAAATGATCAATCTTACTTCTTGGGTTATGTATATAATCTTTAGCATGCCTTTCTAACCTTGTAAAGTTAGCCTCATACTTTACGACATTATCATCCTCCTTTTGCCTCAGGCTCAAAAATTGCCTTTCCATATCTTCTCAATGGTCACGAGGAAAGAATTTTTCTAAGAAAAGATCTTTAAACTCCCTCGATTCCATATTTGATACTTCATCTCCTTTGTGTTTTGAATCAATGACCACCATTGATCAGCATCTCCAGGGAGGTGGTAAACTACCATGACAACTTTTTCCCTTTTGCTACTCCCCAAGGTGTGGAATATTTTCTCTAAGGAATTTATCTATTGCTCCACTACTAAAGGATTTTTACTCCCATTGAATGTTGGTGGTTGTTGCCTCATGAAGTGATCTAACATTGATCCTCCACTCTGCAGATCAGGGTGCTCCATATGGGTAAGATTATTATTCATAACATGAGTGAGTTGTCCCAGTATAGTGATTAGCAGATCAGCACCAGTTGCATCACCATCTCCACTATAATTATCTTAAGCAGGAGAGAAATCCCTACATGGAGTGTGTGCATTGATATGGTTTCCATTCCTTCCACTAGGAACCATTTCTAAACAATGGCATAAACTAGATCATTTTAGGAATTAAAATACATAATTCTATAATTGTAAAACACTTAACATAAATTGAACTATTTATGGATATAATACATAATCATAAAAAAATGTTTTCTTTGAGAAAGTATATACTCATAAACCCTTCATAATGGTTTGTAAAGAAAATGGTAATTATCCTTAGCATATCCCCTGGGAGTGTCATTACCAATAGTGAAGCAAGGCTCATTGTCATGCACCAGTTCCCGTTCGAGTCTAGTTCAAAGCGGTGTTTTCGGGTTTTACCCCTAGGTACATGTGTGCCAGAGCCACCTCTACCTGCTCGTATCTAGAAAGGGATGTATTTCTCAGAAAACCTACAAAATCTATACAATACCAAAATTCTAGGAAGTTCTTTTATACTAATCCTAAAAGTCCATCTTAGGTCTATGTTCTCTAATCAGAGTTCATATAAATCTAGCTTCCAAGGCTTGTACTAAACTTCCTCTAATACCAACTATAATGTGCGGACCCAAGTTACCCAGAGTCGGTGCATTATTACATATTATTGTCATGATCACAAAAGATCAAGTCTCGAAATACCAATTAGTTTAGTATTCTTGGAATCACTAGATACATTCGTAAAGTTTACATTACATCATAAAATGAAAACTACAACAACATAGTCTCCATAGTCCACACTCATATCCCCTCATACTATCCCTACAGGTCATTCATAAAATACATCTTCACATCTTGGGAAAAATAAAACATAGAAAGGGGTGATCTCAGATGCCCAGAAAGGATAACAATATAGAAGAAACTTTCATAAATAAGCATAAACATTTAAGGCAATGTATAACTAAAACAAAAGACTTTTAAACTTGAACTTTAGAATAATATGTCAGAAATAAAATGAAATAATTCCATTTAATTATTCACATGGATATTCTACTAGTCTAATAATCACATGCAATATCAATAACCACTTTCATAATGATGAAATGCATAATGCCAGACTATCATAACCACATAGTCAAGGACTTGGGCCAAGACTAAAAATAAGATTTTTTCAAGGCCTTGTACCAAGACACTAGTTTGTCTCATGAGACCTACCGATGCATCGAGGAGCTATAGTGGGCTCCACCCGTCACTTATTAAGTCCAATACATTCCTCATATGAACAGGTTTAAACATAACATAAACATTCGTATTAAAACTAGCATACGAACTGTAAATAATTTATCCATAAAACATGAATGGTATAAAAATAACACATCCACAGTCAAACATATCACAAAACCTTCAATATAATGTGTAAGTTCTGTATCATAATAAATCGACTTCAAATAAGCTTAAAATCCATCAAAGGAGTCGTCATAGATGAAATCAAAACTATTTGAGAGAAATATATCCTTTTTTGAAATCATTTAAATGTCACATAATTATAAAATAAAACATTTACTTTGAAAATATTCTTATAATATTGTAAGGGAAGCTTTGACGATTTTATAACTGCGGAAAATAGTCGCACCTGCCGTATAAGTTAAAAAACACATTCTTACCTTAATTTTGTCGAAAAGGTTAAAAAGGACCTTGTTTGGAAAACTATGACAATATTACTTTATAAACATCTTATAAAATTAAAAAAAGGGTATAAATGACTTTAAACCATATTCTATAAAATATTAAGAATGTTTTGAAATACATTTTTAAGAAACATGGATGTGGATGAAAAAGAGGTCCCAGTAGATAATTACGTATAAACAACCTCGGATAATGAAGAGATTGTGAAATAAACCATTACCTTGGACTTTTCCTTGGTTTAGGGTAGGTTAACCTCCGGTATAATGGTTAAATGATTTTTATTAAACTATAAAGGAATCATATACATTAATATGATATCATATATGATCTTTTAATATTTCTTTGTTAATAATATCTTAGTATTATCATCGTTTCAGGTGTTAACTTACTCATTTTCTTTTATATGTTTTGTTACATAATTCGTGTTTGTTATGGATAGGCTGTATCTTATTCATATAAATAATGATATCAAGTCCTTAAAAATTATTTTTAATTTTCAAATGAGAATTAGACTTGAATGGATACGATGGGGAGTGAATCTCATCGCGTTCGTGGAGATAGTAGTCCGTACATACGCACGAGCGACAATATCATTATTTTAATTTTAAAATAATATATAATTGGATTTTATATCATATATATAGAATAATTATCATGTTATATTTATTAATTACATAAATTACACATCATTTTCATACCCATCCAAATAATATGTTTTGAATAACAATTACACCACGATCTGGAGACGGTAAGTTGTATGTACGCATGTATGGTGACATGTCATTCAAAGGATGGATAGAATACTGAATATGGTTGTACAATATTTATAATAAAATCATAGTATATAGATGATACTGGAGTTATTACATTTGAATGTAAATAACAATGAATGAATAAGTTGAATAAGAAAGGAACTTGAAAGTGGGTGGTGAAAACATTACCTCTTCTTCATATTTTTCCTTTTGATTTGATCAAAATGGCTCCTTAGGATGGCTTTCTGATCAAACTAAGGCCTCTGGGTCGAATTAAGGGAAGTTTAGAGAATATTTGGGTAGGGTTTGTCTGAGAAAAAATGCTTTTAAGGTGTGAATTAGAGAGAAGGGGGATGCCCTTTTATAAGAGGGGTGAGGGGCACATTTGGAAAAGCTAGAAATATTATTTTATAATAAATTCATATTCTGTTTCTAATGTCTCCAAAGTAGATTATTTAAAGTTTAAGGTTGGGATGGGTATAAATCCTTTCAACCAATAGATTTTATGCAGGTTTGGGTCACTATATTAACCTTATCACATATATTTAACTCTTAGTTAAATAGTTTGGCATTTACCATGTCTCTCTGTATTTTTATATTATATAGTTAATAAACTTACTATATACCTCCAAGAGACCCCAAAGTATTAAATTAATGATACACCTATCATTATATAAGTCCTTTAGCTAAACCATAGATTTTTAGGAATAGAATAGCAATTAATAATATAATATTTGTTTTAAAAACTCTTTTACGTAAATTTTGACACTATTGGGTATTTTGTTTTTGATAATTTCATAACAGCATTATTACTTATAAAATAATTTATATAAGCAATAATAATATGTAATATTAACCTATAAAATTAGTTGAATTCATAAAAAGTCTCAAATTAAATTTATTTTGATATTTATAATATCAATTATTTTAATATTTCATTAATTAGGTAATTACTGCATCACCATTGTGTCATAAATAAATTAACTTATTTAATGTCTAAAAATTATAAATAAAATACCATTATGTATAAAATCTTTTTATATTTTTAATTAATAATTATAATTGAATTTATCTTATGTATAACCCTATATTAAAAAAAATTAGTTATTAAACTTTGATTTCACCTCTTTTAACTCTTTTTTGAATTAAATAATAATAAATGTCCTAATCTAATTCAAGTGGACCTAAATGATAATATTTTATTCCTAAGGTTGTTTGTGGTCAAGATACACTTGTCCAATAGAATTAGGACATGTGTTAGGGTAATATTAATATCATTTTTACCTTTAATTACCCTATTTACTTTTAACTGTGGTAAATAAAAGTAAAAAGTTACTATTCACCAAAAAAAAATTATCTTATTGAACCACATTTTACTCCTTGATATTAACCATGTCCCTTGGATTTTCGAAATTACACTCACAGATGCAGTAAAATTATGTTTTATGTGAATTTCCAAATTCTCCTAGGAGGTGGGTAAAAGAGGGTGAAAAGTTCTATAAAATTTTTATATATCTAAAATTATTCTAAACTAACTCCAATGAATTAAATTGAACTTATATAGGTATTATGTATCTATTTTGACCTTAATTAAATTTAAATAAATAATTATTTAAATAAAAATTCGGTTTTATACTATAACTCAGGGTTTTTCACTATTCATTAGAAATTGAATGTTTTCAAAAAAATACCAAAATTTCACCCTATTCTAATTTTGATATTCTGAATCCAAAAATGAATTCCATTTTAAAAGATAAAATTTATAAAATTTCAAAAATTGGGTATTACTATTCATAATGGCTAGTTTGATTGGTTGTGGTGTGTGTTAGAACTCGAAGTTGCGTACAACACACGCTACTGTATTATTCAAAGAGAAGCGTACTGTGGAAGATTGGGGTGTTACAAAATCTTTCCCTTTCTCCTAATCCAGTGGTGTCCCAACCTCGGTGTTTCACACAACAAAACCTAATCTCTGAACTCAAACTCCAAAGGTCGTCTTCACCGATTAACATAAGACTTATGGCGTGACTGTGTAGTAGTCATCCTCTTCTGAATCAACTCCACCTACTCTATGGTCTCCTGGACAAGATGATGTCCCAGCATAGTTTCTTATCCAACCTCTACCCAATATAGGTGTGATCGGAATGGCTTACCGTACAACGCATCATATGGTGCCATCTGAATAGTTTCTTGTAAACTATTATTGTAGGAAAACTCTACCAGAGGTATGTGATTCACCCAAGAACCTCCAAAGTCTATGATGCATGATCGAAGAATGTTTTCCATCACCTGAATCGTCCGATCAGACTGGCCATCTATCTGGGGATGGTAAGCTATACTCAAAAGTACTTGTGTACCCAAATCCCTCTGTAGTCCCTTCCAGACATGTGAAGTAAATCAGGCATCCCTATATGAAACAATGGAGTGAATAACCCCATGAAAATATACAATATCTCGGTTGTAAAACCTTCCTAGATCATCAACACTGAATGTCTCTTTGATCGGTAAGAAGTGAAAACCCTTTGTGAGTCTATAAATGACAACCCAAACCACATCATTCCCTCGAGGTGACCTTGGTAAACTTTTCATGAAATCTATTACGACATCATTCCACTTCCACTCGGGAATGGGTAACTGCTGTAAAATCCCTATTGGTCACTGATGCTCCACCTTCACCTGCTGACAGGTGGAACATCTCATCACAAAACCAGCAACATTTCTCTTCATACCTGGCCACCAGTACTAATGGTGTAGATCTCGATACATCTTGGTGACACCAGGATGAACTTCCCAAACTAAGGAATGAAATTCCCGCAAAATCTCCTCGCATATGTTTTTCGACACCCATATGTGTCCATGAAAGCACAAGATAGGATCATCACCTACGGTCCACCTATATGTAGGTTCCTCCTCTGACACACTCTCCTGTAAGACTAGGCCCTTAGAATTTTACAATTGTCTCATTCATACCCGATCCAGTAGAGTTGAGGTAAAAACTAAAAAATAAAGATCTACCCATGTATGTCGCACACCTCCAAATGCATCTCAGAGAACATACCCATAAGCTTCCACTCACAGCTGGCCTCCTGAACTGCATGTCTTTGAGTCCTCCTCCTCAATGCATCAGCCACTGCGTGTGTTACCTTTCATAGGCATGTAGGCAACCTCAATATCAAAATACTGATGGTAATCAACCCACCTTCACTATCTCAAATTCAGATCATGCTGAGTAAAGATACACTTGAGACTTTTGTGCTCGGTGAACACCAAAAATTGATCTCCCAAAAGATAATGTATCCAATAGTGCAAAGTATGCACAACTACAACCATCTCTAGATCATGCATAGGATAATTACTCTCATGTGGACTTAATTGTTGATACCCATACACAACAAATCCTTACCCCTATATAAATACTGCTCCCATCCTGATACCTATTTCATCACAATAAACAGTGTAGCTCTTTCCCAGCTCTAGAAAAACTAGTATGGGTGCTGAAGTCAACCTTTCTTTTAGCTCATAAAATTCTGAATCATAGGAAACTATAAACAAGTACTTCGCACCCTTCTTAGTCAAGACCATCAGTGGCACTACTAAGCATGAAAATTCATGTATAAAGTGCATGTAGTAACCATCCATCTCTAGAAAACTTCATACCTCAAATACATTTTTCAGCTCCTCCTAGAAAACTATTGCTCTCACTTTCTCTAGGTCTACCTATACTCTTTTCTCTGAGATAACATGACACATAAAATTAATCTGTTCCATCCAGAAGTGGAATTTTGAGAGATTAGAATATAACTTATGCTCTCTTAGTGTACTTAAAATTATCACAATATTTTTGGCATGGTCGTGTTGAGTGTGAGAGTAAACCTAGAAATCATCCACAAAAACAACCATGATGGAGTCTAAGTAAGGATGGAAAAATCAGTTCATCAGTTCCATAAAAACTACAAGCATGTTCATGAGACCAAAAAGCATAACCACATACTCTTATAGACCATACCTTCTCTTAAAGGATGTAAGTGGTATATCTGATAGTCTAATGTTCAACTGATAATAAATGGATCTCAAGTCAATCTTTGAGAACATCCAATATCCTCAATGTTGATCAAATAGATCGTCAATCCTTGATAAAGGATATCAGTTCTTGATCATCAATTGGTTTAGCTTTCGATAATCCATGAAAATTCTAAGGGTAACATCCACATTCTTTGCAAAAAGGACAGGTGAACCCCAAGGATAAGTATTTGGTCGGATGAAACCCCTTGCATGCAACTCCTCCAACTTCTTCTTGAGCTCCTAAAACTCTGGTGTAGCCATCCTATAATGAGGAATGGACACCGGTGCTGACCCAGGAACAAGCTCAATAGAAAATTATACCTCTCTCTCTAGAGGAAAACCTAAAAATTCACCTGGAAAGACATCCCTGAAACCATGCACCACTGGATTAAAGTACATCTATGAAGTCCCCTGGTCATCTAGATATAAACTAGAAATCTCGGTTGTAACACCTCTCAGCCTGTGATTCTCGAGTCCAGATCTGCTTTCCTGGACATCCCATTTTCCCTTATGTAGAAACAATCCACCCTCTGGTTACATGAAACACATCCTAAGGTTATGGCAATCGACAAAAACCAGAAAGGGAGCTAACTAGTCCATTCTGATAATGACATTATATCCCATCATATCATTAATATAAAGGTCCCATAAGAAGTGACACCCACCAACCTCAAGAGGGTACTCCTTGAACTGACTTACATTAGTTATTCTATTCCCCAACAGAGTGTCCAATATCAAGATATAAGCAGATGTAAAGATACAGATCCCAAGGATCTTCACAACAGGCATAGATATAAACATATGGGAATCTCCTATATCAAAATGAGCATAAGATAAAACTATGGAAACTAAAATAGTACCTCTAACCATAGAGGGTCTATAATCCTTCTCCTCTTGGGTTTGATCCACTGAAAAAGTCCTACATGCACTGCGGCCCTACGACCCTACTTAATTACCCTGAGCTGATCCACCCAACTGTCACTAAAATTCTAAAGCCTAACTACCATGTCCACGACCACCTCCTCGGCCTAAATGTCCAGATGAACTCTAGTTCCCTATTTGATGAGAAACTGGTGGTCCTGCTCCTAAACGTCTTGTCATAGAATAACCCTTATCCCTCACTGCTAGTGAGAACACCTAGAAAAGATACTAAAGATGGACCATATTTCTGCAATATCGGCACTCAACTGGGTCTCTTGGTAATTGTGGTTTAGTATTCCTTCACTTCTCTCACTTGTAGCATAAAACCTGACAACCTCAAAAAATGTCACTTGTACGCTCCCTACGGTGCTTCCTACTATCTATCGAAGGAGTAATAGCCCTAGATTCTGAATCGACCTAGATGACAGATCCAAACTCCCTCAAATTAAGATCGGTAATCAACGCCTGATTCACTATATCTTTCACTGAAGTCAGCCTAAAGACATTCACTTGTGACCAGATTTCATACCTAAGACCATCCTCAAATCGCATAGATAAAGATAAAACATCACTTACCAGAACAGGTGTGATGAAATGCATCTCTGTAAAACAAGAAGATTACTCCATCACTAACAGATCACCCTGCTTCAAATGCATGAACTCTTGGGCTCGATCAGTCCTCAACCTCTTGGGATAGAAGTAGTCATAGAAGGTCCCCTAAAACTATTCCCAAGAAACATCCCGATGAAGTCCCACCTGTGAGATGAAATCCCACCATATCTTGGCCGAATCACGTATAATGTATGTCGCGAGCTTCATCCTCCTCTTTTGAGGAATATCTAGATGCTCAATGATAGCTAGTATGGCCTCTAACCATGACTCTACAGCCTGTCGTCCTCCATCTCCAGAAAGTGTGGGAGGATGCTGCTGCTGGAACACCCACATCATCTCTGCCATAGACGAGGCAGGATGCGGTGCTCCCTGGAAGGCATACATTATCTTAATTAAGCCTTCTCGAAACTTTGCATCAGCAATTATGTCCAGTACAACATTTGGTTTCAAGGAAGGCACGACGGGAGGATCTGCTGGTAGTCCCTAATTTCTAATTTTTGATGTTTGATCATTGCCTTATATCTGGCATACAATCAGAGGATGTCTCAGTGGCATGACTCTATAAGTTCAAGAACACACCTCAGTTCAATATTTACAGAGACTAAAACTTAGAAGTGAAAGAAAGGAACATGAGAGGAAAAAGAATCAAGTCTTTAGAAAATAGGGATACACAACGTGTATAACCCCTACACAGCATGTTCCGTTAAGATTTTAACATGGTGTGTACCTCTGTCAAACTTGGTCTTGTAACACCCCTACACACAGTGTGTCCTCCTTGAGACATGGCATGTACATGAATCATTCCCCCTGCTCGAGTTCTTCTACATGGGTAAACACACGGTTCTTCGATAGGTAACACTACACGGTGTGTTCACCCTAGACATGGTGTGTACCCATTAAGTTATAACCACCTGTGTCATTAGTCACATAGTTGGTGACACGGTCGACTCTACATGGCGTCCAAGAATAGAATATGGCGTGTACAACCTATGTTTCACCCAACTGTGTTGTTGGTCAAACAGCTGGATACACGGCTCTTACAACACAGTGTGTACTCCAAGTACATGGCATGTGTCACCCAACATTTCCCAACCCTATGTCTCTGCTCACACATTAAGTCACATGGATAAGGACTACATGGAGTGTACATATAGTATATGGAATTTACTTAAGAAAAACATTTTCTTCCCGAACCAAAGGATACATGGCATGTATTCATCATCACACACTGTGTATTCTAGGTTTTTCTGTACAGTAAGCCTCAAAAACTACTCTAGAACCCCATAAAAACTAAAAAAAGAATTAAAGTGACAAATTATGATATTTGGGGGCCCATACTCCCTGTGAATCCAAGTTTGGAATAATATTCATGTCATATATTAGCATAATTTAGTTAAAGTTCAATATGATCCACCAAATTCTGATCCAAGAGGGCCCATAACAACTCAAGGAATAATTTAAGGAATCCATCCAAATGAACCTTTAAATTTTTACAATACCCTATCAAAATAGGAGGTATTCTATCACAACATCTATCACAATAACATGCATATGTAACACAACATATTTCAAAATAGCATGCAATCAGTAATGCATCTTAAATGGCATGACAAAATGCATGACATGTGATCTCTAGCAAGTGAATATATGATGAATAAGATGGAATACCCTCATCTAATTGGGTTACAATAGAAATAAATCCTCAATGATAAAAATCATAACTACAAAAATCATGTGGATCGCCCAACGGTGAAATAAAATCAACTGTAACAATTACAAAACCAGAAATATTGCAATAATCGAGGTAAATTGGATTTTTCTTGTACACAGGTTCGCTAACCCCAGACAGAATTTATAAACAACTACCTATTCTTTCTTATACCTGTCTATAGTATCCAAACAGTAAGAAAAGGAAGAAAAGAAACTCATCTGATACCACTTTGTAACATCCTGATTCTGGGTGCCACCCAAAGGTTCCCTATACCTGGTTGGTCACAAGGCCTCAAGCACATTTCCCCGAATACCAGAGGTTGTCAACTAGAAGTGAGGGCCTTAGGTGTGATAGTGGGGAAACTATTCCCTCATTGGTAGATTATGCACATCGGAATGAAAAATAATAACAGTATTGGAAGCAGTAATACCATACAACAAAGTAAACAGTAGAAGACTGATAATAAAATCAATGGCAGTAGATATATATAAATGATGCATGATACAGTTTTCTAGGAAAGAATCTAAAAAAGTCACAATGTTGTAATACAAAACAAAAACCAAAGTACTAAAAATTAAATAAACTCCAACGACATCATAAGCCTCATCTTGGTCCCATGCTACCCAGCTCCATAGTAATCAAGTACCTAATATAGAAGGGCACTTACCCTTGTCTATACGTACAACTATTCAATCTGTTTGGGTCCAAAAGCATGACCCAAATACGGTATGAGACAAATCCCAGTAGTAAACAACCAAAATATACATTCCTAACTATCAGTGAATATATATATAAGGAAATATACAGAAATAAAGCAACAACTAGAAAGTAATCAAAGGTAAACAATCCTACAGTTTCCAATTACATTAATTCACATTTATTAATTCTTCAAACTATTGAATAATGTATCCTTTGGATCTATCCTAAGATCTATATCCCCATGTACAGTCATAACAAACAGACATATCAAAAGACCTTCTAATGATAAAATAAGACCAAGTCCAAGCCTGTTCTTTGGCTTTTCAGACTCATCACAATCATATAATCATTTCCAAACAACCCTCTGGGAAATTCCTTACATCCTAACCCCCTTAGTTTAACATATACTCAAATTAAAATATTAATAATATCCCTCTGGGAAAGATCACATAGTTTAACCCCTTGGTCTCACAAGAAATGACCACCTGGGTAGCTCTCACGGTCAATACCCCCTTGGTTTTCATAACAACAATAAAGTATAATAACCATCTAGAAGATTTCACAGTCAATTACCTATAGTCTAAAATTTATTTAATGATGACCCTCTGGGTACCTCTCATTGTCTAGCCCCTCTGGTCAATGACCCCTAGCAGTTCTCACAGTCAATACCTCTGGTCAATTATAAAAACAATTCATAATTAAAAGACCCTACTTTAGGAAGCTCTCACTGTTAATTCCCCTGGTTATACTTCTATAATGTGAAACACATGCATCTCTTATAAATAGAAACTCTATCCTAACAACACTGGGCATGGAAAAAAAGTAGTCTAACATGATTTCTAGACCCAGCGGCCATAACCAAAACAAACATGGGTAACACCTCTATAACCAAATTAATACACCTTATTCATAATCAATAACCATTTCTTAAATATACAAACCATATCGGGCATTAAACAGGGCAAAATTCCAAAAACACTCAATACCCTAAACAAGGTATTTGACACTTTGGAATATATAACTCAATAAAAACTACGATAAGGCACAAACCACCTACCATGACGTCGTGCGAAGATCACACTTTAACTTCGGCCATTGAATTAGCCTAGAATGGCATAGATCTACAAAAATGTCAAAAACACTCAACATTTAATTACTTGAGAGAGAGAGAGAGAATAAATCAGGTGGTGATATTCAATAATAAGTAAGGACTCATCGGAGGGATTCCAACGCACCCGTTAGAGTTCGATTTGGAGAACGGATGGCAGATCGGTGGATCAGAGACAAATCATTGATCTCAGCCACTTCTGGATTAGACAAGGCCAGAAGAAGATGAATATGATGATTACATGCAACCCCGGTCTATTTAATAAAATAAAAGAAAAAGTACATGTTGTGTTCCATTAATGTACGCACTATGTAAATTCCTCAACTGGTCCCTACTTTAGGTGGTCTCCAGGCCACCCCACATGGCCATGTATCAACCGTTACACATCCAGTACACAGCTACCCGCGAAAACCTGGTACACGGCGTGTACTTCTAAGTACACGATGTTTAACTCTAAAATTAAAAAAAATACATTTTCCTAAAAAACACATGAAATCAAGATTCATACCTGAAATGATGATTCTAGTTCTTATAGATTACATTTAAAAAATTGTTTCTTTAAATCAAGAAGGATTTATTCAATGAGATATGAACTATCCTCATCAGTCACTATTTTATTACATACAAAATTTTAACACTAATAATCTATACACTAGGAGAACTAATTTCATGAACAGTCTACGAAATAAGTTCATATCAACATTCGAAATTTGTGGATACTAAATATAGTAAGGATGGGGTCAAAAACAAATTATTGATTAAAAATATCAAATCAAATAAATTATTAAAAGTTAATGGAATAAGAAATAACATCCAATATAGCATATGAAACATCTAATGATCAACCCATATGAGGGTTATCCCTACATTGATGAAAATATCTTAATGGAGGATAGAAATGGACTCATAATAGCATAATTGAAGAAGAAGAACATAAAATAACAAACAACTTTTTATTGTGTGAATAATTTTAAAACCTATTTTGTGAATAAATTAACATCATGATAGAAATTAATCATTTTGATATTGAGAATAATTGAATAAATAATGAAGAATAATTTTTATTTGAAATCCTATAGAGATTAAATATAACTTACAAATGACAAAAAAATTACATCGGTAAAATTGCCCCATATCATTACAATAAAAAACAAAAAACCCTTTCTAAATTTCTATAATTAAACCAACCTTAAATTTAAATTTTTATATCCTTAAGTCATCCCCTGTGTTTTATAATTCCTAATAATTTATTAGGTTAAGCATTGTTGGATGTAAAATAGAATTTCACACCCTTGAAAAACAATTTTTACTAGTTGTTTCCCTCTTATTGACACACTAAAATGATCTCTAGATGGATGATTTTTTGTAGGTTTTAGAGGGAAAAAATTACACGATATGACTTTTACTAATTGGTAAAAGTTTACCATAATTAATTATCCATTATTAATTTATTATTAAAATAGTGGGATATCATTTTGAGCTATGAAATTAATCCTAGAATTTCATCTTCAACTTAGGCCGCATATATCCCCTATGAAAATTCCTAATTATTTTTACCAAGATTAAATAAAATGTTTCTCATTAAATAGAATACATTTTTACTTATTGGACATGTAACATGGCCACTAAATTCATTTTAGGGAACTGGTTTCCAGTTTACCTTACCTAGAAAATTGTGGATTCAATGTTCTAAATGATCACCATTCTATATGAATATCCCATTTCATTTGAAGGTAAAAAATATTCCCCATAATTTGAGAAACAGTATCCTATAATTTCAAATTAAAATAATGACCGAAGAGTTTTTTATATGGTTTTGATAAATATAATGAGATTAATTCATTTTAAACAAGAATTAAAAACATAGCAAGAAATGAATTCTAAATTGTAAAATTCATTAATCTTGATGTTTTTTGAACAATAAATCACATAAAAACTTTCCAAAAAATAAAATGGTCATTTTTTAATAGATAATCAAATACAAATGGAATGAAAATAACTAAGGTGTAACAAATTTACCACATTACCAACACAATATTGAATCAATGTGTCTCTACCATAGTAGAGTAAACCTAATGATTGACTATATTTATCCATAAAGAATTATCTAAAGAAAAATTATTTTAGCATAAATAACTTTTTAGATATAATATTTTTCATGCTAACCATTCATGTTTACCTAAAAAAACCTTTATAACTTCCTTATTTCTGAAAATACACATACCAAATAAAGTAACCAAGAAACGTAGAAATAAATACTTATAAGGAAACTTGATCCCTCGCCAAGTTTTTATTTGTAATCTATTTTCTTTATCAAATCCCAATCACTTTATTTTTTCCAAGACACTCAATCGAACTCCATTTTAAGAGACACTCACATGCATATATTTCTTATAAAGAATCACATGGAAGAAAATCAATAAAACTGAGATCCTCGACTCAGAACTAGGAGTGTAGAAAATATATATTCCATGCATCATCCATAATTACACATGAATCAATACGTTATCATGAAAAAACATAATACCACTCATTATCTACACTAAATAATCAAACCAAAACTAATTTAACAATATGAAAAATAACTAAGTTGATATAATTACCACATCCTAATAATACCATAATAACATTCATGAAGCCTCGATAATATAATTGATAAGATAAGATTCAAAATTAAAATAATGAATATAAAGAGAAACTCATTCCAACTTTTTCATCTAGGAGGAATCAAAATGAATATAAAATGGGTTCTGAATGATATTTCTAGAACATTGTTGGTTAAATAATAATTCAAGAATAAAATAGGGTGATCTTAGAGACTAATTTAATATACAAAATAGATTATTCCAATATGTTATTTGTTTTACATATCAAACCAATTCCTTTAAACCTTTTTTAGATTCAAAATAAAACCTATTTAACATCAGAGAATAAATCATAACATTTTACTTTTTGAATCCTATCTATTACCTTGAAAATTTTACAACGTTTTAACTGATGGTTAAGTTTTTTTCATTGATCTATGATTCATTCAGATAAGATATAAAATGGAATGGATTAATTTATTCATCATGATACGGAGATAAAGTAACAATATAAAATAAATAATGATATCTATGTTAATTAAGGGTCCTTAATTCATAAAGAATATAAGAATTAACATGATAATATAATCAAGAACATGTTAAGGCAACATTAATTCTTACAAATAAAGTAAAGAAGGAAATAATTTAACTTTTAATTATAAAAATATTACAATCATAGAAGTTTATCAAAGAACCAAAATTCCATAGGCATGTATCACTAATCAAGGAAGTAAATGAGAAAATAAATAATAATTTACAATTTCATTAACCTTAATATAGAAAATAATGTCTCATCATACCAAAATACTTATTACAAATCCTCATTAATACTTTAAAATATAACATTTATGCTTTTATAATAATTTTAAATTCAAGTGGAAATCACATAACTCAAATAACACGAATATACACATAGGGGGTTGATACCATCTACTATTTCCATCCATCAGTGAAATAGATCTATATTAGAGAACACCATAGTAATCTATTAGAATTTATAAATCCAATTCAATGACCAAATAATCATAAATAATTAACTTCTCTAGGGAAAGAAAATAAAAAAATGTAAAGAAAATCTGGGAATTTAACACTTAAAATACCTTTGATGAAAAAACGAACAAATATCCCAAATTATTTAATCTAGAAAACCAATAATAACATTAAAAATTCAATAATTCATCATAATAATACACTTTATATCATACCTCAAATTAAATATAAATAAACAAAAAGAAAATGATCATTCTCAGCTTCCTCTTGTTAGGTTATGTGGAAGACCCATCATCTCAATGGGATTTCATCTTTCCATATGGAAATAAAATCTAAAATTATTAACCATTTAAAATTAAATAAGATAATAAGATAATAGAATAGAAGTGTAAAAATAAAAGGTTTGTGGTTTACCTTGGTTTCAATGAGTGAAAACCAACGTGGAACTTATCTAATTCAAGGTAGAGAGGGATATAGAATAAAGAGGATGAGGGGAGCTCTCCATGGGTCTTGGTTATCCTGGTGAATAGTGGTTCAATAGAGACCCCATTTTAGTGTTAATATGGTTTAAAATTAAATTTATAAAATTTACCCACAATGATAATTAAAAAAATGAACTATGAAATATGGTTTACCTAGTTATCTGGTACCCGATCGACCCCCACTGACTAATCAGTGATACTATAGTGCCCACTATCCCACAGGATTCATCTCCAAGTACTATGTGGTTGACTATCAAGTACCCAATATCCACTTGCAACCACCACTATAAAAATGTAACTCAACATATATCAAAAATGATAAATTTAAATAATAATACTCTTACTACCGTCTCAAAATAAAAATTCTTAACTCTCCATAATACCCAAAATATGAATTCAAAAATCCTATGTTTCTTCCACTTAACTTCCTAATTAAATCCATAATAACTTCATTAATTAATTTATTATGGAACTGGTAACAATATGACCATTTTTTGGTATAATTAAAGGGAGATTATCTAATAGAGTTTGGCATTTAGTGTATCTATATCTAGTAAAGTGAAGATTCTACTCAACATAGTTGTGTAGTTATGATAAGTAGACATGTTGTGTCAAAAATAATACTATTAATATATTAATTTTATATTAAAATTCCAATAATTATCCAAAACGACCTAAAAATTTTCTAAATTTATCACATGTAATGAACTAGATCCTTAGTGAATTTATTTAGTGGGAAATTTATGTTCTATAGAGAATTCAAAGTGATTAAAACCAGAGTCTATTTGAATTATAGGTTCTAAAATATGATGACGGAATATAAGGTTTTTTTGAGTGGTTTGAGGTTTCTGGGAAGTTTTTGAGATTTTGGGTAGCTTTGAGGTTGTACCACCTATAATTTAGAAATACAAGTGGAACTGAGTACACATTGGGAGGTACTAGGTACCCAGTGAGCTTGGAAAATGTAACTGTGGCATGAGGGTACCACTAGGGTCCCAATTTCTTATAAAAAGTACCGATTATATTTATGTTATGTTTTTCTTTAATGAATTTGATTTTTTACTTGAAATCATGTTATCTTAACTTTTTCCTCCCTTCAAATCCATTCACTCTAGACTATCAGAGATTACTTCCCTTGGATACTATTGTTCTTCATCATCACCTTATATTGTTTCTTTATTCATGGTAGATGTAAGGTACATTTCTCATGCTTTTCTAAGAAACAATTCATTTATTCTCCTCTTTATCCCACTTATTCCCTTCTCCTATGATTTCTCTTCCTTCAGTTGTGGATTTTATGATGAATTACAATTAATCATGAAGTAATTCATTTAGAATAGTAGGAATTATTCTTTTATTGGTTAGAGATGGTCATGTATGTTTTTTTTACATCATTTTCATCATTTATTTTTCTAAGGTGATTGATCTATGGTTTATTAAAATTATTTTTTGAGTTTATGGTGTAATTAGATTATGTTAAGTTGAAACTAGTTATAGATTCAGAGCATTATATTTTTAGGTATATTATTGGAGTCATTTTCCTAGGTTTTTATTAGGTTTAGTCAACCTTTATTTACGGTGAATTTTTAAGATGAATTATATGGTAAGGGAATTTGATTTAGTGGTTAATAGGTTTTTTAGTGATCATTGGAGTTGGTGAATCTCACTAATAGTTATAGTAGGTTGTTTTATCCTCTTATTTAAATTTATCAAGTATGCTTGAAACATACCTACCACTTGTTTTTTAAAATAATAATAAATTACAAAATATTTTTTTTGAAATATGAATGAATTTTTTGAAAATATATTCTTATATAACTTGTTAAACATTTTCAAAGGGAATTTTATATGAACTTACTTAATGTTTTTATTTTATAATTTTCTATCTAAAACCATGGTTTCAAACCTTCAAAAAATTTTGTTTTGGTATTATGTTTATTTTCTATGTTAATTCTTAATTTGAATTCATAAATTCTAACATGTTTGAAGTTATTTATTTTTATTATGATTATACAGGATATGATAATCACTAAGATGGGGTTGAATCAATATCTATAATTTGTATTTCAATTACCAACCATCATCATGATTCTTCATCACGTATCTCCATTTAACTCATAAGTGTGAAAAAAATAAAAAAGAAAGCATATGAAAATTTTTAAATATGTTCTCCTTTGTTATAGATTACTATGTCCTGGTGTGTTGTGTTTTTCATTCCACACACACACATTTCTTGTTTTGTTATTATGAAAGAACTTTTGAGAGGGTATGGCCTTCAACCTATAAAAATTCTAGTACCGACCAAACTTTCATGCAACCACTAACTCATTATAAAAAAAATAAAAAAAGTTATTTTAATTATCACTATGAAATTTTTGTGACATAGGGATTGAATAGATTTGATCCACTTCATCATTGACTCTAAAAAAATATTCATCCATATATTCATAATTCTTTTTTCAAAACTCTTATTATTCTTTAGAAAATAAAGTATTGGGTATCAACTTTATCACTTTCTTCTCTCTTGTTTTATATTTTAATCATTTTAATATCTTTAAATATTTTAATATGTAAATACTAAATTTATTGGAGGCAATGAGATACTATATTTTTGAACTAGTCAACATAATCCTATTAATTAATTAAAATTAAAATCCCATTAAAAGTTCTTCCATGAATAATGGGATTTATTTCCTCATAAAACACTTAAATATATCATAGCTTCCCTCTACAAAATCTTGATACATCATTCCATAGTGGCCTGAAAGTTTTCATGCATAGAGCTTCATGACATGGAACTTCCTTGGTGGTGTGTCTAACTTGTTTTATAAAAAACGATTTGGATTGTACCTTAACACATCTTAAACCAAGAAATCCATTATTATGATGTCTTTTTTTCATAAGTAGCAGTCCATACATAATATGGGACAATATTTTTCTAATAATATTTATTCTGGAAAACGTTTATGTTTTGTTCTCTAGAAAAAACACTTTAAAAAAACATTTGTTCTTATGAGAGTTGTATGACTTTTTGTGTATCATAATGTGAATCTCAACTTCTCTTACATATATACAAAACATATATTATATAACAACAATATATTATAGTGCATATACCTTTGGTATATTTTCAAATGACTAATATCTAGGATTTAATACTTCTTATGTATCTGTGTAAGATGTTTTCCTTTAACTATTTTCAGTGAACTCTCCACCAAACATCTTACATATACATAAAGATCTTAAATATACTCACAAAATTTATTACGTATCTATGTAGGAATATTTCCATTACTTGTTTTCAGTGAACTCTATAACTCACCTCATATGAAGGCACTATAAGTTTATTATGTATTAATAATATATTACATATTTTAGTTTAATCAAGACTTTGTATCATTTCTCCACCATAGTATATAAGATATGATACTTATTATGTATACAGTATTCCACATTCCTTTAACAATTTCTATCCTCTCCTCTAATAAATATCTTACATGCTATCAATTAAAGATCATATTTATATATAGGTAGGATCTTTTCTATTTTCAAACTTCTAATACTATAAAATCATTTGTTATATATCGTTTACTTTGATATATTTTCATCATCATTTAATACAAAATTTAAAAATTCAACTCAATTCTTCTCAATATATCTCCAATGACTCCATATAACCTCTAAGAAACTCAGGACAGAATCCTCATATTCATGAATCAACCTCAACAATCATTATCTTCCTCAACTAAACACAATCACATTATCAACATGTCTTAAAAACAAGTACAACATTATCCTCAAGTGGGTTCGAAAATCTCCCCCTTTGGATTTTATATTAACACTAACACCAATACCACAAATCTCAATTCCTTGTTACATCTAAATTATAACCCCCCCACCCCCAACCTATTGAAACCTGAAATGTAGATAGTTATTTTTTTCTCACTATAGATAATAAATACAAAGTGACTATGAAGGTGGTTGTATTAACATATTCAAAGTAATGATTCATAAGAAAACCCACTCTAAGTCTACTTGAGCTAGATTGGTTAAAAAAAGATTATTTTAATTACACATCAAATTTTTCCTTTAATAAATAAAGTGACACCGACATAGATTACACGTTCAGGAAATAAGATAATTATTTTAAACACATTCTTTCACTCACTCAACAAACACATTAAAACATTTCAAGAATAAATATTTTACTCCCCTTATAGATTAATTATCCCATTTATTATATATGTAAACATAGTGAAAGAGATAATAATACTAAAATTGTGACATAAATCAATATTTGGAAGTGTGATACACTCCTATTTGTGTCCAAAACTTCTCAAAAGATTCAATTGCAAGTGGGTCAGTAAGGATATCAGCTATTTGTTCCTTGGATGGAAAAAAAATCTAGTTTCATAATTCCTTTAACCAATTTTTTATTTCATAAAAAGTTATTTTATATCAATGTGTTTGGATATAGAATATTTCATTTGATTCTATGAGATATTTACAGTACTCTAGTTATCATAAAAAATAACTAGTGTATATTTATAAATAACCTTTAAATATTCAAGTTGTGCCATCATCTATATCATACATGTAGTTTCCTATAATGAAACCACATATTTAGAATTAGTGTATCTCAATGTGACTGGTTATTCTTTATTTGAGTTCTATATAAAATATATTTTACCAATGAAATATACTCCACCTTATGTGGGATTTCTATCATCAATTCCACCTTCCCTGTCATAATTTTTAAACCCTTTCAAAACTAGATCACGTAACTTATTGTACATTAACACATAATTGAATAAATTTTAAATATATCACAAAATTCTATTTTATACTAAAATGTGTGACTATTTAGGATTTCATTTATATATAGAACTAAGAGTAACTACCTATTCAATATCAGTTCTTGAGGTTTTCAAATATAAAACACTACAAATTAAACTTCTGAATTCCTTTTCAATAGCATCTCTCATTTTTATCCATAAAAAGATGTGTTACCACTTGTATTAATGTAGACACTCCCCTATAATCCTATATTTAAAACCTCTTAAATTTATCATTTGAATAATTTTCTTCTAAAATGGAAATTTAATTAGTAAATTTTTTATCTATAAACCCAAAAATAATTTCATTTCACCAAGTAATGGCATCTAGAACTTCCTTCCTCTCTTCTTATAAAAATATTCACAAATTTTTCTTCATTGATGGAAAAATAATATAATCAGTATAAACAATCATAAAGAGTGATGTGGTATTAGTTTTATTCACATATATACTTTTATCCTCTTACCATTTCCTTAATTCCTTTCTTCTCAAATATTCATTCAACTTTATGTTCTAGTATCTTGGAGATTGTCTTAATCTATATAGTTTCTCCTCTAGTTTACACACATTACTACCATGTGATTCAAGATAAAGACCTCATTTTTTCTATGTAAAATTATTTTTAAATCTATCCATTAAAAAATATTATTATTGTTTAATGTTTATAAATAGGAGTAATGGATTAATCAAAGTCAATTCCATTAATTAGTGAATACCCCTTGCGTATCATCCTTTCTTTACTTCAAGAAACTTTATCTCTATCATCTATATTATTTATAAAAACCAATTTCATAGAAAAAATTTCTTTCTCCATCGGACTAGGAATAGGATTTAAAGTTTCATTAATTTCTATTTGATCTAGCTACTTATACATAACATGAATCGATTATTTATGCTCAAAATATTCTTTGATAGTTTGAGGCTCAATCTTTGAAAAAAAAACTAGTGTAACCAGTGGCTATGATTTTATTTACGTATGAAAAATTTCATTATAATATTTAATATTATATTTAACACAAATATTCTTCTTTAATATTGTATTTATTCCAATTTATTTCAGATCATCAGCATCATCAGTGGAGTAATAAAATTATGTTTCTTCTCTTTGAATCTATATTTTTTCTTCAATATTTTAAATAGGTCCTTAACTAAATATATCCTCCTCATAATAATCCATGATAAAATTATTGATCTTTTATTCATTTTAAAATATTGTTACACAGTTGGAATCTATAATCCTCCCTGAATTATTTTTATAACATCTATAAGAACATTCATTGTGTGTGTACTTTAATAATATTATATCTTTAGTCATTTAAAAAACATTCAAACCCTACTGCCTTTCCTTTTTATTATTCATGGTATTCCAAACACTGTGAAATGTATTACATTTGGGTTATTCTTAAACTATATCATATATGGAATCATTTATAAATTTGGTCTCAAAAGTAATTTGTGTTGTATATTTTATATAGTGTTAATTGCATATAGATAGAAAAAAATGATTTCTCATGCTCAACAAGTATAATTATAGTCATATCAACTTGAATTTTATTTTTATTTAGTACACCCAATTTTTTTGGGGAGTTTATAGATATATTTAATCATTAATAATGTCATTGTAATCATGATATTATGTTAAATTCAGGTTGTAACATTAAATTCCATTATTAGGTATCAACCTTTTCAAGGGAATCCCTATTTTTTTAGAAATACTTCTAAAGCTTCTAAATCTACCCAAGACATGAGACTTGTTAGAAATGAACATGACACGTGTCATTATAGTGAATTTAAAATTGAATTTGATAAGATAATTTTCCTTATTTTTAACTTATTTTCCATAGGTCCATAACCATTAGAGTGAACCAACTCCAATGGATTTTAGTAAATACTTCATGTACCCTATGAAATTTCTTCAACATTTTTACTTTCAAGAATGTTTTATAAATAGTAACAGCATCTTCCTTAAAAACATCCATATTTTCCACAAATTTTTCCCCAATAAAATTTCTTATATTCATTTGGACAATATGAACAATCCTTATATGCCTGAAATTAATTTCAGCTTTCAAGATCAAGTAGAAATATTTCATAGAATATACTACATGAAATAATTTACTTGAGTTTCAAATAAAGTTTTATAACTAATCCATGTCTTAATATCTTCACTAAATAATTATTATTTTTGAATATCACTTCATTACCATTATAACATAGTTTTGATACACGCAATAAATTATTTTTTAGTTCATTAACAAATAAAATATTAATAGGACTAATGTAATTATTTCCAATATTTTCAATTCAAAATCATTGAATTTATAATGATCTATAATTACCAATTTGGATAACTCATACTTCATATTTTTCATTTTTTTTATATTTTTTAAGTCATATATCATGTGGAAAGAACAACAACTTTTAAAAATCTAGATCTTCTCAAATTTATATGCCTTAAAAGAAGATTCAACCACAATTTATTGATACTTTTATTGTATATTACTCTATAAAATATCTATTTTTTGAAGAAAATAAATCTAGTTGAATTGGGATAAATGCAACACATTAAATTGAGATGTGTTCTTCCTTATCACACCTCCCTCATAATTTTCAAAAATTACTAAAAAAATTCAATTCACTCTTTTTCTTAGGCTTCTTGAACATTTTTTGAGTTATCACATATTATTGTAGACTCCCCCTTGATTCATTATTCATTAAGAGTCCTCTTATAGATATATTATAAAAAAAATGGGGGATTTGTTTCCATGAACACCACAACATCAGTAGTAACCTTTAAACCTCATTCTTTGATAAAAATTATGTTATTGTATGTTTTTCTATTTAAAATATTGATTTTCCATCTTGTGAGTTTATTTAACCAAATGCTTTTAAGAGACTAATTATTTATATTCATTATACTTCTATTGTAAAATTTCCTAAATTTTTTCACATTTACATATGAGTAGAACTTACTTTCTCTATAGAATTTTTTGCAGGTCCATATTTCAATCTGACAATGGACTATTATATAATAGTATTTTTATTATAATATGGATCTTAAGTTTGATTTACCCTTTAATTTCATACATATTGTACATAAAAAATACTTTATTAAAGTTTTTTATAACATTACCCTATGTTTATATCTCCTCTCTTCTAGTCATAAATAAATTTTTCTTTTTAATTTTTAGTTTTGATAATATTTACCCTTAGTATTTTAACTTATTTATCCACAATAATGATATTTTATGTCTATACTCAATGATTTAACTTTTCTCAATAAAGTCAAGATTAAATGTTTCAATTTCATTTATCAAATTACTTTATAAATATATATTTTACAATTCTTATGTGATTTATTTTAATATGAGAATGTTCATCTAAAAATCTTACCATTTCCTTCAAAGACATTTAGATGTCCAATATTATAATATAATCCTAAGAAGATTCTCCATCCACAACTAAAAAATCATTTTTAACATGAGAATCATCTTCTGATTAATCACTTTCTTCTTCTTCTTAATCCTCGAGAACCTTTTGAGAAATATCTCAAGGAACCTCTTTATCATCACCACTTTTATCATTATCAGATATACCCTCTTCAATTGATATAGAATTTATACCAAATAACTTAGGTTGAATATTTTTCTTAACACTCTAAGGTTCACATGTTTTCATCTAGTATATTTTCTGGAGTGTCATGGGTAGTTCCTGATGTATTATCTAGTAATAAAGGATTGTGATATTCTAAGGGTGTCTTATAGATTGAACCTATTCTAGAGTCCGAGTTTTTTTTGGGATGTTCATTTTTCCTTATCACTCTACAGATCGACTCATTATGGGGCTCAAGATTCACATTCCCATTCATGGAAGAATGATCATATAGGTGATTTTGATAAGAATAAAGACAAATAACTAGTTATTGATAGATATATAATCATTATCTATCAAAGGATAAACATCATATAATAGTGTCACACTATGTTTATACTAGTTGGGGAAGTCTGTATCCAAGTATAATTAGTTAGGATCAATGAAATGTTCAAAGATAAATATATAAGGTATATTCATGTTCATGGATTTAAAGTTGTTTTTAAGTTCAATATTTTCATGTAACTAACTGGTGATGCAAAAGAATGATCTAGGGTAGAAACTAGGGACTAGTATTTAAACCTTATCACAACCATAATGGTTGAAGATAGTGATGTTCTCCCTTACACTCTATTATGGGATGGTTTAAGATGAATAAGAAATTATTCTTTCTAAATGAGGAAGTAAATAGTGATAACACATTTCTTAAATCTGGTAGGGAACTAGGTAAAGCACAATTTTGTTAGAGTGGGGGGTCTAATTCACATGTACCAAGTTCTAAAATGAAAACCTTTGGTATTAATTGGTTGATCTAAACCCAAATACCTATAATTTCTCTTATCATCCCTAAAAAAGAATATTCCTATAGTTTTTTCAATGGTTATTTGGTACTCATACAGGTGAAGTTACTTCATCTAGTTAGTATGTTGCTGAATCATGTTTATTTTTTTCATTTTAAATTGTTTTTTTATATGTTAAATGGTAGTTATTGTGAAATTTAGAAAGTTTTCATTCCTTTTAATGGGGTTTTATGTCTGTTTTTTTATGAGGGATACCACTAAACCCCTAAAATTGGCCTTTCTAGTTATAAAAATATTCAATTTCAAATAGAACCTCCCCTATTAGTGACCTTATTGGTTGCGTCATCATCTTCACTCTTACTTTTTATTTTCATGGGAAAATTGTTAAAAAAAAGGGATAAATGTTCCACATTTAATGCATTTTAAAGTAATATTACCTCTATACTATCATTTCCCTTATGTGAAACTACTTTATATCAGAGAAATAGTTTTTGAAAATTATTCCATATTTCCCTCTTAAATAGATTCAATGTCCTCTTCAAAAATAATTTTTGATGAAGATTTAATGGAAAGATACCTTTTATTATTAAACTTTATTTTAATAAATTGTATTGTTCTCATTTAATAATTGATGAGATTTTCTAAAGTTTATCAGTTAAGAAATAATCAAGATCTCTATCTTTAAGTACAAAGTTCTTGGCATTAAACATATCTAATAGAATTCTAATATGTTTCTTCACTAAAGTACAATCATTAAGAGTTTCTCCGAATCAATTAATTATTATTAAAATAACATTAACTCTTGTAGAAATAATCATCAATTGATTCATCATTATGTATTCTATTTCTAAAATGTTACAACAAACCATTCTACATCATCTTCTTTCCATTATAAATTCTATAATGATTCTTCAAACTTGCATTTTCAGTTCTATAATCCATTAACTTTATAAGTTCCTTATCAAATAATTAAGACAAAAAGTCACATACTTCTTTTACAACACTTAATTTCATAACCCGTCCCAGTGGGGCTCGTGCCATGACACCCTAAGCCCGCCTCCAATAGGCCATGGGCTGGTGACTAGCACTAATTAGGCATATCACTAACATGAGAGGCATTAACTATGTACCTGCACGCACACACACATATCCAATCCTAAAAATGATAAAATGTAAAAATCACTAAGAAAAAAAATGCATGCATACCTCTATTCCAACCAATATTGTACGATAGGAAGTAAAGTACAGTAAATAAACTGGGCCAGAATACAAGTCCACCAAAAGAAAGAGTCTATAAACTACAAAATCCAACCTGTAAAAAAATAGGTACTGGGACAGATACTCAAATCCATAGAAACATTTCATCCTCCCTGAACTAAAAAATCTCTATTTGGTCCTAGTATACCCTAGACATCATCAAAAGGACACTCGTCCACACAAGACATGACACATGCAGGAAAACTCGTGCATGGGTAAGTATAGAAATACATAGTAGGGAACCCAAAAACCACAGAGAAATAAAAAATTAATATAAATTCATCTTTACATAGAATATGTATAAAACACATATAACAAGAATAACCAGATATAAACAAACTAGTACAAACAGTCTAGAGGTAAGTAACAACTACCATATACCAGCACTACAGATTTAGTTGGAAGATTCCAAAAAGTACTCATCTAGGAGAACATAATCTTGAATCTGCTACCACTGATGATGTCTATCTAGGAAGTAAAATTTTTTGGAAACCATCTTGATATAGATATTTTGATAGATATGAATAGAGATATGATACCACAAATTAGGATCACGTCCAAGTCCATGGGGTGATACTGACAACTCTATATGAATTAACCTGATAAGTATAGGATTGACACCCGGTGAAGTTGGTCATGTAAATACCAAGGACTCTACCTAGGTTATGAAGAATGAATAGAGGATCCTTCATTGGGACTCTCAGATGGGATTCAAACAACTCTATCCAGAAAGTACTGTTGAATGGATCATACTCGTATGAGTAGGAAATGATACCCACCAACCTTCCAGGAAATGATAAAGGGCAAAAACCATAATAAAGCTAGTCCATGATACAGGGGAGAAGAGAATCAATCCTTTTAGAAAGGTATATATGACATGTAGTAGGGTCACACATCGTGTTCCTTGACCCCAAGTACTGCTCGTGTACAATGGTGTGTGTCGTTAGAACATGTCATAAAAAAGAGAGTACACGATGTGTAAAAAGAATTGCATGCCATGCCCTTATATATGGGGTTCACCCATGAACTATGACTATGTTCTAGATAGTTTCAACTCATGCATCTCTTCATGTGTACTAGTACATGAGGTAATCCATGTAACTGGATCAGCCAAACCGTGTGGGATTGTACACACCATGTCAGAACCTCGTGTACTTTTCCCCATGTCAGTGTATCTCTAGAGATACACACCGAGTCTAGAGAAAGGGTCCACATGATGTGTGATAGGTTTCATATGTCATGTGACACTTTAATTCTTCTGGAAACCCTAGTCATCGCTAAGCGGGGTCCACAAATCGTGTATTCCTAAATACACACTTGGTTCATCACAATTTTCCAGAAACCCTGGTTTATGATCCTTCATCTTCCCTATCACTCTGGATACCGATCTTAGACGCACCTCATTGGGAAGCTCCATATCTGAGGTCTTCTGGTCATGCCATCACCGAATTGGTAAGATTCGGTCCATGAATCAACTCGGAAAACAAGATCATCGTCATTCTTCATTTCTGACAAAGAATGAAGAAATGACACCAACCATCATTTAATCCACTACTACAACCACCATCACACCTTTGCCAAGTCTAACCGATGTCAAATATTCAGTCTCATATCATTACACCAAGAAACTAAGGTGCGTCGATGGTTTGTTATAAAACACAAAGAATGAGAAGAATGTGAAGAATTTTAGGGGAGAAATGCAAAAGGAACAACCCAAGGAACAAACCATAACTTTTGTTCATTCTGGCCTTGATCCAAATATTCCATAAGAAAGATCACGAAAAATCAATGCAATTCCAACAATCAAACCCCAACAATAAAATCCCACATAAGAGAATCATCTTACAAGAATGATCGATCCACGAGTCAACCTGTTCATTGGTTGATCCACATTCATCGTTAATTATAAGAATCAAGAATGAAATAAAAACAACACACCCTACCTCTAGGTTGGATTATTTTCTAAAGAATATCATTTTCTAAATCATCATCTTTGGAGAGATCCATCATGAACAGCGTCCTTCAATCTCTAATCCAAGTTCCATCATCATTTTCTACTGAGGGAATTATCTTGGTTCCTCTCCACGTCCTATAGGTAATTCCAGGATTATGATATTAACACTGGATCCCTTCCTCTAGGTTTAATTAAAAATATGAATCACCATTGTCTTGATAAAACAGAATGAAATCAAATAATTAATCAATATATTTTATTCATTGAAACTTATGAAAAATGATTTTCACATCTGATCCACACCGACCGATGTTAGGCCTCACCTAGGGTAAATTCACTGTTCTAAACACAACGGTGCCCTCAGATTTCTAATCTCAGCACCCATTTAAAAGTTATTTCACTTTTTTAGGAAAACCTCTTAGGAATGATATTTAATATTTTAATATTATTCAAACATTTATTCCTGGAACACTAGGCCTCGGAATAACACATCATCTCATCTCCTGGTCTCGAATTAATTCCATTTAAAATTTCAAAATAATACACTAAAAATCCAAGATATCATATTATCCCCACCTTCAGGCTTTATGTCCCTGAAAAGCCAAAAAACAAGGCTACTCAAAAAGATGTGGTCACTGTGCACAAATCTGAGCCTCCCACTCCCACATGATCTCCTAGAGATTCTTGTGCTTCCACCAAAAACATTCCAAGGGAATCACCCATCCATGAAGGATCCTCTCCTACAGATCCTTGATCTCCAATTGGTACATAGAAAATTTAACCCATCCTCAATGTAAAAATTTCCCCAGTTGATGACATGAAATGGGTCATGCATGTATCTCCTTAGTTCCAAAATATGGAAGAAATCATGTGCCTTATATAACTATAGGGGTAGATCTAGGTGGTATGCCACCTCACCAGCTTTAGGTAGTATCTGAAAAGGTTTGATGAACCTCAAAGATAACTTTCCACCTCAGCCAAATATCTTCAACCCAAATCAAGGTGAGACATAAAGGAACACATGGTATACATCCTCTAACTCTAGAGGCCTCCATATCCTATCAGCATATGACTTCTGTTGGCTTTGTGCAGTCCCCATCTACTCAAAGATAATCTATGCCATCTCAATAGTAGCTTACACTATCTCCAAGACCATGAATGTTGACTCTCCGGGGTCAATCTAGAAAAGTGGGGACTTGTAGGGTCTCAAGTACAGAGCCTCTAATGGTGTCAAACCAATTGTGGTGTTGTGGCTATTGTTTTACGTGAACTCCACTAGTGGTAGGTGGTCCTCCCAACTATGACTGAAGTCCAAGATATAGGCCTACAACATTTCCTCCAGAATGTGAGTGGTCTTCTATACCTGGCCATCTATTTGGGGATGAAATTTCATACTCAAGTATAATTGAGTCCCAAACTCCTCCTACAATCCCTTTCAAACACAGAATGTAAAGCAATCATCATGATCAGAAACTATCGTCAATGGGACTCTATGGATTCAAACTCTCCTAGACATGTAGAGGTGTCTTAAGTTCTCTACTGAACTCTGCTTTTGGATAGGTAAGAAGTGGGCCAATGTGGTGAGTTGGTCAATGATCACCCAAATGGTATTGTGTCCCTTGGATGTACGTGGAAAAACCATCATGAACTCCATCGATATCCCATACCACTTCCACTATGGCACTTCATTGTGTTGAGCCAAACTCGCTGGAACTTGGGGCTCAACCTTTACTTGCTGACAAGTGAGGCACTGAGAAATGAACTCTAAAACTACCTTTTTCATTATCTTCCACCAAAACTTACATCAGAGGTCCTGGTACATCTTCTCTACTATAGGATGTACTGAAAAGGGGGACACATGAAACTCCAATAGAACCTCCTCCCATAACATCATTGTTACAATTTTGTATCCTCTAAAAAGGAAAATGTACTCCCCATCTTGTGAATATCCATCAGACGCATGTTATGTGAACATCTGAGAACATTGAGTCTCATAGGAAGTATCCCCAAGTTTTTCCTCCTTGACTCTCTATAAGAGTGGAGGGGTGATAACCATTAATTGGAGGTAAGATTCTCCATCCCCATCCACAAAGGATAATGGTAAAAATTCCAAATCCTATGAAATATCATTCAGAAACTGTGAACTAGATCTATTGATGATAGAATATCCAACCACATTCCCCTTCCATAGAGTATAGATAATCACAAAGTCATAGTTCGATAGGAACTCTAGCCATCGCAAATGTCTCAAGTTCACATAATTGTAAGAAAAGATATACTAGAGACTCCTGTGATCTAAGTAGATGATAAAATGCTCGCCCATCAGGTAGTGTAACCACATCTTAAAGGCTAAAAATACCACTGGTTACTCGAGATCTTGGGTCACTTAGTTATGATAATGTTGTCTCAACTAATGTGAACCATATGCAATCACACTTGCCTCGACATTAGGACACAACCAAGTATCGTCCTTGAGGCATTGAAAAATAATGCATACTCGACACCCTCCTCTAGAAAATCTCAAGATCAGAGCGCTCGTCAAACACTGTCTCAACTGTTAAAATACCTATTGGTAGTTCTCTATCCATACAAAAGGCTTCCCTATTCAAGTCAAAGTTTTCATAGGTTTTGATATCCTTGAGAAATCATGTATGAATATACAGTAATAGCCTACTAGCCCAAGGAATCTTCTCACCTCCGTCAAACTCCTAGGTGGATCATATACTCACACTACCTTAATATTGGATGAGTCCGCTACCAACCCATCTGCTAAGATAACATGTCCTAAAAAGTAGATTCTTGAATCTAGAACTGACACTTAAAAGAGTTTCCCATAAATCTAATACTCTTGGAGTTTTTTCACAATCATTCTTAAGTGTCTCGTTTTCTCCTCCTCTAACTCCAAGTACATAAGGATATTTTCAATGAAGACCACCAAGAACTAGTCTATGAATGGCTAGAAGATCCAATTAATGAGTCCCATAAACACTATTTGAGCATTATTCATGCCAAAGGGCATCACCATGTACACATAGTGACTATAACGACATCTGAAATTCATATTCTGTATATCATCATCTCGTACTCACAACTGATGATAACCTGGTCGAAGGTCATCCTTCAAGAACCGTAATGCCCATCTCAACTAATCAAAGAGGTCATCAATACTTGGTAGAGGATATTTGTTCTTAATGGTCACCTAGTTTAAGCACCAGTAGTCCAAACACAACCTCAAGCTCCCATCCTCCTTTTTGGAAAACAAAATTGGGGCTGCCTAGGGTGAAACATTGGGTCTCACGAATCCCTTCCTCTACAAGTCCTCCAACTGCACCCTTAGCTCACAAAGATCTGTGGGATCCATCTGATATGATGGAATATATATTGGTATCATACTAGGGTGTAAGTCAATACATATGTCTATATCCCGATAGGGAGGTAATCCTGGAACATCTTTAGGGAATATTTCCTCATACTCTACCATCACTACAAGAAACTGGAAGCTCATAACATATGTTGTACTGAGGGTCAGGCTAGCTAAGTGAGGAGTAATTGGATGAACCCTCATATGAATGAGTCATTCCTACACATCCTAGATTTCCCATTCACTAAAAAAGGAAAACCTCATTCAATCACTATGGACACACCACACCCTTTTCCTAAAATAGTAAATCTAGGTATGGACTAAAGATAACCAATCCATACCAAGAATGACGTCATAAGACCTCAACACTGCCACTAATAGGTTCCAACCAAAACAATCACCTCCTAGGGTTAGGTCACACTATTATCATAGATGTGTGATCAATGAGTCTTCTCTAATGGGTTTCTCTAAGAGTAAGGGTCGATTAAATGACTCAACTAGAATCACTGGGTCTCGAACAAGATATGTGGTGAGAAAGGAATGACTAGATCCTATTTATATCAATACTATAGGTAAGATAGAAAAACATAGGTCTTATATTGAATCATTATAAAAGACCCTGTTTCATTTTCATTGGTTGTATACATCTATCCACACCCTTGTCCTCTAGATCCCTAAGCTTGGTGTGGACCTCCTATGGGTGGTGGTGGTAACAAGTCAAAACATCGACCACCTCCCACTACACTCCCATATCCTCTACCACATTCGATTCCCAATGGATCTAGCTTCCCTTTTCATTATCTCTAACTTAGTGGTCCATCCACTATCTCCCCGTCAGAAGCTCATTGGGTTAGACAATCTTCAAAGAGATATCCTTTACCTTCACAAGTTTATAATCACCTCTCCTTAGGCAGACTGGATCTACCTGGTTAAACATGAACTGTAAATCCTCTATCCTGGGACCTCCTCCTGAAATGTCTCCTAGGTTTTGATCTATGAGTCTGACGTCGCTCCCTAATGTTGAGGTCTCTGCACCTGCTCATCCACTACTGAACACCACCAGTTGTACCAGATCATCCAAGAATATTTCAACCACCAAAGCTCGCTCAAGCACTCCAGCATAAGTGAAAATTCATATAGGTATAACACTGGCTCAGATGTCTCTATGAAAACCTCGCTCAAATATATGATCCTTAAAATATTGATCCATAACCATATCCATCAAGTATATGGAAAGGTTGTTGAACCTTGATGAATATTCATCCAACATCATTATCCCCTGTTAGAGCTGAAGAGGCTCCTGTATACTCACATCTCTTAGTGTAACTAGTGAGAACTCCTCTCTAAAGAGACGCTCGACCTCTATCCATGAAATAGTTTCCTCGTCGTGAGTCTGGATAGCCAAAATCTTCCATCAACCTGCCAAACCCTGAAGAATACTCACCTCTAAGATCACCATCTGGTCTACTGGTGTCCAGACTAGGAAGAAAACTCAGGTCATTTCCTCAATCCAATCCTCAACCACAGAGGGTTGGGCTCAACTCAGAACCTGAGGGGTATCTACCACTACAACTCATCGAGTTCTCTCATATGGTTCTCCTCATCTACTGGTACTATGGGTACCACATGCTGCTCAACATGTGGTGGTATAACTAGTACACCATATGGATGAAAAACATGGGGAACTGGACCCTATATCGAAGCCTCATCACTGAGGGGTTCATCCTAATGATCAACCTATTGAATCCTACCTTGCATATATCTCGAGGGAATCATTTAAGAAAACAATATGTACCACGATCAATGAGTATATATGGAGAGCAGACTCAAGAAGGAAATTGAACCATAACCCATTCATATATGATGCATGTACCAATATTTTCCTTAAAACCAGTGTTCTCATGTACCAATTCGAAAAGTAGATTATCAAAGTCATAGTGTATGGATATATAGGCCTCCCGCACCAACACATGAGTCACTGGCCTAAAAACTGAACTCGAAACACTAAACATTGTTTCCCAAAACCAATCTCACAAACACTTGGTCCTAAAGTAGAACCTACCACTTCTGATACCACTATATCACGACCCATCCCAATGGGGCCGATTCCATGACTTCCCAAGCCCACCTCCAATAGGCCATGGGCAGGAGACCATCACAGAGTAGGCATATCACTAGAATAGGAGGCATTTCCTATATACCTATATGCACACACACACATCTCCATGCCCAAAAATTATAAAATGTAAAAACCACTAAGAAACAAATTCATGCATACCATTATCCCATCCAATAGAGTGTGATATGAAATAAAGTGCAGTAATGTAAACTGGGCCAGAATACAAGCCCACCAAAAGAAAGAGTATGTAAACTAAAAAGTCCAACCTGTAAACAAAATAGGTATTGGGACTGCTACCCAAATCCATTGGAACACCTCAGCTTTCCAAAACTCACAAAACTTTGTTTAGTCCTATTCCACCCTGGAATTCATTAAAAGGCATTTATTCTTCACAAGACATGACATGTTTGATAAAATCTTGTGCAATGTGGAGTATAAAAATACTCATAAGGACACCCTGAAACCAAAAATCAATACACAAAGGAAGATACAATCATAACTATATACTATATTTCTTCAACACATATAATAAGAATATCCAGATATAATCAAACTAGGACACATAGTCTAGAGGTAAGTCACAACTACGATATTACAACACTAAGGATTCAGTTCGAAGAATTCACAAAGCATTCAACTGGGAGAACACACTCCAGAGTCTGGTAATGGTGATGACGTCCATCTGAGAAGTATTTTTCATCAAAAACCATCATGAGATAGATACACTAATAGATCTAAAAAGGCATATGATACCTAAGGGTAAAATTTCGGCCCAGGCCGGGCATCCCCTGCAAAAAATAGGGCCGCTGAGCACTATTCGGGTCAAGTCGGGCTAGCCCGAACAACCTCATGAGGTAGCCCGAGCCCGGCATCGGGCCGGCCCAAACCATCAGGTCGGGCCAGGATTTTTTGGGTCGGGCCGGGCTATTTGAATTCAGGTCATGGTGGGATTTTATTATTTTCAAAATAATTGTTTGTTTTAAAACTTTTTTTAAACATTTATTTAACATTTTTTTTAAAAAAATTACATTTATTTTTAAACGCATGTTTTTTAGATGTATTTTTTTTTAAATTTTTTACATGTTTTTTGGAAAATTGTTTATTTTATTTTTTATTAACATTTTACATTGGGTGGATATGTTATTTTTTTTCTAAATGAATTTATATATATGAATCTATATATATTATCTGCAAATTGTACAAAAAATTAATGAGGGGTTGGGGGATATGAAAAAGTGGGTGAGTTTCAAAAACAATTATTTAAACATTTTTTTAACATTAATTTGAAACATTTTTTAAAATTTTTTTAACTTATTTTTAATTTTTTTAAGCATTTGTTATTTTTTTTATTTAAACAATTTAAACTGTTATTCAAAAAAAAATTAAAACATTTTATTACATTTATCTTGAAATTATTAATTTAAAATGTTTTTTAATTTTTTTAAATGCATTCTTTTTACAAGGATTTTTTTAAAACATTTAACGTTTTTTAAAATTTTAATGTAAAAAAGATTTTTTAATTTTTTTTTTAAAAAAAAATAATTTAAATGTTTGTTTTAAAAACTTTTTATTAAACATTTTTTTAAAACCTTTTATTTAAACCATTTTTTAACATTTTTTTAAAACAATTTTTACATTTATTATTATTCATTTAATTTAAAATGTTTTTCAAACATATGTTTTTTACATGAATTTTGTTTAAACATTTAACATGTTTTATGTAAAAACATTTTTATATTAACATTTTATAGTTGGTGGGTTTGAAGCATTGTTATTTAACTATTTATTTAGCTTTTATTTAAAATGTTTTTTACATTTAATTTTTTAACATGTTCATGACAAGTATTTATAAGAATTTTTTTTAATTTAAAACATTTTTATAAAAAAAAATTAATTTTTTTAAACACATGTTTTTTACATGTATTTTTATGAAATGTTAAACATTTTTTTGTAAGAACATTTATTTTCTATTTTATTGACATTTTTTAGTGGGAGGATATTTTATTTTTTTCTAAACAAATTTATACATGTGAATCTATATATATAATGGGCAAATAAATAATGAGTGGTTGGGGGGTGTGCAGTAGTGGGTGAGTTAATTTTTTTTCTAAATATATTTATATATGTATATATAATATATATAATATATGAAATTTTATCATATTTAAAAATTTTAATGAGGTTTGGGAGTGTGTGAACATCATTGGGTGAGTAGTTATTTTTTGTTAATATATAATAAGTTATTATATATATATAATGTGAGAAATTGTAAAAAAAATAATTAGGGGTTGGGAGGTGCGTCGCCATGGGCGGGTTAATTTTTTTTCTAATTATATTTGTATATAATATATGCAATTTGCACAATACATAAAAAAAATTAATGAGTTTGAGGGCATGCACAAACATCATTAGGTGAGTGTGTTATTTTTCTATTAATATACAATAAGTTATTATATAGAAAATATAAAATAATTGATATATATATATATAAATTATTAATAGCTTTGTATATATATATATATTATATTAAATAATATATATATATATATATATATTATTAATGGATTTTTAAAAGTCACACTTAATTGATATGTATTATTAATAGCTTTATATATATATATATTATTAATGAATTTTTATATATATATATTGTATCATATCATTGATATGTATATATATTATTAATAGATTATATATATATATATATACTTATATATAATATGCAAGTTTCATCATATTTAAACAAATTAATGAAGTTGGGGGTGTGTGAGAACAATATTGGGTGAGTGTGCTATTTTTTTATTAATATATAATATGTTATTATATATATATTATGTTAAATGATTGATATATATAAATATATATAATATAAGAAAATTTTAAAAATAATAATTAGGAGTTGAAGGGTGAGCCGTAGTGGGTGGGTTAATTTTTTTTCTAAATAGATTTATATATGTTTAATATACGCAAGTTGCAACATATTTAAAAAAAATATTGAGGTTGGGGGACATGCACAAACATCATTTGGTGAGTATGTTATTATTTTATTAATATACAACAAGTTATTATATATATATTATTAAATCATTGATAAATATATATATTAATAGCTTTGTTTGTATACATATATATATATTATATTATATCATTTATATATATATATATATTAATCTATTTTTAAAGGCCACACTTAATTGATATATACTATTAATGGATTTGTTTATATATATACAATTATATATATATATACAATTATATATATATATATATATATATAATTATATATCGTTGTATACACACACACACATTATAATTATATATAATAATAGTTATATATATATACAATATTATATATATATAGTATTTTTTTTAATATATAATTATATATATATATATATAATCTGGTGATAATATAACAGGCGTAGCGCCTGGGCCAGTTGGTCCAGGCGCAACCTTGGAAGCCTGTGGTAGGGGGATCAAATTTCCCTACCAGTGCCTTCCTGTTATATTTATTTATAGTGGGTCGAGATTCGTATAGGCCAGCGGGGAGGCTTTTTCGGGCCAGCACAGCCTGGCCCGTGGGCCTTGTTGGACAGGCCCAGGCCTGGCCTGATGAACCTGTGGCCCGAGCCCGGCCTGGCCTGACACGGGCTTTGCCGAGTCGGGCCACTCGGGCTTTTGGGCTGAGCATCTCGGGATTTCAGTATTTTGGTCCATCGGGCCAAAATTACACCCCTAATGATACCGCAGATGAGGATCCCTTCTAGTTCCATGGGGTGATACCAACAACTCCATCTGGATTAACCTAATAAGTAGAGGATCAACACATGGTGAAGTTGGTCACATCAATACCAAGGACTCTACCAAGGGCATGAATAATGAATATATAATCCTCCTCTAGGCCTCTCGGAGGGTATTCCAACAACTCTATCTAGAAAGTATGGCCAAAGGGAACATACTCCTATGAGTAGGAAATGATACCCACCATCCTTCAGGAAAACGATCAAGGGAACAAACCCTAATGAATCTTGTCCAATATACAGTGGAAAACAGATTCACGCCTTGTAGAATGGTATAACTGGAATGTAGTAGGGTTACACGCCATGTTCCTTGACTCCGGGTACTACCCATGTACAACGACCCATGTCTTTAGAACATGTCATGTAAAAAGAGAGTACACGGCATCTAGAAAGACTTACACTTCATTCCATTCCATATGAGGTCCACCCATGTACTCTGGCTATGTTCTAGTACACAGTGTCTACCAGTGTATCTCTTTCTGTGCACCAATACATGGGGTAATCCATGTAACTAGTTCATCCAAGCCATGTGGCGGAGTACACATTTTGTTGAAACCCCGTGTGCTCCACCCCATGTCCTTGTATCTCCTGATATAGACACCAGGTCATGGGGAATGGTCAACATACCATGTGACAGGTATCACATGTTGTGTGAAACTTTACTACTTCTCAAAACACTATCTAACATAAGTGAGTCCCATTCACCATGAATTCATAAATACACGCCATGTTCGCTAAGATTTTTAAGAAACCCTAGTTCACACTCTGTCATCTTCCAGGTCGATTCTGCTACCGATCATGGATGATCCTCGTCATGAAACCCCAGATATGAGGTTTTTTGGTCATTGCATAACCGAATATGTAATATTCAGGCCTGAATCAACTCATAAAATAAGATCATTTTCATTCTTTGTTTATGAAAAATAATGATAAATTGGAACCCACCATCATTCAATCCACTTCTGCAACCACCATCGTACCTCTGTCGATTCTTATTGATTTACGATATTCATTCTCATATCATTACACTATGAAACGAAGGTGCAACGATAATTTTTTCATAAACCATGAAGAATGAGAAGATCACAAATAATTTCAGGGGAGATATGCATAAGGATCAAGACTTGGCCATTTTTTGTTTTGATCTTGATCCGTTTCATAATAAGGATCAAGAAAAATGAAAGAAAATTCAAAAATTGAACCCTGACAACAAAATCCCACAAAAGAGACCCATCCTACAAGAATGATTAATATGTGGTCCAACCTATTCATTGGTTGATCAGCGTTCGTCACTAGTTATAAGAATAGGGAAAGAAATCAAAACAGCACACCCTACCTCAGGGTTGGATTGTTCATTGAAGAATATCATTTTCTATATTGTCGACATTGGCAAGATCTATAAAGAACAGCATTATTCAATACTTGATCAAAGTTTCATCATCGTTTTCCATCGATGGATTTCTCTAGGTTCCTCTCTAGAGCCTTTAAGGAATTCTAGGATTATGAGCTTAACCCTGGATCCCTACATATAGGTTTAATTAAAAAAATTAACCATCGTTTCATCGACAAAATAGATCAAAATAAAATAAATGTTTGATCTATTTTATTCATTGAAATGTCCAAAAACAACTTTTCACAGCCGACCCACACCAGCCGTTGTTAGGTCTCTCCTAGGGTAAATTTGTTTCTCTAAAAACAACAGTGCCCTCATATTTTTTATTCAGGAACCCGTTTAGATGTTATACCTCTTTTCATGAAAACTTCCCGCATATACTATTTAATAATTTAATATTATTCAAACATTTATTCTGGGAACATCGGGCCTCTTAATCATATGTCGTCTTAGTTCCTAGTCTCAAATTAATTCTATATAATATTTAAAAATAATAAACAAAAAAATTCAATACATTACACATAAAATTATTCTTAAGATAAAGATACTACAATGAAGTCACTCCTGTAACTTTCATCCCTAGCTAGGATGAATCAAGAGCATCCGCACCCAAATATAGAAGGTGAAGGAGATATATTCCCTAAATTCTTATTAATGGGAGGTATACAGCCATGAGACATATATGAGTTATATCTTATGATAAAGATATCAATATTCATGCATGAAATAATATTGAATTCATGATAATTCCATTAATCATATTAAAAACCAGATATTAATTGTGTTAATATTCGAATGGTTCAACTCACTTAAAGATATCATTTATTTAAATTGTTACATGGGATGTAATGAAAGGGTGTATTTTCATTCATATATATGATACATTTATTGTCCATATAATTTATTTATATGTTATAATTCTTTAATAAATGAAATATTTCCCAATAAATGTTCTTAGGTGATAATATATATCACTGCTCTATGATGCAAGGTTGTTGGTTGTTTGCACGATGCTTGTATGAAGCACCTTATCACCTATAGCTCTCTAATTCTTTACCCTCATCATATTGATATACTAGCACATCATGGGTGAAGAGTAACGTCTTGCATATAATGAATGATTCATATTTAACCCATGTATAAACTAAAAAGAGGTGATTTTCTTTGAATTCCCTTTGTTATATCTATCAAAATCATTAAATATGGATCAAGACTATTTAATATTCTCTATAGTGTATGGTATAAAAATATATTTATAGTGTTCTTCATTTAAGTATTTTTTAGTTTCATATATAAATGTATGGGAGATCCCCAAATAGGGGAATAAATTTCTTCCACTACATTTAATAATCTTTATTAGACTATTTGGTAACCCTTTAGTGGTATCAATGGGATCCATGTGGTTAAATTTATAAAAAATTTCATGAAATTAAGAAATCATAAAGAACAGAAGATCATGTTTTAGTTTTTTGGAAATTTTCTATAAAATATATTACCCTTAAAAAATAATTACTCATGTTAGGGATAGTCATTTTTTAAAAAGGATATATAAAGGAAGTCTAGGTTTCCTTAGTATTCCATGAGGGTAATCTCATGGCTCAGGTGATTGTATGTAGTATGAAGGTTTTTGTGTAAAGGTTATATAGTGTTTTCAAAGATTGAGTAAAAGATTCAGAAAACTACATTGATGTAGCAAGGGATTGAAAATTAAAGTAAAGGTAATGCAATGTTTTATAGGTTTACATAAATTTAGGATAGTGTTTACCCTTACATGAAGTGTTTAAATAAAGGTAATATTTCATTTTAAAAGTTTATGTGAAGGTAGAATAGTGAAAATGATTCTTAACTTTACGTGAAGTGATTTGTATAAAGGTAATATCTTTTCTACCCTTATGCGGAATATTCTATCTAGGGGTTATAGATTTATACCTATATTAGGATTGTATGTGTAAGGGTATTAGAAGGTTTTCCTTATGAAAAATGGCCATTCTGTGTAAGGGTAAACATTAGAGTTTTATAAAAAAAATTAAATTTTAAATCGTTTTTATGGTTTATAAAATGATTATAAATCATATTAAAATTTATTTTGGGAATATTTAATTAATTAGGAATTTTTAAAATAATTAAATAATTAATTATAAATGGTTTAAAATTATTCAAATAAATTTTTATGAAACTTTTATATTCCAAAATACTAAATATAAATATTTAAAATTTATTTTAACAAATTATATGGAATATCATATGTTATTGAAATAAAATTGTGTATTTAGAAAATCATAATAATAATTTAAAAATTATATATAAATTTCATAAAAAAATCCAAAACCTAAATATGCTTATATGTAAATTATGAATTATTAATAATTAATTATTTTTAATTGTTAAAATTATAGGGGACTTATTTGGATATTATTTAAACTACATCAAAAGGGTTTTAATGATTGATTTAATATTGGTTTAAATAATTTCTAAGTGTATCATTTTTATATTTTATAAAAATTTATAAAATAGAAATTATATTATAAAATAGTTTATAATACATAAACTATAATATATCTACATTAAAATGTCATATAATGAAAAATATTAATGATTTCATATTGGAATGAATATAAAATTTTTCTATTCATAATTATGGAATGTTCATAATAGATTCACTAATTTATAAAATGTTTCTGGTTATATTTTATTTTGGAATTGATCATAAATGATTATCTCATATCTAAATACTTGAATTGATCATTTATTTACAGAATATTATTTGCATCTTTCATGGTTATAAACTGTTTATATGATGAATAATTTATGCTTTAGTTAAAATTTTAAACTTCTAGGAAATGGATCCATACACTACATGATAGGTAAGAAAATGAATTTATTTTTTCATCTTCCTTGGCCTAATTTTTTAATTAATGTTATAATATTGAATGTAGTTGTTGATTATAGTTTATGATTCTTAGTTTCTATAGTTATTATTAATTGAATTCTATTTTGAGTAAATCATCCTTAGGTAGACAGACATTGGGTCAAACTACCTACCATTATAGAGGTTTATGACTTTTATGGAAAGGTGGATGTAGTTGGTTATCTGTTACTATTGGCTTACTCATGTAGAGATCCTCAATTATATATAACTCTATGAATTTACATGAAATGTTCATGTAACTTATGTATAATATATATTTGGATATTTATGAATATGTTTGACTTCTATTTTTGGATGAGTACTAAAAACATGTGGATTTTGTAAATATTTATATATCAATATGATTTGAGCATATTGGTTTGGTAAAGGGAATAGGATTCCAAACTAAATTCAAATAATAAATCATACATAAAATAGAATAACATGAGACACTATGGTGAAACTAAATCTCCTTCAAATGTTAAGTCTGATATTCCTTCTTAAGAGGTAATCGAAAAGACCTTGGTCATTCAAATGGGTTGGTTTTACCTTATAAAGGTTCCCCAAATTTATCATATGTATTGAAAAAAATAATAGATAACACTAGATCATCCTTGATTATCTTATTCCATCAAATGGTGGCTCTTTATTTACTTTTTTTAGTCAACTATGATTGTTTGGTTTGAGATACACTTATCTAGGAAACCCTTAGGAAGCATACCAAATGAATAGAGTTTAAATAATCCATATAATGGATTTAGATAAATATTTATCCACTCAACTATAAAAAATTCACAATTGTTGTGATTGGTAAGTTTACCAACCTTAATAATTGAATAATTATGTGTTCATAGGAACACCATCGATAACTCATTACTTAATTAAATATGTATCTTGTCTCACTAAATAGATATGATATTCGAGGTCATCATTTTAGTGGGTTACCATTTAATAAAATTATTTATTAAGTGGTAATAAAACATGATACTATTTTGATAAAAGATTTTTTTTATTAATACCATCATAATCATCAAACAACATTTTGAAATTTTTCCTTGAAAGGAGAATCTTAATGTAAGTTAATCCTAATACAGGTAACTTGATTAATGTTGTTAAACTATACTTGTAACTTCAGATGTTTTTTAAAGTGAAATATATATTATATATATTATAACAAATCCTATTCCTTTATAATCAATTGTTAAATTTGTTCATAGTTTTTTTAAAAGGTTGGGGCTGAATCCTCAATTAATTATTTGAAAGCAAAGACCTCTTTATACTGGGTAGAGGGAGACCCATTACATAGCCCGAAGCCCCAAGGACAAGTGGCCTGAATACAAGGCTTGAAAGCCCATTTTTTGGCCCAAAGGACCCCTCGGTGAACAGTACTGATACAGTACCCACGCTGCTACAGTTCCTGCTACAGTTCCGCCACCGCTACAGTACCTGTTATAGTCCCTCCACCGCCACAGTACTGCCGCTGCTATAGTGCCGCCGCTGAAACAGTACCTACTACAGTACAGCTACAGTACCTGGGAAATTCGCCCCTGCCCGGATTCGATCCTGGGTCTTTTGGATGCCAAGCAGGAGCCTGTACCACTAGGGTACAGGCTCGTTGTCATTGTTCATAGTTTGAATCAAGTGATTATAGAAGAATATAATGATTCACTTAGGGTTTTAGAAGCATTAAATGAAAAATAACCAAAGTAATCTTAGTCTCTAGGCATGTAGCCAATATTATTATATACATCATTAATTTAAGTAATTTTAGTCTCATATACTAAATATGATTGATTATTACAAATTATATTTAATATGATTGAATAGTTTAATGACTTAGTGATATAAAATCTATCTTTAATGGTTTATTAGTTATATAATTAAATTCTATTATTATGATGGATATATGATATCTATTGTATGATTTATAGGGGTTATTAATATATAGAAAGTCAAAAATATTAAATAATTAATTAATGGATCTTGAATTAGTAGTGAAAAAATGGTTTCTACACTTCTAACTTGGATGCTTCAAACTTAGAAGAACATGTAATAATATGTATATTATATCTTTTCTTCTTTAAAAGTGCTTGCAAAAAATTTTTGTTTAATAAAATGATATGGGTGTTTTATTATATTCATTTTGATGATATGTTTGGTTCTATAACATGTTTCAAGGGGTGACTAAAATGGATTATTCTAATTAAGTAATTCATTATATTTTTATTTATGGAAATGTTCCAATAATGTGAATAAATTCAAGAAAAGTTGATCTGATATTCACAAATTCTTTAGAATAGATTTACCAGGCATATGATATCTGGTTTTGAAGTGTTTTATAGTTATCACTAGTGGGTAAAATTTCAAACAAGAAGAAGAAAATTTATTTGAAGAAGTTCAACAATGTTTCTATAATAATCTGGTGAAGTTCATTAAAACCTAGGGTTATTTGGAAATCAGATTGATAATTATATATGATGGATTATCATGTTACTTGAAGGAGTTTTTAGATACTCCATGGAATGTCTGTGTCTGGTATATGTGCTATATAAATCATTTCATTAAATTTAAAGGGAATATGTAACCAAATATATATTTTATAAATTGTTTTAAATATATGGGATTTAAAAATACCTGGAAGAATTTATAGAGATTTTAGTTTATATTCAAGTGATGAAGAAAAGGGTTTCTACATCAATATATATTTAATGTAAAGGAATCTTTCTGTCTTATATGGATTTATGTAATAGAGGTGTATCTTCATATTTTTATCTGATATGATAAGAGATATTGTAAGCTAACAAAGAATTATTATGAACAAAATGAGATTATTTATTTAATACACATGGTTTAGGATTCATTGTACTTTATAACTTTTTCTGAGAAGAGTATATAGTAATAAGTGTTCTATCCTAGATAAAAAATTATCTAGATGTTTGTTAAAATATGAGGAAATGTGTTCCCACCACCCATTTCTGGTATATTTTAATAAAGTATTCCTTTCAAAGTAAATTGATCCATACACATAGAATAACATGTATGATATGGAACAATAGTTTATTTTGTTAAAGATTCATACTAAGAGGGAATAAATTTTGTTTCTAAACACAAAAGGTTTGTGTTTTTTCTTATCAAGATATTATAAAAATAATTTATTATCTTAGAAACTTTTTGGAGTATGTTTGAGCTTATAGAAGTTCAAAATTAAAAAATTTAGGATCACACAAATTTAAAGTTAAATTGATTTCCACTTAATAATCCTAAAGTGTTTAGGATATGTGGTGGTAAAGAAGAATTTAAATTTTTACATTTAGATACCTTTTAGATAGTAAATATCACCATTTCCTAAAACAATTTACTAGTCTAGGATTAAATATATTTCATATGAAATATCATAAAGAGTTTAGGATATATTTTGATAAAGAAAAATGTAAATATTTATATTTTTTTATCATGAATAAGTTAAAATCACTATTACATATACGATTGTACCTACAAAATTATAAAGTGAATTACACTTGATAACCTAAAAGATTTTAGAGTATGGTAGTATACATAAATGTAAAGAGTAAGATTAGAAATAATAATAAAGTAAATGTAAATTTATCTTAAAATGGTTTAGGATATGATATTAAAGTAGTATTATAAATTGTTATATTATATATGAAAATATTTTCAAGGAATACTTTTGATGGAAAGTGTTCCAAGGATGATAAATATGCACTTAGAAATACTTGTAAGTATACAATAGAAGTAAAATTCATAAAATTTGATGTTATGTTGTTAATAAGATTGAATATGTTTAAAGAGTTGAACATTAAGAATATGATTCCTAAGTCTCACCAATATTCAAATTATCGTACTTCATAGATGTTTCTCAATAAATATTTATTGGGAGGGTTTTATCAGATAGTCACATAGAGATGTGATATGAACTACATATGATGTAACAAGTTAAAAAAACTCCTCAATCATCTCTTTATACTAAATAAACATTATTAAATCAACATGAGGAATATATTAGGGGTTATCTTTCTATTATTCATTTATTCTATAAAAATATCAATTTACCACTAATTCACTTTTTATGGTTATTGGTACCATTCAACAAATTGATTTCAAATCCTTAAGGAAAACTAATATATGATAACCCTTATATGTTTCAAGATTTTAATAACCAAAATATCATTTTTAAAAAAATTATACATAACTATTTAATCCAAATACACAATAAATTTAGTCATTATACTTTGGATATAGTAATATCATAATCTTATCCTTCTCCCCTAGGATTATTTTATAGTATGTTCCCTGGATAATTGGTATATTGGTTAGAAAAATTCGTCATCTCTTTACAATTTAAACGCTAAATATCATATATTTCTTTCTAACCCATGAATTTCTATTCCTGATATTCTTTCTCTTTAAACTTGATATAAACTCTCATTCCCTTCAAGGAAGTACTAGGGTGTTTCTTTCCATAATTATAACATGTGGTTAGTTCTATCCTTTCCTTTTCTTCCTTCACCTCGTTTCTTTTTTCTTTTGCACCCAATCATCCTTTTCATCTATTGATATCCTTTAAAAATATTTTAATTAGAGAATTATTTCATTATCATAATGTAACATGATACCACATCTAAACATGATAAGAAATAATAATAAATAGGTTCCCTTTATAGGCTTAGATTTCATCAAAGAAATGATCAATTTTACTTTCTAGATTACATACATAGTTAAAGCATGCCTTTATAATCTTGTAAAGATTTTCTCTTTCTCGGTAACACTTTCCCCTTTTTTTCCTTAGATTGAGGAATTTATATTCCAAATCAGCTCGTTGATCAGAGGGAATGTATTTATTGAATAAAATCACTCTAAAAGTTTTTCATTCCATGCCTACTATTTCTTAAGCCGCCTTAGTGTTTAAGATCAATGACCACCAAGGATTGGTTTCTTCTTTAAAATAATAAACTACCAAAATAACCATATCACTTTCATTACATACCAAATATAGGAAAATATTTTTGAGATATTTAATCCATTATATATCAAGTAATGGATTAGTATTTCCACTAAAATATGAAGTCTTTTATTGTATTAATCGATCCAACATAAGCAAATCACATTGTGGAATAACAGGTTGTTCTATACAAGAAACATTATTTATCATAACCAGTCTCAATTTAACAAATATATCCATGATGTACTTAGTTACAACACTAGTTTTTTTGGTTTTCTCATAAGGTTAATCCCTACATTTTCTAGGTGTGTTGATTCCCTTTATTTCGTTAGGCTCCATCACTAAAGAATGACCCACATTGAGTTAACTCATATTCATCATAAATATTAAGACATAAAATAAAATCCCCATGATATTAATAATTCTCATATACTATAAGTGGTTATCATAATTCTTAGGTTATCTACATTTATTTAAAATATATTTACCAAGGTTTATATTAAACTTCCTCTGATACAAACTATAATGATCGTGACTCGAGTAACCAAGAGATGGTGTCTACTATATTACATTGACATAGATAAAAGGGATATAATCATGAAGGATTGATCATTTTTAAAATATTAAATAACCATATACAAACATAATTCCCATATAACATTGGAAATATATAGTAAATATCATAAAAAAATTCTTGATCCTTGATATTATTCATAATACCAGTCTCCATATATTGGGGAAAATAAAACAACTAAAATGGTGAGATCAGATGCTCAATAAGGGTTACATATAATGGAAGCTATCATGAGTAAATAAGATAAAATAAATATATCAATGTACATACCTAAAGCCAAATTTCATTTAAACAATAACTTGAGCACAAACTACATCTATGGATAATATCAAAGTAGTATTCTCATGGATAATAATAAAAAAATTCTCAATGATGGAAATGATTAATATTGGACATCATTATATTAGACATCATGATATCTATAACATCGAGAAATTTTACCAATATAGTTTAAACTATGGGTATCTATACACCAAAACCCCATTTAATGTTATCTTACTAATTTCTCTCATAAGACCTATCGATGCATCAAGGTGATATATAATTCTGAGCCACACCCATAATTGCATGTCCAATGAATTCCTTATATATTGAATGAATAGCTTAAATTCATAAACAATATTCATTATCAATGAATTTCCATATCAAGTAATGATTATATATTATCCATAATTCCCGAGTTAATCAAATAACATTCAAAGTAAAACATTGTATGTTGAAATGATATACTATTTAGGAAATAAGCATATCCATGATACAAATAATATGGATATTTAAGGGAAATGTGATTTCTAAGGAATAATGATCATAAATACATCAAAGGGTAGTATATACATCATATAAAATAAATTAGGTTCATATTTTTAAAATATTCCTCAATAAATATAAATTGAGACAGAATCCCCTTATAATGATCATTACTGTTGGTCGGAGTAAAGTCCTCTAGAGGGGGTGAATTTAGTATCTATAAAAACTTCTATTAAAAAAGTTTCTTTGAAAATTTTTAATGTTCAACTAATTTCTCAAAATATTGATTAGTTATAATCTATACTAATCTAAATATTAATATAACTTTTGAAACTAACCTACTAGTTCAAAATTGTTATAATCACTTGCTAAACTATCTATCAGAGTTTAAATTTATTTGAATGAAATTTGTTATAAAACAATAAAGAAAATTACAATAGGCACATCAGAAATTAAAATAAGAGGTTCAGTATCAAGTTGAGACTTAGTCCTCTCCACTTTGTGATCACCTGCCACCAAGCAGTTTATATTAATAAATAGTTTAATCCACACCCTAGAGTGGGGTTCACAATAGCACACATGGCTCTCCAAGTCACACTTGAACTCTACCACATTTTTTCATGGTAAAAACACAAATAGGTCACACACGACCTCTTCTACGGTTCTACATGGGATATAAAATGATAAAAAGAGTTTGATTTTGAGAATATCATGTATCCTCCAGTTATGCACAGGATTCATTGTGTGTAACAGACAGATACACACACTGCTCGGAAATGTAAATAAATGAACACAATAGAGCTAAGGATGTAGATTAAGATTTAAAAGTCTCTATGTATTATGCAGTGCATCTCTGGACTTGGTTGATGTACTGGAATTGAAGTTCGAGTCCACTTGTGGAAGGTGACTCCAAAATAGAGTGTTGTAGCCTCTGTGTTCTGGATTCCAAGAGTATGGGTTGTTCAGTTTATTATTGTTAAGATGTAAAGGTCAGCTAAACAGGTTTATATTCACTTGTCCATCTCCCTATATGTTCATCCTTTTGAGTTCTTAGTTTTTGGAAGTATGCTTGAGAGTTGTAGTAGTTCGCTGGTTTTTCTTTTCTTGTTACGCTTCTATGCTTCTCCTCATGTCATGAATGATACAGATTGTAATTATTTTATACTTCGAGGCCCAACAGACACAATGATCTTACAATGTGCATGAACCTCATATTGTCCTCTGAATATCCTACAAACAACATTTAATAATTTCAAAAAAATTAATTTTTCTAAATATGACCATTCGATATAAATTTGAATTAATAAAATAAAAACAGTTTCTAAGACTATGAGTGAGTCATAAGAATTGGTGAGTTGATCGTAGTAGTTTTTCAGCATCGTTTTATCAGAATCAGTCTATTAGCATCGGTGACTCTATGTATTAGTGATTCATTTCCATCGATATCAGTGACTCCGAGTATTAGTGAGTCATTTGTGCTATCAGCCTGTCCAGGCATCGGTGAGTCATCATTATTGAGTCATTTTAAACTATCTGTGAGCCTCATAATGGAAATTACTTCAATGGTTAGTCTCTTGACCTATCGGTGTGTCACCCATTGGTGATTCGTATGATGGTGATTCATCCAATGGTGAGTCTATTTAACTATCAGTGTGACCAATCATCGATGACTTGTCCATCAGTGTGTCATTTGTTCAGTCAGTGAGTCCTTTATCGGTGCCTTCTTAAATTGGAGAGTCGTCATCGGTGAGTCATCCAATGGTGACTCCTTTGAACTATCGGTGTTAGGGACTTTGAAGGAACTTACAAATTGTATGTATTATATAGAATAACACTATATTAAGTGAAATTCACATTTACATGTAAATATACACTTGTAAATATCTTAAACCATAAATATCTATAATTTATTGACTTATTGAAATGTATTATACCATGTGACAAAATTTATTCATTTATAAACAGTCATTTACATGATTAACATTAGTTATAAATTAAAATATGAATTGAAATTATTTGTAAAGTGGCATGGTATATGATTATTAAAGCAACTATCTCACAGAGGGTCCAACAATATCTCCCTTTTTGATAATCACAAATCATGGAATTAATGAGTTATAAATGATGTTAAGGAATAATAATTACATTACTTATCATACCAAAATTTAATTTGAATTCACAATATAACTATAAGGTCTTTCCTTTTAAGCTCCCTCTTAATAATTGTATCAGAGCATATATAGAGGATTCCTTTTAGGAGAGTTATATTAGGGTAATTTCATGTTTCCCCTTAGTAAGTTATTTTATATTGTTTGTTCTCTCCCCCTTAGATTAAGTGTTTAGGCCACCCATATATTTCTCCAAATTTTAGTAAGAGTTTATTTCATCCATATATTTCACCCCCTTTTGGATTATCAAAAATGTGAAAAGAAACCGAAATGATAAGAAAAAGAATACAAAGAAAAATTGAAACATGTGGAAAGAAAATTGATATTAATTAAATAACAATGTGTAAAACTATCAAAATACACTCATCAAAAAATAAAAGTATAAATCCCTATCAAAAATTGATCCAAATATAAGGCTTGGTATTTTGAGGGGATTTCCCTTTGTCTAAAGGTTTAATAGTAGGTTCAGGAGGTGGTGTTGTAGATTTACACAGGGCTGATTGAATGGAAACACTAGGTAAAGAAACACTTATAGGAATATTAGCTGAAAGTACTAGTATTATCTCTGATAGATCATGGCTTTGAAGCTGCTCTTGAATCACTGTCATGGTCTATGAAAAGGCTTGACTCACTATCAATCGAGCAGGAGGCAAGGAACCAGGTCCAATGGAAGCAACTATAGGGAACACTATATCTTCAGCTTGCACATGCAGGTAGGGATTTAAAAGTTTGATAAAACCATTTTTTATTTCACCCCCATAATGAATTTCCTTTTCAAAATCCTCTTTTTCTCAATGAATTTTTCCAAAGTGGGTGTAAAATCCTTCAAATGGACCACTTGCCTTTTGAAAGCCTCAATAACTGGCAGAATCTTAAAATTTTCATCCAAGTACTTAAAGTTGTTATTCAGATCATGCTTGGTGTAGATTTTTGAGAAATACTTGTCCACCTTTTTTATTTCCTTTTGAGCAGCAGATGAATGATTTATACACTATCTCACTATGTTATAAACAAGTTTTCTGTTCTTCTGCACTTTGGAAAGAGTCTCTTTATCAGATTCATTCTGAACACCCTTGAACTCTTCTCTTACCACAGTTCTAAGGGACTCTATATTAGTATCAGTAGTTCTGGTACCTTTATAACTAGAGGCACCGGAAATAATATTTCCAAGATCCTCCTTTAAATTATTTAAATATTCACTCAGGAGATGTGTAACCAGGTTTCTAAGAACCTCTAAAACACCGCAATGTGTGTTCTTAAAATCATTGGTTAGATATTCCAATTCATTACTCATGCTCTTCACTTCTCCTATTAGCATTGTATTATTTCTAATAATCATCTCAGTTGTAGTTATTAGGTTTGGATATATCTTCTGAATCATCATTATTCCAATTTTAGCAGCATCTGCCTCTGAAAAGATCATATCAGTAAAAGCTTTATTTCTGACTCCAATAGATGATCTCACTGAATCACATATATCAACATTAAATTGTTCAAGGTCTGCCTTGGTGAAATGTCACTAAGCACTACAGGTACAATAAGCTCATCAATATTAGGTAAGATAGGTGAAGCAGGAGCAATCAGTTCCACATCATCTTGTGGAGTAAGAGGAGTTACCATATACTCATCTGACCTATAATCCATTCCAAAAAAAGATATAGCCTATATTTATATTCCACTCCACAGAACGGGTCCAGTCTTTAGGCTCCATAGTATCAATCCTGACTCTTCTACATTGAGTCTCTCCCTCATCCATAGCTTCATCATCTTCTTCTTCTTTCCCTCCAGCAAAAAGGACATTCTGAGACACTAGTACTAACAGAACTTTAGGTACTACATGAACTCCATCCACTCTAGCCACTTGAGCCACTTGAGACTCTTCCTCATTCTGAGCCACTAGAATAGGTCGAGCTTCATCTTCTTCCTCTTGTCCTCAATCCATAATATCATTAAGCTCTCGAATGATACCTTTAGCATAATCATCAAGGTGGTCATTTCTATCTTCATTTCCAGCATTTCCATAATCATCTCTATCATGATTAGAATCATCCTATCCAACAGGATCATCATCATCCTATCTATCAGCCTCATCATCATCTCTATGTAAAGATTCCCCACCAAAACTAGAATATTATTGTCCTACATTTAGTCACTCACTCACATGATCTCCTTCATCATCCTCCTCCTCATCATCATCATCATCAGTCTTTCCCACATATCCTTCAACTCCAGATACTTTAGTCTCTTCCTCATCTTCATCTCCCAACAAAGGTTATCGAGAAGGTAATTCTAAAGGTGGATTTTCAGGTCCATATGTCATGTATTTAGGGATGCTAGAAATATCTGGGTCACTCCTATCATCTATAGGAGACACATCCTCTCTTGGAAGCTTAGTCTCAGGTTGTTCTTCATTAGAATAAACAACCTTCTCACCATGTTTAAGACCTGGATCATCTTTATCTTTTGGTCTAGTAGGATGATCAATGGGATTACAATACTCATATAATTGTTCTTCATATTCTACCCAACATCTCTTCTATGGGTTCCAAAATATTTTCATTGTTTTGCAGATATCCTTGTATGGGACAAATTCACTATAGGTAGTGATCCCCTCATATCCATCCTCCACACATCCTAGCTTCTTCATCATTGCACCAATTATCCTTGGGTAGTATAAACATGTTTCTTTCTTGGAGGTTTTGTTAATATCATCCAAATGTGTACCATAATGTATCTGCATAAATTCACTTTCATTCCATTTTTCAAAAAAGTAATCAAGAAATCATCCCGATAATTCAAATCAGAAAAATCTCCCTTCCTTGGGCACATTTGGTGTTGAATTAACTTGAAAAGCAGTCTGGCCTCTCCATCTAATTCTATAGTTTTACATCACCTTGAATCCTCATTTCCATTCAATTATTTCAAAGCATTTTAATATGAAAGTAAATTTGAGGATAGTGTGATATTACCCTGGTAGTCATCATATATCCCCTCATGAGGCATCTCCAAGAATTTAACCCATTCCTTTGAAGAAAATGAAATTTATTTTCCCTTCACCAAAGAATTCATCTGAGCCTCCTCAGATCCTTCCAAATACACTTTCATGTTATGATATAAATAGTGTACCAGCTGGGGGTAGAAATCTCCCTCATTATCTGCAAACCAGCTAATCCACCCTTGTGATTCTAAAACATTCAGCAAGAGACACTTTCTCGACAACAGCCACTCGACAGACACTTCCTTCTCAGTAATTACCACACAACTTCCTAATCCTATCTTCACAGAGCCTATTGCACTTCTCGATTCTCCTTTATGATTCTTGGACAAAGATAATTCACTTGGTCCTTCCATATTATGCTTCGTCCTTACAATTCTAAAGGTTTGGGTTCAAAGGAAGGTGAGAGGTCCAAGGCTCAAAGGTAGATAAAGGTCAATGTGTGGATAGAATTAATTTTATCATTTAGGGATTATACTTTGTACAAACATAAAATAGAATAACAGTAAAATGAAAATGAACAAAACTGTATCATTTCAATTAATAGATACAGACAGAAATATTTACTAAAAATTCCTTATCGGTATTGGTTTCATAATAATGGTATCGGTCTTACCTAATCTGTATTACACAATCAGCTTCATGTGATCAACTTTACACAAATAGTTTCAATGGTCGGTTTCACTAATCAGTTTCACTAATCGGTTTCATTGATCAGTTTCACCAATCAGCGTGGCATTGATTAGTTTCATAGATAAAAAAATTTCTAAGGTTATAAGATCGGATAGTCTTTACAGATTTATCATTACTAGTTCTTATCATATGTAGCTCATTCTCTCGGATTTTAAGGGTTTGGTAAATATGTCAACAAGTTGATGCTATGTCCTAACAAACTCAAGAGTTATATCACCTTTTTATAATAGTATCTTAAAAATTGATTCCTTACATCAATATGTTTTTTTCTAGAATGAGAAATTTGATTTTTAGAAATTTTAATAGCACTTATATTGTCACAATTTATAGGGATGTGTCTCAATTTAAATTCATTGACTAAAAAAGTGTGTTTCATCCACAAAATTTGTGCATAGTAACTACAATCAGCAATGTACTTTGCTTCAGCAGTTGATAGTGCAGCCGAATTTGTCTTTTTTACTACACCATGAAATTAAAGACTTTCCCAAAAAGTGACATGTTCTAGAGGTTCACTTTCTCTATAATTTACACCCACAAAATTTAGCATTATAATAGCTGACCATATCAAAAGGTTGTCCTCTAGGGTAGAACAATCTTAAATTAGTTGCATATTTGAGGTATTTGAAAACTCTTGTAACAATATTTAAATATGACTCTTTTGGATTTTCTTAAGATATTACACACATACACACACTAAACATGATGTGTGACCTACTAGAATTTAAGTAAATAAAACTTCTAATCATTCTTCTATAAGCAGTTTTCTCAACAGATTTCCCATTTTCATCAAGATCTAACTTATATGTAGAACTCATAGGTGTTTCACTACTCTTAATGTAATCAAAGACATATATTTTCAAAATATCTTTAGTATATTTACTTTTATTTATAATAATACCTTACTTGTCTTGAAATATTTGAAATCCAATAAAATATTTAAGTTCACACATCAAACTCATTTCAAACTCACTTTTCATCATTTTTGAAAAATCATTTCATAAAGAATTTTTATATGAACCAAAAATAATATAATCCACATATATTTGAGATATTAAAACTTCTTTAGAAATTCTTTTTAAAAATAAAGTAGGATCTACAAATCCTTTTATAAAACCTTTAGAAATAAGAAAGTTACTTAAACTATCATACAAAGATCTTGGTGCTTGTTTCAAACCATATAAAGCCTTAGTTAATTTGAAAACATGATTTGGAAAATGTGGATTTGAAAAACCTAGGGGTTTTTCAAAAAAAACATACTCAATTATATAACCATTGAAGAATTCACTTTTGACATTCATTTGATAATGTTTGAAATCCAAGTGTGTTGTATAGTTAAGTAAGATTCTAATTTCTTCAAGCCTATCTACTAGTGCAAAGGTCTCTTCATAATCAATTCCTTCTTCATGATTATAGTCTTGTGCAACCAACCAAACTTTGTTTTTAATTATATTTCCAGCTTTATCTACTTTATTCCTAAATATCCATCTAGTTCCTATTGTTAAGGTATCTTTTGGTCTATCAACAAGCTTCCAAACATTATTTCTCTCAAACTGATTAAGCTCTTCTTTCATATCCATCACCAAAAATTCATCATTGATTGCATCATTGATATTTTTAGGTTTAATTTGTTACAAGAATTATTGATGTTCAACCTGATTCCTCAAGTAATATCTAGTTTATGTTCCTCTATCTAAATCTCCAATTAAAACATCTAAGTGGTGGTTTTTAAGGGTTTTAGTTGGTCTGGTAAAAGTAGGGATACTTACTTCAAGTTCACCACTTTGTTCTGTTTCATTATGGGTAGAATTTGAGGAATTTACAAAACTAGATATTTTAATAGATTATTTTATAGTATGGTTATATGGTTTCATATTAATGTCCAGATTTGACATATCCTCTTCAATATTCCCTAGTGAGGTCTTTGATTCATGTGGATCTGTTTCATCAAACTTGACATGTACAGATTCTTCCACACATTTGGTTCTTTTATTAAAGACTCTATAAGCTTTTTTGACATTGAATATCCAAGGAATATTCCTTCATCACTTTTTGAGGAAAATTTATATAGATTAAATTTAGTGTTATGAATATAAACATTTCATCCAAACACTTTAAAAAAAATTCCTTGGGTTTCCTATTATTCAAAAACTTATAAAAAGTTTTCTTAAGGATAGGTATAATTAAAACTCTATTTATTATATAAAAAGCTATATTAACAGCTTCAACCCAAAAAATACATCGTTATGTCATATTCATTGAGCATAGTTCGGTCAATTTCTTGTAGGTTTTTATTTCTTATTTCTACTGTGCTAATGTATTGAGGTGTCCTAGGGGCAGAGAAGTTATGCATATAGCCATTTTGTTAGAAAAAAGATTCAAATTCATGATTTTCAAACTCACATCCACGTTCACTTCTTAGAGATTAAATTTGAATTCCACTAATATTTTCTACATTCCTAGCATACTTGGTAAAATGAGAGAAATATTTAATTTTGTGATCTAAGAAAAAGGTTTAAGTATATCTAGATAAGTCCTCTACAAGAACATAAACATAGTTCTTCCAATTGATACTTGAAACTCTAGATGGTCCAAAAAATGTCTTTGTGATCCAATTAGAGAGGATGAGAAGTTGTAACTTCTTTCTTGGGTTTGAAAGATATTTTGTGTTGCTTTCCCTTTTGATGAAGATTGCACACTCTATTGCCTGGAAACTCTAATTTGGGCAGGTCTTTAACGAAAACTTTTATGGTAAATATCTTAAGGGAGTGTACATTACAATGTCCTAGTCTTTTGTTTCAAAACCAAGAATCTTTGTGAAAGGTACTTAGGTAGGAAACATTCTATGATGATAGTGTGTCTATGTTTATAGCATAAACATTATCATTTCTAAGAGTAGTAAAAACTAAGTTATTCTTGACATCAAAAACATGGAATGAATAATTTTTTACTTTGAAATTAAATCCATCATCTCACAGTTGATATATTCTAAGAAAGTTATATTTTAATCCATCAACTTAAGTACTTTGGAAATTAAAATAGAGTTGGGGTTACCAATTTATCCTAATCTGATGATTTTTCCTTTACCATTGTCACCAATTGTGACATTTCCTCCATCAATATTTATGAGAATATAAAATCTTTAGTAATATTTTTTCATGTGTCTTGAACAAACACTTTACATGTACCAATGATTCCCACTGGAACACTTTAGGAAGTTTACCTACAAACAAATTCATCCAAGAAAAGATTTTGGTACCCATATTTTTCTAGGTCCATAAATATTAGTAATAAAGGATTTAGGAACACACAATTGTCTTATAGGTTTCCTATATGTATAATATAAATTATTTTAAAAATAAACTTCGTTTGGTCTAGAAAAATATGATACAGTAACAGATTTTTTAAAGATGGAACTCATAGTAAAATCGTGATTTTTGGTCAAAAATCAGATTTTCTAGATTTAGTCATGAAATGTGTTTTAGATAAAAAAAATTTGATCTGGCTAATATCCAATACCATAAGTGTTCTTAGGAGCTATCTATTTACCAATAATTTGAGTAAGACAATTTTTTCCATTAGTAAACTTTTCTAAATCCTTCTTCAATTTCTCATTAGACATTTTTAATTCATTGTTTTCCTTGAGCAGTTGATAATTCTTTTCCTTTTCAGTAGTAAGTTCATAAATAATAATTACAGTAAGATAATTTTTTTTCTTTAAATATTTATATTTATCTTTTAGTTCATTACAAGTATCTTCCACCGTGTTACAGTATTAAAATAGTTCATCATTTGTCATATTATTATACTCACCTTCATTTTCACAATAATAAAAATTATGTACAATATATTTTAAGGTTAACTCAGATATGTTTTTCATAAAACACATACTCTTTATGTCGTCTTTCTCATCATGAAATGATGCTAATTCACAGGAGCTATCCTCTGAGGAACTCTAGGTGGCCTTCATATCTTTCTTATACTTCTTATCATTGTTTTCATACTTCTTTTTGTATTTTAACTTTGGACAGTCAGTTTTGACATGTCCTCTCCTATTTCATTCATTGTAGAAAATCTCCTCTGATTTTTCATTTCTTTTCTAGTCCTTTTTCTAGTTTCCCTTGTTATCATATCTTTCTTTATAATTGGTATTTATAAAAAAACTTCTTCTTCCTCTAGAATTTCATGAATATTCTGTCTATCTGAGCCATCTCTACATCACTAGCTGATGTTGAGTCATCATTATTAGAGATTTCAACAGAGGCTATCACCTTATCTTTTTTCTTATTCTTATAGGTAGTAGTACTAGAGGCTATAGACTTTCTCTTAGGTTTATCCACCTCTTATTTATTGACTTTCAACTCTTATTCATACATCATCAGTTTTCCAATGAGTTCTTTGAGAGGTAATTTTTTGATGTCACATGATTCTTGAATAGAGACAGAAGTTCCTATCCTTCAATCAAGTAAGCATTTGAGAATCCTCATAATTTTTTCTTTGGTACTAATATCTCTTATTAGGGAGATCATAGTGGTCACTATTTCATTAAACCTGGGATACATGTTAGAAATAGTATCATCAGGCCTCATTTTAAAGTTACCATATTTAATAGTATGTGTGTTAAGTATCATTTCCATGACACTATAAGTTTCTTCATGTGAAATAGACAAAGTATCCCAAATTTTATGGGTTATTTTACATGCATAAATTCTGTTAAATTCACCATCTCCTAAAAAATAGTATAAGGAATTCATGGCTTTGAAATTATTGTTATAAGAAGTCTTATTTGGGTTATACCAAGCAGGAATCTTATACTCATCTACAATTGAAGACCAAATTTCAAAACCCATACTTTCTAAGTGTATTTTAATTTTAATTTTACATTGGGAAAAACTTATTCTACTAAATAATGGAGGTCTATTAGTTGCAGCACCTTCTAGCCTATTATCCATAAAAAAATTTAGAATACGATTTGAAAGAGATTAGAAATTAGTAATAACTGAAATTTCAAGATATTTGAAATATAACTAAAATCCCAATTGAAAAAGTCTTAAAAGGTTTTGAAAACTGAAAATTTTTATATATCCTCTAATACCAAATGTTGGTCATAGTAGCGTACTCAAGAGGGGGTGAATTGAGTATCATTAAAAAAATTTAAAAATTTTCTTTGAAAATTTCCCCCAATTAAAAATATAATCAAAGTCAGTTTGTAGTGAATTTATAAAATTCTAGAATATTCAATTAATTTCTCAAAATATTGATTCGTTCTCAGCTATACTAATCTAAAAATTAATATATATTTTGAAACTAACCTACTGGATCAAGACTATTATAAACACTTGATAAACTAACTTTCATATTTGATCTCTATTTGAATGAAATTTTTTATAAAATAGTAATAGAAAATAACAATAGGCACAGTGGAAATTAAAACAAGAAGTTCAGTCTCAAGATAAGACTTAGTCCTCTCATCTTGGTGATCACATACAATCAAGAAGTTTAAATTAATAAATAGTTTGATCCACACCCTAGATCGGGGTTCATAATAGCACACATGGATTTCCATGTCACACTTGACCTCTACCATAGTTCTTCATGGGAAAAACTCAAATAGGTCACACACGACATATTCCACAGTTCTACTTGGGATATAAAAGTATAAAAAGAGTGTGAGTTTGAGGATATCAAGTATCCTCAAGTTAAGCAGAGGATTTAGTATGTGTAACAGAAATATGCACACTCTACTCAAAAATGTAAATAAATGAACACAATAATGCTAAGGATGTGGAGTAAGGTTTAGAAGTCTTTATGTGTTATGCAGTAAAATTCTAGACTTGGTTGTTGTAGTGGAATTGAATTTTGAGTCCCCTTATGGATGTTGACTCCAAAACAATGTGTTGTAGCCTCTGTGTTTTGGATTCCAGGAGTATGAGATTCTCAGCTTCTTGTTGGTAAGATGTTTAGGTCAGATCAGCAGGTTTATCTTGACTTTTTGATCTCCCTGTATGTTCTTCCTTTTTAGTTCTTGGGTTTTGGAAGTATGCTTGAGGGTTGCAAGAGTTTACAGGTTTTTATTTTCTTGCTACACTTCTACAGTTTACCTTATGTCATGAATGATCCATATTGTAATTATTTTATACTTCGAAGTCCAGTAGACACAGTGATCTTCCTACATGCATGTACCTTATACTGTCCTCTGAATATCATACAGACAACATTAAATAATGTCAGAAACATTAATTTTTCTAAATATGACTATTAGATATAAATTTTAATTAATAAAATAAAAATATTTTCTTGACTATCGGTGAGTGATAAGAATAGGTGAGTCGATAGCATCAGTTTTTCACCATCGGTCTGTCTGTATGGTTGACTCTCTGTATCAGTGAGTCCATTCCCTCAGTATCGGTGACACTTGGCATTAGTGAGTTGTTTGTTCATTCAGTATGTATGGGAATCGGTGAGTCATTATCGATGACTCATTTTGAACTATCTGTGCATCGCCCATCAGTGATTCATCCAATGGTGAGTCACTTAAACTATCGGTGCGTCGCCCATCGGTGTGTCGTCCAACGATGAGTATCTTGAACTATCGGTGTGACCGATCATCAGTGACTTGTTCATTTGTGTGTCGTTTGTTCTATCGGTGAGTCCAACATCGGTGTCTTCTACAATCGGTGAGTCCTCATCGGTGATTCGGCCAACAGTGACTCCTTTGAACTATCGGTGTCAGGGACTTTGAAGAGACTTTCAAATTTTCTGTCTTATATAAAACAGCACCAGATTAAGTGAAATTCATAGTTACATGTAAATATACACTTGTAAACATATTGAAACATAAATATCATTAATTTATTGACTTATTGACATGAATTATAACATGTGACATAATTTTATTCATTTATAAATATTCATTGACTTGATTAATATTATTTATACCTTAAAATTTGAATTATTATGATTTGTAAAGTGGCATGGTTTGTGATTATTAAAACAACTATCTCACAGAGGCTCCAACAATTACATTGAAGTGAGAATTAATTAATGAAAAAATTATGTGTAAAAATTATTAATCCAAACAATAAAACTGTAAATATAGAATAATAAAATAATAGGTAATTTCACATATAATTAGGGAATAACAAAGTCAATGAAGTGGAAGTATAGCCCAATGAATAGAAATTTAGTTAAAAAACCTTTGACCACTTAGTAACATCCAAATAAAATACCCTTTGATGAAATAAATTGAATTTTAAATTAAAATACCATGAATTATGAATGATTCATTATATAATATTTATAAGGGTATTATATACACCATATAAATTAAATTAGGTTCATAATAATAAAAAATGATTCAATAAAAAAAATTGAGACAAAATCCATTACCACATGTTCGACTTGCCTCATATCATCTTTTGATCACTTGCATAATAAATTTAGATTTATTATAGTTACATACCAAAACCATATAAAAATCTAAAATATCATATATGATCCCTTTATAACATTTTATTTAATGTTTTCTAATAATTTTTATTATCATTGTTTTGGGTGTTAACTGCCATATTTTTCGAGTAGGTTTGGATTCAGTGGTCTCAGTCCTTTAGTATTTCTCATAGTTCAATCAAATCCATAATTTTATTAAAGATATAAATATCATATATTTTTAATATAATTATATTAATATTTATCCATAAAATATAGTGATATGAAAATGAATTACATCGTTCATGGAGACGAAAGGTCATAGGTACGCATGAGCGTTGTTTTCATTTTTTTATGGATGAAACTAAAGAGAGGTAAATAATAATTAACCTTTAAAAAATAATTATTTAGTCATATATATAATATATATTAAATAAATCTAACCTTATTATAACTAATGTAAATTTTAAATAAAAAATTCATCACATTGAATCGTGGAGGTGGCAGTCCACAGGTACATAAGAGTGACGTTATAGTTTTCAAAAAAATAGAATTTAAGAAGGTATATGTGATATTATAGTTCTAGAATCAAATCTAGGTCAAAAATTTTATATATAATCATTAGTTACATATTTATAACCATTCAACTGAAATGCTGATGAAAAATAAATTATGCCACTATGTGGAGATGGTATGTCGTATGTACGCACCAACAATGTTTTCTCTTTTTTTAGGTTGGAAAAGAGATAGAAAATGGTTGTAACATAATAATAATAACATATCATCATATTTATAATATTTTATTTATTATTTTAGGATAGATAAAACATATTAAGATGAATTATAATAAGAAATAAACTTGAATGACTCGATAATGATGATTACCTCTTCTTTGGTAGACTTGATTTAGATATCCTTCTAAGGGACTTAGGTGTGATATTTTAGAATGAATGGAAACTCTATAACTTTTATAATTGTTTTTATAATAGGAATGTTCAAGATTTGGTTAAGAAACATGTCTCAAAGAAGTGTGAGTAATTAAGATAATTGGTGTCCTTTTATAAGAGAGGGTAGGACCATTATTTGAATCTATAGAATTATTAAAACAATATAAATTAGGTTTCGTATAAAATGGATTTAAATTTATATAATTATAATATTGGATTATTATGAGTCTAAATAATCTAGTCCAATAAAATTTTGAAATTTTATTAGTTGTGTTCTCACCCTTATCTGTTAGTTTTAACCCCTCGTTAACCCTTTTGACAATAACCACAATATTAAAGTTATCCACTCTTCAAAGGTTGATAATGTTACTATACGAGGAAAAACAAACCATAAATAGAACATGATTGATGTTTCAAACTATATCTAGTTCATTTGGTTGAACCAAAGTATTTTATGAATTTTAAATCATTAAATAAAATATTATTTATTATAAAATATCATTAATGTCATTTTTAACAATATTCATTTAGTTTGACATTAAATACATCAAAAAGATGTAATTTGAATATATTCCTTTAAAAATATTTATAATGTTATATTTTTATAAAAAATAATGGAATGCAATAATTATTTCATGTTATATTAGTTTTAGTATTTTTAAAATAATTTATTTTATTTTCCTTTTAATTGAATAAATATTGTGTTATAGTTGCACAAGAATTTAAGGAAATTGTTTAATCACTAAAAATTATAAATAAATTATAATAATTAATATAATTTCATTATCCACAAAATTAATAATAATATTAATTCACCACTTCATTTTTTCCCTCTGAGAACACATAAGATATATCTAAAACTAAGAGAGTGACATTTTTTAACTTTCATTGATTTAAATATTATATAGGTAATTTTCATGGTAAAGTGTCCACTAAATAATTTAATTTGTGTAAAAGGGTGATACGTTTTTAATTTACATCATACAATAATAATTATAATGAAATATTATGACCTATTCACTTATTTTTAACCTAAATTAACCTAATTCACCCTTTACTGAGGAGACAGTTTTTACCACGGTTACTTTTCAAATTGATCAGGAATAAAAGGGAAAAATGTACAAAATTTTTAACTCATGATTAAAAATATGGAATAAATTTTTTAATATTAAATTTCTATAAGTGGTATAAATTAATTTAAAATAAAAACACAAAATGGAATGAAAATCAATTTTTCAAAAAAAATGCATTTTTATGCATACAAATGTTTTTTATACCAAATTCAATCATAAAATTGATTCTAATGAACTTAATTGAATTATTAATATTAAAATAGAACAAATTTTATTTTTTAAATCATTTTATAATAAAATTATACTTTTAAAATCCTTAAAACAAAAATAGAGTTTTCAATGAAAATCGTTATTTTTACTATTCACTAAAAAAACAATACTTTCAGGAAAATCTAAAAATTGAACCCTAATATAATTTTGATATGATGGTTTAAAAATTTATATATTATTTATTAACTAAAATTTATATATTTTCCATGAAATAATTATAACATTTTCCCACAAAAATAAATAAAAATAATTGTTGAAGAAAATGTATTTCTAAAGCATAAAATAACTTTACCAAAAATAGAGTAATTATTTCCTAAGTATTTATCAATAAACTTTTGATGAGTATGGCCTTATTATATATTTACTAATTTTTTATTACTATTCAAACTCACTAATTCATCTTCTAAGTTATAATAGTCATATTTAAATAATATTTTTTTGTGGTTCACTTAAGTTTAGTGTTACATGTTGTATATGCTATTGAAAATAGTATTCTTTTAAAATATTTTTGTACTAAAATTACCACTTCTTACAGACCCTAGTCACACTAAGTTACCATAAGCCCTTAAATTCCAAGGATTTTTCCATGAAAAGATCAAGTCTCCAACATAAGTATTATCTTATTCTTATGTTTTTCTTCTTGATCATACTCTTAAAAATATATTATCATCATAATAATATGATTAATTATTTATAATTATAGTTAATATATGTTATTATATTTATTTTATATTTTATATTTATTAATTTGCATCCAATGTTATTTTTAACAATATTCATTTAGTTTGACATTAAATATATCAAGAAGGTTTAATTTGATTATAATCCTTTAAAAATATTTATAATGTTATATTTTTATAAAAAATCCTGGAATGAAATAATTATTTAAAGTTATATTATTTGTAATATTTTTAAAATAATTTATTTTATTTTCCTATTAATTGAATAAATATTGTGTTACAGTTGCACAAGAATTTAAGGAAATTGTTTAATCACTAAAAATTATAAATAAATTGTAATAATTAATATAATTTCATTATTCAAAAAATTAATACTAATATTAATTCACCACTTGATTTCTTCCCTATGTGAACACATAAGATATATCTAAAACTAAGAGAGTGACATTTTGTAACTTTCTATGATTTAAATATTATATAGGTAATTTTGATGGAAAAGTGTCCATTAAACAATTTAGTTTTGGTAAAAGGGTGATATGTTTTGAATTTACTTCATACAATAATAATTATAATGAAATATTATGACCTTTTAACTTATTTTTAACCTAAATTAACCTGATTTACCCTTTACTAAGGAGAGAGTTTTTACCATGGTTACTTTTCAAATTAAACAAGAATAAAAGGTAAAAATGTACAAAATTATTAAATCACGATTAAAAATATGGAATAAATTTTTTAATATTAAATTTATATAAGGAGTATAAATTAATTTAAAATCAAAACCCAAAATGAAATGAATATCAATTTTTCAAAAAAAATATGTTTTTATGCATAAAAATGTTTTTATACCAAATTAAATCATAAAATTGATTCCAATTAAATTAGTTGAATTATTAATATTAAAATAGAACTAATTTTATTTTTGAAATAATTTTATAATAAAATTTAACTTTGTAAATCCTTGAAAAAAAATACAGTTTTCAATGAAAATCATTATTTTTACTATTCACTGAAAAAACAATCTTTTTTGGAAAATCTAAAAAGTTACCCCTAATATAATTTTGATATGATGGTTTAAAAATTTATATATTTTTTATAAAACAAAATTTATATATTTTCCAATAAATAATTATAACATTTTCCCACAAAAATAAATAAAAATCATTCTTGAAGAAAATGTATTTCTAAAGCATAAAATAACATTACTAAAAATGGATTAATTATTTCCTAAGTATTTATCAATAAAATTGTGTTGAGTATGGCCTTAATATATATTTACTAATTTTTTTATTCCTATTCAAACTCACTAATTCAACTTCTAAGTTATAACAGTCATATTTAAATAATATTTTTTCATGGTTCACTTAAGTTTAGGGTTACATATTGTATACGCTATTGAAAATAGTGTTATTTTAAAATATTTTTGTACTAAAATTACCACTTATTACAGACCCTGGTCACACTAAGTTATCATAAGCCCTTAAATTCCAAGGATTGTTCCATGAAATGATGAAGTCGCCAACATAAGTATTATCTTCTTCTTATGTTTTTCTTCTTGATCATAATATTCCAAATATATTATCATCATAATAATATGATGAATTAATTATAATTATTGTAAATATATGTTATTATATTTATTTTATATTTGATATTTATTCATTTCCTTCCAATTATAAAAACAAAGGAATGACAGTCATTCGTGTGTGTGGACTACCTCCCCCAGGAAGAACCATTTTTTAATTTTTCATCTATCTTTTCATTATTTTTCAAAACATCTTAAAATATTGTTCAACAATATAAAATAATAAAAATAATATCATTATGATTATATTATTATGAAATTAACACCTCTATAACCAAACTCACCAATCGAGTTAAAGTGTGTTCGAGTTTGGGTTGGTTTAACCACCAATAATAACAATGTTATAAAACTCTATCATGGATGACTATGGGAACATAAATAATAATAATATTATAATGTGATAATAAAATATTTATTTATATATGGCTCTAGAAATGTAGCATCATCAATTTTTTAAATGATATTAAAAACCCACTTTTGTTAATAAATGAAAAGTATTTTTGGTGTAAAATTTTAATTTTTCAATATGTGTGTTTATTATGCCTTTAAGAAAGGTTAAATCTCTATTTAACACTTTAGAGTATTTTATGGAATATTTTAGGATTTAGGTCTTGATTCATCATGGGATTTTGAGGCCCGTAACATATCACCCTTAATAGAATAAAAATATTAAATATATTTTATTCATGTGTGTGTGTGTGTTTCTCTAAAAAATTTGAATATCTTCCAAATGGTGCATCGTATGAGAAATATAATACTATATTTAGGTTCAGGATGATGGGTTTAACCTAGGCGTGATATTAGATTTGTGTATGTCGTGCATTTGACAACATCACATGTGAGAATAACATTTAATTTTTTTTTTATATTTTATTCCGTAAATATTATAATATCTTCAAAATGGTGTTTCTAATGGAAAATCAAAGACTTCCATTAGACTTGGAATGAGGGTTTTACCCTAGGCATTAAATAAGTTCTATGTTGACCGGGTGTTTAGTTACATCGCACACAAGGGTAATAATAATTGATTTATAAATATTTTGTTGGGTAGCTAGAAATATTAATTATAATTTTATTATTACTATTATTATTACTATTATTGTTATTATATTATCAAAGGAAAAAATGGAAATATACTTCTGTAATTAATGATGGTGTTATAGTGGTAATAAGTAGTGGACCGAATAATTAATGTGATATTCTTAATTGGACCGGTTAAAAGGAAATGTGTAGTTAAGATTATTTTATAAATTGTTATCTATATTTAATGGTTGTTGTTTTTAAAATTTTAATGGTGTCATTAATATGAGATAATTGATAATAATAATAATAAAATATTATTGTGGTTATTGTTATTATTATTAATTTTATATAATAATATATGTGTTAAATATATATATATATATATATACATGTGCAGGTGTATGTATATATAGGATGTGTATATATGTGTGTGTTAAATATATATATAATATGTGAATATATTTTCAGTTTATATATATATCTGTGTGTGTGTGTGTGTGCATTATTTTTAATATATATATATATATATATATATATTTATTTATTTATGGATTTTATTTAATGGATAATTAAATGTGGTTAAATGATAAATTTTGATGAAAAACGTGTATACGGAGTAATGTGGGTGAAACCTGTGTTTTAAAGTGGAAAGAGAAATAAATAGTGGAATAAAAGAAAAAATTAATTAATAAAAAATAATAAATGAAAATATAATATAAATTTTTATATAAATTTTTGAAGTGGGGGTGGTGTGAAACCTATAGAAAAAAAATCCTCCAACCCTCTCTCTCCTGCTCACTACCATTCTCCACTATTTTTTTATTTTATTTTATTTATTTATTCTAGACTTCTAAATTCTATAAATTCTCTAATATTAATCATTTTTTCACTCCATTGGTGTCATTGGGTTCGTATCAATGAGAAAAAATTTAAACATATTTTTTTATGAAGACAATAAGGTTTTGATTGTGTAGCTAAACTCTGATGTCAACCCTCATCGTCAGTTGTTGTTTCACCTTATGTTAAATGCTCTGGACATTAGTGCATGTGTTATATGGGTTATTTATATCATCCCATTCTTTTCAAACATGGATACAACATCTTTTTATATGAATATTACTTACATAACACAAACATGTGCCTAAGGGTTGTAATAGTTTAGTGCCTTTAGAAACTTGGAACACAAACTTCTAATATGGTGAAAGATATTCATTATTTCCCAAAAAGATCTTCCCCTTTAATAATATTACTTAAAACCATTATACCTAACTTGTTTAATGGAAACATGAGAAAGGGTGAGCTCCGATTCTTAGTAAGGGTGAACATAAAAGATACATAAGCATAACATAAACATAGGGGTATGAGAACATGAGCGTAACATTTGAAAACCATAACCTGTATAGAAAAGATCACAATCATGATTCATGGAATAAATATTGGCAGTTTATAAAACATGAATCATAATATAATCAAATAACTTGATCCATAAGAGCATAACATTGGCATAAGACATGAAATTATGTAAAACACATACACTTATAACTTTGTGAACATGTATAAATAGAAGAAATTTCAATCATTAAATTGAGGACATGAAATTTGGACTATGCATAAAACTTATAAACATGAAAACTAGGTCAGCACATAAACTTATGGACATGAAAACTAGGTCCACTCATAAACTTATAGACATGAAAACTAGGTCCATATATAAAATTGTGAACATGAAATCAGGTTCATGCATAACACATTTACCTCATGAGTTATCCATCATTAACCAATGCATCGGAGGGGGATATAAGTCCCAGCCTTCACATGATGAAATAATATTTATATGATCCATAAGATCATAAATCATTCATTACATCATAAATCATGAAAAAATGATTTTCATAAACATTTCATCATATCATAACTCAATGAAAATCAATAGGATTCAGCAACATCATTCCATAAAAACATAAACCATTTAGAGAAATAATATGAATGGTACCCATGTATCATATTCCCAATAAGGAATGAGTAAAAAAATGGAATTCTTCTTATATGGAAAATGATTTTTAAATATCTTTTTAAAACTTTCTTGTGGAAAATATATTTTCCACTTTAATAAATTCTTTTAAAATCATAAAACCTTTAGAAAACATTTTTCAATGAAAGTAACCTTGAAAACCTATAAATAAATATTTGAAACCAATTTAAATATCTTTTAAATCATTTTCCTTGAAAATTTTAAATGATCATTTAAAAACATTGTTAAAAACATTTTAGAAAACTTGGTTTTTGAATAAAACAACTTTTCAACCAAAGAGAGGATAACATTTCAAGAAACTTATAATATCATGAAAATATGGAGATTCATGATAAAACATGTAAAAGGTAATTATATTCAACTTATTAAAGAGAATAGGTTCATAACATAACATGTGTCTCAAATAATAAAAATTGAGACAAAATTACAGTGCCATTTTGGTAACTTTTGAACTGTATACCTCATGAAAGAGAGATAATCAAATGGATAAGAAAATACCCAAAAATTTAAGGATACGAATCATATATTCCATTTATGAGAAGTATATAAACCAAAAAAAATAAAATAGATTTGATATATCATAATTATCACATAAATAAAATTGATAATATAAATCTCCTTACATTAAGTCTTTACTTCCTTCTTACACATTCAAACCTCCTCTTCTTTGTATATCTCCATTTGATTTGCACCAAAGGACTTCCTTTATTGACTTACTACCAAAATAAAGATTTCATAATAAAGGGAGGGAATTTGGAAAGATATTTTGATAGGTTTTTTATGAACCAACTAGATTTTTTAAGTGTAAATAAAAGAAAAAATATATATGCCCTTTTATAAGAGAGGAGAGGGGCACTCTTGGAATTTCTGAAAATATTAAATTAATGTAAATTAATTTTCAATTAAAAATGAATATAAAGTGATTTATTTAGAATATAATATTATTAAGGATATAAATACCCTAATATAATAAAATTTAGATAGTTTTTTACAAAATTTATACCCTTATCTATTGGTTTTAGTCCTTATTTTAACTCTTTAACTCTTATCGTGAGAATGTATATTTTTCTTTTTGAGGGTGAATATAGTTACAATAAAATTATAAATGACTAATAAATGAATGATGGATTAAATTTTAAACAATATCCCTATTATTCGAAAAAATATAAGATATTTAAGAATTTTATATCATTTAATAATATATTATTTATTTTAAAATATCATTAATGTAAATTTTGTCATTATTCATTACTTTTTCTTTTAAAAAAATCAATACGCCAAGATAAATTTGAAAACAATAATACAACACACCACTAATATATCAAATTAATCTAAAAAATTATTATATGATATTTATTACCTCATGTTATATTTATTTTAATATTTTTAATATCATTTATTTGATATATCCATTAATTAAACAATTACCACATCATCATTGTGCAAGTCTTTAAGGTAATTATTTATTATCCAAAAATTAAAAAAACCAATGATTAAGATAAATATTTTACCTTTATAAATACTATTTTGGTTTTTATATATCTTCTGGATGACAACATACTAAAAATATTATACTTATTAAAAACATTAGTGTGGAAAGTCCAAATATTCTTAAAATAAAATACTATAAAGAGATTAAAGTAATCCAAGTAGCTCAAAGAGGTTATAAATTATTCCAAAGGATTATTTTTGTTGAAAATATCTCATTAAATAAAATTAAGACAAGTTTTAGGGTAATTTTATAATATTTATAATATTATTTTTACTCTTAAATACCCAATTTACCGATAATTGTTTTTTTAAGGTTGGGGATAAAGCCTCAATTTTTTTAATTTAATGTAAAGACCTCTTTAGTGTGAGTAGAGGGAGACCCATTACATATCCCAAAGGCCCAAGGCCAAGTGGCCTGAATAAAAGGCTTGAAAGCACATTTTTTGGCCCAAAGGGCCCCTCAGTGAATAGTAATGCTACAGTACCAGCACTGCTACAGTACCGTTGACGCAGTAGTACCTATACAGTGCATCCGCCACTATAGTGCCACCACTGCAATAGTTCTGCCATTTCTATAGTATGGCTACAGTGCCCTACTATATTACTTCTACAGTACCGAAAATTATTCCCTGCTCTAGTTTGATCATAGGTCTTTTTTATGACAAGCACGAGCCTGTACCACATGGGTACAGGCTCGTTGGCTGATTTACCGTTAACTGTGGTAATAAAATTACTATGTTTTATTTTCATATTGTAAAAAAATAAAAGTAAACTATTTATTAAATCTATAAATTTTAATTACAAATGTCAATCTTTTTAAAAAAATTAAAAAAATATAAGTGGCTAAAATTAATATAAAATTATTCATGAAGATGGGGTTAGAAAATTGATTTTTAAATTGAAAATGTTCAAATGTTTGAAATGTTTTTATATCCAAATTTAACATGAAAAAGAATAAAATGAACTTAATTGGAATAATATAATTATAATTGATCTAATTTTATTTGATAAATATTTTTAAAATATAATTTAACATTATAAACTATTTAGATGAAAGGTCAGTTTTCAATTAAAATGCAATATATTTCACTATTAATCAAAAAATGAAACCTATTATAAAAATTACAAAAATAAACCAAAGTAAATCATGATATTAATCCTTAAAAACATGTTTATTTTTTCAAATAAAATTTATAAAAGTTTCGAAATTTAGTGTTAAACAAGTCTACCGTTAAAAGGCTACAAAACTCTTTTGCTGAAAAATACATCTTTTATGCTTAAAATTGAATTTGTTATTATTTTATCCCTATAGATATTATTTAATGAAATTAAAAACATTTTATCAAATATATAATATATAAATTTCATTAATATCATTCATTAATAGTGGTTTATTTAATTTATAAAATTATTTTATGAGGGTAAAAAACATTTTTCATCAAAACACATCCTTTATTTCCCACTGGTTTTTATATTAATTTCTAATTAATTTTTCACCAAATAATTCATGTGTAAACCATGTTATCATAATTCAATTAATAATATTCATTACCCCCATTCCAATAGATATGTGATAACTATAATAGTATATTTTTGTTCAGTAAGACTCTCTATTGTTTGTAACACAAGATATTGAAGGAACTCATTATTGTGTATAACAAAATAAAAATTTAGTCTTGCATGTACCACAAGCCAAACCCTATGTTACATGTAGCACAAGATTGTGTATAAAAAATAATAACTTAGTGTGGCATTCAACACAAACCATTAAATAATTTTAATTTATTCAAAAGTAATAATTCATAAAAACATAGGATGTTATATTCTACCCCCCCCCTGTAAAATGAATTTTTCCCTCAAAATTATTTTTTTCATCAATGTTTTAATAAATAAAAGTCAGTTTTATGGAAACCCACAGTGTAAAAATGAATAATAAAACTTATCTTAGAAAAAATAATGTTGGAAACTTAACTGTTACCCAAAGTAACTCATAACTTGGTTTCTACATATGAGAACATAGGTGGAAAGTGAAAACATGGACATAGAAGAGAAAAATATTTATCAAGTTCTGATGTAGAGTGATAGAGAGCATGGGCATTATAAATTTAACTATAAAAAATCCATAAATTTATGATGATCTAATGGACCATTTGATTCATCATAAATGAAGGTACTAGGATAACATTTTTATTTCAGGATACTCTTCCTAAAGTTCAAACTTTGGTTCATCCTTGTTTTGATTGAATATCAAATGTGATTTTATTATTCCATAATCCAAGAAGAGGGGGGTAATCACCTAAAATTTAACTAGAGTCTAAAAAATAATATTTTTATAGGGATTATTCATACAAAATAAAACATGAAATGTAACACCCCAAGCTTCCTCGGTATGTTTCCTTTCGAATAATGCAATGACGTGCATTGTACTCAACTTCGAGATTTTAACACACCACAACCAATCAAACTAGCCGTTATGAATAGTAATACCTACTTTTTGAAATTATATATATTTTATATTTCAAAATGGACTTCATTTTTGGATTTGGAATATCGAATTTAGCCTAAGGTGAAATTTTTGTACTTTTCGGATAACTTTCATATTTTGATGAATAGTGAAAATTACTAAATTTTAATTAAAAACAACTTTTTTAATCAAAATAATTAATAGTGATAAATTGTGAATTTGAGTGGTTTTAAAGTATATTTAGAATATATTTTTACCATTTAATATAATGTTGGTCATTGGACATAATTTTACAATTAAACCGAACATAAACAAGTGTCAATCTTTTGATAGTTATTATCTCTTAAAAACACGCTTTTTGTTTTGACAGCGGGAATTAATTTTAAATTAATTTCTGCCACTTCTATGTTTTGAATTTAGAAAAATGGATTCCATATTTGGAATCAGGATGTCCAAATTGTGTAAATAGGTAACTTTTATTTTTAGACATTTTGAATAATTACTGCGGTAAATATTTTATTTACCATGGTTAAGGGTAAATCCGGTAAATAAGGGTTAAAAAAATAATATTATAATAATACTAAATTACCCTAAAATGTGTATTAACCCTATTGGTTGATACATGGTCGACCATGGGAATCTTTGGGTCAATTTTGGGACCCCATGGATCCACTTGTAAGTGATAATGACACTTTATATTAATTAAGTTAAAATGAATACAAAAATGACACAAGCATATATCTTTTAGAAAAACAATTGTTACATAGAGTTATACATGTTTGATTTTAGATTATAAATATTCATTAGAAATATAAAAAGATTTCCTACATAATGATATTTTATTTATACTTTTTAGACATCAAATAATGTAAAATATTAATGACACAATGATGATGCAGTAATTACTATAATAGTGAAAAATTAAAATAATTGATTTTATAAATACCCAAATAAATATAATATGACACTTTTAATGAATTAAACTAATTTTCTAGGATAATATGATATATTATGATTGATGTAATTGAATTTGTTCGAAATAATCAATCTGTTATGAGTTTCACAAAAATCAACTAATGAATAGTGTCAAAATTGACATAAAAGAGTTCTTAAAACAAATATTATATTATTAATTGATATTAAATTCCTAAAAATCTAAGGTTCGGCCAAGAGACTTATATCATGATAGTTTAATCATTAATGGACCACTTGGGGGTCGCTTGGATGTATATAGTAAGTTTATTAACCATATTATATAAAAATACAAAGAGACATTGTAAAAGTGAAACTAATTAACTTAGAGTTAATACTTAAAGATAAGGTTAATATAAGTACCCAAACCTGTCTAAATTCCATTGGATGAGTTGTTTTCGACCTATCCCCACCTCATCCTTTGAATATTCAACTTTGGAGCCTTTGGAAACCGAATATGAATTTATTATAAATTAATATTTCTAGCTTTTCCAAAGGTGCCCCTCACCCCTCTTATAAAAGGGCACTCCTCCTTCTCTTTTCCTCACACCTCTCAAGCCACTTGGCTCGTCCAAACTCTGCCCAAATAAGCTCCCCACATCCCTCTCCTCCTCATTGAAGCTTCCCCTTAGGCAGAAAGCATTTCAACAAGTCCTTTGGTTCCAACCAAAGTGAGTTACCTAAATTAAAGGTAACGATTTCTCTTAAATTATTTTCATTTATTTTGCTTCTTCAACCCCCAAACTCTTTTTATTTCCCTTCTTTTGTAACAACACCAGTATCCTCAATATACTAGGATGTTGTTATAAGAAGTATTCAAACTACACATACACAAAACTCCATCTAATGGATGATGAACATAATGTTTCTGTGGATGGAAAACTAACGCCTCACGAAACGATGATTGTTCAAAAACATCTTACCGCCTCTCATGGTGGCCATTATGATGGCACTGTAATTAAATATGATATTAATGATATATATTTTATATATAAGCTTCTGTAATTCCATTTTATTTCATACCATTATTCGTTTCATGTTGTATATACATACGATAATTTCATTTGAGGAAGTGCGGACTACCGCCCCCTTAAAATGATATGACTCGTTCATACCACACATAGAACGTATAAAGGATGGTGTTAATGAACTTAAGTAACATATATAAAATATTATATTATACTGTAACAGTAATATACCTATATATCATTTGGATTCTATTCTTTTAAAATAAAAAATTAAATGGAAGTAGCGTTCGTGCGTACGTACGGACTACCGTCTCCACGAACGCGATGAGATTCATTCTCCATCGTATCCATTCAAGTATAATTATCATTTAATGATTTAAAAATGATGTTTAAGGACTTGATATCATTCTGGATATGAATAAGATACAACAAACATGACTTATGTAACAAAACATATAAAAGAAAATGAGTAAGTTAACACCCGAAACGGCATTAATACTAAGATATTATTAACAAATCAATGTTAAAAGATCATATATGATATCATATTAAAGTAAATGATTCTTGTATTATTCAATAACAATTATTTCACCATTATACAGGAGGTAAACCTACCATCGACCAAGGAAAAAGTACAAAGTAAGGGATTCTCTTATCTCACTTTCAATTCCGTGAGATTTCCATTGTTCGCAACTAAATTATTGAAAGTGGTGTATTGTGTACTTCCATTTGATATATATTATCATGATTCACTTTATATTCATGTTATTCTGTAAATCATTTGGTGGTTATTAACTTTTGGCCATGCGACTCAGTTGATTAACGTGGTAAGGGGTTTCTGGTCTCACTTTTAATTCCGTGAGAATTCCATTGATCACCACTTAATTATTGCATGTGGTGTATGTGTACTACCCATGATTGTATTCATTGTGTAATATACTTTATTTTATGGGTATTTACATCATAAAGGTATGATCTTTCTTTCATGGTTGTTTGTTTCTTAAGTTACCTAATCAATAAGGGAATTTGAGATTTCAATTTCCCACTCATTTGGCTTTACGCATATTTCATTGATTATATTACTCCATGATTATGTGTGGAATCACTATTCATTTGATTATGTCATAATTTCCACTCCCCTTCCTGTGGATATAAGTTTGATACACATAATCACTCATTGGTAATTCTCAAGTCATTGATATGAATTTGATAAGAGTAATTTTAACTCATTCACCATTTGTTGAGTTAAACATCCAATTCGTTGGTGTTATTTTACAAGAATATGTGTGAATATCCTTTGATTGTTTTACACTGAATATCCAATCATATTTAGTGTATTTATATTTGTCACACATAATTATGTCGTTGATTTATCCTTAACCTAAGGATATAGCCTTTATGAGAGATTTCATCTCAATTTACATTCCATTGAGACTTCTTTGTTGATATACACCAAATCACTTTTATGTGGTGTATATAATGTACTTTGAAGTAGTATATCATGAATCCCTTTATTCTCATGATATTACAAAGTTCTGATTACCTTAATTATTTGTATTCAATTGTCTCTCTTTTGGTTAGAATCTCTAACTAAAATACCATTTTTAAATGTTTTAAAGACTTATTCATATAAATCTTTCTCATTAATGTCCATGTTTTAAAAATGGTTTCAAGGATTTATTTATATGGACATTAAAGTTTAGAAATTAAAACTCCTTTTAAAAAAGTTTCAAAGTGGTATGGGACACTTTGATTCAAAAATCTATTTTTAAATGGCTTCTTGACAAATAGTGTGACTTTTAAATGATTTCAAGAAAAAGGGGGATATTTCTCTCAAATAGTTTTGATGATTAATTTCATCTATGTCAACATCCTTCATTATTCTTGATTGAGGTTAATGTGATACAATACAATCCTCCATATTGTATCGAATGAGTTATGTTTGACTATGGATGTGCTATTTTTATACCATTCATGGTTTGTGGTTAAAGTATTGACATTTCGTATGCTAGTTTAATACGAATGTTTACGTTATGTTTAAACCTTTTCATATGGGAATGCATTGGACTTAATAAGTGACGGGTGGAGCCCGCTATAGCTCCTCGATGCATCGGTAGGTCTCATGAGACAAACTAGTGTCTTGGCACAAGGCCTTGGCAAAATCTTATTTGTAGTCTTGGCACGAGGCCTTGGCTATGTGGTTATGATAGTCTGGCATTATGCATTCCATCATTATGAAAGTGGTTATTGATATTGCATGTGATCATTCGACTAGTAGAATATCCATGTGAGTAAGTAAATGGAATTATTTCATTTTACCTTTGCCATTTTATGCTGAAGTTTAAATTTAAAAGGCTTTTGTTTTAGTTATAAATTGCCTTAAGTGTTTATGCTTAATTATGAAAGCTTCTGCTATAATGTTATCCTTACTGAGCATCTGAGCTCACCCCTTTCAATGTTTTATTTTTCCCAGGATTATGAAGAAGTAATTTATGAATGACCTGCAGGGATAGTATGAGGGGATATGAAGACAAGATGTTTTTTTTTATGATGTAATGTAAAAAAATTTATGAATGTATCTAGTTATTCCAAGGCTACTAAACTAATCGGTCTTTCGAGACTTGATCTTTCTCATGATCATGCCAATGTTATGTAATAATGCACCGACTCTAGGTAATTAGGGTCGGGGCGTTACATGAAATTACCAACTTAAAAGGGTAGATAAGTGTACCCTAATTATCATGATTCACTTAATCCATTATGATTTCATAATATTTACCTTTATACCTCAGCTTAAGAGATTTAGGATGTCGATCATCATCATTAACCTTTGGTTTTAATCACCAGTTGGCATAATTCCCATACACCTTGAATTTGAAACACTAAATTAAAGGAGGTTCATTCTTTGTAGATTTCTATTTATTCCCATTAATTCAACATTCATCCACTAAATTTCCTTTATTTTCACAATTAAGACATTTATCTATTCCCCTATGAAAATTTCCTCAATGTTCCCTTCCACACTTTGAGCACAAAGTAAATTTAATATTCTTCTATCCATAGTTTTTAGAGTTTCCTTTGAATTATATAATTATTTTCTAACCATAACCAATATATTTATGGGAAAATTCAATCTCCCTTTTTTATATGAAGAATAAGAGGAAGGTAATTACTAAAAAATATGTTCTTGAACTCATCCCAATCCTTCGAGTAAATTTTATCTTATTGCCTCATATTCTTGATAATGTTCCATCACTTATTCAATTCACCTTCAAAGTGATAAGTTACCAATATAACTTTTCATGGTCTAAACAAAAAAGAATTAAAAATATCTTTTCAATGGTATAGATCCATTTCTCAGTAGCTAGTGGTTCTATTTTTTTCACTAAAAGAATGTGGATGTTTCCTTAATAAGTCTTCAAGAAAACATCACTGCCTCATTTGGTTGTTTGGAAGCTCAACATGATTCATGAATTTAAAAGGCTATGTTGTCATAAAAATAAGGTTTTTCAATCAACCTTCTATAACATTTGGTTTCTTAGGAGGAATATCATTTCATTTTCCATTTAATTCCTCATTAAAATGTTTCCTTTAGGTTCCATCCATTGACTAAAACCATAAAGAATAGCATTATAAACATTTGGCATAGAGTAAAACTAAATCATCCTGAAAAAAATATAGGATATCTAAATCATGACACATAATTATTTAATCTATGATGCCTTACTTTTATTTAAATATTTCATGATAGTTCATAGAGATTTTCTTAACGTTCAAAGCATATCCCCCATAAGTTTAAAACCATGTGTGTAGGAATTCTCATTTTTATACACCATGTCCCAGTCGATTCTAGATCATTACGGTGTTTTCAATGTTATTACCCCTATTTAAACTTGTTCTAGATCCACATCCACGTATAGTATCTACAAATGGATTTAATTACTTGGGAACCACTCTCTTAATCCTTGACCAAAATTCTAGGACATTTTCCTAAACATTGTCTTGTACTTAGACTTATCCTTAGAGACATCCCTAGACATATACTTAGAAATATCACTAGGGATATCACTAAATTTTTCTCATCCTAATTTCAAAAGTTTGAATAATCCTTTTCTTTGATACCAAATATAGAAATTCAGGATTTTCATACATGGATATTATATCTTCATAGATTAATATTCATTACATTACACAAACCCAAGCCCAAGGATTGTAATAGTTTAGTGCCTTTAAAAACTTGGAACACAAACTTCTATTCTGGTGAAAGATCTTAATTGTTTCCCATAAATAATTTCCCCTTTGGTAATCTTACTTAAAACCTTTCTTCATAAAATTGATAAAGGAAAAAATAAAAAAGTATGAGTTTATATTCTTAGTATGGGTGAACATAAGAGATACATAATCATAACTTGAGCATAGAGGTATGAGAACATGAGAATAACATTTTAAAACCATACCATACATATAAAATATCATAATCATGATTCATGGAATAAATACTGGTAGCTCATAAGATATGAATCATATGATAAACAAAGAACATGATCTATGAGAGCATAAATTTTTCATAATACATGAAATTATGTAAAACACATAAACTTATAACTTTGTGAACATGTATAAATAGAAACAATTTCACTCATTAAATTAAGGATGTGAAATAAGGCCCTTGCATAAACTCATCGACATGAAAACCAGGTCCACGCAAAAACTTATGGGAATGAAAAATAGATCCATGAATACACTTATATAAATGAAAACTAGGTCCACATATAAAAATAGTAATATGAAATCAGGTTCACACATAACATATTTACCTCATGAGTTATCCATATTTACCCAATGAATTTTAGGGAAACATAAGTTCTACACATCACATAATGAAATCATACATATATGTTCCACAAGATCATAAATCATTCATAACATCCTAAATCATAAAAAAATGGTTTTTGTAAACATTTCATCATATCATAACTCATTGAAAAGTAACACGATTCATAAACATCCTTCCATAAAAACATATATGATTTAGAGAAATAATATGAATGATATCCTTGGATAATATCCCTATTAATTCATGAGAAACACCAATGGATGTAATTTTATATAGAAAATAATTTTCTAATATCTTTTTAAAATATTTCTTTAGTAAAATGTCATTTCTGCTTTGAAAAGTGCTTTTTAAATCATAAAAAAATTAGAAATCCTTTTTCATTGAAAACAACCTTAAAAACTTATACATAAATATTTCAAAATCTTTAGATGTCTTTTAAATCCTTTTCCTTGAAAATTATTATAATATAATTTCAAAACATTGTTGAAAACATTTTAGAAAATATGGTTTTTGAATAAAAAAATTTCATACCAAATAGAGGATAACATTACATGAAACTTATAATATCATGAAAAGAAAAATATTCATGTTGAAATATGTAAAATGATAGTATATTCACCACATAAAATAATTTAGGTTCATAACATAACTTGTCTCTAAAATAATATAAATTGATATAAAATTACCTTATCGTTTTGGTAACTTTTGAACTGTATACCCCATGAAAGAGAGATTATAAAATGGATATGAAAATACCCATAAATTTAAGGATAAGGATCATAGATTCCATTCATGGGAAGTATATACACCGAAAAAAATAAAATATTTTTGATATATCATAAGTCTCTTATAAATAAAAGTGAGACTAGAAATCCCATTACCTTAAGTCATGACTTTCTACGTGCACATTAAAAAATCCTTTTCTTCAAGTATCTCCTTTTGGTTTTCACCAAAGGACTTCATTGGTTGGCCTTACTCCAAAAGTAAGTATTCTATAATTAAGGTAGGGAAGTTGGGAGTATATTTCTATAGGTTTTGGTCGAACCAAACATATTTTTAATTGTGAATAATAGAGAATAAGGGGTGAACTTTTATAAGAGAGGGGAAAGAGGCTTTTGGAATTTCTCAAAATATTAAATTAATATAAATTAATTTTTAATTCCAAATTTCTTCAAAGTGGTTTATTTAGAATATAAAAATATTATTGGTCTAATTCCCCTCATAAAATATAATATATATAAGTTTTCACTAAATTTATACCATTGTCTTTTGGTTTTAACCATTATTTAACCTCATTTGCTCTAAAAATTGCAACAAGTATTTTTACTCTTTGAGGGTTAATATAGTAACTATAAAATGCTAAAATACTAATAAACGAATCATGTATGATATTTTAAACCTTATCAATGTTATTTTTTCAAAAATTATATTTTTATAATTTTATATCATTTAATAATATATTATTTATTTTAAAATATCATTAATTTCAATTTTGAAACTATTCATTACTTGGACTTTTAAATAAAACAAAACAACAAGATAAATTTTAACCAAATAATATAAAATAACACTGAAATTTAAAATTGATCTATAAGATTAATTAATGGAAATAATTATCTCAAATTATATTTATTTTAATATTTTTAATATCATTTATTTGATATATCTATTAATTAATCAATTATTGCATCATCGTTGTGCAAGCCTTAAAGGTAATTATGTCTTCACCAAAAATTAAAAACAAAATTCCATGAAAAATATAAATATGTTACCTTTAAAATTACTATTTATGGTCTAATATATCTTCTTGATGACTATATATTAAAAATATTATACTTATTTAAAACATTAGTTTGACATGTTTGACTTTTCTTAAAATAAAATACTATAAAGGGCTTACGGTCATCCAAGTAGCTCTAAGAGGTCAAAAATTCTACCCAATAATGATTTTTTTCAACAATAACTTATATATTAAAATTATAACAAGTGTTAGGTAATTTTACTAATATTTATAATATTATTACCCTTAATTACCTGATTTACCCTTAACCATGGTGATAAAATTACAATGTTTACTATTCATATTGTCCAAAAATAAAAGGGAGATATTTACTGAATTTAAAACTTTTCATTGAAAATATAGAATCCATTTTTTAAAATTAAAAATATATAAATGGCTAAAATTAATTTAAAATCAATCCCATAGACGGGGTGAGAAATCGAGTTTTTTAAGTGAAAATGTTCTAAAGTTTGAAATACTTTCATATCCAAATTTAATATGAAAGATTTTAAAATGATATTAGTTGGATTAATATATTTATAGTGGTTATAATTTTACTTTAAAACCAATTTAAAATATAATTTAATATTATATATTATTTAGATGAAAAATCATTTCTCAATTAAAATGTCATATTTTTCATTATTCATCGAAAAATAAAAATTATAAATAAAGTACCAAAAAATAAAACAAAGTAAATTTAGATATTATTAATTCAAAAAATTTTATTTTTTCAAATAAAATTTATAAAACTATTAAAAATTATATTTAAAACAATTCTTCTATTAAAAGATGGAAAAACTCAATTTTTAGAAAAATGCATCTTTTATGCTTTAAATGGATTTTTTCTTATTTATGCCTATAAAACATATTGATTTAATCTAAAATCATTTAATTTAATATATAAAATATAAATTTTATTATTATTATTCTCTAATGGTGATTAATTTAATTTATATAATCCCTTATGGGAATAAAAAATGTTTTTCATAAAAATACATCCTTTATTTTCAATTGTTTTTTACCTTCATTTATAATTAGTTGGTCACCAAATAATTAATATGTAAACCATATTATCATAATTTAGTTAATAATATTAATTCAATCGATTCCAATAGCTAGGTGATAACTATCATAGTATATTGTCATTTAGTAAAACTCGATCTCGTGTGTAACACAAGATATTAAAGGAACTCATTGTTGCATGTAACACAAGAAAAAATTATTCATGCATGTGCCTCAAGATAAACACTTTGTTGTGTATAGTTTAATATTTTGTATAAATAAATCTTCAATTGGTGTAGCATTCAACCCAAGAAATCAAGGAAATTTAACTTTATTTAAAAATATTAATTTATAAAAACTTGGGGTCTTATATTATTGGAATGATTGTTGGAATGCATGTTCATCCATAATAATTACTTAACATTAGTGAATGATTTATATAATTTATTGGAATTATTTTTTTGAATGCATGTGTGGGTCATGAGACCTATTTTTCTTGTCAGATCACATGACTTGTATGTGTGTGTGTAGTCTTTGGAATGTTCTATTTTTGCATATGGATTGTGATGACTGTTATTATAATGTTGTTTGAAATTATATAATGTTTGATATATCATTTTTATTATGTATCATATATATTATATTTTTTCTACTGTAGTTGAGTGTACAGGTTTGGCATATTGGTCTCCATGTGACATAAGACACATGTTTGGTCGACAGGGATGACATGTGAGATGTAGAAAAATCATGGAACTATCCTTTGAGTTTAATACACAATAAATTTAGTCAACGTGTAAATTTGGTCTATTCCAGTCAGTGGGATGTGTCACGTGATTCTAGGCTATCATCTGGGGGTATGTTTGACATTGGTTAGCATGTGAGATTTGACTAATGCTTATGGACTATCCATCGAGAGGTATATGCTTGAAATTATTCAGTATGTAATTGGGATATCCCTACCAGTCGGAATTTATCATAAATGATTTTGGGATATTCCATAGAGGGGATGTGTCAAGCTAATTATCAATGTTCCATATGGCATTATTCCAATTGAGATATGTTTCTTCTGGCATGGTCCCAAAGCCAGAAGTTCCAGTCCCCAAGGACCTAGAATGTGCATGGTAATAGTGTGATTTAATATTGTTGTATGTGTGCTCTATTTAAATTTATGGTATACACTTGAATATTTTATTCATCGATGTTAATTGATGTTGGTGGTGTCCTACTAATTCTTGTACTCACACCCTACTCAGGTATTTCAATTCACTTATAGACTTCATGATGAGATACCTAGTGAAGGGAAAAGTCCATATGGTGGACAGTTGGGTGGGTGAAGTAAGAGGATATGGTTTTCCTGGAAAGGGTTTGGATGGGATGTCTTCTATTGAATTTATTTACTAGATTTACCTGTACTTGAGATCCTTTTTTTGTTTCAGTTATTATATCTTGTATGCCATCTTCATTTTTCCTCATGTACTCTGATTATTTATTATATTTTTATAAGAATGTTATTATTTATCAGTATCATTAAATGATACAAGGATATAGTCTCCCTATATTTCCACTTGAGACCCTTGTTACTAGTAGTCACCCTCTAGTATATGTGAAGGTATTCCTGAGATCATGTGGCATTCCATCTTGGACTCGGTGCTTCGAGTCAAGATGTTACAAAATGGTATCAGGGAATCAAGATTAACTAACTTGTATTTCTTCTTATACATGATTTGGGATGGGGTAGACATGAGTAATGATGGTTAGGACTCAAGCAATGGAACTATGTCAGTGTCTAATCAACACATTATACTGGACCTCTGAGTTTTCATAAAATGGGGAATTTATGTTTTGTAATTACCATTTATTAAATTTACCTTGGTTGATCCACATGATATTGATATGATGATTTGTGGTATTTTTTGTGTTTTCATGCATAATATTAGTCACATAGGTTCACATGACATATATACATGTTTCATCCATTAGATAGAGGCCAAATAATTAGATTCTAGTTGATATTATGATATTTCATTGGTGCGTTATTTCTTGTATTATTTTATTTTAGAATATTGTATTCTATGTTTGAGTGTATATATGTGGTTGTGTCTAACATGTATATGTTGTTAATTTTAATATAATCCTTGAATTTTTTTAAGTGTTTTGTGTGTTCCCTTAAATGAGCTTGAATGTAATTAGAATGTTTTGATTGTAAAAACCTAAGGTAGAATTAATAATGTTTTAATTAAAAATGGTTTAATTTTAATATGGAAACTGTTATAGTGTGGAGTAGTGGTTTTATGATCTTATGTTCTTCTCTAGGATAAGAATTATTATGATGGGGAGAAATTTAAAATCCTCATTTTTTAAATGATATTAAAAACCCACTTTTTTTAATAAATTACAATTACTTTTTGAGTGAAAATTTAATTTTTATATATGTATGTTTATTATGCTTTTAAAAAGGGGTAAAATATTTGTTTAACACTTTCAAATATTCAATGAAATATTTTTGGAGTTAGACACTGAGTTAGAATAGGATTCTAAGGCCCATAAAGCCTCAATGTTGACAGAATAAAAATATTAAATATATTCTCTTCACATGAATGTGTTTTTCTCTAAAAAAATTTATTCTCTTTTAAATGGTGAATTGTATGAGAAATCTGATACCATAATTGAGAATGGGATGAGGGTTTTACCCTAGGTACGAAATAATATTTGGGTTCACCGGGCATTTTAAAAAATCACATGTGAGGATAAATTTTTATATTTTTATTGTATTTTATTCCAAAAATATTATAATATATTCCAAATGGTGTTTCTGATAGAAAATATAAGACCACCATTAGTTTCGGAATGGGGTTTTTATCCTAGATGTGACATAAGTTTTGTGCACATCAGGTGTTTGGTTACATCGTATGTAAGGGTAATAATAATTGGTTTGTAAATATTTTGTTGGGAAGCTATAAATAAAAAAAATAATTTTATTATTATTATTATTATTATTATTATTATTATTTGGGTCAAAGAAAAAAATGGAAATATGCTTCCATAATTAATGATAGTTTTACAATTGTAACAATGAGTGTCCCAAATAATTAATTTGATATTATTGTTTGGACTAACTAAATAAAAAATTGTATTTAATATTATTTTTTAAGTATTATTTGAATATAATGGTTGTTGTTTTTAAAATGTTTATAGTTGCATTAATGTGAGATAATTAATAATAATAATAAATTGTTATTTTTTTATTATTATTAATTTGAGAAAATATTTTATTTGTTTAAAATATATGTATGTATGTACATGTGCAAGTATATATATATAGGATGTGTATATATATTTTTTGTAAAATACATATATAATATGTGTATATATTTTAGGGTTAAATTTGTATATATATACTAGTGTATATTCATGTATATATATATATATGTATTATTTTTAATATATATATATTTAATTATGGATTCTATTAAATGGATAATTAAATGGGATTAAATGAGAAAATTTGAAGAAAAATTTGTATAGGGTGCAATGTTGGTGAAAAAAATGTTTTTAAGTGGAAGGAGAAAGAAATAGTGTGATAAAATAAATAATGAATGAATAATATATAATAAATTAAAATAGAATAGAATTTTTGAATATGAATCCTTGAAGTGGGGGTAGTGCGCAACCTATAGAGAAAAAAGCCTCACAACCGCTCTCCCCCTATCACTACCTCTCTCTATTTTTCTATTTTATTTTCGTTATTTATTCTAAAATTATATCTTCTATAAATTCTATGAGAGTGATCGGTTTTCATATCATCAGTGTCGTTGGGTTCGTATCAATGAGAAAAAATTTAAACATATTTTTTTTATGAATCCAATGGGGTTTTGATGGGGAAGTTAAACTCAGACATCAACCCTCATTGTCAGTCATTGTTGCACCGAAGGTTGGAAGCTCTTAACATTAGCATGTGTTTTATAAAGGTTATTGGAATTATTTTTGGCATGTGTGTGTCTCCATAGGAATTACTTGACATTAGATCATGCTTAATATTGGTTATCATCATTATTGTTGGCCAGTGTGTGTGGCTCGTGAGACCTATGTTTTATATATGATCACATGAAATGTGTCTGTGTTTAGTCTTTAGAATGTGCTTGTGTTGTTTGCATATGTATTTTGATGATTGTTATTATAATTTTTTTTGACTTGATGTGATGGTTGATCAATCAATTTCATTATGTATTAAATATATTTTATTTCTTTCTACTACAGTTGAGCATGAACATTTGGCCTATTGGTCTCCATGCGAGATATGAAAAATGTTTGTTTGACATATATGACATGTGAGATATGGCACATGGATGGAAATATCCTCTTAGTGGAATATTACATTTGGTCAGCATGTACATTTGGGAAATTCTAGTTGGTGGGATGTGTCACATACTTTTAGGTTGTCCTCTGAGAGGGATGTGCTTGACACTAGTCGGTATGTGAGATTTGATGCATTCTTATGGATTTTCCATTGAGAGGGATATAATTAACATTGGTCAGTAGGTACTTGGTCTATCCCTACCGTTGGGAATGTGTCATACATACTTTTATGATATTCCATATAGGGGATGTGTAAGGGTTATTACCGATGTTCCATCCGATATTATTCTGAAGTAGGTATTTTTCTCCCAGTATGGTGCTGAAGTAGGTAGATCCAGTCCCCAAGGACTAGACATATTCTTTGTACTAGTGTGATATATTATTATTATATTTTTACCCTATTTAAATTCCTGGCATACATTTGTATATGTTATTCACTAGTGTTAAGGGTTATTTGTGGTCTCCTACTAAGTCTAGTACTCACACCATACTCGGCCATTTAAGTGTGCTTTTAGGATTCAAGAACAGAGACTCGGTGAAGGAAAAAGTCCATATGGGGGTTGGTTGAGCAAGTGAAGAAGTAGGATGTGGTTTTTGCTGGATGGATTTTAGCCAGGATGTCTGCTACTTCCTTTATTTAAGAGTTTTACCAGCACTTGAAATCCTTTTTTTGTTCCAGTTATTATTTCATGTATGTCATCTTAAGTTTTTTGTATGTAATCTGATTATTTATTTTATTTATATAATTATGTTATTACTTATTTTTTCCATTACATGATATGGAGGGTATCGTCTCCCCATGGTTCCACTTGAGACCCTCACTATTATTTGGCACCCTCTGGCATACGGGGAGGCGTGCCTAAGGTCATGTGTCATTTCAGCTCATACCTGGTGGTTTGGGTTGGGATGTTATAGAAAATATTATATTATTTATTTAACTTATTATTAAATTATCACTGTATTCGCTAAAATCACTGAAATATTCCAACATTGATTCCATTTTCACATAGCATAACTAAAACACTTATGGAATGATATCAAAGCTTTACAAATAAATATAAGTTATACATTAAACTATCTTAAATTATATATTAATAATTAACTTGGTATCAAATAATGGGTAATGATGTCAACATTATAAAATGTTCACAAATAGTGAAAGTTACTAACATCTGGTGGTTAAAATAAGCTATAACTAACCAATATACCCATAATAAATAATTATAAATGAAGAATATAAAAGTTAATATATATGAATAAGGTTATGAAATATATTATTATTGTAGATATGTTTTTTTTATAGGTGTATAGAATGTTATTATCTAAGAAATAAAACATAGTAAGGGTTTCCATCTTAAATTCATCTCTTTGAAGAATGTTTGGTATTTTGAACCTTATTTACTTATGTGGTGTATATACTGCCTGTTTGAGATATCATATCCTGAATTCTATTTTAATTATGGTATTTTAAGTTTAATTAAAATCCATCTCTTTCTAGGGTTTTTATTTGAATGTTTCTAATGTCGTAAGGGTTTTCTTGGTCTTAATTCTTATTCTTTGATACATAATACATTTTATGCACCATGTTTTCTTTGTATGGTGTATTCAACTCCCATGGATATATTTTTATCATGATATGATTATTTAATGCAATTTACTAGCCAAATCCTGTTACCTTATTCAAGTTTCTATTGATTCAGTCGTTTCCCTGGTAGTAAGGATTTTTGGTAACTCAACTTCCATTCATTGAGTTATGATCATTCTTTTGAACTTATAAATTTGGAAAATTCTACCCTTTGATTATATTATGTGGTATTATCTCATTATTTTCTAGGCATATAAATTCCCACCACATAAAACCTTTGATAAATATTTCTGTAGTACCCCCAGTTTCTGGTAAGTAACCCTTGTTTTATGCTTTTTAATTCCATGAAGCATATATGAGATGTTTGGGGAGATTTTGGGAGAATTTTAATGTGAAAATGGGAAAAATGTGGGGACGCATGGGCTGCACACGGTTTACCAAACCATGCGGAAGCTATGAAGGTGGTGGTCTTTTGGACAGAGGAGACTGCACGGTGTGCGCACGGTTTGGGAAAACCGTGCGAGGAGGTCATGCAGAGATCCCCTCTCTGGCAGTGACTACCACATGGTTAGCACACGGTTTAACTAATCATGCGGACTAACCATGCGTGAAGTCAACTTAGATCCTATTTGTTAGGATATAATCCGTTTTATCATTCAACCCACTCGTTTAATCCCATAAGCTTCCCTAAATCGTGATTTTGGTTCTCCTAAGGTCAAAGAGGGTTCTCCCATCATTCCGGAGGCAATCCGAAGGCTTCTCTAGGTGAATCGAAGCCGGATTCTTAAGTTATGTGATCGTTCTTGATCATTTCTTAGATCTACTTAGATATACTTCTCCTCTTCTCTCGTTTTCTTAGATCTATGCCCGTTATGGGTAGATCTAAGGGATTGGATAAAAAATATGACAAGATTTGGTCTTGGTTATGTTATAAGGAGAGATCTAAGGAGGATTCTTGGATTTTTACCCAACATCCTTGAGCGTTCTTCTTTCATTGCTTGGTTTCTCCTTTTTGTTGAGGTAGGTGGCTTCACTCTCGACTCCTCTTGCTAGAATTGGTTGTCTTAGTTTCAAATTGGTTATTTGAATGGTATTGTTTGTGAAAAGCATGTAATAAATATTCTTTTGGGATGATTTATGGTTTTATGAAATTGTAAAATCTTGGTGAATTGTTGTGAAAAGTGATTTGGCTATTTGAATTTAAAATGTTGATTTTAAATTATTAAATTTCTGAATTTGTAATTTGTTTGATGAGAAATGGGATTTCAATAAAAAGTGGTGTTTTATTGAAATGGTTTGTGATTGAAATGATTTTGATGGATTTGGGTTTTCAATGAGAAGGGAGTTTTATTGAAATGGTTTAAAGGTTTTGAACACACTTGGTTTTGGGCATGGACTTGCCTGGGTTGTGGTGTGTGTTCATATGCATTGGGATAGATAAGGGCGAGAAGTCCCCCCATCAAAAGGTTGGGACGGATAAGGTCGTGAAGTACCCCCGTCAAGGTAGTTCACTAAGTGATGACTTAGTGGAAGGATAGCTCACCACTCACGAGTATAGGGAGGTCCAGGTCACATGAATGGTTGATTTCACGGTTTGTGAAATGGTTGGGTATGCCAAAACTGGTTGTTTTTGAAATGGCATGGAAATTTGTTTGGTTATTTTTCTGGAAAAATAACATGTTGGAAAATCTGGTTTTAATTTCACTTTGATACTTGTGCACATGGATGGTTTTGGAAAACTAGTTGGTAGTTAGATATAGAATTATTTGGTGAAAATGCCTTATATAAACTGTTTTTATATAAATGTGTCTAACTCTTCTATCCTAGTGGCGTGACTAGGGAAGTCATTGGGGAAAACCTACTGAGTTTTATACTCACCCCTGCTTTTCCACTTTGTTACTTTTGCAGATGTTGTATTTCGAGACATAGGTAAAGGTAAAGCATCTCATTACTAATGGATCATGGTGATGTTTGGGAGATGTTTCGGAGCTTGGAGCTTGTGGACCACAGAGTCGTGGTGTCTTTGGGAGTCTTGTGTTGTTATTTCGATGTGTACTTTGACTTTTGGTTCGTTCATCCATTATTGTGTAATTTGATTTGGTTTTTATTAATGAAGTTGTTCATTGGTCTTCATTTGTTCATGCATCATATAGTTAATGGTTAATGGATAGGTTTATTTTCTTAAAGGGTAAATCGTCCCCCAATTGTATTTGAAACCCTTCGGCATTTATTTCCAGCCTTTGGCATCTTGGGGATGTCACTTAAGGCCCAGTAATGACTCATTTCACTCTCAAGCCAATTAGAATTGGCGGGCCATTACAAATGGTATCAGCTTGTTCGGTCCCTTCCTAACAAGTGGTCATCGATGTTCTTGGTCTTGGATTTGAAATTCCTTCTTGACTATTCCTTAGGTGGTCATCCTAGATAGGAGTAGGATTGTTAGAACTTGAAATGTATAGCATAAAAGGACGTACCTAACTTGTTTATGCTGAACTTCAAGTTACCAGGGTGTTGGGTACATAAGTGTTTTGGATACACTTATAGAATGTTAGAAATCTCATTGTCATGGGTTTAGCTAATGAGATGAGCATGACATGCATTGTAGAGGAATTAATTCCCACTAGGATTTCATATCTCATTGTGAGGAATGAGTAAGAATTTTGTGAAAGGTGCCAAAAAAAATTGAAAAAAAATGAAGAAATTATTTGCAACCGAAAGACATTGAAAACAGGATATTTGTTGTATTTTGAAAATGGATTGATTTTCAAAAATCATGTTGAATGTTTTAAAAAATGGTTGAACATGGAAAAAGGTTGTTTGAGAACAATGTTGTGATAGTTAATGTGATAGAATTTTAAATCCTAAGGCAACGGTTTCTAGAGAAAGAGATTGAAGAAGATTATTGTTAATTTAGAAAATGGCACCCGGTAGGCGTCGTTGAAACCAACCAAAAGAAGCTGTGGAGAATGTGGTTGCACCTAAACCATGTGTGAACCAAGAGCTGGTTCAGAGTATCGTTCAAGTATTCCTGGATGTGGACATGGGGAATCGGAGGGATGAGTCAAAGCATGTAGACCATTCCGTCTAGTTCCAGAAGCAAATACCAGCCATCTTTCGGGGTGATTCTGAACCAGAAAAGGTGGAGGTGTGGCTAAGTAGGATGAATCATATATTCGATTTCATCAGCACACCAGTAGAGCTAAAAGTAATGTTGTCGACGTATATGCTGGAGGATCTTGCATGACAGTGGTGGGAGCTAGTGGTGCAGTCTAAGGTGGATCAAGGCCTGAGCTGGGAGGATTTTGAAGAATTTTTTAACAAACAATTCTATCCTCCCACATTCAAGATCTAGAAAACGACGGACTTCTTCATCTTGAAACAGGGGAGCATCTCTGTCATAGAGTATGCAGATAAGTTCATGAATTTAGTCTGTTTTGCACCAAAGGTTGCGGGAAGTGCTTCTTTGAAGGCACACATCTTCGAACTGGGGCTAAGGCCGGAGATTCGATCGAAGATTGCGGTGCTCTATATTACGGACTATACAGAGATGGTGAATAGAGTAACGGTTGTTGAACATGATATCTCAGGATCGATAAGAGGATGCATGTTGATACCCATGGGAATGGGTGGGAACTCTAATGATGGGAACAATAAGAACAGGGACACCTACTTTCATGGTGGGAGTGCGAATTAGAACTAGATGGCAGGATCAGTAAACTTTCCTCCACGACCCCAGAGTAAAGTAGGTTTTTTTTATGTGGCTCGACTAATGACATAAAGTGAGAGTGTATGGAGAAACCTAGACAATGTCACAATTGCAAGAAGATGGGGCATCTACAGCACTACTGTAGAAATACTCCGAGGTCAGGTGCACGTGACACTTCCCAGGCGTCGCAAGCATTGTATGCTTCGACAGGACGAGGACTTCAGAGTCAGTCTCGTCAGCATAACAGATATATCCATGGTGATTCTCGGAATACCAGGACTCCTCAACAAGGTCAATCTCAGCAAGGAAATAAGGAGAAAAGTGAAGAAACAAAGCAATTGTATGGAGCCGAGCAGATGATTGTTGATGATCAGGATGGACCATCAATAGTAAGAGGTACGATTATTTTGAATTCTATCTTTGTGCAAGTGTTATTCGATACTGGTTCATCGCATTCCTTTCTTGCTTCTCATATTGCTGATTTTCTGAATTTAAAACTGGAAATGATGCCTTCTGTCTTAAAACTGCAAACTCCTTTTTGTGAAAGAGAATGTCAAGCCTTCGTGTGTAGAGCATGTGCTATAACTATTGATGAAGCTGAGCTGAAATGGGACTTCTCAATGTTGGATATTGATGTTTATGATGTAATCCTGGGTATGGATTGGTTGAAAAGGTTTAAGGCTCACATTTACTGTTATAGGAGAACGGTTAGTTTCACGACTGAGGACGGCATAGAACATCTCTTTAGAGGATAGTAAATGGTAAAGAAGTGTGAAAGACCATGTTAGAACCAATGGTGGGAATGATCTCTTACCAATTGTAAGCTTTGACTTTGGCATCACTGGAAGAGAGTGAGGAGAATAGTTTTCCAGTAGTCGTGGATCAATTTCCTGAGGTTTTTCTTGAAAACTTCTAAAGGTTACCACCTATAAGAGAAGTGGAGTTTACGACTGATCTCCTTCCGGGAAAAATTCTTACCTCACTTCCATCTTATAGGATGGAACCAACGAAGTTAAAGGAATTTAAAGTGCAGTTTTTTTTGAAGAATACATATAACATTAATGAAAAAGATCAGAAGAAGTACAAATGCTAATCCATGAAGGGAAATTGTCCAACTAGAGGTGGTTAGAATTGAAAGGTCCTGAGGCCGCAAGCAGATGGGACACGTTGTTTCCTTCCATTTTGGTGAAGGAGAAGGTACAACATGAGAATCATTAGAGAAGTGAGATAATTCTCCTAATGATGATGCCAAAAGACTGGAGGTCAATGTCGTTGTGATTAATATCATTGATCACGGTGAGGCAGTCAGACTCAATGATGATATCACCACATCCACATTCCAAAGTGAGCAACAAACTAGCAAGGATGGTCGTGGCCTCAGCAACTGCCGGTTCCCAGAATGCCTGATGTGGTTCATATTTAGCAGCAAGAATCTGCCCCATATGATTTCGGGAAAGGAGGCCAAGGGAAACAAGCCCATCCTTCGGAAGAGATGTGTCCACATTAATCTTGAGGATCCCTTCCTTTGGGGGATTCTAGTGGGCAGGATGGGAGGGGAGAACACCTGGAAATGAAAATACATTGTGGCTTTTCCATCCCTCAATCCAAGAAGTGGCCCGGTCCATCCAGAATTTGGTGGGTCTGTGATCTTGATTAAAAACAGAATCATCATTCCGGACCCAAATAATCCATTCCAATGTGAAAAGTGAGCCTACATCCGCTGAAGAGAGAGAGGAGCACCAACACGTTAGCAGATCGGGAAGGTCAGAGGCCAATGCCAGCGAAGCAACTGAACCCGGACCCCAATGATTCCAAATATCCTTCGCTCTCGGGCAGTAAACAATAGTGTGCAGAGGAGTTTTTGGAGTGTTCGGGTAGAAAGGGAAAAAAGGCAATGGCTATATTTCGGTAAACGAGAAGGCTCATTGTTGGTAGAATCCCCGAGCAAGCCTAGAACCAAAATTGGTGAATTTTTTGGGGGATGTTCAGCTTCCAAATTGATTTCCACTGTCCCCCGTCTCGGCTAACTGAATGGGTTCCAACAACAAGTTTGTAGCCGGATCTCTCTGCATATTCGCCCGAGATGTCATTGATCTAGAAAAGATGGTCAGGGCCTGCATCTGGTACCCAGGGAATGATAAGGATAATTATTTGATCTCTTTTGTTGAACTAATCAAGGATCTTTTCCATATCCCACCCTTGTCCATGGTCGGAAAGGAGTCAGCTGACAGTGGCATCTTCAAGACCTGGTTGGGCGGGGGATGTTTCCTGCAGACCATCTTTATCAATGAACCAAGGGTCAGTCCAGGTTTTGACAGATGAGTCATTTCCAATCCTCCAGCCCAATCCTTTATCCAGGAGCTTTTTAGCCCCCCAGATACTTCTCCAAAGGAAGCTAGGGTGGGGACCAAGAGAGGAGGCATGAAAGTACGTGTGGGGAAAGTACTTAGCTCGTAGAACTCACGCACATAGAGATGATGGGCGTTTAAAAAGGTGCCATCCTTGCTTGCCAAAAGCATGTCATTGAAGAGAGGTAGATTCTGAAACCCCATCCTACCCTATGATTTGGGTTTGCAGAGGTTCTCTCAGGCCATCCAATGAGGTTGATTCCTGCCATCATTCTTCCCCCACCAGAAATTAGCAGTACGTGTGTGAATCTTGTCAATGATGGCTGTCGGGATTTTAAAAAGGGACATAATGTAGCTGGGGATAGATTGGATGACAGATTTGATGAGGGTCTCTTTGCCAGCTTTAGAAATTCTTTTTGGGGTCCAGACTTAAATTTTTTCCTCAATCTTATCCACAGTGGATGAGAAGATTTCTTTTTTGGGTCATCCAATCATTGTGGGGAGCCCGAGATATTTCTGATGTTTATCAACCATATGGATTCCAGCTGATGCGCAAAGTCCATCCCTCTTAGAAAGAGGTACCCCTGCACTGAAAGAGATTTCTGATTTTCCATGATTGATTGTTTGTCCAGACGCCCTCTCGTACTGATGAATCACATGATAGATCACCCGACATTCATTAATTGTAGATTTGAAAAAAAGGAGGCAGTCTTAAGTGAAGAAGAGATGCGACACTAGAGGGCCAGCTCAGCAGGCATTTTCCCCATGAATAGACTTAGAAGAAACAGCCCTGGAAATAAGATTAGAAAAAATGTTAGCCACCAGGATGAAGAGAAAAGGGGAGATGGGGTCAGCCTGGTGAAGGACTCGGGATGGGTAAAACTCTATTTTAAGCTCCCCATTGACCTTTATTTTGAAAGAGACGGTCGATACATAGTGCATGACCATATCTATCTATCTTTCACAGAAACACATTTTCTAAAAAATGACTCTTAAGAAGTGTCATTCCACTCTATCGTAGGCCTTGATCATATCCAATTTCCAGGCCATGGTTCCTCTTTTCACAGTGGAGTGTGATTTCATATAATGAAACACTTCATGGGCCACTATCTCATTATCAGTGATCAGTCTCTTCACCACAAAGGTGGTTTTATTTTCAGAGACAATATCAGGTAGCCAAGTTTGCATCCTATTGACAAGAATCTTAGAAAAGATCTTGTAAGAGACATTGAAGAGGATGATAGGTTGAAATTCATGGATCACCAAAGGTTTCTTAATTTTGAAAATGAGGATGAGGATAGTTTTATTGATGGCCGCAATGCTGGTATTACCAGCCCAGATATTTTTAATCATGTTGCAGATTTCAGGACCGATAATGTGCCATTATTTATTGAAGAAAAGGGCATGGAACGCATCTGGTCCCGAAGCCTTGGTGGGATGAAGATGTCTTAGAGCCAGGCGAATCTCGTCGTCTATCACATCTTTGGTGAGCTTCCTATTAATATCTTTAGTGATCACCAGTCTGATGCATTCTTCCACCTCAGCAGACATGAAAGGGGTTCCTGTAGAGAAGATATTCTGGAAAAATCCTGTAAAGGCCTCATGGATACCATTGGTGTTAGAAACTTTGCTTCCATCAGGTTGTGAGATGCAAGTAATAGAGTTTTTCCAATGTCTGGATGAAGCTTTCTGGTGAAAATACCGGGTGTTAGTGTCCCCTTATTTAATATGATTGTCCTGCGCACGTATAGCCTAGAAACTTTCCTTGACACGCAGAGCCGTATCCAGCTCTCTTTGTGTGGCTCCAATCTTAGATAGATTGTAATTGGAAGTGGGTTTTTAAGGATATTGTTCTGTCTCTTTTCAAGGACTCCACAATGCCGGTCGGGGTGTCGGAACTTCTTATTGCTCCAAGACCTCAGATCAAATGCGACCTGTTGGAGGTTGAGGCAAACATCCTCGTTAGAACTCTTCCATCTTAACCTGACCTCCTCTTCACATTCCTAATCTTTTGACCAGAAGATCTCAAATATGAAGGGTCTGCTAAACTGTTTATTTCGTTCACCTTGAGTACAGTCAATGAGAATTGGATAGTAGTCTGAGCAGTTGAGGGCTATGTGGTCGATATGATACTTTATAAACATATTAATCCAATCATTAGAGCCTGGAAATCTATCAAGACGCTCAGCGATACGGGTGCCTTCCGAATTGCTGTGGAACCAAGTAAAAGGTTTACCAGAGTACCCCAGGTCTACCAGGTCTGCTCTAGAGACTTCTTCCCTGAAGTATGAGATCGAAGCTGAAGGCCGGATGGTTCCACCCCTCTTTTCCTTATGAAACATAATCTTGTTGAAGTCTCCTCGGAACAAAATCAGGGTCGGTAAGTCGTGTCACAACTTACAAAGAAGATCCCATGACTTCCCCTTGTCAATATGGGATGGCCAGCCATAGAAACCCACAAAAGTCTAGGGTGGGTGCAAGTATGTTTGAATAGTCTCTACCACATGATGCAAGGAGAAGGACAAAATTTTGACGTCGAAATTGTTCTTCCAAAAGAGACAGAGTCCCCCGGAATGGCCTTGTCTAGGCACCGGAAATCGGCCTTGGAAGCCGCACTTTAGGGCAATACCGTTGGTGTCCTTGTTTTCCAGTATGGTTTCGAACAGGAAAACCATATCAGGGTGACTTTGAGCGCAATTGCGCTGAAGCATGTGAACCGTCTTAGGGTTTCCAAGCCCTCTCCAGTCCCAACATAAGGTAATCATTGCTCTAGGCGGGGCTGGGTCTCGCCCGCCGCCACCTTTGGTTCCTCCGAACTTTCTTCTCTATAAGTTATTTTCCCTCTTTTGGTGAGGTTTCTTCCTGATTGACATGTTACATTTTTTCTCTTCCTAACCCTAAGATTTTGGCCTTCTGCGTACCCATCACTCTCTCCTCGATGCACCCTTTTCCACGTGCGGCGGGTGGTTGGCCCCAGTAATGGAGATCCCGACGTTCCAAGTTACTCCATTGTTAGGATTCCTTATGCGTTTGATTGTGGGTCAGGATCTGGATCTAGTGGTTCGACATGCATCAGTATTGGATTTAAGCAATGTGATGGTGATTCTTAATGCATCATCACCACATTTTCTGAAAATAGAGTAATGTCTTTCAGGGGTTTAGGGTGAGATCCAACATCGCTCTGAGTGCCAACTTCTCTCCGAGTGGGAGGTACAGCCTTAGAAAAATCCGTTGGTCCAAGTATTAAATCTTTTTTGGGTGTGGGTTTTGTCAGATAGGAATGTGCCAACGTGAGCCAGTCCAGGTCCTTTTTTTCCATCTCAGGGATAAAAGCATATTTTTTCATTTTGGCACAGATCCAAGTGTCGTAATGGAGGGTGATGTTACCTGCACCACTCTTGTGTTTAGTGATGCACATTCTTTCCAGATGGCCAAGGAAACCACAATAAAAGCATAATATTGGGAGTTTTTCGAACTTGAAAGATATCCAAGTGTTGGTATCGTCAATCTTTAGGAACATTCCCCTCATCATTGGCTCTGACACTTCAATTTCCGCCTTGATCCGGACCTCGGGGCCCCATTGTATTGGGTATGAACTATCCCAGTCTAGAAAGTGACCTAAGTTGTCCCCAATTCCCCTTATAGTACATTCCATTCTTGCATGAAAGGGGATTCCTTTAATTTGTAACCAGAAGGGGGAACAGGTTAAATTAACTAGCTGGAAATCGTCCCCCCCCCCTTTGAATTCTTCCATGATGAGGAGTTGATTTTCGAATGACCACAGTCTGCCACGCAAGATTTTGTCTCTATATTTCTCATTAAAGAACTCAAAGATGAAGTGATTGGTCCCCGCTTCCTGAATAGCCACTCCAGCATGAAGTTTCCAGTTGTTTTATAGAGTTTTTTTGAAGGCCCTCTGATTTACCAAAATGTTTTCCACAAACTGTCCCACCACAAGAAGATATAAGAGCTTTTCCAAAATTGCGTCATCATTAATTCAAGCCTCAAACTTTGCCTTTTCTTTGTCCTTCAGGGATAATCTCTTCCATTTATTAACCAAATTTGCATCCATACTGCAGAAAGGACTTCACGGTCTCATACGGTCTTCACAGACAAACGCGCCCCAAAACTGGTTCCGCCCAAGAGCCCACACCATGGCACACACCAGTCTTCACGTATCACCATCCCTGGAGGACCAACACGGCTTCACAACACCACAAGAGCTTCGCGGAAGCACAAAGTCACGCCGGTTCGCACCAAGCCACTATGCAGCTAAGCTTCGTGGAAAAAAATGAGAAGCCTCCCCCCACAGGTCACCTTCTTACACAAGATGCACACCCCACCGTCCTGGGACCACACTCTATGGCTGAATCAGTGCAGGATCCACTTCGTGGTCTTACAATGTGATGAGACTGTGCGGAAGGTGCTTCACGGGTCAAGAAGCCGCTTCACGATCTTGCTATGCTATGAGACCACGCGGAAGGTGCTTCATGGGTCAATCCACTCCGCATCGGCCGCTTCGTGATCCCACGGTGCGTTGAAACCTCGCCGAAGGTGCTTCGTGGGTCAAGAAACCACTTTGCGATCATGAAACGCGATGAGACCACGCAGAAGGTGCTTCGCAGGTCAATCCACTCCGCATCAGCCACTTCGCAATCCCTCAGAGCGATGAAACCTCATGGAAGGAGCTTCGCGAGTCAATCACTTCATGGCAGAAACTTCACGAACCAGGGTGAAAAAAATCATAGAAGGAGCCTCACGATTCAACCTCGTCGCGGCGAAAGCTTCTCGAAATAGGGAAAACCTACTTCCTCAAGCAGGCCACTACCGGATTTCTCGAAAGCAGAGGAAATCCAAGCAGGAAAAGGGATTCTCAAACTCAAGTGATATTTGAGCCACTGAAGCCTCATATCTGAAGGGAATCTAACGATCCAAAGAAGAAGAACAAAATAAAGAACGCAGGACTGGCACTGCGTTCCTTCAACCAGATCTAGCGACAACGGGGGCTGGCAATGCCAGAAGGACCTTCAAGACCCCAGATAAGCAAGGAACAACACCTGTCATTGAGGTCGAGTGAAAAGAAGATGAAACACAAACAACCGGACCATAGAAGACTTGGTTCGGGAACTGGGGAAGGAGAAAAAGAGGTGAAGAAAGCATATTCTACACCGCGGAGGATCGGGGAGAGACCCAAGAAGGATGAAGACAAACCCTAGGCACCGGATCTGAGGGAGGGAGAAAGTCGGAGACCTGGAGCGGGGGCGGAGGGAGGCGGCACCGCGGGAGTCCTACGGACATAGATACTAGAACCTAGGATGCCCTAGGAGAGAGAAGCACTCATGTTGGAGAGTCTCCTTGAATTATAAATTTAAAGTGTAGTTAAAAGGGCTGGAAAGCAAAGGTTTTATTCGGCCAAGCATGTCTCCGTGGGTAGCACCAGTTTTGTTCGTGAAGAAGGCAGATGGAACTCTTCTGTTGTGTGTTGATTATCGTAATCATAACCAAGTTACGATAAAGAATATATATCCACTTTCACACATTGATGACTTGTTTGATAAATTGAGGGGAGCTCAGTGGTTCTCCAAGATTGACTTGCAGTCAGGATATCACCGGTTGCGAGTTCGGAAGGAGGATATCCCGAAGACAGCCTTCATAAGTAGATATGGCCACTATGAAAATGTAGTGATGCCTTTTGGTCTTACGAATGCACCATTAGTCTTTATGGAACTGATGAATTGGATATTTTAGCGATATCTGGATTCTTTTTTTGTCATGTTTTTGGATGATATCTTGGTATATTCAAGAACAAGGACTGATCATGAGCAACACTTGGCGATAGTGTTGTAAATCTTGATAGACAATCAGTTGTATTCCAAATTATCAAAGTGAGATTTTTGGATACAAGAGGTATGCTTTCTGGGCCATGTTGTTTCTGAGAAAGGTGTTTCAGTGGATCCATAAAAGATAGAAGTTGTTCTTTCTTGGTAACCGCCGAAGAATGTCTTTGAGATACACAGTTTTCCTGGTCTAGCTGGTTATTACTGACACTTTGTGCGTGACTTCTCACGACTAGCTTCGCCTATGACAGCATAGACAAAGAAAAAAAGTGCATTTCAATGGAATGAGGAATGTCAAAGATCTTTTCAAGAGTTGAAAGTTCGTCTTACATCAGCACCCATCTTGATATTTCCAGAATCAAGATAGGGGTATGTGGTGTATTGTGATGCTTCAGGATCAGGGTTGGGCTGTGTTCTCATGCAAGGAGACCATGTTGTTGCTTATGGGTCAAGGAAGTTGAGGGTGCATGAGAATAATTACGCAACACATGACTTGGAATTGCCTACAGTCATCCATTCTTTGAAAACATGGATACATTATCTCTTTGGTGATAAATTTACTATCTTTACGGATCACAAAAGCTTGAAAAACATTTTCTCACAATGAGATTTGAATCTGAGGCAGAGAAGATGGATGGAGTATCTTCAAATGTTCGATTTTGACTTGATGTATACACCGGGTAAGGGAAATTCGATGGCTGATGCATTAAGCAGGAAGTTGTATGCTCAGTTGGCAAAAGAAGCATCAAAAAAATGGAAGTTGATGTCGGTCTTAGCCAACATGCATGTGGAATGTGAAAACTAAGGTGATTTCGTAGTTTTCTTTTCATCTACGCTTGTTTCTGATCTGGTAAAAGTGGTCAAATAGGCACAAACATCTGATGCCGAATGTCTTGGAATAAGTTCAAAAATCAATTGTGGGGAGACCATTGATGGTTGGAAACTGGAAGCGGGCTTAGTTTTGTGTTTCAGATATCAAATGGTTGTACCTATAGTTTTTTTGGAAAAATACTTAATGCTTACCACCATTCAAGATGGGATGTACATCCGAGTACACAGAAGATGTATAAGGCGCTAAAGACGCAGTTTTGGTAGAGCGGCATGAAAATGAAGGTGGCTGAGTTTGGCTCATGATGCTTAACATGTCAGTAGGTTAAAGCAGATCATTAGAGACCAGCTGGTATGTTACAGTCCTTACCTATCCCAGTATGGAAATGGGAGCAGATAGCAATGGATTTTTTTATAGGTCTTCCAAGAATGGTCTGGAAACACGATTCCATTTGGGTGATAGTGGATCGTCTAACCAAGTCGGCCCATTTCATCCTGATTCTTGAAACTCATATGGTGGAAGATATTTCAAAAATCTATATCCGAGAAGTGGTAAAGAGACATGGTGTACCAGTGTCTATAGTCTCAGACAGAGATTCGAGGTTCACATCTCGTTTCTGGAAATCATTACAGCAAGCCCTGGGGACTCAGTTGACGATGAGTACGGCGTATCATCCTCAGACGGATGGGCAATCTTAGGAGACAATAAAAACGTTGGAAGACATGTTGCGGGATTGTGTAATGTAATTTCGTGGCTCATGGGAGGAGAATATACCCTTAGTGGAGTTCTCATACAATAACAACTATCAAGCCTCAATACGTATGGATCCTTTTGAAGCATTGTATGGGCGTCCTTGTCGATCTCCACTATAATTGCTAGAAACTGGTGAAACTTCACTAGTCGGGCCGAGCCTTGTCCAAGAAACAACAGAGAAGATCCAGTTGATTAGAAAGAGGATGGAGATGACTCAAAGTTGTTAGAAATCTTATGTAGATCACCGTAACATACCGTTGGCGTTCGTTATGGGTGATCATGTCTTCTTAAGGATCTCTCTGAGACTTGGACATCATCATTTTGGGAAGCAGGGAAAATTATCTCCTCGTTACATAGGTCCTTTTGAGATACTATAATGGGTAAGAGAGGTTTCATATTGGTTGGAATTACCGCCATGGTTCAGTGCAGTGCATAATGTGTTCCATGTATCTCAGTTGAAGAAGTATCAGCCTGATCCTGACCATGTGATCAGATGGGATCATGTTGACCTAGAATCAGATTCTTCCTTGGTACATATCCCAGTGTAGATTTTGGATAGGAAGAATAAAGTCTTGCGTGCAAAAAGCATCGGTCTAGTGCGGGTTTTGTGGCAACATGGTCAGATTCAGGAGGAGACTTGGGAATGTGAGAAAGAAATGAAAGAGCAGTGTCCAAAACTCTTTTAGGAAAGCGATGGTTTTCTACTTTCCGAGGACGGAAAGGCCAATGGTGGGGAGAATTTATTACCCCTAGTTTCTGGTAAGTAACCCTTGTTTTATGATTTTTAAGTCCATTAAGAATATGGGAGATGTTTGGATAATTTTTGGGAGACTTTTAAAGCGAAAAGGGGCAAAATGTGGGGATTCACGGGCTGCGCACGGTTTGCCAAACCGTGAAGAAGCTGTGCAGGTGCTGGTCTTTTGGACAAAGGATACCGCACGTTGTGCACACGGTTTGGGAAAACCGTTCGAGGAGGCTGTGTAGAGATCCCATCTCTGGCAGTGACTACCGCACAGTTAGCGCATAGTTTAACTAACCGTGTGGACTAACCGAGCGTGAAGTCAACTTAGATCCTATTTATTAGAATCTAACTTGTTTTATCATTTAACCCACTCGTTTAATCCCCTAAGCATCCCTAACTCAAGATTTTGGTTCACCTAAGGTCAAAGAGGGTTCTCCCATCATTTTGGAGGCAATCCGAAGGCTTCTCTTGGCAAATCGAATCCAGATTCTTAAGGTATGTGATCCTTCTTGATCATTTCTTAGATCTACTTACATCAACTTCTCCTCTTCTCTCGTTTTCTTAGATCTACGCCCGTTATGGGTAGATCTATGGGTGTGGATTCCAAATATGACAAGATTTGGTCTTTTTTGTGTTAGTATGAGAGATCTAAGGAGGATTCTTGGAGTTTTGACCTGGCATCCTTGAGCGTTCTTCGTCTGTTGCTTGGTTTCGCCTTTTTGTTGAGGTAGGTGGCTTCACTCTCGACTCCTCTTGCTAGAATTGGTTGTCTTAGTTTCAAATTGGTTATTTTAATGGTATTGTTTGTGAAAAGCATGAAATAAATCTTCTTTAGGGATGATTTATGGTTTGATGAAATTGTGAAATATTGGTGAATTGTTGTGCAATGTGATTTGGTTATTTGAATTTTAAATGTTGATTTTAAATTATGAAATTGCTGAATTTTTAATTGGTTTGATGAGAAATTGGATTTCAATAAAAAGGGGTGTTTTATTGAAATTGTTTGTGATTGAAATGATTTTTATGGATTTGGGTTTTCAATAAGAAGGGAGTTTTATTGAAATGGTTGAAGGGTTTTGAACACACTTGGTTTTGGGCATGGACTTGCATGGGTTGTGGTGTGTGTTCATATGCATTGGGATGGATAAGGGCAAGAAGTCCCCCCATAAAAAGGTTGTGATGGATAAGGTTGTGAAGTACCCCCGTCATGGTAGTTCACTAAGTGATGACTTAGTGGAAGGATAGCTCACCACTTGCGTGTATAGGGAGTTTTGGGTCGCATTCATGGTTTATTTCACGGTTTGTGAAATGGTTGGGTATGCCAAAACGGGTTGTTTGTGAAATGACTTGGAAATTTGTTTGGTTATTTTTCTGAAAAAATAACCTGTTGGAAAAGACAGTTTTAATTGCACTTTGATACTTGTGCACATGGATGGTTTTGGAAAACTAGTTTGTAGTTAGATATAGGCTGCTTTGGTTAAAATGCTTTATATAAACTGTTTTTATATCAATGTGACTAAATCTTCTATCCTAGTGGGGTGATTAGGGAAGTCAATGGGGAAAACCTACTGAGTTTTATACTCACCCCTGCTTTTTCACTTTGGTGCTTTTGCAGATGTTGTATTCCGAGACACAGGTAAAGGTAAATCATCTCATTACTAATGGCTCACAGTGATTTTTGAGAGATACTACGGAGCTTGGAGCTTGTGGACCATGGAGTAGTGGTGTCTTTGGGAGTCTTGTGTTGTTCTTCCCCTGTGTACTTTGACTTTTGGTTCGGTCTTCCACTATTGTGTACTTTAATGTGGTTTTTATTAATTAAGTTGTTTATTGGTTTTCATTTGTTCATGCATCATATAGTTAATGGTTAATGGATAGATTTATTTTCTTAAAGGGTAAATCATCCCCCAATTGTATTTGAAACCCTTCAGCCTTTTTTACCAACCTTTGGCATCTTGGGGATGTCGCTTAAGGCCCAGTAATGACTCATTGCACTCTCAAGCCAATGAGAATTGACAGGTCATTACAATTTCTCACTTCTTGGGTTATGTTCTTTTGAAACCATCTACCTTTTTCTATAGATGGTTTATGATCATGTTATTACAATTTTGAATTAACCTTATACTCATTTATTTATAAGGTTTGAACATAAAATTTTAAATAATTAAAATTTTATTATGTTCACCTATAAAGTTTGATGTTATATGAAGAAAATTATTGTAATTTTGTGTATTGTAATTCCAATATGGATGATTATTGAAAAGTTGAATATGTTTTGTTTGAACATCCACCTTATTTCTTTGGATGGGTTATAATCATGTTATACCTTTATTAATATAGGGAAAATTATTAGCATGCCTTGTATTTTTATTACAATATGGATGATTATTGTAAATTTTACTATGTATTTTTTTATTATACTTCTTCTTTCTCATAATGGGATATGATCACGTTTTCCTATCATTCACATGGGGAAAATTATTTTCATTCTTGATGATTATTGGATACTAACATAGGTTGATCATGTATTGATATCATGTATTCTTCATTATATGGATATCTATGTTTTCAATCATCCAAATGTTCTTTACGGAATGGTATGAAAGGTCTTGTTGACTCTTATAGTGAATGCATTGAACTTAATCTGGTGATGGGTGAGTCCTAGAATTATATAGCACTTCAATACATCGACGGGTCTTATGAGACAAAACGGGTTGGTTATTATTTTATACCTCATCCCATAACAGGATAGTGTCTTGAACAAGTCCTTGACAATATTTTTTTTATGTTCGATATTATTTATTCCATTAGTATAAGATCAGTATTATTGATATCCATGTTTTCGTTTATTTTCATGGATATAAAATGATCTCAATTTCAATTAAATATGGATTTATTCAGATTGTTTATTCTTTATATATTATGTTTATGTTTTTTATATATTCAGTTACATGTTTTATTTATTGAGCATTTGAGCTCACCCCTTTATTAGGTTTTCATTCCCTAGGTTATAAAGAAAAATAGTACACATGATATGTTTATAAGGATATAAGGTGGTAAACAATTTATAGGAGATGCTTAAGACTCATTATGAATTAAGTAGTTTCATATATAATCAAAAAAATAACTTTTTGATACAAAGTACATGGGATTTTTTAATTATTGTTTTTTCCTAAACTTCTGAAGATTTATTCCTAAAAAAATCCTTGGGATTTAAGTGATTCATTAATATTTATTGATTTCATAAATAAGGATAGTAATATCCAGTCTTTTCTATCTGGTAAAAAATTGTGTATATAAAGTATGTTCTTATGAAACCAAGTTTGAGAGAGTGGGCATGGGGCATCACATTTGGCATGTTTGGTTTCGGTATATCACATGTCCTGGTTAGTTATTTCTAAGCTATTTATTGGTACATATGTTTGATTTTTCAAGTATGTTTGGTATGTGTTGTGTTTATGGTTGTATTCATATAGAGATTTAATTATTTATGTTATGTTATATATTAGTTATGGTAGGTTGCTTTCATGTATGTATTGGGAATTCCCAATATATGGATGAGTCATGCCAGTTTCTCTAAGAAATAAAGGCATAAGTTTTTTAATTAATTAAAGTTTGTAAATCATTCCCTAAAGATAAACTATCATCTAGGGAACAAGTTACATAACTTTGGGTGTCGGGGAGTTCTCCTAACAAAGTGGTATCCTAGATCAGGAATCATTTGAGTCTCCGGATAAGGTAAATTACTCTAAAGATATAATAAAAATAATCCATTAAAAGACTCTAAATATGAACTAAGTAATATGGAAATGATCCCAACACTTCTCTAAACACATCTAACCACATGTTCTCTAACACTAAATTAAGTCATGATCATTCTTGTTTATGAATCACCCAAATAGCTACATGTGAACCTATCTATACATAAATTTGAATTAGTGAAGAATAATTTCCATAAAAGTGTATATGTATGTTGTGACTATTAAGACACAATAGACACCACCAAATATATTAATTCACCTGAATAAAAATCACGTTTATATATTATAATCCATTTACACATTTATATATATATAATCATAAATCAATTTTCACAAACAATAGTAAAATCATGTTAGAAACTAGCACTAAAATAAATTGGTGATAAATAATATTTATAACAAGTAACTCCATATATTATGAGGGTCCAAACATGTATATACCTACTTCGAGCAGAGATCGATATCTAGAATAGGTACTGTATCCTATTAGTCTAAATTAATAGGGGTTAATGAATATTGTTTTTTGTTTTCACTAAAAATAAGGAAAATACCCCTTGGAAGGGGATCACATCTTATTGGTTGAGACAAAATAGGGAAATATATAGGGAAAAGGGATACAAACTCTTAAAGGAAAAAATATTAAGTATCTTGGTACTCAATATATATAAATAGAGAGTACATAAGTACCCTCAGATATCCATGTATAGCCAGTATACACACAATATCTTAGTGATGTACTCTGAAACATATCTCAATAAAAATGTATAAAACATATATATACAATTATAAAAGCCTTAGTCTCAAGAAAAATAAGGCACAATCCATGATTCCATATCAATGAAGCATAACTAAAAGGTTGAAACATGTATAATGTGTAACATTGAAATAATAGGGAAATAATTATATACACCTATATAATAGTAATGCAATATCAACATGATATAATCCAACACATATGTTTATAGAACATAAACAGCAGGCTAATCCAAATATAAAGTATGGTATGGAGATAATAAATGTATACTAGTAGTAAAACAAACAATGAAATAAATACGACATATGAAACAACTAAGTCATTACTATGTTACCACATTACCAGTAATATAATGTATCAATAAAAGAATGATGTAAAATAATTTTAATCTATCATAGATAAGTAAACCAAAGTTTTAACAACATTTATCTAAAAATGAGTTTAATACAATTAAATTTATTGGAAACCATTTTTTAATCATATGAATTTACAAGACAATTATTTATGCTTACCCAAAAAACCATCATAACTTCTCAAATTATGAAAATACCAATTCCCACTAAAGTAAAATAATAATATTAGAATGAATTACTCATAAATAAATATAATCCCTCACTATGGTGAAACATATAATCTATTTTATTTATAAAATCACACCCTATTTCAATTTTCCATACCATTCACCCAAACACCCTTACTAATGGAAGATTAATGGGTAGTTTTTCCATTAAGAACCAAAATGAATCCATTCATGAAATCCTAGATTCCATATTCAAAATTAAGATATAATGGAAGGAAAGGTTATATTCACCCCCCCCCCCCCCCGCCCCTCCCACAATGAACCATACATCAAAACCTTATCATGAAAATCTATAATACAACTCATTAGGTACAATAATGAATCAAACTAAAACTAAAGTACAAAAACATGAATAAGTTCCTCGATTGATCTAAAGTTCTCATCCTATGAAAATTAAAATAATTACTATGAATCCATAATGATATAATTATTATCCTAAGAGACAATCATAAAAGAAGTAAAAATTAATAGAAACCCAATCCAACTAGTTCTGTTATGAGTGATTAAAAGGAATCTAAAAGGGGAACTAAAGGATAATTCCATAACATGGTAGGTAATTTAAGTATTCAAGAAGTTTAAAAGGTAATATATGAGACTAAGTTCTTATACAAAATATATTATTCAAGAAACATAGGCAGTTATTATGAAAAACCATTTCCATTAAAACATTTATTAATTAAAAAAGAAGACATTTTTAACATTAATAGAATAAATAATCCCCTTTAACTTTTCTAAACACACCCAATTCTTCTTCCTTAGTGTAACTTATTAATTGAAAGTTGAGTGTTGTTTATTGACTTAAAATTAATTTAAGTTAGATATAAAAAATAATGAATTAATTTTCATTCATTTCATAGGTATCAAGAAAACATGTGTAATAAAAAATGTATCTATATCAATCATAGAACCTTGGTTAAAAATCAATCATAAATCATTTTATAATTAACACTGTGCTATAATCAATAAATTCTTAGCCAAAATTATTTATTTTTAACAAATTAAACAAGTAGTAACTTTACTTTTAATTCTAATAATATTTACAATAATATATTTTTATATCAAAGAATCACAATTCCATAAACATATATCACTAATCAATGATGAAAATTATTAAATCAAGAAAAAATCACTATTTAATTGACCTCTCTTTAGAAAATAAACTGGGTTAGCATATGAAAATACTTAATAAAACTCCTCATTAATATTTTCAAAAATAACCTTTAAGATTTTATAATAATTTAGAAATAAAGAGGTACTCACTTAATTGGAATAGCCTGAATAAACACATGAATGGTTGAGGAAACTTATTATTTTTATCCATCAATGAGATCATTACAGTTTATAAAAAAGTAATGTAATTTACAAGAATTTATAAATCAAAATATATGACCAGATAATCTCAATCAATTAACTTCTATAAATAAATAAAAACAAAATCCTAAAGAAAACCTGAATATCATACTCCTAAAATAACCTGGATATCAAAATGGATAAAATTACCAACTTATTAAATATAAGAAAACTTAAATTCCATTACAAATTCAATAATTCATCATTATAATTTATTATATTTCATATCTCTAATAAAATAGAGATAAACAGAATGTAGACAATTATTCTTGGCTTTCACTAGATAGTTTATGTAAACTCTCCAATCATTAAGATGGATATCATCATGCCTTAGTGAAATCAAACCTAAAACCCCTAACTATCCATATATAAATCAAAAAATAATTTAATAAGGTTGGAGAATAAGAATATTTAGAAGGTTTACCTTGATTTTAGTGAGAAAAAATCACCATGGAATAGTGAATGAAAAGGAAAATGGGAGCCATCTATGGGGTTCTATTAGTCTAGTGAAGAGTGGTCTGAAAGAGAACCCATTTTCATCTTACAATGGTTTAAAAGGAAAATATCCGAAGTACCCAAAAATTTAAAAAAAATTGATCTCAATCGAGTAATCAATGATCTAATAACTGGTAGATAGACATTAGTTATCTGATGGAACTTTAATGGGCATTGTCCAACTAGATTCGACACTGGGTACCCAGTGGATATTTATCAGGTACCCAATGGTATACTATTGGGTATTCGGTGACCAATTTCATCCACTACACTGACTTTACTCAAAATATCCCAAAAATACAAAATCTAAAATTTAATAATTTTACCACCATCTTTAAGTAAACATTCTCAACCTTTTAAAATACAAAAAAAAGATCACACTCCTAAGAAAATTTCAAAATTTTCCAACAATTCTATGTTTCTAGTACTTAAATCCCAAAATTAAATACTTAATTTCACCTTTAATTAATTCCATAGAACATGGGTTACTAAGAACTCCCCATCATAATTGTTTTCAACCCCAGAAAGATAAACCAAACTCTCATAAAAAACATTATACCACTATTAACCTCCAATTCATGACTAACTTTCCCATACATAATTCATAGTATTTATCATTCTTCCAATGAACTCCTTATAAAACAAAAAAAATACCATAGTTACATTAAAATTATAATAAAAAATACACTCTAGCATACCAATAATGTTCAAAATATCAAGGACTAAGATAATCTCACTCTAACGGTACTCCGCACTATAAGAATCATCTATTGTTTACCACTTCCTATATTACCACTAAATTTATAGTTTTTCTAATACATCAATTAGATAAATTAATTTTATTTAAAAAATATAATTTCATAAGTCACATTACATGTTTCTTTTTAAAAATCCTTAATTTTACCAGATTATTAATTTTAAAATTTACCTTATGTAAATACCATCCAATTCACTTTCCATAATCTATTCACTTCAAAACCACATTTCAAAATCCTCCTATTTAAAACATATGATATTATATAAACATGACAATAAATCACTCAAATATGGAAATAATGTAAAAACAATATGCTCAAAAATCCAAGTTATAAAAATTCCAACATTATATTACTAAAAAAAGAATATATAATCAAGATTAACATCAATATATATGTAAGTGGCTTTAATTAATCACATATCACTTAATAAAGTGTTCATAATAATATTTTCTAATTTATTAGTTTCCTATAATTAATTAATTTTCACCATGTATAATGGTGAAAACATAAATATAATTCAAATTTCCTATTATAACACTAACCAGATGAAGCATAAACAAATGTAGGAACTCACTCACAGCTAATATATATGCCTCTTCTTGAGTTCCAAGATTCCAAACTTAAGATACTCAGATACATTACCCACTCTTACCAATAGTTCCTATAATAAACACTGAGTCAACCGTGATAACTTAGGTTTCCACCCTAGCTGTGTTTGTTATACAAGCACACAATGTACCCCTAAAGTCCTGAAATCTTATCCATTATCCACAAAATACTAAAAAACCTAAACACTAATTTAATTCCACTTATACTTACATAACCTTGATACCCAAATAGCAATTGAACTAGAAAATATATTACCCCGGTTGTGTTACCCCATTACGAGGGGCTGTAAACTAGTTTCATGGGTCTTGATTGGGGAATGATTTATTAACTTATAGCATTAAAATAATTCAACTTTGATTTCTAAATAATAATTTGGAATAAATCATCCATACATCATATGTTTTTAAGAATAAAAAATAACTTGAACATCGAAGGGGGTAACCTATATACTAACAGTACCTAGTATATTTTGATAATAATATAATAACTCTCTTATATAATATATCAAACACAACCAAATGTCTAAACATGTAACCATATTACAAAACATATGACATAATACAAAGCATCCACTAAGAAAACATAAACAAAAATTGAATAATATGGTGATTAGAACAACACTCCTCTAACAACACCTAGTCTCATGTGCTCTAACACTTCAATTATTCCCAATCATACTAGTCTATAATGCATCCAAATAGATACATGTGTACCTTTTTGTACATGAAATGAAATTAGTCAAGCTGCATATCTACCAAAGTGAACATGTAAGGTTTGAGTATAAATATTCAATATGCACCATCAAAGATCTAAACTAAAATAGATAATAATAAAGTTTATGAAATATAATGTGTTTACACATGTAATATCAATGACCCTGGAGCCACTAAACTGGTGCCCTGAGTCGGGTCGCACATGACCTCAAGCGCGCCTCGCCATACGCCAGAGGTTAAAAACCAGTAGCGAGGGTCTAAGAGTCAAGTGGGTGGAATATACCAAATTTTTTAGAGTAATACATAGTGAAAAATATAAAAAATAGTGGAAATAATATAAAAAATGATGAACAAGTAGAAATAACTGACCCCCCAATCGGTACAAAAGATATCCAACAGTAAATATGCCATGTCATGCTACAGTTCCTAGTGAACAACCCAAAAAGAAAGGAAAATAGTGAAACCCCCAAATGGTCCTAGATCTATGTCCCATACCTCTTCTATGCACATATTGAACCTTAATCACTTCTCTAGCATGAGGACCTTAACTCTTTCCTGACCTACAACCATGAAATCTGTTCGAGTACCCAACAGAAACCCGAGAAGGGTGTGAGTACAACTCAGTAGGCTACCACCAACAGTGTTTACAAAATAGCCAGTCAAATAGATAGTGCATGAAAGTGATAAATAATGGAATTTAAATGAAAACAGTTCAATAATCCATTCTAGATTACGGTCCTTTAAGTTACACTACCATTTAAGCAAAGTTCACTACTTAAGCATCTCATAGTTTAGTTCACTCGTTTATCATGTGTACATTGGATTAGGCATGTTCAGTATTCTTAAGTCATATGGGAATAAAAAATTCCTATATCACTAGGAATTACATCACAATAAACTCATAATCCTCACCTCGAAGCCTCAGTCCGGGTGGAATGCAACCGTTAGGGGAATAGAACACAGTCCCCTTCCCTAACCCGTGTATTTAGAGGGTGGATCTTATAACCTTAGTCAAAATCGAACCATGGGGGTAGAACCTATACCCCACTCTACCAAGCCATGTGTACATGATTATTTATCAATTTCCCTAACAACCACATAACAACCAAGCATATCCAATATCATTGGAAACATCACAACAATATCAAATAAATGGGAAAATTAACATTATTCCACAATCCATTAATGAATTTATCATTTATACCCAGTAAACATTTATCCCCATTTCCCATTTCCCATTCCTATCACACTAAGAATATTCAAGCACAGTGTATCCTCTTAACATATTATTATTAATCCCATTTATCCCATTTACAAGCCAACCAAACAATCCCTTAGTCTTTACCCACATTAGACATAATTATCCACAACCCTTCTAGCTCATTACATACCCCAATTAACACATTATCTAAGGATTTACAACATCATGAGTCAAATTCATACCTTAAGTTTCCATTATCCCATTCAGAAGAGTCGATGCACCCCATGGGTGGGCCTAACATAAGTCACAACAACCTCCATGCATCCCATGGGGATCATGAAGATTTCATTTGGGTATTTAGACACTCAATACATCACATTCATAAAATGGTACCAAGAATACATAAATAATAGAGAAATAATAAAACCATATATGCACAAATCTAAATATAAACTATGGCATATAACTTGTAGAACACCTACCTCAAATCTGCTGGTGAACACACCCTTAATTGAGTACTTAGATCCCGATCTAAAACACCTTTGAAGCTTCACCCCAAATATTAAATGTGAAACTTATAGCACTCCAAACGTACTAGGATTGAAGGATAATAACCACTTGGTAGATCCTGGAAGCTTGGATCATCATTAGGGTTCAAAGAAGGAAGAAGGAGAAAAATCTTGAGTTGGGGTTAAAAATCCCGTAATGGAATTTTTTTTTAAAATTTCTCAAAGTTACTAGGTCGTACAGTTTACCCACATAGTTTTCCAACCCATGCACAAACCATGAAGATGATATTTTCTGAAAATATCCCATCTACATGGTTACCTCGGCTGATCCACATAGATAGTACTAACTATGCGAAAACTGTGAAACAACCCAGAAACTCCTTTTTCTTCAATTTTTTGTGTCCCGAACCCCCAGAACACCCCCTAATATTCACATGAACTTAAGAAAACACTTATTTAATAAAAATAAGTGAATTAAACTGAAAAATAAAAAAACATACCTTATGGAGAAATCTGGGGTTTTATAACCTCCCCACCTTATGATAGCTCATCCTTGAGCCTCTCCTTCCAAGCATCATTGAGTTCCCAAAGGAAATAGATCAGTCCACATGGCCCACATATCTGATTCTAACTCCCAAGTTTCCTCCTAAACATTTCCATTCTTCCATAGAATACGAACCAATGGAACGACCATGACTCACAAGACCTTTTCAAAATGATCCACAATACAGATTAGATTCTTCTTAATGGATGTATCATCCTCAAGCTTGACATCATTCGTGTTTATCACATGAGATAAATTAAGGAGATACTGTCAGAGTTTTGAAACATGGAAGATATCATGCATCCCACTATACCACTATGGAATAACTAATCGGTAAGATATAAGTCCAATCATCTCCACAATCTCAAATGGCCCCACATATCTGGGTGCCAACTTTCCCTGCTTCCAAATTCGATGGTGACCCAACCTTAGCGAGACCCAAAGAAACATACCATCACTAATACTGAACTCGAGAGGCCTATGATGCCAATCTGCATATGACTTCTACCTACTCTGAGCCATTTCCATATTCTTTTGAATCAATTGAACCTTCTCTGTTGTCTCCTACACAAGACTTGGTTCTAACAGCTCAGACTCCCCATCCTCTAACCAACATAGTAGAGATCTACACGGTCTCCTGTATAGATCCTTAAAAGGAAATATCTAAATTGTGGCCTGAAAACTTTTTTCGTAAGTAAACTCAATAATTTACAAATTCCTTTCCCATGAACCATCAAAATCCACCACACAAAATCTCAACATGTCCTACAATACCTATATCGTACATTCTAAATTCCCATCACTCTGTGGGTGATATGCCATAATAAAAAACACCTGGGTACCAAGCACCTTCTTCAATACCCACCCAAAACATGAGGTGAAACATGGATCACGATCCAAAAAAAATATTCTCTACACACCATGAAACCACACTATCTCTCAAACATATAAATCAACCAAGTAGTCCACTATATTACTTTCCTAGATCAGCAAGAAATGAGATACTTTCATTAACCGATCCACAAATACCTAGATTGAATCATTATTCCAAGGTGTCCTCAGAAGACTGACTATGAAGTCCATCATTACATCATTCCACTTCCACTATAGAATGGGAAATGACTACAACAAACCACCTGGATGTTGATGTTTGGCCTTCACTTACTGACAGGTAAGTCATCATGCCCCAAAACTGAAAACTTCCTTCTTCATTACCGGCCGCCAACACTACCTACAGAGATCGCAGTACATCTTAGTCAAGCCGAAATTTACTAACAACTTAGATGTGTGTAACTCACACATCAACTCCTCCCGAACACCTATCGGCGCCACAACATAGCCATGAACATATGAAACTCCAACTGCATCAAAATACCAACTAGAAGGTGATTCCTCACCTTTAAGACTTTTATTCCTAGAAAATAACTTTGGATCAACTAGATGAATTTCCTTGACTCGGATCAAAATCACAGATTCAACTATTATAGATCCAAGATCCTTCTTCCCACTCCTATACTATACATCCAAACACATATCCGCAGATAAAGATATCATCTTCCACTCAGATCTGGATTCCTAAAACACATGATTTTGAGTATTCCATCTCAGAGCATTAGCCACAATATTCCCCTTCCCTATTCTATATACCAAGTTGAAATCTAAGTATTTTAGGTTCTAGACCCACCTTCACTCCATAAGGTTCAAATATAACTAGGTGAAAATGTACTTGAGACTTTTATGGTTGGTAAACACCGTGAAGGGTTCTCCCAACAAGTAATGCCTCCAACACTTCAAGGCATGTACTACAACAACTGATCAAGGTCATGAGTAGGGTAATTTATTTCATGTGTTATCAACTATATTTACCTATAAACTAAAACCTGAATATCCTACATCAACACTTCCCTAAGTCCAGTACTGGATGCCTCAATGTACAGGGTGTACTTCTTACCTGGTTCGAGTAAGATCAAAATCAGTGCGGTTATCAACCGCTTCTTCATCTCTTAAAAAAAATCTCATAAGACTCTAACAATTAAATATTAACTCACTTCTTGGTAAATCCTATGATAAGTGCTTACAAACAAGATAAATCTCTAATGAACCTCCGGTAATAACCCACCAAACCCAAAAAAAATCCAAACATCAGAAACATTATTGGTATGCTCCAAAGACAACACAACCTTCACCTTCTCTGGATCCACCGACACACCTAACTCAGAAATGATGTGTCCCAAAAAGTGAACCTCACCAATCTAAAACTGACATTTTGATATCTTTGTGTAAATAATATGCTCTCTTAGTTTACTCAAGATGAAGTCAAGGTGTTTGGCCAGATCGTCATGAGTTCTGGAATACACAAAAATGTCATCAGCAAAGACATCCCAAAAATGATCCTGATACATGTGACATATCTGGTTCATCAAATCCATGATACATACAGGGAAATTTTCAACCTAAACTGTATCCCAAAAAAATCATAAACCCATACCTACTTAGGAAAGCTGTTCAGGAACATTAGAAGTTCTCACCCTCAACTGATGGTATCCCGATATCCAATCGATCTTAAAAAACATTGAGGCACCACTAAGCTGGTAAAATAGGCCATTGATTCTAGAAAGAGGTTATTGGTTCTTAACTATCATCTGGTTCATTGAAAGGCACTTTTGTGGGTTCCCTCAAATGATTAGAGGTTTTTGGGTACTTAGGTGTAGCAGAGTGGCTGATCAATGTCATCTCTCAAAGGAGGAAGTAAATTATAACAACTTCTTAAATGTATTATAAAAATAAAATAGAATATAATCAAAACACTACATGAATGTATGGGGTTTTTTATCATTTATAAAACACGAAGATTTTTACTGGAAGAATATTTCTTTTTTTTTGTTTTTAGTTTTGAAATGAAGTTCGATTAAAATGACAGAACAAGAAGATGTTTTTTTAGAAAATATTTTAAAAGGAATAATCGATCTAACTATACAAATTAATTTAATTATTAATAAGTATCATTTAAATAAATATCCACTTAATTATGATCCCCTAATTTGTTAACCCTCGAACCCTACGAGATTTAACTTAACCACAAAGATGAAATTACTTAAACCCTAGGCTTGCTTCAGAATACACAATCGCAGCACCATGTTTTGATTGTTGTTCTAAGGTTAGATTATGTTCAGTGGTTAATTAGAACACATATACATTCTGTAAATGAGTATCTATTGTGTTTAGGGATTATATTTGAACTGTAAAGATTTATCTCGTGCTGTCTTGTATTACCGATTAAGATCGCGCTCTCACAATTTACACAAAATCTCGACCTCGCGTTTTTTTGTGTTAATTGTTCAATTGCTTTATTAGATTCTTATAATTTTAAAAATAAATTAATGGATCATATTAAGTGAATTAATTTATCAAAATGATTCAAAATAATTAAATGAAAAGGGTATAAGATAGATCGATCACTAAGAAAACTACTCTTCTATAGGTGGTGTGCTCATCGTGGAGACATTTTGCATGAGCAAGGATTGAAAGGGTAGAACCTCATCTCGTATCCAATATTGATTCTCACCCAATTAGGAAGATTAAAAGAATAATAAAATGAAGAAACAAAGAAGATAATTTGAATAAAAATTCAAGATACAAACATGAATGAAAATAAATACAAAGAGGAGGTGAGAGAGGAGAGCCTTTTTGGAAGAGATGTTTGCACAAAGCCTTACTTCTTCCACGAATTTTGAGGGGATCCCAAGAGACACCCTTTCATCAAAACCTTTCTACATCCAAGACCAGACCTCACAAAGAGTGAAACCCCCATTTAAATAGATTTTTTGAGGGCTAGGGTTACATAACTTTTTAAAGTGTGAAATGAAAACTCATCCAAATATTATATTCCATGTTTCACCGCATAGTTGACCTCCAAAACGTGTGAATTTTCCATCCTTTTATAAGGATTATTTGTTCCTAATTATGTCACCGATATTTCCTCCAAATTTGGTCTCAATCCAACTCCGAATGAAAAGGATAAGGCCCAAATAGTGAAGTGGTGTCCAATATGGATGGTTCTGTCCAACTTTGTCTTCATGGCCCATTTTCTCCACTCAAATGTACGATCCAGCTCCCATGTCCTAAATAGAATTTGTATCCCATTAATTAAGAAACAAATTTACAAAATTTTATGTCAAAATAGTTTATATAACAATATTTATGCACGAAATATGATAGTAAATTTTAAAATTGTAAAACTGGATTTTTTATCAAATTTGCAAATGAATGATCTAATCCCATGTATTTAATAATTGATCATATTTAGCATAATGTGAGGAAATTATATAATTTATTATCAATAAAATATTCAATAAAATAGTGTTTTATCAACTCCCCCACACTTACCCTTTTTCACTTCTGGTCAAAACCTCATATCAAATAAACATCAATATCAAATCAAAAAAAAATTTTAAAACACATATCCTTGAGATCCAACAATTACACACCAAGAAACAAAAGATATCATGCCTCATAAAAAACCATTATTTCAAGTTATCCATTTATATCATTCAATATATTTCCAATTCATTCATCCTCCCATTCATAAAACAATTTACTCGATTGAATATTCTCTTATCACACAAATGTCAATTTTTAGAAATTTATTTCTCATCTAAACTCATACAAGGGTCACCAAAGGCTTGAAAGATTCCTACATCACCACCTGATGTGAGTAAAGGGAATATTTTTATCATGTGAAATTTTCATTTTTATTCTGTGGCTTTCAGTTGGTAGGATTAAGATTTGAAAAATTCTAAGTCTGAATGAGGAGGGCTTGACTCTTTTTGAAGAAAAATTACATTAATCTAATTTTTACTTTAATATGGTCTCCTCCTCAATCCCCATACCATCAATTCATGTTCATAATCATAAACAATAAAGGAATGTGCACACCATTCAACATTTCAGTAGTAAATATATCAATCTTCTCAAACATGAATTTCTTGAAAGCTCCAAATAGGCACAACTTTCTCTCTCTATTAGAAGCTCTAGAAAGGCACAACTTCACTTATCATGAAAGCTCCAGAAAAGGAATATCTTTCAATATGATGATTTTATTCATCAGAAAACATATCTCTTTAGAATTTAATTTTCCACCCAAATTATCACAAAATGTGGTAGCACAACACAATAAAGCTTCCACCGCACTTAAGTTCAACTTGATTATGCAATTTCACTTCAAGATTTGGTTGGATAGGGAAAATTGGATTGTAATGTAGCTGACCTAACAGGTTGTTCATATATTCCAAGGGATACAATGATTAAATGTTCAAGGTAGTCCATTATAAAAAATATTCTTGAAATAGGGGATTTCATACCAAACAAATGCCTCAGTCATTTAAACATAAGTACTTCAAACCCTCATGTTTTGACAAGAATAAATCAAATTCTGGTTAAATCAAGCATGGTTTGGTTCTCTAAAGATGTTTTGTAAATGTAAATAATATGGAAAATAATGGTTCAAAATTCTCACAAGAAAGTGATTTCAAATATAAAGATAGTGAGATGTGTCATGGGATTCAAAATTTAGTGTACTTTTTAGGAAATTACTAAATATTTGAGCTTTATACAAATTTATTTTCAGCATTCATTTAAGATTGGTTTCTGGGATAAGTTGTTTCACTTATTGATATGAATTTCAAAATGGTGATGAGAATTATTTCAGCTCAAAAGTTTCAAAAACACACAAAAAATTGAAAAATAAACACACAAAATTTTAAAAACACGCATTTTTTTGAAAATCATTAAAAAAAATAGGAAAACAATTGAAATTACTAAACTAAAAGGTTCCCTCCCCCACACTTAAAATATTGCATTGTCCTCAATGTGAACCCATGAGATGATATATGCACATGAAATGTATAATTTTAAATAAGACAAATAATAAAGAAGTGAAAGGGTTAAAAACAGCCTGATATGCTCAAGTGATGATGGGGTCATGTTGTGTGATGAAATCCACTGCATCAGTAGGAAGTCCCTCAATGTATCTCTTCAAAAATTTCTCATTGACATTAAATCTCCTTATTGTGTCCTCTTGTGAGATCTCCACTACACCATAAATTAAAACATTAGTCACAACATAAGGACCTAACCATATGGAATGCAACTTACCAGGCATCAAATTCAGTCATGAACTGTAGAGAAGGACTTTCTCTCCAACATGAAACTCCCTTTGTTGGATCATTTTTTCATGAGATGTTTTTGATCTTTCCTTATAGAGCCTTGAGTTATCATATGAAGACAACTGAATCTCCTCAATCTCATGAATTTGTAGCTTCCATAGGATTACATATTGGGTCAAATCCATGTTGCATTTCTTTATAGCCCAATAAGCCCGATGCTCAACTTCCACAGGGAGATGATACAATTTCCCAAAAACAATCCGAAATGGGGACATACCAATGGGTGTATTGTATGCTATCCTATAATCCCACAATGCATCATCCAAGTGCTTGCTATAATCCTTCCTATTTGGCTTCATGGTTTTCTCCAAAATTTGTTTCAACTCCCTATTTGAAGCCCCAGCCTGACCATTTGTTCCAGGGTGGTATGGAGTTGATTTTTTGTGTGTCACCCCATACTTAAGAAGGAGGGAAGCCAAATTATAATTGTAGAAGTGTGTCCCTTGGTCACTTATGATGGCCATTGGTACTCCAAACCTACAAAAAATCCATGTCTTGACGAAGTCCACTAAAACATGAGAATCATCAGTCCGAGTGGCCTTAGCCCCTACCCATTTACTCACATAATCAATAGCAACCAAAATATACAAAAAACCAAAAGAACTAGGAAAAGGGCCCATAAAATTGATGCCCCATAAATCAAAATCTCACATAATAATATGGGTTGTTGGGGCATTTCATGTCTCCTAGAAATGTTCCCAGTGTGTTGGAAACAAGAGCATGACTTACAAAACACATGGGCATCATGGAATAAGCTAGGCCAATATAATCCAGAGTCTAAGACTTTCCTAGCTATCCGTTGGGGTCCAAAGTGTCCACCACAAGCAAGTGTATGACAAAAATGTAAAATAGAATCAAACTCATTATCAGGAACACACGTCCTAATAAAATGGTCACTACACATTCTCCAAAGGTATGGATTGTCCCACACATAATACCGAGAGTCACTTTTTAATTTTTGGATAGAATGTTTCTTTAAATTTTTAGGGATTTTAGAGGCAACAAGTTAGTTAACTAAATCTATATACCAAGGATGCGTACTAGAGATAGAATAAATATTCTAATCGGGGAATGTGTCCCTAAGTGGTACCTGGTCCAAGGTGTCATCCTCTAGTGTGTGAGTAAGCCTACTCATGTGGTCTTCCACCAAGTTTTCCAGCCCCTTCTTTTCCTTTATCTAAATATAAAATTCTTGAAGAAGGTGCATCCATCGGATTAGCCTGGTCTTTGCATCTAGCTTCTTCAAGAGGTACCTCAGAGTGACATGGTCAGAAAAAACAACTACTTTAGATCTTAATAACTATGAACGGAATTTATCTAAAGAAAATATGATATAAAGAAACTCCTTTTATGTGGTTGTGTAGTTTGATTGGGCTGAATCTAGTGTCCTCGATGCGTAGGCAATCACATGTGAATGTCCCTCCAGCCTCTGAGATAAGATAGCTCCAACTGCGAAGTTAGAGGTGTCACACATATGCTCAAAAGGAATCTCCCATTGTGGGGGCTGTATGATTGGTGGAGTGGTCATACACTTCTTTATCTCATCAAAGGAATTCCTACAAGAATCATCAAACACAAAATCATAATCCTTTTGAATTAATCGTGACATAGGAATAACAATCTTACTAAAATCTTTGATGAAGTGATGATAAAATCCTACATACCCTAGGAAATATCTAACATCATGCACACATGAAGAATATGGTAAGGATGAAATAATGCCTATATTAGGTCTATCAACCTCTATCCCATGTTTTGACACCACATTCCCTAAGACAATCCCATGCTCTACCATGAAATGACACTTTTCAAAGATCAAGACTAGATTCTTATCAATAAAACGATTAAACACCTTTCCCAAAATACTTAGACATTCATAAAATGAGGTTCCATATACTGTAAATTCATCCATAAATACCTCCACATAGTTCTCAAGAAAATAAAAAAAAATACCCACCATGCATCTCTGGAAGGTACCTGGGGCGTTGAAAAGTCCAAATGGCATCCTACAGTAGGCAAATGTACCGAATGGAAAAGTGAATGTTGTCTTTTTCTGATCCTATGGAGCAATAGGAACCTGAAAATATTCGGAAAATCCATCCAATAAATAGTAGTGTGTTTTTCTAGCTAGTCTCTCAAGCTTCTGATCAATAAATGGGAGGGGGAAATGGTCTTTACGAGTGGACTGATTTAGTTTCCTATAATCAATACACACACGTCTACTATTTTTCACCCTCATTGGGACTAACTCATCTTTCTCATTTTTATCAACTGTAACACCACTATTTTTTGGCACAGCCTGAATAGGACATACCCACTGAGAATCTAAAATGGGAAATATTATACCTTCCTTGAGAAATTTCTCAACTTCTTTTTTAACAAATTCTAGAAGGGTTAGATTGAGTCTCCTTTGTGGCTGCCTAACAGGTTTAGCCTCATCCTCTAGGAGAATCCTATGCATGAAAATGGAGGGGCTCATACCTGATATGTCATCCAAGGTACACCGGATTTCCATGATGTTCTCCCTCAAAAGATTCAAAAGTTTTTCTTCATGTTCAAAAGGGAGATTGTTAGCAATGATAACAGGTAATTTTTCACCACTTAACAAATATGAGTATTTGAGATTAGGTTGAAATGGCTTGAGTTCCATTATAGGGGAGTGATGTATGGATAGAGAAATTGAAGGAATTGAAATATTTGCACAATTAACATAAGTATCAGAATATACATCATCAAAATCAGAGAATAAAGCATCAAATCCATCAGAATACTCGACAGCCATGTCATAATCAGATTTCACATGATCAAAATCAGAATATGATTCCATTTAAAAATCCAATCTGAGAGAGTCTTGTGCATTATAAATAGGTGTGGAAGTACTCTTAGACATCAAACTATAACCAATACTCATAATCTACCTAAGCATAGGACAATCAAAATCCCTGGAGTTTTTATTTGGTGGTTCAAAATGGGAGATAACAAATGCATAATTGTTCTCTGAGGGGTACTTCATGGAGTCCATAACATTAAATATCACAACTTCATCCCCAAACTCCATGTAAAGTGTACCCTCATTGACATTTATGGTATTTTTTGTATTTTTGAGGAAGGTTCTACCTAAGATAATGGGAACATGAGAACTTACCTGATCATACACCATTTTAAGCATGTAGAAATATACTGGGAAGATCATGTCTCTTACCCGAACAAGTACATCCTCAAGGACTCTAGCTGGATATGTTGTAGCTCTATTCACCAACTGCACCACTACTCTCATCGGTTTCAGCTAACCAACCTGAAAAGAATAGAATACAGAGTGAGGCATCACATTTATGGATGCTCCCAAATCACAAAGACCATCATAAAAGTGAAAATTCCCTATGGTGCATGGTATGGTGAATGTCCCTGGATCCTTACACTTTGTTGGCATTTCCAGATTTGGTGTAATGAGTGTTGAAAATTTCCTTCCAAGATTGAACCTCTCATTTACCTTGAGCCCTCTTCGATTGGTACAAAGTGCTTTTAATAATTTCACATACCTTGGGATTTTCTTGATGGCTTCAAGTAGAGGAATGTTGATATCCACATGCTTGAATGTATCTAAAACCTTCTTTTCATTGCATCTTCAGCCATATTCTTGGTTTGAACAACACTATTTGGAAAAGGAAGGGGCTTAAGAGGAACATCATCAATAATTTTCTTACCTTTATCTTTCTCCTTGGTTTTCTCATCAACTGGTTTTGAATAGGGCTTTCCTGGAGTTGAGGTGAATCCCTGTGGAATGATAGGTGCAGATATATCAGTTGTTTGCTTCCCACTTCTCAATGTGATGGTACTGACATTCCCCTTGGGATTTGGAGTAGGTTGGTATGGTATATTTCCATAATTCTTACATACCAATTCATAGAGGGTAGTGGAAATCTGGCTCATTTGAGTCTTTAACTCCCTCAGCTCCGAACCTTGACTCTAGCTCATTCTATTGATTAAGAATAATTTTCTTCAAAATTTCATTAGTGTTAGAATCTATCTTGGTTGGGGGATTCCCTTGTTGTTGGATTATTGATGTTTGAGATTTAAATCTCTTTTGGGGTTGTTGGAAACCCTGTTGGTAAGGTGGAGGCTGCTGGAAGTTTTGATGAAAATGGGGACTTTGTTGTTCTCCAGAGTCATACCTCATGTCTGATTGATCTTTCCACCCTTGGTTGTATGCCGGTGAAAAGGAATCAAGATTCTTTTGGGGATATGGTTGTTGTTGCTGCTGATATGGTCTCCCAAGAAATGCAGTTTCACAATCTTCTGTCTCTTGTAGTTGCAGGAAATAGTCAGTTGGGTGGCTTGTCTCAGTTAAAATTTCACAAGGCTTTGAAGGAGGGGGTTGGGATGTATTTTGTGCCAAAGCAATATACCTCACAATAGTTTTCAATTCATCCAACTTGGAATCAATTAAATTACTTTCAAGAGAAGATGGACTTACCTGATGTACTCCCCAGACATGTGGTGTACCTCGATCTAAAAATTGTTGGGAGTTTTGGGCCATTTTGTCGATCAATGCATGTGCAGCTACTGGTGTCTTTCCCACCAATGCTCCTCTAACTATGGAATCCACCATGATCCTCTCCATAGGTGTGATTCCTTCGTAGAAGTACTATATGAGGATTTTCTCACTGATTTGGTGATGTGGGAAGCTTGCACACAACTTCTTGAATAGATCCTGGTAATCATACATTGACTCCCCTTTTGCGTGCTTAATCCCCGAGATCTCCTTTCGAATGTATGTGGTCCTTAAAGCTGGAAAAAATATCTACAAGAAAATACATTTCAAATCATTCCAAAAAGTTACATCTTCAGGTTGTAAATAATACATCTAATCTTTCGTAGCTCCATCAAGTGAGAATGGGAATGCTCTTTGTTTGATTTGATCTTCAGAAACATTTCTGGGTTTAATGGTTGAGAAAACCACATTAAATTCTTTCAAATATTTGTTTAGGTCCTCACCAAATAATCCATGAGTCTTTAGAAGAAGATGAATTAACCCAGATTTCATTTCAAAGTCCGATTCGATATTCGGGTATGCAATACAATTTGGTTGATAGTTAATATCTGGTGCATCCAATTATAAAATAGTTCTATTAAGTTTATTTACATTATTTTCAGCCATTGGTTCTTGTTTTATGTTTGAGTTAAGAAGTTTTTCAAATTTCAATATTTTTGGAGTGGAGAAATTCTCCAACTATTTTAATGTTGAAACTTCCAGTAGACTGAGAATTTCTGATTCAAGCCCTAAGGTTGCGTTCAATCTCAGGGTCAATATCTAAGAGATCTTCGGGATTAGTTCATGTCATAAATCAAATAAAAATGAAAAGAAGGAAAGTGTACCATAGTAAACTAAAAATGAGTAGTTTGATTTGATGGTCCAAAAATAAGTATAAGAAAATAAAAGAAGGAAGAAAAAAATCAGATTGGGTAAAGAAGGAAGAAAGAAGAGAGGAAGAGAATAAAATGTAAAATAAAATAAATACCTCTAAGTGGTTGAAATAATTACTTTATCCCTTGGAAATAGCGCCAATTTTAAAGGCTCTATCATGGGTGCCCTCAAATGATTAGTTGTTTTTGGGTACTTAGGAGCAGCATAGTGGCTGAACAAGGTCGTCTCTCAAAGGAGGAAGTAAATTAAAACAAATCCTTAAAGGTATTATAAAAATAAAATAGAATAGAATTAAAACACTAATTTAGTTGTGAAATGAAGTTTGATTAAAATGACACAATAAGAAGATGTTTTTTAGAAAATATTTTAACAGGTGTAATACATCTAACTCTACCTCTTCATTTATGTATTAATCATTATCATTTAAATCAATATTCACTTAATTATGATCCCCTAATTTTTTAACCCTCTAACCCTACAAGAGTTAACATAACCACAAATATGAAATTACTTAAACCCTAGGCTAGCTTCGGAACACGCAATCGCAGCACCCTACTTTGATTTTTGTTCTAAGGTTAGCTTATGTTTAGTGGATAATTAGATCACATATCCATTTTTTATATGAGGTTGAATTGTGTTTAGTGATTTTATTTTAACTCTACAAATTTATCCCATGTGGTCTTGTGTTACCGATTAAGATCGCGCTCTCACAATTTACACAAAATCTCGACCTCGTGTGTTTTTGTGTTAATTGTTGAATTGATTGATTAGTTTATTATAATTTAAAAACTCAATTCAAGGATAATATTAAGTGAATTAAATTATCTCAATGATTTAAAATAAATAAATGATGGTGGTATAAAATAGACCGATCACTAATAAAACTACTCTTCCATGGGCGGTGTGGTCATCGTGGAGACGTTTTGCATGAGTAAGGATTGAAAGGGTAGAACCCCATATCGTCTCCAATCATGATTCTAACCTAATTATGAAGATTAATAAAATAATAAAATGGAAAAACACAGAAGATTAATTGAATAAAAATTCAAGATACAAACATGAAAGAAAAAAATACAAAGAGGAGGTGGGAGAGGAGAGCCTTTTTGGAAGAGATGTTTGCACAAATCCATACTTATTATAAGAGTTTTAACGGGATCCCAAGAGACACCCTTTCGGCCCCACCTTCCCATAGACTCGACCAGACCTCTCAAAGATTTAAAACCCCATTTAGATAGAGTTTTTTAGGGAAAGGGTTACATAAATTTTTTAAGTGTGAAATGAAAACTCGGCTAAATATTTTATTCTAAGTTTCACCGCATATTTGACCTCAAAAACGCGTTAATTGGACTACCTTCTAGAAATATTATTTTTTCCTAATTATATCCCCGATATTTCCTACAAATTGGGGCTCAATACAAGTTTGGATAAAAAAAGATACGACCTAAATAGTGCAGTGGTGTCCAATCTGGATGGTTCTATCAAACTTTGTCTTCATGGCCCATTTACTCCACTCAAATGTATGATCCAGCTACCATGTAATAAATAGAATTTTTATCCCATTAATTCAGGAAAATAGTTACAAAATTTAAATTTAAAATATTTTACAAAACAATATTTATGCCCAAAATACTACAGTGAATTTTAAAAGAGAAAAACTGGAATTTTTATCAAATTTTCAAATGAATGATCTAATCCAAAATATTTCATAATTGATCATATTTATCATAATGTGAGGAAATTATATCATTTATTATCAATAAATTTTTCAATAAATTTTTTTTTATCATTCATCTTCCTATAATCGACACATGGCCTCAGTGATTAGTCATCCTTATTAGAAAACAGCACAGGAGATCCCCAAGGTGATGTACTAGGATGAATAAACCCCTTATACTCTAAATCCTCTAGCCGAACCTTTAGTTCAAGGTGATATTCTATTGCCATTTGATATGGAGGAATGGAAACTGGATCTACTCCTGGTAACAAATCAATCGTAAACTTTGTATATCTCTCAGGTGGTAGTCCTAAGAAGTTTGAAGAAAACACAACTGGAAACAAATTCAAAACAAGAGGGAAGACTGGCTTCTTTTTCTCCCCATCATCTAACATAAGGCATGATAATTGGGCTATGATTTCTCCCAATTTTTGCTATAGTATCCCTATGTGGCCCACTCGAGTATCCCACTCACCATGAAGGAAATGAGTGTCTCCATCGAGAGATGTAAATGTTACTCGACATCAGTAACAGTCGATATGGGATTGATACAACACCAACTAATCCATACCCTATATTATGTCAAAACATATCATATCTAGAACCAACATATTCTATAGTAAATGATATCCACCAACCTCCACGGTACAACCCTTACACTTCCTGATATCCTCAACTCGTACCCCTAATAGAATATCAGGTGAAATTACTCCACAAGAACTCTCCACGGTTAATCCTAACACAACTATGAATTGAGAAGAAATAAAATAATGCATAGCACCTATATCAAATAAAGAACTAGCGAGCATAGAAGCTAAAATAATCATACCTCGAATAGTGGATGGTCTTACCTCACCACCATCAGGTGTATTCTGAACTACATGGAGATGACCCACCCCTCTACCTTGGGCTCTAGTCTGAATACCCTGCACTCCACTGCCCTATTGGTATAGATGATCTCGCCTCAGAGTTCCACATCCACCACCTCAACTAGTATGATACGTGGAGCTCCAACTACCTGTCTGATACAGGGTAACCGACCCCCTACCTGCACTTGGAATCTTCCTATGTCTTCCCTCATTTCCCGACTATCGTTGGTTCCTACAGAACCTCTACACATGTCCTAGCATGTCACACGCTCGGTACTCAACTGGTGGTATGGGACATCGGCCACACATGTTCTCCAACCTTCCACACTGATAACAAATTATACGGTTACGACCCTCAGATACTTTCCCTCTATTTTATCCACTCTATGAACTTCCACCCTTGTAAAATTTTCCAAAAAAACACTTCCTACTCTTAGAAGCCACACCACTTACCTACCTAGATTTCACCATTGGTTCACTACCTGAAGCTCCCTTTAGATTCCCCTCTAAGATAAGGGCTTGTTCCACCACCTCAGTAAACCTTTTCAAACAGAAGATATTCACATGAGACATGATCTCATGTCTCATCCCATCCTAGAAATTTTTCTCCACAGTTGTCTTGTATCCTATAAATGTCAGAGTGACGCATCGCAAATCGGTGAAATGAATAGCATCTTTCATCACTAAAATCGTCCCTTGGGTTAAATTCATGAAATCCATAGCCTTCTCCTACCTCAGTTTTTTGGGTAAAAGCGGTTGAGAAACTTCTTCTGAAAATCTTTCCACATCATTCCTTCGTCCTTATCTATTTGAACAATGATGTCCCACCAATGCTTTTCTTGACCTCTCAACATATTGGCCACTAACTTGACTCGCTTCTAGATAGGAGTCTCTAGATGGTCATGAATAGTTTGGATAGACTCTATCCAGAACTCTTCTGCCTCTGGCCCTGTAGAGACCCGTATCTTGACGTACATGGACATTACATTACATTTGCGGAATACTTAGTACATAACAAAAACACACACACAAGGATCGTAATAGTTTAGTGTCTTTGGAAACTCGGGATAAAATCTTCTAATCGTGGGGAAAGATCTTCAACATCTCCCATAAAGATCTTCCCTTTTTTTTACCTAAAACCTTTCTTTATGTCCTGGGGAAAAGAAAACATAAAAGGGTGAGCTCAAATGCTCAGTAAGGGTATACAAAAGAAATAAAAATCATATCATATCTTTTTGAAAATCATAACCTGCAAAAGAGATCATAAAATCTTAACATGGAACAAATCATAGAAGTGAAAATGAGATCACCATAATCATAACATGAAACTTGAAACTTTGTGGCATGCACACATAATCATGGAAAATCATTTCTTGTTAGTCATGACTCATTGCCAAGACTATCTTAGTGGACAAAGTCCCTTTCTGAATCGAGTAACCCTCGTTTCAGTCCTGTTTCACTGAACCGGTATAACCTACCATTCCAGCCATGTCTATCTCATGAGATATAAAATCTTTACCCAATGCATTGGAGGGAGATATAGGTCTCACCCATCTTATAATGAATCCTTTCTTATGTGTGCCACATAATCATAAACCATACATCATAGCGTAACCCATGTAATAAAAATGGGATTCTTAAACAACATGACATCATAAAACAATTCATATAGGATAAAGGAATTCATAAACATAATTCCATCACAACATAGTCAAATCAATGTAAAAATATGGATAGAAACAGAACCCTTTATTATCTTAGATGGAAAATAATTTTGATAAAACACTTGAATTGAATTCTTGAGGAAAATATCCTTTCTTCTTCAAAATCAATTTCTTTTCACAAAACATCATGCAATTTTAAAAGAAAGATATTTTATTGAAAATAGTCATGAAATCTTTTAGAGGAAGCTTCATTAAAATAAGGCTTTATAAAACAGTAGAAATCCGTTCGTGCCGTATAAGTTAAAAAAAACATTCTTCGTACTTTTTTCGGAAAAGTCAAAAAGTACCTCGTACAAAAAACAAAAAAAGATTCCTTTCATATCCTTTACTAAAAACTCATAGAAGGGTAAAATTGGATTTAAACAATTTTAGGTGGATGGAAATAATATTACATATTGAGGGAACATGGATGTGGATGATAAAATACACCCCAGTAAATACTTACGAATAAACAATCTCGGATAAAAATGAGATTGTGATATTTCCCTTACCTTATGTCTGACTTGCTTTGTAAGTGTCCAAACCTCCTGTATAATGATTTAAATCATGTTATTGACTTATTACAGAATCATATTCATTGTTATGATATCATATATGGTTCACTTATGACATTATATTACCCGTTCTTTTGTAAATTCCATGTTAAAGAAGCGTTTTGGGTAAAATCGTTTCATTTATCGTAGGTGTTTTGACTTGTTGTTCTTGACATCATTATTACTTATATCATGATTTACTTACTTCCAGAATATAAAATATGATTTATATATCATATATATTCAGTATATATATATATATAATAGGTAGATAAATAAAATGAAAAACACCGTTCATGGAGACGGTAGTCCGTACGTACGCATGAACGTTGTTTTCCTTTCCTTATTGTCTTGAAATGGAAGTAAGTAGATGACATACATATGTATATATATACATAAATCCAGTAGCTTTATAATGTCATATATTTCATTATTATTTCTTATATATACTTTATAATCATTCTTAAATGGTTAATATGGAGAATGAATCTCATCGCGTCGTGGAGACGGTAGTCCGTACGTACGCACGAGCGATGATATCATTTCTATAAGTATTGAATTGAATTGGAGTGAATTATACAATATATCAGAATCAATATGATGTTTTAATAACTATGTATAGTTATTCTTTACACCATTATACCCATCCATGTAAGGTGGTGGTGGAAAATAGATTACACCACGGCGTGGAGACGGTATTCCGTACGTACGCACGCGCGGTGATTTCTTTTTCCGTAGGATGGATAGATGGTGAAATAGGGTTGTTTCATACTTATAATAACATATCAGTATATGAGTGATACTGATGTTATTACTTCATAATGAAACAACCTAAGAAGAATAAGTGATGAAAGAATTGGTAGCGGTAATTACCTCTTCTTTGAAGCGCCTTTTGGAGACCTCCTCTTAGGGAACTAAAATTGGTCTTTGAGTAAGACCAGAACCTCTAGGATTATTATAGGGAAGTGGAGAGGAGAAAATGGCAGGGGTTGGCCGAGCTTGAGTGCTCAAATTGGTGTGAGGAGGAGGGGGAGGAGGTGTCCTTTTATAAGGGAGGAGAGGGGCACCTTAGGAATATCTCAAAATATTATTTTATATTAAAGTCAAAATCGGTTTATAATGGCTCCAAAGGGTCTTATTTCGAAGCTAAAGTGGGGATGGGTCGAAATCCTATCAACCAATAGTATTTAGACAAGTTTATGGTATTATGTTAACCTTATCAATTAGATTTAACTCTAAGTTAAATAATTTAACTTTTACCGTGTCTTTTTGTTTTCTTTCACTATATGGTTAATAAACTTACTATAACATGCCAAACGAACCCCAAATTGTATATTATTAATACATATATCCTTATCTAAGTCATTTGGCCGAACCTTAGATTTTTAGGAATAAAATAACAATTAATAATATAATATTTGATTTAAAAACTATTTTGTGTCAATTTTGACACTATTTGATATATGATTTTTGTGAAAGTCATAACAGAATTATATGTTCGAACCAAGTTGATTAAATCAACACTAATATATCATAGTAACCTATAAAATTAGTGTAATTCATAAAAAGTCTTAAATTACATTTATTTTGGTATTTATATTATCAATTATTTCAATATTTCATTAATAAGATAATTACTGCATCATCTTTGTGTCATAAAGAAATTATATTATTTGATGTCTAAAAATTAAAAATAAAATACCATCATGTAGGAAATCTTTTTAGCTTTCTAATGAATATTTATAGTCGAATTTATCTTATGTATAACCCCATATTAAAAATGATTTACTTATTAAACTTTGATTTTAACTATTTTAACCCTTCTTTAAATAAATTAATAATAAATGTCCAAATCTAATCCAAGTGGGCCTAAATGGTCATATTTTATTCCTAAGTTTGTTTTTGGTCGAATTACACTTTTCCAATAGAATTAGGACATGTGTTAGGGTAATATTAATATCATATTTACCCTTAGTTACCCTATTTACTATTAACCGTGGTAAAAAAAGTAAAAAGTTACTATTCACCAAAAAATTATTTTCATCTCATTGAACCACATTTTAGTCCTTGATATTAACCGTGTCTCTCGGATTTTCGAAATTCTATTCACAGAAGTGGTAAAATTAAGTTTTATGAAAAATTCAGTTTTTAACCTACCACTTAGTAGTTTCACTATTCATCAAAAATTGATGTTTTTCAGAACAATGCCAAAATTTCATCCCAAGCTATATTTCATATTCCGAATTCAAAAATGAAGTCTATTTTACCAAATTCATAACATAAAAGTTGCATTAATTAATTTTATAATTAAATCCCGCTGTTAAAACAAATAGCGTGTTTTTAAGAAACAATATCTATCAAAAGATTGACACTTGTTTATGTCTAGTTTAAATGTGAAATTACATCCAATGACCAACATTGTATTAAATTGTAAAAATATATTCTAAATATACTTTAAAACCACTCAAATTAATGATTTATCACTATTAATTATTTCGATTAAAAAAGTTGTTTTTAATTATAATTTAGTAATTTTCACTATTCATCAGAATATGAAAGTTATCCGAAAAGTACCAAAATTTCACCTTAGGCTAAATTCGATACTCCGAATCCAAAAATGAAGTCCATTTTGAGAGCTAAAATTTCTAAAATTTAAAAAGTGGTTATTACTATTCATAACGGCTAGTTTTAATAATATTTTAATAGCATATCATTGTTTCGTAAAACTCAGTATTACGTACCACACACGCTATCGAGGAAGGTTGCGATTGCGTGTAATGCAAGGCAAGTCAAGGATGCGTGTTGTGAAAGCTCCTTTTGGTGTAGTGTAAAACACAAGACATTAGTGAAATAAAAAAGAATATTTTTCATAAAATCTCGGGCTGTTACATTCTACCCCCCTTAAAATGAATTTCGCCCTCGAAATTCGTTGGGGTTATAAATGGTTTACTATTCGAAAGTTTCTTTAATAGAAACCCACATCGTAAAAAGGAATACCAAAACTTGGCTTTAAAAACTAAAGTATGAAATGTAACGATTACCCAAATAAACTAATCACTGGGTTTCCACATAGGTGAAAATATGGATATGGAAGAGAAATCTAACCATCATGTTCTGATGGAGAGTGGTAGAGAACATGGCTATGGAAAAGCCAGTAATCACAAATCCATAAATTTGTGACGATCTAAGGTACCATCTGATTCATCAGGTATATGAGAACTAGGACAACATTTTTGGTTTTCAAGATCATTTCCCTAAAGTTAAAGAATTTGAATTAGAATAAATACTTACTTTATTTTGGTACAATCTCACTGTTGTTCGTGCCTTTAACAATTTCCACTTCATCTCTTCAATAAATGAAGTTGAATTTGTTATTCGTGAAGTGTTAGAATATCATGTGATAGAATGACGGGTCATTCCATCTGTCTCAAAAGGTTAGCAAAATTTATATACATAAGTCGATCTATAGTGGGATTAATCATATATGGTTCCTAAAATGGGCTTATACTTCATATATCATACTTCTTAATATAATAACACTAGTTTCTACTAAACAGGGACTTCCTGTAGGTCAGTGGTAGGCGATAAAGGCCAGTCGCACTTCGGTCGTGGGTTCGATTCCTACAGCCTTGTCCGAAGCGATGGGCTGTCGCCCGTCCTGCAGGTTGTCCTTTTTATAAAACTATATTACTATAACATCCCATCAATAATATCGAAAAAACTTCTATCCTTAAACAATACTAACTTTTGTCCAACATAATTCATTCCAATCTTTAGGCTTATCCATAATACTGCAGTCCATTCTCATAACATAGTGAAAACGATTACCAGAGATTTAATACCATCATTGATCCCCATATATCATAAGATATATCTTGTTGGTCACATTCCAAACATTCAAAGGCCTTAATATTGTACTCTCTTGAATACCCATTGAACCTTAGTGAAAACTTGAATGCAGTTAAAAGTTAACACTTTCCACATACCAAAATCCTCAAAATTCTATATACTCAAACCATGATATCACTTAGTCCTTATATCAATCATGAGCTCATGAATACTATCAAACATTTAATTTTCTCCTTATCCCTTCATTATGCGCATATCATCTACATTCCAAAAATATCTGAATAACCTTTCATGGATACTGGTAACATTAATTATACACTTTCAAAACACAAGGAAAGACAACAATGTAACAATCCATAGATGTCTCTTTATTCCAAAATTACACATGATAAACATGTAATCATTCCACTACATTCTCAAACCATTGACCGAGCTTCAAAAATTCTTTCATCTCACATATCATTTGTAGTCTCTTCATCATCATCCACATAAATACTACCCATATGACCATACTGATTCTCTTCATGAGTCTTTCCCTTAGGGAATTTGTTTGCATAATGCCCATACATTCCACATTTAAAACACTTAACCATTTTTGATGTCGTAGCAATACCATTATCCTCATCCATGGTGTTAACCGACCCTTTTCCTTTGCACTTACTTGCTTTGTGTCCTTCTTTTCCACACCCAAAGCATCTTCCAGTTCCCTTTAAACATTCTCCTTGATGCCTCTTCCCACAAGATTTACATAGGGGAAATTGAACTTTCTTTCCTCTATGATCATCATGGAACTCCATCTTTCTCTTATTAGTCGAGTCAGGAAACTTACCAAATTTTACTTTATTGATCATGTTGTGAGATTGCTGATTCGGCATAATAATGATGTTTTGACATCCAAATCCCATTTCATTTGGTTGCTCATGAAGAATATCATTCCATTGTCCATCATTTCCTCCATTATCGTGAATCACCTTGTTTCCATCCATTTTCTAAAACCCAAAAAGAATAGTGTGAGAGGCAAAAATCATAATAAAGGGGGAGTAACTTAAATATCTAACATCTTTGGTTTAATCTAATATCGTTACCATAGTTCTAGGACTATATCCTATACGTATACTTATCCTTAGGGACATCCCTAGACATACCTTAGAAATAACTCTAGGGATCTCACTAATGTTTTCGCATCCTAGTTTCCAAAGGTTGACTAAACCTTTCCTCTGATACCAACTGTAGAGACCCTTATCTTGACGTACATGGACATTACATTACATTTGCGGAATACATAGTACATAAAAAAAACACACACACAAGGATCGTAATAGTTTAGTGTCTTTGGAAACTCGGGATAAAATCTTCTAATCGTGGGGAAAGATCTTCAACATCTCCCATAAAGATCTTCCCTTTTTTTTACCTAAAACCTTTCTTTATGTCCTGGGGAAAAGAAAACATAAAAGGGTGAGCTCAAATGCTCAGTAAGGGTATACAAAAGAAATAAAAATCATATCATATCTTTTTGAAAATCATAACCTGCAAAAGAGATCATAAAATCTTAACATGGAACAAATCATAGAAGTGAAAATGAGATCACCATAATCATAACATGAAACTTGAAACTTTGTGGCATGCACACATAATCATGGAAAATCATTTCTTGTTATTCATGACTCATTGCCAAGACTATCTTAGTGGACAAAGTCCCTTTCTGAATCGAGTAACCCTCGTTTCAGTCCTGTTTCACTGAACCGGTATAACCTACCATTCCAGCCATGTCTATCTCATGAGATATAAAATCTTTACCCAATGCATTGGAGGGAGATATAGGTCCCACCCATCTTATAATGAATCCTTTCTTATGTGTTCCACATAATCATAAACCATACATCATAGCGTAACCCATGTAATAAAAATGGGATTCTTAAACAACATGACATCATAAAACAATTCATATAGGATAAAGGAATTAATAAACATAATTCCATCACAACATAGTCAAATCAATGTAAAAATATGGATAGAAACAGAACCCTTTATTATCTTAGATGGAAAATAATTTTGATAAAACACTTGAATTGAATTCTTGAGGAAAATATCCTTTCTTCTTCAAAATCAATTTCTTTTCACAAAACATCATGCAATTTTAAAAGAAAGATATTTTATTGAAAATAGTCATGAAATATTTTATAGGAAGCTTCATTAAAATAAGGCTTTATAAAACAGTAGAAATCCGTTCGTGCCGTATAAGTTAAAAAAAAAACATTCTTCGTACTTTTTTCGGAAAAGTCAAAAAGTACCTCGTACAAAAAACGAAAAAAGATTCCTTTCATATCCTTTACTAAAAACTCATAGAAGGGTAAAATTGGATTTAAACAATTTTAGGTGGATGGAAATAATATTACATATTGAGGGAACATGGATGTGGATGATAAAATACACCCCAGTAAATACTTACGAATAAACAATCTCGGAGAAAAATGAGATTGTGATATTTCCCTTACCTTATGTCCGACTTGCTTTGTAAGTGTCCAAACCTCCTGTATAATGATTTAAATCATATTATTGACTTATTACAGAATCATATTCATTGTTATGATATCATATATGGTTCACTTATAACATTATATTACCCGTTCTTTTGTAAATTCCATGTTAAAGAAGCGTTTTGGGTAAAATCGTTTCATTTATCGTAGGTGTTTTGACTTGTTGTTCTTGACATAATTATTACTTATATCATGATTTACTTACTTCCAGAATATAAAATATGATTTATATATCATATATATTCAGTATATATATATATATATATAATAGGTAGATAAATAAAATGAAAAACACCGTTCATGGAGACGGTAGTCCGTACGTACGCATGAACGTTGTTTTCCTTTCCTTATTGTCTTGAAATGGAAGTAAGTAGATGACATACATATGTATATATATACATAAATCCAGTAGCTTTATAATGTCATATATTTCATTATTATTTCTTATATATACTTTATAATCATTCTTAAATGGTTAATATGGAGAATGAATCTCATCGCGTCGTGGAGACGGTAGTCCGTACGTACGCACGAGCGATGATATCATTTCTATAAGTATTGAATTGAATTGGAGTGAATTATACAATATATCAGAATCAATATGATGTTGTAATAACTATGTATAGTTATTCTTTACACCATTATACCCATCCATGTAAGGTGGTGGTGGAAAATAGATTACACCACGGCGTGGAGACGGTATTCCGTACGTACGCACACGCGGTGATTTCTTTTTCCGTAGGATGGATAGATGGTGAAATAGGGTTGTTTCATACTTATAATAACATATCAGTATATGAGTGATACTGATGTTATTACTTCATAATGAAACAACCTAAGAAGAAGAAGTGATGAAAGAATTGGTAACGGTAATTACCTCTTCTTTGAAGCGCCTTTTGGAGACCTCCTCTTAGGGAACTAAAATTGGTCTTTGAGTAAGACCAGAACCTCTAGGATTATTCTAGGGAAGTGGAGAGGAGAAAATGGCAGGGGTTGGCCGAGCTTGAGTGCTCAAATTGGTGTGAGGAGGAGGGGGAGGAGGTGTCCTTTTATAAGGGAGGAGAGGGGCACCTTAGGAATATCTCAAAATATTATTTTATATTAAAGTCAAAATCGGTTTATAATGGCTCCAAAGGGTCTTATTTCGAAGCTAAAGTGGGGATGGGTCGAAATCCTATCAACCAATAGTATTTAGACAAGTTTAGGGTATTATGTTAACCTTATCAATTAGATTTAACTCTAAGTTAAATAATTTAACTTTTACCGTGTCTTTTTGTTTTCTTTCCCTATATGGTTAATAAACTTACTATAACATGCCAAACGAACCCCAAATTGTATATTATTAATACATATATCCTTATCTAAGTCATTTGGCCGAACCTTAGATTTTTAGGAATAAAATAACAATTAATAATATAATATTTGATTTAAAAACTATTTTGTGTCAATTTTGACACTATTTGATATATGATTTTTGTGAAAGTCATAACAGAATTATATGTTCGAACCAAGTTGATTAAATCAACACTAATATATCATAGTAACCTAGAAAATTAGTGGAATTCATAAAAAGTCTTAAATTACATTTATTTTGGTATTTATATTATCAATTATGTCAATATTTCATTAATAAGATAATTACTGCATCATCTTTGTGTCATAAAGAAATTATATTATTTGATGTATAAAAATTAAAAATAAAATACCATCATGTAGGAAATCTTTTTAGCTTTCTAATGAATATTTATAGTCGAATTTATCTTATGTATAACTCCATATTAAAAATTATTTACTTATTAAACTTTGATTTTAACTATTTTAACCCTTCTTTAAATAAATTAATAAGAAATGTCCAAATCTAATCCAAGTGGGCCTAAATGGTCATATTTTATTCCTAAGTTTTTTTTTGGTCGAATTACACTTGTCCAATAGAATTAGGACATGTGTTAGGGTAATATTAATATCATATTTACCCTTAGTTACCCTATTTACTATTAACCGTGGTAAAAAAAGTAAAAAGTTACTATTCACCAAAAAATTATTTTCATCTCATTGAACCACATTTTAGTCCTTGATATTAACCGTGTCTCTCGGATTTTCGAAATTCCATTCACAGAAGCGGTAAAATTAAGTTTTATGCAAAATTCAGTTTTTAACCTACCACTTAGTAGTTTCACTATTCATCAAAAATTGATGTTTTTCAGAACAATGCCAAAATTTCATCCCAAGCTATATTTCATATTCCGAATTCAAAAATGAAGTCTATTTTACCAAATTCATAACATAAAAGTTGCATTAATTAATTTTATAATTAAATCCCGCTGTTAAAACAAATAGCGTGTTTTTAAGAAACAATATCTATCAAAAGATTGACACTTGTTTATGTCTAGTTTAAATGTGAAATTACATCCAATGACCAACATTGTATTAAATTGTAAAAATATATTCTAAATATACTTTAAAACCACTCAAATTAATGATTTATCACTATTAATTATTTCGATTAAAAAAGTTGTTTTTAATTATAATTTAGTAATTTTCACTATTCATCAGAATATGAAAGTTATCCGAAAAGTACCAAAATTTCACCTTAGGCTAAATTCGATACTCCGAATCCAAAAATGAAGTCCATTTTGAGAGCTAAAATTTCTAAAATTTAAAAAGTGGTTATTACTATTCATAACGGCTAGTTTTAATAATATTTTAATAGCATATCATTGTTTCGTAAAACTCAGTATTACGTACCACGCACGCTATCGAGGAAGGTTGCGATTGCGTGTAATGCAAGGCAAGTCAAGGATGCGTGTTGTGCAAGCTCCTTTTGGTGTAGTGTAAAACACAAGACATTAGTGAAATAAAAAAGAATATTTTTCATAAAATCTCGGGCTGTTACAGGCCCACCCTCCCCAGTAATGGTCGGAGGGTACTGCAGCAAAAACTCCCAAGTCAGCTCAAAAATACTCAGTGCAACCTACCATGGGTCTCGTTCCATCATCAGTATAAAATGAGAAAATTTCTCACAAAACTTATCTTCCCTATATTCCTGAATCACGGAATTCTCTTTATCCACTACTGGAGGATAATTCTCTGCAATTTCCTCATGTATCTCAACCAGCACACATCTTCATGGTGGCATTTCTCTACAATTCCAAACACAAGCTTCAGAACATAGGCCATAGATCTTTCACGAAAATATAAAGGAAGGATTATCACTACCCATAAACAAATCATTTATCATACACTACACAAATGATCGTGATCATAACTGGGACACAACCCTTGGACACCCTACCAAGGTAATGTCTAACATGGGTAACCAACTCAAATGGTTCCAAACCTCACACCTTACACCATTTCAATACTATTTCAATATCACTACTCACTTGGGCCACTTTAATACACTTACTACCCCCTTATCAAGAACAATTATTTGTTTATTATCCAATATTTTATTTCCCCTTTTTTATATTTGTACCATTTTATTAGTTCGAATTTTCATCATCTTCAAGAAATCAAATGCATCGTACTCTCTATATCCCACACACATGTCCCGTGTGTGAAACTAATATAATGCATGACACTTGTCTACATTGGTTCATATAATGACGCATGAATGCACAACCTCATGCTATTACGGTCACAATAAAACTATCACAAACCCATAAAATCACACATCAACTGGATCACCTGATTGTGAAATATCATCAAATGTAACAACACACAACAAGAACAAAATATCCTACCTAGGATTACTTGGGTTTCCCCTAGTACATTGGTTAGATACACCCAAGCACGAGCTTTTTTACTAAGGCCTGACACCTTCCGAACCTCCTATCAAACATCCCAAATTATTAATAAAGAAAAAAGGCTACCTTTGATACCACTTTGTAACATCCCCAACCTGAGAGGAACTACACCAGTTCCCTGATCCAGGTCGCCACATGGCCTCAAGCATGCCTCCCCATACGTTAGAGGTTTCTGACAAGCGGTGAGGGTCTAAGAGTCAAGTGGGGAGACTATACCCTCTTTTTTAGAATATGACACAGCCAAAAATATAAACAATAGTGGAATCAATATAAACAAAATGATGAACATTCATAAATAACCAACCCCCAACTAGGTAAAAACTATATCCAATAGTAAATATTCCATGTCATGCAACAATGTCAAGCGAACAATAGAAAAAGAATGGAAATTAGTGGAATACCCCGAACAATCTTGGATTTAAGTCCCAAACTGCATCCATTCACATACCGAACCCGAATCACTTCTCTAGAACAAGTCCCTTTCCTCTTTCCTAACCTTCAACCATGAAATCTGCTTGGGTACCCAATGGTGGTCCGAGCAGGGTGTGAGTACAACTTAGTAGGCTACCACCAATAGTGTATACAAAATATCCAGTCAAATAGACAGTGCATGCAAGTGATAAATAATGGCAAGTAAAGGGAAGTATTTCAATGATCCATTCCGTATTATGGTCCTTTAATTTATACAACAATTTAAGCAAAGTTCACTACTTACACATCTCACGGTTTAGTTCCCTCTTTTATCATCTGTTCAATGGATTAGGCATGTTCAATATTATTAAGTCATATGAGAATAATCAAGTCCTATATCATGAGGAATCACATCACAATTACCTCATAATCCACACCTCTAAACCTTAGTCTTGGTGGAATGTAACTGTTAGGGGAATAGAACTTTGTCTCCTTCACTAACCTGTGCATTTAGATGGCAGAGCTTAGAACCTTAGTCAAACTCGACCTATGGGTGTAGAACCTCATCTATACACCCCACTATACCAATCCATGTGCACATTCTTATTTATTAATTTCCACAACAACCACATTACAACCAAGCATAGCCAATATCATTAGCAACATCACAATAATATCAAATAAATGGTAAAATTAACATTATGCCACAATCCATTACACATTCATCATTTATACCCCATAACCATTTATCCATATTTCCCATTTCCCATTTCCCATTCCTATATCACTAATCATATTCACAAACAGCATTGTCTCTTAACATATTCTCATTAATCCCATTTATCACATTTACATGCCAACCAAAAAATCCATGAGCCTTTACCAACATTAAACACAACTATCCACAACCCTTTTAACTCATTTCATAACCCAATTAACAACTTTACTTAAATTTTACAACATCATGAGTAAAATTCATACCTTATATTTCTGTTATCCCATTCGGAAGGGTCGGTGCACCCCATGGGTGGGCCTAAAATAAGTCACAACAACCTCCATGCATCCCATAGGGATCATGAGGAATTCATTTGGGTATTTAGACACTCAATAAATCACATTCATCTAACGACACCAAGAACACATCAATAAGAGATCAATAATAATACCCTATATGAAAAAATATAAATATAAACTGTGGGATATAACTTTTAGACCACCTACCTCAAATTTTTTTGTGAATGCACCCTTAATTGAGGCCATAGATCCCAATCTAAAATCCCTTTGAAGCTTCACTCCAGATCTTCAATTAGAAACTGATGGAACTTCAAATGGCCTAGAATCAAATTAGAATCACATGTTTTAATATCTTGGAATCTTGGATCATTACTAGGTTTCAAAGTAGGAAGGAGGAGAATCCTGAGTTAGGGTTAAAAACCCCATAGTGGCTTTTTTGTAAATTTCTCAAAGTTAATGGGCCACACTATTTACCCACACGGTTTTACAAACCGTTCCCAACCCATGTGGATGATACTGTCCAAAAACATCCCCTTTTCATGATTACCTGGACTGATTCACATGGTTAGCACTAACTGTACACAAACCATGAAAAATACCAGAAACTCATTTGTCTTCCCTTTTTCGTGTCCTGAACCCCCAGAACACCTTCTAATATTCACATGAACATGGGAAAACACTTATTTAATCAAAATAAGGTACATAAACTTAAACATTATCAAAACATACCTTATGGGGAAATCTGGGATCTTACAACACATTTACATATATAATATTAAATCATTTTCACAAATACAAAAGAAAGAATGTCATTAACTAGAACTTAGATAAACCATATGTCAATAATATTAATAATGAGTAACTCCCTATAATGTAAGGTTCAAACCTATGTATACCTTATTTGAACATAGCTCAAGATATTTAATAGGTAATAAATTCTCTTGGTTAACCCAAAGAGGGGTTAATGCACATATGTTTGTTCTACATCCTCTCCCAAGAAAGAAAATGTGCCTATAAATGGGACTACATCCTATTTATCAGAACCATTGAAGAGAAATATATAGGGAAATGGGATAAATATTCTCAAATGAGTAAATATTGATTATCTAGTAATTCCTTGTATATAAATATTGAATACCTAGTAACCCCCCATATTTTGATGTAGAGCAAGTGTAAACATACTAACCAGCTGATATAGCCCAAAACTTATCTTAATGACAATGTCAAAAACATATATATTTAAATAATTATGATATTCCTCATCTTAAAAAATATCAGTCATAATATATGATTCTTTATCAAGGAAACATAACTGATAGTTCGAACCATGTATAAATTGTAACATGGAAACAATGGGGTGGAAATTATATACATGTATATAATAATGATACAATACCAGTATAGCATGATCCAATATCATATGTATATAAAAAATAATCAATATTTTAATAAAAATATAATATATGGCATGAAGATTATCAATACATACTAGTTATAAGGTAAATGAAGTAATAATTGTTCACCCAAATTTACCCTACAGGTTGAAGTAGTAACATGCAGTACAACTAGGGTTGTTGATTCCAAAGAGAGTTAAGATACAATTTAAAGAAATGAAACCATTATATAAATTGATTTGGATATAATTTTCCAACTTATGGTGGTGATATTATTTTAATTCATGGAACACACAATGATCCTCGTAAAATAAATTAAGATGAATGGGTTGATCCTAAGTTGTTTCTAGGGAAGATTGGATAGATTTATTTTTTATAAAATTTAATTTTATTTAATTCAAGAAGGATCCATTCAATGAGATATGAACTATCCTCATCACTCACTACTTTAATCCCTACATAATTCTAATTTTAATAACCTATACACTTGAAGAATCAATTTCATGAACACTTCAAGGTATGTGATCATATCAGTACTCAAAATGTGTGGACATAAAATTCATTAAGTTTGATGAAGAAAATAAATCATTGAATGAAAATATCAACTCCTCCAAATCAATTTTTTTGGTATTTTCAAAAGCCACTTTAAGTTTGAGTGGGAACCTCACATTCAACAGGATACCACCAATTCACAACCCAGATTACAGAGTACAAAAACATAATACAACAAAAACCAACATCCCAAATTTGAAACTCAAAAAACAACAGTTCCATGTTTCCCATCACCTCAATACACTAAATATCGAGTGGAGCACTACCTTGAGATGAACCCCCTGATATTACCACTTCATTGGAAAGAACCCAACTGGAGATAATCCCTTCATAGCTACCATCATGGAAAACCCACCCCGTCGTCACTTCACCATCATCATCACTGTTGACACTGATGCCAAGCACTACCCAAAAACAAACATCACCGAAACAAGAGACCCAATCTAACTTCAAAAATGAATGATCATCAAAAAAAAGATATCAAATAGATAATAATAGGAAATATTCACTAATTTTATTGAGGAATAAACACAAATAAAATATGAAAAACAAGAAACTAACTTCATAAGAAAATACTGCATCATGATGCGTTTGGAGCAACAGAAGCTACCGAACCACACATCCTAGAACCTCAAGGATTTAACCGCTCTAGATTTGACTTTGAGAGATGATGAGGAATGAGAGGTCAGAGTAGGGTTGAGCGATAGAGGTCTCTGAATGTCACCATATTCAAAGAAACATCTTAGTAGGAATAACAGAAGTAAGTCGATTCCAGAAGTACCTATAAACCCATTGAACACCGGACAACATAACCCAAAATCTCTTTGAATGGATGCTCTAGCTCCAACATGGAGAGGTGCAGGGGAACAAGAGGTCATACCAGGGTGAGACCAACCGAAGACTTCTACAGAAAACAACTGATGAAGGGAAGATCGAGAGATCAGAGGAGGAAAACACATGGCATCAATCCCTAAAGAGAATAAGAGAAAGAGCCACCAGAAAATAGGGAACAAGAAAGAACAAGAATTACAAAGAGAAGGAAAATTTGAAGAATATTGAGAATGAGGGGATATCCATCACCGCCGAAGGTCCACTAAAACTCTAGGAGGAGAATAGAGCAAATACGCCAGGTGAATGGGGTTTCATTTCCCTCAAAAAATGAATAAAAGTTAATGGAACAATAAATTAAATCTAGCCCAGTCCATACAACTTATTAAGATCAACCCATAAGAGGGTTATCCATCAATTTAATTAAATAAATCAACATAACATAGAATTTGATTCACAGAAGCTGAATGGAATTATAAAACAAAAAAAATAATGAGAAATTATTCATTGAATGAAGAATTTAACAACTTTTTTATGAATAAATTCACACAATTTAATAATGGTATCACCATGCTACAGAGAAGAAAATAATTAAAGAGAAAGAATAAATTTTATTTTAAATTCTAGAGTGACTTGGAACAACTTTAAAATGATAAAACGAACTTACAATTGTAAAATGATAGTATATCATGAAAATGAAAAACTAAGAAAACTCAATTTAATTACCTATTTAAATCTAACTTGTATAAAAAAATTTAGACCCTTGGGCCATCCCCATAGCTACTTAATTCATACCAATTTGTTATGGTAGTGTTGTATTAGTCCATCACCTCTTTATTTTAATGATCCCAAATCATGTTTATTATGTTTCTAATTAATTTCATGTTTTATGATAATCAACTTCTTTCTGTAAAAAAATGGTAAAAGTGGTTAACTCGTGAAGTAACCATGAAAAAATACCACATGGGTAATGAACCTAACATATGAATAATTTTAACTTCCCATGAAGTTAAAGTTACCTTGTGGAAGTAATGACATATTTTACTTCAACTAATCTCATGAACATTCAACTAACCATGCATCTAATGGAAAAAGTATTTCTAAGTCATGAACTAACTTCATCCAGAACTCAAAGTAACCGCATGTGTACTGAACCTACCACATATTGAAAATCAAGTGACCACAAGAAGGATTCAACCTTCCCCATGAAAAATTATGTTATCCTATGATAGGTGAGAAAAATTTCTAAGTATTTAACTGACTATGTGTTTCTAATATAGTTACTATAAGAAAAAAGGTACCTACTGCAAGAGTAGAGGAATATACTGTATAAAGAGATGAATCAATGACAAAAAGAGATTAACCTACCACATGAACTAATGAAGTAACTACGTGAAATAAGGAATCTAATTCATGAGTAAATAAATTTACTTCATGAAGAAAATAATTGATTGTGAGAACAAATGTATCGACCGTTCCAAGTATTTTCCAACTGACTATGACAACTAATTGTCCCATGTAACTGTGATCCAATGTAATTGTACTCTAAGTGAAGAACAAGTAACCATATCTAAGTTAAGTAGGGGAGTATTTTTAAATATCCAATATATATATTTTGAATCATAAATTATAGATCCATTAAATTTAATAATTCAATAAGTATGGGGATTAAATTATAAATATCCTCCAGCAACATGTTTAGAGAAAATCTCTCTTCAAGATACAAAGCCTCTCATGGAAAACTAGAGCTGGTGAATACACCCATTCCTAAAAAACATATTAGAATTTTGTACTATAGCACTAAACCTTCCACAAAAAACTATTTTTAAAAAACTCTATGAGAACTTAGTTGAATCGTTTTAAGGAAATATTTAAAGACATTTGATCAATCAATGCTGAACTGACTGAGTTGTATCAAATATTCTCACTATCGATCTTTTTCTCTTTCTGTTAAAGCATAATGTTTTAATTATGTTTGAAATGCTCTATTTATTTTTTAACACATGATTTTTTATTGTATTTTATAGTTATAGACAAACACACTCTCTCATTATTTTACATTTATCCCATGAATAAGTGTGGAAGAAGCCCTATGTAGCCTAAACTACATGTGTGTAGTCATTCATCTTTTATTATCACACATAGAAGAGTATTTATATATTATGGACATACTATGTGTAGTTATTATTTTTAAACACCTTATCCTCATTTTGGATCATTTTATTCTTTAATAAATTTCTTGGCAGTAAGTGGTTTCCAAGTAAAGAGGACTAAGTCTCAGCTTGAGACTAAACCTCTTATTTTATTCCACTCTGTGTTTTATTTTTTCCTATTTTTTTATATTAACTTGTTTTATTTCTAAAAACAATACAAAAAATATTTATTTTATAGTTAGATTGAATAATTGTTTTATATATGGTGTTTTAAATAATTTTTGATATAAATTTTAATTGGAAACTCAATCCACCCCCCCCCCTCTTGAGTTGTTAACTACAACCAACACTTAGTGTCAAAGGATTTTTATTTCATTATATCGTACTTTTAACAATGATAAAGTTTTACCCAAAAGCTCAAAATTTATTTTATTTCTGCATTTATATATTTATGTATAATAATTTTCTAGAGGGGACTGAACTAACTATCATTATTTTATTGGAACCAATTATGATCAGTGGAAAATCAAAATGAAAATCTATATATAAGGGATGGGATTTGATATTTGGACAATGATAAAATACAAATATGAAAACACCAAATATAATATGGTAGATTGGATTTATTCTAAGAAATATTCTTATGACTGTAACTATAAATCTATGAATTCATTATAATGTACTTTAAGAGATTATGAGTTTAATAGAATTTCTATTTGTTCTATTGTATATATAATATGGGACACACTTTTTATTTCTCATGATGTAAATTACAATGTTAAAGAAACATGTTTGAATAATTATATGAATAAATATGATAAATTTGAGATCAAACATGAGAAAATAATTTGTAATATGTATCTCATGATGAATGTGATTATAAACATGATACGTGCAGTTGGGAAGAAAATTTAAGATAAAGATCATGTGATATGAATTTTGTGATGATTTCTAGATAGGTAGATGGGAACCTATGTTTCCATTAAATAGTCATGAAATATAAGTAAAATACCAATGAAGGATATCATTATAAATATCATGATTTACATGGATTAACTAAAACTAAATAAGGAATAAGATGAATCTAAAATAAATTTAGTATATTTCAATACTATTGACTCAAATCTAAATGAGAAAATAAAATATGATAGTTTTAGTGGGGATGAATAACCTTAATATAATGATGAGTAAATAGATCACATAGATAAGAGATTCAAAAAGTTCTAATGAAATAATAAATTATTCAAGAATACAAATTATAGAGGAAAATATGATTGAAAGGGGATTTGGGAAAAGAAGAATCAATCAGTTGACGTGAAATATTATAAATGAGAAAGAAAAGGTACATTAATGATTCTTTCCCTAAAATAAAATATAATAAAATATATGATGAAAAAGAAAAAATCCAAATAAGCCTATGAAATCCACCCAATGCACCTATGAGGATTTCTCAAGTGACTTTGACACAAACAGAAAAAGAATGGTTGATCTAACATGTACATTATGAAAAAAAAATCTGAGGTATCAAATACTATTTCAAAATCTACTATTCATATTTATAATCCGTTTAAGAATGAAAAAATGATGAAAATATTATCATTAAATATTTATTCAAACACTTTAATATGCAGGAACAAATTTCAATGAACTTAAAGATAAATATAAAATTTTAATGAAGCAACACGCTTTTTCTGTTCATTTTAAATTTGACATTGCTGTAGAAAAAGAAAAGACTGCTCAGTTTTCAAAATAAAACAATAAACTAAAAAATTCCAATGAGAAACTCAAGAAGGATGTGGAAATTTTTATAAAATGAATAGAAACCTTGACCAAGATTATTGGTAAATAAATCACACCAAAGTATACAACTATGATTGGTTACCAGCCTGGTCAGAGGAGAATTTGTAATAATAAATTTTTTCTAAGCTAAAACTTTGAAAATTATATAAAAAATTATTATTAATATAAATTTAATAAATTTTTCATTTCTATAAGTATAACTTTTTTTAATTTTATACCAGTTAAAGAGATTTTAATATCTAAATATTTTATTACAAACATTTTTTGACCGAAGAAAGCATTGGTACCAAAATCCTTTCTTATGTAAATGTGTATAGAGAACCTACATGAAGAGTACCAAAAAAAATTATGGTATCTGGATATATAATTTTCTAGACACATGACTGGGACTACTAAATCTTTAAAATCCTTATCAAGGTAGATGGTGCACATTTCAATTTTAGTGACAACACCAAAAGAAAAATAATTAGACTTGGATGAATTAGTGATTATAGTACTATTTTAATTTTGAAAGTCTTATTTATAGATGGGTTAAAATAAAATCTAATTAGAATCTCATAATTATGTCATGATGGATACCATGTTAAATTTTAAAATAATGCTTGAAAATTTTATGATTCCAAGAATGATTTAGATTTTACTTCCTTGAATAATGAAAATTTTTGTAAAGTTGATTTAGATTATTTATTTTAGGAAAATAGTTCTTGTTTGAGTGTATTTCATAGTTAATCTTGGCTATGGAATATGATTCTAGGACACTGAAACCTTCACTTTCTTATAAAGATAATTAGGATAGGATTATTTGAGGATCATCCTAAACTAGAATACCTAAAATATAGATTTTGAAACCCATTTCAAAAAATGAAATAATATAAAATCTATTTACAACCAAAGAAATAAGTTTCAACTTATCAACCCCTATGGTTGGTTCATATGTACTTGTTTGTACCCTATAGAGTTTCTATATTAAATTGGACAAATTGTTCTTATGTTCTTATAGATGACTTTTATAGATACACTTGGGTATTCTTTCTTTCTCAAAAAATTGTAGCTTGTTCCTATTTTGAAAAACACAAAAACCCTGGAGAAAATATTAGTGGGAATACAATTAAGTTATTATTGATTGATATTTTTCATGAGTTTTAAAAGCAATACTTTGAATTTTTATAAATACAACATGGCTACAATCACAACTTTTATACTCCTAAGAATCCATGGTAGAATGGTGTTGTATAAAGAAAGAATATGACTCTTCAAGAGATTACCTAGACTGTACTAAATGAGTATGTCCTACTTGATTATTTTTGGGAATAGGTTGTCAATAAATCTTTCTATATTATCAATAGAGTTATTATTAGGCAAATTTTAATGAAAACTGTATAAGTGTTTCAAAATGGAAGAAATACAAAGGTTAATTATTTTAGAGTTTTTGGTTGTAATGTTTTTTTCACAAAATAAATGATATTTTAGACAAGGTTTCCTCCAATATTGATGAAGTAATATTACATGATTATTCAACTACCAATAAATCATATAGATTATTCAAAAATGAACAAAAAGTTTGGAAGAATCTACACATTTCATATTTGATTAAATAGATCCACATGAGCCTAAGAATTATTTTGAAAATATTGAGGATGATCTTTATAATTTGAATATAATAACTTTAACCAAGCCTAATGATGGTTCTATGAAACCTGTTATAGAAAAATCACCTAATTATATGGAATTTTTTGAAACAATTTTTTAAGAATAAGATGAAGTAAGAAGTACTTATATCAATAGATCCATTAGGACTCATATAGACCATCACATATATGTTATAGTTATAGATCTATATATAGGAACTCATACTATATTTTCTCTTATAAACCAATTTGAATATCCAGAATTCATGTCATAGATTAAACCTAGAAACATCACTAAAAAATGGATTATGAATTTTAGGTAATGACTATTCAAGAAGAGTTCAATTAGTTTGAAAGAAACAAAGTATGGGAACTGGTAAAAAGGCCTAAATAATTCCAAACCACTGGCACTAAATCAATTTTTATGAACAAGGTTTATGATTCTATCACTATATTTATAAATAAAGATAGAAAATTTTCATCAGGGTACAATCAATAGGATGGTATTGACTATGAAGAAACCTTTTCACTAGCCAAAAATGAAATTATTATAATGTTTTTTCCTATGAAAAACATTTTAATTTCAAATTATATCAATTTTATATCAATACTATATTTCTAAATGGTTATATAATTGAGGATTGTTTTGTAGAACAACCCCCTATATTCCAAAAACATCATTTTTTAAATCTTGTTTTTAAATTAACAAAATATTTTTATGGTTTAAAACTAGATCCTAGAGCTTGGTATGATATTATCATCTCATTTTTTATTTATAAAAAATTTACTGAAGTAATTTTTTATCCAACCTTATTTATAAATATAATTTAAAAAGATTCATTAGTTGTTAGAATATATGATTATGTTATTATTTTTGGATCATCCAAAAATTCGTTATGTAATGAATTTTTAAAAAAGATGCAAAATGAATTTGGAATGAGTTTAATGGGTGAGTTAAAATTCTTCATTGTTTTTCATATTTTTCAAGATAAAGAAATAATCATTTTAAATTAAAGAAAGTAAACTAAGGATCATTAAAATTTTTTTGGTATGCATATAAAAAAAGGTAGTGATACTCTCATGATTAAAAGTTGTAAGTTGGATAATCATGAAACTAGGAAACCAGTTGATCAAACCAACTATAGAGGTATGATCGGTAGTTTACTATACTTAAATGTTATCTGAACTAATATTATGTTTAGTGTGTGTAAGTTTACATGTTTTTAAGAAAAATAGAATCACAATTAAATTTTGTGAAAATAATTTTTAAATAACTCAAAAGTAAAACCAATTTAGGATTATTTTATTTTAGAAAAAATCATTTAATCTAGTTATTTATTCAAATAAAAATTTTGGTAGCTCTATGTTACATAGAAAAATCACCTATAGAGAATGACACTTTTTGGTAAAATCTCTAGTTTCATGGTGTAGTAAAAAATTAATTATTATATTTCATTATTTAAAATTGAAGTTGAGTACATAGTTGCAAGAAGTTTTTGTGCACATATTTTATAGATGAAACTCAATTTTCTAGATAATGGATATCAATTTCAACAAATCCCTCTAAAATATGATAATACTAGTGAAATAAAAATTTGTATCATTCATGGAAAAAACATACTGATATAATTTATCACCTTTTGAGAGATTATTTTCAAAAGGGTGATATTACTCTTGAATTAATTGGTGTTAAACATCATTTTGCTCATATATTTACAAATACATTGAATATTGAGAGAATTAGTTATATCATACATGAATTAAGAGTTATAAACTATTTTTAAATCTTTAAATTTAGTATATATCTTTTATTTGTTTAATTTATATTTATAATTCTTAACTTATATGATTGGTATTAAAATTAAGCATGAAGTATAGTTCACACACTCAGTTAAGTGATCGTGAGTTTTGTTCATATGGCCATGAAAAGTTGGTCATGCGGTAACTCTACTTACCATGAACATTTACTCATGCAGACAGTATAGCTACAGTGATCTGTTTCTCATGTGGTAAGTATACCTATTATAGATCTATAGCCAATATACCTACCAGGTCTATTTATACATGGAATTTTAATTAAGTTGTTTTTGTGGGATTCTATGTAAGTTTATTGTCATTTTAGTCCCTAAATTTTTGAACTAAATTCAAAAATTGGAATATGAATCGATGCATTTTATTCCCAAAAAATCCTTTATCTTCTTTATGAAGGATTGCCTACTATAAAAACCCTTTCTCTCTAAAAACTTTGTCAAACCCAAACTTTATGAGAAATCAAATCAAATCATGAGAATGCATAGGATTAAATGATCTTTTGATATTTCACCACCTACTGAACCGCCTCCTTCAAAAAAGTAAAAACTTATTGAGGTTGTATGAGTACAGTAGTGAAGCTGTGCAACCAACATTTGGTGGATCATTTAGTATGTGCAGAAAATAATGTTTTTTCTTAGTGTTTTTTGTCAACAAAATCATTAGTATGAAATGTGATTGGGAATCTAGGTTGGGATGAATAGTTTAAGAAAAAATTTAAGTCATTATATCTAAGGCTAATTAAGAAATTTTTTGCCTACATTTAGTTTATCCCTAGAAATAAAAGAGATACCATTTGAATAATGGTGAATGGAGAAGAATTTTTGTTTTATTAAAAAATATAGGCCAAGATATTAGGTTTACCTCGTAATGGTGAGAATAAAGATTACTCAATCCCATAATTAATAAATCATTCCCATTTAAAATTACAAAATGCTCTCGAAGAATTTATGGGGAATGAATCTCCTAAGAGACCAATTGAAGTGGAGTTCATTGGTGAATGTAGGATATTAGCTAAGTTTATCCAACATTTGATCTATCACAGGAAAGGGGAATTTAGTATACTAAGGCACTAGGGTTTATTATTAAAATTATGAATGAAAAATGGAATTTAGATCATCTTTTATAGACATGTCATGAGACATATTTTAGAAATATATAATCCTTATTATAGATTTAATTATATACTATATCTAAATTTTATATCATTACTCTTGGACTTTAGTGGATTAGTTCCTCGGGGGGGGGGGGCAGATAACTTCCTTATATGTCCTATTCCTAACTTAGATGATCGGTAGGAAAATAAGAGTAAATTAGAACACGTAGAGAAAAACATGGGTAGGTAAACCTAATAGGATGTATAACAAGTTTAATCATGTGAAGTATCCAATTATACCAAAGTATTTTTTGGAACCTTGCCTCGATCCAGATGAGTTTGGTGAATATTATTCTCATGATTAAGATGATTCTGTGGTTGAGGAAGCTCAATGAGATGAAGTTGGGATAGTAAATCTTGATGAGAAAGATAGGTAGGCCTATTAGTATTACAAGTTACCCTCTTCTTATATGTAATTTTAACCACCTAACTCTTTTCTAACTTTACCTTATTTTGAGGAAGAGTTACAAGGTGAAAATCTTATTGAAACAGAATTTCAAGTCATTGGTTTTCTTGGTGAACCTAAATGGGAATACTCTAGTGAGTCTGAAGATGATTAAGAAAGTTATAAGAATTATTCACCTCATATCCATGCTACTTGAATCACTCCTAGACCTATTATACCATATGAAACTTCTAAGGGGGGTAAATACCCAGTATCTATAATGTTAGTTCTGGACTACTCTAATACTATTAATGATGATGAGCTTAAGGAAAGTCCATCTCAAGATGGTATACCTACCATCCCTTTTGATCAAAGAGTTCTATAATGATCCTTGATAGTTCAGATAGATCCTTAAAAAGGAGTTAAAGTGTCTCTTTTAATACCATCAGTAGATCAAACTTTGAAAGATATATTTAGTCTAACACTAAAAATTAATGTGTAGAAAAATGGGGATAAAAATAAATAAACACATGTTGGATGTTTCCATAAATATGTTCTTGAGGTTGAAGAATAAGTTTATGGTGAAGTTGAAGTGTAGTCTGTGGGACCTAAGACTATAAACATTGAGGATAAGATATATGTTAGGTAGTTGTTTTATGATCCATCTATACCTTTTCCTAATTTTACTCCCTTTGTTCCTTCCACATCCCATATAACAAAAGATGATTTGGATGAGTTCAAGTCATATCTAATGGGGATGTTGAAAGAATCTTTTTTTGGTTTTTTAAACTCAATAAATCTAATTAGAGTAGAATATATTTCTAGAACAGTGACCCTAGTTATTTTTAATCTTTAACCAAGATTACATCTTCAAATGGAACTTACGAGAAATGATATTGAGGATATTTAATCACAAGTGGATGATTTGTTTGAATATATTTCAGATATGATGTTAAATATGGACTAAATATTTCTAAATTTAGTGTTTCGTGTATCTAAATATATTAATCCATCTTATTCTCTTTTTGTCTCATATGATATTGATGAATATTCTATCAAAAAACCCATAACACATGAGTTAAAAGTTCTTTTTGATCAGTTTAAGAAAACATGGGAGATATTGTTTGATGGTTTTAAGACCCATGCTGGTAAGAATTTGGTTTTGGTTAGAAAATATATCAAACAGGTAGGAAAATATAGAGATAATATTAAAAGATACATTGACTTATATGTTAGTTGAATCTTCACAAATTCAGCCTTGAAATATCTATTTAGATCATTGGCTAGTCATATGAGGATCTCTTAATTGAACTAAGCATTTAATTCTGAAGTTTATAATATATGAATTTTAATTCCTATTATCGAATATTTCATGGAAAACAAAGAGGATTATTTTTTTTCAATGGAACATGGATCAAGAGAAGTAAAGGATTCTACTAGTTTTATGGAGCCCTACCAATACACTTACATCCTAAAACCTCCTTCCTTAACCATTTTCTCAACCCATCCTACTATAAATTCCTCTATTAATCCTTTTGCTTCATATTTTAGAGAAGTTTTATGTCACCTTCATACAGTTTATAGGTGTGTGGTCATCCACGATCCTGCTCTAGCCTCTATAAAAAAACATACCCAACTAACCCAACATTCCTCAACCTCTACCTCCAAAGGGAAGGTACCTATTATTCTTACTAAAATCTGGGATGTGTTATATTCTGACTCTAATTAGAATTCTTGATAGGGATACTCATTGTAATATTTTTATAAACCTTTTAAATATTAATAAAATAACTTTTTTAATTAATTTATGTTTATAATTTTAAAAAAAATTCACTCTAGTATACTTTTTGATAATCCCAAAAGGGGTATCAATTTTGAAATTTATTTAATAGATTAAAAAAATTTAGAAATCTTTAAGTAATAAATAAAATCTTGAAAAATATAAGATATTGGGTGTTATCTATTTCAATTTGTTCAAAACATATATATGATGTATTCAATTCATTTAATTTTATATATCATGATTTTTTATCAAAAAATTAAGATATTTCTGTCATAGTTCATCACCTTATTATTTTAATAGTCCCAAATCAGATTTATTATTTTTCTAATTAATTTCATTTTTTATTATAGTCAACTATTTTCTAGAAAAAATGGTAAAAATGGATAAGTATTGAATTAACCATGAAAAACTACCACATGTATAATAAACCTACAGTATGAAGAAGTTGAACTGATCATGAAGGTCAAGTTACCATGTGTAAGTGACTGGATGTTGTACCTCAACAAACCGTATACACATTCAACTGACCATGTGTCAAATGAGTAAATTTTATCTAATACTTGAACTAAATTCATGTTGAACTCAAATTGAACACATGTTTACTAAACCTACCATAGATAGAAAATTAATTGACCACATTAAGGATTCAACCTATTTCATGAACAATCAAGTTACTGTGTGAAGGGTGAGAAATTGTTTCCAAGTCTTGAACATGCCATATGTTTATAATGTAGTGTCCACAAGAAAAAATAACATAACACAAGAATATATGAAACTAACATGTGAAGATATGAACCTACTACATGATGATATTAACCTACCACCTGAACAAATGAAGTGATCACATGAAGAAAAGAATCTACTATATTAGAAAAGAAATTGACCTCATGATGAAAATAAGTTATCATAAGAACAAATGTATTGACCATGTAAAGTAACTTCAAACTGATTATGCCAACGGACCATTCCTAGTAACCATGATTTAGGATCCTATGTTTAGAACTTTTTATAAATTTTAAATGAATTTGAATTTTTATTTTGTGGATGGGAAAAATTTTAAACCCAGTTTTAGAATGGAATTTTGAGATTTGTAACACTTTAAAGGGTTATTTATAGATGGGTTATGAGAGATGTATCGAAATCCCAGATGATTTTTTGGAGCCTCATACTTCAAAATCTCATTTTTGATATAGATAAACTAGGGTTCATGGTTGGCGCACGGTTATTATTAATCATGTGGAACAACCATGTAGCCTAATTTGTATGGGGATGTGGTTTTTCAACTATGCGAGGTGACCCAGACAACCATGAAACTTGTTATAGGTTCACAAAAGGACATGATGATTGGAACACGGTTTTCATAATAATGCACTACAACCCTATAGGGTAGGGTTTTTCTTGTATAGTATCATCATGCGGTCAGTACATAGTTATGTAAACAAGGCAAGGAAACTGTGAGTCATGTGGATGCTTGGATAGTGGAACTGCATTGTTGACACATGGATTTCCAAACTCTGATGCAAATCCATGTGCCTCTTAAAAATGGTCAAAATAAAAATAAAATCCATTCTATCCTTTAATTTTTTTACCCGATTTCTTCATCATTCATTCCTAGTATCCCTCCATGTGATCCCTCCCCTTACTCATTCCTCCTTGGGTGATTCTTCTTCATTCTTGGTCTGAATTGAACATCGTCAGATGCATTGAAATCCTAGAGGTAATTCTATGACTACTACTACATCTTTTCTTATTTTCTATACTTATTTTCTTCATGATTATTGTGTGAGATAATATTCCCTATTTTCAAGGTGTTTGTTTATTTCTACAATTTGTCACGTTCAAGACTGAATCAAAGGCCGATAATAGGTTAGTGGAGCTTTCAAAGTATAAGGTAGGTGGTCTATATGTTTTTTCCATAAATATTTGTCATTTATAAAATGTTCCACTATTTTGCATGATATATTTTCCATGCATCACTCATAAAATGTGTAACTATTTAATTTAATCATATACACTACAACTTAGATCCTTTATGGGACTCGTTGACATTTGTTTTGGTTGACACCTCAACATGAACCACTCTGTGGGTGTGTCATGTTATATTATTTCGATGAAAAATTCTTGTAAATATCCAAAACACCACTTTGTGTTCTTGTAATGACTCTTAAAAGGGTAAGTGGTTAAATTTTAGTTAAATTAATTGTTAAGTGGAAGGTAATTACACTTTTCCATACCAAAATTATTAAATGTAAATGCCTGACTCCCATTCACTCAAAAGTGAAATGATAAATAAAATAAGGTGAATTTGTTAGGGGGGTTGGATAAACCAACTTGGTCCTTAATCGTTTTCTTTATGTTTTATTACTATGATCGACCAACCTAACTAGTTCAATTGAATTATATTATGGCATGTAAATTCACACGACCCTATTTATCATTTTTAAATGAATTGAAAAATGGAATGATCATGTTGAAAAGTATTTTGGTATTGATATTTTATCATATAATATGCCTAATTATTAAATGTAAAGTGAGATATATTTTTCCCTTGACTCATAAAATAGTATTATAAGAAATATTTGGTTATTATTGTTGGACCTTGGTTAGGGATGTTGGACATGACACTTCACACCACCTTGGTTCAGGATGATGGACATGATACTCCTCATTATTTATTGTGATGTAAGACATGGTGACCATAATAATTTTTCTGGAATTATTGAACATGATAATTCATGATCCATTGATTAGAATGTTGGAAATGATGCTCCACATCATTAATTGGGATCATAGAACATGGAATTTTGTATCCCCAGTTTAGATGTTTGGTAAGATTCCCCTTATTTTAAAATATGAGACCCTTTTTATTATATGGTTCAAACTTAATACCCCAGGATTAGCTAGAGAATGTACTCATAACCAGTATATTTCACTTAAATGGAATGGAAAGGGTTCACCCCTTGTTTTACAATTAAACCCTTAGAGCCAAAATTCTTTATTATTATGAGTTGGATTAACCTCCTATGGTCAACGATGCCTTGATTTCACCTTGGGTACTCTATTATTATTATTACATTATGACCTTAACTATATCAATCATTTAATTTATCAAACTATCATGTAATATGTTTAGAGACATGCAATGTAGGATGAAGCAGCTATAGTCGGTCAGGCATCCATGAGGAACATGAGCCCGATATGGTTTACATTGATTTATTTCATTAAATTTCCTTATTATTGTACCTTCATGTTGTTTCATTTTATATTAAAAAACTAAATTTTCATTATAAATAATTGGGGGTGGACTGCTTATTTTTACTCACACCTTGTTTATGATACCAATTGGTACCTGGAAAAATCTCCTAACTTCAGGTTAGGACTTGGATCGTGCTTCTCTACTATTGTATCTTCTAGGATAGGACATGGCATGGGAGTAGTGGTTGAGAATGTACTCGTGATTCCTTCTAAATTTATATTCTTTTTATTTATTTATTTTTTTCAGTATATTCCTATTTTATTTATTTCCAATTTAATGCTAACTTCAATGTGTTTATGGAATAGTATGTTCATTCATGGTTGATTTCATTGGAACTTACTAGGCTATCTGTTATTATTATCTATCAGGGATTTATTTAACTTCAACTATTTATTTAATTTATTGTTTTTCTATTTTATTTAGTACTAATCTATAGGGTATAGTCTCCCCATTATAACACCTTTATAGCCTCTCGGTTATTTAATAACCTCGAGCATAAGGGGAGGTGCTCTTGAGGCTTTGTCTCCGACCAGTCTAAAAACTTTTTATAGAGTGAAACAAGTCGGGAAGTGAAAAATTGGTTTCATAGGGTTATTTTTCCTTGTATTACTATTTGGACTCATAAGCAGGAGGCTAGGAATGTGTCAAAACTTGTTAAATAACTCATGTATATGGATATCCAACCTACACATGGGGGAAATATCAAGTTTCCATGGATCAGACTATTATTCATGTTGTTCGTTATTATATTTGATTGTTATTTCACCTTAGGTGACTCGTGTATTTCTATTGGATTTAGATTTATGAAATTTACCTCTTGGCCTGGTATTGAAAAATATTCTTATTGTTCATGCATTATTTTTAGGTATATAGGATTCACATTTCATTAACATGCTTATGTGTATGTCGTGATTGTTTGATTACTCACCATGATTATGTGTATAGAAAGTTGTGCATTATTATTTAGTATTCTTATCTATATAGATTAATTTTTTGATTAATTTCATGCCTACCTATATTATCTACTGATGTGATATCTTTTTATTTTATGGCATGATATATGGTTGGTCAAATAAAGTGTTTGTATCAACCTAAATGGATTTTTCCTATATATATTGATAGTGGAATTCTATTTAAACAACCTAAAATAAATTAAATAAATGAAATAGTTTTGAAATGGATAATGACTTGTCTTGAATGAATTTTTAAATATTAAGAAATTGCATTTTTTAATAAATACATGGTATTTTTCAGTGATTTGTGTCAGTTAAATAGAGTGTCAATTGTTACTTATAAGGGCTAGTGAATTTATAACTTCGGAATGAAAACTCGTGTGATTGAATCCCTAAATGCACAACTTGAGCCAAGTAGGTCTTTTTTTGGTATGTTTATTCAATTAGATAAACCCACTAAGTGTTTGTTAAATATTTAATGAAATTATTGTGAATGGTTATAACTTAAATGGGATTCTAATTAAAATTTATAGAGCATTGACTCTATAAATAAGAATGGTTTCCCATATAATTAGACTGAGGTCTGTATGACGTGACCCTTATAGGTCGATTATATTCTTCTTATTACTAGTACTTAACCCCTTAGGGGTAAGATTATGAAAAATTATAATAGTTATATAATATGTGAGTGGCCACTCACATGGTGTTTCATATAGATGTATGGTGGCATCTTACTTGACCAATCCCCCTTAAATTGATAAATAGACTTTTAACCTATTTTGAGATTTATTTTTATCAAGTGTCAATTATTTAAAATGATAGTTACGACCTAAATATTGTTTTCCTATATACCTTAGAATTGAAATTTTATTTAACCAAACCCAATTATGAAAACTTATGGCTAAATAATAGTTCTAAAAAGGAAATTATGAGATAATTTGTGTAGAATGTTACAAAACATTAGTTAAATAAAGTGTCAAGTATAGTTTATTGGTAATTGGTACTTGAAATTTAATTAATCTAAGCCCATTTAATGTTATAATAAATTTCAAATGATGTAATTACTTAAATAAAACGTTTTTCATGGTTTTAATAGGGAATAACTCTTTTTTAGGGGTTAGTTCTAATGTTTCCTTGAGATATGTACTAAATGAGAACATGAGCATTTCCCATGGGGGTTTTTTCATTCATTTATTATGACTTAGAGTTAACGTTGTAGAACCTAGTGCTTGAATGGCCCTAAGGACTTCTTTTTTATTTATTTTGATAATCCCCCTTTTAAGGGTTGAAGGGGAACTCTTACATGGCTCGTAGTTTTAGAGAATTTTTAGGAAAGACTCTAGTTTTAAAGTTGATTCACTACTACAAATAAGTCTTTTAAAAGTTCTAGAAACAGCTTTTAACAATTCTAGAAAAGAACTATTAATCACGGTGAAGATAGGGGGTCCCCTTTAACAGTGCTAAAAAAGCGCTGATAAAGGGGGCCCTTTATCCACCCTAAAAAGCACCGATAAAGGTCCTCCCTTTATCAGCACTTTTTTAGTGTGGATAAAAGGAAACCTTTATCAGCACTATTTTGAGAACTAATAAAGGCCCAATTTATCAGTGATTAATTATCATTGATAAAATGGGCCTTTATCAACGCTAAAAATAGCACTGATAAAGGACGAGTTGCTTGTGATGTGCTATTTATTTAACATCACACCCAACACCAACACACCTGCACACAAACAGCACCTGCACAAAAACTTCACCTGCACAAAACAACATCTGGACATAAAAGGGTTGCACAAAATAGCACCCACACACAAACAAAGCACAGAAGAATGAAAAAATGCACACAAGAGTTTCTCAAACAATGCTATATACATTTACTTGACATCATTAATAAAAAAACACACTGTTATATACATTTCAAATAATGTTTTATATGGTTACAATTACAATTATCCAACAAACAGTTAAAAACATTAATATTTTATCCTTTTTTCATCTGTGATCCCCTCTCAAAAAAATTCATCCATGGTATTAGTTGCCGAACAAAGCATCTAAACCCAATAAAAAAATTTCACCTATATAAGAAAACAAATATTATGTTAGTAATATAATAATGAAATAAATTAAACATTAATATGAAATAATACATTAATAAAATATAAATTTTTAATAAAAAACACATTTGGAGTTATACCGGTCACACAGTGCATCTTATTGAGGTGGGGTTGATTCCTACATGCCAAAAATGAGTCGTAGATCATTGTTTTAAAAAAAATTAACATTCTGAATGGGTTTTATCAGTTTTGAGTATGTCACTTGTTCTTTTAATTATGTCATGCCTGGGTTTATATCTTATGTTTAGGTGCTTCTATCCCCATACACAGTGGATAGACTAAGTTTTCAATAGTAGTAAATTGATGTTTTACTTTTCTCTTTTACAGTTGATTTTATTTCCAACTCTGGTGGAACACTTGGGTGTGATATTTAGCTATTATGTGGATTTTGACTCTTGGCCTAGTATGTCAAGGGACGTTTGATTATGCATCATTATAGGCACTCAGTCTCATATGATATATGCTTTCTCATGATTTTCATTGGGATCCTGGATTGAGCTAAGAGGGTTTGGACTGTTTAAATTGTCTACAAAGAAGCTAAATAGTTTTTTCTTACTTAGCCTCTTTTGGTGGCATTCTACTCAGCCATCCCAAACATGTAATTCCAATGAGATATGAATGTGAATTTATACGCATCTGATATATGGTCCTAAACCTGATAAGGGTAGACATAGATGATGATTGGGGGTGAGTTGTTTAAAGTGTCAACAAAGAATCTAAATAGTGTTTTTTCTGTATAGCTTAGTCAGTGGAATTATACTCAGCTAACCTAAATTGATACATGAGATTTGATGTTTGGCCTTATCATGGGTGGGAAAGGGTCCATGAGGCTGGATTATATTTGATGCCTGGCTCTAATGTGGGTAGGTAGGGGGCCATAAGACTAGATGATACATGATACCTGACGTTTATATGGGTACGTAAGCAGCCTTGACATCAGATGTTGTGTGACATGGTGTGGTAAGGGAGTCTAAGGGTGGTGAGATGTGTTACATGCTACAACCTTTTCTATTGGTGATATTTGTATATATACAATGATATGGATGTTTGACCATCATTATTGGCATTTGGTGGGATTCCACCAAGATGGTATTTGGTGGAGTGTCAGGAGGGTGGGGATACAGTGCTGCTTAAGTGTTCATGGGATTAGGCCCCTAAGAGTTGGGATGAGGCCCTGAAGGGTCAGGATGATCATGATCTCCAAGTATAGCTGTGAACACTGCAGATGGAAAACATTGGTCCATGTATTGATGAGAAAATCAGGGTGAGCCTGGTTCATTTCATATAGGTCATCGATAGGGGATCCCAGGGAGATGAGCCATCTACGGTGTACTTGAATCGAGAGTTCCAGTCTCAGAACCCATCTCTATTTCAGAGTGAGGGTGGACTAAAAACAATAGATAAATTGATAGAGTTGGTAAAAACTATATTTTACTAGATCGAGACACCCCAAGTCGGAGGGTGAGGCTGGTGAAATACATGCTTATAAGAAAGTCATAATGCTTGTGGGATGTATAGGTATAGGCGGGCAGATACAAGGGACTATCTTAGGAGGATTTTGAGGCCTGGTTCTTTAATCACTTCATCTAAAGACACCAAGGGTAGAAAGAGCTTGTGTGTTCATGAACCTCTAGCAGGGGGATACTTCTATCATGGACTATGCACCAAATTTCACTAACCTTTTGTAATTTTCACCTAATATGGTGGGATATGACAACACTAGGGTGCATCGTTTTGAGGGTGGCTTGTGACACACAATCAGGGTGTAGGTAAACATCTTCATACTAACATCCTTCTCAGAGGTAGTCAATCAGTCACTTATAGATGAGGAAATCTTGATAGAATGGTCTTATTTAAGTCGGGTGAAAGTTTCAGGTGAGCCGAGAAATGATGCTTCTGGCTGCACGGAGAGTGGCTATGAGGATTCTCAGCTGGGAACTCATGCCAGAGACTTAGGCAGACTTCCAAGGAGTGGGTTTATAGTAATGTTCTTTTAGTACAGGAATCCAAGGAAAGTTCAGACCCAATGTGTTAAGGTTCTGAAGGAGTTTCATGCATGTGACTAGATGATCCATTTAGATAGGTTCTGTAGGAATCTTTATCAGACATCTAGGATCTAAGGAATAAGGCAGACTCAAGGATCTGAGGTCGGACTGAGAGTAGTACCATGAGTGGGTAGTTAGAATTTATCTACACATTGAGGTCTTGTAAAAGATAGTGGGACCCAGTAGTGGGATCAGTGGCTAGTGGCCGGTGGTGCTCTGTAGGGTGGCCAGAACTCAGGTAGTTGGGAATCAGGCCAGAATCACATTATCAAGCTGTTAGGGACATAGTAGGATGGTGATCTAATGATAGTTAGTGGTATGTCGTGGGTGTGACTGTGCTTTTATTTCATTTTGGATTTGGTCGGTTTTGGTGCATGGGGTGCATGAGTATTGTTTTTGGACTAACTAGGAACTGGTTTCTAGGTTTCCATCAATTATGATGTGATATGTTTGTATATATATGAGGTGTGTTGGCATAGAGATTTATGTGGGAATCAAAGTGATGAAGATTTTTATGTGAGGTGTGTATGCTCCTAGGCAATGATGTGATGCAGGTTCTATATGAAGTGTGTAGGAACCCATATTTTGATTGGCATGCATATTCATATATGATGTGGGTTTATTTGAGCAATTTTTGAGATACAAGATCTATGGGAATATGATCAGATGCAGGATTTTATTAGTGTTCTACATGGAACAAGTATATATGGGAATCTGATGAGATACAAGACTTGATGGGTGTTAAATATGAAATGGGTTTTATTTGAGCACCTGATGATGTGCAAGAATGATGATGCATCATGGGAGGATTTTTGAGTCTAGGGATGGTTGGTGGACCATCGAGACATTTGAGTTTTGGGTCAAGAAGTGACCTGGTAGGTAACTCCTAAGGTGGGGAGTGCCTTGAGGGGAGTTGACCTATGATATAATGATTGGGTAGACTTGGTTTATTTTGATGAGATGAGTATTTGTGGTACCATATCCAGGTAAATCTTGATATCTTAGGAATGAGCTATGTTAATGTGGGAGATTGTAATGTCTTGGGTTTTTGAGTTGGTCGAAAAATCCTCAACCTGTTTGAATTTTTCATTTTTGTTGAGAGATCCATATTTTTTTATATTTGGAACCTAATTATGAGAGTTTGATTGACCTAATTCTTTTTTTTATATGGTTTTTAAGGCTCAAAAAGTGCCTTGGGGTTTTGGGTGCAACGGGGCCTGAGAAATCCATTTTAGGAAAGCATGGATAGAGGTGCACAGTTTGAAAAAACCATGCAGTCTCCTAGAAGAAACAATGCGGGACACCATAGACACTTGACATGGTTTGGAAAACTATGTAGGTGGGGGTGAAAGGTCATGTGAAACCTGTTAAGTTTTTAATAAATGTGATTCACATATTTTTCTCATAGTTTAGAAAATCATGTGCCTAACCGTGCATAGTGTGGTGCTTAGAAGGTGGGAACCATACAGTTGGAAAATGGTTATCCAAATTGTGTGGACAAACCATGTAGCCAATTAAAAAGTGGGAAATTAATTTTTTTTCCCTCATTCTCTATTTACTTCTATCTCCTACCTTTCCTCCCATTTAATATGCACAACAGAGGGAGCTCCTCCATCTTCTTTCTCCCTAGTCATTGAGGTAACTCCATCATCCAAACTTTGATCTTTGATCCATTAGTGGATACAGATTAATCTCAATAATACCTTCAATTTTCAAGCTTCTCTTTTATATTTATCTCACCATATGGAACGATAATCCATGCGATCCCTTTTCCCTATTTTTAGGTAATTCATCTAAAATGCCATTTTCTTCTGATTCAGGTTGATTTTTAGGAAGATATAAAATGAGTGAGCACATACTAGTAAAAGGTAGGTGGTTCCTAGATTTCTCCTTGATTTTGTGAGTGTTTTTGGGGTGCATTCATATAGATAGTGTGGTTTGTTCGATAGATAACCTAATTAATTAAATACATGCTTATTAAATTTTTCAAATGATTATATGAGATGTCTATGGGAATTATCTTGCTCCACTACGATTGGTTAAGCTGGGTAAGAGGTTTTGACTAATTTGGAAAGTTTAGACCGAGTGTAAATTTGAATTAAATAAAATTGTTATATGGGTTACTTGATTCCATGGGAATGTAATGGGCTTGGCCTTATGATTGTGGTGGGTGTTGATCATCTAGATTTAGGCGATGTGGTTTGTCAGGTGGGGCTTGGCTCAGATACTTGGAGTGACGATGATCACCAGGTTGAGGCGGCTTGGTCATCAGGATTTGAGGTTATGAAGTCATCAGGACAAGGTCATGGCTTTCAATACATGAGATGGTGTTGACCATCATGATTTTAGGGACATGGTCATAGGGTGACAAGGTGTCTGATGATGTGGATTAGGTTTTTTGGTGATTTCTGCTCACTATTTTTTGTTCGATGAATTGTTGGAGTCGTGTTCACATAGACAGGACTTAGTTGAGGTGGTGTTGACCACTCATTGTGGGTGGAGGCCCCCATAGACTATGCAGTTAGGTGATGGTGTTGACCATCGGTACGTCACTTGTGTTTTTTTATAAAATTAATGTCAAATTTAAATAAAAAGACACACTTTGAGTTATACCATTCACATTGTGCATTGAATTGAAGTGTGGTCGATTCCTACAGGTCACAAATGATTTGTGGATCATTTACATAAAGTATCAAAAACAATCAGAATTCATTTTATTATTTTTCAGTATGTCAATTTTACTTTTTACAAAAACTAATTTCAATCTAAATTAAAGAGACACTTTGAGTCATATAGGTCACATAGTGTGTCATATTGATGTGGGGTTTCTTTTTACACCTTTCAAATGATTTATGGATCATCTCCCTAAAGTATCAAAACAATTGAATGTGTTTGGTCAATTTTGAATAGGCTGGTTACTCTGATACCAACTATAATGACCTAAACATTTCATACATTGATATCACATATGAGTATGTTAATATTCCTTACATAAAAGAATTAAATTAAAAAAATAAAACAATGAATTAATTATATGGACAATGATTTTACTGTGAAAACATCAAGACTACCTCTATAATTGAGCAGACACATCATTTTCACTCTTCCTGTAAAGGCATACCATATGGACAGAAATCTTCTAAAATAAATGAACCCTGCAAGGAATAATGAAAATCAAATCAGCATTTCATTATACAATTTTTCGTTAAAATAGAGATATTATATCGTAACATTACCTTTACATCTTTCCAAAGGGTTTATTTGGTCTGTATATTAGCTAATAACAAAACTAATGATTCTTTGTGCACTTTACTAATGTTGGTTAACTACCTCTTAGCATAGCATATGATCTAAACTTTTGATTCGGTGTCCCCATGATGCTCTCATCGTACACCATCTCTATGATATCATCATTCAACATTCACTTTTTCTTCTCTTCCTATACCCATTTAAATGGGTGCATGAAGAGAAGTTAAAGTGAAGGGTGAATGATGATATCATAGAGATGGTGTGGGATGAGAGCATCACAGGGACTCTAGATCAGATATTCAGACCAGATGTTATGCTAAGAAGTAGTTATCCAACAGTAGTAAAGTGCACAATGAATCCTTTGTTTTTTATTAAATTTGTGATTGATGGACAACCAATTTTCTTCCAACACACTGCATCTGTAGAAAAAACATCATAAAGGACCAAAATACAAAATATAAATGATACATGCCATAATATTTTAGGTCTAGTTCTATTGGAAACATGAAAACATAAAGAACTAGTTCATAATAGTATCTCATTAAGTTATTCTTTACTAGAAAGACAAATCATTTATAAAACCATTCTTCATAACCTAATGATATGAAACATGAGAAAGGATGATCATAGATGCTCAATAAGTGTAAAAAATAGAGATATCAATGATCATATAAGGATAACATAAGTAGTATGAATTCACCTTGATCCTATTTTTGTAAAATCTTTCATCAGGTATGCTGCCCATTAATTTATAAACACATCTATATCATCTTGTGAATATGATTTTTTTTGTGACAGTCATGGTAGTACTAAAAAAATATAAATACACAAATAATAAATAAATATTTTAAATGAACTAGTAATTATTTTCTAAAATACCACTTTAGGGATGCTAGTTTGTTGAAGAAATATGATCTCTTTCATAAATTTACAAACATAATAACCATAGTCCTTTCCGTTTGTTTGTTTTGGACACTGCAGAAACATCGAGAAAAATAAGTAATTTTTTTATATGTGTTTGGATAGTTAAATGTTATTATATAAACTAGGATACTTGTCTAGTTGTAGATATCATGGGCATTCTTGTCCTTCAGCCCTAGATTCATTCCATGAAGTAGATTATATTGATGCACCACCTTATCATAATAGAATCCTCATTAAAAGATAATATAAATTATATAACTACATGTTTAGTTCTAAAATTTTGGATCTTGTTTATTAAAAATTGACAAATTCCATCATGCATTGTTTGTTTTTTGGATATCCATGCATTGAATCCCGAAAATAAATCTTTGGAGTATCCAAATTGACCACAATGAGCATCCAATGCTGACTAAAAACACCAAAAGGAATAAGTATTGAAATAAATTAAAATATATTTTATATGATTAAATTTTAGACGTTTACCCATGCATCGTTGGTATTAAAAAGAGTCAATCATCCATAATTTTTTTACAAACGATTTTAGAAGGGATGACATTATTTAACCATCTTTATCATCATTTATTTCTTCTTTTGAAGAGGTGATGTGAGGACTAACGAGTCCAACTTTTTTTCATTGGGAAATCCCTTTAATTTTTTTTCATATATATTCATGTAAAAAATATAAAATTTATTTAGTAATAATTATCATAGTATATGAGCTTTTTTTCAATAAAATCATGAAAACATACCTTGTGTATACATTTTAAACTAAGGTGTATATCCATTCATACTTGAGGATTTCATCTACATTGTCAGCACTAATGTAATATTATTCTTCCCCTTCGTACATATTTTTTCCAAAATCTACTACGTGAGTACTTTCATCTATCAACATTGTATTCACATGAGCCTACAATGATATTAAATGTGGATATAGAACGGGAGGGATGAAGGTTCTATTAGTAGATCATTTTGATCAGTTGGTTGATCCTTGAGACAGTTTTGAGATGATATTTCATTTCTTCTATTCCCTTTTCCATTCTTCAATAATATTCATTGGTTTAGACCTTTTTTCATTAAATATGAAGGGTTCAACTTGAAAAATAAATTGAAAATGAATACCTCCTTATCAACATGTTTTTTTACAAGAATTGATGGTCATGTGGTGAATGTTCCAACATCTTGTTTGACCGTACGAATGTCATCATCGTCATTTGGAATAGGTATCTCAGTTCTTGGCTCATTATCTGGGTTAATTGACACTCTGACATGAACTGTTGGAAGTGTTCTATTGTGTAGCATGTCGTTCTGAATATTGAACACTAAATCCCTCACTAAAAGGTGATATGTGGGAGTTGATAAATATAAATAAAATTCATTTTCACCCTATAGAATATCAGTACAAGAAAGGTGTCAGTGTTTATATGATTCAAATTTCATAGAAAAAATTATTATAACATTGATTACCTTATCTAAGTCAGGTTTTTTAGGGGAATGACCCACCTCAAAGCTGGTGGGGATGGGGCGGGATCTTCACGCACAAGTTTTTGTTGAGTTGTTTCTTCTATTTTCCTCCCCCCCCCCATCAGACTTTATATCATCTCTCTCTAGTATTGTAATATTTTTTGAAACATAACTATTGTTTCTCTCATATTTTTCATTTCCTTAGTTTGATCCTCTGCTTGTTTTTCTTTCTAAAAATATGTTCAGGGTGTCACCCCAAAACTCGTACCTCTGACACGGTCATACTATTCTTGCTGCTTCAAGGCCGCTGAAAAAATGTCTGCATCGGGTTCGGGTGTTGTTGATTCCTGTGACCATATTAGATAGAAAATATAGAAAAATAAGTAGTCATTGTTATGTAATAGCGATTTAAATCAAATAAAATTTATATTATGTCATACTTATACATGTTTCCCACACTTTTTTTGTGTTTTCATCTATCAGTATCCCCTATTTATTTAAATGAGCCTCCTTTCATAGCACATGGAATGGGATCGAAGTGGATTTCGATTTCAATTCATCAATCTGCATATAAATAGGGTAACATGGTTATGGTGTTGTTTTATGTCACATAAAAGTATTGTGGTAGATTTAAAATGCGTACCAATTTTTTCTCAAGTGAAGCGTACCCCATCCTTGTTTTATGGTAGGGGTACGCTGGTTTTTCTACCTGTTCATTATTTTCATCCCTCAGTTGTTGTTTCATAAATAAAAAACTGCGAATCAAAGTGATGAATACAAGAACCATCAAACAATGTATTACCAAACACAATGTACCTGAAAGGTCTTCTTCGCACGATGGCTGCTAAACGCATCCCACACTCCTTGGGATATCAATTGTGCATAAAGAGGAGGTGGGTGAGGCTTGATTTTACCTTGATCATATTTAAGATGTTATTTTGATAAAATTGTGTAGAAGCCTCTATGAATCCATCCTGCAACTCTTAATACATATTCCTTATGTGAGGCATCTACTATAAATGCACTTTTCATGGGATGATGAAGAGTAAGTAAATGTTTTAGTATTTTATTTTATTTTAATAGATTAAATAAGTGATATCATAATTTTACTGTAATATCTTCCCACATTAGTGTCTTAAGCCTAGTGACAACATGGTGCCATGACTATTTATCCATTTTCACGTGTTTCTGAGTGATGATTCCAATGTATCTACTAAACATGGCTTTGTTGGGGTTAACATGTTGGCCTCGCTTATTCCATCCCACCTCAAATTTTATACCTTTTTCTTGTTCCTTAAGTATTTTGGTAACACTCTCAAACTATGATGCTATTGTTTTTTTACATCATCAAAGTTTCATTGCCTACCATTTCCTTAGTTTCATCATCATCATTATCTTCCTCTAGAGCACTAGCATTTGAATTGGGACCACCGGAAATAGGATGAGAAACTTGTTGTACCTTAGCACTAGGACCAACAGAAACAAGTTGAGAAACATATTGTTGCTCTGCACTGGGACCAACAGTAGCAGGTTGAGAGACCTATTGTGGCTCGGAATTGAGTGCATCTGTAGGTGTAGAATTCATTATCTATAGAAGTGGTTTAACATTTGATTTAGATTACATAAAAGTAGATGTTAATATAAAATAACATAATGTAACATAGTGTATCTTACAATAAAAAATAACATGATTATTGAACTCTCTTTTTTAAGGATGAATAGATTTGACCCCTCTATTGACTATGTAAATCGCTTCATTGTGGTCTCCTCTGACATAAAGAATGACGTCTACATTGGGACCACTATGAAATGATTGTGAAGTCCCAATGAAAGGGTCATCCTCCATTAAATTTTTATCTGAACCTTCAGTTATTTTGGTCGATAATAGAACAATTGACTAGTTTTGGTTTGCGGGATCTGGAACATAGAATACTTGTACTACATGTGATGCCATTATAAATGGTTTTCCTTTCTCCCCTTCCTTACTGAAATCAAATTTCATGAATCCCAATTCATCTATTTTAATAGCATTCCTGTTATCATCCCACTTTTATTTTAAAATTGGAACTTGGAATTTCATATAATCCAACTACCATATTTGTTTGATGATGCCAAAGTATGACATATTCACATAAATTGGATTTATGTCCTTAGCATCAGAAACATGCATCACTTCAGCCACAAATGTAGCCCCACTATTCTACATGGTACTTTCTTCATCATGTTCATTATTATATAATTTATAACCATTAACTACTTAATCATTGTAAGATAATACATACACACTTGGTCCTCCAGCTAGCCATCAAATCCGTTCTAAAACTGAGTTTGGATTTTCATCTAACTTCTTAAAAATATGGTCTTAAAACCATCCTATAAACAGTCGATTATGTGTATCTAATATCCATTTTTCATCCCTATATGAATTCAAATGCCTATAAATTTCTTTTTGGGTTTGAATATATGGGTCAACATTGAAACTATTATGAAAAACATAAAGGCGGGCCTGCTCACAATCTTAAATATTGATTTTGACAAACTATATTCCATAAATTCCTTCACCTTTAAACTGCTCAGTGTGATAAGATTTTGGGAGGCCAATGTTTTCCACACGAGATAGGTATTCAGTACAAAATTCAGTAGCTTCCTCAATAATATATCGCTCTAGAATACAACCTTCTGGACAACTTTTATTTTTTACATACACTTTCAAAATATTCATATACCATTCAATGGGGTACATCCATATATAATTTATAGGACCAAATAGTTGAATATCTCTCACCAAATGAACCATCAAATGAACCATCATATTAAAGAATTTTGGTGGGATGAACATTTCCAATTCACATAATATGTTCGAAATTTCTCTTTCCATAGTTGGAAATTTCTTCGGGTTTATAACTTTGTTGTATATAGCTTTGAAGAATAAATAAATCTTTATTAATGTATGGTGGAAATTATTGGGAAAAAATGAAACATAAATCTATAGGAATTAGATCTTACATAAAAACATGGAATTTATGTGATTTCAGACTCTTTAACTTTAAATCACTCATTGATACGATGTTATTGATATTTGATGAATACCCCTCTAGAATCTTTATGTATTTAAATAATTTTAAAAACTAATATCTCTCCTTTCTGGGAAGAGTGTAAGTAGCAGGAGGAAGAAATGTTTGTCTTTCACCCTTCATTGGTGACAACTCTTCTCATATTCCCATCTCAACCATGTCCAACACAGCCTTAATTCTATACTTTGTTTTTCTGGGTTCATTTAGAAACATGTTGATGACACTATCACATAAATGTTTTTCAACAAGAATAACATCAAGAAAATGTCTAACATATAGACAATTACAGTATGGTAATTCTATAAAAATTGATATCTTTTTCAACCAGTTTTCATAAGTATTTTCAAAAAAGGTTTACCAAAAGTATTGTCCACATAATTTATTTTCTCAAAAAAATTATCACCTGTTAGTGGAGATGGTGTTGTGAATTCTTCTGAGCTTCCTTCGAATGATGTCATCCAATATTGGTACTTATGTCTTCAAGGTAGAAATTTGTGATGTCCTATAAAAATGGGTTTCAATGAATGTTTCAACCTGATTGATTGTGTACCTGGTTCCCAAATAGGACACCCTTGAGTTCCTTTAATTCTATATCCTAAAAATATTCCATAAGAAGTAAATTCATTAATCTTTCCATACAACATGGCTATCAAAGTGAAATTTTCATTTTTGTAAGCATAATACAACGTAAGATGAAGGTTTCTCAACTCGTTTCCAAATTTGTGATACTCATGATCAATTCTATACCACTGAGGAGAGTCTATCGGGTGACGTAGTTTCCCATATTTAATTATTGTATCTGCATTCCATTTCAATTGTCTTGTAGTATCCTCACTTCCATATAGGCACCTCAACCATGGAATGATCGGAAAGTGCCATAAAACTTTCATAGGACTGGATTCATCATTATTCTATTGAGAAGTACCACAGTTTCGGATGACGTAGTTTCCCATATTTAATTCTTGTATCTGCATTCCATTTCAATTGTCTTGTAGTCTACTCACATCCATATAGGCACCTAAACCATGGAATGATTGGAAATTAACATACAACTTTCATAGGACTGGATTCATCTTTCTTCTATCGAGAAGTACCACACTTTTAGAATTCTTTAAGTGATTTGTGGTCCTTGTGAAATAGTATACAGTAATTTGGGAAGGTGTGTATTCTTTCAGATATCATACCCATCGAGTGTAGTATTAATTTGGCATCATATGTTCGGATCAGAAGATCATTATCTTCTGAAAGCATGACATTCAAGAGATCAAGTAGTTCTGTAAAACTAGCATCACTCCACCCATTTCATGCTTTCAAATTATGCAGCTTTAGTACAGATAACGGTGTTGTATATTTAGTGCAACCAACATACATTGGCGTATTTTCACAACTCATTAACTTCTCAAACAATTTTGGGCAATCACAAAGTTCATCTTCAACTGTCATTGTCATTTCCTCAATACGATCTTCATCGTCATTTACATATGTAATCACATTCTCTATACGATCATCTTCATTTTTCAAACTTGTAATCATATCAGATGATCCATACAACACAGTGTTATCCAAGCCACTACCTGCATTCGTTTTTCCCATGTTTATTCCAACATGTATAACTTCTATCTATTTCTTGACAGATCAGGTGTTCTTCCAACTCCTCTGGACTAATTTATCTTGAATAACAACAGCATAAACCTGAATAAATGATTTGATAAGGGTCATATGCATGATATTTTTCAAACTTGATAAAACCTTTCACACCATCTTCATACTCTTTTGTCAACTGATTTGAATTCATCCATTATTTATTCATATTTTTCCTATTTGATTCAGTAATATTAATATTTAAAAAATAATTACACAAAAGATGTTCAACTAGGTTCATCATCCAACTATAATCAATAGAACTAGATATGGTAAACAATACCCTAACCTCTCCATGAATTATTCAAGACCAAAGTAGATCGCACTTATTTTCCCAACCACTTGATCAATGGGACTAGCTATGAGAAGCCCTTGCACTATAATGTTTTAGTATCCCACATGTGATCTATATGCATTGTTGTAAACCAGTTTTTTAGTGTTTCCCTAGAAACATAATGTCTTGAGTCAATAATTATAGTACTAAACTAATAGATGGTATGATTTTCAATAGAGTGATTGTATGTGGAAGGATACATTACATTTGTTGTTATGGTTATTTGACTAGAGTTTCCATAAAGTGTCCCATAGAGTCCTCTAATGAAGTGGTTTTCTAAGATTTCATGGAATTGCACTAGTAACAAAGTGTTGGTGCCATTGAAATGGGTAAGGTTTGGATTGATATTCAATGGTAGAGTAACTACAACAAGGAAAAAAATAGTATACCAATCATTCCAACAACCACAACACCATAAAAGCACACAATCCTGCTCACAATCACAACACCATACAAACCAAACAAACACAATTTCAGATTTTACAAAGAATACCTTATTCAATTCTATTTGTTAATTCAGGGGTTATCCCAGAAGTTTTATCATCCTAGGGAATTCATTCATTATCCAATTATACGTAAATTACCATTTTTTATATTCAAATGTTCAACAGGAACAAACCAACATGCAATTCATTTAGTGTGCAAGCAAGTACCACCAATGACCACTATTTTCAGCGGGATGTTTAGCCCGTACATTTCACAACATAACCATCAATATAAAATTTTAATAACATGTGAAAAAGAGAAAACCAATAAGTAAGAGGACAAAACTCACCACGAAGGTGTCCTTCAGTGCACGGCAGAGGTGCGTTCGCGGTAGAGGAGAGGCCTACGGCCGAGGATATTTCCAACTGAAAAGAAAATATAAAATGAGAACTCATATATTATACCAATCCAAAATAGGTCCAATGAGATTTAGGAATCATAAATTTTTGTTTAAATAATTTTATTGGTCAATAGTGGGATTTTATTTTCCATCTAAGATATCTTCTTCCTGTTTATTTATTTTTTCTGTATCTACTATTTTCCTATATGTTCAACTTATAAATGTTACATGTCTGGTTTTTATGAGAAATATCATTTTTTATTTACTATAATTTAGGTTTAAAATATTCCACATTAATTGTATATTGTTTAGGGGATTGTTGTTATCCTATAGGGATTATGAACACCTCTTAGGTTAGTGGAATGTCAGGTCAATTGTTGGTTATGATACCAACTTGGGCCATATCATTACATTTCCAATTGTAACTGACCCATGTCCATTTAAATATAGGATTTGGGGGGGTCATACAATAATATATTCCCAACTCCACTAGAGTTACTATGGGGGTGGGTCCTGATAGTATCATATTTGATAAATCTTTTATAGATTAGACATTAGAGTAGTCACTGCTAAGGATTTATTCATCTACATGGTAGTAATGTTTGTTGAACCTAGTGTGTGAAGTAGACATCAAAAACTAATAAGTGATTAAAAAATATGTGATAAATTCATAACCTATGGAAAAATATATATGAAATATCTTACAATCCTCATTGAATCTTAATAGGTTTGGTTTCATTCATCATATAGTTACAAGTGATGTGGAATGTGTAAATGATAAGATTAGGGGGCTGAATGATGTGTAGATGTTGATGGAAATGATGATGTGGAAGTGTGTTTAAATATTCATTATATATTTTTCATTAGAATGAGGTCGATTTAAGTAATTATATTTAGGTCGGTTGTGTTATTCCATCATGTGGTTCAATAAAAAGAGGTGCCTCAGGCATCCAAGAATCAAATGGACTTAATAGGAAAGGACATAAATATAAGGGAGAACAAGAAATGCATCACAACATAACACATAGGAAATCTAGGAAAACATGAATCACAACACAAAACATAGGTCCATTCCACAATGGGTCCTAAATGAGAAAGAACTACGACACAAAGGGGGTGGCCACACCACAATGGTTCCAAAAAAACACATCTAGAATCCGTGTTCATGTTCAACAATGAGATCATATAATCTAGGGAAAAGGGACTATGATTCATTGGTCATCACTACACCATAACCTCTAAGCCCTCACACACCAAATATCATCCTCTAATTCAGCCTAAAATGGGTAAAGATGGAAAACTAGAAAATTGTAAAAAAAATAGGGCATATTAGCTTAACCAAGTGGAACACTGTATGACAATGAAATAAAACTAAAATAGAAGGAATAATATAGTAAAAATTTTCCTTGGTTCTCCAATACAATTGATGAAAGATGAAACATACAAAGGGTTAGGGAGAACCACCCAAGAGGAGAGGAGGGGGAGGGTGGCGTAGTGCGGAGGGGATATGGATGAGAAAAGGGGAAAAATCCAGAAAAACATAAATGGTTTGGAGGGGATTTTTTTGTAAAACATTACTTTTTAAAGGGGTTAAATGTTTTTCCATATGATTTTCAAAACCATGCACAAACTATATAGTCTTCACTATCCAAGACACACCATTTCACATGGTTAACGCACATGGTTTAATTAACAGTGTGCAAACCATGAGAAATGCCTTCAAAATTTATTAATTAATTTTTATGATTTTCTAAGTCCCCTCATGTGATTTAAACAAACTTTGTGCCTATCAAAATCAATCTTCACTATTGTGGTTCATGCTTATCACTAATCATGTGAAAATCATGCTCCCTAGGCTGCTACCCCCAAAACTAGAATTTCAACTCCTAAAGATTTTGTGACTTTTTTAAGAATCTAGGACACATGTTGAGCCTAAAAATATATAAAAAACTCCTTTTATATGTCCCAACATCCAGGTTCTATACAAAACCCTCATTTTTAAAAAATGGATTGTCCACTAATTTAAAAAAATTCCATCTCCTCCTGAATATTAAAATGCCAATATGGATGAGGCATTACAAAGTCTCCACCATTGTGCTTATCATAATCGATATGTCCTAGTGGTAATACTATTGAATCACCACTATTGTTTATCTATTTGGAGTCAAAAAAATGCATTCTATTACTGAACTTCCAATATGCTTCTAAATAGTATCACTAAACAGAAGACACAATGCCACCTAATCTTGAGCCAAATCTCATAACCATCACTGAGATGATGAGATGGTACTTACATAATCTTTCCTATCTTTAGAAAAGATCATGTCCATGTTTTTTCAATCACCTGATGTAAGACACTCCCCCCATAATACTTAGCTCATGAAATCCAATTTCGATCCATGGTACCTCCCACATACAAAATTTATTACCAAAATCTATTTTCAAGTTTTTAATGACACACCTAGTGCCACTTACAATGAAACTTACCCAACCACACATGAGAATTATAGTACAATGTTTCTCTTCTCCTTCATTCCAAAATTTATGAATTCCATAGATACACCTACACTATCCAAGTATAACCTAAACACAAATATTTTCCTTGTAAAGCCTCAGATAGCTCTTAAAACTTCCCATTATAAACAATATTAAATAATAAATTCATTTGTCAAATCATTACAGATAACATCACATGATAGTATAAGTCGAACATCATCCACCAGAACTACTTGAAAAGGGTTGGTATCCACTAACATGTTATCTCAATTTCTAATCTAAATTACTAACTCTGAAGGAATCCAAAAATCTACCAAGAATACTCATCATAGTCTGAACCAAACATCATATGTCATTTTATAGTTAAAACTCCAGATAATCGAACTAAATAATTCTCGACTTGCACCACCAATATTTCATTAGGAACTAGATCATGACTCCTTGCTCATTAGGGAAATGCCATGATCATATTAATCTATCATGGTCTAATCTGACCCTTTATGTGATTCCATAGTCAAACACTAACCCAATTAAACTAGCCATTATGTTATCACCTAAGAACCAGCGTGAAACTAATAGAATCCTTCCTCGACCACTTCATCTATCTCCAGCTCAAAATATCCTATCATACTCTAATAATCACCAAAAAAATAAACTCTAGGATTCCAATAGTCATCCCGATTTTATAAAAAACTCAGGCGCACTATTATCCATTGCTTTCATGGTGACCCAAAAACTATCTATGCACACCAACTTCCTTTCTAATGCAGAAGAGTAAAAATTCATTACATAAGTGACTCACTGGGGGGAATCTATGCACTGTAGAGGAGACTGTCGGGACGGTCGTTAGATGAGGAGGGTGTGCTGGAGCAGGTCACATGGACAAGGGGACCATGCAAGGAAGAGGAGGAGAAGGAGGCGGAGGAGGAGGAGGAGGAGGAGGAGGAGGAGGAGGAGGAGGCGAAGGAGGCAGAGTAGGAAGAGGAATCTGCGCCCGGAGGAGGAGGAGGCAGCGATGGTGGAAGAGGAGGAGGATAAGGGTCGTAGTGGAGGATGGGTCACGGTGGAGCAAGATAAGGCAGCGGTGGTGGAGGAGGAGGAGGACGGTCGTAGAGGCGGAGGAGGAAAAGGCAGCAACGGTGGAGGAGGGGTCGGCAACGTAGGGTTTAGCTTCCTTGAAGGCTTGAAAGGGTGCGAGGGAGGAGGATCCTGTTAGATTTATTTTATAAAAATTTCTGGAACCTTTATCATCGCTAGTTAAAAGTGCTGATAAAGGTATGTTTTATCAACGCTAAAATAAAAAACATTGATAAAACATACCTTTATCAGCACTTTATTAGTGCTGATAAAGGTAGTCCTTTATCATTGCTAAAAAATGCTGATAAAATACCTATTTATCAGCGCTAAAATTATAGCGATGATAAAAGTATAATTTTAATAATTTATTTATATTCTTATATATTTATTTAAAATGATATATAGGATAAATATATATTTATTTATTAATAATTATAACTATAAATAGTATATATTTATAAATATTGGTATATAATTTTTAATATATATATATATATATATTAATAAAATTATAATTACAAATGTTTTTGAAAACTATTTATATATATCATTAAAAATATAAAAAAAATTATTATTTAAAAATATTTTATGTAATTCTATAACTACATTTTTTAGACCATATATAGTTTATATGGGTAATATTATGAATTAATCAAAATACCACATCAATGGACAACGAGATGTGATGTATAAATGAACATTCATGCATATGGTACATAATATATATGCATGATCAATATATTATTTGACCAAATTCATTAGAAAACACATACATATTCAATAATTTTAATTATAAATATATATATTAAAAGGTATTATATATTTATAAATAAAATAAATATAATAAATATATTAGGTATGAAAAATATAATAAATACAATGAATTAATCCAATAAATCAAATATATCTAATAAATCTCTAATAAATATAATAAATATAATAAATATATATATTATTTTATATAATTTATTATAATCTTATAATTATTTAATTATATATATATATGAAGTATTAAAAAAATATTAATTATAAACATTTGTTTTTTATTTATTGTATACAAATAAACATTATTTTTCAATATAAATATAATAATTTTATATAAATTAATAATAAAAACTTTTATCAGTGCTAATAATAACGCTGATAAATGTACCCTTTATCAAAACTAAGAAAAGTGCTAATAAAGGGAACACCTTTATCAGTTCTTGTTTTAGTGTTGATAAAGGGAACATTTATTAGCGCTTTTAGCTATCACTAATAAAGGCCCACCCCTTTATCATCACTTTCTACTTAGTGCTAATAAAAGGCAGTGCTTCCCTTGCCCTATTTTTTGGTAGTGATTCCTTGTGTAAATGAGGGGTCATCTGTTGTGGTAGTTCCCTTAGAGATGTGAAATCAGTAGACTTTTGAGTTGATTGTTTAGGCATGGTAAGTTTTTTTACCATTTGATTTGAGTAGGACTATTAAATGATTAAATGACACCCCTAGAAAGATATGTGGTTTTCTATAATGTTTAACCTTGAGGAGGTATTACTATATGGGGATACCGGATGAGTTCCTGCTTCTTATCCTTTTATGTTAATGTTGTGACCCCCTAGAGAGCACTCCCTTGTGAGGATTCTCAAAAAGGATCAAGACCAAGGAGTCCAATTCTTGTCAGGTGATTCCATTACACCTATATTGATATTTTTTTACCCTTGTAGGTCGATGATTTATTTACCTACATCAGTTACCTCTGCTTAGATACTGGATGGGTGTGTAAGATTATATGTAATAGAGACCCTTAATTGGGATATGGTTCTCATGAAATATACATTAGGGATAGGTGGATGGGCCTAGTGGCCAAGTTTTTAGGTTTGATAGGTAGGTCTAGATGGGATACCTAGAGTCCCTTAGTATTGACTTGGTAATTAATGTGATGGCCATTGTTTTGATCAAGGGTAAATTGTGAGAGAGGTTGGCCAAGGTTTACAGATTCCTTTTTTGGCTCATGGATGCCTTTGAATAAATGGAACAATATATGGATGGATTTCATGGTAAATTCCAAGTACAATTTTAATTGCATACATGGTAGAGTTTGAGTGTGGTCGTCAGACCTGGGAGGGATTGTAATGATATAAGTATAATAAATAAGGTATGTATTGGTGCATTTGTTATATAAAGGTGATATTTTTTAGCATGAGATGGTTAATCCAGGATATGTCACTAGAAGTCGGGTATCGGCTTCAGTGATCATGCTCTTAATGATCTCAGTACCACTTCAGATAAAGTCTTTAGAATCTGGTTTGGTGACGTGTTAGATGTTGATGCCAATAATTTTCAAATGTAGTCTGCTATGATCAGTTCAACTTGAGTTTCCTTAGGTATTTGGATGCAGTCAATGAGGAACGACATCAGTTATTCCTTTGGGATGAGACGGTGATGTCTAAAGTCCAATGGAATTTTTCAAGGAAAATTTGGTACGAATAGGTCAGTCTAGGTTGATTGGATTTCAACTGATCTGATCAAATAAAGGACCAAGGTTAGTTTCCTCATGTGTGACTACTCTTAAAGTAATGATAATTATGTCGAGGGTGTCTCAAGGATTCTATGGATGTGATTCAATAGTTATTTTGATGATGTATGTATCATGTTTTTAAATTGGTGACTGGAAGCTATAACATATAGTGGGGAGAATCATAAGTTGGTTGATGATATATATGGAGATGTGATTGAATCATAGATTATACAGGTTTTGGTAAGTGTTATGGTAGCAGTTCTTTGGTGGTCCAAGTATTTCTTGAGTTTTAGGGGGATTAAGTGTCATATAATTTACGTGATTCTTGGAGGTGTGTTGGGTATTTGGAAACACAATGCATCTATTTGAGTGATAATTCACTAACCTACTATATTGGTTAATGTTTTCATTGTACCATAGGTATTATTATGGTAAATAAGTTTTATGGTGGGTAATTTGTGAGATCCCATATTTAAAATCAGTTTCAAATTATAAAGGAATGTGAATATTAATTTGGTGAATGGGAAAAATCTTAAACTGCGAATTGGAGTGGAATTAAAATAGTTATAACACTTTAATGTTTTGTTTTTATAAGGGGTTTATGGACCTAGAGGTGTCATGGAATATTGAATTATTTTTAGGATCCTCAGGATTTGAAATCCCAATTTTGGGAGAGATGGTCATGGGAACATGGTTGGATCATGGTTAATACTAATTGTGTGACAGAACCATGAAATTTTTTTTGTATCTGGACATGGTTTGTTTAATCGTGAAAGGTGTCCCATACAAACATGCGACTTTTTTCAGGGTCATGGAGGGACACGTATTTTTGGAACACAATTTTATTAACTGTTCATTACAACCAAGTGGGGTAGGGTTGTTCTTGGTTTGTAGCACCTCACAACCAGTGCACGGTTATGTAAACCATGTGAGGAAACAATGCGGCATGTGGGTCCTTGAATATTGGCACCACACAGTTTTTTCATGGTATGAATTACCATATGGCCTAACTATACACCTCTTAAAAATCTAAAATGTGATCATTTTCCCCTCCAACCTTTAAAGGGGTTTACCACATTTCTTCCTCATTCACACCCAATAGCCATCCACATGTGCCCCCTACTTCCTCATTCCTCCTTCCTCCATGGGTGATTCTCCTTAATTCTAGTTCTAAATCAAATTCTATCAGATTAAATTGAACCCTATAGGTCTTTATATGACTCCTATTACCTCTTTTCTTAGTTTTACTTCTTATTTTTTTGCATGATCGTTGTGTGAGATAATATTCCCTATATTCAGGGTGTTTGTATATTTTCCAAATTTCTCTCATTATAACCTAAATCATAGGTTAATAATGTATGATTAGATATTCCTAATATTGACGTGTGTTGGACTCCTCATGTTTTAAAATGTTTTAATGATCACAAATCTTATCTAAATCATATATTAATGATTCTACATCTTATTCAATCTAGATCATGTGTATTTATATCTAAAGTTTTCTCATACTTTAAGTAGAGCCATGAATGATCTAAATTGCTCTATACTATTTTTAATCTACTCTCAGAATACCTAATTTAACAAATTCTCAATTCTAATCCTTTCTATTATTATATTTATTTAAGTCTTCACATAGTTACTTTGGAAAGTCTAAGACACCGTGAGTCTGCCACTGGTTATGTACTTCTGACACCATGAAGCTAGACACCGTGAAGCCAGACACCGTGAGGCCAGATACCGTGAACCAGACACCGTGACCCTAAGCCACCGTGAACAAGAAATCGTGATCCTGAGACACTATGAACAAGACACTATGACTGTGAGACACCGTGACACTCAGACACTGTGATCAACCTTGACACCGTGTGAAGGAGACACCGTTTCCATGACTTACTATGACACTGTTTCCTAAACTACTTTGTCATTTTAAATTTAATTTATAATGGTCATATTTGATGACTTTAATGCACTGACATAATTAATGTTTCATTGTAGACATATCATCAGAAAGTACAAGGTATGAGGTGCAGAACACATGCAACCTGTCGGCTCCAACACGTGAATTCCAAGTTAAAATCAAAATGTGACCAAGAATCAAAGAGCGTGATAAAAAAACAAAAAAAAAAGAAGTGAGGTTAAGAACGAAGAACATACTTGGAAGAAGTTTCAGAAAATAAGGGACACTGCATGCAACTCAATATGGATGAGCACATATGAAGCATATTTGAATCATAAAGAACAGTTTTCACTCGACTGAACCTCACAGAGAACACAAGAAGAATTGAGACACTTTGTCTTCCACACAACTTCCAAAAAAGGACTCTAAGATTCATCTACTTCAATACAATGGAGTCCATAACTGCGTTGACATCACACAAGAGCATTCTAAACTCATCGCTATATTTTTTCTTGAATGTGACCATCCTTTTCATTACATTATGAGAAGTGTGTGCTTCTCTCTATTTTGAACACTCACTGACTCTTAAGCTGAACTGGAGGATTTCTAAATCCTCAGTCAATCTTTCCCTTACACTGTTGTATCCCACAGTGGATAGTGGTAGAGGTCTGAGGACCTGGACAGCATGTGAACTGTTGTTATTATTACTTTCCCACGTAGAACTGTGGTAAAGGTCTGATGACCTGGACAGTCTGAGTAATATTGTAAACCCCGATCCAAGGTGTGTATTAAAGTTTTATATAAACTGTTTGAGAGGACTAAGTCTCAGCTTGAGATTAAACCTCTTGGTTAAAACTGTTGTGCATGCTTGTTTTAGTTAAACCTATTTTGAATATTATGCTGCTAAGTACTTTAAATATAAATCTATTTTAAAGTTACTCTGATAGTTAAACTAGAAATTGTTTGTATTTATTGTAAACCAGTAGGTTAGATTCAAAAGATAATCTAATATTCAGATTAGATTAACTAAGAACTAATCAATCTCTTAAGAACCTAACTGAACCTTTACTATATTGAAAATTCACTAAAGTTTAGCTTGTTATTCAAATTGGGGGATTTAAATATAAATCTTTTAAGAAGAAATTTTTAATTTGAACTCAATTCACACCCCCTCTTGAGTATTCACTCCGACCAACATTTGGTATCAAAGGATTGTTAAACAGTTTTCAAAACTCTCTGTTTGTGAAAAGTTTTCAACTGTGATTTTAGTTGTATCTTAAAGATCTTAAATTTCTATTAATTCTAAATATTATCTCTTTAAATATATTTTTTCAAATATTATTATGGATAATAGATTAGAAGGTTCAGCTACCAACAGGACACCCTTCTTTAATGGTTTTAATTATGCCCAATGGAAACTAAAAATGAATATTCATTTAGAAATTATGGGATTTGATATTTGGACTGCTATAGAGACTCAGTATAAGATTCCAGAAACTGAAAGAACTACTTGGAATGATCCTACTAAAGATGCTTAAAATAATAGTTGTAAAGCAATGAATTCCTTGTATTGTGCTTTAGGAGATGAATAATTTAACCAAATATCTGCTTGTAAAAATTCTTATGAAATTTGGGTTACTTTAGCTATTTCCCATGAGGGAACGACCAATGTTAAATAAATGAGACTAAATACATACACTATTAAGTATGATAACTTTAAAATGAAATCTGATAAATCTATTTCTGATATGTATCTCAGGTTTAATGAGATAGTTAATACAATGAGCTCACTTGGAAAAGTTGTTCCTACAAAAGAGCAAATCATGAGGATACTAAGATGTCTGCCAAAAATATGGAGAGGCACATCAGTTTTAATTATAGAATCTTGTGATATCTTTGCTTTTCCTATCAAGGAACTCATTGGTAAATTAATTATGTATGAGTAAGAACTTAAAGAAACAAAGAAGAAGATGATGAACTAAGAAAGAAATCAGTAGCCTTCAATACCTCTACTTAAAAAATCAAGGAGAAATAGAAAATTCAAGCTGAAAGAGATAGTTCAAGTGGTGAAGAAAGTGCATCTGATAGTGATGCTGAAATGGATCAGATAGCCAGAAAATTTAAGAAGTTTTATATGAAAAAGAAATTTTTCAGAAAATCAAATTACAAGGGAAATTATGAAAATAAAGGTCATTGGAAGAAGGATTGGAGGAGAACTGATAAAAGTGATGATATAGTCTACTATGAATGCAAGAGGAAAGGACATGTGAATGTTGAATGTCTGAAGTTAAAGTACAAAAATAAATATGATTACAAGGACAACAAATACAAAAAAGCTATGAAAGAAACCTCGAGTGCTTTAGAATATAGTTCAAGTGATTCTGATTCCACTCAGGATGAAAAATATCAAAAATATAATATGTGTTTCATGACAAACACATCTAAGGTAACATTGGATGCTCCTACTTTAAACTCTTATTATTCTAGAGATAATTCTGATTCTGATGCTGAAAACATGCCTAGTGAAGAATTATTTGAATACTGTAACATGCTAGAAGATACCTGTATTGAGCTAAAATAAAATCATAAAGACTTAAAGAAACAACATTCTTTAACTAGCACTATCAAATCTTTACTAGAAGTAGAAAAGGAAAAGAATTCTCAACTACTCAAAGAGAATACTGAACTGAAATTGTCTAATGAGCAACTCATAAAAGATTTAGAAAATTTTTCTAATGGAAAGGACACGCTTACACAAATGCTTGGAAAAAAAGTATCACAAAGTATACTACTGGGTTAGGATATCAATCTAGACAGAGAAAAATCAGAAAAAATAAATTTATTCCAAAAACTGGACAGTTCACTTCTAGTTCCATTTCTCGAAATTCTTATGTCTCAACCAGCTATTCACATAGTTATAGATCAAACAAAGTTTATCATTTAAAGACTTTTGAATCTATTGATTATATGAAACCCATTAGACAAATCTGGGTACCAAAAGTTCTACTTGCTAACCTGTCTGGACCCAAGAAAATCTGGGTACCAAAATCATTTTCTATCTAAAATTTTGGTATAAGAAACCTGCTTAAAAAGTTCCTGTAGGAAGACATGGTATTTGGACAGTGGATGTTCAAGACACATGATAGGATACTTTTCATGATTCAAAATCTTAATCAAGGGTGATAGAGGATATGTCACCTTTGGTGATAACTCAAGAGGAAAGATCATCAGCTTAGGCCAGATTGGTAACACTGATTCAATTTTAATTTCCAGAGTTTTATTTGTTGATTGACTAAAGTATAATCTGTTAATTATTTTTCAGTTATGTGATGATAGTTTCAATGTTAAATTTAAAAATTATTCTTGCAATGTATTTTATTATAAAAATGCTTTGGTATTTACTGCACTGAGAAATGAAAATGTTTATGCTGTGAATTTGAACTCTTCAGCTAAGAAAAATATTACCTGTTTAAATGAATTTTCATAAAGAAACTTGGCTTTTTCATAGAAGATTATGACACTACAATATACACTCACTTAGAAAACAAACTAGGAAGAACTTAGTTAGAAACCTACCTAAACTTGAATTCCCATCAGACAAAGTTTGTAATCCCTGTAAAAAGGGAAAGAAACATAAAGTTTATTTTAAATCAAAGAAAGAAGTTTCAGATTCTCAACCTCTCGAGTTGGTTCACATAGATTTATTTGGACCTTCTAAAGTTTCTATTTTAAATGGGAATCACTATGTCTATGTTCTTGTAGATGACTTTTCTAGATATAATTGGGGTATATTTTCTATCTCACAAAAGTGAATCTAGTTCTTACTTTATTAAATATTCCAAGTCTGTAGAAAACCATAGTGGACTTAGGATCCAGACCTTGAGAAGTGATTGATGCAACCTGGTAGGTGTTCATTTGTATTCAGGGTGAAGGAGTGTGATCTCCTCCACTGGTTCTTGAGGTATGGTCCCATGGAACTTCTGCAGCCTCTGCCCATTTATAGTGAATGGGTTTCCTCCTCCTTCCTTTTGAATCTGCACAGCACCAAAGGGATATACATGAATAACAGTAAAGGGGCCTTCCCATCTGGAACGAAGTTTACCTAGCATAAGCTTAATTCTGGATTTTAAGAGTAACACGTGATCTCCAAGGTTGAAGGTTCTTGGTTGAATTATCTTGTCATGGGCCATCCTTGTTCTATCTTTATAGATCATTGAGTTTTCAAAAGATTCCCTTCTAATTTCCTCTAACTCTTGCAACTGCAATCTTCTTTCTTTCCCAGCTTTCTCAAGGTCTAGATTCATCTCTCTGACCGCCCAGTAGGCTCTATGCTCCAAATCCACAGGAAGGTGGCAACTCTTTCCATAGATCAATCTATAGGGACTCATCCCTATCGGTGTTTTGTAGGTCGTTCTGTATGCCCATAATGTATCATCTAACTTTTGGCTCCAGTCCTTCCGGTTGGGTTTAACAGTCTTCTCCAGAATGGATTTGATTTCTCTATTAGAGACTTCTGCTTGGCCATTTGTTTGGGGATGGTATGGGGTAGATGTTCTATGATGTACCCCATACTTCTTCAGCAATGCTTCCATTTTCCTGTTGCAGAAATGAGTTCCCTAATCCCTGATGATTGCTCGTGGCATGCCAAACCTACAGAAAATGTTAGCCCTAACAAAATCACAAACAACTTTTGCTTCATCAGTTCTGGTTGCTTTTGCTTCCACCCATTTTGAAACATAGTCTACAGCCAAAAGAATATATGAATTTCCAAATGACATTGGGAATGGTCCCTTGAAATCTATTCCCCAAACTTCAAAAATTTCACAAAAGGTTATTGGTTTTTGTGGCATTTCATGTCGTTTGGATATGTTACCAGAAAATTGGCATTTTTCACATCTTTTACAAAATTCATATGCATCCTTGAATAAGGTGGGCCAGTAGAGTTCAGATTCTAAAACTTTTCGGGAAGTCCTCTGAGGTCGAAAGTGTCCTCCACATGATAATTTATGACAAAATTCAAACACTGATTCAATTTCACTTCTTGGCAAGCATCTTCTTATGATTTGATCATTACAAATTTTCCACAAAAACGGATCTTCCCAAATGTAAAATCTTGATTCAGATTTAAGATTATGTTGTTGATGAGAGCTTAGATGAGAGGGTACCTGAGATGTTACCAAATATTTGACAATGTTGGCATACCATGGTACTTCACTGTTGATGATGTAGAGTTGTTCTCCAGGAAGCTCATCATTAAGTGGGTTCTGCTTTGGTATTTCTATTTCAGTGGTGTGGGGTAGTCAACTCAGATGATCAGCCACTTGATTTTCAGTCCCCTTCTTATCTTTGATTTCCAAATTGAACTCTTGTAAGAGTAGCATCCATCTCACTAACCGTGGTTTTGCATCCGCCTTTTTCATTAAGTACCTAAGAGCTGCATGATCAGAAAAAACAACAACTTTAGTGCCCAGAAGATATGATCGGAATTTATCTAGTACAAAAACGACTGCAAGGAACTCCTTCTCTATGGTTGTGTAATTTATTTGTGTTTCATCCAAGGTCCTTGATGCGTAGGAGATGACTTGAGGCTTGCTGTCAATTCTCCGTGATAGAGCGGCTCCCACTGCTTGGTTGGATGCATCACAAAGTATCTCGAAAGGGTAATCCCAATTGGGTGGCTGCATTATTGGTGGTGTTATCATCCTTTCCTTTAATTCATCAAATTATTCCCTACATGCACAATCAAAATTAAAGTTAGAATCCTTTAAAAGTAATTCTGAGAGAGGGAGAGAAATCTTACTGAAATCCTTGATGAATCTTCTATAAAATCCTGCATGCCCTAAAAAGGATCTAACATGTTTGACACAAGTTGGATATGGTAAGGAATTTATTACATCAACTTTTGATTTATCAACCTCAATCCCATTTTGTGAAATTATGTGCCCCAACACTATCCCTTTTTCAAGCATGAAATGACATTTTTCAAAATTTAAGACAAGGTTCTTTTCAATACATGTTTTCAAAACTTTTTCCAAATTTCCCAAGCAATGATCAAATGAATTTCCAAAAACTATGAAATCATCAAGAAACACCTCCATGAAATCCTCAATGTGGTCCGAGAAAATACTCACCATACACCGTTGAAATGTACCTGGGGCATTGCATAGCCCGAAAGGCATCCTTTTGTAGGCGAATGTTCCAAAAGGGCAGGTGAAGGTTGTCTTCTCCTGGTCTTCTGGTGCAATTGGTACCTGAAAATATCCTGAGAATCCATCTAAAAAACAGTAATGAGTATTTCTAGCTAACCTTTCAAGCATCTGATCAATGAATGGAATAGGAAAGTGATCTTTTCTAGTAACTTGATTTAGCTTCCTGTAATCTATACACACTCTCCAGCTGTTTTGTATTCTCATGGGGATCAGTTCATTTCTTTCATTTGTAACAGTGGTCAGGCCAATTTTCTTGGGGACTACATGAATTGGGCTGACCCATTGAGAATCAGAGATTGGGTAAATGATATCAGCTGCTAACAATTTCTCAATCTTTTTATTAACGACCTCTATGATTGTGGGATTGAGTCTTCTTTGAGGTTGTCTAACTAACCGAGATTCACTTTCTAAAAATATCCTGTGAGAGCATACCTTAGGGTTGATTCCAGGAATATCACCTAAACTCCATCCTACATCTTTTACATTCCTTTTGAGAAGGTCAATCAATGTTTGTTCTTGTGAATGGGATAGGTTATTGGCAATGATTACTGGCAATTTCTCTCCTTCCATTAGGTAAGCATACTTCAAGTCACATGGAAAAGGCTCCAGCTCTAAACATGGGGGTTGTTCATGGGATGATATTGCATTTATGTTTCCTACTTCTAATGTTGAATTCTCTAGAATAATCTTACTTCCTCTTAACAAATCATCGAAAAAAATCAGATTTTACCTCATCCTCCAACATGATATCAGAATTTTCAAGATCATGGGAGTTATAAAATTCAAATGAAGAGTGTTCTCCCATAGATAACAAGTCATGAATCATACCCGAGTCTTCAATTGGTTCTATACCTTCATCATGGGAGATTGCATAAAGTGAGTGATTGTTGGACGAGTGTTTCATCGTATCAAGAATATTGAAGTGTACCGTACTATCTCTGAGCTCCATGGTGAGTGTTCCTTCATGAACGTTGATGATTGTCCTTGCTGTTTTCAGGAATGGTATCCCTAGGATGATGGAAGATTGGGATGGTGCTTGGTCTTCCTCCATGGTAAGGACATAAAAGTCTGCTGGAAAGATTAATCCTCTCACTCCTACAAGTACATCTTCAACGACTCCAGCTGGGAAAACGGTGGATCTGTTTGCTAATTGTACCACCACCCGAGTTGATTTTAGTTCTCCGATCTGCAAAGATGAAAACATAGAGTGAGGCATCACATTTATCAAAGCTCCAAGATCACATAGTGCATCAGTAAAATTTAATGAACCGATAGTGCAGGGAATAGAGAAAGTCCCTGGATCTTGACATTTTTGTGGTATTGGTGGTGTGATCAATGCTGAGATGCTTCTTCCTAAGTTGATTCTTTCATTTCCATCCAGCCTCTTTCTTTTAGTACATATCTCCTTTAGAAATATTGCATATTTAGGTATTTGCATGATTGCATCCAATAGTGGAATGTTAATCTCAACTTTTCGGAATGTTTCCTGAATTTCTCGTTGAATTCGTTCTTCTTCTCCCTTCTTTGACTCAACCAATGCTGATGGGAATGGTGCTGGAATATCTTTTTTCTCCCTTTGTTGTTTCTACAATGGTGTTTCTAGTCTTTCTTTCTTGAACCTTGTTCTTTCTACTTTGTTGTTGATTCCATCTTTTGGTTGGACAGGATGAGCTTCAGTAGGTTCCCTAGATTCATCCTCCTCATATTGTTCTGGTGGTTTGAGCTCTTTCCCGCTTTGGGTTGTGATTGCACTAACATTCTCCTTTGGATTGGGAATTGTTTGTGCAGGAAGCTTACCTTGGTTCTTGGTGAAAGCATCCATAATGCTTGCAAATTGATCAGCTAGCTTGTCCATCTTATCTTCTATTCCTGTAACTCTTGTCTTCAGTTGTTGGTCTTCATTTGTCGGTGCACTTGTGGATGGTTTCTCATAATTCTTCCACTGGAAAGGTGGTGGTTGAAAAGTTTGTTGTTGTTGGAAGGGCTTCTGATAAGGTTGTTGGAATGCTATCGGGTTCTGATATTGCTGTTGAAAAGGTGCTCTGGCTTGGTTCTGTTGAAACTCATACCCTGGTTGGGTTTGCGGTTGGTATTGCCTTTGTTGATAGGCTGCAGCACAACTTTCTGTCCCCTGCACTTCTGGACATTGATCAGTGTAATGAGAATTAGAAGAGCATAAACCACATACCTGATTCGGTCCTTGTTGTTCCTTCACATGGTTCACAACTATTTTTCGCTCCAACCTAGTGAGTTCACCCATTTCATTCCTAATTAAATCTACTGAATCATATGTTCTTACCTCATGGATTCCTCTGGTGATCGTACCTCGAGTGCCAAACTGCTGTGAATTTTGTGCAATCTTTTCAATCAGAATTCGTATATCTGCAGGTGATTTATCAATGAGGGCTCCCCCCGACGAGGCATCTAGTAGATTCCTGTCATTGTGAAGCAATCCTTGGTAGAAGAACACAAGGAATTGGTCCTCTTCTATTTCTTGGTGTCGACAACTTGCACAAAGCTTCTTGAAACGTTCACAGTATTCGTAGAGTGTTTCTCCAGTTGATTGATGGATGACATAAATCTCCTTCTTTATTGCAGTGCTCCTAGATGTTGGGAAGAATATTTGTAGAAAGCATTTTTTTTAGATCTTCCCAGTCACTGATCTCCCCCGGTTGTAGATTGTACAACCATTCCTTTGCTGCTCCCTCTAGTGAGAAGGGGAAATCCCTCCACTTCACATGCTCTTCCGCGACTGCTCGAGGTTTGAAGCTGGAGCAGACATAGGTGAATTCTTGAATATGTCGATTTGGGTCTTCACCTGCAAGACCATGAAATTTAGGAAGCACTTGTATCATGTTAATTTGCAATTCAAAATCATTTTCTATGGTAGGAATTGCAAGTTGATAATTTTGATTGACAAATTGAGGTGCACAGATGTCACGTAGGGTTCGGTTGGGATTTACAGCCATTATTAAAGGTTCAAAGTCTCCACTCAAGGTATCACTTGAATCAGTGAGATTTATTTCTTCGAAATCTTTTGGAAGATTTTGATTTCTCAATTTGGTTATTGTGCGCTCAATTTCTAGATCGAATTCTAATAAATTTCTATTTGAACTACGGGTCATTCAAAAGAGATTTTTTTTAAAAAAAAATTGAGGCATTGTCTCCCCGGCAACGGCGCCAAGTTTGACGCACGCTTGTCGTGGGGTGTGGCAAAACAATATTTTATTTACCTAAATATAGTATAGCATTTGATCCTAGGTAGTCTCTCGAAGAGCAGTGCACACAAAACAAGGTTGTCAATTTTTGTTGGTTTTCTTAAAAAGATTGGTTTTAATTAATTTGAATGACTATGAGTGAAACAAACAACATAAATTTATTGATTTTAACAAATTATAAAGATGGTGATCGGATTAGGTTTGGCTAGACTTAGTGTTGTGCCATCATGGTTTCCAAATTTTATCTCTTCTTCTTCCTTTAACTGGTAAGAGAGATGTGATGAGAATTTTCCTTTCTAAAACCTTAGATTGGTCTATCCTCCTTCCAATGTGTTTAGGGTTGTAGAAGGTCTCTTGATTAATTAGAGAAATCCAAGACCTGGAATTGTTGTTCCCTAATAAACCAAGATTTCGACATACAATCCTACACACGTGCTTGACAACCGTCGAGCAATCACCACCCAACCCTAATCATGTTCCACCGTATACAGATTAGAATTGGGTGGAGGGAGATGTGATCATCGACCAAAGAAATTTATAATTTCAGAATAAAAACCTTAACACAACCGCATTAGGAATTTAATACTGAATTATGAATTGGAACCGGAATAAGAAAGAAGAACACATTTTATTCATTTCAAGCACAAAACTCAAGAACAACACATAGGTCCAGCCTCCCCTCTTTCCGATCACTCAAATGAAACTACCCCTCCATGGATGGGGTAAGAGAGATAATGCGGGAAAGGAGAGACATTTTAAAATAAAATAAATAAAAGAAAAATCTGAGAAGTTCTTCTCCTTGGTGCCCCAGAAGGAATGGGGTGAAGAATGGGATGTGTTGAGGAGGAGGAGCTCTCCTCCTTTTATAGCCAGATTTCTGTCCTCCGAATGTTGTCGCGTTTTGGACCCCATAAATGAACTATTCACGCGTTGAGCCCTTCTTCAATGTTGTGCATAATTTTCTTGGCCGTGTCCCCTAAAAATATAAGCTGATTTGGACAGGTATTCCGAGAGTTATGGCCCTTTTACTCTGATCATTTATTCTATCCAGTCAGAATCTCCAAAACGTCAAACCCCAGATTAGGCAGCTTTAATGGACCCTCAAACGGACGAATCCCATAGTTAGTCCTTAATTAAAGATTCTCCAAAACTCCTTGTGAGTCCACCCACCGAATGTTTCAAGATTTGGGCCCACAATGGATGAGTTATGGATCCCACACCAAAACTAGATAAAACTGGAAACAGTTTTCTTGAGCCAACTTGTGAGCTTCTTTTGAGCTTCCATATGGCCGATTCAGCTTTTAGTCTAAAAATAGTAAATGAATCCCTGGATGTGTAGAATATGGAAAAAAAAGAATTTTTCAATTTGGATTAATTTAGATAATGTTATGGACAAAATACAGAAATAAGTTAAAACTGTTAAAAATCTAAAATGGCCAATGTTTACTATTCAGCTCAAAATAACACCAAAATCATAAAAATGAAACAATTCATCTTAGAGGAACACTTTTGTGAGTTTAAAATAGTTATATTAAATATAAATTAATTGAAAATATTTGTTATATCAGTGATCATGGTCATGAGTTTGAGAATCAAGAGTTTGAATCTTATTTCTCACATAATGGCTATAGTCACAACTTCTCTGCTCCTAGAAACCCTCAAAAGAATGGTGTAGTAGAAAGAAGAAATAGGACTCTTCCAGAGATTTCTAGGACAATGCTCAATGAATATGATTTACCAATTTACATTTGGGATGAAGCTGTTAATACAGCTTGTTACATTATCAATAGAGTCTTGATTAGACCAATTCTTAAAAATATCATGTATGAACTTTGGAACAATAGGAAGCCTAAGGTTAACTACTTTAGAGTTTTTGGTTACAAATTCTTTATCCTTAATAGTAAAGATAATTTTGACAAATTTTTTTCTAAAAGTGATGAAGGAATTTTCCTAGGTTACTCAATATCAAGTAAAGCCTATAGATTATTCAATAAGAGAACCAAATGTGTAGAAGAATCTGTACACATAAAATTTGATGAAACTGATCCACATGAACCTAAGACTCTTCTTGAAAATCTTGAAGAAGATATATCCATTCTAGACCTTAATGACAAGAATAGTGAACCTGTTGTTAAGACAACCAGCTCAGGAAATGTTCCAGAATCTACTTCTGTTGAACCCAAACCTGTAAATAAACCTGAAATTTCTAGACCTATCTTTTCTAGACCAACTAGAAACATTAAAATCCATCCTTTATATGTTTTAGTAGGAGAGATTTAGATAGAGTAACACAAACTAGAGCTTCTCTAAGAAATCAGGTTGAACATCAAGCTTTTCTTTCACAGCTTGAACCTAAGAATATCAATGATGCAATCAATGATGAATTTTCAGTGATGGCTATGCAAGAAGAGTTAAATCAATTTGAAAGACATAAATTCTGGGAATTATTAGACATACCTAAGAACACTTTAACCATAGGCACTAAATGGGTCTTTAGGAATAAAGTAGATGAAGCCGGTAACATAGTTATAAACAAGGCTAGACTTTTTGCACAAGGCTATAGTCAAGAAGAAGGAATTGACTATGAAGAGACCTTTGCACCAGTATCCAGACTTGAATCTTTTAGGATCCTGCTTGCCTATGCTGCACCTCTGAATTTTAAACTATATCAAATGGATGTTAAGAGTGCATTCTTAAATGGGTATATAGCTGAGGATGTTTTTGTTGAACAACCCCCTGGATTTACAAACCCTCATTTTCCAAATCATATTTTTAAACTATCAAAAGCTTTACATGGTCTAAAGCAAGCTCCAAGACCTTGGTATGACAGATTAAGTGCTTTTCTTATTTCTAAAGTATTTACAAAAGGGATAGTTGATCCTACGCTTTTTATAAAATGAATTTTTAATGATGTTTTAGTTTTTAAAATTTATTTAGATGATATTATTTTTGGATCTTCGAAAAATTCTTTATGTGTTGATTTTTTTAAAATGATGCAAAATGAATTTGAAATGAGTTTAATGGGAGAACTAAAATATTTTCTTGGATTTCAAGTTTTTCAAAATGAAAATGGTATTATTTTAAATCAAAGTAAATATAAAAAGGATCATCTAAAACGTTTTGGATTAGATAGCACTAAAAGTAGTGACACTCCCATGAGCACCACTTGTCAGTTGGATCTTGATGAAGATGAAAAATCTATTGATCAAACCACTTATAGAGAGATGATTGGAAGTTTACTTTACTTAACTACTAATCGTCTAGACATTATGTTTAGTGTGTTTATGTGTGCTTTTTTTCAAGAAAACCCTAAGGAATCTCATTTAAATGTTGTAGAGAGAATTTTTAGATACCTCAGGAATACACCCAATCTAGGACAGTTTTATCCTAAAGTGAAAATATTTGAGTTAGTTATTCTGATGCTGACTTCGGTGGCTGTATGTTAGATAGAAAAATCCCCTCTGTAACATGTCACCTTTTAACCAAGTCACTAGTATCATGGTGTAGTACGAAACGAAATTCTGTTGCATTAGCTACTGCAGAACCTGAATACATAGCTGCTGGCAGTTGTTGTGCACATATTTTGTGGATGAAACACAGATTACTAGATTATGGATATCAATTCATACATGTACCTATAAATTGTGACAACACAAGTGCCATTAACATCTCAAAGAATCTTGTTTCACATTCTAGGACAAAGCATGTTGATTTAAGACATCACTTTTTGAGAGATCATTATCAAAAAGGTGAATCACTTTGGAATTAATTGGTACTGAATATCAACTTGCTGATATATTCACTAAACCATTAAATTCTGAGAGAATAGACTACATCATACATGAACTAGGCATGATAAATCTCAAATAGGGACCTTTCTTGTTATTGTTCCAGGTCTTACTATGTTATACTTTACTGTTTCATGATTACGGTTTCTCATTTACTGTTTCTCATGTTTACTGTCTCACCATAAATTTTTATGTTTACAGTCTCACTGTTAGAATTTTGTACTTATAGACTGACATTTAATGTCTCACCGTAACGCACACTAAAAAGCTCACTCACGGTCTCACCGTGAAACTCACTCACTGTCTCACCGTAATGACCACTCACAGTCTCACTGTAAATAATTCATTATGTTTTTCTTTAAACCCGTATTGTGGTAATTATTATTTCACCTCTTTTATTTTCTCGCGTTTTTATTTTAGCGACGTTTGGTATTTCTAAATGATAAAACAAAGAAATTATCACTCGATTCTTCATTCTAGATTTCTTCTACCTACTATTTTTGAACCCTTCTTCATCCTTGAAACCTCTCTCTCGATCGAACCATCAGTGAATTCCAAGGATGAAGCATCTGTCATCATCAACACCTGGGAAGCATAGCTCGAAGAAGAAGATGATTTCACCTGAGCTGACACCTGAAGGGCCATTAAATCCAAATCTGGTAAACCGTAGTGTTGTACCTAAGAAATAAATTTTCACTAAGTGGCTTTTTTCTAGTAAGTTGCTGGTACTAAATGTGTTAGAACAACAAGGTTGGTTGGAATGGTTCTCAAAGGAGGATAGACCCATCTATCCTAGGTTAGTGGCTCAATTTTTCCAGTACGTATAGTTCTCATTTGATTCTAGTGAATGTTTTGTTGTAAGGAGCTAGGTCAATGGACAAAGATGTTCTTTCTCTTCGAGGTTATGGGATGCATGAATTAGGATACCTCATGAGGGTATTTGTGATGATTATCAAAGAGGACCTCCACCATCAACTGATTTATTTGATTTGGAAGATTCTATGAAAACCCTAACTGGAAATGGCACCCAGAGAAGAGCCATAGCTGCTAACTTAGATGGAGAAACAAGGATTCTGTTTAAGTTTGTACAGAATTTGGTAAGTCCAAGAAAAGATGATTTTGTTGTGTTAAAATATAAAGATGTGTTTTTGATTCACCTCATGAAAAATGGACATAAGATCAACCTATGAATGTATATCATACACCACATGTGTGAGTTGATCAAAGTCACATCCAAGTCCACCACTCTATTCTACTCTCGGATTATGTCATCCATGATTCTTGCAAAAGGTATGGTTGGACCAAATGAGGAAGTGATTATGGACTATGAGTACTGTCTTTGAAAATCTACCATAAATAGAATGAAGATAAACTGGAATCCTTGGAAAAGAGAATGTGTGGAAGACAATGATAAGATTTATGAAAAATTCAATCACGTGGATTATCCCTCAAGGCCGAAGGACATTTCTGATCCTGGTTTGGAACCAGATGAGCTTGTTGACTATTCTGAAGAAGAGGAATAAGAGGTTGTAGTTCCACCTAAGGAGGTTATTGTTGTTGAGAAAGATAGAACTATTGTTTCTCATGAAGTTCTTGAAGATGAGGTTCTTGCTCCTGAAGAAGCTATTAGTTTTGAAACTCAACCTAAGGTTGTAACAAAATCTATTTCCAAAGACTCAAAAAAGCCTACAATGGAAGAGGCTACAATAGAAGAGCCTATAGTGGAAGAGTTACCTATTTTTCAAGAGGCCAATCTTGAGGAACTCCCTGTGGAACAATATGTTCCTGAAATCATACCCTCTGCTAAAGAACGGATGGAGCTATCTTTTTAGCTATCTAGATAGGAAATGAGTGAGGAACTTAGAGTTGATTCTGTGGATTTTGATAAAGATCCTATGTCTATCAGTCCTGAGAAGGAGGCACCTGTTGAGGGGGAGAAAACCCCAAATCTCGAGTCTGCTGAAGCCTCACATCCAACTAAGTCAAGTCCTGTAGACTTTCAGTTTAAATTTCCTAGTTTCTATGATGTGAGTGAGTCTCAGAAGGTTACTGCAACCAGGCTTGATATTTCCTCCCTATTTCAGTTGAAATAAATCTCAAACCTTACACCAGAGAAGGAACCTGAACCTGAACCTGTACCCATTCCTACTTCTGAACCCTTATTTGAACATCCATCCTTTGTGAGTAAGAATGATCTGAAGGAATTTGGAGATACTTGCTTATCTGGAGTTGAAAAACTCATGAATACCTAACCTCTTCCTGTGACAAATTTAAGTGAGAGAGATGCATCACTATTATTAGAAAAGATTATTTGGAAAATAAAACCTAAGATGCTCCATGAGATTCAAGAGGAAAGAGTTGAAAATAAACTGCTCAGTAATGAAGTTAATTCATTAAGAAGTATGGTTGAAGACATGTAGAGAGAGCTGCATTCGAGATCTGAATCTATTGTTGCTACTGTAGAATCTGGTGCTCCTCAAATCCCACAAGTTTGTGTGTCTCAGATTCAACCTTATCTTTCATCCTTAAATGAAAATATTTCTGAAAGGAACAAGAAAATTGTGAAGTAAATTAAAGAGATTGTTGCCAACCTCAATAAACTCATTGATGGGTACACAGGATGTCTTCAAAAGGTGTTGAATCAACTAAAATCTTTGACCACAACTATCAAATCATCTATTAAATCCTCTAAACCTTCCTTGGACAGTGATCTACTCAGATCTGTAGTTAAAGAAGAGCTTCAGAATTTCTTCAGTGGATTTAATGCGACTTCTTTATATGAGGTAGTCAAAAACATTGATAGAGTTCTTCACTTAGTACAAATCCACTCCAAAATTGCAAATGATGCTCAGCAAGAGATTTCCAAGAAAGTGGATTTCTATTTAAATAGAATTTTCTCCAATACTGATATGACAAACCATTTCAAGTACCTTGTGGAAAATCTACGGATTCCTCCTGTGACTCAAGCCTTTAAGAACCAAGTTTAGAAACTCACAGAGTTTACTCATTTGTTGGACAAGTTTATGGATAACAAGGAAGATTTTGAGAAGTCCATGCAGTACGGTGGAGAGATCATTGCAGATTTCATCAAACTCCTCCGGCCCTATCTTCATGTTTAGAGTACATCCATTTTTGTTCCATTGGCTGCACCTCTCAGACTAGGGATGCCTACCTTCACCTCTGCCCTAGCCTCAACCACCATGTATGTCGGCCAAGCACTCAGTCAGATCAGGCCATTGATTCTTGATCAGCAACTGCCTAGATCTTCTAATGCTCCTACCTTGTCTCCCTTAGTATTTTAAGGCCTTCCTTTACCAACTTTATCAACCACATCTCTGCCTTCTTCTATCTCAATAACTTCACATATGGATTCCTCTTCAGCTACTGCAAAAGGCAAAGAGAAGGCCAACCCTTAAAGAAAAACAGTGTTTACACTTTTTTATAAGGATGCTATTGTTTTTGTATTTATCTTGTTGTATACTATCCCTTATTTTCTATTAATGTACTATGAACCTTTTTTCCCTTTCTTAGTTTATCTTTTTGATAATCCCAAAAGTGGGAGAAGTTTCTATATATTATGTTAGCAATTTATCTCTATGGTTGAATCTATTATGCACATAAAAATATATGATTTTTGATCATCAAAAAGGGAGAGATCATTTTACACCTCAGGTTTTAATCATGTTTTAATGATCACAAATCTTATCTTTATCATATATTAATGATTCTACATATTATTCAATCTAGATCATGTGTATTTATATCTAAAGTTTTCTCATACTTTAAGTAGAGCCATGCAAGATCTAAATTTCTCTATAATATTTTTAATCTACTCTCAGAATACCTTATTTAACAAATGATCAAGTCTAATCCTTTCTATTATTGTCTTTATTTAAGTCTTCACAAAGTTACTTTGGAAAGTCTAAGACACCGTGAGTCTGCCACTGGCTATGTACTTCTGACACCGTGAAGCCAGACACTGTGAATCCAGACACTATAAACAAGACATTGTGACCCTGAGACACCGTGAACAAGACACCATGACCCTGAGACACCGTGAACAAGACATCGTGACCGCAAGAAATCGTGACACTTAGACACTGTGATCAACCTATACACCGTGTGAAAGATACACCGTTTTCATGACTTACTGTGACACCGTTTCCTAAACTACTTTGTCATTTCCAATTTAACTTTTAACGGTCATATTTGATGACTTTAATGCAATGACATAATTAATGTTTCATTATAGACATATCATCAGACAGTACGAGGTACAAGGTGTAGAACACATGCAACTTGTTGACTCCAACATGTGCATTCCAAGTTAAAAGCGAAGTGTGACCAAGAATCAAATAGCGTGATACAAAAACAAAAAAAAAGAAGTGAGGTTAATAATGAAGAACATACTTGGAGGAAGTTTTAGAAAATAAGGGACACTGCATGCAACTTGATACGGCTGATCACATATGAAGCATATTTGAAGCCTAAAGAACATTTTTCACTCGACTGAACCTCACAGAGAACAAAAGCAGAATTGTGACACTCTATTTTCTGCGCGACTTCCAGAAAAGGACTCAAAGCTTTATCTTCTTCAATCCAAAGGATTCCAGAACTACATTGACATCACACAAGAGAATTCTAAACTCATTTATATATTTTTGATCGACTGTGACCATCCTCTTCTTTACATTACGAGAAGTGTGCGCTTCTCTCTGTTTTGAACACTCACTGACTCCTAAGCTGAACTGGAGGATTTCTAAATCCTCACTCAATATTTCCCTTACACTCTTGTATCCCATTGTGGATAGTGGTAGAGGTCTGAGGACCTTGATAGCTTGTGAGTTGTTGTTATTATTACTTTCCCACGTAGAACTGTGGTAGAGGTTTGAGGACCTAGACAGTCTGAGTACTGTTGTAAACCATGATCCAGGGTGTGGATCAAAGTTTTATATAAACTGTTTGAGAGGACTCAGTCTCAGCTTGAGACTGAACCTCTTGGTTAAAACTATTGTGCATTCTTGTTTGAGAGGACTAAGTCTCATCCTGAGAGGTATATTTCGAGGTGGTTGTTCGGAACCCCTCTTTTCGTCGGGTCTAGTTTTGATTCTCAAGGGTGAGAATAGTTTGAGAGGTATCTGATGTAATGACCCGGACCCACTTGGTCCTTTACTTTTCCAAAACACAGCTCCACTATGATGGTGGAACCGTGACGGTGGCACCGTGACGGTGGAACCGTGAGGGTGGCACCGTGTGGGTGGCACCGTGATGGTGGAACCGTGAGGGTGGCACCGTGTGGGTGGCACCGTGACGGTGGCACCATGTCCTCACAGAGCGGTCTTCGTTCATTCCTAGTTTCTGACTTTTCCATTCCCACAACATATCTTTTGAAGTAAATATGATTTAATGATCCCTTTCAAATCTGTTTAAAGCCCATAAATAATATCTAAAATCGCCCAAGAGTTGGGTAACCCTTAACTTACCAAAACGTGTGGATTTTCCTCGGTGTCACGCCCTTCCCTATACCTTCCAGATCTGCCCCTGTTACGTGTTTCCTTATGATTAAAGAAAAATGTTTAACGCATAGCCGTTATGACCACCTCTCTGAGGATAATTGTTAAATGACAATTAATCCCATCGTGCGTAACCACCCAACTGTGTGGTGAAACCACAATCTGACTTTATAGCCTTTCAAAATTCCATATCCCTTAACAATGGGATCTCACCTTTATATCATGCTATAAAATCTTTCTTCTTCCTCTTGGCTAGTATCCTTTTCTTTTTTGTGCATTTGGAGTTCCCCTTCCTGAGGCAAGTGGTGCGCCTGTGCTGGAGCCTTTCTGCTCACCCTTGGAGTCCCCAACGTTCCTCCCCTGCAAGTCACACATCCCCAGTTCTTGGCGTGTGGAGAATAACTTCGATCATTGATCAACCAAGTAGGGATTTTCGTTCGTCTCTCCTTACTGTGTATCATGCAGGGTGGGTATGCTACTGTTTCTGTGGGAATTGACGAAACCAAACCTTAACAAGGATAAAAAATAGACTGTTAAAGAATGATGGGGTGCATTTGACAATTCTGTTGTACTATTTTATAATTTCTATATGTTGTGAACTGTATGAGCTTATGCTCACAGAAAATCATGGTCGTTGGTGGTCTTTCCTTGTGCACTAATAAACCCTTGTCTTCTATGATGATTAAATTACTGTAACATGGAAATTGGTTAATCACCCAAACTCGGTTGGTTAAATGGATTTCTAGTGAACATTAATCCTTGTGTGGTCACCCCGGTTAAACAACAGAGAGAAGAACCTAATAAATGATGTGCTTGGACCTGGAAGTTTCCCTACTCTGTTTTGGTAGTAGGTGTGTTGTTCTGTTTGATGCTTGTGGGGTGATGTGGATGGGGATGGGATCTGCAGTTGTGGCATGGTTGTTGGTTGTGAATCTGAAGTTGTGTGTGGCTGTATCTCGAGACTAGGTTTGGTTCCAGTACTTTGAGGGATCTCACAAATCTCTTTGTTGTTGTAAATTTACAAGAGAACCAGGTGTGAATTCTTAAATTGAAGTTTAGGTGTTTCTCTTTCTATGGCTTGTGGTTATGCCTGTTAGTTGCCCATTAGTGCAGAATTTACTTAAATGGGACCACATGAACATGAAAAAAATAATGGGATCAATGAGGAATTATTTTCTGGGATGAGTAGTGACATGGTCATGGGTTCAGTGTTTCTTGTGAATGAATAGTAACGAGTGTGTTGGGCTTAAGTTAGTTTTGGAACACCTGGGTTGGGATGAATGCTTGTTATATATATTATATAATTATAGTTATTATGTTTCTTATTCACACCCCACCCAAGTTGATCACCTAGTGTCGAACACCCTCATTTCATGGGGGAGGGTGTTTTTTCAAACACCCCTATGCGTGGCTGGTTTTTAGCTCCTTTTCTACCCCCTATCCTGAATAGCCCAAGACTAATTGGATAGGCTGTGATGGCCTGAGGTCCATTATAGACCAAGATTCTTCGGGCAGGGTAGTTGTGTCGTTTTCCCAGGTGTGTGCAGGCAGATTGTTTCCCAAGTGTCTTCAGGATGAGGCCGAAGTGTCTTCAGGCGTGGCAGTAGTTGTTCTGGCCCGAGTGCTTGTGGGCGTGGTTACGCGTGTTTGTTGTGGCCCAGGTGTTTGTGGGTGGGATGTGTGGTTGTGGCCCAGGTGTGTGCGGGCGGGATGTGGCAGTGGGACTGCGGTGAGAATGGAAGGAGAGGTTCAATGCGTATGATGTCTTCAATAACCAGTGGGGAAGTGGCGCGGGGTATCCAAACAACAATGTGTTATTACTATTATATTTCTTGACCTGCATTATTTGGGGAGTGTGCCTTGGTGATGCTTGGGTGGGTAGTTTTTCTTGATAGGTGTTTCAGTTATCTATTTTCTCACAGGGCATTAGAATGTCTCCCCACTTGTGCACGAGAGCTTTTGGTTTTCCAAACTGAGTATACTTGTATGCTCACCCTACATATATAAAATTGTTTTTAGGTTTCCAGGAGGACTTCAGGGATCGTGTAGGGTCGTACTAGTTCAGATGTTGGGAGAGTTTCTGTTGCTATTTTTATTTCTTTTGGTACTTCTTTTTGGGGTTTTCTTTTACTTTTGTATCATTTACTTTTGGAACATGCATATGAGAATGATTTGTTTTGGCTTTACCTATACTTCCACTTTTGGTGTTGTTAGGATTTATTATCTTATCTCCCGATCCTTTTAAATAAAAAGGGTAATTCCTTCCATCTTGTGTGTGATTCTATATCCTTGGTGCTAGTCGCCACTTCGAGACCTATTGAAGGCGGGTCTCTGGGGTCATTATCTCTCCTTCAACTTGAATAAGGAAGGGTCGGCCAACCTCATGTCCCTTCTCTCATCTTGGTGAAGGCGGGTCGTGACAAAAACCAATCCCAAAGTTATTTTTTTGTGGTCTCAACTATCTATATAAATTTTCCAAAACATTCTTCCCATATATAAAATTTGATTAAATTTTCTTCAGACTAATTATTTCATAATTTAGTTTCATAACTAAATTAGTATCTTCATTAGTTGAGTTAGAACTAGATTTTTTATCTTATTCTCATGTAGTATTTGAAATTTCTAAGGAAAGTTTTATGATTCTAGAATTTTATTTGGAGAGTTCTTCCTTAGCACACTCATAGACTTTCTTAAATTTATTATTTTCTTTCTCCAACAGTATAAGATATTTTTTTACTTCTAAAAAACTAGGTACAATATTCTGATCGTCAGATGTGTTAACTTTTTCTTCTTCCAAATAAGTAATACTATATTCATACTTAAAATCTGGATAATTATCATTTAAGGTTAAATATTTAAGGGAACTAGTAGAAACCTTTTCCATTAATAATTGGTTGGTCTTTATAATTACACACATAAAAACACAAAACGTTTTTATCTCCACTACTGTTATCTGAATAACTTTCGTCAGCTCCCCTGCATCCCTTCTATTCAGCTTTCCCCCCGTTGCCATGTCCGTGTTGATGGATGTCTGGATATTGATTTGTGGGAGGCATAATTTCTTAAATAGCATGCTTTTGCGCCCCCTCCTACTCCATCTCCAGAAGAGGCGTTTCCAATGTCGGATGTGCTTCAGAATAGTCGATCGGTCTGGCAGTTGGGTTCTTCGCCGCTTCATTTGGAATTCTCGGGGTTTAGGGGCTTGGGTCAAGTGCGCTTTCATCAAGATGGAAGCTCGTAAACATAAGGATTCGTTAGTCGGTATTATGGAACCGAAGCAAGAGTTGGGGCGTATATATATCTTCACTAAGTGTATTGGATTTCATAACTTCATGCATGCTACCTCATCCCAGGTTTGTTGGAGGAGACTTCAATACTATTATTGATGGTTCGGAGAAGCGAGGAGGGGTGGAGATTTCAGCCAATGCTATGCATTACTTCAGAATATTCCTAGCCTCTAGTGGTTTGATCGACTTGGGTTTTACTGGGAGTAAGTATACGTGGTGTAATAACCGTCAAGGTGAAATGATGATATGTAGTCAGTTGGATAGGTGTCTGTCCAACCTGCAAAGTGTGGGCTCCATAGATCGGGTCCCGGTCTCTCACCTTTCCAGGTATGTGTCTGGCCATTCCCCTCTGCTTGTGAAGCTGAAGAGAGGGGACACGGAACCAAGGTGATTTTTCTACTCTATCAACCAGCATCATTTGACTGGCTTTCAACAGGCTGTCTTGGACTCTTGGTGCAAACCAGAGTGGGGCTTGGCGTGGATTGGCCTTATGAATCGACCGCAACGCATGAGGAAAGACCTTCATGCTTGGCTTTCTTGTAGAGGCAACATGGATAAAAATTTGGAGGACATCAAATGTGATATTGAGAATTTAGAGGATGACCTAATGGAGGTTTGGGAAGACGGTCGATTTGCCTTGCTGTAGGAGAATAAGAATCTACTTTCTGAGAAGTTGCTGGGGGTGGAAAAGACTTGTAGACAACAATCCCGACCCTTATGGCTTAAAGAGGGGGATAAAAATACTTCCTTCTTTTAGGCTTTAATTAAGGATAAAATGGTGAACAACAGAATTAATCTAAAACTTGAGGATGGATCCTTCATCTCAGACGTGTATGTGGGTGGGAGCAGGGCCTTGGAGTTCTTTGAAGGGATGTTGGAAGGATCGAACGGTTTGAATGTAGGGGGGATGATTGATCAACATGATGAGGAGGAGTTTATGAGATGTATTGCAAGTCTGGTGGAGTACAAGGAAAATGAAGTTCTCATGGCTATTTCAGAGGAGGAAATTAAAAAAACGGTGCTTGGTATGAATGGGGATAGTTCTCCTTGACCAGACGGTTTTTTAGGGGGTTTTATGTTGAAATGTGTGATTTTGTGAAAGGCCAAATAAGGGAGGTCGCAAAGTATTTTTTCAAGGGAGGGCCTTTTAACCGGGGTTGTCTGTACTTCGAAAGTGGTTCTTATTCCTAAAGTGAAGGATCTGTCAGCCTTGAGTCAGTTCAAGCCAATTTTTCTATGTAATTTTTTCTATAAGATTCTGGCCACTCTCCTCTATAGAAGGCTTCGAAATGTTATTCTGCAGATTACCTCTCCTGAGCAGCATGGGTTTGTTTCTAGAAGAATCATCCAGGGTAGATTAGCATATCTCAAGAAATGATTAATGATCTAAACCTAATATCAATGGGTTCTAACATCATGATGATGGTTGATATGGATGTCACGACCCGTCCTCGGGGCCCGTGCCGTGACTACCCCAAACCCGCCTTCCATAGGCCAGGGGCTGGCGACTAGCACCAAAGGCGTAAAATCCCGATAACTGGGAAGGCATTTCCTTTATAAAAGAAAACAAGCACCACAGAGTACAAGCGGAAAAAAAACACTAAGTACAAAAGAAAAGCTGAAAAGTAAATGGGCCAGAATACAAACCCAAAAGAAAGTACAACTACAACTGAACAAAAAGACAAACAGCTGGAAGAGGGAAGCAGCTCTTGGGTCGTCCTCCTCGGGTCCTACCTGAAAGGTAGGTACAGATAGCGCAGCTCCTGGTCGTCCACCACGGATCCTACCTGAAGGGTAGGTATAGATAGCCTCCTCCATGCTCTCGTCTGTCAACCTCCTCTGTGAGTCGTCTCGTCGCGTAGTCCACCTCTGGGTACTGACTCGTCGTGTAGTCCACCTCCGGGTACCGACTCGTCATGTAGTCCACCTCCGGTTACCGTCCAGTCCTCGAACACTCGGCCTCCGTCAGCACTGCCCGTCGTCTGCAACCAACACAACGAGGTGCAAGCATAGCCCGTGCAGGGGTGAGTATAACGATACTCAGTAGGGACCCCGAGACCCTCAAGGTCTCACTAAACCAACAAGGATAACCACAAGAAGATCTCAACAGATAACCTCTACTTAGATATATGTCCATACATATACCTAAGTTATCAAGTAACCCATCTCAATCATGAGGTAAACACAAAGGTCAAAAGTCTCAGCTCAAACCAGGATTTTCATTTATCGAAACCGTAACTGCTGAAGAGTTCCGTCTCTAGAGTGTACAGTGGTCCTGTCACGACTCCGAGGTACTGCTCACTAACCTAAGACTGCTGAGGTACTCCTCCTGTCGAGTACCGCGGGCCTGCCACCTCACACAGTAGTGCTTCCCGCCGAGGTCTGCCACTCAAACACAGTAGTGCTCCCCCCTCATAGCCTACAGAGGTACTCCTCCTGTCAAGTACCGCAGGTCTGCCACCTCACATAGTAGTGCTCCTCCGCTGTGGGTCTTCCACCTCACAAAGTAGTGCTCCCCACTGGGCTACGTAAGTCACTCCGAATCGAATCGGACAAGCAGTCCTCAGGTCTCTGCCGGCTACACGGTCTCCGTACTCCGTACGCTCGTCTCTGGGAGGGTCCTCTCCACGAGCTACAAGTTGATACTCCAAGTATCTCAAAGTCCCATGAAGAAGTATCTCAAAGGACCGCCTCGTCATAGGGGTCTCAACGCAACAGACGACACGTCAATCGGACGCCCGGTCTGTGAGTTATTAGCATTTTCGTCCCAGGGGCCCGGTTGGTTTCGTGAGTGAACCAACCCGGCCATATCTCAACTGTACCCCGAACTCCCATAGGGTATATTCATAGGGACCGTTTCTCAACGTGAACAACAACGCCACTAACGGTTCTTCAAACGGACGTCCTGTCTGAAAGATGTCAGTTTTTCCGTTCCAGGGGCCCGGTTGGATTTCGGTGCGATCCAACCCGGCCACTATCCATCTGCATCCAATTCTCGGGTGGAGGATGCAAAAAGTTCTGTATCGTCAACAGGAACTCAACGCAACAGACGGCGCTTCAATCGGACGCCCGGTCTGAGAGTTATTGGCTTTTTCGTTCCAGGGGCCCGGTTGGTTTTTAAGGAAAAACCAACCCGACCGTACTCCACCTACGTCCAAACCTCGGGCGGAGTATGCCAAAAGATCCATCTCATCAAGAGGAATTCAACGAAACAGACGGCGCGCCAATCGGACGCCCGGTCTGTTAGTTATTGGCTTTTCCGTCTCACACCCACCCTGGGAAAGTTCCCAGGAGGTCACCCATCCTGATCACTACTCTAGGCCAAGCACGCTTAACCATGGAGTTTTAACCACGTAGGCTCCTGAAAAGGAAGGTGCACCTTGAGTATAGTATACCGAAACTACCGCCTCGATCCAAGGATCGCGTTGCCACTGACGGCGAGTCGTTTGGAAGCCCGGAGCCCAAGATACAGGCATTTGACCGAAAGTGGTCCGAAACTGGGGGGGTCTGGGCCCGGGCCGACCCAGGCCGACCCCCCCCCCCCCCCGGGTCGGCTGAACCGGGTCGACCCGCCCCGGGCGGCGACACGGCCCGACAACCCGGCCCGGCCGGCGGAGCGGTCCGGTGCGGTGGCGCGGTGGCGCGGGCCGGTGCGACGGCGCGGTCCGGCGGGGCGGCGCGGCGGCGTGGACCGGCACGGCCTGGGCGCCGCGCGCGGGGGGCAAAGACCCCCTTTGAGAACCGCAGCCCCTTAGTTGGGGCCGCTTTTGAGACCCGGTCGGGGGAAATTAATTCCCCCGGTCTCCACTGTCCGGTCGGCCCGCACTGGCCGACCAGTTTTGCCAGCAAGGACCGGCGACGGCCGGTCCTTCCTTCGCCGACACCGGCGGCCCGGTGCCGCTCGCTGGTCATCTTGCTCCGCCGTGGCCCGGAACCGACCGCGGCCTATGTCGTCCGGCGCGATGCGACGACATCGCTTCCCTCCGCCGCGGCCCCACTCCGGCCACGGCGCCTTTGACTTTCTTCGACGCGACGCGACGGCGTCGCGTTCTTGGATTTCTTTCCACGGCGCGGCGTGACGGCGCCGCACAATAATTGTCGTGCGACTCTCGCATGGTGCGACGGCACCACGCCATCCCGTTCCATCCGCAAGGAAACTGTTCTGAACATAGGAGGGGGTTCGGCCGTGTTGGTGTGGTCCGGGCCCCCCCTCTCGTTAGACAAAAACATTTAATCCTTTATCCTCGAAGTTCGACATTCTATAATCAAGAATGGAAAATAAATAAATAAAATATCAACAATCCCCTACCTCGGATTCAAATGCGGAGCACGCCAATCAAGCCGCGGAAGACTAGCGTCGCGGAGGTCGGGCATCGCGGAAATCGAATGTCGTTTCCATTGACGTCGAGGTGCGTTCGAAGAGGTACGTCGCTGGAGAAGCTTCGTAAGCTGACGGAGATAGTCCGAGGAGGAAATGGCGTCTCCTTTCGCTGACACGGGAAGAAGATCGAAGAAGCGGCGTCGTCGATCTTCGGAAACACACCGGCTACAAAGAAGAGAAGCGGCGTTCTTCGTCGGAGCTTAAGTGTTCTTCGTGTTCTTCGTCAAGGTTGAAGAAGATGGAGAGAGCTTCTCAAAATCTCTCAAGGTGGCAAAGGAGACCAACCCAAAATAAAATAAGCTTAAGCCTTATTTTATTTACACAACTAAACATTTGAATTTCAAGAGATAAGAAACGAACCATTAATTCGTAGAATTAATTCAACGAAAAGAACAACTCATTTAATTTACGAAATAAACCGTCCAATTAAATGGTCTGTTAAGAATTTAAGAAAACGCGTCAGTTGACTTTCATAATGACGGGTTTTCGCGGGTGCGTTACTTAGTGGAAAGAAACGGCGTGGCTCGTGCGGGCCCCACCTCACAAATATCCTACCAAGAGGGTAGGATATTTCTGGATAGTAACCTATCTGGTTCAACTCAGTTTAAGCCGCTTTTAAGTGGCTTCAAGTGGCTTAAGTGAAATAAAATAAAGTTGTCGTAAAATTATTTTATTTCTTAACCTTAAGCCCAAAAATTAAAAACCACACCCGAGCAAACGCAACTCCGGAAGAGGCGTTTCTAAGAGAATACCGGCGCTGCGATTTCATCGGTGCCCTCAGAATTCGATTCCGGGCACCGGTTCAAAAGTTAGAAAAACCCGCTCGTCTGTTCACTAAACGTACCCGAGCCAAACTTTGGAAAATGATTCCGGGCACACCAGGCCTCGGAATCAGGTGCCGTCAGAAACTGCGTTCTTGTAAAATTCCAAAGAAAATTAAGAAAAAAATTTCCTTTGAATTTACGGGTCTTTACATTACTCCCACCACAGGGATTTACGTTCCCGTAAAGCTTCACCACAAACTTAGGGATACAAAGGCGGTACTGAGCACGCATCTGAGCCTTCCGCTCCCATGTGCTCACCTGGAGGTTTCGTACTGCCAAAGAAAGTGCACCCGAGGAATCGATCATCCTCGTATGATCTTCTCCTGTCGATCCTCGATCCCCACTGGAACCTCCGCGAAAAAAACCTCATCGCCATCATCCAGCTCCTTATGGTCGATGATATGCGAAGTGTCGAGCACGTATCTCCTTAGTTGAGATACGTGGAAGTCGTCGTGCACCTGGTGCAACTGAGGTGGATGGGTCAAGCGGTAAACCACCCCGCCTACCCAGCTGAGGACCTAGAAAGGTCCGTTGAACCTCGGAGATAACTTTCCGCCTTGGCCACATCTCCGTAAACCTCGTCGAGGTGAGACCCGTATAAGGACGTGATCGTCATCCTCGAACTCTAGGGGTCTCCATTTACTATTAGAACTGGAGCTCAAAACAACTGCTGCCACGAGGGTAAGGTTGACCGACTCAAGAGTGATCGGTCACACCCTCCTATGCAAGAGTTACCCTGTGCTGCCTGGGGTTTCCTTTTCCGGCGACCAAGGAAAACCCATCCCGACGTTTGCCTAAAACCGTCAATTTGAGTATGAATAGTTATTGCCCATTCCATACCCAAAATAACGTCGTAAGGCCTCGATGCTGCCACCAAGAGATTCCAACCAGAACTCTCGCCTCGAGGGTCTGACCACACCGTCGTCGTAAGTGTGATTATCGAGTCTCCTCCCAAGGTATCTCCAGACGTGAGGGTCAAGTCCACGGCTTACCGTAAACTCTAGGTCTGGAACAAGATTTGTGAAAGTGAGGAATGATTCATATCGACGTCTATTACTACAGCAGCTATTAGTGGACACAGACTGTCCCTTGAATCATTTCTAGAGCCATTGGGTCACACTCCTTGACCGCATGCAGCCGCATTCTTCCACTGCCCTCCAGCTCCCTGAGCCTGGCGGGAATAACTAGGGCGGGTGGTTGTACCATGTTAGGATGTACACCACCTCATGCTGCTCTCCTAGATCTTCCTCCACGTCTGCTGCTTTGTAGACTCATATCTCCTTTAAGCTTCCTCTTCTTGAAACATTTAACACGACCGAGTCTCTAAGACTGGCACCTGTTTCCTGTTTCTTACTGCACTGTGCAGTCTTCATCCACTCCTGGATGAACTGCACCTCCTTTGCATACGATCTGGAAGAGCTGCTAAAATTTCTCCCTTGCCAAAAAGAGAAACCTGGTCTCATCCCCTCTCTGGATGAACCACGCCCATTGCCTAATACAGTCAATCCTGACATGAAGGATGCATTCATGCCATGGATGACGTCGTAAGGCCTCGACGTAACTACTAAGAGATCCAACTGTCACTCTTGCCTCCAAGGGTCGAGTCACACTGTCGGCATCAGTGTGAGGTCACTGGGTCTCCTCCAGTAGGAATCTCGAAAGTGAGGTTCAAGTCAACAGTCATAACCAGGACCACTCAGTATCAACCAAACAAAAAGGACAGGAAAGCAAACATCGCAAAGATAAGTGTCTTTCTATTATTGCAGCTCACAGTACAAAGACACGAATACAACAACAAAATGGAACTAGAAGTACAAGGGACGTATCTACTAGTTCTGCTCATGTCCACCTACTCTAGGAGCTCTACCTCGTTGTCCACTGCTCGGCTGTTGCTCAAGCACTCATCGCTGTTTCTGGCTCGGTGGCTCCTCCAATGCCTGCGGATCAACTGTACGAGGAGTCGGACGGTCATATTCAAGGTGACCCTTCCCGCCGCAGGAGAAACATTGTCCGTTTCTGGCATTCCTGGCTCTGACCCCACCTCGGGTGTCCCGCACCACCGGTCCTAAAACCCGAGATCGTCCAACTACTAGTCTGGTCCTCCTGGACCACTACATCATTTGTCTACTGCCCACAGATGACTCGGCTACTGATCGAAAAACACGCGGCAAAGGCAGAAGCTCCCGAACACGCTCGGGGTGTAGAGCTACTGGCACAAACTCCACCCTGAAGAAGGTCTCGAAGTCTTCCCATGTGAAGGTCATCCCATCGAAAAACTAGAAAAAGTGGCTCCACCACCTGCCTGCTGCTGCCTGAAGAAGGCTGGCAGCAAAGATCACCATGAAGTCTGTCGGCGTCCCCACTAGCCTGAAGACTCTCACCACAGCCTCCAGCCAATCCTCAGCCGCCTGCGGGTCTGCCTCTCCCCGGAACCTGGGTGGCCTCTGGCACTGGAACTCGTGCAGCGCACTCAAGTGGCGTGCATCGCCTACTGCTGGGGCTAATGGCATCGGTGGCCCAGCGTATGGTAGTACCGTTGGTGCCTCCGCTGGTGCCTCAACTGCAAGAGGGCCCTGTACCGAAGCCTCGTCGCTCGACAGACTGTCAGCACGCACATCCCTCTGGGCTCTAGCTGGTCGTCCAAAAAAAAGGCATCCTGGAAGAATCAACGTGACATGGTCAAACGTTTATACCTGGTGAGCTGACCTGGTTTGAGCTGACATTTAAAAACTTCTGGAAACACACACGCAATCAGTGTTTTCGTGCACAAAGTCGGAAATCAGTTATCAGGGTCCTGGTGTATGGATACGTCGGCCGCCCGCACCAACATTGGACTCCCTGAACTAAAAACCACACTCGGTACTCTTAACACTATTGCTTCACAGAAAGAAACATCAGAGTTATAAGTTCTTCGGTAGAACCGAACTCCTCTGATACCAATTTGTCACGACCCATCCTCGGGGCCTGTGTCGTGACTACCCCAAGCCCGCCTTCCATAGGCCAGGGGCTGGCGACTAGCACCAAAGGCGTAAAATCCCGATAACTGGGAGGGAATTTCCTTTATAAAAGAAAACAATCACCACAGAGTACAAGCGGAAAAAAACACTAAGTACAAAAGAAAAGCTGAAAAGTAAATGGGCCAGAATACAAACCCAAAAGAAAGTACAACTACAACTGAACAAAAAGGAAAACAGCTCGAAGAGGGAAGCAGATCCTGGGTCGTCCTCCTCGGGTTCTACCTGAAGGGTAGGTACAGATAGCGCAGCTCCTGGTCGTCCACCACGGATCCAACCTGAAGGGTAGGTACAGATAGCCTCCTCCACGCTCTCGTCCGTCAACCTCCTTTGTGAGTCGTCTCGTCGCGTAGTCCACCTCCGGGTACTGACTCGTCGTGTAGTCCACCTCCGGGTACCGACTCGTCATGTAGTCCACCTCCGGTTACCGTCCAGTCCTCGAACACTCGGCCTCCGTCAGCACTGCCCGTCGTCTGCAACCAACACAACGAGGTGCGGGCATAGCCCGTGCAGGGGTGAGTATAACGATACTCAGTAGGGACCCCGAGACCCTCAAGGTCTCACTAAACCAACAAGGATAACCACAAGAAGATCTCAACAGATAACCTCTACTTAGATATATTCCCATACATATACCTATGTTATCAAGTAACCCATCTCAATCATGAGGTAAACACAAAGGTCAAAAGTCTCAGCTCAAACCAAGATTTTCATTTATCGAAACTGTAACTGCTGAAGATCTCCGTCTCTCGAGTGTACAGTGGTCCTATCACGACTCCGAGGTACTGCTCACTAACCTAAGACTGCTGAGGTACTCCTCCTGTCGAGTACCGCGGGCCTGCCACCTCACACAGTAGTGCTTCCCGCCAGGGTCTGCCACTCAAACACAGTAGTGCTCCCCCCTCATAGCCTACAAAGGTACTCCTCCTGTCAAGTACCGCGGGTCTGCCACCTCACATAGTAGTGCTCCTCCGCTGTGGGTCTGCCACCTCACAAAGTAGTGCTCCCCACTGGGCTACGTAAGTCACTCCGAATCGAATCGGACAAGCAGTCCTCAGGTCTCTGCCGGCTACACAGTCTTCGTACTCCGTACGCTCGTCTCCGGGAGGGTCCGCTCCACGAGCTACAAGTCGATACTCCAAGTATCTCAAAGTCCCACGAAAAAGTATCTCAAAGGACCACCTCGTCATAGGGGTCTCAACGCAACAGACGACACGTCAATCGGACGCCCGGTCTGTGAGTTATTAGCCTTTTCGTCCCAGGGGCCCGGTTGGTTTCGTGAGTGAACCAACCCGGCCGTATCTCAACTGTACCCCAAACTCCCATAGGGTATATTCATAGGGACCATTTCTCAACGTGAACAACAACGCCGCTGACGGTTCGTCAAACGGACGTCCTGTCTGAAAGATGTCAGTTTTTCCGTTCCAGGGGCCCGGTTGGATTTCAGTGCGATCCAACCCGGCCACTATCCATCTGCATCCAATTCTCGGGCAGAGGATGCCAAAAGTTCCGTATCGTCAACAGGAACTCAACGCAACAGACGGCGCGTCAATCGGACGCCTGGTCTGAGAGTTATTGGCTTTTTCGTTCTAGGGGCCCGGTTGGTTTTTAAGGAAAAACCAACCCGACCGTACTCCACCTGCGTCCAAACCTCGGGCGGAGTATGCCAAAAGATCCTTCTCATCAAGAGGAATTCAACGAAACAGACGGCGCGTCAATAGGACGCCCGGTCTGTTAGTTATTGGTCTTTCCGTCTCACACCCACCCTGGCAAACTTCCCAGGAGGTCATCCATCCTGATCACTACTCTAGGCCAAGCACGCTTAACCATGGAGTTTTAACCACGTAGGCTCCCGAAAAGGAAGGTGCACCATGAGTATAGTATACCGAAACGACCGTCTCGATCCAAGGATCGTGTTGCCACTGACGGCGAGTCGTTTGGAGGCATGCAGCCCAAGATACGAGCATTTGACCGAAAGTGGTCCGAAACTGGGAGGTCTAGGCCCGGGCCGACCCGGCCCGACCCCCCCCCCCCCCCTGGGTCGGCCGAACCGGGTCGACCCGCCCCGGGCGGCGACTCGGCCCAGCTCGGAAAACCCGGCCCGGCCGGCGGTGCGGCGGCGTGGTCCGGCGTGGTGGCGCGGCGGCGCGGGCTGGTGCAACTGCGCGGTCCGGCGCGGCGGCGCGGTCCGGCACGGCGGCGCGGCCTGGGCGCCATTCGGGTGCCGCGCGCGGGGGGCAAAGCCCCCCTTTGAGAACCGCGGCCCCTTAGTTGGGGCCGCTTTTGAGACCCTGTCGGGGGAAATTAATTCCCCCGGTCTCCACTGTCCGGCCGGCCCGCACTAGCCGGCCGGTTTCGCCAGCAAGGACCGGCGACGGCCGGTCCTTCCTTCACCGACACCGGCGGCCCGGTGCCGGCCGCCGGTCATCTTGCTCCGCCGCGGCCTGGAACCGGCCGCGGCCTATGCCGTCCGGCGCGATGCGACGACATCGCTTCCCTCCGCCACGCCCCCGCTCCGGCCACGACGCCTTTGACTTTCTTCGACGCGATGCGACGGCGTCGCGTTCTTGGATTTCTTTCCACGGCGCGGCGCGACGGTGCCGCGCAATAATTTTAGTGCGATTCCCGTGTGGTGCGACGGCACCACGCCATCCCGTTCCATCCGCAAGGAAACAATTATGAACATAGGAGGGGGGTTCGGCCGTGTTGGTGCTGTCCGGGCCCCCCCTCTCGTTAGACAAAAACATTTAATCCTTTATCCTCGAAGTTCGACATTCTAGAATCAAGAATGGAAAATAAATAAATAAAATATCAACAATCCCCTACCTCAGATTCAAATGCGGAGCACGCCAATCAAGCTGCGGAAGACTAGCGTCGCGGAGGTCGGGCGTCGCAGAAATCGAACGTCGTTTCCGTTGACGTCAAGGTGCGTCCGAAGAGGTACGTCGCTGGAGAAGCTTCGTAAGCTGACGGAGATAGTCTGAGGAGGAAATGGCGTCTCCTTTCGTTGATACGGGAAGAAGATCGAAGAAGCGGCGTCGTCGATCTTCGGAAACACACCGGCTACGAAGAAGAGAAGCGGCGTTCTTCGTCGGAGCTTAAGTGTTCTTCGTGTTCTTCGTCAAGGTTGAAGAAGATGGAGAGAGCTTCTCAAAATCTCTCAAGGTGGAAAAGGAGACCAACCCAAAATAAAATAAGCTTAAGCCTTATTTTATTTACACAACTAAACATTTGAATTTCAAGAGATAAGAAACGAACCATTAATTCGTAGAATTAATTCAACGAAAGGAACAACTCATTTAATTTACGAAATAAACTGCCCAATTAAATGGTCTGTTAAGAATTTAAGAAAACGCGTCAGTTGACTTTCATAATGACGGGTTTTCGCGGGTGCGTTACTTAGCGGAAAGAAACGGCGGGGCTCGTGCGGGCCCCACCTCACAAATATCCTACCAAGAGGGTAGGATATTTCTGGATAGTACCCTATCCGGTTCAACTCAGTTTAAGCCACTTTTAAGTGGCTTCAAGTGGCTTAAGTGAAATAAAATAAAGTTGTCGTAAAATTATTTTATTTCTTAACCTTAAGCCCAAAAATTAAAAACCACATCCGAGCAAACGCAACTCCGGAAGAGGCGTTTCTAAGAGAATATCGGCGTTGTGATTTCATCGGTGCCCTCAGAATTCGATTCCGGGAACCGGTTCAAAAGTTAGAAAAACCCGCTCGTCCGTTCACTGAACGTACCCGAGCCAAACTTCGGAAAATGATTCCGGGCACACCAGTCCTCGGAATCAGGTGCCGTTGAAAACTGCGTTCTTGTAAAATTCCAAAGAAAATTAAGAAAAAAATTTCCTTGGAATTTACGGGTCTTTACAATGGACAAGGACGATGACAAGCTGGAGTGGAAATTCATCCTTCGGTTTATGCGGAGGTTTGGGTTTCATGATTGGTTCTGTGACTTGTGATTTAAATATTACGCCTCTCCTTGGGTCATTATTACTCTTATGGTCAAGGTGTTCCGGTTTTTTAAATATGTTCATTGTGTTAGACAAGGGGACCCCTTATATCCCATCTTGTTCATCATGGATCAAGTGTCTCTTATGAGGAACATTCATCACAGTCTTTAGGAGGGAAAGATCCTTCCTTATTGCAACAGTTTTGGATAGGGCATGGTTTCTCATCTTATGTTTACGGAATATATGATATTCTTTATGAATGGCAGGAAAAGATCCATATCCAATTTTTGCAACATCATGAATGTTTATATCCTGTTGAGTGGCCAGGGTATGAACTCTGGGAAGAGCAGTGTTTTCATCTCCAATAAGTGATCAGTTAGACATGAAAATGCCATACAATCCAAGCTGGGTATCCAACGGCGACAACTACCTATGGTTTACATGGGTTCTCTGATCTCTAATGTTAGAATCAAGAAGGTGATGTTTGATGATATTATTAATCGTATTACGGGGTGCATTTGCAACTGGAAAAAAAAATTCGTTTGGAGGTAGGATCACTTTAATTAATAGTTTCCTTACTTCCATTTCGATGCATATGTTCGTTCCATTAGTAAACCACCAAAGGGTACCATTAATCATTTGGAGAATGTTTTTAATAACTTCTTATGGGATGCTAACCAAGTTGTACACTATTACTAGGCCTCATGGAAACGGATGGCAAAGACAGTTTTTGAAGGGGGTATTGGCATGCGTGATGTGGAAGAATCCATGAAATCCATACAGGCTTGTTTGGCTAGGGATTTTTTTGAAAGAAAGTCCTTATGGTCTAAATTAATTATAGACAGATACAGATAGGATTGGAGGGGTTGGGATCAAAATTGTAGGAGGTTATCTGGCTTGGAAAGCTTCCTTCTCAGTCACTTAAAAGAGATGGATAAAGCAGCTCTCTGGACAGTGGGGCGTGGTGACATTAATCTATGGACAATAAACCGATCAGGTGATCTTCTTCATTTTCCGGGCTGTCCAACACCCACCATTTCGTTTAAGGAGGCTAGTAGATATGTGTACATTATCGAGTCAATATTATACAGGGAATAGAGGGAGGAGTTTCTGTAGGGGCCACTCTCAATATGGGGTGACATTTTTCAGTGGAGGAAGTCCTTGGATGACAACCAACCCAGGCAGTGGCTGTGGGAGAAGTCTCCTTTGGTGGAAGTCGACGCAATGAACGAGCAACCTTCTTTGAAGCGGACTGCAGCAGGCAGTGGGAGATTTCTTCAACGGTACATAATCTACCCTCCACCAACTGAAGACAAACTCATTTATTCTTCCTCTATTTAAAGAGAGAAATATGTTGTGTGTGTAAGGGGTGTATGTGGTGTAATCTAGGTGGTGTGTATTTGTGTAATCCTCCGTGATTATCTGGAGAGAGTGATAATAGAGAAGATCCCCCGTTTCTCCCATGGACGTAGGCTTAAAATCCGAACCATGTTACATTTTTCATTGCTTCGTTCTGCTTCCGTTTTTATGTGTTTTTGTTGCCACGCACCTCCGCTAGGTCCCAACAAGTTTCAAATCATCATGTTGGTTGATGAGCTCGATAGGTGTACTTTTGAGGGCACTCCTTCGGGGATGTTTTCCAGCCAGGAATTTAGGGAGCTTATTCATTATGGTGGCAATATGGATGTGCGGGCCTCAAAACATTAATTGGTGTAAGCAAATACCTGTAAAGATGAACTTTTTGATTTGGCGCATGAGGAATTATGTGATTCCATCAGATGGAAATATTCAAAATAGAGGAGTTTCACTGGCTTCCTGATGACAATACTGTTGATTGCCTCATCGGGAGACAGCCAATCATATTTTCTTTCTAGGGGACTGGGCAAGGGGAGTGTGGAACTTTATTTTTCATGGGATGAGCATCCACGTCGCTAAAGGTTCGATGCAAGATAGGATTGAAGAGTGGTTTTAGGGGGCTGGTCATCTTGGGGTGGAGGTCAAGGTTCGGGGGATGGTTTTTTCCGCTGCTTGTTGGGTTCTTTTGGAAGCTCGCAATAAATCCAGGTATGGTGTTATGATTTTTGGTTCTCATCTATAGGTGCGGGTGAATAATTTGGTTAATGTCAGTAAATCCATCATGTTAAGATGTTTCCCACAAATCTTCTGCATGTATGTCATTTCTTGTCTCTAGTTTCATGGATGATGGGTTCGATAGAGCCCTCCATGTGTGGTTCTTAAGCTGAACATGGATGGTTCCTGCCTGTATGAGGCGATGAGGGAGGAGGGCTGGTCCGGGATAGTCGTGGATCTATGTTCTTTGGGTTCTCATATTATTTTGGTGATGGTAGTTCCATGGTTGTGGAGGCCAAAGCCTTGGCTACAGGTCTCCGCTTATGCAGACAATCCAATATCCATATTTGAGAAGTAGAAATACATCCTGGTTTGCTGGTTAAATTTCTTCTTGGAAAAGGTGATGTTCCATGGGGTTTGGTGCATACCTTAAGATCTTTCTGGAGATATGTCAATCAGAACACTCTGGTCAGACACACATGGCATGAAGGGAATTACGCAGCTGATTTTTTGGCTCGTAAAGGCAACCCAGGGGGGATAGATTGGTCATTTATAACAACTTGGGATCCTTGCCTGATGATTATAAGCTGATTGTTAAGAATGGTTCTATTAGGTTACATTACTTTCACCCCCCTTTATTTATGTCTTGGTTTGTTGATGTTTTTTGAATAAAAAAGGAACTTTCAGTCCTTTTAGTAAGCTGATTAAGATCATTCTCTCTTTCTTTTGATGAACTGTTTTCCATTTCAACTTTATATTTCTTCTTAGAATATTTAGGAACCTTTTCACACGATCTAGATTTCTTATTTATAGTTTATGTAGATACAAAGTGCACCCCATTTTTATTATTATCTTTCTCAATGTATCATTTTAATCTGCTCTCATATTTCATGAGAGTTCCAATTAAATCATATAATCTCAACTTTGTAATATTGTTAGTATCATCAAGATAATTTCACTTCGATTCCCACTCATTTATCATAATATCTAAAATCCTCTCAACTAACTACTAATTTTTCAAATATTTATCTCCAAGAGATTATACACTGCTTACTATAGTCAGAATACATTGATACATCTACAAAAAATATTCACCTAGTATAAAATCAAAAGCTTTATAATCTTGATGTAACATTACACTTCTTATTTCAATAGCTTTAGAAGTTCCAAAATGAGCCACTTAAAGTTTATTCTATATATTGTTAGTTGTTTCACAAGATGAAATCTAATTATATATATATATATATATATTCCTTGTCATAGAGAACAACAAAGTATCTCGGACATGATAGTAAAGTTGATATTTTTCTTTATCTTTTCTATTGAAAGTAGTAACTTCTTTATCTAGAATCTAATAAGTTCCCATCATCTCAACAACATTATACACACTAGTATTGAAAAATAAAGTCTTCATATGATTTATATTATTCTCGTAGTCATCACCATTATATATTAGTGGTATTCTTGGATTTATATTTTCAAGATTCCCAATGGATAAACCTACCATATTTAAAAAAAGATACTCTTTTTTTAAAAACACATTTTGTGTAAAATTTTATATTCAGTAGAAATAATCTCTAATAAAAAATGTAAGATAAAAAAGTATACAATATACTTCAATATGGGGGTGAATTGTAGTTTATAAAAATAAAACTTAGAATTTTTTCAACCTCTTTATGAAATTTTATCGGACAAGGTTTCATACCAATACACTTTATAAATAGTGTTATAAAGAGTTTATAAGAAATAGTATAAACATGTATATAACATGCACAGTAGTTATATAAACTTGAAAAAACGATTAAAATAAATTTTTTTAAATCATGTATGAAAAAATTACTAAACCCTTATAAGAAAGTATTTATACTTTAACCTTATGTGTTAAAGGAAGTCTATATCCTGTCATAAGGTATCTATGATATTAACCCAACTGTAAGGTCAATCTTTCTAGACTTGAAAGCCCTCCATCAGAATGATCATACGTTGCACTATTTTCTTATCCTTGGGAACCCTCAGTTAGACTGATTAGAATATCCTTATATCTCTCTAACCTTGAGAGTCCTCTATCAACAAGATCGGATGAAAAAAAATTAAAAAAGAAAAACTTAAGGCTCTTACAATGATATCCTCATACACCAACGCCATAATAGAAACTCTCTAATGTTTAAAAGAAGAACACTCAATAAAAAATAAGGTATGTACACTTCACATCAACTTTACATCGTTGATATTGCAAAATAAAAATCTTACAAAATCATCCTTCTCCTTGAACTTGTCGCTCTATATATTGACATACACCAACGGTCATATTTTTCATTTCTTGAAGGTAAATGTAACGACATCATACAAACATGTTATTCACTTAAAATGTTCAAAACTACATCTTGATCCTATGATCATATAGATTTATATAACTATAGAGTGTGAAATTTTTTTCATATAAAATGAAAAAACTTCATACAGTAGAATATATAAAGTTCTTCATCAAGTAGGTTTGATAAAAGTTCATCCGATAGAATTTTTGGTCTCCATAATATAAAGTTAGTCAGATAGACTTTTTAGAAAATCAACTAATAGATTTCATTCTAATATGTTAGATAGAATTTACAAAACCTTGTTCCCAGTTAACATGGTATGATTCTTTCTGATGTATAAATTACATGTCTATTTGATGTACTTAACAGAACTCTGATCGATAGAATTGATAATATTTTTTTGGTACAACTAAAAAGTTTCCTACAAAAAAACTTAAGGTATTAGTAAATATAAAAATTAGAAACATGAAAGTTTATAAATAATGTATTTCTTTAAAAAAGTACAGTTATAAAGTACATGAATTTTTCTTTTGACTCAACATTACTATCATATACTTAGAATTATCCCTATAGTCTATCATAGGGTTATGTTCTCTAATATAAACTCTCTTAAATCTAGTTCCAATGGTTTGTAATAAAATTTCATCAATAAAAACTATAACCGCATGAATCTATTAAACTGGAGCTCATGGTTATCTTACTACATTGGTAGATGATATAAGAAATTGTATCTCAAATAATTAAATAGTTTAGTAGTTTTGAGAGACTAGATACATAAATGATTCTCAAATTATATTTCAAAATCATGAAATAAAACTTAAAATTATAGTTAAAACATTATTATTTCTTCAATTATATCTATGAAATAATTCAAAGATACATTATTGGTATCATGGGGAAAGGAAAACACAATAAAGAATAAATTTAGATGCTCAGTAAGGGAAATAATCCAAAAGAAGCTATTGTAGAATAAATAAAACATGAATAATATAGAAGAGGTAAACAATAATAAAATATTACATATAACTAATATCATAAAAGAATAATATATCCATAAATTAAATAATAATATAAATAATCACATGGAAAAAAATAACTACTTTAATAATGATAGAATGCATAATTTCATACATCGTAATCTAACTATCGAGGCCTCATGCTAACATATCATACATAAATAGGTATGGTGTATGCCGAATACCCAAACTAGTTGGTCTCATGAGGCCTACTGATGTATTGAGGGTCTATAATGGGCCCCACTCTTCAATTACTAATTCCAATTCATTCTTCATATAAAAAATTAATATCAATTCAATAGATAATCTACATAAACATTCATAATGAAAAACTAACATAAGAAATGTTAATATTTTCCACAGTCAATAAAATAGAACAAATTGATTATATCCAACCATATAAATAAGGTGGATGATATCATTAGATTATATCCCTGATCAACCATAAGGGTCTTCTAATTATATTGACATAGATGCAAATATATTTAAAATAACATTTGAACCTTTCTTTGAAAACGTGAGGAAAATATCCTTTTATTTTGATAAAATTTTAAATAAAAATTTCTAGAATATTGAGAATATTATTTTCATTGAAAATTATAATTAAAACATGTAAAGTAGGATTCAAATTTAAGAATATATATAACAATAGGAAAAAATCATACATTTGGTAAATGTTAATTCAAAGTTTCTGCTAACACTTTTGGTAAAGAGTTAAAAGTAATTCATTCTAAAAATTATAAGAAGATTCTTTCTATAAATATTTTTAAAGAAGTAAAATATAGTATAAAATTAAATTAAACAATAATTAGAGAATAGTAAAAATATAATTGAATAAATTATAGTGAACATGTATATATATGAGAAATATTTTGAACCAGAAGAAGAAATAAGGTCAGTTTTTCTTAAAAACATTTTCTCAATTGTTTTAACTACTAAAGAAAGGAAAATGAAAGAAAAATATGTAAAATCCATGGATAACCATATTATAAGAAAATATATTCAGTTTCAAAGAGTAATATCTTATAATTTCCTTTAATATAAATTTAAACATAATTAAACTTTAATAAAAATGAGGTTAGGGAATGAATTATTACCTCGAACTTCCACTTGGTCATACATGTTATATCCTTTTGAATAATAGATTTAAATTTATAAAATACTTTCTTAATAACATTTTTTATATAATTTTCATTTTTTAGATCTTTCATAATCATATGTAATTCATTCATTTAATAGTTCTTATTGACGTTGATCACTTAAGGTTGTTCGGTCAATTTCTCCTAAATTAATTCGATATATCGACCATTGTTAAAGGTGTTATGAAATGGTCCCATCATCTCCACAATTATAATAATTTCATTAATATAATATTTTAACTATATAAAATTTCAAAATCATCCATTTGTTGTGGTAATAGAAAAAAAAATCACATTGCATCATGGAGGTGGTAGTCTACACGTACGCATGAATGGCGTTATCATTCTCCAATAGATAGAAGCGTAAAAGTTAGAAGATATACTATATTTATAAAATAATTATTATGTCATAAATATAATATATATTTATTAATTACATATTTATAACCATACAAGTAAAGTGATTATGAATAAAAAAATTACACCACAGTGTGGAGATGGCTTGTCGTACATAAACACAAGTGATTTTTTCAGTTTCCATATGATGGAAACGTGACATAAAATGTATATAACATTAACATAACTACATATAAGTATGTAAAATATACTTATTCAATTATTTTAATATTATTAATGAATATTTGGAGGATTTGGAAGAATAATGGAACTTGAAAAGGCTCGATAAGAACATATACCCCTTCTTCTGTTAACCTCCTTTAGCTGACACATTATGCCTTCATGGAGTGGTCTTTTGTGAGAGAAGGAACTCTAGGATGTATGGGTAGGATTTTTTGGAGGTATTTGGGTAGGTATTTATTGAGATAAGTAGCTCAATTAGTGACGATAAGATAGGATAGGCATTCCCTTTTATAAGTGAAGTGGGTTGTAAACTTTTAAATACTTGAAATACTATTATATAATATATGTCTTACACAAGTCAAGTGGATCCAAATTATCATATATTATAATATGATAAGGTTAAGTTATAAATTTAACCAACCAATGAGATATAATAATGTTTTTTATGTTATCTATAATCTTTTTCCTTATACTTTTAACCCTTTTAACTCATTTTACCCTTAAGCAAAGTGATAAATATTTACCACAGTTACTATTAATTGTGAACAAAGATTAATTTAACTTATTAATTAGAATTGATAATTTTGAATTAAAATATTTAATCCATTTTATAATATTAAATTTCCCTAATTGATAAAAATTACTTTTAAAATATTTTATAAAATGTAGCAAAAGCTGTTTTTAGAAAAATGCTTATTATAAGCATAAAAACTATTTTACAAAAAAAATCAAGTATAATGTTGATTATAGTAGAATTAATTGTATTATTTTCAATAAGAGGATAATTATTTGTATATGAAACCAAACTAAAACTGAAAGTAACCTTTTGAATAGTTTATTAAGAGATAAGAACCAAAAATTGTATTTATCTGAATAAAAACATTACTTTTATTTCAAAACATGTTAAGCATGGATTACTAATTTCAACATTATATTTTTTATGAGTTAAATTACTTATTAAATATATATTTTTTCAATAATTTTTTTTAATAATCCAATTTATTCTTATATCATTATAATGTTATAAAAGTGATAGTATTTTCAAAATTTGTATTTTTTACCATTCACCTGAAAATCTACCTCTTCAAAAAAATCCCAAAATTCCCCCCTAAGCTAATTTTGACACACTAATTTAAAATATGATGTTAATTTTTTCAAATAAAATTTCTAAAAATTTTATAAATTAATTCTAATTATTCTCATATCAAACACATAAAACCCATTTTTATTAAGAATGTATTTTTATGGCATAAAAATAATTTATTCTTATATTTTTTCTAGGAAGAAAAAATATATGAATAAAAAATGATTGAATTAATTATTTTTGTTAATTAATTACTTTCTAAACATGTTTCGTAATTTTTTTATTCCTATTAAAACCCTCCAATCCAACGACTAGGTTATAACATTCTTGTTTAAATAATAATATTTTGTGGTTTTCTTAAACATGGTGTTTTGTGTGGTGCATGATATCAAATGTAGTATTCATTTAAATGAATCTAAAATATTTGGGTGTTATATTGTCCCCACCATTTAGAAATAGATTCATCATCATTTTAATTCATTTTTAGCATATCATGAAATTTTAATATATTTTATCATGAATATTAATTTATAGGTTAAGACTAGGGAATTTATTATTTCATAAATAAACAATATGTGTACCTCTATAATACTTACACTTCTTAATATGTTTCTAGAAGATTATCTTAATAATTAATTGACACTTTCCATAAAAAACACAATATATTTATCTTTTATTGCTTGAGTTTGATTAATTTCAAGAAAATATACTTACTTTATTCCTTTCCACTTTCTAAGGGAAAGTTTTTCCCTTTGATTGAGTATTTTAATCTATTTCCACTTTTGATTCTATTTATGTATGACTAATAAGAATATTTCAAGCTTTAATCATGAAAATAAAACATTAATGGATCATAATATTCCTAAAATAATGATAAGTTGTTACACTTATCTAAAAAATGGTTAGAATGAGTTAATATAATACTCAAATGAATAAACCTTCTTATTAGGAAGCAATACATTAATTACTGAAACATCAATAATAACACCCATATAAATAATATGATAATTTAAACTCTAAATTATTATACCACTATTTCAATATAAATTATCTTATGATTTATCTACTAATTCTTAAATCATAAATACTAATTGAACCCCAAAAATTGAGAGTATGAAAAATCCAAACAAATTTATAACAACCATGTTTGCAACTATGGAATAACTATTCATATTTAGGAAAATTGATTGATATATTCTCATTATAACCATATTCCCAATTTGTGTATTGATTTCAAATTCCTTCCTTATAATTTAAGGGATGATTTTATATCCATGAAAAATATAAAAGAGTGTGTAGATCCATAATAAAATAAATAATTAGTTTATGATCAAAGTATCAATTATCATAACATAAGTGGTTTTAACTTTAGTGTTAGTAATTTCATAATCTTGGCCTTTATCCCTTAGAATTTTATATGGTAAATTCTCTTAAATCTTGGGGCTTCATTTATGTAGTGATCCAAATCCTTACAATTGAAACAGTAGACATTGGTGGCTTGTTTATTGCCCTTATATCCATGTGTTTGGTTGCCATTTTCTTCACACTTGTAGAAAATTATCATTCCCTTCAAGAAAGTACCAAGGTGTTTCTTTACAAAATTATGACATGTTTATATTTCCATCCTTCCATTATCTTTATTTTCCTCATTTATTTTTTCATAGTGATCAATTATCCTCTTATTCTCATGATTTTATTTAAAAATATATGAATTGGATAATTATTTCTCTATCCTGATGAAACGTGATATCATATCTTCATATGATGATTTTTTTGAAATATTACTTCCATTAGAAGGCTTTTTTTAATACCATAAAATAAATGATCAATATTAATTTCCATAATACATACATTTTGCATAGAATGCCTTTAAAATCTTGTAAAGTTTTCCTCATACTCAGCAACACTTTCCTCTTCCTTTTGTGTTAGCTTAAGGAATTTATTTTCCATATCATCTTGTTTCTCATAAAGAATGTATTTTTAATGTAATATATCCTTAAAAGTATTCCAATTTATGCTACCTATTTCTTCCAACTCTTTAGTGTGATGGATCAAAGACCCCTATTTATCAGTTTCTCAATTAAGAAGATAAATTTTTGTGATAACTCTCTATCTCTAGCTACTTACTAAAGGGAGAAATATCTTCTCCAGGGACTTGATCCATTATTTAGATAATAATAGATTTGTAGTACCATTTAATGATGGTAGATTTTGTCACATGAATCAGTCCAAAATTATAGGACCATAGTGGATATTGGTAGGATTCTCTATACAGGAATTAGTCATAACCTGAGTCTGTTTCCCTAATATAGTTTTGATTTATTCAGCTCCATCTCCAACTTTATTTTCTTAATTATGAGAAACATACCTGCATATATTTCATTCATTAATATGGTTTTCATTCCTTTTTCTAGGATCAATTTATAAATAATGTAATATATTGAATTATCTCATAATATTATGAATTTTGAATCATGGTGTATAATTCTAAACTAGGTGTAATAGTTAACATAAAATGAAAATTTATGCATAACTAATCTCATAATCATAAGAATAGTATCATTGGTAATATCTTCAAATCATAAAAATATTTTCAAATATTTTATAATGGTTTGTAAAGAGCATGTGAATCAATGAAAGCATATCCCCCAGAAGTGTCTAGTGAGTAATGAAATCTTAATCCCACTCATCATGAAACATGGGAAGATTGAGTTGATACTCAACTTGCCTTTTCCGGGGTGTTTAACCCTAGGCGATTTTTTTCTACAGCTGCATCCACTTTCCAATATCCAAATAATAATTTCATTACTTGAAAACCACACATTATATACCTTACTGTAACATAATGATATTATCATATATATATAGACTTATCCATATAGTTTATCATAATGTTATATTCTCTACTCTATGTTTTCCTAAATCTAGCTCTTGTAGTGAATACTAAAATTCCTTTGATACAAAATGTAACACCATGACTCCAATAACCCAAATTTAATGGTTATATTACTACATATTAAAATGATACAGGTGATATCATACCAAAGGATTAAATAGTGTAGCAATTTTGGGAGACTAGATACATACATTACTCTCACATTAAATTTAAAATCATGAAATAACACTTCAAATTATAGTGATAACTTTAATGTTTCTTCTAGTATATCCATGAAGTCATTCATAAATCCCTTATTTGTACCCTGGGGAAAGGAAAACATAATAAAGGGTGAGATGAGGTACTCTTTACGGAAAATCATATAATAGAATCTATCATAGAATAAATAAATCATGACTAATATGGAAGAGATAAATAATAATCAAATATTCCATATAACTAATATCATAAAAGTGGGAAATATCCTTTGATAAATAACAACATAAATAATCACATGGAAAAAACTAAATAGTTTCTTAATTATAGAATTCATAATGTCCAGCATCATAATCTTACTGTCAAGGCCTTGTGCCAAACATCATACATAAATAGGTAAGTCGTACATCAAATACCCAAACTAGTTTCTCTCATAAGACCAATCAATACATCAAAGGGAAATAACAGGGCCCACCAATCACTTATAAAGTCCAATGCATTAATTGTATGAAATAAATGAATAACAATTAAATACATAGTCAACATAAACATTAGTATTGAAAAACTAGCATACTAAATGTTAATATTTTCCCCATTAAATAAAATAAAACAACATGATCATAATCCATCCATAAAAAAAATTATGATGTCCTTAGAGTATATACCCAACAAAGAATAAGAATTATCAATATATGTTTACATTGATGAAAATACCATTAAAAGAACATATGAGCATTTCTTTGAAAACATGATAAAAATATCCTTTTCTTTTGATAAAATTTTAAATTAAAATTTTCAGTATATTAAGAAAATTATTTTATTTGAAAATGACCATGGAGACTTGTATAGGAGGATTAAAATAAAATAATCATCAATAAAGCTCAAAAAATACCATTAATTGGGTTAATATTAAAGCAAGTATTCCTTTCACACTTTTGGTAAAGAGTCAAAAGTACCTCATTCTGAATACAATAAGAATATTGATTTTAAAACTTTGTAAGGAATTAAAATATAGTTGAAATGAATTTAAAAATTATTGTATCATAGTAAAATCATTCTTAAAAACAATATAGTTAACATGGATATGGAGGAAAAATATTCCTGACTAAAATAATAAATAAGTTCAGTTTTCCTTAAAAACATTTTATTAGTCATTTTAAGTACCAAAGAGAGGAAATTAAAATAAAAACTTATAAAATACATAGATAAATACAGGATAAGAAAATATATTTTTTTTAAATAAAAAATTCTTATAATTTACTTCAATGGTAATTTAAATATAAATAATCTTGAATAAAAAATGAGATTATAGAATAAACCATTACCATGGGAATCTTCATGGTAAGACACATTATATCATCGTGAATAATCAATTTAGATTTATTAAATAATTTATTAAGAAAATTCTGGATTTAAATTTAATTTTTTAATTCCCTTTTATAATCATTTGGTATCTATTCATTTAATATATCATGTTAATGTTGACCACTTAAGGGTGTTCAGTAAATTTATTCAGAATTACTTTGGTATATTGGTTGTGGTTAAAGGTACCATAAAATGGTTCCAAAATCTTAACAATTTTAATAGTTTCGTTACTATAAAATTTTTTCAATATACGTAATTTTAGAATCATCCATGCATGGTGTTAATAGAAAAACAAAATTTCATCACTTCATGGAGGTGGTAGTCTACACGTACGCACGAACGATATTACTATTCTCTAAAAATATAGAAAGAAAAAAAAGATGATATATTATATTTCTAGAATAATAATTATGTCTTAAATATAATATATATTCATTAATTACAACTTAAAAACATTCAAGTAAAGTGGAAATGAAAAATGAATCATACTACTACGTGGACACTGTAGGCCATATGTATGCATGTGTGATGTTTTCATTTTTCATAGGATGAAAAGGATATAGAAAATGGATATAACATTAACATAAAAATATCAAATTATAGTAAATATAATGATGTAATTATGTTAATATGGTTATTGAATATGTTTTTTATGTTCAAAAAGAAATTAATTTTAGAAATCTCATCATGAACTTGTACCACTTCTTTTGGTAACATCCTTTGGATTACACCTTAAGCCTTCTTAAAGTGGTCTTTTGGTGAGACCAGGACCTCTAAAAATGGGAAGGGATGTTGGGAAGCTATTTTATAAGGGATTGGTCTAGATAAGTGGATCAAGTAGTGTAAATAATATAGGAGAGTGGGTACCCTCACTATAGGAAAAAATCATATAGCATCAGTTTCATTTTCGATTTAGAGGTGGTTTTAACAACCACTAAAAGGTTTCATGGTGTCATTTTAAACCCAATATTAAATAGTGTGTTGGGGAATATTTAATAAAAAAAATTTTTTTCATAACTCTTTCATTATGTGATGATGAAATTTTTATTTAATGGTCATTTTTTATTACCGATATTTTTCCACCGTATAAAATATAAAGGAGGTTTTTTTTACTAGAAACAGTTTTTCTGGAGAAATATGTTCAGTAGTGGTTTTAAATACGACTATTTTATTCATAGGGATTAAAACTGCTGATAATTTACTAGTGATGGTTAAAACTGTCGATAGTAATATAGTTTGATAGAGGGCTATTTTTTTTACAACTTGATCCACCAAAAACCAATACACAATAAATATATAAAAAAATAAGTCATCCAATATGGTATAAAAAATAATAACTTCCATACATCAAATAATATAACATTACATATTATAAAAAAATAAATTACATCATAGTGTACAAAATTTCCTATTCCACAAAATGTCAACACACACATGAATCCTTGATACTCTAACAGGATGAATTGTCGTCACCCCCCATTACTCAGTTACGATATTTCCCATCACCTCCTTCCCCACTTCCCGCCTCTCATTCATGAATTTAATGTATTTAAATTCACATAAGTAGTGATTATATTCAATGAATAATAAATTTAGAACAATTAAAATAATATATCATTTGATCTAAATTTTGTTTAATTAATGGTGCAATAATGAATAATTGGTAGCCATGAGCATGCCCAAAAATCTAATGAGCCACTATTTGATGATTGAGACTCAAAAATCAATCCAACCCATCACAATGATATAGTAGTTGAATCTTGAATTAGTTTATCTCTTACTCAATATTTCAACACTAAAAACTAACTCAATCATAACTAGGGACATCCTTACTATGATATCCACTTATTGAGAGACTCTGAAATTCAAATGGGATAAGTTCACCATACCATGGTGAACTTCCATCATATTAAAAAAAGAATTCTCTATATTTACATACATGAATATATCTAATGAATTTAAATATATATATTTTCATTTTAAGTCTATAATTGAATCTAAAATTGTATGTGATAAAGGATTTGACCAAATCTTTAAAAACCTATTATTGTGGACATTAGAGTTCTGTATTAAGAATATTTTTCAATGTTTACTGAACAAAAACTAACTACTAAAATAAATAATGTAAGTGTAATTTATGAAATTTACCACTCATTAACACCTAATGAGTGTTTTTATTTCTTAATTAATACTTATGGTCATCTTCTGAAACACAATATCCAATGCACACAACAATGCTGAGACCCATTCATTCTGTGTTTTAATAAGTGATTCATGATCTTTAATAATATTCCTCAATGAATCAACTTCCTTTTGTGCACCAAGATCACAAAAACATATAACCCCTACTCACCCCCTCTAACATACATCTTCAATGAAGATGTATCTGCCCTGCTAAACACCCTCGATGGAGATGGCCCATAACCCATCACCCTGACATGACCAGAATACTCATTTCCAAAAACTCGAGCCATGGTTTCCACCAAGAATACTGACACTGATAAGGTTGGGTTATAATTCCATGCTTCTTTTATTTTACACTATAAATTTAATATAATTATATTATAATTTAATTTAGTGACACCAACTAATAGCTAAAAAAATTTACCCCTATGTTAACTATAGGGTTGTTGACATAACTACCACATTTTTAGTAGATATCAAAACACAATTATGTCCTTCCAACAGAATGACCTAACTCAATAACCTGATTCAAAAAATTACATAAATAATATTTTGAATAACTAAATTACATTATGTGTTACAGATATTCATTTTTATAAATCGAATGGAACTATTCTATATTGTTTCCTAGTGAAACAGGTCGATCCAAAAGAGTAGGGAATTAGTTGCTTCTATCGATTCATAGAATTTATTCAATAAATCAGAAAAGAAATTAAATATCAATAAAACTAAAAATGTTATTAAAACATTATAATTAATCTAATAATATATAGTAAAAGACTATATGTGATTAGGAATGATGATTGTCAATGAATTTTTTCCATTGGCCCCTAGGAACACCTTTAGGGACCTTCTCATACATTTGTGACACTGATAGAGACACATCATTGAATTTATGCTAGAATTACCACTAGAAATATTTCCATTTTAACCTAATTTTTTAAGGACCATTAATGTAAAATGGTATCAGGCACAACAAAATGGAATATCATCTACAAATAAATACATAAAATAAACTAAAATTTCAACATATTAAGTAACAATGTTTAATTTAATCATATATGAATTCATAATAATAATACATTTATTTTAGAATCAAACAACTCATTTTTTAGGATAATGGAATGTTCCTCTAATATAAATAATGAATAGGTAGGTATTTCGATTCACATGTTAAATTCCCTACGAAATTCCCAAAAATGCTTGGTGTATCCTGAGTGGGTATCATGTATTCATCAAAAGGAACAACTATCTTTATGTTATTTAAATTCAAAAAATCTTCACTATTGATGTTTTTTACCCTTATATTATTATTTTTGTCTATTTAACATATAAATTAAACAATTAGTATAAATATTTAGGAAAGTAATGTTACCGCATAGAATTACATTTCGATGATTGTGACCCTCTGATAACCTCTTGATGGAAAATAATGTTGGTCATATTACCAGACGGATCCATCATAGGTGCCATGTATGATTTCTTGACATCTTAAATAGAATTAATACATATAGATGAAATCAAATTAGGAAAAATATAAATGGTATCAAAAAAAGTGTTCAAGGTATACGATGAAGTATACCTTATGTCATAGAGGGAGAATGAGAATCCTATGATGTAGAGTGGGTATTGTCACTAAAACAATTTTGGCATGTAAAACCTATAAAAACATTCATTTAATTTATTAATATAAAAATAGTCCTTTATTAATTACTATAAAAAAATAATTTCTTTCATTTATTAATATAAAAAAAACATACAAATTCTATTCCTAGTTGGTCATGTTTTTATCAGGTTCTATTATTAACATTATTTATTCTTATTTTGTTTTTTCTTCTTCTTCACTCACCCTAAAAAGAAAAAAAAATTCAATATTGTGAGGTAAAAAAATTCATTTTGTTTTTATTGATGGGTTTTACTATCAAAAATTACTTCACCATCATTACTTATATCATACATATATTTTAGTTTCATGTGAACAATGACACTTCACCCTTCATGCACTATATTGTCTAAATTAAATACCATTTTTTATTGGGAATCCATAATATATAGATCATGTTATTTCTGATCACCCGTATCAATCAACTATTAGAAATTGACATAAGTAAATTGTAATGAATCATTCTTTATACTTCTATTAATATTGACCCGATTATATTTAAATAACACAATTGGAAATTTCTATTAATGATTTAACTCAATAATATCAACCAACATTCCATATTAACCTTGACTTGCAAATATGAATATACCATTGTTTTTTATTTTCAAACCTTCATTGAGATCAATAGTAGGAAAATTCAAAGCACCAATATTATAAGCATTAAATCTTTTATCATGCTTCAAAGGACCTCGAGCTAAAAAAAATATTCAAACGGTTCAACTCGATTATTATCATTCATTACATATAGAAATGATATATAAAAATATTACATAATATAGATAATTGTAAACATATTCAAACAATATATCAGATTAAAAACTTATATTAAGTGAAAATCATTTAATAATTTCTCTGGTAAAAACTTTTGTTATCTCGACCTCATTTTGAGTTTGAATCATAAGGAAACTTTTCATCTGTGTCTTTAATTATTCGACATAGGGATAAAAAAATATTAGAATTGAATAACATATATCTATATTCTTAACATAAATACATATTTTTAATGAAAATGAAGTGACTTTTCAAACTTCTCAACCTAAATTTGGAAACATTAAAGGCACATTATTAACATGAAATTGACTTGGATTATCATTAATGCATCCCAATAGATTGAATCTTATCTCTATCAAATCCACATACCTTGTACAGAAGGTTATACACTAATTGTAAAGGTAACATTCAATAATAAAACCATCTAGATGAGATTTATTTTTGACTTATGACTTAAATATACCAAGATACATAATGATAAAATATAAGAAATTATTCAATACAGTTTTTAAATTTGACTAAGAAAATTATAATTTTTTAATGAAACTAATATTAAAATAAAATACCACTTTATGGCATACATTCATCGATAATGTATGGGTCCTCCAATTTTAGCTTTATCAAAAAAATGCACCATCAAATGAATCATCACAGTTAAAAATAATGGGGGAAAGAACATATCAAAATGACATAGTATTTATAAAATTATTCCCTGAAATTTATACAATTTATTGGGGTTTAATGTATTCTCATAAATCTATCTAAATAATGTGAAAATTTTGATTAGAACAATAGTTATTTTTTCAGTTAATAAATAATTCATTGGTAAATCTTGTAACTTATTCATCTATACATGTGAGTTATTAATTTTCAATCCATGTATCTTATGATGATTCAAATCAAAACATCCTATAATATTACTAGAATATCCATCAGGAACATTCACATTTTTTAACATTTGAAAGAAAACATCTTTCTGGTGATTTTTTATTGGGGAAATAGCTACTAAATACTTCACATTCTCATTTGGACATAGATCACATTTGATATTGATTTATTCTAAGTCATTGAGATAATTTAAGTGCTCCTTTGATTTTCCCTACTAATTAAGTAATGTAAATAACAAATTATCACACACATTCTTATCAATGTGAATAATGTCAAGATTATGACATAAAAAATAAAAATCCTAATATAGAATTTCAAAAAAAAATCTCGCTCACTCTCTTCCCTTTTTTCACTTGAATTGTAACTTATAGTGTTCTTACTACTTTTCTACTTTATTTTCACTAAAAATATTTTCCAAACTCTATACCAACATTTGATAATTATGCCAATATTTTTAATACTGATAATAATTTTGTTGTAAGACTCAAATCAATTTTCCCATTGAAACATGAATTATTAATCCAAAATATATGATATGTGTCATTGAAGTGATGATGACACATGAAACACCACTTTATTCTATTAGGTAGTCATTGAGACACAAAATCAAAGTTACAAATTAGATAAGTCAAAACAATGTGTATATTCTAACTAGAAAAATTTACTCATCCAGAAAAGTCACTAATGGTCCACATGAGGGTGGAATGAATTTTAAATATTTTCATGGTAGATGCATCATATGTTTATATACCATCATTTTGTAACTCATGTAATTATTGAATAAGAGGATGAAGCTAGACATCAATGTCATTTCCAGGCATTTAATTTCCAGGAATAATAATTAGTATGATGAATGAAGTCCCTTTAATACACATCCAAGGAGATACATTGTAAGGTATTAAAAAAACTATCCAAATGTTGTAACTACTACTTAAAGTCACAAAATTATTGAATCCATAAGATGTTGATCCCAAGAAAGCATTTTGAGGATCATGAGAGAAATCTATATATAATGAATCAAATGAATTCCATGATTTTGAATCTATAGGATTTCACATGAACTCATCATTATTATTATGAAAATCATTCCGCTTCAGATTTTCGGTGGTTTTAGATGACATAAAAAATCTTTGAAACCATTATTTTAATGGAAAGTAATATAAAATCTTTATATATATTTTATTTTTCTATTTCTGTGTGGTGGTACATAAATTCATACTGATATCATTATTTATTTATTTCCATATAGAATTACATTGTCTTTTTCAATTTTCTCTATCTGAATAATCTTTCAAATAAAGAATACAATCATTGGTACACGTGTGTATCTTCTTATAATCGAGTCCATGATTGATAATAATCTTCTGTAAGTCAAAAAATGATATAGGGGTCTTAGCTTCAAAAAATTAATCACACAATACTTCCAATATCATGGACATTGTTTTATTTGTAATTCCACATAAACACTTGGTATGGTACGAGATCAGTATAAAAAGAAATTTTGAATGTTTTTCACATCCTTCATACATTTCCTAATTTCCATCTTCAACTAATTTATAAAAATCTGTTTTTTTTTTCTCAGTTGATTTTTACCTTATATTAGTCTCCTCATCATCATACATTAGTATGTTATCATCTGGATCAAGTTGTCTTATAGTTCTGAAAGCATCATTAATATTTCCAACATCAACATCTAAATAAAATGATGTGTTACATTAATGATGGTGTTTCCCTATTATTCCAAAATCACTATTTATCAAGTTTTGAATTTCATTAACCACTATCAGGTCATTAACTTGCTTATTTTGACTATAGACATAACTGATTGATTTTTCTATAACATTCAATTATCCCTTCCAAATCCAACACACATAATGAGGAGAAAATTATTTAAATATCAAGTGCTCGAATACTCCATCTCTCTTTAACCATTGTCAAATTTTTCATTTAGGACATGGGCATTTGATTATTCCATCCACAGATCTATTTTCAATTAAAAAATCCAAAAACATATTCCAACCTGTAACATATTACAATGTGTTCTGAAGTAAGGTAAACCAAATTTTATCCATATGTACATTAATTTCTACACTAACAAATAAAAAATATAACTCTATAATTCTATATAAAATTAAAATACATTTAAGTTCAAAAAACAAGAATATTTAAAATTTTAAATTAGGATAATCATATAAATACACATAATTTAGATATTTATATGAAATTTTATTTATAAATTTATATTAGTATATCCTATAATCAATTGAACATGAAATAATTATATTTTTATAATCCATAACCCTAATTTATACCCAAACACGTATTTCATTATTTTTCTCACCATTTGTAACAACATGTCATACTATAACATAACCAAGTAACACTAAAAAAATTCAATCACACATAAATTTATTATTAATACATTTAATAATGTCAACATAAATTTCATTAATTATTTAACCATTTACCCAGTTAAAGATCTTTTTTACATGTAATTTCACTTTCCATTCCTTAAAAAAATTTCATATATAATGATTACTATTTATAAATTAATGTAAAATCATTATCAATAAATTGAAATAAATTATAAAATAATTATGTTCACACTAAAAAATGAAACATAATAGAATTTCATGTTTTATTAAAATCATCAAAATAAATATCTTAGAGTCCAAGAGGTTACCTATCTCAAACTATAAAAATAATAATCTCCAAGAATATATCCTAAAATTACCCTAAAATAATAATAATTCATAAATATACTAAACTAAAGGCATTGAAGGAGAATTAGAATAGGTAAATTACTAATCCTAACTCTATTACACAATTTTGCCCTGAAATAGAGCACAAAATCAATATGTGATCAGAGTGAAATGAATCTAAAATATCCTACCGAAAATCATGGTGAGGGCTAGGTCGCATGGAGATCTATAGGGAAATAGAGAGGGGAACTGATGTCAAGGTTGATAGGGAATCCTTTATCAATACCGAGTGGGAAGTTGGTCTACTATCGAGCGATGATTAGGGGGAGGCTGAGAGGGGTTCGAGTGGCATCGAGGGGGAGGCTGATTGGTGGTCTTGCATCAAGAAGTAGTGAGGGAGAGGCCAAGAGGGGCTTTGGTGTTGAGTCTTTTTAAGGGGGGTAAGAGGTTTTTGAATGATGGGGTCAAGGATATGCTGATTTCTCTAAAAACATATAGTGGTGGTTTTTAATTAAACCATCGTGACATACTTATTAAATTTATTTAGTGGTCATTTTAAACAAAACTTTCACTAAATAAAAATAGTATTGAGACATTACAAAATAATCATTGAAAAGTGGGGATGAAATATTAATTCATAGTTTAGCAGTGGTTTGTAAAACCATCACTAAAAACAACTGTAATTTACAACAATTATTATAGTGCCTTTTATAAGTGAGGTGTGTGGAAAACATGCAAATACTTGAATATTTATTATATAATATATGTGTTTCTCAAGTAAAGTGGATCCAAATTATTATTAATTTTTATATTATATGATTAAAGTTGAAACAAAACAAACCAATGAGATTTAAATAAGTGTTTCGTGTTATCTTAAAGCTTTATTCCTTATTTTTAACCCTTTTAACTCATTTTACCATTAACTGAAGTGATAAATATTTACAATGGCTACTATTCCTTATGAACAAAAATTAAGTTAGCCTTATTACTTAATATTAAGAATGTTTATTCCAAATATGGAATCTATTTTATAAGATTAAATTTCCAGAAATGGTAAAAAATAATTTTAACATATGTTCATAAAATGCAAAGAAAATCGTTTTTAGAAAAATGCTTGTTGCTATCATAAAAATGATTTAAAAAAAATAAATTATAATTTTGATTTCAATAGAATTATTTACATTATTTTAAATAAAAGGATACTAATTTTTCTTTTAAACCAAACCAAAATTTAAAGGAACCTTGTGAATACTTTATTAATAATTAAGAACCTAAAATTGTTTTTATTTGAAAAAAAACATTACTTGTATTTACAAAATGTTAAGAATATATTTATAAGTTCATAATTATTTTTTATATAAATTAAATTAATTATTAAATACATATTTGGTCTATAAAAAAATTCACAAACTTTAAAGTTATTCATATATAATGATAGTTATAAAAGTGATAGTGTTTTCAATATCAGTATTTTTTACTATTCACCAAAAAATAAACCATTTTAGAATATTCCTAAAATTTCACCCTAAATTACTTTTGACATACTAATTTTAAAAATTATGTTCATTTTTTAAAATATAATTTCTAAAAATTTCATAAATTAATTCTAATTATTCACACATAAAACACCAAAAACCCTTTTTATGAAAAAATGTATTCTTATGGAATAAAATGAACTTATTCTTAAGCTTTTTCAAGTAAAAAAAATTAGATGATTGTAAAAAAATTATTGAATTCGTTAGTTTTATTGATTAAATCAAATATATATATATAATTCATAATTTGACAATTTCTATTCATATCATCTAACCCAGCGGCTAGGTTATAACAGTCATGTTTAAATAATATTTTTTTACAGTTCATTTAATCTTAGAGTTATGTGTGGTCCATGATATCAAACATAGAATTATATTCATTTAATTTATTTTTGAATATAAATATAATAATTTTATATAGATTAATAATAAAAACTTTTATCAGCGCTAATAATAACGCAGATAAATGTACCCTTTATGAGAGCTAAAAAAGCGCTGATAAAGGGTACACCTTTATCGGTTCTTGTTTTAGAGCTGATAAAGGTAACATTTATGGGATCTTTTATCTAGCACTGATAAAGGCCCACCCCTTTATCATCACTTTATGATTAGCATTGATAAAAGGAAGTTCTTCCCTTTCCTTTTTTTGTGGTAGTGATTCCTTGTGTAAATGAGGGGTCATCTGTTGTGGTAGTTCCCTTAGAGATGTGAAATCAGTAGACTTTTGAGTTGAGTTTTTAGGCATGGTATGTTTTTTTACCATTTGAGTTGAGTAGGACTCTTAAATGATTAAACAACACCCCTAAAAAGATAGGTGATTTTCTAGAATGTTGAACCTTGAGGGGGTATTACTATATGGGGATACCAGATGAGTTCCTGCTTCTTATCCTTTTATGTTAATGTTGTGAACCCCTAGAGAGCACTCCCTTGTGAGGATTCTCAAAATGGATCAGGACCTAGGAGTCCAATTCTTGTTAGGTGATTCCAATACACCTATATTGATAGGTTTTGACCATTATAGGTCAATGATTTATTTACCATCATCAGTTACCTCTACTTAGATACTTGTTAGGTGTGTTTGATTATATGTAATAAAGGCCCTTAATTGGGATATGGTTCTCATGAAAGATACATTAGGGTTATGTGTATTGGCCTAGTGGGCATGTTTTTAGATTCTATAGGTAGGTATATATAGATGACCTAGAGGCCCTTAGTATTGACTTGGTAATTAATGTGATGGCCTTTGTTTTGATCAAGGGTAAATTGTGAGAGAGGTTGGACAAGGTTTACAAATTCCTTTTTAGGTGATGATCTTGGTTTTACACTCATTTTGAGACTAATGTATAAATGGTTCTTGGGTTTTTCGATATAGGTATGGTGATTCCAGCGGTTTTTGGGAAGCACCTAGGGTGATTATATATCATGACTATATTTGATAAGAAAACATGTTTGCGTGTCTAGACCTCTTTACTAGTGGTTGTATGGTTCCCACTTTGTTTTCTAAAATGATGTTTTGAGATGGGTGGTCATTCAATATATCATGGTAGAGTAAGGTGCATGATTTTAAAGAGGATCTCCATAGGAGCTACTTGAATTTTAGACACTAACATTCCATATAGCACGGTCAGCTTGACCTTGTTTATGTATGACTCACCGAAGCAAGAGTTGGGTCTTGAATAGGATGGTGTAAAAGTGTACACCCATTGTGTTAGGAAATATATAAATGGTACATGCCATTTTTGAGTGTTACCATTTAAATTTTTAATCATTGAGTGGATATATGCGAGATGAGTACCGATGGTTTTGAGTAAGTGGCATTGCAAGAATGGTGACCTAGAGTTTTGGGTAAATTAAAGGAAGTTCCCAATGATAAGGGATATATTGGAAGTAAATCAGGTTTTATGAGACAATTGGCCCATAGGTGGACCTTGATATGTGATGTCAAGAGATGCGGCATTAGGGGTTGGTTACGTACAACCTAGTTGAAGTGAGCATGGCTCTTAGGGAGTGATACATTCCTATTGATGGAATATTAGTGTACTACTAGTCTGGAGATAATCATGCCAAATATATTGACATCATCTTTAGTATTCTAAGAGAGAATTAGATATATACCGATCTATCTAAACTTTTTTTCCAATTTGATGAATAGAATATTTGAGAGTTTCACTTGATGAGTGGGTTAAGGTAATCTAGATGGTTTATAGTACACCATTGGCTGTTTAAGGGTGTTGACCCTCATCATGGTTAGAAAATCAGCTAACTCCATGGGAACTGTCTTGAAAAGTGGGAATGGGTAATGTTTTATCTTTTCATTAGTTCTTAGTAATGGGCATGTTTTTATTCATGTCAATATTTACATTCAGGGATGGACATGACAAGGGTTGTGGTAATCATAAAATCATTTCATTGGTGCGATAAAAATGATTCTCTTAATGTGGGGAGTGAGACATAGATTTATAGTGAGTGACCATCATGTGAGAAGGGTCACTAGACATAGAGACCATTTTTATGGTCTTTTGGATCCTGGATTACTTTGAATAAATGGAACAATATAGGGTTGGATTTTATGGAAAATGCCCAGTACAATTTTAATTGCATACATGGTGGAGTCTGAGTGCAGTCGTCAAACCTGGTAGGGATTGTAATGATCCAAGTATACTAGATATGGTATGTATTGGTGATTTTGGTATATAAAGGTGATAGGTTTGAGCATGAGATGGTTAATCCAGAAGATGTCACTAGAAGTCGCGTATGGGCTTCGGTGATCATGATCTGAACAATCTCAGTACCACTTCGGATAAAGTATTTGGAATCTGGTTTGGTGACGTGTTAGCTGTTGATGCCAAGCATTTTCAAATGTAGTCAAATAGGATCAGTTCAACTTGAGTTTCCTTAGGTAGTTGGATGTGATCAGTGAGGAACCACATCGGGTATTCCTTTGGGATGAGATGGTGATGTCTAAAGTCTAGTGGGATTTTTCAAGGAACATTTGGTATGAATAGGTCAGGCTAGGTTGATTGGATTTCAACTTATCTGATCAAATAAAGGACCAAGGGTAGTTTCGTCATGTGTGACTAGGTTTAAAGTTATGATAATTATGTCGAGGGTGTCTCAAGGATGCTAAGGGTGTGCTTCAGTAGGTTATTTTGATGATGAATGTATCATGTTTTTAAATTGGTGATTGGAAGATATAACATATAGTGTGGAGCATAATAATTTTTTTGATGATATATATGGATATTTGATTGAATCTTAGATTATACAGGTCGGGGTAAGTGTTATGGTATCATTTTTTTGGTGGTCTAGGCATTTTGTCGGTTTTTTGGGGGATTAAGTGTCATGTAATTTACATGATTCTTAGAGGTGTGTAGGGTATTTGGAAACACAATGCATCTATTTGAGTTATAATTCACTAACCTAGTGGATTGGTTAATGTTTTCATTGAAACATAAGGATTATTATGGTTAATAAGTTTAATGGTGGGTAATTTGTAAGATTCCATGTTTAAAATCAGTTTCAAATTATAAAGGAATGTGAATATTAATTTGGTGGATGGGAAAAATCTTAAACTGGGATTTGGAATGGAATTCAAATAGTTGTAACAATTTAAAGTTTTGTTTTTAGAAGGTGTTTATGGACCTAGATGTGTCATGGAATCTTGAATGATTTTTATGATCCTCGGGATTTGAAATCCCAGTTTTGGGAGAGATAGTCATGGGAACATGGTTGGCGCATGTTTAGTACTAACTTTGTGACATAACCATGAAAATTATTTTGTATTTGGACATGGTTTGTTTAATCGTGAGAGGTGTCCCAGAAAACCGTGCAACTTTTTTCCGGGTCATAGAGGGACACGGATGGTTGGAACACAATTTTATTAACCGTGCATTACAACCATGTGGGGTAGGGATGTTCTTGGGTAGTAGCACCTCACGACCAGTGCATGATTATGTAAACCATGTGAGGAAACAATGCAGCATGTGGGTCCATGGATATTGGCACCACACAGTTTCTGCATGGTATGACTAACCATATGGCCTAACTGTACACCACTTAAAAATCTAAAAATGATCATTCTCCCCTCCAACCTTTAAAGGGGTTTACCCCATTTCTTCGTCATTCACACCTAATATCCCTCCACACGTGCCCCCTACTTCCTCATTCCTCTTTCCTCCATGGGTGATTCTCCTTCATTCTTGTTCTAAATCAAATTCTATTAGATGTATTGGAACCCTAGAGGTCTTTATATGACTCCTCTTACCTATTTTCTTAGTTTCACTTCTTATTTTTTTTTCATGGTCGTTGTGTGAGATAATATTCCCTATATTCAGGGTGTTTGGATATTTTCCAAATTTATCTCATTCTAACCTAAATCAAAGTTTAATAATGTATGATTAGATCTTCCTAATATTCAGGTGGGTGTTCTACATGTTTTCCCATAAATTGTTTCCATTTATAAAATTCATCAATGTCTCGCATGCCAAATTTTCCAAGTGTCTCTATTAAAATGAGTAACTATTTAATTTAATCATCATCACCATGACTTAGACCCTTTATGGTACCTGTTGACATTGTTTGAGTTTGAGAACTAAATATGAACCACTAAATGGGTCTATCATGTTATATTACCTTAATTAAAAATTTACGTAATTAACAAAAAAATCACTTTTTGTGTTTTCCCTTACTCTTAAAAAGGTAAATTGTAAATTTTGAATTAAATGAATTGCTAAGTGGTAAGGAACTATAGTTGGTTATACCAAAATTATTATATTTAAATTCTAGACTCTCTTTCACTCATAAGGTAAATCACAAATAGAATGAGATGAATTTTTTAGGTGGGTTAGATGAACCCCCTTAGTTCGTGATCATTTACTTTATGTTATACTATTATAATATAATAGATAAAGTGGGTTAATTAAAATTTATATGGAATGTATATTCACATGGCCCTCATTATCATTTTTAATTGAATTAAAAAATTGAATGATCATGAAGAATCATATTTTGGCATGGATATTTTCTCATGGCCTATGACTACTTCTTAAATGTAAAGAGAGATGGATTTTTCTCTTGAATAGTGTTTTAGTATTTCATGAAATACTTGGTTATTATTTACATACCCTTGTTAGGGATGTTGGAAATGACTCTTCACATCCCATTGGTTCAGGATAATGGAAATGACATTCCTCTTCATTTTTAGGATGTTGGACATGAAACTACTCCTTATTTATTAAGAATTTTTTTACATCATGCTTCATTCTCCCTTTATTATGATGTTGGACATGACACTCCATATTATTGATTAAGATCATAAGACATGGAATTTTGTGTCCCCGTCTTGGATGTTTGGGATAATGCCCCTTATTTTAAAATGTAAGACACTTTTTATTATATGGTTCGGAAATTTTACCCCAATGTTTCTTAGAGAATGTACTCAAACTTGAAATATATCATTATAATGGAATGGTAAGGGTTCACCCCTTGGTTTATACTTAGAACCTTAGATCCTGACTCCTTTATTATTTTGAGTTGGATCAACCTCCTAAGGTCGAGGATTCCTTGGTTTCACCTTGGGTCCTCTATTATTATTATTATTATTACTACTACTACTACTAATACATGATGGCCTTAACTATATACTTTTACTCCTTTATTGAACAATCATGTATTATGTTTACAGACATCTGGTGTTGGCTGAAGCATGTATGGCCAGCCAAGAATCCATGAGGAACCTAAGCCTGGTACGGTTTCAATTGATTTAGTTCACAACACTAACTTATTATTATAACTTCAAATTTATTCATTTTTTATTCATATACTAGATTTTCATTATAGAATGTTGGTGGTTTCCTACTAATTTATACTCACACCCTATTTGGGCCAGTTATTGGTACCCAAAAAAATATCCTGACTACAAGTTAGGACATGGATTGTGCTTCTCTGTTGTTGTATCTTCTGGGATAAGACTTTTCAAGGGAGTAGAGGTTGAGAATGTACTCAGGATTCCTTCCAAAGTTTGTTAATTTTTATTTATTTATTTTCTGTTAGTCTAGACTCATTATATGTATTGCATGGAATATGTTGATTGGCTTGTGTTTATACCTTATCATGTTCATGCATTTATGATTTCATTATGACTTGCTGGGTTATCTATTTTTATTATCTATTAGAGATTTATTTATCTTCCATCTTTTATTTAATTTGTTATTTTTCTCCATTTTTAGTATCAATCCAAAGGTTATAGTCTCCCCACTGTACCAATTTTAGACCCTCACTTCTTGTCAGCAACCTCTAGCATTTGGCGAGGCACGCTTGGGGCCTTATCACCAACCAATATGGTTACTATTTATAGAGTGATTCGGGTCAAGACATGACACATGATCTAATGTATCCTTGATTTAAGTGAAGACCAAGTGACCAATTCTAACTAAAGTGGTGGGGTTTTTTAAAATCTTCATCCTCTATATTTTGGAGCATTAATTGAAAATATAATGAATTTAAGGATTTAATGAGTATGAAAATTAAAATATGAATATCCTCCAATAGATAGTTTATAGGAAATATCTATTTAACTTGTAGAGGATCTTCTGGACAACTAGATCTGGTGAATACATTCATGCATATGAAAGTGGGTGTAAAGTAAACTTTCCCACCCTTGACACAAATATGGTACAATCAATTTCCCTCTTCTTGATAGAAAAAAATTCCCTTCAAATTGTAGAATTTTGGATGGGTATTAGAATAAGATAAAGTATCTCAATATGTATTCAACCAATTGGTAAAATTTCAACCAAGTTAGACTTTCATTATGGTCCATGAAATCTAGACTAGAATTTTATATTCAGTTTCGGTTGTTTAAGTCACCTTTGAAATTTCCTTATTAGATTAGACTTCAATTGAATTAAATTTTTCTCTGGATGTTATATTTTCCCATTAGAAATTTCAAATACATTGAACAAAAAACATGTCCATTCAATTCATTTTAGTGAACTAGTTTCCAGTTTCATTAACCATAAAATTTTGGATTCATCTCCCTAAATAATCATCTTTTAATATGAATATCCCATTTCTCTAGAAGGATAAAATATTTTCCCTAAATTATGTATTTTGATACTATAATTTCAGATTCAAATCATAATCAAAGTGTTTTTTATAATATTTTGGTAAAAATGTCGAGATTAATTCACTTTAAGTAATAGTTTTAAACCTAGTGAGAAACGAGGTTTAAATTGAAAAATTCATTAATCTTGATGTTTTTTAATAATTAATCAAATTAAAAATCATTAAAAAATAATTAAAATTTGTTTTTTCAGTAGATAGTCACACCCTATCCCCCAACTTATGTTTTTCACATCCTTATAAAATAAGTACCTCAAAAAGATAAAAATAGAATTATCATTTCCAATCACATTTTAGCATATAATGTTTACTATTAATACCATATATTAAATAATCATGAAACCGATCAAAATTATTTAAACAAGCCAAGTATAGAAGCATATATTAAATCCAATCCTATTACATTGTTCAAATTCATCGCCACTTTTTATAAACTTATAATTAATAAATAAAATGTGTCCTTTATCATAAATTTCATGTTATTAATTTTCATTCAATGTGAATTATATTAAAGCACTAAGTGGGAATCATATTTTAAACCTAATAACAGTATCCTTTTTTTCTTTTCTTTTTTCTTTTTGTTTTCTTTTTTTATTTTTTTAATATGCTTATTTCTATCATAGTAATTGAAATTATTCTCAATAAAGGCAACCCCTATAGTGATAATTTTCTAATGTCTCCTAGGAATGATAACCTTAGGGCACCAAGGTAATCTAACATTCTTAGGCATCATCTCCAGGTAACTTAATCAATAATATATTTAAAATACCATAAATAGAGATATAATGTCTATCTCTAGGATAGAAAATGATGGTAACAATATCCCCAACTGTTGGAATCCACATATTAAGTCAATACATTTATTTACATGTTCATTTTATAATTTTTTATATTTTTTTATACTCATATTAAACTTAAAATGATCACAAAACCTATGTTATTTACATATGGATCCCAATAACTCATAATCACACCCCAAAATCCAAAGTGAATTCATTGTGATATTGTATTAAATGGATGAAATTCTATGCAATGAAAAATTAAATCAAACAACCATGCTTACCAAAATTATGATTGTGAACTTAAACATGATTCCAGTTTGTGTTGGACCTAATAAATCCATGTACATTGACTATAAAGAATTATAAGTTGAAACTTCATTGATAGATTTAAATCTTTATATATGTTGCGTACCATTTTTACAAGGATAAAAAAGTTTAGAAGAATTAAACCTATACTCTAGTAGATCTCTAAAAAGTCCTTTATTAGATATTTTGATTATGTTTCTTACATTACAGTGTCATAACCTTTTATTTCATAACCAGTGTTGATCTTCCATTTCACTCAATCAATGTAGATCTTAGCTTATAAGGTCTTATAAGTTAAGAGTGTATACATTCTCATGCCTATCTATAGAAAGAATAAATTTATCTTATAAACATTGAATAGTAAATTCATAATTCCTCAAGTTCACAAGATATCCTTTGTCAAATAATTGACTTGTTATAATGATATTGTTCTTAATACCTATAACAAATAAAATTTTTGAAATTAAAGTTTTACTAGGAAGTTTGATATCACTAATACCAATAATTTCTCCTTGATCATTATCTCGTAAGGTTTGTTTTCCACCTTTAATATTAATAAACTTATAGAAAAATTTATTATCATCAGTTATAATCTTGGAACAACCACTATCCATATACCAAGTAATTTGGCTATTAGAACTTGGATTATTTACCTAAAATATAAAAAATAGGATTTTGGTACTCAAACTTACTTGGGTCTAGATTTAGTAGGAAAAAGAACTTTAGGAATCCACATTTATCCAAATTTTAATGTTGAAAGTTACAAGATATATGGAATCCAAAAGATTAAACCTTATTAAAAAAACATAATCATCCAAGTTCCACCTATCAAAAAATTTTATAGAAGGGTGCACTTTTCGAAACAAAGTAATTATTTTGAAAATTTGGTTCTATTGTAGTAAAACTAATCCCAAAGTTATTTCTTTGTGGTCTCAAATATCTATATAAATTGTCCAAAACATTCTTCCCATATATTAAATTTTATAAAATTTTCTTCAAACCAATTATTTCATAATTTAGTTTCATAACTAAATTATTATCTTCATCAGTTGAGTTAGAACTAGATTTTTTATCTTATTCTCATGTAGTATTTTAAATTTCTAAGGAAAGATTTATAATTCTATAATTTTATTTGGAGAGTTATTCCTTAACACACTCATAGACTTTCTTAAATTTATTATTTTCTTTCTCTAGCAATATAGGATGTCTTTTTACTTCTAAAAAACTAGGTACAATGTTCTCATCATCATATTTGTTAACTTTTTCTTCTTATAAAGAAGTAATACTATATTCATACTTAGAATCTGGATAATTATCATTTAAGGTTAAATTTATAAGGGAACTAGTAGAAACCTTTTCCATTAATAATTGGTTGGTCTTTATAATTTCCACATAAAAACCCAAAACTTTTTTTATCTCTACTACTGTCATCTGAATAACATTTTGAAAACCTATCTCCACCACTTGAGCTCCAAGTGTACGAATCATTCAAGATTTTCTTTCACTTGTAATTATAGAACGTCCTTGAATTTTTATCTTTCTTATCCTTTTTTCAGTCTTTAAAAATCTAGCCAAATATAACCTAGTTTATTATAGTCATAATAAATATTCTCTCAATATTCCTTCTTATAACTTATTTCCTTTTGATTATTCTCATAGTTATAATGAAAATATTTCTTTCCAATGATTCTATTCATTATTTTAGTAAGAGAATGGATTCTGCTACTGTAGATGAGATTCTCGCATGAGATGTTGTGTCTTCGTCTTCATTACCTTCCCCAAAGTTCCTTGGGGCGGTGGATCCTTCATCGGGGTCGGTCCGGGGGAATTTCAATCTTGGATTTCTTGTAGAGGTGACACAGATAATAATTTTGAGGACCTAAAATGTGATATTGAGAATTTAAAGGATGACCTAATGGATGTTTGGGAAGACAGCCTATTTTTCTGGCTGGAGGAGATGGATAATCAACTTTCTGAGAAGTTTCTTGGGGTGGAAAAGACTTATAGACAACAATCCCAACCCTTATGGCTTAAATAGGGGGATAAAAATACTTCCTTATATTAGGCTTTCATTAAGGATAAAAGGGTGAACAACATGGTTAATCTAAAACTTGAGGATGGATCCTTCAGCTCATACGTGGATGTGGTTGGGAGCAGGGCCTTGGAGTTCTATGAAGGGATGTTGGAAGGATCAAATTTTTTGAATGCAGGGGGTTGATTGATCAACATGATAAGGATGAGTTTATGAAATGTATTCCAAGTCTGGTGGAGTACAATGAAAATGAAGTTCTCATGTATATTTCGGAGTAGGAAATTAAAAAAATAGTGCTCAGTATGAATGGGGATAGTGCTCCTTGACCAAATGGTTTTTTAGGGTTTTTTTTATGTTGAAATGTGTGGTATTGTGAAAGGTCAAATAAGGGAGGTCGCCCATGATTTTTTCAAGGGAGGGACTTTAAACCGAGCTGTCTGTGCTTCGAAAGTGGTTCTTATTCCTAAAGTGAAGGATCTGTCAGCCTTGAGTCAGTTCTATCCAATTTTTCTATGTAATTTTTTCTATAAGATTCTGGCCACTCTCCTCTATAGAAGGCTTGGAAGTGATATTCCGCAGATTATCTCTCTTGAGTAGTAGGGGTTTGTTTTTAGAAGAATCATCCACGGGAGATTATCATATCTTAAGAAATGATTAATGATCTAAACCTAATATCGATGGGTTATAACATCATGATAAATGTAACGCACCAACCCCAGTTACCCAGAGTCGGTGCATTACTTCATAACATTGGCATGATCACAAAAGATCATGTCTCGAAAGACCGATTAGATTAGTAGCCTTGGAAACACTAGATACATTCATAAATGTTACATTACATCATAAAGTGAAAAACTACAATAACAAAGTCTCCATAGTCCACACTCATATCCTCTTCTAACTATCCCTGCTGGTCATTCATAAAATACTTCTTCACATCCTGGAAAATATTAAAACATTGAAAGGGGTGAGCTCAGATGCTCAGTAAGGATAACAATATTGCGGAAGCTTTCATAAATAAACATTAACATTTAAGGCAATGTACAACTAAAACAAAAGCCTTTTTAAACTTGATCTTCAGCATAATATGGGAAAAATAAAATTAAATAATGCCATTTACTTACTCATAAGGATATTCTACTAGTCGAATAATCACATGAAATATAAATAACCACTTTCATAATGATGGAATGCATAATGACAGACTATCATAACCACGTAGCCAAGTCCTCGTGCCAAGACCACAAATAAGATTTTGTCAAGGCCTCGTGTCAAGATACTAGTTTGTCTCATGAGACCTACTGATGCATCGATGAGCTATAGAGGGCTCCACCCATCACTTATTAAGTCCAATGAATTCCTCATATGAACAGGTTTAAGCATATCATAAACCATAACATAATTGTATCACATAAAAAATGCATAAAGGAAACATAAGATTTCCACACTTCAATCACAAGATATTAATACAACACATTGATATAATAAAAACTTTATCAAAACCATTTTCAATACCAAAATAAAAGATAAGTAAAACAGGGTATTTATTTTTCTTTAAAAAAAGTTATGGCTTATAGAGGAAGCCGAAACTCAAATAATAGTCACGGCGGTGGAGAAGTCATTGTCGTCGCATATGTAAGAAAAAATATTCCTTTTGTCATTTTGTAAAAATGATTCGTATAAAAAGATTTCTTTTGAATAAAAGTAAAAGTAAAAGGGTTTTATACACCGTATAAATGAAAGTTGTGTATAAAACCAAATATGCCTCAATGAAAGGAGATTGAGACAAAGTCATTACAAAGATCATTTTTAAAATAAAATAGATCTATTATGTGTATTCACTATAAGTACACATAAAGAAAGTACAAATACAAGATAGTACATAATAATATCATGACATAATTTGAAAGTAGGAGATTAACCCAAAGAATGGAAATTGGGTTAAGAAATTCTCTTACCTCGTGTTCGACTTGACTCGACCGTTCTTTAACCTCCTGAATAATAAACTAGAGTTAATTTATAATTTATTAAGAACCTTTTTCAAGTTTATTATTCCTTTTATATCACTTATTACCATGTTATGAACATTATGTAATTATTTATGTTAATAACGGTCGTTTCGTCGATCTTTGGTACTTGAGTCAAAAATAGACTTCTTAAAATTACAAGTTGTTCATGTAGTAAAATATCCATTATATCCATAATTATATTCATGATGTAGATATCATATAAATCATATATATCCAGTATATACATTCATTTATAATATTACATAACATTTAGAGGTAAGAAATGAAATGCACCGTTCATGGAGACGGTAAGCCGTACATACGCATGAACGCTACTTTCATTTATATTTCTTATTTAATGGAATGAAGTTATAATTATATAAAGGTATAATATAATTCCAGTATAATATAATGTATAATACCATTTACTCTACCCTTTATACATCCCACATATGGCATTAATGATTCAAATCACTTTGAGGGGGCGGTAGTCCGCACTTCCGAAAATGAAAATATCGCGTTTACCCATAATGGAAACCATAAAGGTATTCCATAAATGAAAATTATAGAAGCTTAAGGAAAACATAAACATATTATATATCATATATAAATATAGTTACATCTTAATGGTCACCTTTTAAGGTGTTATATGAGTGTTGAACAATCATCGTTTTGTGAGGCATAAATTCGCCATCCACAGAAACAGTATGTTATTTAACCATTAGATGTAGTTGTGTGTAAGTGTAGATCTAATCCTTCTTATAACAACATCCTAGTATATTGAAGATACTGGTTTTGTTAAAAAATAAATGAATAAAAAAATTTAAGGGGTTGGAGAAGCAAAATTAAACAAAATAACATAAGAGAAGACATTACCTTAAAATCGGGTAACTCTTTTTTGATTTGAGCCAAAGGCTTCCTTGGGAAGACTTCTACCCAAAGTGAGGCTTCTAGGAGTAAGATAGGGAAGTTGAGAGAGTATTTGGGCAGAGGTTGGCCGAGACAAAAGGCTTTGATAGTGTGAATAAGGTGGTATTGGTGGGGGCCTTTTATAAGAGGAGAGGAGGGGCACTCTTGGAAAGTCATGAAATGTTACTTTATTATATAAATATTTTCGGATTTTAAAGGTCCCACACATATATATTTCAATTAAAAGGTGATAAGGGTTCGAAATATACTCATCCAATAGTTTTTTGACAAGTTTAAGTCTTAGATTTTACATTATATTTTATTTTATTTAAATTGTTAATTAATGAGGTAATCGTTGCATCATCATGGTGTCATAAATAATTTAATTTATTTAATGTCTAAAAACTATAAAAAATATCATGATGTAAGAAATATTTTTAGATTTATAATGAATATTTATAGTCAAAAATATGACTTGTATGACTTCATTTAAGAATTGTTTTAGTAAAACAACTCATGTTTGTGACATTTTTATTTTAACATTAAATAAAAAAAATTTAATGTCATTTTCCTACCAAAGTGGCTCCATGGGGTCCCCAAGTTTACCCATGGATTGTATTGGTCGTCCATGACTCATCCAATAGGGGTAGGACAAGTGTAAAGGTATTTTTATATTTTTATAATCTCATTTTTACCTTAAATTTCACTAATTACCTTTAATTGCGATTAATTAAACTTAAAAGTTACTATTCATCAAAAATTATTTTAATCCCATCGAACCACATTTTACTTCCTAATGAAAACCATTTATATCAGATTTTTGAAAATCAAATCACAGAAGTGGCAATGTTTCATTTAAACAAAAAATCAGTTTTTTAACTACCACTTAGTGGTTTCACTATTCATCAAAAATTGAAGTTTTTCAGAACAATCCCAAAATTTCACCCTAAGCTATAATTGATATTCCGAATTAAAAAATGATGTCTATTTTAAAAAATTCCAAACATATAAGTTGCATTAATTAATTTTATAACTAATTCCTGTTGTCACAACAAATAGCGTGTTTTTAAGAAACAATATATATCAAAAGATTGGCAATTATTTATGTCCAATTTCAAAGTGAAAATAATTCTCATGAACACCATTGGATAAAATGGTAAAAATATATTATAATTATACTTTAAAACCACTCAATAGTATAATTTATCACTATAAATTATTTTTATTAAAAAATTTGTTTTTAAGTATTTTTCACTATTCATAAAAAATTGGAAGTTCTCTGAAAATTACAAAAAAATAAACTTAGGATAATTTCAATATTCCAAATACAAAAACGAATTCCATTTGGTAGGATAGAATTTATAAAATTTCAAAAATTAGGTATTACTATTCATAACGGCTACTTTGATTGGATGTGGTGTGTGTTAGAACTCGAAGTTGCGTACAACACACGCTACTATATTATTCAAAGAGAAGTGTACTGTGGAAGCTTGGGGTGTTACAATAAAGGTTGATATGGACAAGGCCTATGATAATCTAGAGTGTAAATTCATCATTTGGTTTATGTAGAGGTTTGGGTTTCATGATTGGTTATGTGACTTGTGCTTTAGATGTTACGCCTATCCTTGGGTCATGATTACTCTAAAGATTAAGGCGTTTGGTTTTTTTAAATATGTTCATGGTGTTAGACAAGGGGACCCCTTATCTGACACCTTGTTCATCATGGATCAAGAGGCTCTTATGAGTAACATTCATCACAGTCTTAAGGAGGGAAAGATCCTTCCTTATCGCAACAGTTTTGACTAGGGATTGGTTTCTCATTTTATGTTTACTGAAGATATTATATTCTTTATGAATGCTAGGAAAAGATCCATATCAAGTTTTTTCAACATAATTAATGTTTATATCCTATTGAGTGGCCAGGGTATGAACTCTGGGAAGATTAGTGTTTTCATCTCTAATAAGTGCTCAGTTAGACATGAAAATGTCATACAATCCAAGATGGGTATCCAATAAATACAACTACCTATGATTTACCTAGGTGCCCCGATATCTAATGGTAGGATCAAGAAGGTGTTTTTTGATGATATTCTTAATCGTATTACAGGGAACATTTACAACTATAAAATTAAATTTATTTTTTTCGGAGGTAGGATCATTTTAATTAATAGTGTCCTTAAATCCATTCTGATGCATGTTCGTTCAATTATTAAACCACCGAAGCTGACCATTAAGAATTTGGAGAATGTATTTAATATCTTCTTATGGGATGCTAACCAAGTTGGCCACTGTCACTAGGACTCAGGGAAACGGATGGCTAAGACAGTTTTTTAAGGGGGTATTGGCCTGCATGATGTGGAGGAATCCATACAAGCCATGCAGGCTTGTTTGGCTTGGGATTTTTTTGAAGGCAGGTCCTTATGGTCTAAATTAATTATAGGCAAATATGGAGAGGATTGGAGGGGCTGGGATAAAAACTATAGAAAGTTATCTAGCTTGGAAAGCTTCCTTATCAGTCGCTTAAAAGAGATGGATGAAGCAGCTCGCTGGACAGTGGGGCGTGGTGACATTAATCTGTGGACAATAAACTGGTCAGGTGATCTTCTTCATTTTCCTAGCTGTCCAACACCCACCATTTCGTTTAAGGAGGCTAGTCGATATCCGGACATTATCGAGTCAATCTTATCCAGGGAACAGAGAGAGGAGTTTCAAAGCATCATGCTGGTTGATGATCTAGATAGGTGTACTTTTGGGGGCACTCCTTCGGGGAAGTTTTCATGCCAGGGTTTCATGGAGCTTATTCATTATGGTGGAAATATGGATGTGTGGGCCTCAAAACATTGGTTAAAGGAAATGCCTAGAAAGATAAACTTTTTGGTTTAGCGCATGAGGAATTATGTGATTTCATCCGATATAAATATTCAAAATAGAGGAGTTTCACTAGCCTCCTAATGACAATGTTGCTGATTTACTCATCGGGATACAACCGATCATATTTTCATTCTAGGGGACTGGGCAAGGGGAGTACAGAACTTTATTTTGCAGGGGATGAACATCCATGTCGCTAATGGTTCGATGTAGGATAGGATTTAATAGTGGTTTTAGGGGGATAGTCATCTTGGGGTGGAGGTCAAGGTTTGGCGGATGGTTTTTTCCACTGCTTGTTGGGTTCTTTGGGAAGCTTGCAATAAAGCCAGATATGGTGGAATGATCTTCAGTTCTCATCTATAGGTGTAGGTGAAGATTTTGGCTATGGAACTTAGGTCACTGATTAAAAATGTTAGTAAATCCATCATGTTAATATGTTTCCCACCAATATTCTGTATGTATGTCGTTTCTGGTCTCTATTTTCATGGCTGATGGGTTCGATTAATCCCTCCTTGTGTGGGTCTTAAGCTGAAAATAGATGGGTCCTGCCTGTATGGGGCGATGAGGGGGGAGGGATGGTCTGGGATAGTCATGGATTATGTTCTTCGGGTTCTCATCTTATTTTGGTGATGGTAATTCCATGGTTGTGGAGGCCAAATCCTTGGCTACAGGTCTTCTCTTATGCAGACAATCCAATATCCATATTTCAAAAGTAGAAATAGATTCTTCTTTGCTAGTTAAATTTCTTCTTAGAAAAGGTAATGTTCCATGGGGTTTGGTGTATACCTTAAGATATTGCAGGAGATATGTCAATTAGAACACTCTACTCAGACACACATGGCGTGAAGGGAATTACGCGGCTGATTTGTTAGCTCGTAAAGGCAACTCGGGGGATAGATTGGTCATTTACAACAACTTAGAATCCTTTCTTGATGATGGTAAGCTTTTCATTAAGCATGGTGCTCTTAGGTTACATTACTTTCACCCCCATGACTTTTGTCTTGGTTTGTTGATTTTTTTTGAATAAAAAAGGAACTTTCATTCCTTTCAGTAAGCTGAGCAAGATCATTCTCTCTTTCTTTAAATGAATTGGTTTCCGTTTCAACTTTATATTTCTTCTTCCTAGAATATTTAGGAACTTTTTCACACGATATATATTTCTTAGATATAGTTTATATAGATACAAATTCCACCCCATTCTTATTCTTATCTTTCTCAATGTATCATTTTAATCTACTCTCATATTTCATGAGAGTTTTAATTAAATCGTCTAATCTCGACTTTGTAATATTTTTAGTATCATTAAGATAATTTCACTTCGATTCCCACTAATTTTTCATAATATCTAAAATATTATCAACTAATTACTAATTTTTCAAATATTTATCTCCATGAGATTATACATTACTTACTATAGTCAGAAAACAATGATACATCTACAAAAAATATTCACCTAGTATAAAATCGAAAGCTTTATAATCTTGATGTAACATTACACTTCTTATTTCCATAGCTTTAGAAGTTCCAAAATGAGTCACTTAAATTTTATTCTATATATTTTTAGTTTTTTCACAAGATGAAATCTAATTATATATATATTCCTTGTCATAGAGAACAACACAGTATTTTTGACATGATAGTAAAGTTGATATTTTTCTTTATCTTTTCTAATAAAAGTAGTAACTTCTTTATCTAGAATCTAATAAGTTCCCATCATCTTAAAAACATTATGCAAACTAGTATTGAAAAATAAAGTCTTTATATGATTTATCTTATTCTCGTAGTCATCACCATTAAATATTAGTGGTATTCTTGGATTTATATTTTTAAGTTTCACAATGGATAAAACTACCATATTTAAAAAAAGATATGCTTTTTAAAAAACACATTTTGTGTAAAAGGTTATAACCAGTAGAAATAATCTCAAATACAAAATGTAAGATAAAAAAGTATACAATATATTACAAGATGAGGGTGAATTGTAGTTTATAAAAATAAAACTTACAATTTTTTCAACCTCTTTATAAAATTTTATCAAACAATGTTTCATATTAATACACTTTATAAATAAATTTATAAAGATTTTATAACAAATAGTATAAAATTTTCTATAACATGCACAGTAGAAATATAAACTTGAAAAAACAAGTAAAATAAAATTTTCTAAATCACGTATGAAAAAATTACTAAACCTTTATAAGAAAGTATCAATACTTTAACCTTATGTGTTAAAGAAGTCTTTAGCCTAGCATAAGGTATCTATGATATTAACCCAATTGTAAGGTCAATCTTTCTAGACTAGAAATCCCTCAATCAGAATGATCATACACTGCACTATTTTCTTAGCCTTGGGAACCCTCAGTTATACTGCTTGGAATATCCTTCTATCTCTATAAGATTGAGAGTCCTCTATCAACAAGATCGGATGAAAAAAAATTACAAAAGAAAAACTTAAGTCTCTTACAATGATAACCTCATACACCAATGCCATAATAGAAAATCTCTAATGTTTAAAAGAAGAACAATCAAGAAAAAAAAGGTATGTACACTTGACATCAACTTTGTATCATTGATATTTCAAAATAAAAAGCTTACAAAATCCTCCTTCCCCTTGAACATGGGGCTCTATATATTGAAAAACACCAACGGTCATATTTTTCATTTCTCGAAGGTAATTGTAACGACATCAAACAAATATGTTATTCACTTAAAATGTATATAAAACACATTAATCATATGATTATATTGATTTATAGAACTATAGGGTGTGAAATTTTTGTCATATAGAATGAAAAAACTTTATAAAGTAGAATATCTAAAGTTATTCATCAATTAGGTTTGATAAAAGTTCAACCTTTAGACTTTTTGGTCACCATCCTATAAAGTCAGTCAGATAGAATTTTTAGAAAATCAACTAATAGATTTCATTGTAATATGTTAGATTGAATTTACAAAACCATTTTTTCAGTTAACATGGTATGATTCTTTCTGATGTATGAAGTACATGTCTGTTTGATGTACTCAACAAAACTCTAATCAATATAATTGATAAAAAATATTTGGAAAAACTAAAAATTTTCCTACAAAACAACTTAAGGTATTGGTAAATATAAAAATTTGAAACATGAAAGTTTATGAATACTATATTTTTCTAAAAAATTAAGGTTATAAAGTACTGAAAATTTTCTTTTGACTCAACAATACTATCATTTACTAAGAATTATCCCTATAGTCTATTATAGGGTTATGTTATCTAATATAAATTCTCTTAAATATAGTTCCAATGGTTTATACTAAGATTTCTTAAATACAAACTATAACAGCATGAATATAGTAAACTAGAGCTCGTGGTTATCTTATTATATTGGTAGATGATATAAGAAATTGTATCTCAAAGGATCAAATAGTTTAACAGTTTTGAGAGACTAGATACATACATGATTCTCACATTATATTTCAAAATCATGAAATAAAACTTAAAATTGTAGTTAAAACTTTATTATTTCATCTATTATATCCATGAAAGCATTCTTGAATACCTTATTGGTATCATGGGGAAAGTAAAACACAATAAATAATAAATTTAGATGCTCAGTAAGGGAAATAATAAAAAATAAGCTATCATAGAATAAATAAAACATGAATGATATGGAAGAGGTAAACAATAATAAAATATTACATATAACTAATATCATAAAATAATAATATATACATAGATTAAATTATAATATAAATAGTCACATGGGAAAAATAACTACTTTCATAATGATAGAATGCATAATTTCATACATCATAATCTTACTATCGAGGCCTTGTGCCAACATATCATACATAAATAAGTATGGCGTATGCCGAATACCCGAACTTGTTTGTTTCATGAGGCCTACTGAAGTATCTAGGGTCTATAATAGGCCCCACTCTTCACTTAGTAATTCCAATTAATTATTCATATAGAAAATTAATATCAATTCAATATGATATCTATATAAACATTCATATTGAAAAATTAATATAAGAAATGATAATATTTTCCATAGTCAATAAAATAAAACAAATTTATTATATCCAACCATATAAATAAGGTGGATGATATCATTAGATTATATCCCTAATAAATCATAAGGGTCTTCTAAGTATATTTACATAGATGCAAATATATTTAAAATAACATTTGAGCCTTTCTTCGAAAACATGAGGAAAATATCCTTTAATTTTGGTAAAATTTCAAATAAAATTTTCATGAATATTGAGAATATTATTTTCTTTGAAAATTATAATCAGAACTTTTAAAGTAGGCTTAAAATTTAAGAATATATATAACAATAAGAAAAAATCATCCATTTGGTAGATTTTAATATAAAGATTCTGCTAACACTTTTGGTAAAGAGTCAAAAGTACCTCATTCTGAAAATTACAAGAAGATTCTTACAATAATGATTTTTAAAGAAGTAAAATATAGTACAAAATTAAATTAAAAAATAATTAGAGAATAGTAAAAATATTATTGAAGAAATTATAGAGAACATGTATATAGAGGAGAAATATTCTGAACCAAAAGAAGAAATAAGGTCAGTTTTTCTTAAAAACATTTTATCAATTGTTTTAAGTACCAAAGAGAGGAAAATGAAATGAAAATATGTAAACTCCATAGATAACCATACTATAAGAAAATATTTGTTGTTTTAAATAGTAACATCTTATAATTTCCTTTAATATAAATTTAAATATAAATAAACTTTAATAAAAATGAGGTTATGGAATGAACCCTTACCTCAGACATCCACTTGGTCATACACATTATATCCTTTTGAATAATAGATTTAAATTTATAAAATAATTTCATAATAAAAATTTTTATATAATTTTCTTTTTTTAGTTCTTTTATAAACATACGTAATTTATTCATTTAATAGTTCTTATTGACGATGATCACTTAAGGTTGTTCGGTCAATTTCTCCAAAATTACTTCGATATATCTACCATGGTTAAAGGTGTTATGAAATGGTTACATCATATCCATAATTATAATTATTTCATTAATATTATATTTTTAATTATATAAAATTTCATAATCATACATTTGTCATGGTAATAGAAAAAAAATCACATTGCATCATGGAGGTGGTAGTCCACACGTACACATGAATGACATTATCATTCTCCAATAGATAGAAGGGTAAAACGTTAGAAGGTATACTATATTTATAGAATAATTATTTTGTCATAAATATAATATATATTCATTAATTTCATATTTATAACCATCCAAGTAAAGTGATTATGAATAAAAAATTACACCACTACATGGATATGGCAGGTCGTACATACACACGAGCGATTTTTTCAGTTTCCATATGATGGAAATGTGGAAAAAATGGATATAACATTAACATAACAACATATAAGTATGGAAAGTATACTTATTCAATTATTTTAATATTATTAATGAATATTTTGAGGATTTTGAATAATAATGGAACTTTAAAAGGCTCGATAAGAACATATACCCCTTCTTTTGGTAACCTCCTTTAGCTGATGCATTATGCCTTTATGGAGTAGTATTTTTGTGAGACAAGGAACTCTAGGATGTATGGGTAGGATTTTTTGGAGGTATTTGGATAGGTATGTTTTGAGATAAGTAAATCAATTAGTGTTGATAAGATAGGATAAGAATTCCCTTTTATAAGTGAAGTGGGTCACAAACTTGTAAATACTTGAAATACTGTTATATAATATATGTCTTACACAAGTCAAGTGGATCCAAATTATCATATATTATAATGTGATAAGGTTAAGTTATAAATATAACCAACCAATGATATATAATAATGTTTTTTATGTTATCTCGAATCTTTTTCCTTATACTTTTAACCATTTTAACTCATTTTACCCTTAAGCGAAGTGATAAATATTTACCAGAGTTACTATTCATTGTGACCGAAAATTAATTTGACCTTATTAAATATAATTAATTATTTTGAATTGAAATATTTAATCCACTTTATAATACTAAATTTCTTTAATTGATAAAAATTACTTTTAATATATTTTCTAAAAAGTAACAACTGTTTTTAGAAAAATGCTTATTATAAGAATAAAAACGATTTTACAAAAAAAATCAAGTATGATGTTGCTTATAATAGAATTAATTATATTATTTTCAATAAGAGGATAATTATTTGTATATGAAACCAAAATAAAACTGAAAGGAACCTTTTGAATAGTTTATTAAGAGATAATAACCAAAAATTGTATTTATTTGAATAAAAACATTACATATATTTCCAAACATGTTAAGCATGGATTACAAAATTCAAAATTATATTTTTATATGAGTTAAATTACTTATTAAATATATATTTTCTCAATAAATTTTTTTAATAATCCAATTTATTCTTATATCATTATAATTTTATAAAAGTGAAAGTATTTTCAAAATTTGTATTTTTTACCCTTCACCCGAAAATCTACCTCCTCAAAAAAATCCCAAAATTCCCCCCTAAGCTAATTTTGACACACTAATTTAAAAAATTATGTTAATTGTTTCGAATAAAATTTATAAAAATGATATAAATTAATTCTAATTATTCTCATATAAAACACATAAAACCCATTTTTTTTAAGAATGTATTCTTATGGTATAAAAATAATTTATTCTTATATTTTTTCTTGGAAGAAAAAATATATGAATAAAAAATGATAGAATTAATTATTTTTATTAATTAAATATTTTCTAAACATGTTTCATAATTTTTTTATTCCTATTTATACCCTCCAACCTATCAACTAGTTTATAACATTCATATTTAAATAATATTAATTTGTGGTTTGTTTAAACTTGGGGTTTTGTGTGGTGCATTCTATAAAATGTAGTATTCATTTAAAGGAAGCTAAAATATTTGGGTGTTATATTATCCCCTCCAGTTAGAAATAGAGTCATCAAAATTTTAATTCATTTTTAGAATATCATGAAATTTTAATATATTTTATCATGAATTTCAATTTCTAGGTTATGACTAGGGAATTTATTATTTCATAAATAAACAATATGTGTAACTTTATAAGAATTACACTTCTTAATATGTTTCTAGAATATTATCTTAATAATTAATTGATACTTTCTATAAAAAACATAATATATTTATCTTCTATTTTTTGAGTTTGATTAATTTCAAGAAAATATACTTACTTTATTCCTTTCCACTTTCTAAGTGAAGTTTTTTCCCTTTGATTGAGTATTTTAATATATTTCCACTTTTGATTCTATTTATGTATGACTAATAAAAATATTTCAATCTTGAATCATGAAAATAAAACATTAATGGATCATAATATTCATAAAATAATGATAATGTGTTCCACTTATCTAAAAAATGGTTAGAATGAGTTAATATAATACGAAAATGAATAAACCTTCTTATTAGGAAGGAATACATTAATTACTAAAACATCAATAATAACACTCATATAAATAATATAATAATTTAAAATCTAAATTATAATAACACTACTTCAATATAAATTATCTTATGCTTTATATACTAATTCACAAATCCTCAATACTAATTAAACCCAAAAAATTGGGAGTATGTCAATGCCAAATAAATGTATAACAACCATGTTTGCAACTATGGAATAACTATTCATATTTAGGAGAATTTCTTAATATATTCTCAAAATAACCATATTCCCAATTTGTGTGTTGATTTAAAATTCATTCCTTATAGTTTTAAGGGATGATTTTATATCCATGAAAAATATAAAAGATTGTGTAGATCCATAATGAAATAAAGAATTATTTTATGATCAAAGTATTAATTATCATAACATAAGTGGTTTTAACTTTAGTGGTAGTAATTTCCTAATGCTGTACTTTATCCCTTATAATTTTCCATGGTAAATTCCACTTATTCTTTTGGATTCATTTTTGTAGTGATCCAACTCCTTAATATTGAAACACTAGACATTGGTGGCTTTTTTCTTGTCCTTATATCCATGTGTTTGGTGACCCTTTCCTACACACTTGAAGAAAACTCTCATTCCCTTCAAGAAAGTACCAAGGTGTTTCTTTCCAAAATTATGACATGTGTATATTTCCATCCTTCCATTATCTTCATTTTCCTCATTTATTTTTTCTTAGTGATAAATTATCCTCTTATTCTCATGATTTCCTTTGAAAATATATGACTTGGATAATTATTTCTCTATCCTGATGGAACATGATATCTTATCATCGTATGATTAATTTTTTTGGAATATTACTTCCATTAGGAGGCTTGGATTAATCCCATAAAAGAAATGGTCAATATTAATTTCCATAATATATACGTAGTCCATATAATGCCATTAAAATCTTGTAAAGTTTTTCTCATACTCAGCAACACTTTCCTCTTCCTTTTGTGTTAGCTTGAGGAACTTCTTTTCCATATTATATTGTTTCTTATAAAGAATGTATTTTTAAAATAATATCTCCTTAAAATCATTCCACTTTATTCTACCTATTTCTTCCAACTCTTTAGTGTGATGGATCAAAGACCACTATTGATCAATTTCTCCCTTAAGATGATAAATGTTCACAATAACTTTACCTCTCCAGCTACTTCCTAAAGGGAGAAATATCTTATCTAGGGACTTGATCCATTATATAGCTACTAAAAGATTAGTAGTCCCATTTAATGATGGTAGTTTTTGTCATATGAAGTAGCCCAAAATTGTAGAACGATAGTGTATATTGGTAGTATGCTCTATACGGGAATGGTTATTGGTCATAACCTGAGTCAGTTTCCCTAATATAGTTATTATTTCTTCATCTCTATCTCCAACCTAATTTTCTTAACTATGAGAATCATATCTACATAGATTTCATGCATTAATATGGTTTTCATTCCTTTTTCTATGATAAATTTATAAATAATGTAATACATTTAATTATCTCATAACATTATGATTTTTAAATCATGGTGTATAATTCTAAACTAGGTGTAATAGTTGACATAAAATGAAAATTTATTCATAACTAATCTCATAATCATAAGAATAGTATCTTCAGGAATATCTTCAAATCATAATAATATTTTCAAATATTTCATAATGGTTTGTAAAGAACATGTGAATCAATGAAAGCGTATCCCCCAGGAGTGTCTAGTGAGTCATAAAATCTTAATACCACTCATCATGAACCATTGGAAGATCGAGTTGATACTCAACTAGCCTTTTTCAGGGTGTTTAACCCTAGGTGATTTTTTTCTACAGCTGCATCCACTTTCTAGTATCCAAACAATAATTTCATTACTTGGAAACCACACATTATATACCTTACCAAAACATAATAATATTATCATATATAGCCATTTATTTTAAGACTTTTATACAAGTATCCATGGTCATTTTAATAGAATCTATCATCGAATAAATAAATCATGACTAATATAGAAGAGATAAATAATAATCAAATTTTCCATATAACTAATATCATAAAAGTGGGAAATATCCATGGATAAATAACAACATAAATAATCACATGGAAAATCCTAACAAGTTTCATAATAATAGAATTCATAATGTCCAACATCATAATCTTACTGTCAAGGCCTCGTGCCAAACATCATACATAAATAGGTAAGGCATACTTCAAATACCCAAACTAGTTTCTCTCATGAGACCTATCGATACATCTAAGGGAAATAACAGGGTCCAACAATCACTTTCAAAGTCCAATGCATTAATTTTATGAAATAAATGAATAAAAATTAAATACATAGTCAACATAAACATTAGTATTGAAAAACTAGTATACTAAATGTTAATATTTTCCCCATTAAATAAAATAGAACAACATGATCATAATCCATCCATAAAAAAAATTGTATCGTGTAATTAGAGTATATACCCAACAAAGAATAATAATTATCAATATATTTTTACATTGATGAAAATACCATTAAAAGAACATTTGAGTGTTTCTTTGAAAACATGATAAAAATATCCTGTTCTTTTGATAAAATTTTAAATAAAATTTTTTAGTATATTAATAAAATTATTTTATTTTAAAATGACCATGGAGACTTGTATAAAAGGAATAAAATAAAATAATAATCAATAAAGCTCAAAAAAATACCATTAACTGGGTAAATATTAAAGAAAGTATTCCTTTCACACTTTTGGTAAAGAGTCAAAAGTACCTCATTCTGAAAACAATAAAAATATTGATTTCAAACCTTTTTAAGGAATTAAAATATAGTTGAAATGAATTTAAAAATTATTATATCATAGTAGAATTATTCTTAAAAGAAATATAGTTAACATGGATATGGAGGAGAAATATTCCTGACTAAAATAATAAATAAGGTCTGTTTTCTTTAAAAATATTTTATTTTTAATTTTAAGTACCAAAGAGAGGAAAATAAAAATAAAAATTTATAAAATACATAGATAAATAGGTGATAAGAAAATATATTTTTTAAATAAAAAAATCTTATAATTTACTTCAATGGTAATTTAAACATAAACAATCTTGAATAAAAAATGAGATTGTAGAAAAAACCATTACCATGGACATCTTCTTGGTTAGACATGTTATATCCTTCTGAATAATAAATTTAGATTTATTAAATAATTTATTTAGAAACTTCTTCATATAAATTTAATTTTTTAATTTCCTTTTATAATCACTTGGTATCCATTCATTTAATAGTTCATGTTAATGTTGACCACTTAAGTTTGTTCAGTAAATGTATTCATAATTACTTTGGTATATTGGCTGTGGTTAAAGGTACCATAAAATGGTTCCAAAATATTAATAGTTCTAATAATTTCATTACTATAATATTTTTTCAATATATGTAATTTTAGAATTATCCATGCGTGGTGTTAATAGAAAAACAAAATTGCATCACTTCATGGAGGTGGTAGTCCACGCGTTGCATGAACGACATTACCATTCTCCAAAAATATGGAAGGAGAAAAAGTTAAATGATATATTATATTTCTAGAATAATAATTCTATCTTAAATATAATATATATTCATTAATTACAACTTCACAAACATCCATGTAAAGTGGTAATGAAAAATTAATTACACTGCTCCGTGGACACAGTAGGCCATATGTATGCATGTGAGATGTTTTCATTTTTCATAGGATGAAAAGGATATTGAAAATGGATATACCATTAAAATAAAAATATCACATTATGGTGAATAAAATGATGTAATTATGTTAATATGGTTATTGAAGATGTTGTGGATTTTTAAAAAGAAATTAATTTTAGAAATCTTGGCATGAACTTGTACCACTCCTTTTGGTAACCTCCTTTGGATTACACCTTAAGCCTTCTTAAAGTGGTCTTTTGGTGGGACCCGGACCTCTAAAAATGGGAGGGGATGTTGGGAATCTATTTTATAAGGGATTGGTCTAGATAAGTGTCTCAATTAGTGTAAATAATATAGGATATTGGGTACCATAACTATAGGAAACAAATCATATAGCAGCTGTTTCATTTCCAATTTAGAGGCGGTTTTAACAACCACTAAAAGGTTTCGTGGTGTAATTTCAAACCCACTATGAAATAGTGTGTTGGTAAATATTTAATAATTTTTTTCATGACTCTTTTATTGTGTGATGATGAAATTTTTATTTAATGGTGGTTTTTTATCACTGAAAATTTTCCAACGTGTAAAATATAGAAGTGGTTATTTTTACAAAAAATGGTTTTTCTGAAGAAATATGTTCAGCATTGGTTTTAACTACCTCTATTTTATTCATAGGGATTAAAACTGATGATAATTTCCTAGTGATGGATAAAACTCTCGATAATAATACAGTTTCAGAGAGGATTGTTTTTTTTCACCACTTGATCCACCAAAAACCAATACACAACAAATATATAAAAAAATCAGGCATCCAATATAGTATAAAAAAATAATAACTTCCATATATAAAAAAATATTACATTACATTTTATAAAAAATTAAATTACATCGTAGTGTACAAAATTTCCTGTTTCACAAAATGTCAACACACACATGACTCCTTTCTACTCTACCAAGATGCATTCCCTTCACCCTCCATTACTCGGTTATGATATTTCCCATCACCTCTTTACATGCTTCCCCCATCTCATGCATAAATTTAAAGTATTTACCTTCACATCAGTAATGAGTATATTCAATGAATAATAAATGTAGAACAATTAAAATAATATATTATTTGATCTAAATTCAGTTTAAGTAGTGGTACAATAATGAATAATTGGTGTCCATGAGCATGCCCTAAAATATGATGAACCACTATATGATGCTTGAGACTCAAAAATAGATCCAACACATCACAAGGATATAATAGTTCACTCTTGAATTAGTTTATCTCTTACTCAATATTTAAACACTAAAAACTAACTCAATAATAACTAGGGACATCCTTACTATGATATCTACTTAATGAGAGACTTTGAAATTCAAATAGGATAAGTTCACCATACCATGGTGAACTTCCATCATATTAAAAAAAGAATGATCTATATTTACATACATGAATATATATAATGAAATTAAATTTTTATATTTTCATTTTAAGTCCATAATTGAATCTGAAATTGTAAGTGATAAAGGATTTGACCAAATCTTTAGAAACCTATTATTTTGGACATTAGAGTTCTGCATTAAGAATATTTTTTAATATTTACTGAACAAAACTTAACTACTAAAATAAATAATTTAAGTGTAATTTATGAAATTTACCACTCATTTACCCCTAATGAGTTTTTTTATTTCTTCATTAATACTTATGGTCATATTCTGAAACACAATATCCAATGCACACGCCAATGTTGAGACCCATTCATTTCGTGTTTTAATAAGTGATTCATGATCTTTAATAGATTTCCCCAATGAATCAACTTCCTTGTGTGCACCAAGATCACAAAAATATATAACCCCCACCCAAAAACTCCAACATACATATTCAATGAAGATGTATGTGCCCTACTAAACACCCTCGATGGAGATGGCCCATAACCCATCCCCTTGACATGACAAGAATACTCATTTCCAAAAACTTGTTTCGTGGTTTCCACCAAAAATACTGAAACTGATAAGGTTGGGTTGGAATTTCATGATTCTTTTATATTACACTATAAATTTAATAAAATAATATTATAATTTAATTTAGTAACTCCAGCTAATAGTTAAAAAAATTTACCCCTATTTTGACTATACGGTTATTGACATAAATGCCACATTTTTTTGTGGATATCAAAACACAACTATGTCCTTCCAACGAAATGACCTACCTCCATCACCTGCTTCAAAAGAGTACATAAATAATATTTTAAAAAACTAAATTACTTGATGTGTTATAGATATTCATTTTTATAAATTTAATGGAACCTTTCTATATTGTTTTCTAGTGAAACTCATCGATCCAGATGAGTGGGGAATTAGTTGCTTCTATCGATTCACAGAATTTATTCAATAAATCATCTAAGAAATTAAATATCAATAAAACTAAAAATGTTATTAAACATTATAATTAATTAATAATATATAATAAAAGACCTTATGTGATTAAGCATGATGATGGTCAATGAATGTTTTCCATTGGCCCCTAGGAACACCTTTAGGGACCTTCTCATACATTTGTGACATTGATAGAGATGCATCGTTGAATTTATGCTAGAATTTCCACTTGAAATATTTCCATTTTTAACCTAATTTTTTTAAGGCCCATTAATGTAAAATGGAATCAAGCACATCAAAATGGAATATCATATAAAAATAAATACATAAAATAAACTAAATTATTAATATATTAAGTAACAATGTTTAATTTAATCATATAATAATTCATAATAATAATACATTTATTTTAGAATCAAACAACTCATTTTTCTAGGTTAATGGAAGGTGCCTCCAATATAAATAATGAATATTCTGGGACTTCTATTCACATGTTAAATTCCCTAGGAACTTCCCAAAAATGATTGTTACATCCTGAGTGGGTATCATGTATTCATCGAAAGGAACAACTAAATTTATGTTATTTAAATTCAAAAAATCTTCACTATTGATGTTTTTACCCTTATATTATTATTTTCATCTATTTAACATATAAATTAAAAAATCCTAATAAATATTTAGGAAACTAATGTTACCTCATAGAATTACATATCGATGATTTTGGCCCTCTAATATCCTCTCGATAGAAACTAAATGGTGGTCATATTACCAGACGGGGCCATCATAGGTTCCATGTATGATTTCTTGACATCATAAATATAATTCCAACATATAGATGAAATCAAAATAAGAAAATTATAAATTTTATCAAAAAAGTGTGCAATATATATGATGAATTATACCTTGTGTCATAGAGGGAGAATGCAAATCCTAGGATGTAGAGTGGGTATTGTCACTAAAACACTTTTGGCATGGAAAACCTATAAAAACATTAATTTAATTTATTAATATCTAGAAAATAGTCCTTTAATTTATTACTATCAAAAAAAAATTCTTTCATTTATTAAAATAAAAAACATACAAATTCTATTCCTAGTTGGTCGTGTTTTTATCATGTTCTATTATTAACTTTATTTATTCTTATTTTGTTTTTTCTTCTTATTCACTCACCCTAAAAAACCAAAATTTTCGATATTGTGAGGTAAAAAACAATTCAGTTTGTTTTTATTGATGGTTTTTACTATTAAAAATCACTTCATCGTCATTACCCATATTATACATATATTTTAGTTTCATGTGAACAATAGCACTTCAATTTTCATACACTATATTATCAACATTATATACAATTTTTTTAAGAATCCATAATATATAGATCATGTTCTTCTTGATCACTAGTATCGAACAACTAATAGAAATTGACATAAGTAAATTGTAATGAATCATTATTTATACTTCTGTTAATATTGACCCAGTTATATTTAAATAACACAATTGAAAATTTTTATTAATGATTTAACTCAATAATATCAACAAAAATTCCATATTAACCTTGACATGAAATTATGAATATAAAATTTTTTGTGTTTTCAAACCTTCATTGAGATCAATAGTAGGAAAATTAAAAGAACCATTATTATAAGTATTAAATCTTTTAGAATTCTTCAAAGGACCTCGAGCTAAAAAAATAAAATATTCAGATGGTTCAGCTCGATTATCATCATTCATTACATATAAAATGATATATAAAAATATTACATAATATAGATAATTGTAAACATATTCAAACAATATATTAGATTAAAAAATTATATGAAGTGAAAACCATTTAACAATTTCTTTGGTTAAAACTTTTGTTATCTCGATCTCATTTTGAGTTTGAATCATAAAGAAACTTTTCATTTGTGTATTTAATTATTCGACATAGGTATAAAAAATTTCAGACTTGAGTAACATATATATTTATTCTTATCTTAACTAAATATTTTTTAATAAAAATGAAGTGAATTTTCAAAATTCTCAACCTAATTTTGGAAACATTAAAGACTCATTATTAACCATAAATTGACTTGGATTATCATTAATGCATCCCAATAGATTGAATCTTATCTCTATAAAATTCAAATACCTTGTACAGAAGGATATACACTCTTTGGAATTTTAACATTCAATAAAAATACCTTCTAGATGAGATTTATTTTTCACTTAGGACTTCAATATACCAAGATACCTAATGATAAAATATAAGAAATTGTTAAATACAGTTTTTAAAATTTGACTAATAAAATTATAATTTTTTAATGAAACTAATATTAAAATAAAATACCTCTTTATGGGATACATCCATCGATAAGGTATGGATCCCCCAATTTTAGCTTTATCAGGAAAATGCACCATCAAATGAATCATCACAGTGAAAAATAATGGGGAACGAACATATCAAAATGACATAGTATTTATAAAATTATTCCCAAAATTTTATCCAATTAATTGGGGTTTAATATATTCTCATAAATCTATCTAAATAATGTGAAAATTTTGATTAGAACAATAGTTTTTTTTTTCAGTTAACAAATAATGAATTGCCAAAGCTTGTAACTTCTCCATATATAAATGTGAGTTATTAGTTTTTAATCCATGTATCTTATAATTATTCAAATAATAACATCCTGAAATATTACTAGAATATCCATGAGGAATATTCACATTTTTTAGGATTTAAAGGAAAACATCTTTCTGATTATTTTTTATTTCGCAAATAGCTACTAGATACATCACATTCTCATTTGGACATAGATCACATTTGATATTGATTTATTCTAAATCATTTAGAGAATTTAAGTGACCCTTTGATTTTCCCTACTCATGAAGTAATGTAAATAACAAATTATCACACACATTATTGTCAATGTGCATAACATCAAGATTATGACATAAAAAATATAAAACCTAATATGGAATTTCAAAAAAAAATCTCTCTCTCTCTCTCTCTTCCCTTTTTTCACTTCAACTGTAACTTATAGTGTTATAACTCTTTTTCCACTTTCATTTCGCTGAAAATATTTTCTAAACTCTATACCAACATTTGACAATTATTCCAAGATTTTTAATACTAATAATAATTTTTTTGTAAGCCTCAAATCAATTTTCCCATTGTAACGTGAATTATTAATCCAAAATATATGATACGTATCATGGAAGTGATGATGACACATGAAACACCATTTTATTCTATTAGGTATTCATTAAGACACAAAATCAAAGTTACAAATTGGATAAGTCAAAACAATGTGTATATTCCAACTGGAAAATTTTACTTGTCCAGGAAAGTCACTAATTTTCCACATAAGGGTGGAATGCATTTTAAATATTTTCATGGTAGATGCATCATATGTTTATATACCATCATTTTGTAACTCATGTAATTATTGAATAAGAGGATGAAGTTATACATCAATGTCATTTCCAGGAATTTGATTTCTAGGAATAATCATGAATATGATGAATGAAGTCCCTTGAATACACATCCAAGGAGGTACATTGTAAGGTATTAAAAAAACTATCCAAGTGTTCTAACTACTACTTAAAGTACCAAAATGATTGAATCCATCGAATGTTGATCCCAAGAATGCATTTCAAGGATCATGATAGAAATATATATATAATGAATCAAATTTATTTCATGCTTTTTAATCTATAGGATATCACATGAACGCATCATTATTATTATGAAAATCATTCCAATTCAGATTTTTGGTGGTTTTAAATGATATAAACAATCTCTGAAACCATTATTTTAATGTAAAGTAAAATAAAATCTTCATATATATTTTCATTTTCTATTTCTTTGTGGTAGTACATAAATTCAAACTCACATCATTATTTATTGATTTCCATATAGAATTACATTATTTTTTTCAATTTTCTCTATCTGAATAATCTTTCAAATAAAGCATAAAATCATTGGTACATGTGTGTATCTTCATATAATTGAGTATGTGATTGAAAATAATCTTTTTCATGTAAAAAATTGATATAGGGATCTTATATTTAGAAAATTATTCACACAATAATTCCAATATCGTGGAAATTGTTTTATTTGTAATTCCACATAAACACTTGGTATGGTATAAGATCAATATAAAAGTAAATTTTTAATATTTTTCACATCCTTCATACATTTCCTGATTTCCATCTTCAACTAATTTAGAAACATCATTTTTACTCAGTTGATTTTTCACTTATATTAGTCTCCTCATCATCATAAATTAGTATTTTATCATCTTGATCAGGTTATGTTGTAGTTATAAAAGCATCATTAATATTTACAACATCATCAACTAAATAAAATTATATGTTAAATTATTTATGGTGTTACCCTATTATTATAAAATCATTATTTATCAAGTTTTGAATTTAATTAACCACTATCAGGTCATTAACTTGATTATTTTGACTATAGACATAACTACTTGAATTTTCTATAACTTTCAATTATCCATTCAAAATCCAACAAACGTAATGAGGAGGAAATCATTTAAATATCAAGTGCTCAATTACTCCATCTCTCTCCAACCATCGTCAAAATTTTCATTTAGGTCATGGGCATTTGATTGTTCTATCCACAGATCTATTTTTAATTAAAAAATCCAAAAATATGTTCAAACCTGTAACATAATACAATGTGTTATAAAGTAAGGTAAAACAAATTTTATCCATATGTACTTTAATTTCTACACTTACAAATAATAAAATTCTATAATTATTTATAAAATTAAAATACATTTAAGTTCAAAAAGGAAGAAGATTTAGATTTTTTAAATTAAGATAAACATATAAATACACATAATTTAGACATTCATTTGAAATTTTATTTATAAATTTATATTAAAATATCATATAATGAATAGAACATGAAAAAAATATATATTTATAATCCATACACCTAATTTATACCCAAACACTTATTTCATTATTTTTCTCACCATTTGTAACAACACATCATACTATAACATAACCAAGTAACACTAAAAATAATAATTCAATCACACATAAATGTATTATGAATTCTTTTAATAATGTCAACATAAATTTCATTAATTATTTCACCATTTACCTATTTAAAGATCTTTTTTACATTTAATTTCACTTTACATGCCTTAAACAATTTTCATATATAATGATTGTTGTTTATAAATTAATGTAAAATCATTGTCAATAAATTGAAATAAATTATAAAATCTTTATGTTCACACTAAAAATTAAAACATAATAAAATTTCACATTTTATTACAATCATCAAAATAAATATCTTAGTGTCCAAGAGGTTGCCTATCTCAAACTATAAATATAATAAACTCCTAGAATAGATCCCAAAATTCCCCTAAAACACTAAGAATTCATAAATATACTAAACTAAAAGAATTTAAGGAGAATTATAATGGGTAAATTGCTAAGCCTAACTCTATTACACAATTCTACCCTGAAATAGAGCACAAAATCAATATTTGATTAGTGTGAAATGAATCTAAAAGATCCTACCAGAAATCATTGTGAGGGCCATGTAGCATGGAGATCGATAGGGAATTAGAGAGTTGACCTGATGTCAAGGTCAATAGGTAATCCTTTATCAATACTGAGTGGGAAGCTGGACTATTTTCAAGCGACGATGAAGGGGAGGCTAAGAGGGGGTCTGGTGGCATCAAGGGGGAGGCCAATTGGTGGTCATGCATCAAGTGGCAGTGAGGGAGAGGCTAAAAGGGGATTTGGTGTTGAGTCTAATTGAGGGGCGTGAGAGGTTTTTGAGTAGTGGGGTCAAGAATACAGTGATTTTTCTAAAAACATATAGTGGTGATTTTTTATTAAACCATCGTAAAATACTTATTAAATTTATTTAGTGGTGGTTTTAAACAAAACTTCCACTAAATAAAAATATTATTGAGATTTTACAAAAGAATAATAGAAAAGGTGGGATTAAATATTAATTCATAGTTTAGCAGTGGTTTGTAAACCCATCGCTAAAAAAACTGTAATTTACAACAATTATTATAATCCCTTTTATAAGTGAGGTGTGTGGAAAACTTGTAAATACTTGAATCTTTATTATATAATATATGTGTTTCTCATGTAAAGTGGATCAAAATTATCATTAATTTTTATATTATAAGAGTGAGTTTGAAATAAAAAAAAACCAATGAGATTTAACTAAATGTTTCATGTTATCTTAAAGATTTATTCCTTATTTTAACCCTTTTAACTCATTTTACCGTTAACTGAAGTGATAAATATTTATAATGGTTTCTATTCATTATTAAAAATAATTAAGTTGGCATTATTACTTAATATTAAGTATCTTGATTTCAAATATGGAATCCATTTTATAAGATTAAATTTCCATAAATGGTAAAAAATAATTTTAACATATGCTCATAAATGCAACGAAAATCATTTTAAAAAAAATACTTGTTGCTATCATAAAAATGATTATACAAAAAAATAAATTATAATTTTGATTCCAATAGAATTATTTATATTATTTTAAATGAAAGGATACTTAGTTTTCTTTTAAACCAAACCAAAATTTAAAGTAACCTTGTGAATACTTTATTAATAATTAAGAACCAAAAATTGTTTTTATTTAAAAAAACATTACTTGTATTTAAAAAAATTGTTTAGAATATATTTATAAGTTAAATATTAGTTTTTATATGAATTACATTAATTATTAAATACATATTTGGTCTAGAAAAAAATTCATAAAATTTCAAGTTATTCATATATCATGATAGTTATAAAAGTGATAGTGTTTTCAATATCGGTATTTTTTACCATTCACCAAAAATAAACCTTTTTAGAATAATCCAAAAATTCCACCCTAAATTATTTTTGACATACTAATTTCAAAAATTATGTTCATTTTTTAAAATAAGATTTCTAAAAATTTCATAAATTAATTCTAATTATTCACACATAAAACACCAAAAACCATTTTTATGAAAAATGTATTCTTATGAAATAAAATGAACTTATTCTTAAACTTTTCTAAGTAACAAAAATTAGATGATTATAAAAAAAATATTGAATTCATTATTTTTGATTAATTAAATAAAATCTATATATAATTCATAATTTAACTATTTCTATTCATATCCTCCAACCCAGCGGCTAGGTTATAACAGTCATATTTAAATAATATTATTTTATAGTTCATTTTATCTTGGAGTTACGTGTGGTCCATGATATCAAACATAGAATTCATTTAAAGGAAACTAAAATATTGGGGTGGTACAACATTCATCCTATAAGTAGGGAAAATATTCAAGAAAAACTTTTTTTATTTCATTCCAATCATTAATCAAATATGAGTGTGAATAGAAAAACCGTTACTTGAAAAATCCTTCTAAATAAAAAGTAAAATACCCAAGTTTCATTTGATATGAATTCGCTCCTTGTAGTTTCATGTTAACAAAAAAAGTAACTAAATTCATAGAGTTTTTTGTGTGGTTCCTCACCTAGATTTCCATTAAATGATGGAAGTTTATGAATGAAACCAAATTTGATTTCAAATTCAGTAGGTTTATCAAGTCATTCTATAAGATTTTATTGATTATCTTCAAAAGATGAATCCAATTCATTGAGTGACTTTTTTCCTCTATTGTGATTTTAGGTTCAAAAATAATTCTTCTCTGTGTGTTGGTGTATTCATATCTAGAAGAAGTGTAAATTTTAACATCTCTAGCTCTAGAATGATAAGTCCTATCAATTTTGTGGTCTAAATGAAATAAATAAGGCTTAGAAACCTGTAGCATCTTGACCTGAATTTCCACATGAACAGTGATTTCAGGTCACGTGCTTCTAGAAATTAAGTGTGCCTCCTCGAATGCTAAAAGTTTCCAACTAGCAGTGAGGGTGAAAGAGGTGATAGTGGGGAGACTATACCCTCTGGTGATGATATAAAAATAGTCTATATAGATATAGAAGTGAAAGAAATGTAATATAGACTCAAAACCAGTAACCCACCATAGGCAAGAGCACAATGAATATCATACAAAAGAAAATAAAATACTAAATAATAGAATATGAATAAATAAAAAATCAAAACATGCCTTTTTTAGAAACTAAACAGAGCGTGCATACATTTCAGGTCACATATATCAATAAATAGGAGGGTTTCAAATGGATGACCACAGTACATAGATACATATAAGCATGCTAAAATATAAAGGAAAATTAAAAATGTAACTCTAGATGAGGCAAGAACCAATGGTCCCTTTCCTTCCATCCCATACTAACATCCATTAAGATCCAAATCCTGAGCTCGGACCTTTACCTGAATGAAAAGGCATAAAGTCTACACGCATCCTGAAGGGACCATGTAGGGTGTGATAATAAGTCTTAGTAGGGTACCACCCATGTTTTCACACATTAAATTTGTGACTTAGCAAGTGTATACTAAAAATAAATATACAGCAGGAAATGCATAAAGTAAAAAACAAGTTTCCCTGGTGATCAGAATCCACCATGAAGTTATCACCTACCTCAGCTAATATAAGAATTCTGTAATAGAGATGATCCTTAGCCCATGGCCCAAGGAATCCCCTGATGTCATATAGTCCAAGGTTAAACCTCATGTTTTGCCTCCAATGTCACATGGAACCTCATTTCATCATCAAGTATCTGACATCCCAAAGGCACGCCCTATCAATACATATCTGGTCCCTCAAACCCCTTCTCGAAATCACCTTTCGGATATATGACCAATGTCCAGAGGAACAAAAATAAATGTCCTTAATTATTAATCAACATTGCCTTAATAACTGAAATCCCAATGAATAATGATACCCATCCTCCAAAGTGATCCTGACCTAATGGCCTCAAGCACAGTGAGCCTCAGTCCCCAACTGATAGCCTTGATGCTTTCCTTCGATGGATCCTCACCATCCTTGTGACATTCTATGAAAAACACCCCCCATCAATTTACCTAATATGAAACTACTTAGAGCCTCTACCCACATCAGTGTTCAAATACACCTCATCATTGAGTCAACCTATGTGCACATGAATCCAAATGGTTCTTTGTCCAACACAGGTGAGCGACATCACCAATTTAGAACCTAGGCCAAACCAATTCCCAGCACCTCATGCCCCTAAGAATATGTCACTCAATCCTATGGCCATTTCATCCAATATCACAAAACCTCTCTCAAAACCTAATGACCTAATCACCTCATCAGATGATCGAGTTGCTCAATTTATGGTCAACACTACCCAATTGCCTCTGGCTAATCCCATCCTGATGATCACATCGCCTCAAGCCATATAGAAATCACTATATCAATCCTCAAGCCATTCCTGTCATAATCCCATGGATCTTAGAATCAATTCATATATATATAAATAAATTCACTTTAATAAACAATTTAATTCAATTCAATCAACTTAATTTAATTGAATTGAGCAACTCAATATAAAGAAAAACAATCGATTCATTAAATAAACATTTCCTTGACCTAAACACCCAAGGTTTGATCCCCTCACATGGCCCAACCATTTTTAGTCTCAATAAAGCATTCCCATTGGAATCTCACAAGGTTCAATTTAACTAATTAGGATCAACCATTAATTTAAACGGGTCTTGGTCGGTCAAAATGATGTTGCACTAAATTCCATGCCCCAAAACACTCATGAAATCTCAATTAAAATTATTAACCACCTACCTAGTAGATTTAGATATAGGAATTTCCAATTTTATCATTTAAATATGAATGGTTTGGTAGAAATTTATTTTTATATGAAGACCCTAAAAATAGGGCAAAAATACTCAAACAGATTTAGTGGTTCGTGAGGATAGAGAAAGGGAAAAGAGAAGTATGAGAGGGGAGAGCCTTATCGAGATGGATTCAACACCAAAAATAGCTTAAGAATGGAGGTCAGGTGAAGGATTTCGATCAAATCCAATTAGAGGAGGAAGAGGAGAAACTCTTCTTACTATACAGCTTGAATGGGAGGAGAAAATTGAGGAATTAGGTTTATAGAGGGAGGGGAAATTTGGTCATTTCAAACCTTTAATGGGATGCATAGTTAGCTCGTATGGTTTTCCAAACAGTGTGGTAATCATGAAGATCATTTTTCTTAGAAACCAAGCATTAATGGTTAGCCCACATAGTTATTCCAAATAGTGTGGTTCCCATGCGGCTATAGTGCATAAGTACTTCCCAACCGGAACTAATCACACCTTTTGTGCATGTCTTTCATAACCATGTGCAAGCTGTGTAAAATACATCAGAAAAAACGGTATAGGTTCATGCATGGACATGCACCCCAACATGCATAGTTTCCCTAAACTGTGATCAGTGCAAAAGGGCTTGCACAGTTTTCATTAAGAGGTCTGACTGTAAGATCTAACTTCGTGCCTTAACCTACACTTCACCAAAACTGGGTCTTTGGGCCTTCGACGCACCCAAAACCCATCCAAACTCTTGAGTCAATTTCCAAACCTTTAAATCCATCTAGAAACAAGGTTTTGTATTAAGAAAAAACTTATAATTATGTTCCTATGAATGATAAAGAAGTTGACATACCCACCAAACTCGAAAATTCAAAACGGGCAAGGATTTCAAACCATTCCAAATACCTGGGATGTTACAATCTCACCACCTTAACATAGATCATCCCTGAGATATAAAAATACTCATAGATGGTACTTAACATACCCATCCCATTAAAATTAACCCAGACTACCCCAATCTTAAGGGCACAGGTCAACTACCTCAAGGGGGATCCCCACCTTAGGTGTGACCTACCCTAGTCGCATCCCGACCAAAGATCAAACAAACCAATGGTCCTTCAACCATCCCAAGACTCAAATTTCCTACATTTATCTATCTTCATTCCTACAATTCATCAGGTGCTCCTGCATCATACACGACACCCATTAGAATTAGACACTGCATTGATTCTTGCCTTGTGACCATGTCACAAAGGGAACCAACAAGGTCCTTCATCTCATCAGATTCCCAAATCAGTACCAGTGCCTCACACCTCAATAAAATCCCACATATAATGATTCCCAGATTCTAACACACCTCATGTAACCTGCATATCCTCTTTTTATTGATTCCAATGCACCTCAATAATCATGCATCCAACGATGCTCACATATGAAACCCGATGTCACGTACCTCACACACAAATATATATATATATATATATATAACACTTCCAAAATGATTCCAACCTACTAATTATAATATGGATAGTCCATAAATATATCCCATACTCCTCATGCACTAAAAAATGAAATACCTCAAAATTCCATGCCAGAATAAAACCAAAATCAACCCCAGTCACGCCCATGGCATACCTCTGACTCTTATTGGCTCACCATCCTACTCTAACCCTAGAAACTCCATAGAATTCACCTAGCTTGAAGCCCAAATGCCTAAATATTTTCCTACTTGTGGTACTAAACCATCCACTAGCTACTAACCCCACTAATGGGATCTACGAATAACCTCCATGTGTAGTTGATGCTTCGATACCATCACCTGGTACCACGTTCAGTCTAATCTCAGAGCCTAGATCTTTCCTTGGTCCCTGACTAATGGTTGTTCGAGAAGGATTCCTACAAAAACTCTCAAGGAACCCATCATTTCCATATTCCTGAAACACTTTTGGAGGTATCTCGCATTGAGTCTGGACATGTCTTGGCTTCCCGTATAGGAATAATACTGTTGAAATTCCACACCGAGTTTGTTTGATCGAGTCCTTTGCTTGACTGCCTTACAAGAACTCATCTCGAACTCATATTATGTTTTCTAAATCGTCACTATTTAAGTAACCTAAATCCATCAGCCAACTTGATTATGACTGATCTGTCAAATCTCCCTCGACCATGAGTGCCTAGTTCACCACCTCTAAAAATGAGAGCGACCTGAAGATGTTCACTTTCACCCGAATGGCATTCCATAAACCATCCTCAAAATTCCTCACCCTCGATGTGTCATCTATCACCATACCGGGTGAAAAGTGATACAATTTGGTTAATGTTGTTGTATAGACCATGATAGACATGTGACCTTGTTGAAGGATCAAGAACTCCCAAGCTCTCTCCCACCACAGCATATCTAGAAGAAATGCTCAAAGAACTTGGCCTCAAAGTCCTTCCATGAGAGTCCTTCATGTATGTCTACCTGAACCTGCACATCCCACCATCGCTTTGCTGGCCCTCTGAAGATGTTGGTATTCATCTTCACCCTCCACCCTATAGGCATCTCTAGCTGCTCAAAGACCATCTACATAAGTTCAATCTAGATCTCTGCATGTGGTCCACCTTTACCATGAAATAGTAGTGGGTGCTACGAATTGAACTCCCACGTCAGATGTTCCATAGAAGGATCTACTCCCTAATCTCCCATGTAGATCCACTAGATGACATGTACTAGGCTTTATCTAAGCTACTCATCAAGCAATGACCCAAAATTTATAGTACATAGAAGTTTGGACACCTGCACCTGAGCCTATAATTACGACTCATGCTATGAATGACCCTTCAAGGTTTCAACATGTGCCTACTCTAGAGAAACTATGTTACCACCTGCCTAAATATCCATATAAATTCATCCAGATGGTAACCCACTGAACACCATTACATGTTCAGACAGCCCAGATGAGACACACACACACACACACACACACATATCACACAAATAAAGAAAGTAGTAACAGATAGTTTCAACTCACTATCCTTACCCTTACCCATCACAAACATGTATTAAGACATCTTGGCTTCAATGCCTCCTTACCCACCATCAATAGATCCAAGTATCACATTTTCCTTGGTCCATGCTCGTCCTAACAAACCGTGTCACCTTAATCTAATGACTATGTCACCCAACCTGGTGATCAATATCTCCCCATACCATCATAACTTCCAGCTCCTATAATATTCAGTCCCATGAATTTATATATATATATATATATATAACACATCATAAGACATATCACATTTCACAAAAAAAAATCATAGCACATGCATATATAGAATTTTAAAACATCTTATGTGCCTAATCAGAAGCATAACATGCATAACAAACATAACCAAAACCCTTTTCCATACTTGGAATAGGGTCCAATAACTCCTTCTTTTTCATACCAGTCCAAGTATCACATATCACGATATGTGACAATTCACATTACAAGTGCACCACTAAAGGTGTAAATCAAATAAACTATCAAATGAGCAAAGCAGAATAACAATTCCCACCCCTTGTAACTTGGTCCATTCCCCATGCATGGGGTTTCAGGCAACCAAGAATGAGGTCTAAAAAAATTTCCAACAACATATTAATCTACAATATATCATAACCCAAATAGTAAATCAAATAAGTATGTCAAATAAATGTCTTTGATGCTATTTTTAGTGTCCCAACCTGAATTTTCAACCGAACATTGCTTCAGGTCCAAGTATCACTAGGCCTTAAGCACGCCTCCCCAAATTCCAAAGGCTTCCAACTAGTATAGAGTGTGTAAGAGGTTATAGTGGGGAGAATATACCCTCTAGTGATGATATAAAAATGGTCTATATAAATATAAAAATAGAAGAAAAGTAAGATAGACTCAAAACCAACAACCCAGCATAAGAGAAAGCATAATCAATACCATATAATAGCAGAATAAAAAAATAAAAAACATTAGTTGAATAAACAATCAAAATATTCCATTTGTAGAAAATAAATAGAGAATTAATGTGTATCAGGTCATACATATCAACAAACAGGAGTGTCTCCAATGGATGACCATGGTACATACAAACATATAAGCATGCTGAAATGGAAAAGAAAATTAAAAAGGTAACTCCAACTAAGTAAAGAACCATTGGTACCTTTCCTTCCATCCAATACTAATAGCCACTAAGATCTATCTCATAAGCTCGTACCTTTATCTGAACACAAAATCATAAAGTCTACATGCCTCCTGAAGGATGCGTGTAGGGTGTGAGAACGAGTCTCAGTAGGGTATCACGAATGTGTTTATACCATACATTTGTGACTTAACAAGTTTATACTAAAAATAAATAAGAATGATCACATTCATAAAGTAAATACAAGCTTCTATGGTGATCAAAATCCACTAGGAAGCTATCACATTCCTCGACCAATGTCGGAATGTCATAGTGGAGAGGATCCTTAGCCTATGGCCCAAGGAATCCCCAGATGTCATATAGTACCAGGTAAACCTTCAAGTTCCAAATCTAATTTTACCCAACACCACATGTCATCATCAAGTATCTAACATCTCAAAGGAATGAACAATCAATACATATTGGGTCCCTCAGACCCCTGCTCAAAAGCACCCATCGACTCAATGCCTGACGTTCGGAGGCATAGTGATACTTATCCTTAATTAGTAACCATCGATGGATCAATAACTAAAATCCTGAGGAATGGAATTCCCATCCTTCTAAGTGATCCTGTCCCAAAGTCATCAAGCACAGAGAGCCTCATCCCCTAACAGATAGCCTCAACATTGTCCTCTGGTGGCTCCCCACCATCCCCATGGATTTCTATGGAAATTGCCACATCCATTTACTAATATGAAACTACTTGGGGCCTCTACCCACATGTTTTGTCAAAACCGCCTCATCAATAAGTCAACCTGTGTGCACAAAACTCCAAATAGCACTTTTTACAACATGGGTTAGCGACATCACCAATTTAGAACCTAAGACAAACCAATCCCTAACACCTTGTTTCCCTGCAACCATGTCTCTTAACATGATGTCTATTCCATCCAATATCATAATATCCTTGATCATAACCTGATGGTAAAGCCACTTGATATGACAATAGAGTCTCCCAACTGATGATCAACACCACCCAAATGCCTTGGGCTAAGCCTATCATGACGAACACATCGCCTCAATCCAGATAGCCATCATTATCTCAATACATGGGCCATGCCCATGATGATACCATGGATCTCAAAATAAATATACATATATAAATATATATTCAATTTAATAAACAATTTAATTCAATACAATCAACTCAATTGAATTGAATTGAGCAACTCAATTTAAAGGAAACCAATCAATTCATTAAATAAACAATACCCTGACCAAAATGACTAAGGTCCTAGACCCTCACATGGATCAACCATTTGTAGTATCATGAATTCATTCTCATTGGAATCTCACAAGGTTCAATTTAATGCATTAATATCAACCATTAATTTAAACGAGTCTCGGTCGGTCAACATGACAGCGCACTAAAATATGCACCCCCAAACACTCATGAAATCTCAATGAAATCTAGGCACCACCTACCTTGTTACCATAGATGTAATGACGTCTAATATTAGCCTATAACTTTGACTGATTTCAGAGAAATTTACATTTTAGATGAACACCCTAAAAATAGGGAAAAACAACTCGAATGGATTTAACGTTCCACGAGGAAATATAAAAGGAAAAGAGAAGAATGGGAGAAGAGATCCTTATCGAGACAGATTCAATGCCAGAAACATCTTTAAGAATAGAGGTTGGATGAAAGATTTGGATTACATCCAAGAGGATTAGGAGAACGAGAAACCCTCCTTGTTGTGTAGTTCGAATGGGAGGAGAAAGAGGGGGGAATTATGTTTAAGGAGGGAGGGTCAATTTAGTCATTCCTCACCTTTAATGGGTTGCACTATTATCTCACATGTTTTTCCAAATAGTGCGACCACCATACAGATCATGCTACTTAGGAACCAATCCCTACATGATTAGACAAAATTGTCCGTCCAAACCGTGTGGAGCTCATGCGACTATAGTTCATAAGTACTGTGCAACTAGCACTAATCATGTGGCTTGCGCATAGTTTTCTAAACTATACGCAAGATGCGTGAAAGTCCTTAGAAACAACTATAGAGGTTCACGCATGATTGTGCACCCACACATGCATGGTTTCCTAAAACCATGCTTAGTGAAAAAAGGGGATGCATGGTTTGAACTAAGAGGTTACATTGTTTGATCTAATTGTGCACCTCAACCTACACTTTGCAAAAAATGTGTCTTCAGGCCTCCGATGAACTAGAAACCCTTATGAACTGGAAAGGCAATTTTCAAACCTCTAAAACCATCTAAAAATAAGTTTTTGGATCAAGGAAAACCCCATAACTTGGTTCTAATGAATGAGAAAGAAGTTGGCATACCCACCAAACTCCAGAATTCAGAACCAACAAGGATTTTGACCCACTCCAAATACCTAGGATGTTATAGAACCCCTAGACATATAAAAAATTAAAATAACATAGGTAAACTCTATTTTGCGGTGAATGGGATGTGATCGGTTCCCATGTCTGATTAAATGGAGTTGATGTTATTTAATCATTTATATTGGGTTCCCTATCTCCGTGGATTCGCCTAGTCTCTAACGGGTTTATTCATGGAGCTAGAAACTCCCAACGATTCTTGTATCCAACGATCCATGGACCTGATTTCCAAAGGCAGGTTCTCATTAGGTGATATGGGCAACAACACTTAAGAACTCACATTGGTCAAGAGGATGGGAAGTTGGGCTCATCGTAACCTTTTGGGGGAAATTATTGCCTATTCCAGAACTCTCTTATAGATTTAAGACGTGTTCATATGTTTGAGAATGTTTGGTTTATCCCCAAGAATAGTATCCATGGATTATCCTTGGGTTGCAAGGCATAGGTATATGTAGGGACCCAGAACTGTCTACATCTGAGGTCTACCATATCTCATTGGATTATATATTATGGGTAAGTTTGAGTTTGTTTAGACAACAATGGTCTCAAGCCTTATAATTGGGTGATCTAGAGTTTATTATCATCCAGGGGGTAGAGAGTGACTTGAGCATCTGGATCGAACCCGTAATACAGGCTTCCTACATATCCTTGTGAAAGGAATAAAAATCCACATAGTTCGGTTATGTGGGGCTTACACATGGAAGTTTCCCATTTGATGGGAACATAATTGAGTGGACCCTATTAGAATGCGCACCATTTTGAGCTAAGGCCTTCTGGAAGGCATCCTACATATCCTGATTTTCCCAATAATCGGAGTTCTTGTAGTTCAAGATGAGGTTGGTGAACTGACATGAAGGGAGTTGGGACCAATGGTTGTTGGGATTGAACTTCAGGGAGGCGTCCTACGTACCCTATATTGGCAAGGATCAAAGTCCATGTAGTTTGGATCGAGGTTAGTGAACTAATGTGAAGGGGTTCGGGACCAATGGTTTTTGGGCTTGAACCTCAGGGAGGCATCCTATGTACCCTGCCTTGGCAAGGATCAAAGTCCACGTAGTTCAGATGAGGTTAGTGAACCGATGTGAAGGGGGTCAGGACCAATGGTTGTTGGGATTGAACCTCAGGGAGGTGTCCTAAGTACCCTTCCTTGGAAAGGATCAAAGTCCACGTAGTTCAGATCGAGGTTGTTTAACACACGTGAAGGGGTTCGGGACCAATGGTTGTTGGGATTGAACCTTAAGGAGGCATCCTATGTACCCTGCCTTGGCTAGGATCAAAGTCCATGTAGTTCGAATCGATGTTGGTGAACCGACGTGAAGGGGGTTGGGACCAATGGTTTTTGGGCATGAACTTCAGGGAGGCATCCTATGTACCCTACCTTAGTAAGGATCAAATTCCACATAGTTCAGATGAGGTTGGTGAACCGACGTGAAGGGGGTCGGGACCAATGGTTGTTGGGATTGAACCTCAAGGAGGCATCCTATGTACCCTTCCTTGGAAAGGATCAAAGTCTACGTAGTTCGGATAGTGTAGTGATTTTGTAATCCTTACAAACCTCAAAGCCCATGTGATTCATGCTCTATGTGAGAAACAAGAGTATGTAAAAGATTCTACAATGCACACGCCTCCTCCCCTATTGGTGGGGAAGGGAAAGCCCACGGCGGAAGAGGCTGGGGTGACTGTGGTTGAGGGCGTGGAACAATGAACCTTCCCGAATGAAAGGGGGAAGTCTATTACATTCTAGTGAGGATGGCGTGGGGCTTACTCCAGGAGGGGTTCCCTATCACTCTCTCTAGGGGAGGGGAGAAGTGTTCACCATCTGCGCTCTTTGAATGGAAAAGCGAGTGAGATCCCCCAATCCTGAAGAGTGGAGAGGCAGGAAGGGGGCTCCTAGGTCTCATAATCTGCAATACCGTGGGTATGTGAACTCAGGAGTGCTCTAGATATCCTCCAAATGGATGGGGAAACCCATTTGTCACTGGTTACAGTGGGTATGTGAACTCGGGAGGGCATGCTAATTCACCCGGAGGTTTCATCATGTCGGTCTGGTGGATTTGAGAGAGGCCTTGGCTTGATGTCGATCGATAGGCTATTGAGGGTATTCTTGAAGATTGAACTGAATTGGAAGGGCCTTATCTGACTTGGGGGATGGAAACACTGAAGGACATGGTGGACCACATGTCCATAAGAGGAGTGGCACCCTTCGCGTAGGTAGGTTCTACGCTGGTGGAGAGGTCATCCACATACCAGTGTGGTACGCAGACTGAGGGGAATCCTGCGTACCAGAGTGGTACACAGATTCAGGTTTGGTCTGTGTACCAAATTGGTATGCGGCGCTGGAGTCTGCTCGAGCTTCGGTGGCTGGGAGTAGCACCAGTCTGGGCTTCGCCCGCATAAGAGGGTGTTAAATGGCATGCTGGATCGAAGAAGGGGCATAGGGTCCCTAGTCCGTGGAAAGTGCATCCGTGTAGGAGCCATAGTTCGTGGTCTACCAATTTTAGGTTCGCGGTTTATCAATTTACTTATGCATTCTTCAGTTCTTATCAATCCATCCCTAGTTTATACCTGTTGCTGGTTTGCGAATCAGAACTTCGCGGTCCGTGAAATCCTAAGCTCCCAAAAGCCTCTTCCTTCTCCAAAAGCTGATCGCCAAGAATCTGATCCTCCATCCACCCATCCCATTCTTCTCCCCCTTTTCTTCCTTTTATAGATGTTGGAAAGGGTTGTATCTATGGTTATGTGACACCATTTTTGGAGGCTCGTGACAGGAAACCTATCCTACAAATTACTTAGTTAACCCAAGGTTCACGGGGTATATTGAATGCACCTCACCCACGAACCAACTTGGTCATGGCGGTGCTTCTCGGCCGCACAGGGTTCCGCCTCTGTTTCTTGAATGACGCTATGCGCAGTCTGCGTCTGTGTATCGGTTCGGCCACACTTTGCTGCCTTTTTGGTTCACGCCAACATAAGATATCTGCCTCCATTTCACAAACGACGGTGTCTGCGGGTGGTGCGGATCACCAAACCGACTGCGTATCATTGATGATGAACCGGTACGCAGACTGGTTCAGTCCTTTACCATTTCTTCTGAACATTCTTCATATTTTTTCCAAATTATGGATGAATATTGGGTAAATTATTCTACTGATTTTAAGGGAGTATATTCCTTACCTTCTGCGTATTTTTCAAGACCCTACAAATTCCCCCATCGGAATGGGGGCCGATCGGAACGAAGAGGAGGCTATTCCGATGTAGAGTGGTCCTGAAACTAGAATGGTTTGAGGTAGAGAGATGGAACCACTGGGGGAACACACCTATATAATGGGGTCTACATGAATTGTCCTTTACCGGATCCTTTGGTTAAGAGCTCTCTCGTTCCCTTCTTTCATGCACTGCCTCCGTGAACGGCTTCCTTCGTAATCTGCTTCGTCCGCGAACCAGTTTTTGGATTTCATGAACTAATCCTCATCCTCGCTCGCCCCCATCCATGAACTAACTTCCCATCTGTGAACTAAACTTTAAAAACTTTAAAAAGAAATTCACGGGAGGGCGTAGGGAAAATTCTACACGGTTCAGCGGTCCACGGACTATAATTATCCTTCAAACTTTGAACATTTCATTTCAAACTTCATTTAAGTCCCAATTTATGAGAACCCTCGTAGGGGCCTGGTACGCGGTCTGTGGGCCATCACTCCACGAGCTAGGATGTCGCAGACCTCTTTCACATAACACCAGTTCACAGAATACGGGTATCACGAACCAACTCTAGGGTCAATACATGGGGAAATACATCTGTGGAGCTTTTGAAAAACCTTCGGACTTTTCGTGAATATTATCCTTTAAACTAAACCTTGATATGGTTTCCTGATGCAGGAAGAAAACACGGTTCCTCCACGAGATGTTGCAGGATTTAGGAATATAAGGGCCGCCATGGAAAGGAATGGAGATGATGATCTTCCAACCCACATCATTTCCCATGATAACTTTATAACAGCTTTCCTGACACCAAAGCTCTTAGCTCACACGTTATCCATATAGTTGATGCTTTACAGTTTTGGTCTTCCTACGGACGTACCTCTACCGTTGCCTGACCCTAATCCCCTTTCATCCATTTAGAGGCATCACAAGGTCATGACCGCATCAACATTTCCCCAGTAAGAGAAATAATCTCCACCCCGATTGAGGAGAACATCTTCATCCTACGAGGCTGCATGGACTTAGGGAAACCATGAGTGTTGTGATGGTATTTCGATACTAGATGTCTGAAAATACCCATCAATCATCATCATATCTTGAGAAAATCTTAGTGGAGGATGGAGTGCTAAGTGGGATTTGCGGGTTAGATGATTCTTCTCTGATGAGTGGGACTGGGCGTTCTGGGTGCATCAAACATGTCTGGAGTTCCCTGACTAGTTAGAGGCAGTGGGCTTGCACCAGGCAGCCTGGGTGTCTTAGTTTCCAATCTTCTCTCCTAAAAAAATCCTTCCAGAATTTCTGATTCACTGGTGTTTGAGCACCAATACCTCTAACCTACTGCATGGAGAAGTGGGGATCAGTTTGTGGGATATCTACTAGCTTGTAGGTATTCCTATCCTTAGAGAAATGTATGATGAATTTCTCCCAGCAGCTGCCACATAGAATGATACCAATCACGTGTCTCCTTTGACGAGGAGTTTGCTGGTTACAGTAGAGGGATTATTGGGTCGTCCTCTCGAGGTTTGTTCTCTCATCCTATTCGAAGCGTGGATAGGGTTATTCTTACAGAAAAACAGGCCTATGACGAAGGCCTACTGTAATCGAACTCACCCAACTCATCAATCCCACCGAACTCCAGGGTCATACTGTTCTACCCTTGAAGCAGAACTGTATGCCTCATGGGGGTATGAGCTTAGGCCCGTCATTTCACCTGAGCTTAACCTAGAAGGTTTCTTATCCATGTTCTTAAGCGGATGTCTCTTCCCATCCCGTGATGCATATAACGGGGTTCAGGCATGCACCTTGAAGATGGTGTCCATGCTAGAGGAGGGTTGACCTATTAATTTGTACCTTCCCACCCTCGTACGGCTTTATGAATTATTGGGACAGATTCAGGAAGGTAGGTCTCTGCACCGTCTTAGTAGACTGTTCAAATTCTTGTAAAGGTGGATGGCGGAACACTTCTCATGTTATGAGTATCGACATACCACACGGGTTCCCCATTCTGAATTTCATCCAGCTCTCCTCAGCATTTCTGTTGTTTGTCCCCAGACTCTGATCGTTGCTGACGTGGTCGGGTTGTTGAACAACACTTCTTACTTCTCATTCGCACCGCATCTTACTCCTCATGGATTGTTTAGAGGTGACAAGGATGGTTCTTTGGAGGAATGTTCATACCTCATCAATCTTTGGGATGGGATGCTCATCACCCATTTAGACAGAGTAGTTATCTGTGAACCATACCTCCTTTACTAGTTTTCCAGGTATTTTGGATGCCTTCAATAGATTTCATTACTTCTGATCATTTAACTAAAGGGAGAATGTCATCATGTGGTTCTCTATCAATTGTGGCTTATAATGATGCATGAGGGTGCTGCTAGAGAAATCATCATTCTTACCATGACAGGGCCCACCTTCCTATAACTGGAGTATGCCCAACTATGGGTCGACTTTTACCCCACAGGGATTCTGAGAGAACCAGTTCGGCGGGTACAAAAACCCTTGTCCGTTCCTTGTCCCATTCCTGCCCCGATAGCAACACCACACATTCCCTTTATCATGAGAGGTGCAACATCCATGACTTCTGCTTCTGTTGCTTCAGAAACCCAGATGGATGTACCTACTGATCTCGCTCTCATGATGAGAAGGTGCTTGATCCATCATCAAAAGCGTCTGGGAGGGATTTCATCAGTGAAACCCATTTCAGTGGGGAGCGATTCAGATGACTATCCTCCTGCAGATATCGCCCAAGATCTTCATGAGACTAGTACTATCCAAGTATCACCGATCATCCCGGAGGCCACAGTTAGTCATCCACCTCCGGCCCTAGTGGCTAGGCTATCTGAGGGAAAAGAGATTCTCCCACCTTGGGTGACTAGCTTTTGGTCCCTCTTCAACCCTATAGCAACGTTTCCTTCTTATACGTATGTGGAAGAAGAGGAGGATCAAATTGTTGATACTCTAGCAAGACACCAAGCAGTGCGTAAAGATGCATGGATCTATTTGCGTTCTCTTTCTATGGAGACACCCTTGGACAATCTCACCAACGAGGGTGAAAATTTGCAGTGATTATTTATTGAGCTGGGTTCTGGCGGCTTTGAATAGCAGCACCTTCACTCCCTTATTTACCAAATTATCATTGCCTAAGGATACATCGCCTCCTACGAGGAAAAGTGAACCAAGTTCAATTTTTTCCACTACCAGGTGTAAAATTTTCGGGATATTTCAGAAACACTTGATCATCTGACGACCAAGGAAATGAAGGCCTGTGATTTGTTGGCGGTTCAGGAGGAATAATTGTGGGAGTGTGAAACCCACGCAGCCAAGTTGAAGGGACAACTGGACTCCTCACATGAGACTTATGAAGTTGTTCAAAATAAAGGGTGGGACCTTAAATATATCTATGTGCGGGTGCGTCCAACAGCTAAAGTCAAAACAGAGGATAGAACATCCTTGGAACAGACTATTGATGGCTCATGGTAATCACTTTCCATTATTTTGGGAAGGGTGGACCGGGCCCTATTGTATCTTTGTCCAAAATTACAGCATGTATTCTCCCCTCCCCCCTTTTTACTCGGGATACACTCTAAATTGGGGATGTTCCTCCATTATTTCTGAACTTAATGGAACAAATTTTGGCTTTTAAACACCTCTTCTCTATATATTCTTATTAATATCACTTCAGGTATATGTTAATTTTGAACCATGACCTGAAATCAGTAAGTTGAGATCACCAAATCGAGATCCAATTTTTTTCTAATACAATGGGATCAGTGAGCGCAATTTTACTATTGCTAGAGTCTCATAGGAAAACCCTACAAACTTTTTGTCTCTTCGGATGATACCCTAATTTTTTCCTAGGCCCATTTAGTGTGGACTTATCGGGTATATCTCAAATTTTTCTTACGCCGCCCTTTGTGGTTTTTCGACCTAATGGTCTTTGTGCCTCTTGAGTTTTTATTGATCAATTTTTTTTCAGGGCCATACAAGGTTTAGACCTGGTGAGCTGATACTCAGCTTTTTTTTAAGACACCCTTTGCAGGTTTTTGCCTTGGCGATTTTCATACCTATTTCTGTGAGTGGTTTAAATTCTTGCAAACAACACTATCATTACTGATGTTTTAGGTCGATCAGCTTTGACTAGATGTGATGGGGCGAGGGCCCCAACGAGGTTTTTAGTGATTTTGGATGCCTCGATACCTTTCAGACGTATATGGGGGGAATTTTTCACTCATGTTTAAATAGCATGTAGGGCATGACATGGGGCATATGAGCCATATAAGCGTATAGAGGTGGGAAAAGTATCACCTAAGGAAAACTTTCCTTTGGTAGACGGTTCAGGGGTGATCAATATGTAGAGACACTTTGGGCATGGTATTCATAGTCATACAAAGGTTTCCTTAAGTCAATGACTATCTATTTCTGATAGTCGGGTAACTTCATAGAAGTTCGGATCATGAAGACCATCAGGGGTGTCTTAAAAGGGACATGGTGTCTGAAGGGTTTGGGGACATCCATATCAGTCATGGATATGTATATGAGACCACTCCTACATACACTTGGTCATCGTGAAGAAGGGTTATAGCTTGATGCAGTTTAAATTCATGTAGTTGGGACATTCTTTTAAAATGGATTGGCTTTCCCCAATTCTTGGGAATTTAACCAGAAACGTTACACAATACTCAGAAATGATTGTGGAGAGGTTTTTAAACTCTATATCATAGAGTTTATGAATATTGGGATAGAAATAAGGGCTCAGAGGCTAGGTGGAATTCAGAAGGAAGTATTGCCTAAGGAAGACTTGCCTTTGGCAGACGGGCCATAGGCGATCAATATGCAGAGCCGCTGGGGGAATGGTATGCATAGTTGTGAAAAGGTGTACCTAGGTCAATGTTTTTATTCTCTCGATAGTCGAAAAACTTTAGGTAAGTTGGGATTCAAGACCACCAGGGGTGGTTTATGGGAGTTCAGTTCTTTCTGGTTATAGAGTGTGGTTCATGAGGAGGGGGTGTCTGAACACGGGAGGAGCATTTTGGGATAAGATATCCCGGGAAAGGGTGAATTCATCTCTCTCATGTAGGTGTGAGATGATGATCCATGCAGGTCTAACCCGTTCACTAAGGAAGAGAGGGAGGCCTCCTTTCCCGACTGAACCTATGAAGAGTTCTTTCAAGACTTTGCAGTTTAACGTCATGTGGCAAGGACAGACTCCATGCATTTTAATGTCATGTGGAAAGGACATGGGGAATTTTCTTTTTATTCTTTATATATAAATGCTCGTGACTTGGGAAATTTATGAATTTCAAGGTACTTGTCCTTTTCAGTTTATCATCGTGTAGTGAGGATGCGCTCCGTGCAGTTTTTTGTCATGCGGTAAGGATGCTGCTGTAAGGGTCACTCTTGATTAGAATGTAACTGGGTCTGAATACCCTAACATGTCTAAGATGTGGGAAGGATGCAGATAGTGTAAACTGTGATTCTGAGGCCTCTTGGATCTAGAGGAATGATATGAGGTCTTTGGGGCCATTAATTGTACGGGGGTAGGAAGAGTGTCACCTTCGAAAGATTTGTCTTTGGTAGATGGGCCAGGGGCGGTCAATATGTAGAGCCGCTAAGGGAATTGTATGCATATTCATACAAAGGTTTCCGTAGGTCGATGACCATCCATGTCTGATGGCCTTAGAGGTTTATGAGGATCCATGATTATCCGGGTCACATAGTCTAATGCATGGAAAGGGGATGTCTGGTCATGTTGGAGATATTAGGCCGCAGTTGTCTTTGAAGCTCATAAAGTTATTTGTGATTATTTTCCCTATCTGTGGGGTAAAAATTCACTTCATTTAGTTTAACATCATGCGGTAAGGATGATCTTCCCTTAGTTTAACAGTCCTAGAGTTCGGACCAGCATTGGCTGATTCTATGGTTACCTGTGGGATAATCGAATTAGGATTCTCTTGCTTCCTCTAATCAGAAATAGGGGATGAAGGTGTAAACTATAATCTGGGGGTATCTCAAATCAGGATATGTGGTATGGGGGCTCTGATTCCGGTAAGCATGCGGAGATAGGAAGAGTGTCGCCTGAGATAGACTTTCCTTTGGTAGACGAGCCAGGGGAAATCAATATGCAAAGCCGCTAAGGGCATGGTATGCAGAGTCATGCAAAGGTGTCTACAGGTCGATGACATTCCACTTCCAATGGCCTTGAATGATTATGAATATCTGGTATCACCCATGACATGGAGCCTGGCATATGGGGAGAGATGTGTCTGAGCATACAAGAAACAACCAAATCGCAATTTTCTGTTGGGTTAAATCATCACAGATCTGGGGTTATGTCATGGATGAAGACACATCATAGGAACCACGGGTGGATACGCAATCTAACCAGGTAGGGGCACCCTGGAAACATCTAGACTTGAAGGGGACAAAAATTTAAACCATTTCTCCAGGAATTTTTGGATCAGGAAATGTGATATGGGGGCTCTGAGGCCGGTAAACGTACGAAGCTAGGGAGAGTGTCGCTTGAAGAAGACTTGCCTTTGGTAGATGGGCTAGGGGTGATCAATATACAGATCCACTGAGTGCATGGTATGTATAGTCATGAAAAGTTGTCCGTGGGTCGATGACCTTCCACTTCCAATGGCCATGGGTGACTATGAAGATCCGTAATCATCCGGGTCATGGAGTCTGATGCATTGGAAAAATACATCCAAATGTGCAAGGAGTGTTCCAGTCATGGTTTAACATGTATCCAGAGTATATTATGACTTGTACCATGAATTTTACGGTCGTACGGTAAGGATGATTGTCATGCAGTTTAGCATCATGCGGTAAGGAAGGGCTCCGTGCAGTTTAGCATCATGCAGTAAAGACGATTGTCGTGCAGTTTAGAGTCATGTGGTAAGGATAGTGTTGACCTGACATGAAAAGGGATTCCATGCAGTTTAACGTCATGTGGTAAGGAAGAGGGTCATCATTTTTTTCGGGGGTGGCTGGGCCAATATATAGAAATCTCAGCATCGCTATGTATCCTACGAGGGAAAGAATCAAGCTGTACGTAGTTCTCAAGGCCCTTGTGATTCAATGTGGCTTCCCACGTAAATCTAATTTATATGTAGGAGGGAGGAAATTTTTCATGGCAGTTGGTCCAGGATACAGAAATCTCGGTGTCACTATGTATCATGTGAGGGAAGGAATCAAGTCGTACGTAGTTCTTTGAATGTGGCACAGTAGATGAAAAATGTCAGGAGACCAATGACTTCTCAGGTAATGACACTATCTTGTTATGCAGTTTAAAGTCATGAAACTAGGAAATATTTCTCTTGGTTTGGGGGTCATAGAGCACAAACTGAAACAACATAGTTTATTGTCATGTCGCAGGGACAAAGTACCATGCATTTTATCATTGTGTGGTAAGGACATATTTCTTTTAGTTTGGGGGTCATAAATCTTGTACCGGCAGTAATCGCTTCCAAAAAGGGGTGTATGCTATGATTTGGTAGTAGAACCGGCATCAATGAGGCTGGGAGCCTCCAGCACGCACCTCCGGGGGAAGGATTATTGACTCTTGGTTTAGGGTTATAGAGTTCAGACCGGCACGACACATTTTATTTTCAGGTTGCAGGGACGGAGTATCGTGTAGTTTAACATCATGCGGTAAGGGTGCTCTACTATGTAGTTTATTGTCATACAGTAAAGACATTCTAGGCTTGGAAGTTTAACATCTTGCAACTCATACAAAAACTAATTTTATGGTTACCCAAAATATTTCTTAAAAAATATCATGTTTGTAGGATCAGTGGTGAGCTTCCCATCCATGGAGATCATGGAATATTCTCCATTGGAGTAGACCTTATATATGATATATGGTACCTCCCACTTTGGCTCTAGCCTCGATAGCTTATTTCCAGGTATCATTAGGGTCCGGAGGACCAATACCAATTCTAATTTCAGGAAAGACCGAAGATGAACCTTTTTATTGAAGGCTCATGAAATCTAGTTTTGATATACTTCCAGGTGGTGCAAAGTGTGAAACTTATTATTATCCAGTCACTCTAATTCATCAAATCTCTTTTCCTCTTGCTCATCATCATAAATTTTATCACAAATGGCAATGCGGAGTGATGGAAATTGGAGCTCAATGGGCGGTACTTCTTCCATTTAGTATACTAATGAGTACGGAGTGGCATGGGTAGCGGTGTGAGTGGTGGTTCGATAGTCCCACAAGGAATGGAAGAGTTTCTATGGCCATGACTTCTTGTCTTTGTCCACCATTTTCTAGAGTATGTTATATAGGGTCTTGTTGAAGGCATTTATCTATCCATTGGCCGCCACATGGTAGTGGGATGAACGGTTGGTCTTGATACCATATTCCTGGTATAGTTTCTCCAATTAGGCAGAGCAGAATTTGGTGTCGTTGTCCGTCATTATTGTATGATGGAAACCAAATCTGGTGATGTTGTTGGATTTGACGAAGCTGACGATGCTTCTTTCCTTGACTTCTTTAAGGGGTGAAGCTTCTTCCCACTTGGAAAAGAAATCAGTCGCTGTGAGAATATATTTGAATTTTTTGACCATGGAGGGAGGATATGGTTCCATGAAATCCATTCCCCAGATGGTGAACATCCAGGAGTACTTTACTTCATGAAGTATCTCTGGGGACTGATGAATGAAGTTGGTAAGAATTTGGTTGGAGTGGAATTTCGCAGTAAAGTTCGTGCAATCCCATGCCAGGGTGGGCCAACAGTATCCAAGACTTCGAATCTGATGAGAAAGATTGGGTCCCGATTGATGTTCTCCACACACTTAGACATGCACTTCATTAATGATAGCAGCAATATCTTCTCCATCAATGCATCTGAGAAGGACTTTTCCAAGGCCTTTCTTATAGAGGACATTCTGCTGGCTTGTGTCACCATATAAGACAAAATTGGCTTCCCTTCTCCATATTTTCTCTCTTCCAGCCCTGTCTGATGGAAGTTCTCCCCTTTGAAGGTAGTTCATAATGGGGATCATCTATCCAGTACTAGGAGCATATGGCTCGGGGATAGCGTTGAATTTATCTATTTCTTCCACGTTAGTTTGAACATACGGCAAGAACATTCGACGGTGATCAATGCTGATAACTATTTCATCTTAGTCTGGGTCCTCTAGGGTTGTGTCCGCATTGGATAATGCATCTTCCTGAGCATTCTGAGACCTGGGAACATAGTTCAGTCTCATTTCTATGGGGAACTCTTCCATTAACCCTCAGATGTGGTCGAACATGGCAATCAACTCCTCCTTAATAGCATAGTCACCATGGACTTGCTTTATGACCAGTTTTGAGTCACCTTTTACTTTAAGGTGTTGCACTTGTTCCTGGTGTGAGATCTCTAGACTTGAAATGGGGGCCTGGTATTATACCTCATTGTTTGTTCATCCTTCTAAAAAGAGGAAGGAATATGGAAAAATGTCCTGATCTAGGGATATGAGTATGAATCACATCCCCACCTTATTAAAATTGAGGTCTTCCATTCTATTACATGTCGGGGTTCTGAATGCACTGTCAACGTACATTTCTCATGTTCAGGAATCCTTTTGCACAGATAATACGTCTTCGTTAGGGAATTCTACATCTGATGAGGCAGTCTCTGTCGAGGAATGCTCTGCCAGAAAATCTGCCAATGCTTGGCCCTTGATAGCTTTTTGAGGCACAAACCGGATGTCAAACTGTTGTAGGATGACTTCCCATCAGGATAGGCGTCCGGTCAGCATTGGATGGATTATTATTTACTTCATCGGATTATTTCACATGATCAGATGGACTTCATGATGCTGCAGATAATGTCTCAACATCTAGATCATGATGACCATATCCAAACAGCTCTTCTCAATATTTTAATATCGAGTCTCAGCATCGATCATGGTTTGGATGAGATAATAAAGTATTTTTTCACTCCCGGTGTCATTATTTTTCCCAAGGAAGGCTCCTAGTGACCGTTCTAAGGCCATTGCTTATAGGATAGGTGGTCTTCCTTCAACCGGCGGCATGAGCACTGGTGGACTCAAGAGGTACTGCTTGATTTTGTTAAAAGCCTTTTAGAAATCATCTTTCCATTGGTAGGTAACTCCCTTCTTCATCAACCAGGTAAAGGGCAGACATTTACCTACAAGGCTGGCTATAAAATGTCTGATATAGGCCAAGTGTCCTTGGATTTATCTCAACACAGTGATGTTGCGGGGAGGTGGTAAACCAATAATGGCCTTTGTCTTCTTAGGGTCTATTTCTATGCCACAATGGCGTACGACGAAGCCAAGAAATTCCCCTTAGGTAACCCCGAAGGCACATTTCAAGGGGTTCATCTTCAGGATATGTTGTCAAAGTTTGATAAACATGGTTTCAAGGTCTGACAGGTGATCTAAGCACTATTGTGAATTTACCACCAAGTCATCAACATAAAATTTGATGAACTTCCCCAAGAATGGTTTGAAAATGGGATGCATGGCGCGTTGATATGTGGCGCCAGTGTTTTTCAGACCAAAGGGAATGACTTTGTAACAAAATAATCCCTGGGGGGGCCTGAAGGTAGTGGCTTCTTCATATTATTATTCCATTTTGATTTGATTATATCCATAATAACCATCCATGAAGGAAAGATCCTCATATCCAACTGTCATATCAATAAAGAGTTCGGTGATTGGGATCGGGAAATCGTCTTTCGGGAAGTGCCGATTAAGATCTCTAAAATCAATGCAGACATAGATCTATCCGTTATTCTTTTTAACAGGGACTATGTTGGCCAACTAGATGAGATATTTGACCTCCTGAATGATGTCTTCTTTGATGAGATTTTCGACTTCAGCCTCTATCTTTGTTTCATGCATGGGGTGCATCCTTCTGGTGGATTTCTTATAGCCTCGAAGATCTTTTGACAAGACTAGGTGGTGAGACGCCACCTCAGGATCGAGTCCTAGAATTTCTATGTAATTCTAGGAGAAGAAGTCTCGATTTTTCCTCATGAAGGATTTATATACCTCTTGTTCCTTGTAAGACATGGACGCACTAATGAGAGTGGGTCTCGGGTCTTCTTCGGCACCTAGGTTTATTTCACGGAGTTCATCAACGGTGGTAGAGATACCCTCTTCTAATGTAGGAGGAGAATCTCTAAGGTTCTATTCCTCTTCTTCCCTCAAATCCTCCTCCTCTTCTTCTTCTGATGGGGAGAGAGCTCTTGATGTGGGCTCTCCAAATCTTTGAGGCAAGATGTCGCATGGGTGTTCTGTGGAGAAAGTGACCTCCTCTAACTCAATTGGTTGTGAGGGAACCTCTAGAGAGGTAGAATCATGGGGGTGAAAAGTTTCTTGTCCTTATTCTGCTTCAGGTAGTGCGGTAAGGATATCTTGAGATTCCAAGGATGGGGAGTGGGTGCCCTTTCTCAAGTATTCTTCCTCATATTGAGGGTCATTAGGTGCTTCTACATTGTCAGGCTTAGCTGTCATGATTGAGATCATGAGAACAGCTAGATATGTGTCTGGACATGGATTCCTACTTTCAACATGGTTGATGGGTAGAATTTACTATTCACTGGGCTGATTTAGGGGGGTTTCGGGAACCACTTCCAGACTGTTTGGGGCGGGGACCCAATCAATACCATCAATTGCAGATGTCTTCCATTTTTTCTCTTAAAATCTGACATTGATGTAATGTTAATCTGAGAGCTCTAATGGGGCCTTATCAATGCGTAATGTCCCACCTTTTCCATTGATGCAATATTTGATACACTGGTGGTAGGAGGAAGTAATGGTCATGTGTTGATGCAACTATGGACTTCCTAACAGGGCGTTAAATGTCGTGCTTTTCCGAACAACCAGGAACTCTGAATGGGCCACAAGGTTGCCAAAATAGGTTTTGAGCTTGATTTGTCCCACTGGCTTCTGTTCTCTCTTTTCATAATCCAAGAGAGTTGTGGCTGAGGGTGTCATGTTTTCCTCATTGTAGCCCAACCTATGAAGTGTTCTTAGTGGGAGAAGGTTGACTCCAGAGCCATTGTCGATGAAATATTTATGGACTTCAACATCATTCAGCATGCTGGACACATATAGGGGTTTGATGTGTCCTTTCATAGTGGCATCTCATCCTGATCTTTGAAGGAAATAACTGCATTACATTCAGTTGGGCTAGTCTTCATTAGATATATCTCAGCGACAACGACTTTGACTTGAAATTCCTTGGGGATGGGTAGGGCTTCTATGAGTGCCTCCCTGAGGACTGCTGACAATCTTAGGGCATCCAGGTTTGATAGCTTGGCTGGTACTAAGGCCAGCTGTTTTAGGATATCATACTTTTTCTCTAGAGGCTGGCACTTCTCCATTTTAGGGAGCTCTTTAATGGGAATTTTAGGGGCTGGAGCATGAGATGATGAGGGACCGGTCATAGGGGAAATATCATGTGGTTCTCCTGCATTATGGTGGACTAACCTGGTCATTTTACTCGTGCGCCCTGAGCTTCTAGACACTTCTTCCTCCTCTGATGGGTACCACAGAGTAATGGGACCAAATTGGCTGCTCATGGGGTTAGGGGAATATTCTTTCACATTTTGGGTCCGTTGAATGGATCTCCCGCGAGTTTCCATAATATTGACGGTTTGAGTTGGGGCATAACCTAGGGTCGGTTCTGGCCACAGTTGTGTCTGCCTCGGTATCCCCTGCCTATGTGATTTCTCCTTCCGGTCCCCTGATTGGGTGTTTGGAACTCGGGTTCATAAACATACTCTTCGTCAGGTAATGGTTCCATTAAATGGATGATGTTGACAGAACCGAATATTAGTTCCTCATTCGACAACAGATTAGCCTGGTTGGATGCCTCTGATGGTGCCATTTTGTTGGTCGGTACCCGTTGCGTCAAGCCTGAGGGCATGAAATCCGAAAGTTTCAAGGCTAGATTTGTCCCTATCATAGACTAATCCTCTTTTACATGTTTCTTCCCTCTCTTATTAGCCCAGATGAAAGGATTATGGAGGGTTGTGGGGCCGAGGATGGCATCTGTGTTGCATTAGGTTCTGTTGGTGGCACAACCGACTGCTAAAATTGAGCTCGGAGTATTCCATGAGCTTAGTTGACCGTCTTCCAAGTCATCCATCCATCAAATTTATGCTCCCTTTTGCTAATGAATTTCTTCCACTCCTCTCCCTCATCTGGGTCAGTGCTGGAATCATATGCTACATGTGTCGGGGACATTCCTAGCTTGACCTGCCCCGAGTCCACCATCCTTTGTAGGAGGTCTTTGAAGATGAAGCATTCCTAAATGTTGTGTCCCAACATCTGATGGTAGGGATAATAATCTGGTTGGTTTTCAAGGCCAAATTATTCAGGCTTTCTTGGCTCTGGTAAGTATAGAAAGTTACAATTCATGGAGGCTATGAAATAGCCATGGAATTGGTCCTCTTAGAACAAGTAAACTTTATTTATTCATTCCTCAAATTGGTTTCACCTCGTCCTATTTGATCTTCTCACCGGGGCGGGGGTGGCCGTTGATATATCGGAGGCCCTTGGCGATTCGGTGGAGGCCTAGTTAGTGGAGCAGGTGTGGGGGATGGCTTGAGCGTGAGAGAGGATGCTTCAGCTCTATCTTCTCTCTTTTCAGGAGCCTGTGAGGCTATTCAGAACTTAAGGTTAGTCCACTGCAAGGATTCTTCAATTCTCTAGGCAATAGTAGAGAAATCTCGGAATCTGGTGGTGCATTTTACAAGAATGAGTGGCATTTGCAGCTCATATCGAAGGTTATCGATGCATAGAGTGATCATCTCATCCAGGGGCAGTGTCCTGTTCAAATATTAGGTCAGACACTTCCATCTAGCGATGAACTCTGAAACCCTCTCGTTCTCCCTCTGTTTTCAATTCATGAGGTCGCTAACTGTTGTTTTGGGCAACATTGAGCTAAAGTGGAATAGTAATTGCTTCCGAAGATCCTCCCATCCTTTTATTGACTGAGCTGGAAAACTTGTATACCATAATAAGGCCAAACCTTGTAAGGTTTGCATGAAAAATCTGAGTTTCACTGCTTCTTGTTGTTCTGGAGTTCCCATCATAGGGCTGCAATGAGACCTATAGTGCATCAAATGTTTTTTCGGGTCACCTGATCCATTGAATATAGGGAATTAAGGGCTCCCAAAATTCAGTGGAGGTGGTATGTTTCTCATCCATTTTGGGTAAGGCTTTCTCTCTAGCTGTATCGGAGCGCGTTGGCCTTCCATCGCTTCTAATCGAGCTGTCAGTGCTTCAATGGTGTTGGTGAGACCCTGGTTTACATTCTATTGGGCCTGATCTCAAACGAGTATAGCCTGGGGTACTACCTAAAGTGCTGGATTGGTTGGTACTTGAGGCGCATATGCCGTCTATAGTACCTTTGGAGGATTTAGATGTACTCACTCTAGTTGCTTCCTGAGTAGAGGGAAGTCTTGGTATGCTCCTAAATCTAAGTTCAGGTAGTTGGACGGGCTAGGTGTCACACCGGGCAAGGGCCCTAACCTTGTTTCATTTTCCAGGGAAAAACCTTGTTGTTGAGGTGCACTTACTGGAAGTGCGTATTGTGACCCATCTTGAGGAACGTATTTGACGGGACAGTTCCTCTAGAGTAGCTCGGCGTTAATCTGTGTTAATTCCTTCATTTCCTCCTCTTGTTGAGGGAACCTCTCTTTGAGCATGAGAGGATCATTTGTGTTGAGAGTAAGAGATGGGTTGAGGAAAACCTGTCCTTTGTTCCTCTCTCTATTGGCGACTTGTTGGGGAAGCAGAGAGGGATTTTCTAGAGCATCCAGGTTCAGAGCGGCCCTTTGGTTTCGGGTGTTCATGCCTGCTGGCTAATTGTGAATCACATATTGAATGGAACCATATTCTTCTGATTTATCTAGATTTTCATCTTCTTTGGTGTCACCTATGGGTTTAACATCCATGATGTTGACAGATGCATTATACGAGGTGGAGGAGGTGTCATCTTCCAAGTAGGAAGAGGACCTTTTGTGCCTCTTACTGGTTTTCCCCCTTCTGTCATGGGATTTTCATCAGGTTTCTTGAAAAAGGGTGATGTGAATGGATCCTTGGTGCAACCTTACAGCACACCTCCCTCTCGGAGGGGATGATGTTTCAAAGGATAGGACTGGACAGAAACCTCCTCTTCGAACTACCCTCCCCAAACAAGAGAATACTAATTCTCATGGGGGGAGGTTGTTATTGAGGTAAAAATGCCCTCATCCCTAGGGGTTGGGGTTGACTCTGTTCCTTTGGTGTCGCACCTCTTCCCATTTTTTTTGGTCTTTTGGTGGAATTTCTTGTTAAAAATTCCCCTAGTCCTGCTGGCTGGGTTTGGTCCCGTATTGCAGTAGCTGATGCTAGTATCGCTTCCTCCCTAATCTCACATGATCCTATTCAAGGGTGAGCCAGACCTAGTGTCAAGTTCACATGTGATTTAATTCCCTCTAGGGAGGAAAGAATTTATCACTGATTGGCTTTTCTTATGTGAGAATCCCACCAAATGTTTTCGGTATCCTGATTTAGGATTTTGTGAATGAATCTCTCCCGTCAGGCCTGACGCTTTTGAGACTTACTCAAGGCATGTTTTTGTCGGGTGTGCCTCCTCTCCTAAATAGGGACTTCATTTGATTGTTTAATTGATGTGATGGAATTTTAATACCATACGCCGAATGGGTTTTTCTAGATGGGATGTGGAGTGGAATGCAAAGCCCCATGTTCTCCCCATCCACGGATATGAAATCTCATCGGAGCGTAATCGATAAGGTTATGAAATTTGTGCAGTTCCTGGAGACAAGTTGACTCAAGGTCCCTTTTTCTCCCATCGAATCATGATCGTCATGCTGAAGGAAGGGATTCCAAGTCAATGTGATGCAGGAGCTCTCCTATTGTCTTGACATGATCTACATACCCTTCATATGGTAGGAAGTTTAATTTCAACCGACGAAGAGTTGTACAAATATTGGAGTGGATCTCATGTATACTTCCTTCTGAAAAATCTATAGGTGTGTCGAACTAAGAGGTGGTTGTGGGACAAAAAATTACTGGTATATCATCCCTGGCCAGTTTTTTCCTTAGGTGTAATACATCAGCATGCGCATCCGCCAGTGATTCCTCTACTTGATTAACTCAATTGAGATGCTCCTTGACATTATGATCAGAGATAGCGGGGCCGGTAGGGGTCGAACTATTATATGGGCAGCTCTGGGGTTTCTCAGAGGATGAACGTGGTCCTGGACTATCTCTTGACTGAAAAAGGGTGTCATTGATAGCTGACTAGGAATCTGACATGCTTAATTCCCTCTTTTTGGGTGCCTCAGTATAAGAGGGATTTTCTGTACTTGATTCGGTAGGGGGAGAACCTTCCTTTCGATATGATATGTCACTGCAAGGAGGACCTTCGTAGTTGGAACTACAATGGTGAGGACTACCATCACGGCTTGAAGTCCAACTGCTAGAAATAATTTCGTAGTGCATACCCTGGGGAGGACCTTTAGAGTGGACTGCAGCAAAGGGATGACCTTCTTGTTTCTTAAGTCCATTGCGGGGAGGACCTTCGCAATTGCAACCATCATGGTGAGGATGACCATCATGTTGTAACATTAGGTGTGCATCCTAGGGAGGGCCTTCAAGACATACTGCTACAAGGGGAGGACCTTATTATTTCTTAAGTCCATTGCGGGGAGGAACTTCATAATGGCGGCCATGATGGTGAGGACTACTATCATAATTGTCGCAGGGAGAATATCTGTGGGGCACACCCTGGGGAGGGCCTTCATAATGTAGCGCAATGAGGGGAGGTCCTTCTCGTTTCCTGATGTCTCTGTTAGGAGGACCTCCTCTATTAAATTGGCAAGGACTACCACCATAATCTGATGCTTGGCTGTGTGAAATATCGTTGCAACATAACCCCTGGGGAGGACCTTTAGGGCATGGCACAACAAGGGGAGGACCTTCAGGGCATGCCACAGCAAGGGGAGGACCTTCCCGCCTTAATGAGACGTTATTTTGGGGAGGACATTCACAGTTGTGACTATGATGGCGAGCACTACCATCATAATCTAAGGTCCCACTGCATGAAGAGTGTTTGCAGCATATACCCTGGGGAGGACCATTAGGGAAGACCGCAACAAGTGGAGGACCTTCTTACTTATCGATCTTCTGGTCATGCAGAGGGCTTCCGTGACTCAAATCAAAAGAGGAACTCTCATGATTGATCATTGTATGACCATGAGGGAGGCCCTCAAGGGTGATCTGGGGAGGACCTTAAGAGCTGCTGGTAGTGACATTGTGGGGAGGACCTTTGCAACTACTACAGCCACTCCCATAATATGGTAATGGGTTGGAAGGGTTCCAAGAATTTGAGACATGTTTGGAAGCATTGAGAACCCCATCTTCTATCATAGAAGAGTCATGGACCCACTCTTTATTTTCTAGCTACCTTTGGCGTGTTCGGGGTGCTCTCTTGCGGGCAGTAGGGACCGTCTGCTGTTGATAATGGTCCTCACCTCTGGGTCCCTATCTAATTAGTATCTTGTGATGTTTTCAGGATAAGATGATGAACATATTAGGTTTTGGCATGGATATATGTCTGCCCTAGAGTGTCTACCATGATGGACGGGTGTCCCCCAGTTGGAATGAGTGAGTATCCTCGATTTGGTTTCCCTTGTATCGCGGGATATAGCCGACGACCCTCCTGGGAGGAAGCAGGGATGAAAATCTACTTTGATATGGCTATCTCATCTCTTATATGAGTCACCTAAATTAGGGATATGGGATCATGGGCCCGAGTCCTTATTGTTTCCACTGATGCAATTACATTCTGTCAAGTCCACAAGATATGATCTGGGATCGATGCATGCTCCTCCATAATTTCTAGGATATGTAGAGAGACATCCTTTGATGGAATGGCTATGAGGGATCATTCCACTATCAGAGTAGGAATTTCATACTCCAGTTCTCTAGTGGTCATTTAATACTGATGATTCTTCTCTATCAAGGTAGATGAACGAGTCTTCCCCTATGCTGGGATATGACAGCTTACTTCTCCATTCTCTGCCACATCAGGATGGAGGACTTTACTTGCATCCACAGGTAGCTATCCCTGCATATGTTGGTGTCCCACCGTATTGATTCAACGGTCTCTATTGGTAGGGATACGTGCCCGCCTATTGACCACCGCCATATTGGGATGGTGGGTGCCAGAAGCATCTATGAGGAGTTGGTCCTGGAGGCACTGGATTGCCACGATATATGGTTGGTGGGCTTCATGATCTTGGGCAGGGAGAGGTGCCTACCGGGTAGGTGCCATCTTGTATGGGTGATGGGATTGACAAGGCTCGGTGGGGATGCACACCTGATCGTAGGCTGCCACCATTTTGGGATGGCGAGCTTTGGAAGAGCGGAACGGTGCATGGGCCTGCCCATGATATGCCTCCATGTCTGAGCAGAAGAGTTCTTCCTCAGGAATCAGGGTGATGACCTGTTCCTGGTTGTATGTTCACCACCCTAGGCGGGCGGTCCGAGCGGCCAGAGCTTGGGGGTGTGGGCATAGATTCTTGGGGTGGTATCCTCTTTAGGGTGAGAATACGAGGTCGAGGTGTAGTTTCAGAGACATCTTCTATTGGGGGCCTTGGAGAGGAACCCCTTTCTAGAATGGATGAAGTCATCAGAATCGATCTCATCCACCTCCCTAAGATGAGGGAGGTATTCATTGTCTCGTTCTGGGGACAAGCTCCCAAAAGGGTTCAAGACAGCTATAGGGGCTACCTGGATCTTCTCCCTCGGTCGCTGTTGGGAAAGTGGCTGATGGGACTTATCCAACTGGAGGGTGTACATAGACACCTCCACAGTAGGGAGAGTACCATTCAAGTGGTACTCTCGGATCAGTGCATCTAAGACCCAGAATTGAAGATACTGGGTGGGTGATGGGGTCCTCTGCCGATTGGGAGGCCCTGTATTCATGTTGATCATCGTTTGTGTTTGTGATCTCCTTTTTGATGTCATTGGATTGAAGGAATCTCTGATGCGTACCTGTTAAAACATTTGTAAAGTAAAAACTGAAAAACCCGTCAACGTAGCATCTCATATTCCCATGCATACTTAATGATGTTTCTTGGACCTCCTTTTGAACACAAAAGGGGTGCGAAGTGGGATTATTTTACCTCCTTAGTTTAAGGCTCACATCCGGGTCCATTTTTGTTTTGGTTAGAGAACGAACAAGATAGTCCTTCAGATATTAATCATCCATTTATTGTTATGTATAATTTCATATTAGGGTAAATCCATCATGCTGGTTAAATATTCACGTCGGGTTCACCATTTTTGTTTCATGGCAAATGGGATGTGATCTGTTCTTGCGTCTGATTAAAGGGGGTTGATGTTGTTTAATCATTTCTATTGGGTTCCCTATCTTTGTGGATTTGTCTGGTCTCCAATGGTTTTATTCGTGGAGCCAGAAATGACCAACGGTTCTTGTATCCAATGATCCCTGGACCTGCTTTCCAAAGTCAGGCACTCTTTGGGTGATATGGCCAATGACACTTAAGAACTCACATTGGTCGATAGGATGGGAAGTCGGGCTCATCGCACCCTTTTGGGGGGAATTATTGCCTATTTCAGAACTCTCTTAAAGATTTAAGATATGTTTATATGTTCGTGAATCTTTGGATTATCCCCAAGCATAGTATCCATGGATTATTTCTGGGTTTTAAGTCATAGGGATACATAGGGACCCATAACCATCTACATCTGAGGTTTACCATCCCTCATTGGATTAGAAATTCTGGGGAAGTTTGAGATTGTTCAGACATCACTAGTCTCAAGCCTTATAATTGGGTGCTCTAGAGTTTATTGTCATCCAAGGGGGGTAGATATTGACTTGAGAATCTGGATTGAACCCGTAATACAGGATTATTATGTATCATTGTGATAGGAATCAGAATATACGTAGTTCAGTTATGTAGGGCTTACACATGTAAGCTTCCCATTTGACGAGAACATAATTGGGTGGACCCTATTTTAATGGGAACCCTTTTGAGCTTGGGCCTTCTGGAAGGCATCCTATATATCCTAATTTGGCCAGGAATCAGAGTTATCATAGTTCAAGATGAGGTTGGTGAACCGACGTGAAGGGGGTCGAGACCAATGGTTGTTGGGCTTGAACTATAGGGAGGCATCCTACATACCCTGCCTTGGAAAGGATCAAATTCCACATAGTTCTGATCAAGGATGGTGAACCGACGTGAAGTGGGTAAGGACCAATGGTTTTGGGGTTTGAACCTCAGGGAGGCATCCTACATACCGTGCCTTATCAAGGATCAAAGTCCACATAGTTCAGATGAGGTTGGTGAACCGGCGTGAAGGGGGTCGGGACCAATGGTTGTTGGGCTTGAACCTCAGGGAGGCATCCTACGTACCCTACCTTGGTAAGGATCAAAGTCCACATAGTTCGGATAGTGTGGAAATTTTTTAATCCTTACAAACCTCTAAGCCTATGTGAGTCATGCTCAGTGTGAGAAACAAGAGGATGTGAAATATTCGACAATGCACACGCCTCCTCCCCTGTTGGTGGGGGAGGGAAAGCCCGCATCGGAAGAGGCTGGGGCGACTGTGGGTGAGGGCGCGGAATAATGAAGCTTCCTAGATGAAAGGGGAAAGGATATTTCAGTCTGGTGAGGATGGCGTTGGGCTTACTCAAGGAGGGATTCCATATCGCTCTCTCCAAAGGAGGGGAGAAGTGTCCACCGCTAGCGCTCCTTGAATGGAAAAGTGAGTGGGATCCCTCAATCCTGAAGAGTGGAGATGAAGAAAAGGGGATCTCAGGGCTTGGACTCTACACTACCATGAGTATGTGAACTTAGGAGTGCTCTAGATGTCCACCCAAGGGATGGGGAAACCCCTTTGTCTCCACCTACCATGGGTATGTGAACTTAGGAGGGCGCGCTAATACACCCGAAGGTTTCAGCATGCTGGTCTAGTGGCTTTGTGAGAGGCCTTGTCTTGATGCCAATCAATAGGCTACTGAGCATATTTTGGAAGATTGGACTAAAATATAAGGGCCTTATTTGACTCAGGAGATGGAAACACCGAATTCCTTGGTGGACCACATGGTCATATGAGGATTGGTGTCCTTTGCATAGGTAGGTGATACGCGGGTGGAGAGGTCGTCTGCGTACCAGTGCAGTACGTGGACTGAGGGGCCTCCCACGTACCAGAGTGGTAATAAGATTCATTTTTGGTCCACGTACCAAATTAGTATGTGACACTGGAGTCCGATCAAGCGGTGGCGGCTGGGAGTAGTGCCGGTCATAGATTCGCCCATGTAGGAGGGCGCTATGTGGCGTGCTGGATCGAAGAAGGGGCATAGGCTCCCTAGTCCATGGAATGTGCATTCGTGTAGGGTACATGGTTCACTGTCTACCAATTTTATGTTCTCAGTTTATCAATTTACTTATGAATTCTTAAATTATTAACAATTCATCCGCAGTTTAAACCTGTTTCTAGTTCACAAATCGGAACTTCACGGTTCGCGAAATCCTAAGCTCCTAGAAGTCTCTTCCTTATCCAAAAGACAATCGCCAAGAATCTGATCCTCCATCTACCCATCCCTTTCTTCTCCCCCTTATCTTCCTTTTATATAGGGGGGAAAGGTTGTATCTATGGTCATGCGACACCTTGTGCATAGGCCCATGATAGGAAACCTGACCTACAGATGACTTAGTCAACCTGTGGTTCACAAGTTATATTGAATGCACATCGCCCGCGAACCAACTTGGTCATGAGGGTGCTTCACGGTCACACAGGGTTCCACCTCCATTTCATGAATGACGTTGTGCACAGTCCACGTATGCGTATTGGTCTGGACTCACTTCGCTGGCCGTTTGGTTCATGCCCGTGTAGGGGCTCCACCTTTGTTTCTCAAACAATTGTGTCTGCGGGTGGTGTGGTTCGTTGAACCAGTCTTGTTCCATTGATGATGAACTGGTACGCGGACTGGTTTAGTCCTTTACCATTTTTTCTGAACATTATTCATATTTTGTCTAAATTATTGATGAATATTGGGTATATTCTTACACTGATTTTAAGGGAGTATCTTCCTTCCCTTCTACGGATTTTTCAGGACCCTAAAACCTCTTAAAAATTATTCCAATTAAAAGAAGTTGTTTTTGTGGGTCCCATTACCAAATTTTATCCCCTAAAGAATATTTTATTGTTATCCCTAAGTTTATCTCTCTTTGAGGTTTCATATTAAGTTCAAAAACTACCACATTTTTTAAATTTCTGTAAAATCAAAGAAAACATTGGTATTTATTGATTTTAATGAAAAAAATGAAAAATAAAATAAGTTAGAAGTTGAATATTTTGAAAGAAAATGAAACTTTATTAGAAAATAAGTGTGAGATCAAATTTAAAATCAATATCAGTAGAGAAGTTTTATCCCTTTAGACACTTTATTTGTCCTTTTCTGATTGAATTTCCAAATTGAATTTATTAATGTATACTTCAAGACCCCAAATTCTATATGTAAATATTCCAAAACATTATACTAAGACCTCGATATCAGTGTTGATCCTTTTACGAAATTTATTAAAAAACTCAAAGACCTCTATGAAATTAAACCTGATTAAACTCATGATGCTCAAAGGAAAGAATTTTCCTAATAAGTTTAAATAGGGAGATCAACCACTTTTCTTTCATAAATTGAACAATAATATAGAATAGTTTAGAATAAAAATAATTCAAGAAGGAAAATGACCCTATTTAATCAAAAGTATTATTTCCATAGAAATTAAATAAGGTTACAATGAAGTTCAAGACTCAAAAGGAAAGTTCCCTTTGGATATTTACTCTTCACAACTTCTTTGGAGTTTAGCCATGCATGGATAAATCAACTCTCATCACCTTCTTCCTCTCTCTTTCTCTCTCTCTCATGACTACCCATAACTTTTATAAGTTTTGTACTGTAATGAACTGGATTTTTATGAAGTCTGGATCATTTTTTTGCTTAAATTCATTTGTATGGCCCTTGTAATGTTACCTAATGGAGTCACATAGGTCACTTGGGTGTTTGGGGATTATTCAAATCTTAGAGGCCTAAAATTTTGGAAAACATACTAGGTGGTATGTTTAGAGGAAACTATGCCGCCCAGCCTGCATGGTTTCCCCTAGCCATGTGGGGTGTTTCAATGGGGACCAAGGGGTCTCACGGCTGTATGAAACTATGCGATCCAAGGTGCATGCCCATGTGAAATTGAATAGGTAGTTTTACAGTGACTTTTACATAGATTGTGCACGGTTGGGAAAACTATGTGCCTAGACAATGTGGGGTCCCTCCTTAAGTAGAACTAGGCACATAATTAGCACACATTTTGGAAAACCTTGTGGCCCAACTATGTGACCCAGTGTTGGTGGATGATTTTATGGTTTTTCCCGCAATTTTTTTTAAACTAAAAACCCTCCTTCCTCATTTATTTTCTAGAATACATTCTCTTCTCCTCCTCTCCTATGGGTTCTTCCTCCTCCTCTTGTAGGTTCTTTGGTTTCTATATCATACGAAATCCAAATCCTTCATCGCTGGATTCATTAGACTCCTCTCAATAATATCTACACTCATATTCCTTCCATTATTTATGTATGATCTTGTTTTTTATGCCATTTCAGTTCAGCCATATTTTCCCCATTTTTTGGGAATTTTATGATTCTTCCAATATCTTTTGTTCTAGATTGATTCATGTTCAGACATTAGATGAGGAGACCACTACAAACCTAAGGTTGGTGGTCTAGCATATTTTCCCAAGTTCATCACTTTTAAAACATGCATCATTTTTCCATGAACTAGACCTTTTTAGCACCGCATTAAAATTTCTTAATAACTTAAATTAAATGTTTTACCATTCTCGGTATAACTCTAGAGAGTAGAGAATAAACCCTTGGGTTGATCACCTTAACTTAAGCCACCCCAATGGGTGTTTTCTACCTTTGAAGCATTTTTTATATTGGTTTTAAATTGTCCAAACACCCCTTGAGTGGTGTTTCCTTATAATTAATTCCTTGAATTAATAAATTGAATTAAGGGGAAAATGTAGAGGACATGACTTTGGCCCATACACCTCATTCCATACTTGAATTTTCCGATTAAGTGAATTGGAAAACTTATCAATCGGGTTTTAAATGTTGTCATTACTAAATGGTATGATATTGATATCCAAATCATACCCTCACCTTATGTTGATGGTAATACAAGGGGGCCTATTTAAAGATTTCTTGGATCAGATATTTGTTCCTTAAAGATAGAATTTGTCTTAGAATTGTAAATATACTGAGTTCAATACTAGGTATTCCATAAATAGTCTCACCATGTGTTTTCTCTACCTCCAGACAAGTTATACCAGTTCCCTAGGGGAGACCCCATGGACGAGCTCAGTGGATAGATGGTTATACCATGACATGAGATAGAATTGGACCCCTATGTGAGATACTAGAGATGGAATCAGAGTTATTAATTATTTTAACAACCTTTTGGGAGTGATACTTTGGATTTCATTTATGGGTCACCTTGGACAGAATCCCATGGAAGTTTGGTATATAGAGTGACCCTGGAGCGATACTTGTAATTCATTATGGATCACCTTGGATGAGATCAGGGTGCCTCTTATTAATTCTAAATATGACTTCTAAACTAAATAATGATAATATATAGATGTGATTTTAGGGACGTGTTCGCCATGCCAAAGCATATGCATGGGGAAAATACACCCTTGACACTTTATTTTATATCACCCCATTACACCATTTTCCATACATATATAGGTCAACTTGGTTCAGAAACACTTGGATTATGTCGAAGTAGGTAGAGATGGGTGGGAGTCCTAAGTGGAACACAATATAGTGTATCTTATTTATTTATTACCTTGCATTTATTATTATTGGAACACTTATCGTTTTATATGGATTAACTGGATTGATCTAGACACCATTGTTGCTGGCCTACTAAGTATATCTCAACCCTGATTAGGCCACCTTTGGTACCCAAGAAAACTTCATGGTTGAAAGTAAAGATAAAGGGAAGATGATAGCTTCTGATGCATTATTATCGATACTAGGATACAGTACGAAGGTAGGGGAATGAGCCTATGATTGTGATGTTAGTATTAGATGATTTTTTTGGGTTTTTTGTACTTATTTATAGAATGTGGTATATACTTGTATCCCTTGTCTTCTATTTCTCCTTTTTTTCTATATCTACTAGACATTGTGATCATCATCTTTTGTATCTATTTATTATTTAGCTATATTCGGTGTATTTAATTTTTTATTGTTGTTTATTTACTATGTTTCTACTGGTTACTATTATTCTTTATCGTTGTGATACACTTTGATCAATGAGGTAGTAGTCTCCCCACATACACACCCTAGTCCCTCACTACTAGTCGGTAGCCTCTGGCATACAAGGAGGCGTGCTTGAGGTCATGTGGCTGACCATCTCGGAGCATGAATAAGTGTCTTTTGGGGTGGGATGATAAAAATTTGTATCAGAGTGACCTTTTTCCTTTTTTCTTACTATTTGGGTTTAGACATGAGACTAGGAACAAAAGGAATTCGGTAATGATCTTGTGTCTGGGCGTAGCTAACCTACGTATAAGGGAAAGCCAAATTACTTGGGATGGGTTAATGTTGTTTTGTGTTGCGCCTATTATAGTTTTACATATTTTACCATTGGGTGATGCGCTTGTATTGTGTTGTTACTATTGTTGATATTATTGTGATGGGATTCCTTCTACCATATCCCAATGATATGAGAGCTTATAAATTCATGCATCATACTAGGCACCAAATGAAATAAATTTAATTCATTATTCTATTCCATAACAATATTCTAGTGTGAATTTATCATATTGCATGTGTTTTTTGTGGTGATTTATTTTTTATGTATTGCAGTGTGCTACTATTCTGGTAGTAATTACATAATTGGATTAATTAAAGTGTCTATATAAATATAAACAGTGTTTTCCCATATATATTTATTATAAAACCATAATTAACTAATTATTTCATTCTCAATCCATGATCCATCAGTTCTACGGGCTCATATATTAGTTGGTTTGATTGATGAATTCCATTGGAAATTTAAGAAGTGGGTACTTATATAAATTTGAAATGGTAGTTCATTCAATCAAATCCCTATACATGATATGTTACATCCTATTACCATATGTAAAGGTTGGATCGCAGTTACGTAACAAGAAAATTTTAGTTTATAAAGAGTATGTGCCTTTAGAAATTTTTAATAGGTGATGCAATTAACTAGACTGAAATATCAATATCTAAATAAATATGAATAAAATTTCAATAAATTAAATCTTTAAATTAAAATGGTTACTACTAAATGGGGATTTAAAATGTAAAGTAAATTGGTTTTACCTTTATACATTTCATTTGACACTCTATATACTGGAACCTCTACAAGGTTATACAAGACCTTGACCTTGACCTGACCATAGTAGTTGGCAGTAGGTTGTTCTTCCTTTGATCTTTTTTGGATCTTATTATCACCTAGATGTGGATTTTGAAGCTGGTAGAGAGGTGTTAGTTGTTTATAGGAAGGTTTTTTACCTATCCTTTCCGACTAGTGATTTTTCCTATCTATTATAAATCTTATCTAAGGAGTAATCATGGAAATTGTAGAATTATGCCACTATGACATCCTCACATTGTATGTCAGGAAAGTAGCAATGATCATACTATGGAGGTGGTGAGCCCTAATCCACCAGTGATACCACCTATAGTTCCACCCGAGGCATCTTCTTTTGATCCTTCATTCGGTGTTGAAACTCAGTTATGAGATAGTTTATTTAGTTTCATGAGATCTATAAAGGGTGTTCTATGACCTACCCCTACCATGGTAGAACTGAACTATGAGTTCCAATAGCATCATACTCCCACTTTATAGGGGGATAGAATACCTTAAGTTACTGATTCATGGCTAGATTTCATGTTGTATACCTTCAAGAAAATAGATATTCCTCTAGAGTGGAGGGTCATTCTCACCACCTGCAAGCTGCATGAATCCTATAATCATTCATGGGATGTCCTCACTCAGGTTGTTCAATATCATAGTATGGTTTGGGTGGACTTCCAGACAACCTTTTTGATTAGTTCATTCTGAAGATGTTGAGAATAGACCATGCCTGAGAGTTCATAAACCTTCAGCAAGGTGACATATTGGTGATGGAATACTCAACTCGCATCACTAAATCACAACATTTTCACCGAACTTGACTGGTGTTGAGTTCATGACTGTGAGAATATTTGAGGATGGTATTGTATACACCATATGATTTTAAGTGAATGCCTTATGGATGACTGTTGTCTCAAATATAGTGAACCAATTCCTCATCATTGAGTAGAACATGAGGGAATCTGACAACATGAGCTTGGGCGGTTTAGCTTCCAGGAAGGGGAATGGTTTATTCAGTGGATGGAAATGTCATTTCAAGGGTACACATGGGGAGGTACCATCCAAGTGGCACACACTAAAAACTATGTGGTGTGACATCAGTGTGGCAGGCCAGACCATAATAAGCCCTAGTGTATGAGGAACTTGATCAAGTGTTGAGCTTTCGGCAAGATGGGTCATCTCTAGCATTTTTACTAATCATTTTCTCTAGATCCCAATGAATGAGGATTTATGATGATTCTTATTTTAGTTATAGGGTCTGCAGGTCCAATTTAGGCTGGGAGTTGATCTTCTATTGGACAATCAGATCAAGGAGGTGGTTGTGGTTGAGGTAGTCAGACATCATAGTTTTAGCGCTAGCAGAGTGGACCTACCCAGGTTAGTTAGGTTGCATCTCATAGATTCGGTTTAGTCCATATTTATATAATCTATCCTATGCCTAAGGAGAAGATTCTAGGGCCTTCTACTATATGAGGTACTATTCAGGTAGCCTCTACTTCAGTTTCTACCCTTTTTAATATGGGCGCATCAGAGTCCTTTATATCTTCTATAATTAGGGGAAGTATGGTCCTAGAGATAGAGCACTTAAATGGTTTTATGTCTCTAGACATGCCATTAGGGGTTTTAAAAGAGGGTATACACCAGTTCAAGGATTTCCCCATAGATATTGGAGGATACCATTTCCTATAGAATTTCATCATTTGTGAGATGATTGGTTTCAACATCATTCTCGGTATAGACTGGCTAGTGCCTTATCATTCCCATGTTGATTGTTATCACTGGAGGGTGTAATTTACATCACCCAAGGTAAAAACGTATATCCATAAGGTATAATGGGATATCCATACTAGTCGAGCCAGAACTGAGCATCCAAGGATAGGTAGAGTGACATCCTAGATGACAAGTCTCTTCATGAGTGATCAGGGAATGCGGCTTGTCAAATCCCATCCTATAGTGGATCATTTTAGGGACATCTTCCCTATTGATTTCTCTATATTTCATATTGAGAGAGAGGTGGATTTCACTATCAAGATAGTATGATGTGTAGAACTACTTTCCATTCCTCTCTATAGGATGGAACCTACCAAGATACATGAAATCAAGAAGAAATTGGAAGACTTAAAAATAAAATATTTTATCCAACCCAACAAATTTCCATGGGGTTCACCTATCCTTTTATAAAATAAGGATGATAGTAACCTAATGTTTTTCATGGAATATAGATATTTGAGTCAGCTTATGGTGAAGAACTGGTATAAATTTATCCTTGTATAGATGACATCTTCGATCAGCTCTGAGGAGTGATTGTTTTCGCTAAGATCGATTTGAGGTCGGGAAACCATAAGGTGTGTGTAATACCATTTTAAATACCACATAAAGTGTTCCAAAGAAGTTATATCTTTAATGAGTATCTATTTTTGTCATTCAGCCTTACAAACACACCAGCAATCCTTATGGCTCTGATGAATTAGGTCTTCCACCCATACCTAGATTCATCTATGGTATTCTTCATAGATGATATCTTAGTATATTCTCACACCAGAAATGAACATTACAACCATATTGAGATCATACTAAATACATTTATAGAGAACTATCTATATGAAAATATCAAAAAATTATACTTTTTAGTTATAAATTTTCACTTATTGGGTCATATCATTTCAAAGGAAGGCATATTTGTTGACCCATAAAAGGTGAGTGTCAAAGTTTCATGGGAACAAACCAAGAATGTGTTTGAAAAAAATAGTTTCTTGGGGATGATTGGTTATTAAAGGCGATTCATTGAGGATTTATCATTCCTAGTAGCGCCACTTATGTCCCTGACCAAGAAGGGTGTGAAATTCGTCCGGTATGAAGCTTGTGAGACAACCTTTGAGGAGTTGAAAGGGAGAATAAATTCAGCACTGATCCGGATTCTTCTAGAGTCGGTCAGAAGGTATAATATTTACTATGATGCTTTAGGAATCGTTATAAGAGTAGTTCTGATACAGGGTGACTGGGTTGTAGCATATAGGTCCCTCCAATTGAGACCTCATGAGTGAAATTTCCATATGCACAACCTCAAGATAGAAATCATGGTTCATGCTCTACACTGTTAGAGGTATTTTATTTTGGGTGAGTGTTTCATTGATTATATAGATACAAAAGTCTAAAATATATCTCCATATATAGAGACTTGAATATGAGGTAGTTTAGGTGGGTTGAATACCTAAATTCATTTGAATTTGAGCTTAGTTATACACCCAAAAATGGTAATATTATGGCTGATACCTTGAGATGGAAGACTCGGGTATAAGCCATCTAGAAGCCTAGAAATGAGTGGCAGTTGATGGATTTTTTTATGAGATGAACCTGGAGGTTCAGAAACATCATGGAAAACCTATTTTAGCATCTCTAGCAGTGATGTCCTCTCTTCTTGAGTGGGTGCAGATGAGATAGCTATTAGATCATTAAGGCCTTGTCTTTAGGGAGAGCGTCATGGGTGAGGACCCACCACATGGTTGGATCGTTGACCATAATGAGATCCTACTCTTTATTGGACGTATCTAGGTTCCTTCTGACATATAGGAAGATTTTGTGCGGGAATCTCATGACTCTGTTTAGTAATTTTACCTTGGTTCTACCAAGATATACTGATATGTACATCATAAATATTTATGGATGGGTATGATGAGGAAAATTGAAGGATTTATCACTAGTTAATCCACCGGTTAGTGGGTCAAGGCTCAGCACCATCGACCTTATAGAATTATACATCCTCTATCCATTCTTGAGTGGAAATAGAATAACATCATTTCATATTTCATGATGGGATTTCAAAGATCCCCTTGATGCAGTGATGAAGTATGGGTGATATTTGATAGGTTGACTAAGGTTGAACACTTCTTACCTATTAGAGAGTCCTTCTTAATTGATGAGATAATAAGGCTTTACATTCGGGAGATATTGAGACTTCATGATGTTCCCTATTATATCATATTAGACCAAGAAGCCCGATTTATGTCCCAGTTCTAGAATTGGATATAGAAAACCTAGGTTCACAGGTACTCTTGAGTATAGCTTATCACCCTTAGACTAACGGGAAGTCCGAGTAGACAATATGGGTGTTAGAGTACATGCTTCAGACACGTGTCCTTGATATTGGAGGTTGAAGGGATAAACATATACCTCTAGTTGAGTTTTTATAAAACAATATCCTTCAAGAAACAATTTAGATGGCTCCATATAAGGACCTTTTATGGTAGGTCATTATGTTCAACTCTATACTGGTTAGAGGTAGGTGAGGCAGAACTACTAGGTCCTTATCTTGTTTAGGATACTTCAATGAAAGTATATATAATTTTGAAATTTATGGCTACATATCAGTCCAGGTAAAATCCTTATATCTATTTTCATCATTGACTTCTAGAGTTCAAGGTGGGACATCAGGTCTTTCTACATCTGTCACCAATATTGGGTTATAGAAGAAGTCAGAGATAGGGCAAGATATCAACCCATTACGTTGGGCCTTTTGAGATCATGGAGAGAGTCATGCCAGTAGGCTATGGATTGAAGTTACCTCAAAGGTATTGTTTCAGGAATGATGTATTCCACGTATTTCAGCTTCGTTGGTAACATTTTGACCTGTCTTATTCATTCTACCCTAAGTATATTGAGTAGGAGGAAGATGCATACTTTGAGGAGCCTACGATTCATATCGTTGATCGGATAATGAAATATCTATGAGTTAGGTTAGTTCCATTGGTCCATGTGCTATGGTAGCATAGTTGTGTACAGGATGAGACCTGGGGGTGGGGATCTGACATCTGATCCTAGTGGATAGAACTTTTCCTAGATGATCCCTCTTTACCCTCTGAAATCCAACTCAGGGACGAGTTACTTTAAGGAGGGGAGGTTGTAATGACCCAGCCTTTCATGAAGTTATGAATCATTATTTTTCTGATTAAATTCCTTTGTATGGACCTTTTAATGTTACATAATGGATTCAAAGATGTTACATGGGTTTCTTGTGATTGTAAGGAGACTGGATCCCTAAAATTTTGAAAACCAGACTGGGCAGCACGGTTAGTAGAAACCGTGCCCCTAGCTCACATGGCTTCCCCTAACCATGTGGGGAATTTTAGTGGAGAGTAAGGGGCCACATCGTTTTCTAAAACTATGTGATCCAAGGAAAATCCTCGTTCAAAATTTTAAAGATACTGATAGTGACTTACACATGACTTGTGAACAGTTAGGAAAACCATGAACCTCACCCGTGCGGAGTCCCTCCTTAAGAAGAACTAGGTGCACAACTAGCATACAATTTGGAAAACCGTGTGGGAAAACTGTGCGACCCATTGTTGGTGGGTGATTTTATGGTTTTACCTCAAAAAAATTTAAACTAAAAAACCTCCTTCCTCTTTTATTTTCTATAAAACATGAACTCCTCCTCCTCTCCCATGGGTTCTTCCTCCTCTTCTAAGTTATTCAGTTTCTCCCTCATATGATCTCTAAATCCTTCACCAATAGATGAATTAGACTCCTCTTGATAATCTCTATACTCTTCTTCATTATATTACTCATTTATCTTCCTATCCATTGTGATATTTTTATGTGACCTAATTTACCCATTTTTAGGGAATTTGACAATTCTTCAAATATCTTTTATTCTTTCTCAATTTGAGGGTTGAAACTAGAATAGGAGATCTCTAAGAACCTAAGATAGGTGGTATATATTATTTCCCTCAAGTTGTTCACTTTTATAACATGAATTATTGAGACACAAGCCAGACCTTTCCGACACCACCACCATATTTCTTAATAACTTAAATTAAATGATTTACCACGCTCATTACCACTCTAGTGAGTGGAGAATCAAACCTTGGGTTGATCTCCTTGATTAATCCACCCCAATGGATGTATTCTACCCTTGAATCAATTTTCCCATTTGTCTTAAATTTTCTAAACAAAAATTGAGGGTTCTTTCCTTTTAATTAATGCCTTGAAATAATTAATTGAATTTATAGAAAATGGGTAGTCCATGACTTAAGCCCCTACACCTCATGTCATAATTGAATTTCTCAATTAAGTGAATTGGAAAACTTTCTAATCATGTTGAAAATGTTTTCATTTCTAAATGGTATGATCTTGATAGAAAAATAATACCCACACCTTATACTGAGGGTGATACAAGGGTCTCTATTTAAGGACGCTTTGAATGGGATTTTTATGACTTATAGATAGAATTTCTCTAGGAATTGTAAATGCACCAAGGGTGATGCTAGGTATACCTTGGACAGGCTCATTGTGTGTTTTCTATACCTCCATAAAAGTGATAACAGTTCACTAAGGGGAACCCTGTGGATAAGCTCAATGGAGAGATGTTTGTACCATTGCAAGATTGAGTCTAGGACCCCTATGTGAGATACCTGGGATTAACTCAGGGGTCTTAGTTGTTTTTACACGTTTCCAGAAGTGATACTTGTAATTTCATTTATCAGTCCCATTGGATAGACTCCCATGATATTTGGGTATATAGATTACCCCTAAAAAGATACTTGGAATTGATTTTGGATCACCTTGGATAGGCTTAGAGTTCCTCTTAATTAAAAATATTAATTTTAAATTAAATATTGATAATATGTATATGTGATTCTAGGGACGTGTTCAAAAATCCAAAGAACATGCTTGGGGATGGTCCATCCTTGACACTTTATTTTATATCACCTAATTACACCATTTTTCATACATGTGTTGGTCACCTCAGTTCAGAAACATCAATCTTTGGCCGAATCAGGTAGAGATGGAAGGGTGTCCCAATTGGAAACCAGTCCAATGCATCTTATTTATTTATTACCTTGTATTTATTATTTTGGGTTCACATCTCATTTTATATGCATGGACTTAATAGATTTAGACACTGTTAGTGGTGGTCTACTAATTATATCTCACAGCCTTATTGGGGCACCTTTGGTATCCAATAATACTTCATGGTTGAAGGTATAGATAAAGGTAAGAGGCTAGATTCTGATACTTCATTATTGATATTAGGATAGATTACAAAGGTAGAGGACCGAGCCTATGCTTGTGATGCTAGTAGTATTTGATATTTTTTTTATATAATTTGGTATATTATTTCATCCCTTATAGTTTTCCCCCATTTTTGAATAGCTACAAGACATCATGATCACCAACTTTTGTATTTATTTACTATTTATCTTCTGTTAGTTTATTTACTTTATGGTTGTTTTTTATGTACTTTGTTTCTACTGCTTACTATTATTCTCTATTATTATGTTTCACTCTAATATATGAGGTAATATTGTCTCCAATGACACACCCTATTCCCTCACTTCTATTCAGAATCATATGGAATATAGGGAGTCATGCTTGAGGTCATGTGGCTGACAGTCCCGGGGCACCACTAAGTGGCTTCTCAGGTGGGGTTCTACATGTATGGATTTCTCACTTCCAACCAATTATTTCTAGCATTAACCTCAATTGGGTTTGTGGCTCTTAAATATTTCATGAAATAAAAATATAATATTTTAAAAAAGGTTATATCAATTACTTAGATCCTAAGGAAGCTCCAGGTTCAGTAATTAACTTTTCTATGATCAGATCTAGGTTGCAACATCATCAATTCATTATTCACATACTTCGGTTAACAATAGTTAATAATCCATGTGCGATGAGCTTTAAATCTCATTTATTCCTCTTTTAATTCTCACATGAACATGAAATCTTCATCATCCTTCTAAATTAAATCATGTGGATCGACTGAGGTATCATTATGATAACGTACAGTTGTAGAATTTTTTTTATAAAACTTCTTTTTTCAAAAATTACCTATATAGTAATTCCATTTTGTAAGAATTTTTAAATCATAAATAATAGAAACGTAATAATCTATTGAGCATTGAAGTTATATGAATCGAAAATTCAATTCATACACAAGTGGAGTGAAATCCATATAGAATTCAAAAAAAAAGTCTTATGGTTTCAAGAAGTCATATAAAATAAATGGGAAAGTGATATGAAATGTAAAAGTCATATATAATTCCTTAAGAGTCATAAAAAATTAAATTAAGTCTTAAAAAATAGTACATGTCTTATGAAACATAAGAAAAATTCATACAAAACTAGACTTAGCCAAAACTTTTCTATTTAAAGTTCAAAAATGACTTTTCCTTAGAATTCATAGAATCAAAAATGAAAACATGGCTTATTTAATTATTTCTAGACATGATTAAAAACACATAAAAATTAATTTTTCCATTTTCAAAATTAACTCCAAAATGTCTCTACAACCCAAAAATGTCTCTAAAATCCAAAAATGATGCAATTCCTTTGAAAATTTAAAAATGGTGGGGATTGAATCATTGAAATTCAAAGAAAAGTAGTGAAAACATCAGCTCTATCACATTTATGTTTATCCAAATAACCTTTAGAACTTCTCCACATATGAAAATACCCAAACCTAATAAGATAAAAAAAGAAACATTGAAATTGATACTCATAAATAAACATGAAACCTCACCAAGTTGCTATCTATAATCCCTTTCCTTTATCAAATCACACCCTCTTCATGTTTTTTATACCACTCACTCAAAAAAAATTAAATATTCTCATATGGATACCCTTCCCCTAAATAATCACATGAAAGATAATTATGTAAATATAGATTCCCTCTTAAGAACTAAGATTAGAGAGAATATAAATCCCACACACCCTCCATAATGACACTTACATCAATACTTTATCATGAAAACCCATAATAGTACTCCTTAGGTACACTAAGGAATCAAACCAAAACTAAAGTAAGAACATGAAGAAGTTCAAAAGTTGATATAAATCCCTTATCCAAAGAAAACCAAAATAACTTCCATGAAGCTCCAATAATATAATTGACAATCCAAGATTCAATATGAAAAGTATAAAAAATAAAGAGAAACATAATCCAACCTGTTCATTCGGGAGGTCTCAAAATGAATCTAAAAGGGGTTTTGAAGGATACATCCAAAACATGGTAGGTTAAATAAGTATTCAATAAGATGACAAGGTAATTATTGAGACTAAGTTCATATACACAATATATGATTCCAAAAACTTATAGGGTTGACATATCAAACCATTTCCTTTAAAAAATTTATTAATTCAAAAGAAAACCTTTTTAACATCAAGGAATTAAATCATCCCATTTCACTTTTCTAATCCCATCCATCACCCTGCCACTTATGCGACCTCTTAGAAAAAGGTAAAGTATTTTTCATTTTATTATGTTTCAATCAGTTAAGATATAAAATGTAATGACTTAAATTACTCATCATGATATAGATATCAAGTAAAAATTTATAATAAAGAATGATATATATGTAAATTAAGAATCCTTGGTTCAAAACCAATCATAAGACATAAAAGAATAAATATGGTAATATAGTCAATATCATGTTGAGAAAATATTCATTCTTAACAACAACAAAGTAAACATGTAAGAATTTCACTTGTAATTATAAACATTTTCACAATAAAAAATGTTTATCAAAGAACCACAATTCCATAGACATGTACCACTGATCAAGGAAAGTAAGGAAAAATCAAGAATAATTCAAAATTTCATTAACCATTCTATAGAAAATAATATTGTTTAATATACCAAAATACATATTAAAACTCATCATTCATACTTTCAAAAATAACCATTAAACTTTTATAATTATTTATAATTCAAGTAGAAATCACATAAATATAATATCCCAAATAACCACATGGGGTCTGAGACCATAGAATATTTACATACATTGATGAATAAGTTATATCATAGAATCAACCAAATTAATCTCCTAGAATTTATAAATCAAATTCAATGACTAAAGAAGTATAATAGATTATCCTCAATTAACTATGTATATCATAAACCTAAAGAAAATTTATGTAGATGACTCTTAAAATAACTATTATGTCAAAATTAACGAAATTAATAATTTATTGAATCTATAACACCTCTAATTACATTAAAAATTCAATAGTAAATTATAATATTGCACTGTATATCTTACCATGAATAAAACTGCAATAAAAAATAAAGATTATCCTTTTCGGCTTCTTCTCATGACATTATATGAAAGAACCATTGTCTCCTAGTAATTTCATCATGACATGGTGATATCCAACCAAATATCCTTAACTATATCAAAATAAATAAGAAAATAAGGTAATAGGTGGTAAGAGGAAGAAGAAGATGGAGGAGGTTTTCCTTGGTTTTGATCAGTGAAAATCACCTTAAAATCTCTTTGATAAAAGGAAAAGAGGGATCAAGAATGAATAGGAGGGGATCTCTCCATGGGACTTGTTTGGCTTGGTGAAGATTGGCGCAAAGTATAAACCATTTTAGGTTTAATATGATTTAAATGAAAATGGACCAAAATTCCCCCAAAATAAAAAAAAAACTTGGAATCACTAGGTACCTAGTAACCAAGTACCTGATAGACCCCCACCGACTACTCAGTGATACTCTAGTGGGAACTATCCCACTGGATTCACACCCAGTTACCTAAGAGTCAACTTTTGTGTACTCGTTATCCACTTGAAACCACAACTCTAAAACTTTAACACAATATATCCCATGAATACCAACTCTAAACTATAATACTACCACTCTATATTAAAATAAAAATTATGAATATTATAAAAAACCCAAAATTATCTATCTCCCAATTGAATTCAAAATATTCAAAAAAAACTTATGTTTCCAACACTTAAATTCTTAAATAAAATCCTTAGTAACACCTTTAATTAATTTACTATGACCTGAGTCACTACAGGACTGCTATGTTGGGTAAAATTTTAGGGAGAATATCTAGTAGAGTTGGGTGGTCATTGTATCTTTATCTAGTAAAGTGAATATTATACTCGATATAGAAGTTTAGTTATGAAAATTAGACAAGTTGAGTGAAAATTACTACCTTACATATATTAATTTTTTTCTCTAAACTCCCTAGAATGACACAAAAACACTCAAAAAACTTTCAAAACTTATCAAATCATCAATTATATTACAAAACATGAGATAAATAAAACCCCAATCATTCTATGGGTGTTTTTTAAATTGAATCACAAATATATATATAAATAGGATAGAAAAAATGTTGGTGGAGAAATAGGTGAAAATAGTAAAGTCCCTATAAATTAAATTGCCAAAAGTTCTTGCTCTAAACTTCACACATAGAAGTATTCCATACCTCCCTGATTCAATTCTATGAAACATAGAAAACTTGAAAGCACCCTAAATCACCATGCATAAATTCATCTAAAAAACAATCACACACAAGAATACAAGTAAAGGAATAGTAAATAATGATCTAGTTTTACATGGTTCATATTTTAATCCTACATCCATAGGAGATCACTGAAATAGTTAATTTATTCTATAGAAAAAATTTATAATAATTATGACGGTACCACCATATAGATCACAAACTTAGATTATCTCTCAAAACATCAACAAATTTTTCCCAACCACTTTTTATAGAGATCCCCACCTAGTCATTTGGTAAAATTGACTCTTTACAAATGCAGAATTCCATCCATTTCATTATGAAACTATTAATCCCTTATAGATTTCTCTATTTTTACTTCCACTCACTAATAGTTGAATAGTGATTCCAAGCCTTATACCTTTATTTCATATATCGTTGTGAAGGTTAATTCTCATAAAGACTATCCAAAATTCTAGTGAACTAATAAGTTGGGATTTTGATGATATTTTATCTTATCATTAATGAAGTCTTCTAGTCATATCCTTCTTTTTTGTGAACTTGTTGGAGTTGGTGTCCTATAACCAACTTCTGAGTACTAGATGATTACATGAATTCATTGCCTTGATTATTAATAAAGTTTCTTATCACATCATTATGGTTCCCCTACAAGAAATTGTATGTGATAATATCCTAAGAATATATGTTATGCTAAAGTATCATATCATTTATCTACTATGATGAGAACCTATAGGTTCAATGTAAAATCCTTGGCATAATCCTCCCTCGCATGACCGATTCAGGTTGGCTACGTGACCTCAAGAACACCTCTCTATACGCCAGAGGCTGCTGACTAGTAGTGATGGTGCAAGGGATATAGTTTGGAGACTATAATATCTAGATCATAGTAGAAAAATAGTAAAGATGATAATAGAATATTGGAAATAGAGAAAATGGAATAATCAATGACATGAATCCATATCATAATAAATAACAACTCCAATATCTCAATAATAATAGAATCATGTAATGGAGTGATACATTGTGAATAAATGACATGCTTAATATCAAATAAATAGAAGACTAAGTAGACTCAAAAAAGACTCCAAGACCCCAATCCTGAACCCCGTGTTTTTCCTATCACTATGATTTAAACCATCAAGCAAGCAATAATTAACAATAGAGTCCCTTTCCGTTTTCCAAAACTACATCCATGAATTCTGTCTGGGTACCAAATGGTGGCTCGTCTAGGGTGTGAATACAACTCAGTAGGTTAACACCATCGTGTCTAAAAAAATCTAGTCTATGTAATATATGGAATGTAATAAAGCGATAAACAGGGTATTAATTTAGTCAAGTAGTACTGCATATGAAATAAATCCATTGACCCTCAAGCTCCGGGTTGACACACAGGGTCAACCCCAACCTACTTTGGCACCAAGATGGATATCTTTGAGCATGTCGTGGAAACATGCCAACCATTTCCATTACTATCCTAGGGGATATTCCACACATCATCACAGGAGAACTGGTAAGATACCTATAAGCATTACATCTTAATCAAGTCATTCCCTATATGTATTACATCATAACCAGTCCAAGACCTATAAGAATTATAGTATAACTGGTCTAAGACCTATAAGAATTACAACAAAACCAATCACAAAGAATAACACATGTCATCAGAATGCCTTGAAAATAATAATCTAATTTACCTTTTATTATTCTATTAACACTTTTTAAGGTCATAATTTCAATTATCATCATATTTACATCAATTCTCCTTCCATTTATCATTTAAATCCCAAGGTTGTTAGTATTCCAATTAACCAATTTTATTCTGTGTGATTATATATCAAAAAATCAAACCAATTACATAATTCATTCCATAAAAATAATGTTAAGTAGTTAATCATTCAAGTTATCAAGAAAATTCAAAGGATGAAACACTGATCGGGTGGCTACATATCTAAGTCTCAACACTAAAGGACCCTACATGATCCAATGGGGGTCATTAAATAGTGGTTAAACCAATTATTTAGGTCATGTGTATGGAATTATGGAATGATTAAATATATTTCACATACTATAAATAATTAAATATAAATATTAGTATAAGTTATAGGCCACCCACCTCAAAAATGAAGAAGACACAGACAACTCCCAATATATGATATGGTGTTTAGTTACTTATCCTTTTCCTTAATTTGAGATAAGGAATTATATCAACAAGGTTGCTATAAGAGGAAACCAATGAACAATAATAAGAAGAAGAATAATAAGAAACAAAAGCCTTTCCTTCAAAATCTAGGCCCAAATCACCACAGATTGATCCCAAGAAGTCAGGGTTAAATCCAATGCAGAGGAGGTAAAAATCCTTCAAAAATATCTGTAAGGTACCTAGGATTCAAGAATAAATATTGGAGCAAAATTATTTTGGATGGTCTAGGAGGTATTTATAGACAGGTTGTTAAAAAAAGACCATAGCACAACCCCATAGACCATGTCGTAGAACCACCTGACATAGGGTGCACTACGATGCAACCCAAGAAACCATATTGAAACCTCCCTTGGTCAAAGCTCATCCAAAAATCATTATGAGGTCCATGGAATATATCCTATTTATCTAGATTTAGACCACACCATAGTTTAGGACACCACATTGTAACCATGACTTTATCAAGGAAGAAGTTGTGCCCCAGCTTACCTACATGCCACAAGGGTACTAGATTTTGCAGAACCAACCAAAACCAACCCTGAGACCCTTACACCACAGTCCTCATCTCCAAACCGTAGAGCCTAACTGGCCTACATTTTATCTAGCTTCCACACTATATATATTCCAAAATTGGCAATAGCTTGTATTTTCCTCCACTTAGGACCCTACACCACAATCATGAGCTTCGCGCTGCAGCCTCCAGTTTTACGGTACAACCCTTAGCTCCACAATGCATAATTATCCACAACTAAGTATTTCAGAACAACTCAAATTTTCTCCCTCATAGAGAAACCAAGGTTCTACTAGATAAGAAAATAACTGGTTTAATAAGGTTTACCAAAACTTTAAAGAGGGACGTAACTGTAAAAAGACGGGATCTTACAACCACCCAATCATATAATAGCTCATTTCTAGGCTACTCCAAGTATCACGATGGGGAATCCATGAATAAATTTGGTCATTTTGTTTTCATATGAAACTACCTATCCCAAGTATTCTCTTTCACACACTCATGCATCCACTGCACTCACTCTATAGGTATAGTCTTCCCCCTTAGATTCTTCTCACTAAGGCCCATAATGGAAATTGGATGCTCCTCAAAGGACGCATCAACATACTACTTGACATCATCAATGTCTATCATATGGGAAGATTCGAGAAGATATCACTGAAGATAATACATGTGAAACACATCATGCATGGTTATTTAGCATTGTGGAAGGGCTAAATGGTATTCCACTAGACCGACCCTTTCCACTATGTCAAATGGCCTGAAAAATTGGGGTGATAGCTTCCCCTATTTCTTGATATTGTTTCTCCCCATCCTAGGTGAAACTTGAAGAAAAACATGATTTTAAATGTAAAATTCTATAGGTCATATCTGATGGTCAACATATAATTTATATTAGTTATGCAAGGTCACTAACCACTTTCATATCAAAAGGACCTACTCAGACATCTCATGTATGAGACTTGGTCCAATGATTATCGAATCTCCAATATATAACTAAAAAAGAAAATAAAGACAAGGTATTATATAAAAATCCTCAAAAGGATATATTTGGATCAATTCCTGGAAGGTGTTATTATAAGATAACTCCACGAGTGCTATATGTTTCTCACAAGAACCACTAAAATCCAAGATACAGGCTCGTAGAATATCCCCCAAAATCTGAATTATCTACCTAGATTGATCATGAGTCTGAGGATGATAGGTTTTACTTAGAAGAACCTGTGATCCTAGATCCTTATTAAGACCCTACCAAAAACTATATTTTAAATGAGGATCTTGGTTATAAATGATACTCCTCAGTACATCGTGCATTCGAACTATATTTTTTATGTAGAGACTACCCAAGTCATTAATAGTAAATGTCTCCCTAATAAAAAATAAGTGGTCTACCTTTGTCTGTCAATCTATGATCACCCATATTGTATCATTCTTATGGGGTTTCCTGGGTAATCCTATCACAAAATCCATAGTGAAATCATCCCATTTCATCTCCGAAAAAGATAAAGGCTGTAAGAATCCTTCACCAGATAACAGGCGAAACATATCTCTATGAATCCCATTATCTCTTTATTTATTCCTATCCACTGGTATTATCTATGATGATCATGATATATCCTTTTTGGAACCATATGTATTTCCCATTTAGAATCATGAAAATCTCTCATCGTATCCTCATGAAAACTTATAGAAACCCATACTCGAAAATGGAAAAGAAGGATATCACCACTTCCAGGAGAACATAATGGTGGTGGATCCCTACCTTATAAGGTTTCCCTCGGATCTAGGCCCTCTAGATTAAATAACTACTCTATCATGATCTGGTCAAGAAGCATGGGTATAATCAATTTCAAAGTTAGAGCTACCCATCCCTAGGAGTCCTGAACATTGATATGCATGTATGAAAAGAGTGCCACCAGCCTCCACTCATTGTAATACTGCCACACTAACTTTGGTTTCATATTCTATCTCAAATCATCATCAATTATGTTTCCCTTTTATAGAATGTAAGCCGACTCAAAATTGAAAGACTGCAGATACTCGACCCAACTCTTCGACCTAAGGTTAATATTTCAATGGGAAAATATGTACTTGAGGCTCTTGTGTCCTATTTACACTAAAAACCTCTCATAAAATAGATAGTGTCTCCATCACGTTAGGTAATATACTACTATATCTAACTCCATCTTGTGAGTAGGGTAATTCCTTTCTTGTGATCTCAGCTATTTAGATTCATAAGCAACCACTCGCTCTTCCTAAATCAGAACTGCTCTGAGTAAAACTCTGGAAGCATCGCAATACATGGTATAATATTTTCTCATCCTAGGAAAATTGAGAATCAGTGTTGAGGTCAGACTTCTCTTCAGCTCCTAGAAAAATCCCTCAAAAAATCATACCAAACAAATTTCACCCCTTTCTTAGTCATCCCAGACATCGATACTAGAAAATGGAAGAGGTGCTAGATGAAATGTTGATAATATCCTTCTAAACCCAGAAAAGTCTGAATCTCAAATACATTATTAGGTCACTCCCAAGATACGACAACTTTAACTTTATCTGGGTCTACTACCACTCCATTCTCCAAGATGATATGGCCCAATAAGTGCACTCTATTAATCTAGAAGTTGAATTTTGATAGTTTGGAATATATTTGATGCTCTCTCGGTGTACTTAGGGTGATTTAAAGATGTTGGGAATAATTTTATGATGAATTAGAGTACACTAAGATATTTTTGATAAAAACAACCACAAATGGGTCCAAAGACTGATGGAATATTTGATTCATAAAATCCAAATATACTATCAGTGTGTTCTTTAAGCTAAACGACATCACCAAAAACTTATACAAGCCATACCTAATCCTAAAATTAGTATGGGGTATGTTTGATGGTCTCACCCTCAAATTATGACACCCTTACCTCAATTTGATTTTGGGGAAGATCTTGGAACCTCTCAATTGATCTAATAGATCATCGATGCATAGAAGGGGATATCTGTTCTTGAATTCTATCTAGTTCAATCTCTGATAATATGCACATAAGCACAAAGTCCTTTCATCCTACTAGACCAAAAGGATAAAAGAAACCCATGGAGAAGTACTAGGCCATATGAATAATTTGGATTCCATTTCTTCGAACTAATCTTTTTACTCATAAATCTCTACCGATGTCATTATGTAAGGCTTAATAGAAACTGGTTCAGCTCTTGACATCAACTCAAATGTGAAATAAATCTCATTCATGGGTGGTAATCCATAGAACTCTCCAATAAAGATATCGTGAAAATAGTCCAATGATCAAGGAAAAGTATCATGTTTCATTTCACCATCATCTATAATGAGGCCTACTACTTGAGTCATGATACAATCCAATCTGTACTAAATTAGTCCCACATGACCATCCTGAAGATATGACTCTCCTTAGTGGATGTAGCTTCCCCCTTCTAGAGATATAAATTTAACTCTCCTCTGATAACATTTTATATGAGATTGGTATAGAAATCTCTAATCCATACTAAGAATCAAATTGAAACCTTTCATTTATAGCACAAAAAGATCCAAAAGAAAATGGTAGCCACCCATTTCTAGATAACATGCCTTGAAACATTTGATATCCTTTAACCACACTCCAAATGACATGTCAATGGTTATAAGGAAATATAAACACTCTATATTCAAGCACAAACCATTTTCAAGATGAGCAGACAAAAAGGAATGTGATGATCTTATATCAAACTAAATGAAATTAAGGGTAGATGATACAAGAATTAGACCTCTGATGGTAGAATTTCATGCATCCAAGATAGCTAGAGTGGATAGTGTGGCATGAAGTAAACTCACCCCTCTTCCCTAGGATCTAGTATTACCCCCATTTTGTTCCATCTAAATGGTATTTTTTCTCCTATGTTGGGGTACCACATCCCGTACCGCAACCCAAAAATTTGGTGGAACTCCAGTTACCAATCTTCGGATGAGCGGTTGATTCTGTCCCAAACTCAAGTACTTATCCTAATCCCCGTGAAATTTATTTTTTTCAGTATGTTTATAAAAATATTTTGAAGATGGGCCATATTTCTGAAATTATGAAACTCCATTATAGGGTAAGGAAACTATGGGTGCTTGTGGCCAACCCTACCACACTAAAAGAACTACAACAGACCACGGTCCTAAGATGACTACCACTACCCTAGATGCTCTTCCTACTACTTATCTAATGATAACTATCATATCAATGCTTCCTATTACCTAATGAAGATCTCTTAAATTTTCCTACTAAAACTATCTGGCCATTAATCAAGGACTATCTAAAATTCACTTTCATTTTGAGATCATGATAACTCATATATGAAAAAACTTCTCAAGAGAAATACATTCAAATATGTCATGATCTCATAGAAAATACCATCCTAAAAATGCATCACCCTTTCAACCTCATTAGCTACCAAGGATAGATCAAAGTGCTATAGGTTTTTAAATAATCTAGGATAGTCCATTACTGATATAACCTATTATATCAAGTACATAAACAGATGATAGTTATCATCCATCAAATACTCTAGATATAAGCGTCTTGGAAAATTTGCCTCAAAATCCTTCCAGGATAACTTCTCCTGCTACCCATCTTGCTCCTAGATGTCCCATCAATGCATGGCTGGTCATCGAAGCATATAAGAAGAAATTTCCACCCTCTTATTTACAGGTGTCTCTAGGTGCTTCGAGATTGTCTAGATTGACTCAATCCAGAACTCAGCTACTTAGGGGCCTCCCTTTCCATTGAACATAGGTGGATGTTGTAGCTATAATTTCACATTATCTTAGACATCGAAGGTATGGTGAGAATAGACCCCCTCTCCATATATCACATGAATCTCAGAAAACTGTTATAAATAAGATCTTTTATCATATTATCTAGATCCATCAGAAGTTCTAGCTCGGTTACATTAGGATTTTTTTGATTACCACTCTCCTAACACTCAACTAGAAGATGGAATAGAGGCATTTCCTATAAAAAGACCAACACAATCCTTAAAACAAAAGAACTCACAAGTCCTCCTTCAATAGGTTATAACAAAAAAAACTGTTGACACAAGGTTTATCTATACTTGTCTTAATAATTGATTTTTCATGACAAAAAAAATCTTATCATTTAATTTATAATATATAATGATGGATTTCATTTCAAAATTCATATGGGAATGTATGTCACATACAGTAAATATGTCTCTATCATGATCAATGCATGTCGACATATATCCCTATGTATCTATAATGATGCATGCATACTAATTTCATACTATATCAGACCATGAGTATAAATATAACTAAACTATAATAATGCACAATATGTAAACCACCCAATGTGAAATTACATCAAAATTGTAATAATAAAAGAACATGAACAATAATCACATACTTGGTTACCTGGATTTCCCCCCATACATGGATTAGTTACTCCCATGAAAAATCTCATTACCAATTCCTCACACATCCTAGTCTCTTTTATACCATTACCAAATAGTAAATCAATAAAAAAATACAACCTGATACCATTGATACCACTGTGTAACATCCCAGTCTTGATACTTCCTCATGTGACTAGCCCAGGTTGGCTACATGACCTTAGGCATGACTCCCTAAACACTAGAGTCTTCCAACTAGCAGTGAGGGTGTAAGGGATATAGTGGGAAGACTATACCCTTTGGAAAGAGTAGAAAAATATATTAAAATAATAATAGGGTAGTAGAAATATAGAATACATAATAATCAATGACATGAATCCATAGAAAAATAAAGAAAAACTTTTACATATCAATAATAATAGAATCATGTAATGATATGATGAATTATAACTAAATGACATGATGAATGTTCAAAAATAAAAGACTATGAAAAATCAACAAAGACTCCAATACTCCAGTCTAGAACCCCATGTTAGTCCTACCACAAAGATCTAGCGCATTAAGAAAGAAACAATCAACAGTAGGGTCCCCTTCCCTTGTCCAAACCTACATTCATGAAAACTATCAGCGTACCAAACGACAGCCCATATAGGGTGTGAGAACAACTCAGTATGTCAACACCACCGTGTCCAAATAAATTCAGTCTATGATTTATAGTTGATGTAAAAAGGTAATAAATAGGGTGTTAATTTAGTCAATTAATATTTCACCTAAAATAAATCCACTAACCCTCGAGCTTCGGGTTCACACCGAAGGTCATCCCCTACCTGCTTCAACACCAAGATGAATATCATTGATCATGTCATGGAACCATGCTAACTATTTCCATTACCCTCCAAGTGGATAGCCCACACATCATCACAGAAGAACTAGGAAGATCCCTATAATCATTACAACATAATTGGGCCATTCCCTATAAGCATTATGGCATAACCAGGATAATCCCTATAAGCATTAAAATATAACTAAGTTAAGACCTATAATCATCACCACATAAATAGGATAATACCTATAAGAATTACAACATAACCCAGTGCAAGGAATAACACATGTAATTCCTTGAAAACAATTCTTCAATTTACCTTTTATATTTCCATTAAAACTTCATAAGGTCATAATTTCCATTATCATCACAATTACATCAATTCCCATTCCATTTATCATTTAACGCCTAAGGTCCTTAGTATTATAATTAACCAATTTTAGTCTATGTGATTATATCTAAAGAAATCACACCAATTTCATAATTTATTCCATGATCATAATGTTACGTCATTAATCATTCAAGTTCTCAAGTAAGGTCAAAGGCTGGCACACCAATCAGGTGGCCACATGTCATGGTCTCAACACCAAAGGACAAGACAGGATCCAATGGGGGTATATACATGTGTAAATCATTGAACATAGGTTAAAACAATTATTTAGGTCATGAACACAACATTATGGTGTGATCACATATATTTCGTACACTATAAATAATTAAACAGATAAATTGAGATAAGTTCTAGACCACCCACCTCAAAATGAAGAAAATGCATACAACTCCCAACGTATGAGATAATGTTTAGTTCATTATCCTTTACCTTCATTGATAACATGTAATTCTATCAATAAGGGTCCACTAAGAGGAAAAAAATGAATAATAAGAAGAAGAAGAAAAAATATAAGGCTTGCATTTAAACTCTAGGATTGAATCACTATGGATTGATCCCAATAAGGTGGGGTTGAATCCAATGCAGAGGAGGTAAAAACAATTAAAAATATCTTAGGTACCTAGGAGTTGATAATAAAAGTGCAGATCAAAAGTATTTTTAATGGGATTGGGGGTATTTGTTGACATGTTGTTAAAAAGAAGACCACGACGCAACCCCATTGACCATGCCACATAACCTCCTTACACAAGGTACACTATGGTGTAGCCCAAGAAACCATCCCACAGCCTCACTTGGTCAAATTGAGAAAAAAAAACATGTTGAGGTCCATGACATAGATCTTATTTACCCAAGGGTAGACCACACCGCATTCGAGGACACCATGTCACAGCCTTATCTTTGATAAGGCAGAAGTTTCATCGCAGCCTACCTCCACATCTCAAGGGTACTGGATTTGGAATAACCAACCAAAAACAACCCCAAGTACCTTACACCACAACCCTAATCTCTATACTATAGTTCCGAACTGACCTGTCATACCTAGCTTCCATGTCATAGCTATGAAAAAACTGGCAGTATGTTGTATTTTCCTCCTCATAGGACCCTACACAAAAACTGGGATCTCCACGTCACTACCTCTAGTATTACAAAAAACCCATTTTCTTCATAGTTTAAAATCATATAAAACTAATTATTTGAACGAAAATACCCTTTTATCCCTCCTAGAGTAACCAAGGTTCAACCAAACAAGAAAAAACAATTTTAATAAGGTTTAAAAAAATTAAAGAGGGACGTACATGGAAAAAGATGGGATCTTACATTCCAAGACAATATTCATGAATAAATATTATATATCTGGGTGATATTATTTGAGAGGACACATATGAAATGGGATATCAGGGGTAAGAGACTCATTAGACATTAAGACACATTTTCATAGTGTTCTCCCTTGGAATCTCTAAGAAGGAAGGATATGAGAACAAACCTGCTAGTAGGAAATCAATATTTTATGTTTCATTGGATTTTCACATATGTGGATGTGTTTATTGATCCTTATAATTTAATATTATCATTAATTAATATCATAAGTCTAATACATTGATGTATTGAAAAAAATTATGACGACATATGTCCACGGTGAAGTAGGATATGTTGTGTAACACCCCGACCCTAGTTACCCAGAGTCAGTGCATTATTACATAACATTGTCATGATCACAAAGGATCAAGTCTCAAAAGACTGATTAGTTTAGTAGACTTGGAATCACTAGATACATTCATAAAGTTTACATTACATCATAAAGTGAAAAACTACAACAACATATTATCTCCATATACCACACTCATATCCCCTCATACTATCCCTGCAGGTCATTCATAAAATACTTCTTCACATCCAGGGAAAAATAAAACATAGAAAGGGGTGAGCTCAGATGCTCAGTAAGGATAACAATATAGCGTAAACTTTCGTAAATAAGCATTAACATTTAAGGCAATGTATAACTAAAACAAAAGCCTTTTAAACTTGAACTTCAGCATAATATGGAAAAAATAAACTGAAATAATGCCATTTACTTATTCACATGGATATTCTACTAGTCAAATAATCACATGCAATATCAATAACCACTTTCATAATGATGGAATGCATAATTTCAGACTATCATAACCACATAGTCAAGGCCTTGTGCCAAGACTACAAATAAAATTTTGTCAAGGCCTTGTTCCAAGACACTAGTTTGTCTCATGAGACCTACCGATACATTGAGGAGCTATAGCAGGCTCCACCCGTCACTTATTAAGTCCAATGCATTCCTCATATGAACAGGTTTAAACATAACATAAACATTCGTATTAAAACTAGCATACGAAATGTCAATACTTTATCCATAAACCACGAATGATATAAAAATAACACATCCACAGTAAAACATATCACAAAACCTTCAATATTGTATGGAACTTTTGTATCATAATAAATCAACTTCAAATAAGCTTAAAATCCATCAAAGGATGTTGACATAGATGAAATCAAAACTAGTTGAGAGAAATATCTCTTTTTTTAAAATCATTTAAAAGTCACGTAATTATAAAATAAAACATTTAATTTGAAAATATTCATATAAGATTATAAGGGAAGACTCAAAAATTTCATAACGGCGGAAAATAGTCTCACCAGCCGTATAAGTTAAAAAAGACATTCTTACCTTAATTCTGTCGAAAAGGTTAAAAAGGACCTAGTTTGGAAAATGAAGGAAAGATTCCTTTATAAACATCTTATAAAAATTCAAAAAGGGTGTAAATGAATTTAACCCATAGTCTATAAAATAGTAAGAATGATTTGAAATACATTTTTAAGAAACATGGATGTGGATGATAAAGAGGTCCCAGTAGATAATTAGGTATAAACAAACTCAAATAATGAAGAGATTGTGAAATAAACCCTTACCTTGTACTTTTCCTTGGTCGAGGGTAGGTAAACCTCCTTTATAATAGTTAAATAATTGTTATTAAATTATAAAATAATCATATACATTAATATGATGTCATATATGATCTTTTAACATTGCTTTGTTAATAATATCTTAGTATTATCGTTGTTTCGGGTGTTAACTGATTCGTTTTCTTTTATATGTTTTGTTACATAAGTCGTGTTTTTTATCCATAGTTTGTATCTTATTCATATCCAGAATGATATCAAGTACTTAAAAATTATTTTTAATCATCAAATGAAAATTATTCTTGAATTGATACGATGGGAAATGAATCTTATCGCGTTCGTGGGGACGGTAGTCCGTACGTACGCACGAGCGACAATATCATTCTTTTGATAATAAAATAATATATAATTGGATGGTGTATCATATATACAGAATAATTATCATTTTATATTTATTATTTACATGAATTAAACATCATTATTATACCCATCCAAATAATAATGTATTGAATAACAATTACACCACAACATGGAGACGGTAAGCATACGTACGCACGTATGGTGACATGTTATTCAAGGGATGGATAGAATAATGAATTTAGTTTTAACATATTTATAATAACATCATAGTATATAGAAAATACTGGATTTATTATCTTATAATGGAAACAAAAAATAAAAAGTAAGTGGAAGAAGAAATGAACTTGAAAGAGGTGGTGAGATTTTTACCTCTTCTTCGGGTTCTTCCTTTTGATTTGATCAAAAGGGCTCCTTAGGTTGGATTTCAGATCAAAATAAGGCCTCTAGGTTGAATTGAGGGAATTTTATAGGATATTTGGGCTGGTTTTGGCCGAACTAAAAGGATTTGAAGGTATGAATTTGAGAGAAGGGGGAGTGCCCTTTTATAAGAGGGGTGAGGGGCACCTTAGGAAAAACTTAAAATATTATTTTATAATAAATTAATATTCGGTTTATAATGGCTCCAAAGTGACTTATTTCGAGGATAAGGTGGGTATGGGTCTAAATACTTTCAACCAATATATTTTAGACAGGTTTGGGTCACTATATTAACCTTTACATTTATATTTAACTCTTAGTTAAATAGTTTAACATTTACCATGTTTATTTGTATTTTTATATTTTATGGTTAATAAACTTACTATAACAAGACAAGAGAACCCCAAGTGGTTCATTATTAATATATATAACCTTATATCAGTTATTTGGACGATCCTTATATTTTTAGGAATATAATATTAATTAATAATATAATATTTGTTTAAAATACTACTTTATGTCAATTTTGACACTATATAATAATTTATTTTTGTTAAAGTCTTAACAACTTTATTAATTAGAAAAAAATTAATTTAAGCAATACTAACATTTCATATTAACCTAGAAAATTAGTGTAATTCATAAAAAGTCTCAAATTATATTTATTTGGATATTTATAATATCAATTATTTTAATATTTCATTAATTAGGTAATTACTGCATCACCATTGTGCCATAAATAAATTAAATTATTTAATGTCTTAAAATTATAAATAAAATACCATTATGTAGGAAATATTTTTATATTTTTTAATGAATATTTATAATCGAATTTATCTTATGTATAACCCTATATTAAAAATGTTTTAGTTATTAAACTTTGATTTTAACTCTTTTAACTCTTCTTTGAATTAAATAATAGTAAATGTCCTAATCTAATCCAAGTGGACCAAAGAGGTTCATATTTTATTCCTAAGGTTGTTTTTGGTCTAATTATACTTATAAAATAGAATTATGACATGTGTTAGGGTAATAATAATATCATTTTTACCCTTAATTACCCTATTTACTTTTAACCGTGGTAAATAAAAGTAAAAGTTATTACTCACCAAAAATTATTTTTATCTTATTGAACTAAATTTTACTCATTTATATTAACCGTTTATCTTGGAGTTTTGAAATTCCACTCATAGAAGCTGTAAAATTAAGTTTTATGTGAATTTGCAAATTCTCTTAGGAGATGGGTAAAAGACGGTGAAAAGTTCAATAAAATTTTTATATATCTAAAATTATTATAAACTGACTCCAATGAATTACATTGAACTTATGTTGGTATTATGTATCTATTTTGACCTAAAATAAATTTAAATAAAATAAATAATTATAAAAATTCAGTTTTAAACTATAACTTAGTGTTTTTTTCACTATTCATCAAAAATTGAATGTTTTCAGAAAAATACCAAAAATTCACCCTAAGCTAATTTCGATATTCCGAATCCAAAAATGAATTCCATTTTGAAAGATAACATTTATATAATTTCAAAAGGTGGTTATTACTATTCATAACGGCTAGTTTGATTGGTTGTGGTGTGAGTTAGAACTCGAAGTTGCATACAACACACGTTACTGTATTATTCAAAGAGAAGTGTACCGTGGAAGCTTGGGGTGTTACATTCTCCCCTCCTTCAAATAATTTCTTCCTAAAAATTTCTATAATATTACAGAATAAAAAGACTCCGGTGGTTCTTCACCATAAGTTCCTCAGGTTCCCATGCCACCTCTTCCATCTTATGGTTTCTCCATAGAACTTTTACCAGACGAGTCGTTCGGTTTCTCAGCACTTGTTCTCTTGTATCAAAAAACTTGACAGACTCTTTGCAATAAGACAGATCGGGTTCCAGTTCTAATTCCTCATAGGTGAGTACATGCGTTGGGTCAGGCATGTATTTTCTCAATAGTGATACGTGGAACACATCATGGACTTTGGAGAGATTTGGCGACATTTCCAAATGGTAAGCTACAACCCCAATTCGTTCTAGAATTTCGAAAGGTCCTATATACCTGGGACTCAATTTCCCTTTCTTACCGAAATTTATAACTCCCTTCCATGGAGATAACTTCAAGAAAACATGATCTCATACCTAAAATTACAAATCCTTCCTTCGGTTATCGACATAGCTCTTCTGCCAACTTTGAGCTGCTTTGATGTGGTTTTGGATTACCTTCACCTTTTCCATCGTTTCCTCCACCAGTTCTGGGCCTACAAGTTTTCTTTCACTAACGTCATCCCAACAGGTTGGTGTGCGACATCTCTTTCTGTATAATGCTTCATATGGTGCCATATGAATACTCTAATGGAAGTTATTGTTATTATAGCATCCCGCCTTTTTATCACATACACTTTCATTACATTATACAAAACTGAGGATCTTTAAGGTTTAGTGTCTTGGAAACCAGGAACTTAAAACATGAAAACATAAAACATTCTTCTTAAACACTTGAAAGGATTCTCCTCATGTTCATCCTAGGTTAATTACTGCATCTCATAACCTGGGGACATACATCAAATGAAAGGGTGAGCAGAAGGCCCAGTAAGGGAAACAAGGGAAACATTTAACATGTGAACTTGAGATACATCAACTATGTCATGAACAAGAACTTTAAGGCATGATAAAAAAAATCATGTGGAATATCATAATAAAAATAACATTTTTCACAACTTTAAGATGTGGCTACATCATTTAACATAGACAATCGTGAACATATCACCAAGGTCCATCCCCAAGGTGTTATTTGAAAATTACCAAGGTTATTCACCAAGGTATCGTGAAAATTGTAATCTCTAGTGGTTACATCATTACCCAATGCATTGGAGCACTATCAGGGCGCACCCTTAAATTTGCCTTTATTATCATGTGAGCCACATATATCATCATCAAACATTTCATAAAAAACTCATATAGCATAAAATAAATGGGTTTCATTTCATAATCATAACGTTTTAAAAACTGCTTTAAAGACATGATCTTTACATCACTTTAAAACCCACAGAAAAGGAAGGTGGGTCTCATGTATGTAAATCCCAGAATTTAAAATATAACATTTTGGTATATATTTGAATACCTATTTAGAAGAAAGAGCTATGATTATTAACTAAATAATATAAAAGAACTTTAGAAAAAGAGAGAGACGTTTTGAGACGGAAATTCTGCAGCATAACGGCTATGTTACGAGGTTTTAGAAGACATTAAAAAGAGAGGGAAAATGGGTCAAACATTCATAAATGACCCATAAAACAGTAGATGGAAAGAATAAGAAGGATACATGATCATGGTAATGAAATTTGAAAGATGTTCCATATGAAATGAAGATCATGAAAGGAAGACAAAAATAAGATTTCTCTTATGAAAACTCGGCAGCCTAACGGCGTCACATAAACTTCAACCAAAAATTAATTGATGAGATAAAATAGGGTCTCTCATCATATGAACATAAAAGATAAGTATGATAGATATAGAGATCATACCCCAAAATAATACAAAAGGAACTTGAAACACTTTACATGAAAGTTGATCTTTGAAAAAAATGAGAAGGGCGAACGAATCCCTTAAAAATTTGGCAGCCTAACGGCGTCACTTAAACTTCAACAAAAAAAAATGAATTGATGAGATAAAATAGGGTCTCTAATAATATGAAAATAAGAGTCTAGTATGATATATATAGAGATCATACCCCAACATAACAAAAAGGAACTTGAAAGAATTGACATGAAAGTAGAACTTCAAAACGAGAAGGGTGAAGAACCACTTAAAAATTCGGCAGCCTAACGACGCCACTTAAAACTTCAAAATACTGAATTGAAGAGATCAAATGGGGTCTCTCATCATATGATCATAAAATATCAGTATTATAAATTTAGATATCATACCCCAACATAATAAAAAGGAACTTTAAATACTTTACATGATAATAGATCTTGAAAAATGAGAAGGGAGAAAGAATTCGTTACAAAAATTTCGGCAGCCTAACGGCGCCACTTAAAACATCAATAAAACGAAATAATGAGAGTAAGAGGGGATCTATAATTATTTGAACATGAAAAGGGAAGTAATATGAGTATAAAAGAACACCCTTTAACATAATAACATGGAGCATAAAAGAAATTACATAAAAGAGATTTCTTGAAAAGAAAGAGAGAGATCGGATCCCTTACCTTAAAACATAACTCTTAAAACTCAAAGGTTGGGACCTTGAGGGCTTGGGGGCACCATGGGAGGACTCCTTGGGAGGTAATGAGACCAGAACTTAGTTGGGGGAGAGTGGGGAGTCGAATGGATGAGAGGAGGGCTTGGTATTTATAGGGAAAAATGAGGGGACAAGGCATTAATGGCAAAGGGACACCTCATTAGTGGTTTTGGAAAAACCATGGGCTTGCCCATGGTATTTTCCCATGGTATTTGCCACTTGGGACACCTCATACCTTATGTCACTATTCATAATTCGAACATATTTATTACAAACTTAATACATCATTTAATGATGTCATTAAACACCCGTAACTTAAAAACTGTATTTTCACTATTCATCAAAAATTCAACTTTCTCAGAATAATCCCAAAATTTCACCTTAACCAAATGTCAACGCTCTGATTACAAATATGAACTCCATTTTATAAAAATAATTTTCTAAATATTTTTAATTTAATTTTGAAATAAAAACACTATTCACCGAAAATTCATTTTTTTCAGAAAAAACCTCAAAAATTACCATAGCATAATATCGGTGCTCTGAGTTCAAAAATGAAATCCGTTTTATAAAAATAATTATCTAAATATTTTTAATTAAATTTTTAATTAAAAACACTATTCACCTGAAAAAAACTAATACTTGAATAATAATTTATGAAACCGTTATTTAACCATTTTATTGAATCACATTAGTTAATCAAGGTGCCTAGATTATATTAATACTTTCTTTAAGTGAGATTACTTAATCCATTTGGACACATTACTAATCCTAATCATAAAATCACTATTCATAATTTACTATTCATCAAAAATCAAGTTGATCTTATTAGACTCTAAATTTCGTACTGGACATAATTATAGAAGACCATTTTTTGAAAATCATTACACATTTTAAATTATTTAAGGTTTACATAAACATTTTTTTAAAATATCCTTTTGAAAATTCATCAAAAATATTCATACTATATTTATCCAGACATTTGAAAATTCATAAACTTCATAAGGAGAAATCCCAATTTTTATTTAAAACAAAGGATTACACAAGGCAGTTATGGTCTCCTTACATATCCCCTTATCACACCAGCATAGGACCTAAGTGTAAGGTGTGCTAAGGTGAGAGAATCCGAGGGAGGCTCGGCCAACATCGCACGAGTAGTAATTTCTATCAGTTTGAACTTCTCGCGAAGGCGATCCCGTTCTAGCTTCACACGATGAAGTTCAGCTTGGGTTTGGTCCAGAGCAAAGCCCAGTGGTGCTACCTCCTTCCCAAGTTCTGTTAGATGGGCTTCGATCGGTCTAAGACTACTGGGTGAGGTCATCGAATCTTCTTTCTATATTAATTAACCAAATTACTTGTATTTAGAGACAATAATCAAAACATTTAGTTTCCAGCGGTCATATTTACCAATGGTCATATAACAGTCAAAAACCAACGGTATCATTTTAATTATACTCATGTTATCCAATGAAACATTTTTATTGAGTATAAAAAAAATAATACATAAAATTAGGAAACAAGATTTATTCAAAATTTCGGGTCGTTACAATCTTCCCCCCTTAAGAAATTGCGTCCTTGCAATTTTTTAAAAAAAAATTGGGTTTTGAAATTTCATTGAAAGTCCCACATCAGAAAAAGAGTCAGTAACACTATTACTTTAAAAGAAAGAAAAGGAAGTACAAAGGCCACCCGAGTTTACTCATACTAGGATTCCATGTAGGAAACATGGACATGGAGGAGAAAACAAAGGGTCACGTTCTAAAGGAGAGTGATAGAAAACATGATTAGGAGAAAGTTAACCATAAGAAAATCCCAAACTTATGATGTGTGTAAACGGTCATTGATTACCTAGTAGGAAACTTAAACCAACAACGTTTTTGTTTTACATTCCTTTTCATAATTTTGAGGAATTCATTTACTACATAGAACAAAAACATAAGGAAATATATCTATCTTCATGTAGAGTTTCATACTTTAATAAGTTTATACTAAAACTAATCTTTTCTCTAAATGATGAGAATTCAAAACTACTTGGTCTCATCAAAACACAAGAATCATCTTCTAGAGAATCACATAATCCACAAATGATTAACTATCTATTTCTTCTATCTTTAAACATTATCCCAAAAATAGAAAGGGTAAGGTTAAACAACTCTTAAAAAAGTAATAATCCCATAGGAATGGAAACTAATTTTAAATCATCAATGTTCCATGGTAATACCGAAAGTTCATCATAGACCATCCCATAAATAACGGACCTTAAAATTCCTCAAAATAAACCAAACTAAGATTGAAACCCAAATACAAGAGGGATTTGATAACATAGTCTTCCAAAATAAAATTCATTGTTCATCTCCAAACAACATCAACCACTCCTATCATCTTATAACAAAAGTAGCTAACCTAAACATATTTTACCCAAGATAGGTTAATCATTCCCATAAGTAACCTAAATTACTATAAGTCCACCTTAAATTCGTCGATTCTTCAAAATATAAGTCAACCTTACTCCTCAATGAAAATACCGTAGTAATATATTTACCTCGATCACATAGGGTCCCCAAAATAGTGAACGTCTTCCAAAATAATAATCATTTTTAACCCCCTAATCATCTCTGTCATATTAATACGACAATCGTCGCATTTCCTATCACATTGGTTTTTGGGACATGTTCTTCCATATACCGCCATTAACTAAGAAAAGAAACTATAATTAGGGGCTTATTTACTTAGCTAATAATCATGAAAAGGAACTTAAAGCATATAAGGATAACTTGTAGAAGAAAAGTATATCCTAACTTGTGATCCCCTAGGTTTTCATCTAGGTTATCCATGATCATATATTCTTATGTGAATCCTTATTTTATTTTATCTTTGTTCCTTTAACAATGGTTTATACTAAGCTTATTAATTTACCAAAGCATATCCCCCGGGAGTGTCGTAACCAAGAGTGCAGCAAGGCCCGTTGTCGTGTACCAGTTCCCATTTGAGTCTAGCTCAAAGCGGTGTTTTCGGGTTTTACCCCTATGTACATCTTTGCTAGAGCCACCTCTACCTGCTTGTATCCAGACAGGGATGTATTTGCTTGGCAACCCATTACTCAATACTCACCAAAATACTAGGAAGATTTCCTATATATAAACTTTTCTATAGGATTCTTCCTAAAGTTTTCAGATCCTAATTTCCACAAATAACTAAACCATCCTTTGATACCAACTATAGCATCCCGCCTTTTTATCACATAAACTTTCATTACATTATACAAAACTGAGGATCTTTAAGGTTTAGTGTCTTGGAAACCAGGAACTTAAAACATTAAAACATAAAACATTATTCTTAAACACTTGAAAGGATTCTCCTCATGTTCATCCTAGGTTCATTACTACATCTCATAACCTGGGGACATACATCAAATGAAAGGGTGAGCAGAAGGCCCAGTAAGGGAAACAAGGGAAACATTTAACATGTGAACTTGAGATACATCAATTATGTCATGAACAAGAACTTTAAGGCATGATAAATAAAATCATGTGGCATATCATAATAAAAATAAAATTTTTCATAACTTTAAGTTTTGGCTACATCATTTAACATAGACAATCATGAACATATCACCAAGGTCCATCCCCAAGGTGTTATTTGAAAATTACCAAGGTTATTCACCAAGGTATCGTGAAAATTGTAATCTCTAGTGGTTACATCATTACCCAATGCATTGGAGCGCTATCAGGGCGCACCCTTAAATTTGCCTTTATTATCATGTGAGACACATATATCATCATCAAACATTTCATAAAAAACTCATATAGCATAAAATAAATGGGTTTCATTTCATAATCATAATGTTTTAAAAACTGCTTTAAAGACATGATCTTTACATCACTTTAAAACCCACAGAAAAGGAAGGTGGGTCTCATGTATGTAAATCCCAGAATTTAAAATAGAAAATTTTGGTATATATGTGAATACCTATTTAGAAGAAATAGATATGAGTATTCACTAAATAATATAAAAGAACTTTAGAAAAAGAGAGAGACGTTTTGAGACGGAAATTCTGCAGCATAACGGCTATGTTATGAGGTTTTAGAAGACATTAAAAAGAGAGGGAAAATGGGTCAAACATTCATAAATGACCCATAAAATAGTAGATGGACAGAATAAGAAGGATACATGATCATGGTAATGAAATTTTAAAGATGTACCATATGAAATGAAGATCATGAAAGGAATACAAAAATAAGATTTCTCTTATGAAAACTCGGCAGCCTAACGGCGTCACATAAACTTCAACCAAAAATGAATGGATGAGATAAAATAGAGTCTCTCATCATATGAACATAAAAGATCAGTATGATAGATATAGAGATCATACCCCAAAATAATACAAAAGTAACTTGAAACACTTGACATGAATGTTGATCTTTGAAAAAAAATGAGAAGGGCGAACGAATCCCTTAAAAATTTGGCAGCCTAACGGCGTCACTTAAACTTCAACACAAAAAATGAATTGATGAGATCAAATAGGGTCTCTAATCATATGAACATAAGAGTCCAGTATGATAAATATAGAGATCATACCCCAAAATAACAAAAAGGAACTTGAAAGAATTGACATGAAAGTAGAACTTCAAAACGAGAAGGGTGAAGAACCACTTAAAAATTCGGTAGCCTAACGACGCCACTTAAAACTTCAAAATACTGAATTGAAGAGATAAAATGGGGTCTCTAATAATATGATCATAAAAGATCAGTATGATAAATTTAGAGATCATACCCCAACATAATAAAAAGGAACTTGAAATACTTTACATGATAATAGATCTTGAAAAATGAGAAGGGAGAAAGAATCTGTTACAAAAATTTCGGCAGCCTAACGGCGCCACTTAAAACTTCATAAAATGAAATAATGAGAGTAAGAGGGGATCTCCCATTACGTGAACATGAAAAGGGCAGTAATAGGAGTATAAAAGAACAACCTTTATCATAATAACATGGAGCATAAAAGAAATTACATAAAAGAGATTTCTTGAAAAGAAAGAGAGAGATCAGATCCCTTACCTTAAAACATAACTCTTAAAACTCAAAGGTTGGGACCTTTAGGGCTTGGGGGCACCATGGGAGGACTCCTTGGGAAGGAATGAGACCAGAACTTCGTTGGGGGAGAGTGGGGAGTCTAATGGATGAGAGGAGGGCTTGGTATTTATAGGGAAAAATGAGGGGACAAGGCATTAATGGAAAAGGGGCACCTCATTAGTGGTTTTGGCCAAACCATGGGCTTGCCCATGGTATTTTCCCATGGTATTGGCCACTTGAGACACCTCATACCTTATATCACTATTCATAATTCTAACATATTGATTACAAACTTAATACATCATTTAATGATGTCATTAAACACCCGTAACTTAAAAACTGTATTTTCACTATTCATCGAAAATTCAACTTTCTCAGAATAATCCCAAAATTTCACCTTAACCAAATATCAACGCTCTGATTACAAATATAAACTCCATTTTATAAAAATAATTTTCTAAATATTTTTAATTTAATTTTTAAATAAAAACACTATTCACCGAAAATTCATTTTTTTCAGAAAAAACCCCAAAAATTACCATAGCATAATATCGGTGCTCTGAGTTCAAAAATGAAATCCGTTTTATAAAAATAATTATCTAAATATTTTTAATTAAATTTTTAATTAAAAACACTATTCACCCGAAAAAAACTAATACTTGAATAATAATTTATGAAACCGTTATTTAACCATTTTATTGAATCACATTACTTAATAAAGGTGCCTAGATTATATTAATACTGTCTTTAAGTGAGATTACTTAATCCATTTGGACACATTACTAATCCTAATCATAAAATCACTATTCATAATTTTCTATTCATCAAAAATCAAGTTGATCTTATTAGACTCTAAATTTCGTACTGGACATAATTGTAGAAAACCATTTTTTGAAAATCATTACACATTTTAAATTATTTAAGGTTTACATAAACATTTTTTAAAAATATCCTTTTGAAAATTCATCAAAAATATTCATAATATATTTATCCGGACATTTGAAAATTCATAAACTTCATAAGGAGAAATCCCAATTTTTATTTAAAACAAAGGATTACACAAGGCAGTTATGGTCTCCTTACATAGCCCCTTATCACACCAGCATAGGACCTAAGTGTAAGGTGTGCTAAGGTGAGAGAATCCGAGGGAGGCTCGTCCAACATCGCACGAGTAGTAATTTCTATCAGTTTGAACTTCTCGCAAAGGCAATCCTGTTCTAGCTTCACACGATGAAGTTCAGCTTGGGTTTGGTCCAGAGCAAAGCCCAGTGGTGCTACCTCCTTCCCAAGTTCTGTTAGATGGTCTTCGATCGGTCCAAGACTACTGGGTGAGGTCATCGAATCTTCTTTCTATATTAATTAACCAAAATTACTTGTATTTAGAGACAATAATCAAAACATTTAGTTTCCAGTGGTCATATTGACCAATGGTCATATTGACCAATGGTCATATAACAGTCAAAAACCAACGGTATCATTTTAATTATACTCATGTTATCCAATGAAACATTTTTATTGAGTATAAAAAAAATAAAATAAAATAACACATAAAATTAGGAAACAAGATTTATTCAAAATTTCGGGTCGTTACAGTTATAGAAAAATTCTACTAGAGGAAAATATTGATCCCACATACCCTGAAAGTCAAGTGATCAAGATCTCAACATGTCTTCTAAGGTTGAATAGTCCGTTCTGATTGTCCATCTGTTTGAGGGTGGTAGGAAGTGCTCAAATGAAGTTCAGTATCCAAGGCTTTATGAAGACTTTTCCAGAATCTTAAAGTAAAACGTGGAATGCGATCAGAAACAATCGATAGTGGTACTCCATGAAGTCTTACAACTTCATTAATATATAGTCTTTCTAATCGTTCAAGTGGTAAATCTTTTCTTATAGAAAGAAAATGTTCTGACTTGGTAAGACGATCAACAATGACCCATATTGCATCGTTCCTTCTAGGATTCTTTGGAAGTCCCATGAAAAATTCCATCGTGATATTATCCCATTTCCACTCAGGTGTGGGAAGAGGTTTCATGATTCCTCCAGGCTATTTCCTTCTATATTTCACTTATTGACAAACCATACATATTGACACAAAATTAGCAATATCCCTCTTCATGTTGTCCCACCAAAAATGTTCCTTCAAATCTCTATACATTTTGGTGCTCCCAGGGTGTATAGAGAAATTGGAAATATGAGCATCATCCAACAATTCTCTTTTTAGATCAGGTATATTGGGAATCCAAAGTCTCTTCCCAAATTTCAAAATTCCATCTTCATACACAAATTCAATCAATCTCCCATCATTCACAGATTTAATCTTCTTTTGAAACTCTTCATCATTGGTCTGAGAACTCTTTATCCTTTCTAGTAAAGATGGTTTGGAAACCATTTGAAGAATCATAGATGTTTCACCTTCCATGGTTATTCCCATATCCATCATTACTAGATCCATGAAAATAGGATCCCTTTAAACTCTCATCTTGTTCAAAACTCCATGATCCTTTATGCTCAAAGCATCTACCACCTTATTTGACTTCCCCAAGTGGTAGTGTATCGTGCAATCATAATCCTTGAGTAGTTCAAGCCATCTCCTTTTCCTCATGTTGGGTTCTTTCTGTGAGAAAATATACTTCAAACTCTTGTGATCAGTATAAATATCACATTTTTCACCATAGAGATAGTGTCTCCAAATATTCAATGAAAAGATTACAGATGTTAACTCATGATCATGAGTAATATAGTTTTTCTCATGACTTTTTAGTTGTCGTGATGCATAGGCAATAACCCTATCATTCTACATAAGGACACAACCAAGTCCTTTATTTGAAGCATCACTATAAATAACAAACCCATAATTCCCCGATGGTAGATTCAATATAGGATTATTGACTAATCTTCTCCTCAGTTATTTGAAACATTCTTCACAATCTTTTGTCCAAACAAATTTAACCCCTTTACATGTGAGATTTGTTAATGGGTTAGCCAATCGGGCAATGTTCTGGATGAAATGCTGATAATAACCTACTAAACCAATAAAACTATGTACCTCAGTTATACTCGTCGGTGCTGGCCATTCTTGGATTGCATTGGTCATAGAAGGATTAATAGAGATTCCATCCTTGGAGACAATATGGAAAAGAAGAGAAATCTTCTAAAGCCATAATTCACACTTGTTAAACTTCCCATATAATTCATGTCTTCTCAGAGTCTTCAATATAATGCGCCAGTGATTTTCATGAACTTCATAGATTTTGGAATATACCAAGATATCATCAATAAATACCACTACAAAAATCATCGAGATATTCCTTAAAAACTCTGTTCATTAGATCCATGAAAATAGAGGGTGCATTAGTCAGCCCAAAAGGCATTACTGCAAACTCATAATGCCCATACCTGGTTCAAAATTCTGTCTTCAGAATGTCATCCTTCTTCACACACAACTGATGGTATCAAGATTGAAGGTCAATCTTTGAAAAGTATTGAGATCCATGTAGTTAGTCAAATAAATCATCAATGCAGGGTAGGGGATACTTGTTCTTTATTGTTATAGCATTGATTTCCCTGTATTCGATACATAACCTCATAGATCCATCTTTCTTCTTAACAAAAAGGAAAAGGGCTCCGCATGGAGAAACACTAGGACAAATAAATACCTTATTACTCAATTCCTCTAGTTGTTTCTTTAGTTCAACTAATTCCACAGTGGCCATTCTATAAGGGGTCTTCGATATTGGCCTTGAACCAAGAATTAAATCAATGTAAAACTCAATTTCTCATTCTGGAGGATGTCCAGGTAAATCTTCTAGAAACACATATACATATTCTTTCACAATAGGTACATCCTCTATTTGAGAATTCCTTTCCTCAACCAGAGTTATTTAATTCTATTCCTCCCCAATAATTGAATTTAGTTGAGCTACTGGGGGTAGATCTAGATAAGAATCAGGTGGTGACAATTCTGCTCTAAAGATAAGGTGTTCCTTATCATCATCATCAAAAATTGTAACCTCTTTCTTCTTACAATAAATATTCACATCATAGTCTGAAAAACAATCTATACTGAGGATTATATCAAACTCAATCATAGGTATGACAATGATATCAGTAGATAAAGAACATTTTATATACTCTAATGGGAACTGATTCACAGAACTTTGTAGCAATGATACTTCCCTTACGATTTTTAACTGACAACTCCCTTGTTAAATCAAATTGGAAATATCTAATTTTCTTAGCAAACTGGGAAGATATGAAACAATGTGATGATCCAGAATCAAATAAAGCATTTTCTAAATGTGAGGAAAGCATTAAATTACCTGCCACCACGTCTTTCGGAGCTTCTACCTCCATAGTAGTGATAGCATATGCTTGGCCTTGATCCCTTGGCCTTTTCTAAGGTAAGTTCCCCTGACGCTTAGGACATTAATTTGCTTAATGTCCCTTATCCCTGTAATTGTATCATTGAACATCGGTAGCTTCTTTCTTTCCCTTGCAATCACGAGCTTGGTGGCCTTTTTCACCACACTTGTAACAGACTCCCATTCTTTTCAAGCAAGTACATGGGTGTTTCTTCCCACATTTACTATAGGATGGATATTAAACTTTTCCCTTATTCCCCTTATTTCCATTTATAGAGTGATCAGCAGATCTCTTCTTCTATTTCTTTGCTTTAAAGTCATAAGACTTAGAGAATTTTTTTTCTGTCTTGATAGCACATGAAACAATGTCTTCATATGACGAGAAGGATTGTGAGACTAATGCTCGATAGAGAAATGGTTTTAACCCATCAAAGAAACGATCAATATTACTTATTGGTTTACATATATAATCTACAGTATGCCTTGCAAAACTTCTAAAGTAAGACTCATACTTTGCAACATTCTCGTCCTCATTTTGCTTCAGACTCAGAAATTTTCTTTCCATATCTGCTTGATGGTCATGAGGAAAGTATTTTTCTAAGAAAATATCTTCAAACTCCCTCTATTCCATATTTGATACTTCATCATTTTCATTAATGTTTTGAATCAATGACCACCATTGATCAGCATCTCTAGTGAGGCGGTAAACTGCCATGACAACTTTTTCTCTTTCGCTACTCCCCAAGGCGTGGAATATTTTCTCTAAGGAATTTATCCATTGCTCAGCTACTAGTGGATTTGTACCCCCATTGAATGTTGGTGGTTGTTATAAAACCCCATCCTTAAAAATTACTTAATCTTGAGATATCTCAAGAATACACATTGAGGATCTTTTCAGGTTTAGAGTTTTAGAGAATTAGATCATAAAACATGCATTACATTCCGCATTTAAACAAAGTGGTTACATGAAAGATAGTATTCATTTTTTCCATCAACGGAAACATATTTAAAATAAAACATGGATTATTTCTTGACACTTCCTTAACACTATCATCATATCATGTTCCTTTCCCTTGACGTGTGAAAAAACATTTCAAAAACTTGGGATGAGCATAAAAAGCTCAGTAAGGGATATAAAAATATGGAAAGGAAACATGAGTACATGTATACATAAGAATAAATGAAATCATACTTTACCCATAAAACATAAGCACTTTAACATACCTCATCAAATCATGAATAAATCATAGAAATCATAAGACATAAAGGTAACTTGAGGCATTCATAACATTCTTACGTAGGGAGTAACCCTCTTGGTTACGTTTGGAATACCCATCACAGTATATTCCCTAAATCTCTTAGGATAAACCTTAATGTTTAACTCCTTCGTGTTACCCAATGCATTGGAGAGCTATATTGGGCTCACTCGCCCTTAGTTTATCATGGAACCACTCGTCTTCATAAACAATTCCTAAGAACCATAACATAATCGTATCACATAAAACATGCATAAAGGAAACATAACATTACCACATTTCAATTACAAGATATCAATACAACACATCAATATAAAAACATTATGAAAACAATTTTCAATACCAAAATAAATGAAAAGTAAAACATGGTATTTATTTTTTCATTTTTTTTAAAAAGTTATGGCTTGTAGAGGAAGCCGAAACTCAAATAATGGTCACTGCGGCGGAGAAGTCGTTGTCGCCGCATACGTATGACAAAAACATTCCCTTTTGTCATTTAGTAAAACGATTCATATAAAAAATATTCCTTTTGAATAAACGTAAAAGTCAAAGGGGTTTATACACCGTATAAAAGAAAGTTATGTATAAAACAAAATATGCCTCAATGAAAGGAGATTGAGACGAATTCTCATACCTCGGGTCCGACTTGACTCGATCGTTCTTTAACCTCTTGAATAATAAACTTGAGTTAATTTCTACTTTCTTAATAACCTTTTTCAAGTTCATTATTCCTTTTATATCACTTATTACCATGTTATGAACACTATGTAATTATTTAAGTTAATAATGGTCGTTTTGTCGATCATTGCTACTTGAGTCAAAAATAAACTCTTTATAATTACAAGTTGTTCATGGGGTAAAATATCCATTATATCCAGAATTATATTAATTATGTAGATATCATATATATCATATATATCCATTATATACATTCATTTATAATATTACATAAAATTTAGAGGTAAGAAATGAAATGCACCGTCCTTGGAGACGGTAAGTCGTACGTACACATGAACGCTACTTCCATTTCTATTTCATATTTAATGGAATTAAAACATAATGATACATAATAGTATTATAATTCCAGTATGTTATTATATATAATATCATTAAATACATCCTTTATATATGCCACATATGGTATTAATGAATCAAATCACTTTGAGGGGGCGGTAGTCCGCACTTCCTAAAATGAAGATACCGCGTTTACCAATAATGGAAACCATAAACGTATTCCATAAATGAAAAATACAGAAGCTTAAGTAAAACATAAAAATATTATACATCATATATAAATATATTTACATCATAATGGCCACCTTTAAAGGTTTTAAAAGAATATTGAACAATCATCGTTTCGTGAGGCCGAAATTCACCATCCACAGAAACAGTACGTTCTTTAACCATTAGATGAAGGTGTGTGTAAGTGTAGCTATAATACTTCTTATAAAAACATCCTAGTATATTGAAGATACTGGTTTTGTTACAAAAGAAATGAATAGAAAGAGTTTAGGGGGTTGTGGAAGCAAAATAAAACAAAAGAACACAAGTGAAGACATTACCTTTAAATCGGGTAACTCCCTTTGGTTTGAACCAAAAGGGTTTCTTGAAGAGATTCCTGCCTAAGGTAAGGATTCTAGGATGAGGAGAGGGATGTGGAGAAAGAAAATGAGCAGAGCTTGGCTGAGACAATGGCTTTATAAGTGTGGGTAAGGAGGTTCTAGGTGGGGGCCTTTTATAAGAGGAGAGGAGGGGCACTCTTGGAACGGTATAAAATGTTACTTTATTTTCAAATGAGTTTCGGATTTTAAAGGTCCCACATTAATTTATTTCGAGAATAAGGGGATAAGAGTTAGAAATCCACCAATACAATGGGTTTTTGACATGTGTAGGTCTTAGATTTTAAATTATCTTTTCAGTTTATTTAAATCGTTAAATAATGAGGTAATCGTTGCATCATCATGATGCCATAAATAATTTAATTTATTTAATGTCTAAAAATTATAAAAAAAATACTATGATGTAGGAAATATTATTATATTTCCAGTGAATATTTATATTCTAAGAGATCATTTAGTTAGACAAAATTAAAAATGTTTTAATCAGGCGATATATTCTTTGTTATATTTACTTTCTTTAAAAAATAAAAAGATAAAAAGTCATTATCACACAAAAGTGATTCCATGGGGTCTCCATGTTTGGCACAAGGCATCCCATGGTCATCCATGACACAACCAGTAGTATTAGGACATATTTTGGTGTCATTTTTTATTATTATGATATTATTTTATTATCCTTAACTACCCGATTACTAATTAATCAAGATAATTAACGATAATTACCGTCGTTACTATTCACAAAGTCCAAAAACAAAAGAGACTTAATTACATAATTTGGAAATTCTGATTCCAAATATGGAAATAATTTTACCAAATTCCAAACACAGAAATTGCAATAATTAATTTAAAAATAATTCCCGTTGTCAAAACAAATAGCGGGTTTTTTGAAACAATATCTATGAAAAGTTTGGCACTTGTTTATGCCCAATTACAAAGTGAAATTAATTATAATAAACACCATTGGATTAAATGGTAAACATATATTCTAATTACACTTCAAAACCAATTAAAAAGATAATATAACCATATAATTAAATTAGATGAAAAAGCAGTTTTGATGCAAAATGCAGTATTTTTCACTATTCATAAAAAAATGAACATTGCCAGAAAAATACCAAAAAGTTATCCAATGTAAATTTAATTGTCCCAATCAAAAATAATAAGTTTATTTTGACAAATAGATCTTATAAAATTTTCAAAAGATATATTTAAAAATGGTTCTCCATCAAAAGGCGGTAAAACAATCTTTTAAAAATATTAGAGAATTCTATGCTTAAGATTGGATTTATTCTCATTTTAAGCCTCTAAAAGACCATCTAATTAATAAATAGACATAGATAAGAATATATATTGTTCATTACTTACTTGGGATGTTACATCCTTCCCCACTTTAAAAAATTGTGTCCCCGCAATTTATTTACTTATCGAATAAGTGGGGGTATTTATCCCTCATTGCATTTTCAGATTCCCATGTTGCCTCTTCACTCATGTGGTACTTACAAAAAACCTTTACTTGATGAATCACCTTATTCCTCAACACTTGCTCCATGTGGTCAAGAATCTGGACCGTTTGTTCCTCATAAGATAGATTCTCTTCCAACTGAACTACCTCTGGACTCAAAACATGAGATGGATCTGGCATGTACTTCCTTAACATTGAAACATGAAAAACATTATGTACCTTAGATAAAATCGGAGGTAAAGACACTCGGTATGAAACTGATCTAACTCTATCAAGAATTTCATATGGTCCAATGAACCTTGGACTCAGCTTTCCTTTCTTACCAAATTGAATCACACTTTTCCATGGTGATACTTCGAGAAAAACATGATCACCTACCTCAAAAGAGAGATCCTTCCTCCTCTTGTCTGCATAACTCTTCTGCCTGCTCTGAGCTGTTCTCATGTGTCTCTGTATCATCTGAACTTTTTCTATCAACTCTTCTACCAATTCCAGTTCCATAAACTTCCTTTCACCCACTTCATCCCAGAAAGCTGGAGTTCGGCACCGCTTCCCATATAATGCCTCAAATGGTGTCATCTGTATACTAGAATGGAAACTGTTATTATAAGAAAACTCAACCAAAGAAAGATGTTGGTCCCAAATTCCCTGATAATCCATCGAACAATCACGTAGCATATCCTCCAAAGTCTGAATTGTTCTTTCTGACTGCCTATCTGATTGAGGATGAAAAGCTGTAATAAAATTTAATTCAGTACCCAACAACTTCTAAAGGCCTTTCCAAAAGTTAAAAGTAAACCTGGGATCACGATCGGATACAATGGAGAGGGGAACTCCATGTAACCTGAATATCTCTTTAAGATACAAACGAGAAATTTGATCTAGGGAAAAATTATCGCGTATAGAAAGGAAATGAGCAGATTTAGTCAAGCGATCAACAATAACCCAGATTGCATTATTACCTCGAGGTGTCTTCGGCAATCCCACAACGAAGTCCATGGATATATTTTCCCATTTCCACTCTGGCACTAGTAAAGGCTGAAGCATCCATTTCGGTAACTGTCACTCTACTTTAACCTGTTGACAAGTCAAACACTTCACAATAAAATCAGCAATATCTCTTTTCATTCCGTCCCACCAGTAATACTCCCGAAGATCTCTATACATCTTAGTACTACCTAGATGAACTAAAAACGGAGAACTATGAGCTTCACATAACAACTCTCTCTTCAACTGTAAATCACAAGTCACACACAATCTCTTCCCAAATCTCAAAACAAAATCATTATCAATGTTGAATTCAGGCAACTTACCCTTCTGAACCAGCTCTACCTTTTTCTGCAACTCACTGTCTTGCTTCTGTGCTTTCTTAATTCTGTCTGATAGAGAAGATTTCACTGATACCTGAAACAAAACAGAATTACATCTTGCACCAACAACTTCTATGCCAAAGTTCATCAAATCCTTAACCAAAGGATTATGTTCAAAATGCAACATTGTTAATGAAGCATTACGTTTTCGACTCAAAGCATCAGCCACTTTATTTGCTTTTACTGGATGGTAATGAATTGTACAATCATAATCCTTGATTAATTCTAGCCATCTCCTCTGTCTCATGTTCAATTCTTCTTGAGTGAATATATACTTTAAACTTTTTTGATCGGTATATATTTCACACTTTACTCCATACAAATGATGCCTCCAAATTTTTAAAGAAAAAACTACAACATCTAATTCCAAATCATGTGTAGGGTAATTTGCCTCATGAGTTTTCAACTGATGTGAAGCATAAGAAATTACCTGATCATTATGTATTAGGACGCAACCAAGTCATTTCAATGAAACATCACTATAGATAACAAACTCCCCATTCCTGGAAGGTAGTGCCAAAACTGGAGAATTCACCAATCTTCTTTTCAGTTCCTGAAAACAATCATCAAATTATTTTGTCCAGATAAACTTAACACCCTTCCGAGTTAGCTTTGTCATTGGACTAGATAACCGAGAGAAATTTCTAACAAACCTTTGGTAATATCCTGCCAAACCAAGGAAGCTACGAATCTCAGTTACATTTGTGGGTCTAGGCCATTCTTCAACAACCTTTGTTTTTGCAGGATCAACAGTTATCCCATCTTTAGAAGTAATGTGACCAAGGAAAGAAATTTGTTGCAACCAAAACTCACACTTGATGAATTTCCCATACAATTTATTTTATTTTAATGTTTTCAAAATGACCCTTAAATGACTTTAATGCTCATCTTTACTTTTAGAAAACACCAAAATATCATCAATGAAAACAACCACAAACTTATCCAATAACTCATGGAAAATTATATTCATTAAGTCCATGAATACAGTAGGTGCATTGGTTAGCCCAAAATTCATTACTACAGATTCATAATGGCCATATCTTGTACGAAACGCGGTCTTCAGAACATCTGATTCCTTTACCTTCAACTGATGGTACCCCGATCTCAGGTCAATCTTTGAAAAAAAACTGACCTCCCTGGAGCTGATCAAACAAATCATCGATATGAGGCAAAGGATATTTGTTCTTAATAGTGATGTTATTCAAGGCACTATAATCAATTCAAAGTCTCATAGAACCATCTTTCTTTTTAACAAATAAAATAGGAGCACCCCATGGTGATGTTCTAGGTCAAATGAAACTTTTCTCTAATAAATCTTGCAATTGCTCCTTCAACTCTAAAAGTTTAATTTGATCCATTCGATAAGGGGGTTTTGAAATTGGCTTAGCATCAGGAACTAAATCAGTAAATTCAACTTCTCGATCTGGTATTATTCCAGGCAACTCATCAGGAAAAACATCAGGATACTCATTTACCACAGGCACATCATTAATCTGAATAGTTCCTTTGTTTTCAACAATATGTGCAAGGTAACATTCATTTCCATCTTTTACAAGTTTCTCAGCCTCTTGATATGTTATCAACAGTAAGGGTTCATTCTTGTGCACAAACTGAAAGTCTTTCTGAAAAAAAACTTCTTTAGCTCTACAGTCAATCTTAGCATGGTAAATAGTGAGCCAATCCATACCCAGGATGACATCAAACTCTACTATAGGTAAAACAATAAGGTTTTCAAGTAGGTTCTTTCCATGGATAAGGATAGGAAGATTCTTATAAATTCTTTTTTCCTCAACATTTCCCCCAGGTGTTTTTACCAAAAGTTCAAGAGTCATTTCTTGAGATGGTATTCCCATTTTACTAGAAAAGTTTTCAGAGATGAAGGAAGGTGTAGACCCCGAATCAAACAACACACTGGCATAATCTGAAAAAACAAACAAAGTACATGATACCACTTCATTTGATGGCCCAACATCTGCTGAAGTAGTTGCAAAGGATTTCACCACTCCTTTTTGCTTGTAGTCTGACTGCTTCCCATCACTCGAGCTCTTTGTCGGACACTCGTTTTCATAGTGACCCATCTCGTTGCACTTAAAACATTTCACTAACTGTAAATAAAATTTGGTCTTACCATCACCTTGATCTTTTTCAGTGCAATCATGAGCCATATGTCCCATCTTACCACATCGGTAGCACTTTCCAGAATTCAGAAGAAATTCCCCAGCATGCCTTTTACCACATTTATCACAAATTGGAAACTTAGTTTTCTTACCATCAGACCTTTTTGAAAAATTCTTCCCTTTCTCCTACCACCTCGGTCTCTTCTTCTATTGGTTGTTATAGGACACTTGATCATCGGAAAACTCCATTTCCACATTCTCAGCACATCAAAAAAGATTTTCATAACTCTTTAACTCACGAGAAGCTAAAGCCCTTCGATATTTTGGCTTTAATCCTGATTAAAAATGATTAATTTTACTGTCAAGGTCTCGGATAAAATCCGGAGCATACCTTGCCAATCGAGTGAACCTTTCTTCATAAGCAGCCACTGATTCTTCCTCTTGTCTCAATTCCAAGAATTGTTTTTCCATCCTAAGTCGAACAGCCTTAGGAAAATATTTCTCAAGAAACATACCTTTGAATTCATCCCAATCGAGAGCATCAATCTCATCAGCATACCTGATATTTTTAACCATCGACCACCACTGATCTACTTTATCCTCCAAACGGTAAATAACAAGACTAACCTTTTGATTGTCTGAACACCCCATGACATCGAAAATCTTCTTTAGTGCTTTAATCCACCCTTCAGCTAGCACAGGGTTAGATGATCCTCTGAATGATAGGGGATGTTGCATCATGAAATGTTCCACCACTGACATGTTCCTCTGCGGTTGATCTGGCTGATCTCGTGCATGGATACCACCACCATTTATCGTTTGAGTCAACTGCGCCATTACTGCAACAAACTGTTCAGTTCCAATTCCGACCATCTCAGGATGCTGATTCAGAAGATTATTTCCTTCTGTATGCCTTCCCAGCACTGCTTCCCTGTTTCCTCTGCGGAAAACCATTTTGAACAAACATGTCTTAGATGAAGAAACATGGTAATCCTCAAATGCTATATCATTTCAATTTGACCATAAAAAAATATTTTTGGATAATCATTTAATAGAATTCTAACTCCTAAAGTTATCTAAACCGACCTTTGATTCCAACTATAAGGCCCCAGCCTTAAACATTACTTAATCTTGAGATATCTCAAGAATACACATTGAGGACCTTTTCAGGTTTAGAGTTTTAGATAATTAGATCATAAAACATGCATTACATTCCACATTTAAACAAAGTGGTTACATGAAAGATAGTATTCATTTTTCCCATCAATGGAAACATATTTAAAATAAAACATGTATTATTTCTTAACACTTCCTTGACACTATCAACATTTCATGTACCTTTCCCTTGACCTGTGAAAAAACATTTCAAAAACTTGGGATGAGCATAAAAAGCTCAGTAAGGGATATAAAAATATGGAAAGGAAACATGAGTACATGTATACATAAGAATAAATGAAATCATACTTTACCCATAAAACATAATCACTTTAACATACCTCATCAAATCATGAATAAATCATAGAAATCATAATACATAAAGGTAACTTGAGGCATTCATAACATTCTTACGTAGGGAGTAACCCTCTTGGTTACGTTTGGAATACCCATCACAGTATATTCCCTAAATATCTTCAGAGAAACCTTAACGTTTAACTCCTTTGTGGTGCCCAATGCATTGGAGAGCTATATCGGTCTCACCCGCCCTTAGTTTATCATGGAACCACCTGTCTTCATAAACAATTCCCAAGAACCATAATATAATCGTATCACATAAAACATGCATAAAGGAAATATAACATTACCACATTTCAATCACAAGATATCAATACAACACATCGATATAAAAACATTATGAAAACCATTTTCAATAGAAAAAATAAATGAAAATTAAAACATGGTATTTATTTTTCATTTTTTTAAAAAAGTTACAGATTGTAGAGGAAGCCGAAACTCAAATAATTGTCATGGCGGCGGAAAATTCGTTGTCGCTGCATACGTACGACAAAAACATTACCTTTTGTCGTTTAGTAAAATGCTTCGTATAAAAAAGATTCCTTTTGAATAAACATAAAAGTCAAAGGGGTTTATACACTGTATAAAAGAAAGTTGTGTATAAAACAAAATATGCCTCAATGAAAGGAGATTGAGACGAAGTCCCATACCTCGGGTCCGACTTGACTCGATCATTCTTTAACCTCCTAAATAATAAACTTGAGTTAATTTATACTTTCTTAAGAACATTTTTCAAGTTCATTATTCCTTCTATATCACTTATTACCATGTTATGAACACAATGTAATTATTTAAGTTAATAATGGTCGTTTTGTCGATCATTGCTACTTGAGTCAAAAATAAACTCTTTATAATTACAAGTTGTTCATGGGGTAAAATATCCATTATATATAGAATTATATTCATTATTTAGATATCATATATATCATATATATCCATTACATACATTCATTTATAATATTACATAACATTTAGAGGTAAGAAATGAAATGCACCGTTCATGGAGATGGTAAGCCGTACGTACACATGAACACTACTTCCATTTCTATTTCATATTTAATGGAATTAAAACACAATGATACATAATAGTATTATAATTCCAGTATGGTATCACATATAATATCATTAATTATATCTTTTATATGTACCACATATGGTATTAACAAATCAAATCACTTTGAGGAGGCGGTAGTCTGCACTTCCTAAAATGAAGATACCGCGTTTACCCATAATGGAAACCATAAAGGTATTCCATAAATGAAAAATACAGAAGCTTAAGTAAAACATAAACATATTATACATCATATATAAATATAGTGACATCATAATGTCCACCTTTAAATGTGTTAAAAGAAGATTGAACAATCATCGTTTCGTGATGCCGAAATTCACCATCCACAGAAATAGTATGTTCTTTAACCATTAGATGAAGGTGTGTGTAAGTGTAGCTCGAATACTTATTATAAAAACATCCTATTATATTGAAGATACTTTTTTTACAAAATAAATGAATAAAAATATTTTAGGGGGTTGGAGAAGCAAAATAAAACAAAAAAACACAAGTGAATACATTACCTTTAAATCAGGTAACTCCCTTTGGTTTGAACCAAAAGGGTTTCTTGAAGATCTTCCTGACTAAGGTAAGGCTTCTAGGATGAGGAGAGCGATGTGGAGAGACAAAATGAGAAGATCTTGGCCGAGCCAATGGCTTGAGAAGTGTGGGAAAGGAGGTAGAGGTGGGGCCTTTTATAAGAGGAGAGGAGGGGCACTCTTGGAAAGGTATAAAATGTTACTTTATTTTCAAATGAGTTTCGGATTTTAAAGGTCCCACATTGATGTATTTTGAGTATAAGGTGATAAGAGTTCTAAATCCACTCATACAATGGGCTTTTGATATGTTAAGGTCTTAGATTTTACATTATCTTTTCATTTTATTTAAATCATTAAATAATGAGGTAATCGCTGCATCATCATGATGTCATAAATAATTTAATTTATTTAATGTCTAAAAATTATAAAAAAATACTATGATGTAGGAAATAGTTTTATCTTTCCAATTAATATTTATAGTCCAAGATATAATTTATGTAGACAAAATTAAAAATGTTTTAGTCCGGTGATACATTCTTTGTTATATTTACTTTCTTTAAAAAATAAAAAGATAAAAAGTCATTATCACACAAAAGTGATTCCATGGGGTCCCCATGATTGGAACAAGGCATCCCATGATCTTCCATGACACAACCAGTAGTATTAGGACACATTTTGGTGTCATTTTTTAATTATTATGATATTATTTTATTATCCTTAACTACCCGATTACTAATTAATCAAGATAATTAACGATAATTATCGTCATTACTATTCACAAAGTCCAAAAACAAAAGAGTCTTAATTACATAATTTGGACCTTATGATTCCAAATATGGAATCCATTTTACCAAATTACAAACACAGAAATTTTAATAATTAATTTAAAAATAATTCCCGTTGTCAAAACAAACAACGTGTTTTTTTTGAAACAATATCTATGAAAAGTTTGGCACTTGTTTATGCCCAATTCCAAAGTGAAATTAATTATAATGAACACCATTGGATTAAATGGTAAAAATATATTCTAATTACACTTTAAAACCAATTAAAAAGATAATCTAACCATATAATTAAAGTAGATGAAAAAGCAGTTTTGCTGCACAATGCATTATTTTTCACTATTCATAAAAAATGAACATTGTCAGAAAAATACCAAAAAATTATCCAATGTAAATTTAATTGTCCCAATAATAAATAATAATTTTATTTTGACAAATAGAGCTTATAAAATTGTCAAAATATAGATTTAAAAATTGTTCTCCATCAAAAGGTGGTAAAACAATCTTTTAAAAATATTAAAGAATTCTATGCTTAAGATTGGATTTATTCTCATTTTAAGCCTCAAAAACACCATCTAATTCATAAATAGACATAGATAAAAATATCTATTATTAATTACTTAATTGGGATGTTACAGTTTTTACCTCATGAAGCTATCTAACATTGATTATTCACGCTGCGGATCAGGGTGCTCCATGCGGGTAAGGTTATTATTCATAACCTGAGTGAGTTGTCACAGTATAGTGATTAGCTGATCAGCACCAGTTGCATCACCAGCTCCACTATAATTATCTTGAGCAAGAGGTAAATCCCTACATGGAGTGCGTGAATTGATATGGTTTCTATTCCTTCCACTAGACACCATTTCTAAACAATTTCATAAACTAGATTAGTTTATGAATCGAAATACATAATTCCAAACTTGTAAAACACTTAACATAAACTGAACCGTTTATAGATATAATCCATAACCATAAAAAATGTTTTATTTGAGGATGTATATACTCATAAACCCTTCATAATGATTTGTAATGAAAATGAGAATTATCCTAAGCATATCCCCCAGGAGTGTCGTAACCAAGAGTGCAGTAAGGCCCGTTGTCATGCACCAGTTCTCGTTTGAGTCTAGCTCAAAGCGGTGTTTTCAGGTTTTACCCCTAGGTACATCTGTACTAGATCTGCCTCTACCTTCTCGTATTCAGACAGGGATGTATTACTTGGAAAACTCACAAAATCTCTACAATACCAAAATTCTAGGAAGTTCTTCTATACTAATCATAAAAGTCCATCTTAGGTCTATGTTATCTAATCATAGTTTATCTAAATATAGATTCCAAGGTTTGTACTAAACTCCCTCTGATGCCAACTATGACACCCTGACCCCAGTTACCCAGAGTCGGTGCATTATTACATAACATTGGCATGATCACAAAGGATCATGTCTCGAAAGACCGATTAGTTTAGTAGCCTTGGAATCACTAGATACATTCATAAAGTTTACATTACATCATAAAGTGAAAAACTACAACAATATCTTGTCTACATAGACCATACTCATATACCCTCATACTATCTTTGTAGGTCATTTATAAAATACTTCTTCACATCCTGGGAAAAATAAAAAATAGAAAGGGGTGAGCTCAGATGCTCAGTAAGGCTAACAATATAGCGGAAACTTTTGTAAATAAGCATTAACATTTAAGGAAATGTATAACTAAAACAAAATCCTTTTAAACTTGAACTTCATCCTAATATGGAAAAAATAAATTGAAATAATTCCATTTAATTTTTCACATGTATATTCTACTAGTCGAATAATCACATGAAATATCAATAACCACTTTTATAATGATGGAATGCATAATTCCAGACTATCATAACCACATAGTCAAGGCCTTGTGCCAAGACTAAAAATAAGATTTTGTCAAGGCCTTGTGCCAAGACACTAGTTTGTCTCATGAGACCTACCGATGCATCGAGGAGCTATAGTGGGCTCCACCCATCACTTATTAAGTCCAATGCATTCCTCATATGAACATGTTTAAATATAACATAAACATTCGTATTAAAACTAGCATACGAAATGTCAATACTTTATCCATAAACCATGAATGGTATAAAAATAACACATCCACAGTCAAACATATCACAAAACCTTAAATACTATATGGAAGTTTTGTATCATAATAAATCAACTTCAAATAAGCTTAAAATCTATCAAAGGATGTTGACATAGATGAAATCAAAACTAGTTGAGAGAAATATCTCTTTTTTAAAAATAATTTAAAAGTCACATAATTATAAAATAAAACATTTACTTTGAAAATATTCTTATAATATTTTAAGGGAAGCTTCGATGATTTCATTACGGTGGAAAATATCTACACCAGCCGTATAAGTTAAAAAAGACATTCTTACCTTAATTCTGTCGAAAAGGTTAAAAATGACCTTATTTGGAAAATGGCAGAAATATTCCTTTATAAACATCTTATAAAAATTAAACAAGGGTATAAATAAATTTAACCCATAGTATATAAAATAGTAATAATTATTTGAAATACATTTTTAAGAAACATGGATGTGGATGATAAAGAGGTCCTAGTAGATAATTATGTATAAACAACCTCGGATAATGAAGAGATTGGGAAATAAACCCTTACCTTGTACTTTTACTTGGTAGAGGGTAGTTTAACCTCCTGTATAATAGTTAAATAATTGTTATTAAATTATACAACAATCATATACATTAATATGATATCATATATGATCTTTTAACATTTCTTTGTTAATAATATCTTAGTATTATCGTTGTTTCGGGTGTTAACTGATTCATTTTCTTTTATATATTTTGTTACATAAGACGTGTTTTTTATCCATAGGTTGTATCTTATTTATATCCAGAATGATATCAAGTCCTTAAACATTATTTTTAATCATAAAATGAAAATTAGTCTTGAATCGATACGATGGGAAATGAATCTTATCGCGTTCGTGGAGACGGTAGTCCGTACGTATGCATGAGCGACAATATCATTCTTTTGATATTAAAATAGTATATAATTGGATAGTGTATCATATATAAAGAATAATTATCATGTTATATTTATTATTTAAATGAATTAAACATCATTATTATACCCATCCAAATAACAATGTATTGAATAACAATTACACCACGACGTGGAGACGGTAAGTCGTACGTACGCACGTATGGTGACATGTCATTCAAGGGATGGATAGAATAATGAATTTGGTTATAAAATATTTATAATAAAATCACAGTATATATAATATAAAGGATTTATTATCTTATAATGGAAGCAACAAATAAAAAGGAAGTGGAAGAAGAAAGGAACTTGAAAGAGGTGGTGAGATTTTTACCTATTCTTCGGGTTCTTCCTTTTGATTTGATCAAAAGGGCTCCTTAGGTTGGCTTTCTAAACAAAATAATGCCTCTAGGTTGAAGTGAGGGAATTTTAGAGTATATTTGGTAAGGTTTTGGCCGAACCAAAATTCCTTTATGGTATGAATTTGAGAGAAGGGGGAGTGCCCTTTTATAAGAGGGGTGAGGGGTATCTTAGGAAAAACTTAAAATATTATTTTATAATAAATTTATATTCGGTTTATAATGGCTCCAAAGTGACTTATTTAGAGTCTGAGGTGGGTATGGGTCGAAATCCTTTCAACCAAAATATTTTAGACAGGTTTGGGTCACTATATTAACATTATCTTTTATATTTAACTCTTAGTTAAATAGTTTAACATTTACCATGTCTCTTTGTATTTTTATATTACATGGTTAATAAACTTACTATAACAAGACAAGAGAACCCCAAGTGGGTCATTATTAATATATATATCCTTATCTAAGTTATTTGGATGATCCTTAGATTTTTAGGAATATAATATCAATTAATAATATAATATTTGTTTTAAATACTACTTTATGTCAATTTTGACACAATTTAATAATTGATTTTTGTTAAAGTCTTAAAAACTTTATTAATTCGAACCAAATTCATTTAAGAAATTATAACATGTCATATTAACCTATAAAATTAGTGTAATTCATAAAAAGTCTAAAATTATATTTATTTGGATATTTATAATATCAATTATTTTAATATTTCATTAATTTGGTAATTACTGCATCACCATTGTGTCATTAATTATTAAATTATTTAATGTATAAAAATTATAAATAAAATACCATTATGTATGAAATCTTTTTATCTTTATAATTAATATTTATAATCGAATTTATCTTATGTATAACCCAATATTAAAAATGTTTTAGTTATTGAACTTTGATTTTAACTCTTTTAACTCTTCTTTGAATTAAATAATAATAAATGTCCTGATCTAATCCAAGTGGACCAAAGAGGTTCATATTTTATTCCTAAGGTTTTTTTGGTCGAATTATACTTATCCAATATAATTAGGACATGTTTTATGGTAATAATAATATCATTTTTACCCTTAATTACCCTATTTACTTTTAACTGTGGTAAATAAAAGTATAAAGTTTCTATTCACAAAAAAAATATTTTTATCTTATTGGACCACATTTTACTCCTTGATATTAACCGTGTCTCTCAGTTTTTGAAATTCCACTCACAGAAGTGGTAAAATTCAGTTTTATGTGAATTTGCAAATTCTCCTAGGAGATGGGTAAAAGACGGTGAAAAGTTCAATAAAATTTTTATATATCTAAAATTATTATAAACTGACTCCAATGAATTAAATTAAACTTATATTGGTATTATGTATCTATTTTGACCTAAAATAAATTTAAACAAAATAAATAATTATAAAAATTCAGTTTTAAACTATAACTCAATGTTTTTTCACTATTCATCAAAAATTGAATGTTTTTAGAAAAATACCAAAAATTAACCCTAAGATAATTTTGATATTATAAATCTAAAAGTGAAGTCCATTTTGAAAGATAAAATTTATAAAATTTTAAAAAGTGGTTACTGCTATTCATAACGGCTAGTTTGATTGGTTGTGGTGTGTGTTAGAACTTGAAGTTGCATACAACACACGCTACTGTATTATTCAAAGAGAAGCGTACCTTGGAAGCTTGGGGTGTTATATGTTGGGTGTGTAATGAGTGATATTTCATTAACAGATAATTCAAGAATGGTTTTAACACTTATTTCTATTAAAAGAAGTTTATATCTCAATCCCTTTGATGGAAATAAAAATTCCTAGATAAATTCCTATCCATGATGTTTTTCGGTAAAGTTAATTTCTAAAAATTCAAATAAAGAGACATTGAGCACATAGGTTAATGACACTAGTATGAAACTTTCTTTATTAGATATATCATGATAAAGGGATTATATTACACTTTAAGCATTTATAGGATGTTGAATGTTGTTGAGACATTAAATTATTTCTCTATGGGTACCTTGGCATATTACTAGATGCTAACCTTTGACTTTAGGAGTCTATGCCTATTTCCACAAAGAAATTGGCCTAAAGGGTCACACACTAAGTGTGTCTATAATATTAGTTAAATTCAATATTAAATTTAAAAAGTTAGAATAAATATTATTTATGAATTGTGCTTTAATATTTATTCAGGTTTAGTTGATAGCCAATATTTAATCACAAGTTATTCAAAAGAATAACTAAGTTGAATAATAATGAAAAATATATATTTTCATGGTTTGGTGAATATAATATTTATAAATTTATTGATGAATAATTTAGTGATATTTATTTGTTAAATAAATATTCATTATTCAAGTTTTGGTAAATGTTGAGGAGGATTAGCGGACTGAGTTTAATGGTCTGATTTGAAATGATATTTATTTATTCATAGGTGATACACATGTCAAGTGAATAATAATTATATTATTATTAAGATATTAGGTTCACTAATAATTAAGTAATTGGAGAATGGATTGTATCAAAAGTTTCCAACCCAAAACCCACCATAAAAAATATCTAATTTTATCACTTTTCATAAACAAACTTGTTGTGCACAACGGATAGAGAGAATCTCTCTCAAGCCCTGGATAGAGTTCTATCAATCTAAAAGTGTTATATATCCTTATCTTCTCTCAAGACTTTGAGATATCATCAAGAGTACTTTTTCCTCATAAAAGATTTCTTCTGTGATGAACCACAAACAATGCAAGTGATCAGGATTGATCGTGCTAGCACTAAGTGATTCCCTGGTGATGTTTATAGATTTTGGTTTATGTGTGGATTGTGAACATAGATCCTATATCCCAACGAGGATACGAAAAGATTGTGACAACTAGATCTTCAATTAAGATAAAATTACATTTTTAGGTAATTCTAGATCTATTTATAAATTAATTATAAATTACATGTGAATATCCTCCCCTTCTAGTTTTGACATTTTCTCAAGCCAATTAATTTATGAATTTCATTGGTAATAGTGTCATTAATTAGGTAAAAATTTTATTTTTCAAAATTAAGACTAAAAAATTTAGTTGTCCATGCCATACTGGTGCTTCTAATGTTCCCAAAACCTACAAGTGGTTCAGATATATAACATGGTAAATTTATAATTATTTATTAATAATGGATTATTTTCATGAATTTTGTATCTCTTTTACCAAAAATATATTCATTATTGGAATCCAATCATCAATATATATTCCCTTTGTTTGTTCTCACTCACATAACTAATAAAAAGTTTAATATAAAATGAAGAGACATATGAAAATACCATTAGAAGATGTCAAAGGTTCTTTTAGGGTAATTCAAGCATACCTGATGTGTACTCAAAATCTACACATCATGTACCCTTGTATCTCGATTGTATCTCACTTTTTCATCTGATCAGTCTAATAAAATTAGATCTATAAATTAATAAAAGTGGATAAACAAGTAGATCTAAATAGGTTGGCATATGTTTTGAATAACCACACACTGTGTAACATGCATAACATCATGTAGTCCTTATATCTTTGTAATAGATAACATGGGGGGTCCAAGAAAGTCATGTATATAATACAAAACACGGGGACTAAAAAATCATGCAACTCTGATGCCACACATCATATAATAAGGTTACACATTGTGTACCTCATACATGTCCATCATAGGAAACATGCTTGAACCCTATGTGTGTATCGTGGACATAGGAAGAAGAGTCCGCACACCCTGTAACCAAGTACACACATTATATTCTACTAAAAATATTATGATTAATTTTATGAATTGAGAATTAATTATATAATTAAACCAAGACACACATGTTTGATGTGAAATTTATTTGATAGTACACACCATTTCATAGGATTATTAATTATATATTAAACTAATTTCCATGTTAAATTATAAAACTACAAGTTGTGTATGGTCTTTCCTTATAGTGTACTCTATATGAATCAAGATAATCACATGAAGTGTAATTATCATGTGTTTTATGCGTTATTTTTTTTACAGCACATTCCATTTAATTACCTATCATGTAATGTGTGTTGGATATCAAGGGAATACATAGACATAAGGATTAGGATAGGTAGATTGTATGAGTACATGTCATTTACTCTAAGTACACATATGTACTTTATTAATTTTAAATAAAATTTATTTTATTTAAAATTATAGATGATGGGATTTTAAGGATTCTCATATGGTATTAAGATAAATTGAATTAATTGGATAAATTCATGGCACCTTATCTTAATTAAATAGAAAAAATGAATTAATTGATGGATAAATAAAAATTTATGTTTGTTTCATGTTATATGGATGACTATGAGATCACACTAGACCTATGAATGTGATTGGTTTTATTTTAATTTATTATTATTAAATTAAGATGACGTCATGTGAGTTATCCCCTCCTAATTATGTAAGGGCTTGCATGTCAGTGGTTTCTTTTATATAAACTCCCTTTATCCAAACCATTGGATCCACTCACCTACATGTGAGTAAAAGATTATATAAGGATGGAGATCCCATATCAGAGGAGGTTTACTGAGTCTCAAATTCGATCTGAAATCAATCAAATCAATACAAAATAGTCTAGGTGGAATGCTCAAACATGAACCAAGATATGATTCGAGGTGTTTTCCCCTAGGGTCTAAGGTTACCACTAGATAAACTAACAATTAGAGAATATCATGATCACACCACTAATATTTTTTTTCTTTCAGTTTCATGGTTGATTATTTGTGTTTTTGGATGTTACATGATCATCTAATAAATGAATTAAAAATCATGAAAGATGGAATAAAATAAAATTGAATTATGTGTTGATTTTATCAAATGTGGGTAATCACTCAAGTAAAATAAACTTAATATTAAAAAGTAAGATGATAAGATAAAACATATTTTTTACACTGAAGGATAATAAACCCCTAAATTAAAATATTAACTTGGTATATCCTTCCATTAAATAAGTTTTAAATCAAACTAATAGTTAAAAGTGTTTGACCAGCCCAAGTCATGGTGTTTTCAATTATCAGGGAACATTTAGCTTTATGTTTTGGGATGAATTAACTTGGTTCAATTTAGGATTTGACATCCTAAGCAGGACTTGGTGTAATTGAGAGGAAAGGGTTAAGGAAATATTTACCTAGGATTTTAGGATTTAGAAGTTCACTCACCAGATCATGGAACTGTGAGTTGATGTATTTGGTGAGTTACACCTACCTAAAACCCTTTAATTAGTTTATCATACCCATTTATGGTTATGAGGAGGGAATATGGGTAATTTTCACTAGAATGTCTATGCAACATGACATTTGAAAACTAATGGTGAGGGATATTGGGTTTTTACAAAAGAGTGGTATATTAAACAAAGTTTATTAAAATTTAAATTTATTAATCTAATTTTGCAATCGAGGAAAGTACTAATTGTCTACTCTTAATTTTTTTTGAAATGGTAAACCAAATGACTTTGAAAATATCATTGTGATAAATACTATATAAGGATAACCTTCTCACCCGCATGAATTTCCAAGAATGGTATAAGTTCTTACGAGTTATATTACACCATGAACAAAAATTATACATGTTGGAAACCCCACTTCTTAAGTTGATTGTGAAAGAGGATAGAAAGAAAGAAGTATCACTCTACCTAAAACATGTGGATGATGCAGTGGATTTCCAATGTTTTGTTATATCCTTCATGTTCAGTGAGATTCTAAAGAAATATGATTATATGGATACATATATCATAATTTCTCACCTTTGTGATCAATAACAAGAGGAGGTGTGACAAGTGAGGTATGGGATCTCCAATTCACTATTCAGATGCAAGATTAGAGAGTCAACGCTAGTTGGGCCTCATGTATTCAAGATAATTGGATATATATAATGCATAGAAATTTTGGGGTTTATGATCCTTTATGAGTTGTGTAAATATCTTATTCTTTCCACAATACCTAAAACTTTCTCAAGTTTAATTTTGAATTATAATATGAAAAATAGGTTTATGGGCATCTTGTTAGTGTACTGATTAATGCAGGAATAGAACACCAACAAGAGACCCCATCTTGCAACCACTTACTCCCAACCTTGGTTCTGGGGAAGGATCCAAGATCTTATCCTTCATACCCCTCTAAATACCCCGGTTCAAATCAAGTGATCCTTCTGAATGTGTCCAAGAAGAACTCTATGAATGATCCTGGGCAGATTCAATGCAAATCTATACTGTGTGCAGAACAGGATAGTGGAAAGTTAAGGGGCTGCTCAAAACAGCCATTAGGAATGTAAAGTACGATTCTCAAGCCACTAGAGCATTTGGAAGCTGTAAATTCTACTTTTCCCCTAGATGAATCCCTAAATCTCGATGGCTCAGGCCTGCTGGACAGAATTGGTGCTTCAACTCAACTGGTATTGCAACAGATCAACAGGGAGCTGGAGATCACACCTGTATTGCCTCCAAGATCTAAAAAGAACTCTGATAATTACTCAGGTACCTCTAAGCATGAATTTTCTACTGAAACTGCTTTAGGTATGACCTCTTTACACTTTGACAGTCAGTCAGTAGATCCTTTTCAATAAACTGCTCTTATTACTTTGACTGTGAATTTTGGGTAACTGAACAGTCAACTTGATAATGAACATAATTCCAGTAAAAGAACTGTGATTTCACTTGTGAATGGTAGCATTAAAACTGATATTTCAAACATCCCTTCTAATGATTCTAAAAGTAGTTAGGGAAAGAACAAGACCCCAAATCCTACCAAGGAGAACAGAATATCTACTAGGAACAAGGGTTCGATAAACACAAAAAAGGGAGTTCTAAATCCAAACTTAGGTTCAAATGAAGATAATTTTCTGGAATTGTCAGGGTATTTCTAACTCTAACACCCTTTCTGTCTTAAAAATTATGGTTAATACTCATTGTCCTATGATATTTTCTCTTGCCAAACCAAAAGTCAACTTCTCCTCTAAGTTTCAGCACTTATGTCACCATGGTTACTCCTTTACTGGTGCAACAAAAAACTCCTCCTTAGTTGATACTCTATGTATCTTTTCACACTGTTTTATTCATAATATTAATATTTTTAATATCTCGGATCAATCCTTCACTTGTGATTTTTTCTTCGAAGGCACTTCTATTTTTTGCTCCTTTATTTATGTAAAAAATAGATACCAAGAAAGAAGTCCCCTCTAGGATGATCTTACTTCACTGGGTACTAACATCAACACTCCTTGGTTAGTTATTGGAGATTTAAATTATATCCTCAACTCAATTGAGAAAATTGGTCCCTCACATACTGCGATCTCCATGAGAGAATTCAAATCCACTATTGAAGATAGAAATCTCATTGAAATAAATCATACGGGTTCTAAATACATTTGGTATAGGAATCATTAAAATAGGATGGTTTCCTCTAAATTGGATAGAGCCTTCAAAAATGTTCCTATTTTAGATTTTTGGAACTCCATCACTAGCACCACACTTCATAAGATCCACTCCGACCACCATCCTATTCTAGTCATTCTCTCTATCTACACTGTAAGATGTCCTATTTCTTTTAGATTAAATAATGCTTGGTTCACTAAAACAAAATTGAAATCACATCATTAAAACCTTTTGGCTTTCTATGACACATTACAATGATGCCTTTTCATGATCTTACAAACTAAAGTATCTTAAATATATTCTTAAAGGTTGGTGTAGCCTTCATGCTAAAAAAATAAACAAGGATATCATAATCCTTGAGAATGAGCTCAACCAACTCCAAACCCACAACACTATCTATGATTTTAGCATTGATCAAAATCAAGAAATCAACACCTCAATAAAATTCAATTCCCTACTCACATTTAAGGAGAACATGAGGAATAAAGCCTTCAATGTTAAATGGATTTATGACGGTGATATAAATACTAAGTTCTATAAATCTATTCAAATATCCCACAGAGCCTATAGGCCTCTTGACACTCTACAAGATGGGGAAAACATCTTAGACAATGAAGATGACATTGCTAACCACATTGTCTCTTACTTTGAATCAATTTTTAATGTCCTTGATAACAACAAGGATCTCTTACCAGGGATAATTCTGATGGTGGTCAATGATGAAGATAACATCTTTCTTATTAACACTCTTCTAGATCATGAAATTAAAGATATCGTCTTCAGTTTAAATCCTAATAGTGCTCCTGGACCTGATGGTTTTAATAATGGTTTCTTCCAGCACTACTGGGATATTATTCAATCTGATGTTTTCAAGCATGTCAAATATTTTTTCAACAATGGTGTTCTTCCTCATGGTCTAAATGCCCAATTTCTCTCTATAATCCCAAAAAGTTAAAAATTATTCTGAGATCCATTTGTTTAGGCCCATTTCTCTCATTAACACCCTTTACAAAATCATCACAAAAATAATTTCCAATAGTCTATCGTCCATCATGGATAAAATAGTCTCCTAGAATCAATTTGGGTTTATCATGGGTAGATCCATCCAAAATTGCATTTGTATTGCTTCATAGTGTTTCAACACTTTAAACAAAGTCAATAGAGGAGGTAATATTTCCATTAATATTGATATTAAAAAATCTTTTGATACAATGGACTGGAGTTTTATCTTTAAGGTGCACTACAACAAAACTGGGCAAGGCCAGCGCCAACCCTTAATCAGCGCTAACGAAAAAGTGCTGATAAAGGGGGGGCCTTTATCAGCGCTCAAAAAAGCACTGATAAAGGTTCAACTTCAAAAAAAAATAATATATAAATATAGTTATATAGTTATATTGATATAAATATAATATATAATTTTGAAATATATTTTAGATAAGTATAAATGTACATTTACACTTATTATACTTAATATATAAGATATTTAGTGAAAATGGCATCTTAGAAAATTTAATAAATATTTTTATTTAATAATTTTCTAATTATTATGGAGTAATAGTCATTTAATAACAATTTAAAGACTAAAAAAATTAAAAAAAATTAAAAAAAGATCCAAAATATGTTGAAAACGCAACTCGAACTTCAAACGGCCATAACTTTTGATCCCGGTGTCCGTTTGAGCCCTACCACATATCAAATCGAAGCCTGCGACGAGCTCTACGTCACTATGACTGCAGACCACCTCGGTCAAGCATTTTTCGAGGCCAAAAGAGGCCCAGAAAGCCTCCAAAACTGAGTTTTTAGTCGGGGTACTCAGATTTTTTAACATTTTGTGGATTTTCAGCCTCTTTTAAGGGGGTATTATTGGCTTTTTTTGGTGGGGACTGAATTTATTCCAATGTATTACATTCATATTGATATTATGTCTTTGAAATTTCATCCTTTTTTATAATGAATTGCTATTTATAATCAAATATAAAACTATATGTACATATTTTTTATATATTCACACCTAAAAATTAAATTTTTTAAATAAATAATTAAACATATTTACATATAAAATATATTATCTTTATCTAAATAATAACTAATATCAATTTTATTTAAAATACCAATAAATGAATATTTATATAACTACTATATATTAATATAACTATACATATATTAATATAACTATAAATATATATAAATATAACTATATGTATATATTAATATAACTATATATATATATTAATATAACTATATATATATATTAATATAACTATATATATATATATTAATATAACTATATATATTAATATAAATATATATTACTATAAGAATAAATATAACTAAATATATATATAAATAAATAGATATATCATGAATAAGAGAACAAATCAATATAGGATAGTGTCAAAGGCTTTAGGTGCGCAGGGGGGAGGTCTCGAGATCAAATCCGGGTGGAGGCACGGGTGCACGCGCAAGGATGATTTAAAGGGCTAGAGCTGATAAAGGGTGTAGATGGTGCGGGCGGGCACTGAAGGTGTGGGAAAGTGCTGATAAAGGGGGGCTCAAACGCTGTAAAAAGCCCGCCCCCGAGATTGGCAGTATTTTTTTTTAATTTTTTTTAATTTTTTTTATCAGCCCTAAAAAATCCGCTGATAAAAGACCCTTTTATCAGCGCTTTGTTTTAGCGATGATAAAAGACCCCTTTTATCAGTGCTTTTTTTAGAGCTGATAAAAGGGGTCTTTATCAACGCTTTTTGGAGCGCTGATAAAGGGGACCCCCCCCCCCCTTATCTTCACCGGAATTAAGAGCGCTTTTTCTAGCGCTGTTAATGGCCATTTTTAGCGCTGATAAAAGCCATATTTGTAGTAGTGGTGCTTCAATCTTTTGGTTTTAATAATGCTTTTATCACTACTATCAGAAACTTATTCAATTCAGATTCCATTTCCATTCTGATCAATGGTTCCCCTAGAGGATACTTCAAATGCCCTAAATGTGTAAGATAGGGGGATCCCCTCTCTACTATCCTTTTCTCCATTATATAGGATTATCTTAGGTGTTTACTCACTTGTCTTTTTGATCAAAATAAACTCAATCCCATTCATATGTCGCATAATTTTAATGATCCCACTCACCTATTATATATTTATGATAAAAAAAATTTTCTTCAAGGCGATAAAAGAAACATCTGAAACCTAAAAAATGCTCTTGGCCATTATGAGGAGATTTCTGGACAAGTGATTAGTTGGAACAAATCTTCTATCTTCATTGGAAAAAAATTTCCTCCTAATACAAAAATGTTTCATTATAAGTGACTTAGGTATAAAGGAGGTATCTCCTCCTTTTAAATACCTATGTATCCCCATCTTATGGGGGAGACCTAAATCTTCACACTTATCTAAAATTTCCAATCAGGTTATAAATTAACTTTCTTCTTGGAAGTGAAAATCTCTTTCTATGGCAGCTAGAATCTATCTTATTAAATCTACTATTCTCTCAAAAAATTTCTACTCTATTATTGTCTACAAGTTTCCTATTGGTCTTACTAAAAAAATAAATACCTATTTTAAAAAATTTGTTTGGACAGGTAGCACGGTAGAAAGGAAACTTGTCACCATACCATGGTTAACCTGTTATAAACCCATTGATAAAGGAGTCATTGGCATAAAAAATCTCAAACACTTTAATGAAGCGCTTCAAGCCAGGATCACTTGGGATCTCCTACATAATAATTCTAATTCAACTAGCTTTCTTAAAAATAGATTTCTTGAAAAAAATAAGATATGAAACTCAACTTTCCTTGCCTCCTCTATCTGGCCTTCTATAAAATAGTCATTTTCATCCATTATGAATAACTCAAGGTGTATGGTCTCTAGAGACTCTTCTTTGAATTTTTGGTTGGATAATTGGACTATAAATCCTTTAATTTCAAGAATTTCTCTTGACCAAAGTCCTGAGAACACCAACTTCTCCATTAGAGATGTCCTCTATTCCTAAAATGATCATCTTCCTAAAAATATCATGATGTCATTGATACCTACACTTTCTCCATCACTGATGATTTCTTAGTATGGGAACCTGCTCACAATGGCATTATTAACTCAAAATACTATTACAAACACTTTTTCTTTAACTCTAAAATTGATTTTGGGTGGATTAATCTCTTTTAAAAATGTTGGATAAAACCTTTAAGATTTACCTTCATCTAGTGTCTTTCCCACAACAGGATCCCCACTGATGATCGCCTTCAATTTCATGGTATTCAACTCTGTTCTAAATGTTGTCTCTGCAACCAACACAGAGAAGATGTCAATCGTCTCTTTCTTTCTTGTGCCACTGCTTCTGCTCTTTGGAATTATATTTTGACATTTTTAATTGTATGTGGTTGATTCATGATGCTATCAAATCTCAATTAAAGAGATGTATAAAGATGGATAATTCTCAATATATTAAGAATATTTTCCTTGTTGTTGTCTCAAAGCTTCACCATGTGATCTAGTGTTATAGAAATTCTATTATTCATAATAAATGCTCATTAAGTCATGTTTCGGGGTGTATGCACATTCTCATTTCCATATGTGAAGCTGCTTTGATCCAAAAGGGACACTGAAACAACACGGTGCATGACTTTGGCATTCTGTGATGACTCCGTATTAATGGAAATTACCGCCGACCTTGTCGCACTTTCGAAGTTTTTTAGAACGCCCCTCTTCCTGGTTGGATTAAAGTTAATGTGGATGGTGCTTCCAAAGGCAAATCAGGTCGTGTGGGTTCTAGTGGAATCTTTATGAATCATGTTGGTCAGATCCTTGGATGCTTTTATGGTAGCTGTGGCATTGCCTCTTCTCTGGAAGTTGAAATGATGAGTATGATTCATGCTGTTTCTTTTTCCAAACAACATGGATGGATCAACCTTGGTATTGAGAGTGATTCGACCACCATTTTAAAAGCAACTTGGAATGTTGTGATACATATTGCGTGGTCGATCACCACTCACTGGATGAGTTGTATCTGCGCTCTTCTTGAGATCAACTACATCATCACTCATATTTATTGAGAAGCTAACATGGTTGCTAATGGCCATGAAAATAAGGGGGTTAATCGAGATATTTCATGGATTGATGATCTTCCCACTGATCTAATCCCCTTTCATTACAAATATTGTAATATATTTACATCTTTTAGACTCTTTTAGCATTTTTATTTATAATAATTATGCCTTGGTCTTCTAACCAGGAACCACCTTCTTTAAAAAAATGTGAAAAATAGTGATAAGACTCTTTTAAAACTTCTTACTCTAATTCTCCAAGTTGATAAAGACATGCGGTATAAAAAACCCATAGTCCTTGTAGTGAATAAGAAAATTAAGAATAAGTAAAAGGGCTTGAAGACTCATTAAAACTATAAGGATCCATAACACCATCTTTCTAAGATGAAGAATGCCTAGAGGTAAGAAAAGTAATATAATGTGGTGTGTTTTTCATGGGGAAGAAAATCCATTGGAAGAGTGACTAAACCCATCCAAAGAAGAAAAGGGAAGGTTTATTTTCATTTATATTCAATTGTAATCTTTAAATATATACAATTTGGGTATTATATACTACATGTGGTGCTCACATTTATATCCAAATACAAGAACCAAGTTTATTTATGAAGGTTTCCAGAGGCAAGGTGGATATATGGGATTGCAAAGGAGTGAGTCTGGATGCTCTGTCCATTGGAAAAAAACACCTCACATTTCCAAAAGGGTTAATTTGGGTTTTAAGTAACTATAATTTTGTGTTTGGTTTTGTCAAGAACATAATTTATATTTATTATTTAAATATAGATGGACTTTTTTTCAGTTTTATAAATAAGAGATGTTACCTTTTTAAAGATAGAATATATTATAATATGGAATAAATTAATAAAATTATTTATTTATTAAATTATGAAATCCAAATATTGGAAATTGATAATGAATCAAATCCATGTGAATCATTTCACACCAAGTGGTGGAATCACCAACTTGGTCACATTAATAAGAAGTTTTTGATAAAGATCTATCAAGATGGTTACTTAGACACTTTTAAGCTTAAACCAATTGAAAGATGTCATGATTTTTTACTATGCATGATGAAAAAACCAAAATTTAGTGGTCAAGGTTAAAGGTCCATAGTGATTCTAGAATTGGTACACACATAAGTGTATATAACTTTTTAAGTATAAGACAGAGGTGGATTATCATAATTTATTAATTTTACTAATGACATGAGTATATACAATTTCATCTACTTGATGAGGTATAAATCTAAATCCTCTAAAAATTTCAAGGAGTTCAGGAAAGAAGTTGGGAATTGGATTGGTAATATGATAAATAAGCTTCAATAAGATCAAGGTGGTGAATATCTTATCCAATAGTTTATTGAATTTAAATGGGTGTATAGGATTTTATCTCAATTTAATCCACCTTATACACCATAGTGGAATGATGTTATTAAAAGGAGGAACCGTACTTTATTGGATATGGTAAGGTTGATGAATATTCATGAAGTCCTTCCATTATTCTTTTGGGGATATTCATTACACATGGTAGTTTAGATACTAAACTAAGTACCAACTAAAGTGGAAAATGATATTCCATTTGAGTTATGGTGTTGAATGATACCTTCTTTGTCACATGTTCATGCATGGGGATGTGAGGTGTTTTTTAAGGCTAGTTCAAGAAAAAATTTGTCACTTCTAGGAATAAAGTGTATCTTTATAGGCTACCTTAACAAAAATAGGTGATACTACATATGTGATCCATTATATAAAAATTTTGTTGTTGGGAAATGTGTATTCTTTGAGAGGGAACAAATTCTCAAGGAAAATAGTGGGAGAAATATTGAATTTGATGAATTTTATTCTCAAGATACACATGAGTTGGTATAGGAATAAATTCCACATGGCCCTATGGAGGGAGTTGTTCCTGAAACACAAGTACTTTGTAGGAGCACTAGAGAGGTCAGAGAACTGAACAGATATGGTTTTCTTGTCACAGAAGATGGTGAATTGTTATTGGTTGACAATAATTTCCTTATATATAACAAGGAGGTAGTAGAGAGCTTAAAATCTAACAGATATAAATAATCCCTGAATTATGAGATGGATTCCATGTATCAGAACCAAGTTTGGGTTCTGATCGATCTGCTAGTTGATGTAAAACTCATTGGGTGTAAATGGGTATTCAAGGGAAAGATATAAATGGAATTTCATGTTAGTACCTATAAATAGAGACTAGTGGATAAAGTATTAATAAAAAACAATAGAATGTACTATGATGAAACCTTTTCTCCAGTTTCTTTTCTTGAATCCATCATAATGTTTCTTTCCATGGAAGGTTTCCATGAAAATGTGATTTGGAATATGGATGTCAAAACTGATTTCCTTAAAGGTAACCTTTATGAAGATGTGTATAAGAAATAACCAAAATGGTTTGTGACTCCATGAAATTATAGAAAGGTATAAAAGTTAAAAATATCCATTTGTGGATTAAATCAATAATTCATGTCATGGAAAATTTGGTTCGATGAAGCTATAAAAGAATTTGGTTTCTTTAAGAATGAAAGTGATCCATGTGTTTGAAATAAGTTTAGTGGGAGTATGGTCATTTTAATTATAGTATATGTTGATGAAATATTATTAATAATAAAAAATATACCATATTTACAATAGGTTAATTCATGCTTGAGCAAGTGCTTCCCATAAAGGACTTATGTGAAGCATCATATATCTTTGGGATCAAGATCATGTGTGGTATATCAAATAGGATACTTGGAATAATCAAAACAACATACATAGACAAGATAATCAATAGTTCATTATAGAACAATCCAAGAGAATATTGGTTCAAGTATAAAATGGTATACATATTTCCAAGAAGATGTGTCCTCAAACGCAATAGGAAATAGAGAGAATGAGTAGGATCTCATATTCTTATATGATAGGATCTATTATGTATGTTATGTTATATAAAAGGATTGATTTTTCTTATGCTCTAAGAATGGTAGGAAGATATCATGCTGGTCTAGGTGAACAACATTGGACTGCTATTAAGGCTATCCTTAAGTATTTGAGGTGAAATAAGGATTTGTTCCTAAAGTATGGAAGAGTTAAAGAGTCAGTCATCAGGGGTTATATAGACTATAGAATTCATAAATATTAAAATGATCTAAATTCATAATTAGTATATGTCTTTAGTCTCAATGGAAGAGTTTTGAGCTAAAAGAGTATAAAGTAGCTAGTTTTCATCTATTCTATAGTGGAGTTTGAGTATATTGTGGCTTCCAATTTATCGAAGTAAGTAGTTTAGATTTGGAACTTTTTCTAGGATCTTGATGTATTTCCAAGCAATTAATACACATTAATAGTTTTTTATTATAATATTGTAGTGGTGTCTCTCTCCAAATAGCCATGGTCATATCAAAGTAAAAATCATATACTTCAGAAGTTTCATATCTTGAGGGATTTTTCTCAATGAATTGAAGTTGTAGTGAGAAGATTATCCATGGAGGAAAAACTTAAAAACCCCTTGAAAAAGGATTTATATTAGTATAGGAATTATAATCATGTGAGATCTAGTGTACTAAACATTCTTTATAGTTGACTCTAGTTTAAGTGGTAGTCTGTTGGATTTGGTGTCCTAGAACCAACTGTTAAGTACATGATGATTACATGTATTCATTGTATTGAATATTAATTTAGTTTATTATAAAATTGTGATTGTTTCTTTACATGAAAAAATATGTGATAATAATAAAAGGTCATAGCAGTTCTCTACTACGATGAGAACCAGGAGGTTCCACGATAGTATTCTTGAATAAATGTTTTATTGTAATATGATATTTTATAATGGGACACATATGATATAGGATATTAGGGTTAGGAGGCTCATAAGTTATTAATACACCTCCATATAGTGTTCATCCCTAGTGATCTCCAAGAAGGTAGACTATGAGAATGAACCCACCAGTATGAAATCCATATTTTATGTGTCATTAGATGTTCTTATTGTGGATGTGTGTATTGATCCTTCGACTTTAATATTATCATTAATGAATATTATAAGTAGCTTAATTTCATGTATTGATTAAAACCAGGATGATGTATATTCATAGTGAAGTAAGATATGTTGGGTGTGACATGGGTGTAATTTCATTAATGGATAGTGTGAGAAAGGATTTATCCCTTCTTCCCATTAATGGAATTTGATATCTTAGTCCCTTTGATAGAAATGGAACTACTTAAATAAATCCATGTCCATGGTGTTCTATGAGAAAGTTCATTTTCATAAATTCAAATAAAGATACATCAAGTACACAGGTTGATGAAACTAGTATACAACCTACTTGATTAGAGATATCATGATAAATGTATTATATTTTATAATAAGTATTCATGGGAGGTTTTATATCATTGATACATTAACTTATATCTCTATAGGTTCTTTGGCACATTTATAGATGCTAACCGTAAACTTTGGGAGTCTCTACCTTTACCGCTAAGAAAGATGCCTAGAGGGTCACACTCTAAGTGTATCATCAATATCAATTAAATTCAATGTTTAATTTAATAAGTTAGAATAAATATTATTCATTATTTGTGGTTTAATAATTATTTGGGTTAGGTAGATCGCTAATATTTATTCATAAGTTATTCGAAGAATAAGTGATTTAAATAATAATGATAAATATTTAGTTGCATGGTTTAATTGATATAATATTTTTATATTTATTGAAAAATAATGCAGTGATGTTTATTTGTTAAATAAATAGTTATCATTTAAGGTTCAGTAAATGTTGAGGAGGATTAACGTACCGTGTTTAATTGTCTGATTGGAAATGATATAAGTTATATTTATTTATTCTTAGGTTATGTTAATTTTAATTGAATAATAATTATATCATTATTAGGACATGGGGTTCACCAGGAATTAAGTAAATGGAGAGGGACTTGTGTGAATATTTACAACCCTAAACCTACCATAATAAATATCTAATTATATCACTTTTAATAAACACAATTATTGTACAGAACAGATAAAGATAATCTCTCTAATTCCTTAGAGAGAGTAATAGAGATATAAAAGTGTATCTCTCCTCCACTTCTCTTAATACTTCGAGATATTATCAAGAGTTATTCATCCTCATAATATAATTCAGTTGTAATCAACCAAGAACAACTTAAGAAATATAGATTGGTTGTGCTATCACCTATATATTCCATGGTGACATTCATAGGTCATGATTCATGTGTAGATCACTGCTATATGGATTCTACATGTGGATCCTACAATTAAATAATGGTATGACAAGATCAATTCAACCATATCATCAAAGAAGAGATAATTATAAGTTCATGTAATTCTAGATCTGCGTATAAATTAATTATAAATAACATGTGAAGATCCTCCTCTTCTGGTTCTAGAATTTACTCATTTTAAGTAATCTATAAATTTCATTGGTCATGATTTCATTAATTATTTACATAAATGATTATTAATAAATTAAGACTAAAAATACAAGTTTTCCATTCTATATAAGAGATTCTTGTGTGCTTGTAACCTTTATAATTTAGTCACAAACATCTAGTAAACTGAATTTCGAGCCTTAAAAAGTATTAAAAATATTAATAACAACTAACTTGAAGTATTATTTAAGGATCCTTAACTAAAGTTTCTAGAACTTAGGAATCTTGAAAGAATCCTAAATCACTGCACAAAAATACATCCAAACAAACAAGCACAGACAGGAAAACAAGAAAAGGAATAGTAAAGTACATTTTAGGTTTACGTGGTTTTTATTTTAATCCTAAATCTATAGGAAAATAATATAATATTTAATTTATGTATAATTACAAAGTTAAAATCACTGTGACTATACTTCCATGAAGATCACTAACCTAGATGATCTCTTAATACATCAGTAAATTTGTCCCACCCTCCGTTTATAGAGGTCCCCAATAGACAATACGGTAACACTGACTTCCTAAAAATTCATCAATTACACTATGAAACTCTCAATCCAATATAGATTTATCCAGTTTAACCACCAATTAATGGTAATAAAATAGTGCCTCCATGCCTCATGTTAAGGGTAATTTAAAAAAATACCATCCAAATGTTAGGTGAACTGACTACCTAGGGTTTTGATGATCTTACACCCTGCCATTGATGAAGTCTTCCCACCACAACCTTATTCTGGTGAATTGAGTCATAAAAATCTAGTAAAATGATACTATATCTTTTAATATACTTCATAATCTCAATAAACTCCCACTTGAATATTTATTCAAGGATCCTTGTAAACCAACAACACTTAGGAAAACAAGTGAACATCGCCTTCTTGGGTTATCCTTTCGACATTCAAAATGTTTCTTGAGTTTCCCTCTCTTCCCACAATTCCAGCATGTTAGTCTAGGTCTAGTATATTTCTATAGACTCCTCCATCTATTTTTATCCACTTAAGGTCTCTGATTTATTTGATAATGTGAATTACCTCTACCCTTAGCATTCATTATATTTTCAAAATATCCATGGTCTTTATTCCTCTAAAGTTATTCATTTAGAATCATGTTTCAAATTTCATTGAATATTAGAATAGTTTTACCAGAATAATTACTCATTATCATCAACATCACTTACCATGATTTTGGTAGAGGATAGTATCAAAATTTCCCAAAAGTTATCAAAAAATGTCAAATTTACTATCATGAGATGATTTCAGATCATGTTAAAGTAATTCACGTATTCCATTATTAATATCCATTATAATAGTATCATACAAAATAACTTACTTATATAAAACAATTTGTTGAGCACATCAGCTTCACATACATATTTGACACCAATAACATAATATCTACAGTTATCTTCTTCTCCTGTAAGTTGAAAGAAACATTCCTTACTAATGATATGTGAATCCAACTAAGATATTTCATATAAAGTTGCTCCTATTCACCCTTTTCTATATTCTTTAGTTTATTTATAGTCAAAAAAACTTCAAGATCCCTTTATATCAAATTATCTTCCATCTGCCTTTTCCATAAACTAATGTATGTTCCATAAAACCTATCCACATGTACCTTAACTGCTTCCAATGTCTTTTCCCTGACAAGGTAACTCCTTCTATAACAAATCTAAAACGTAGATGAAGATAATATGCCTTTGTATACAGATAGTCTAGTGCTCTGATTCAAGCACTGATAACACTTTTTTGATGTGTTAAATGATCATTTTAGTTAGTGATCTATATAATAGCATAGTCACCGTGATTATAACTTTGTACCTATAAATAAATTAAATATTACAATTTTATCTCATAGATGTAGGATAAAAATTTGAATCATGCAAAACTAAAGTGTTATTTATTATTCCTTTTCTTGTATTGTTGTGTGTACTTATTTATTTTTGAAGACTTTTTGTGTGGTGATTTAGGGTGACTTCAATATTTTAAAGTTATATAGAATTTGTTCAGAGGGTATATTGTACCAATGTGTATGAATTATAGAGTGTGAACCTCTAATGGTCTAACATCAGGTGACTTTACTTTTTTTTCTTTTCAATTCCCTAACAAAAATATCCAAATTATACTATTACCATAAGTATATTTAGTAGGTTATATAACACTATTTTTGGGGACACAACATCAATTTTGATAAGTAACTTTGAGATAGCTGTTTAATTATAATAAGTAAATTTTACTAGAAAACATGTTTAACATATTGGATATATGTATAGGACCAATAATAATTAAATTTGTATTACATGTATGAAAACTAACCATGCTTATAGGGATGAAATGATTTATAATAATCATGTTTGATGTAATGATCCATATATATTGTGTTATGAATTTTAATTAATTTCAGTCATTCCGTGTGTATTTTGGTGGGTTTCCACTACATGAGAAGTTATCATATGCATGGGATTATAATTTGAGGAAATAAGCTCAGTGGAACAAATCTTACAAAGAAGACAGATACCACTAAGTTCATAGTGTCTTGATACTAGGTACTTGGTAGAAAAAAACAATAGGGGGAAAGTGGTTGGATAGACCATCGGCTAGCTAGTGGCCCCTAATCGGGTATCTAGTGGCTATCGAGTACCTAGTGGGGGTGCACTAATCACCTGGTGGAATCATTATTGGTTTTTAAAAAAAATTAGTTAAATTAATTATTATTTTAGAATGTTATAACATTTCATCCAACCCTATTCTAGTTTCATAAAATTCTACCACTCTCTTTCACTTTTTGTATCTTCCAATTGAGGAATCTCCCTCATCCAAGATTTTATTCAAGCATTGTTTATATAGTGATGAATCATTTACCAATGTTTATCTGTATGATGATACATCATTTATTTATGTTTATTTATTTAGTTATGAATCATTCAACCTTGTTACTTATTTTGGTGATAACTCATTTTCCCAAGATTAATCATATGGTGATTCATCATTCACTAATGACTTGTTTATATTGTGGTAACTCATTCTCCTTGATTATTTATTATGGTGATATATCATATACTAGTTATTGAGATCAAAACATGAGAATAATTTTCTAATTTCAGAACTATACAAGATAGGTATGGTCACTTATCTAGGTATCTTATTATCACTCTATGATAAAATAGTGATTATGTTTTTGGTATCCATATCATATTATGTATGAAAACTTGTGAGATAGATTTATTTAAAAAAATCATTTATAGTGGTCCACTAGGTATATTTCTTACACAATGAATATTAACTTTTGTGGGAATTCAAAATTTGGGATCCATGATGCAGGTAAGGGAAAGGTCCATGTGATCAATAGTTGAGATAGAGATGGTTAGATGAGATTTTGATATCATAATAGGAGAGGACTTGGACATAGTATTTTGTCATTGTCACCATGATTCTATTCATTTTTATTATGTTTGTTTATGATCAACCCATTAGTAAATATCTCACCAAATGTATAACTTGTATAACATTTATATTGGGTTCATATTTTTTATATCATGTAGTATGTTTTTATAATTCGATTATCATTGTAATAGCCATATTTTTTATATTATGAATGATTGTTTTGGTTTATCTCTTCATTATATATGGTTATCTAATATAAGGTTAGTCTCCTAACATTATTATTAGACCCTCACCCTTAGTCTATGGCCTCTTGCATGCAGGGAGGAGTTCCGGAAGTCATATATCACTTTGAATTAGGAATTGTTCAAGATGACTATATAGAGGGCACTATAAAGTGGTATCATAGCCTGATTTTATTTATTTTTTACTATGTGAGACATGGTAATTATATATAGGACTGGTTAAACTTGGGATGAACCTTATTCCTATTTTTAGATAACACCAATATAGGTAAATTCTAAGTTTCATGTGTGAGGGATTATGATTCTTAGTTATTGGGTATTATTATCTTGTGATTCCAGAAAAATGTGGTGTGTGGTTTAATATTTATTATTTTTTACTAGCCCATTATGGAAATAGGTCATGTTCCCATGCATTGTATTCTATATTTAGGTTTACATGGAATGTGTTTGACTATGTGTTATTGATAACTTAGTTTTAAAATGAGGTTTGGTTATATGAAGTTTCAATAGTAAGTTATACATTATTTCTTATATACGTTATTGGCGATGCCTTATATGAAAAAATCTATGAATACTGATTTTTCCTATTATTACTATATGATAATTGATGATGTGAACCATACATGTATTATGTATTGAACCCTTAAAGTGGGTAGGTTGGGATAAGGGATGCCTGATTTGTGTACAACCTCTATTGGATATGGAATGTATGAGTGGTAGGTTGCATTGTGTCATGACCCCCTCCCACTAAAGTTACCCTCCTAGGTTGGTAATGAAGAGAGATTATGACCCCTAAGCCCCACCTTCACTAGTACATGGTTTGGAAACTAGCACCAAGGGTATGAAAATATCACATAAGGGAGGTATTACCCTCAATTATGAAAGTACGATCAAAAGATAAAATTAAAACCACAAAAAAACATCACATAAAATAAAAGGAAAAGTAAAAAACATCCCACAATGCATGTATAAAAAAAAGAGTCTCCAATCAAATAACAAAAGAAATAATAAGGTAATGAATCGGTAATAACTCCAATGTTCAGGAAAGTAATGTACATATCAATCCTCGAAGTCCTCTTGAAAACCTAAGAAACTATTTTATATACACAGGGTGAGAATAACATGTATACTCAGTAGGGCCATACTCATGATCATTCATGCACATGTGAAAGGGATTGCACTAATGCACCAGTGGGAAAACAACATAACCAACATGCATCTAGACATGTCAACTAACCAATTCCATCCTTACCATGGCACACTCACCAAATAACACATCCAATGTGGTAACATAATAAGAAGTATATAGATAAAAGATTCCATGAACATCATTCCCACTAATTTTCTAATCTCAGGCCCCAACATCGTATGTCCTAGAATTCCCAACCCTTCCATAGTAAACATACCCAAATACACCTAGGTAGACACATTATACCATGAACCCCCTAAAACATGTCATCACATCCAAATCCTCTCATAACAACCTCCATATAACTATAATAGTATTGTATCATGAACATGAAGGACATCAATCACATGACCTCCCCTACCATGCACATCCCCCACTATAAACCACCTCATCATCTCATCGATCACCAAAACTAGTGTAGTTTTAACATCTGTATATTACATCATGTGCATATCAATCTCGTCTGGAAGAGAGAGCGGGGAAGAGGGAGTAACCATCTATCGATCCTCACTACCATGGATGTTAGGGAAAAACACTCGGAACCCAAAAACATTGGGCATCGGTGTAAACATGTGGATTGGGTGGGGTGTATATAGAAATAAAATAAAAGTACATGATAGATAGATAACACTCAAGATCGACTTGGGGGTTCAGAAAAAGGTTACCAATATATCTCACCACATAATTACAAGGTCTCACAACCTCTTCCACTATTGTTTCCACCTCTAAATGAACCACACCATGAAAACAAGACACAATCAAGATATATTACATCTATCATTTTAAGGAAACCCATTTTTAGATTTTTATAATTATAAATTATCTTAATATATAAAACTTGTCAACTTTATAATAAAAAGAAAACCAATTTATCCATACTACAAAATTTAATTATAGGAAGTTATTAATCATTCTAACCCATGATATTTCATTATTCATTTCAACATTTCAAGTTCATTACATAACCACTGAGAAACTAAATAACATAATAAATAATGACCCATTCACCATAAGACAAAAACCCTGATTCAAAACCACCACACATCACAACATTATTTTTAACAAATATATTTTATCAAAATTCATTATTTTCAAGGGTATTCTCACACAAATTTGATATTCCATGGGAAACTGGTTTATTATCTAGATATAAATTTTTAGCCTTTTTCATATTTAGTGATTTTAATCAAACAAAAGCAATGAGTTTCACTAATTTCAACAACCATAACATCACACTATTTCAATATAAGTCATAATTTGGAAAAAAGAGAACACACACAACCATAAGAGCATAAATATCAAGTATAAGTAAAACTCATGTGATTTATCCCTCCCCCTTTAATTTAAAATTTTTCAATTAATTGTCTTTATTAAGTTAGTATGTAACATCTAACCAAAGGAATGTAAAAGAATAATATCCTCATGTATACTTATAAAGTATGAGAGATAGAGGATCCCCCACCTCAATGAAACTTCTAGGAATAATCACACGAGAACAAATGATCATCCATCATTGATCTCGAAGAAATCACCACTAGATACTATGCATAGAAATTCACCATCAAAATCAACCCAAAAAAAGAGGATAAATGCCACCATAGTGAACTCTCTATTAAAATATAAATAGGAGAATGGGATAATGGGGAATTTTAAGGATATAATTCCTACCTCAAATGTGATAAACTACTATAGAAAATAGAGTGGAAGACTAGTTGTTGAACACTCCTTGAATCATTAATGGGGAGGCTTTAGGTGGGTGTAAATGACTCTTCAAGGTTCAAGAACAGGGTTTTAGTTCATCCATATTTGAAAAAAATAGGAAAATATTAAAATAGATAATATCACATATTTTTAAGATATTAGGTATGGTTTTTTGGATATGTAGTTTCTCAAAGATTAATTTCCATTTAATTCAGTTTCATTTAAAACATGTGGAATGACTATATTTAAAACCATTCTTTTTAAAGAATTTAATTACTAGATTTTATTACCCACAAAAAAAAATTAAAACATTTATTTAGGTTGTTAAAAAAAATTCATAACATACTGGAAAATTTTTAGAATTTTAAAAAATCGAAAGAATCATGAAGGGTTCAATGGGGAGAAGGGATTGTGTGACTGTGAGACCAACCTGCAACTATGAGAAGGGAAACCATGACCGTAAGACCAAATGTTCCCATGAGACCAACCTATGACATGTGACACTGACTACAATAGTGAGACTAACCTGCCACCATGAGACTAACCTTCAAATATGAGATTAATATATGATCACAAGAAGAAAAATTGTGGCCATGAGAAGGGGATCTGCGACCATGAGACCAACTTTGATTGTGAGAGAAACTTGTGGTCAAGAGTCTAATTGTGACAATGGGACTGTAACACCCGAGACTTTTATGTTATATAAATCATCAAAGGAATCTTTTTCTACACAACACTTGCTTGGCTTGCTTTACACGCAATCGCGACCTTTCTCGATAGCTTGCGTCGTACGCAATACCGAGTTTCACTAAACAACAATATGCTATTAAAACTAGCTGTTATGAATAGTAATAACCACTTTTTGAAATTTTATAAATTTTATTTTTCAAAATGGACTTCATTTTTGGACTTAGAATATCGAAATTAGCCTAGGGTGAAATTTTGGTATTTTTCTGAAAACTTTCAATTTTTGATGAATAGTGAAACCACTAAGTGGTAGGTTAAAAACCGAATTTTGCATAAAACTTAATTTTACCGCTTCTGTGAATGGAATTTCAAAAATCCGAGAGACACGGTTAATATCAAGGACTAAAATGTGGTTCAATGAGATGAAAATAATTTTTGGTGAATAGTAACTTTTTTCTTTTTTTTACCGCGGTTAATAGTAAATAGGGTAACTAAGGGTAAATATGATATCAATATTACCCTAACACATGTCCTAATTCTATTGGACAAGTGTAATTCGACCAAAAACAAACTTAGGAATAAAATATGACCATTTAGGCCCACTTGGATTAGATTAGGACATTTATTATTAATTTATTTAAAGAAGGGTTAAAATAGTTAAAATCAAAGTTTAATAAGTAAATCATTTTTTAATATGGGGTTATACATAAGATAAATTCGATTGTAAATATTCATTAGAAAGCTAAAAATATTTCCTACATGATGGTATTTTATTTGTAATTTTTAGACATCAAATAATTTAATTTATATATGACACAAAGATGATGCAGTAATTATCTTATTAATGAAATATTGACATCATTGATAATATAAATACCAAAATAAATGTAATTTAAGACTTTTTATGAATTCCACTAATTTTCTAGGTTACTATGATATATTAGTGTTGATTTAATCAACTTGGTTCGAACATATAATTCTGTTATGACTTTCAAAAAAATCATATATCAAATAGTGTCAAAATTGACACAAAATAGTTTTTAAATCAAATATTATAAAAATCTAAGGTTCAGCCAAATGACTTAGATAAAGATATATATATTAATAATAAACAATTTGGGGTTCGTTTGGCATGTTATAGTAAGTGTATTAACCATATAGTGAAAGAAAACAAAAAGACACGGTAAAAGTTAAATTAATTAACTTAGAGTTAAATCTAATTGATAAGGTTAAAATAATACCCTAAACTTGTCTAAGTCCTATTGGTTGATAGGATTTCGACCCTTCCCCACTTTAGCTTCGAAATAAGACCCTTTGGAACCATTATAAACCGATTTTGACTTTAATATAAAATAATATTTTGAGATATTCCTAAGGTGCCCCTCTCCTCCCTTATAAAAGGGCACCTCCTCCCCCTCCTCCTCACACCAATTTGAGCACTCAAGCTTGGCCAACCCCTGCCATTTTCTCCTCTCCACTTCCCTAGAATAATCCTAGAGGTCCTGGTCTTCTCCAAAGACCAATCTTAGTTCCTTAAGTGGGGGATTCAAAGAGGCGTTCCAAAGAAGAGGTAATATCCATTACCGATCTTTTCAATTTCTTTCTTCTTCAACTTCTTATTCTTTAGTTTTTTCATGATAAAGTAATAACATCAGTATTACTTACATACTTATATGTTATTATAAATATGAAACAACCCTAATTCACCTTCTATCCATCCTACGGAAAAATGAAATCACCGCGCGTGCGTACGTACGGAATACCGTCTCCACGCTGTGGTGTAATCTATTTTCCACCATCACCTTACAAGGATGGGTATAATGGTGTAATGAGTAACTATATATGATTATTATGAAGTAATATTGATACTGAAATAATATATATATACTCCAATACAATTCCACGATCATAGGAACGATATCATCACTCGTGCGTACGTACGGAATACCGTCTCCATGATGTGATGCGACTCGTTCTACATGATCTTCATTTCATAATGATTATATAAATGAATTGAATGAATGAATCTGGTATATACTACACTAATACCATTCTGGAAATGAATTATCTATAACCTAAAGATAAGAATAAGAATTTATTCGACAAAACACGCATAAGAACAAAAAGTTATAAAGACCCGAGTAACAAGTAACAATGAAATATTACTAACAAGAAGCTAATAATATGACCATATATGATATCATATCAATATGTATGATTCTGGAATAAGTCAATAACATTATTTAAACCATTATACAGGATCTTCGGACACGAACAAAGCAAATCGGACCTAAGGTAAGGGAAATATCACAATCTCATTTTTATCCGAGATTGTTTATTCGTAAGTATTTACTAGGGTGTATTTTATCATCCACATCCATGTTTACTCAATATGTAATATTATTTCCATCCACCTAAAATTGTTTAAATCCATTTTTACCCTTCGGTGAGTTTTTAGTAATACGTATGAAAGGAATCTTTTGTCGTTTTTCGTACGAGGTACTTTTTGACTTTTCCGACAAAAGTACGAAGAATGTTTTTTTTAACTTATACGGCACGAACGGATTTCTACTGTTTTATAAATCCTTATTTTAATGAAGCTTCCTCTAAAATATTTCATGACTATTTTCAATAAAATCTATTTCTTTTAAAATTGCATGATGTTTTGTGAAAAGAAATTGATTTTGAAGAAGAAAGGATATTTTCCTCAAGAATTCAATTCAAGTGTTTTATCAAAATTATTTTCCATCTAAGATAATAAAGGGTTCTGTTTCTATCCATATTTTTACATTGATTTGACTATGTTGTGATGGAATTATGTTTATGAATTCCTTTATCTTATATGAATTGATTTATGATGTCATGATGTTTCAAGAATCCCATTTTTGTTACATGTGTTATGCGATGATGTATGTTTTATGATTATGTGGCACACATAAGAAAGGATTCATTATAAGATGGGTGGGACCTATATCTCCCTCCAATGCATTGGGTAATGATTTTATATCTCATGAGATAGACATGGCTGGAACGGAAGGTTATTTCGGTTCAGTGATACAGGACTGAAATGAGGAGTGAACTCGGTTCAGAAAGGGACTTTGTCCACTAAGATAGTCTTGGAAATGAGTCATGACTAACAAGAAATGATTTTCCATGATTATGTGTGCATGCCACAAAGTTTCAAGTTTTATGTTATGATTATGGGGATCTCATTTTCACTTCTATGATTTATTCCATGTTAAGATATTATGATCTCTTTTACAGGTTTTGATTTTCAAAAAGACATGATATGATTTTTATTTCCTTTATTTGCCCTTGCTGAGCATTTGAGCTCACCCTTTTATGTTTTCTTTTACCCAGGTCAGGAAGATGGATATTAAGTAGAATATGCTAAAAGGGACCCTATATATGATGAAATAAATGGGAGACACTGTAGAAGATTTATGAACCAGTTGTTTATGTTTCCCAGTTTCTAAAGACACTATACCTATACGGTCCTTTGTGGTTTTGTCATATGTTGTAATAAGTGTGCTTCAATTTTGAAGTATTAACAATGTATGTAAAGTATGGGTCGTTATAGGGACCAACCTAAAACTAATATAACAACTATGATAATGATACCAACTATGATCAAGAGACCAATCTAAAACTATTAGAATGGAAATTGTGACTATGATAATGGAAACTGTGACTGTGAGACTAACTTGGAAATTTTAGGGGAAATAAGACCCCAAACACCCCTTACACCTCTAGGCCTTGAGAATACACAAAGGAAAGGTTAGTAAGGTTTGATATATTACATAAAATACCTATCAAACAATTAATATCCTTGATAATAAAAAAATAACATGAAACATGTAAAAATGGGGGTTCAGATAACCACCTTGTTAGATACCTCTTAGAGATCATATTACAATTGAAACATCGCCACTATCTCACGCCAAACTAAATCCACCTCCCCTTTACACAACCATATGCACCACCATATCAGACTCTATATGGACCAATCCAATAACTATCACATCCATCACACAACACTTCCCCAAGAACACATATCAAGTAACTCGCCCTCCATATCAATACATTGTCCACTTTGTCTGGAACTAACTCGCCTGCATGGTTATTAAAATGTGTCATGGTAAAATTTTCCTTGATTGGGAAGTGTATTTTTATTCTTCATATGATTTAATATTTAACATACACCTTCAATAAGGGATAATTCATATTTCATAAATAAACAATATTCAGGAATCACATCATCAAGAAAAACAAAATAAGTAAAAGCTTAAAATAAATCAGGGTATTTGGTACACATTTATGCCTCAGGCTACCAAGAACTCTCCACCAAGGCGCCATACCTACACCATGTATGAACCAAATGAATGGTTCACCCATACATCAATTTTTCTTGATGATCAAGGATCTCTATTAGTCATTCCAAAAATGTCATGTCATCCTCGATATCCAACACTCCCCAATCAATGGAATGGGAGTCATCATGAACATATGGATTGAGATGGTAAATGTAAAAAACATCATGGATTGCTTCTATTCATAGAGTAAGAACAAATTAATATTCCATTGCACTAACATTTCCATCACCACGAAGGGTCTGATGAACCAGGGAGAAATATTTTCTCCTACCAAACCTCTACTTCCCTTGATGAGGGGAAATCTTTAAGAACACATGGTCCCCAACCTCAAACTCAAAGGGTTTCCCTATATGATCGACATAAGATTTATGTTAGTCATTTTTCACCTTCATCATCTCATGAACTACTTAAATCTTCTCTTTCATGCTTTTCACCACACTAGTACTAAGAACAGATGACCCCCCCACCTTGGTCTAACATAGTGGGAATCTAAATGGTCTCTCATATGTAGAAAAAATAGATCCATGTCGATGGATGAGTGTTATTTTTTGTTATAAGTAAACACAAACAAAGAAAAATAATTTATCTAAGATCTACTGATATCTAGGATACATTCTTGCAACATATCCTCTAGTGTCTTGATGTCTTACTTTATCTATCCGTCTATCTGAGGGTGTAAAGTAGTGTTGAAGAATAACTGAGTGCTAATGAAGTATTGCAATACAATCTATACTCATGAGGTAAAATGGGAATCCTGGTCTGAGACAATGGACCTAGTTATTATATATAGTTTCACGACCTCATCCACATACCTCCTTAACAAAACATCCATGGTGATCGACTCATTGATTGGTAAGAACTAAGATGACTTCAACAACCAATCCATGATTACCCAGATAGAATCATATCCTACCAGAGCCTAGGGTATTTTGTGGTGAATTCCAATTAGATGTAGTCCCAATTACACTTAGGTACATCCAAGGGATGGAACAAACTTATAGGAATATGATGATCAATATTTACCTATTGGAAAACCAAACAATGATCCATGAACTCTCCCACTACATGTTTTATCTTGGGATACCAAAATTGCACCCTCATTCCAAGGTAAAAATTAGATGCTCCTAGGTTCACTACTAATGGTGATTTGTGAAACTTGCGAAGGACCCCATCATGCATCACCACCTAGAAGAAATGTCTCCCTTGAAACAACATTTGGTTCAAACTATCCTTCGACTACCACGTTGAGGCATCACCATGGCCAATACGGTTACACATCACCTCTACCTATGAGTCTCCCCACTAAGAATCCTCCATCTACTGCATCAAATATGATTGTACTTTCATCTAAAACAAGAAACCTCCTCCACCAACCACCCCCGTATCTAGGTGTGTAGCTTATAACTGCTTAAATTTCCTATAATAATCTCCAAACTCTCAAACAATAACCCTTTATGATTTTATACTCAGTGCATCATCCATGACATTAACTTCCCCTAAGGTGTAGAATATCTCAAAGTTATAGCCTTGGATAAACTCCATCCACATCCTTTTTCAAAAATTTCATGCTAATAAAAAATATAATTTAAGCTCTTATGATTGGTAAAGGCCACAAAGAATTCTCTGATATGGTAGTTTCACCAAATCTTTAGTGCAAACACAACCACCTCTAGCTCCAGATCATATGTGGAATGGTTATACTCATGGAGATGTAACTACATAGACCCATAAGAGATCACCAACTTCTATTTCATCAATATGAATATCAATTTTAAACAATAATTGTCATAAAAAACCTCAAACACCACCCCTATACTGAAAATTGAAGCATCAAAACACTTATCAATCTCCCCTTTAGGTAGTAAAATGTTGTATGACATTGATTAGTCTAGATAAATTTCTAGTCCTTTATATTAATAGATATAAATAAAGATAAAATATAAAAGAAATTAAACATGAATCTCCAGTAATATCCCTCGATACAAATTAAAATATGAACCTCAACCATATTCTTGGGTTCCTTCCAAGAAACAACTACCTCGATCATTGAAGAGTCTACAACCACAACCTACTCAGACACCACATGCCCAAGGAAATGAACCTTCCATATCCAAAACTAACACTTGGATAAATTTCCATTGAGTTGGTGGCATTAAACGACATACAAGATATCTTTGAGATGATCAGCATGCTCCTCCTCAGACTTTTATTAGAACAATATTTCATTGATGAACACAGCTACAAACTAGTCCAATAACTCATAGAACATGGATTTTATGATCTCCATGAACACATCGGGTAAATTTATGAAAATGAATGAAATAACCATGAACTAAAAGTTCCCATACTTTCATCGGAAGGTGGTATTTAGGATATATTCCTACTTTACCCTCAACTAATGATATTCAAACCACAAATATATCTTAGAAACCCATATAGATCCCCTTAGTTGGTTAAAAATATCTTTGATACTGAGAAGACGGTAAATATTATTGATTATCACATAATTAAGCCTTCTGTATTCTACATGTAGCCTTAGACTACCATTCTCCTTCTTAGAGAAAAAACATCGGATCACCCCATAGTGATGCACTGGCCCGAATAAAACCTTTCTGCATTAGGTCATCTATTGGAATAACCAACTCCCATAAATCATAGGTTATTATCCGATAAGGGTCCATTGAAATCAAAGAAGTTATCAAGTATAAATATATCACAAACTTAACATAATATTGAGGAGGTAGTTTCACAATCACCTCAAGAAAGATATACAGAAATTCCTTGATAATCCTAGGAGCCTCCACCATCTCAGCGCCCACTGAATTTTCTAAACAATATTTCATTAGGGAAAGAAGGGGCTCCACATTCCTAATTCACATCCTATAACCCCATTATATAATTAAAATTTAACATTGACCATCCACAAATGAGAACACAGCCTTATTTTAGAATAAATTGATAACCACACATATAGAATACAACCAATCAATGTCTAGGATAGCATCATACAATTGTATCTATAGAAATAAGAGATCCATGCATGATGAATACTACCACATCATCATATTATACCCCCATCACACATAAAAAAATAAGGTATGGCCTATAACTATCATAATCAACACTAGGGGCATTGGAATACTCTTCGAGTTTAGTCTTAATACATGGACTGAGGTGGGTGAAATAAAAGACTTTGAGGCTCCTAAATCAAACAAGATAGAAACAAGGGTAGAGGGTAAGTTAATCATACCTATAATGATCTATAGAACCTATGGAACTGAAACATCCATGGCATGAAACGATACACACTCATCTCCTCTACCTTACTGCTAGTTTCCAACTCTATGGAAACGCTCGAGCATAGCTCCTTGAGGATTATTTTCATAATGGGGTAGACCCCTGTCATCTATATATCCCATTGACTATTGAACAAGTGTTATAAGCCTCTACTACTATTTTGGATGTGCCTAACCACCCAAACCTAACCACCCTCCATAAGTATTCAGGTACTAAGACTAACAGTGACCAAAAAATCACAAGAATGGAAATCCCTTGGTAGATTCCTGGGAACCAATTTCCCTATAAAAATGCAAGTCTAGTAGCTATGACTGACTCCCTGCTAGTTAAAACCTCAAAGGACTTAGAATATGAGATCTACTACTAACAACTCTTCTCCTCGAGGAACCCTGATAGCTCCTCTCTGATAATAGAATCCCTTAGAAGTTAATATTCTCGATAAACTCCACCTTATTATCTACTTACATATATAGTAGAAATGTAAATGGAGTAACTGTATACTGGATAGATGGGAAGAGTTCTTCCTCAATATGTTTCACATGGGAGTCCTCATTAGGAAAAATATCAAAGGTGAAAAGAAAAAGATCCTTAAAACTGATCCTAAGCTTTCACAAAGACATACTTACCTATTGAATAGAAAACGGTTCCTTACACTTCACTATCTTTATGTTAGATGATAGGAAATCCATTTAGAACTTCTAGAAATTTTTCTAGGAAACATATTCCTCCTTTAAATATCTAAGATATAGTTCCCAAAACTGACATGAAACAATCCTTATCTAACTAACTTCTAGTGGAACCCAGTACTCTGACCAGGAACGAATCAAATAGAATGTGATCTCAAGCTCCTCTAACTAAATCTCTATCTCCAGATCAAAGAGTATTCCCTCATACTTCACCAAATCTTTCTACTGAAATGCATGAAATTTTTATTTTCACTGATTTCCCTCCTTATCCAGATCAACCCTCCAGCAATAAACCATGTCATCTTTTTAAACCTCTACTATATGAGATGCATGTGAATGAAGACATAGATCCATAACTAAAAAACAAGGAGAAACTCAAATCCTGATAGCATGGAATCTTATTAAGGATAATTAAATTAATTCATTTAAATTTCCCAAGATCGCCCAATTCAAACATGAACACAAATAGTCATGATTCGTGTACCTCTCCTAGGTCTCTATTCTATGAGCAACATCACCACACTTGTTCATTCATTAGACTTGGGTTCCTTGCATCAGATCATGGGGCTCCCGAAAATTTTGTGTTCTAGTAGGTCCCCCTAGACTATGTCACATACCAAGATCAAATGATATTGTTTCCCTAACAACACATGTAATCATCATAGTTCCTAACTCTAAACTACATTGTATCTCTCAACATCAACCTTTGATACCACTCTTCCATGACCCCATCCCTCAAAAAGTTCCCCTCCTAAGCTGATAATGAAGGAATAGAGATGATGAACCTTAAGTCCCACCTTCAGTAGGCACCGGGTTAGAGAATAGCACTTAGGGTATGAAAATATAACATGTGGAATGTATTAACCCCAATTATAGAATTAATATTGAGATATTTAATAAAAATAAATAATAAAATCCATCACATAAAAGAAATTTGAAACCCAGTACCATCCCACAATGCATGTATTAAGTAAAAAAATAAAAAGAGAGTCTCTTATAAAATACCAAAAGAAAGTCTAAGGTAACAAATAAGAAAAAACACTAATTTCTAGTCTAGTAATATCCAGCTCTATCCCCAATGTCCTCTTAGAAACTTGAAGAAGAAAAAAATTAATTATTTAGGGTGATCAGAACATGTATACTCATAAGGATCATACTGAGGGAATCCCATGTGCATGTGAAAGAGAGAATAATAATTCACCAGTGGAAAAATTCTATAACCAACATGCACCTAGATAGGTCAACTAACCAATATCATCCTCACCATAGCACTCTCAACAAATAATGCATTCGATGAAGTAATATAATAATAATCATATCAATAAAGGACTTAATGCACCACTTTCCCACTAATTTTATGCTCTCACTCCCCAATGTCATATGTATCGGCACTCTCATCCCTTCTATAGTAACCATGAATGAAAACACTAAGGCATCCACATCATACCATACACCATGTGCAACATGTCATCACATCCATATCCTCCTATAACAACCACCATATAACTATAATAGTAGGGTATCATGAACATGAAGGACGTAAACCTCATTACCTCATCCTAACATGCATGAATCCTAGTGTAAACCATCACATCCTATCATAAATAACCACTACTAGTTAAATTTTTAATTCTATCCATCACAAATCATGAATATCAATCTCTCCTAGAAGATAGGGTAGGAAAGAGGGGGTGGCCATCTATTTATCCTCACAACCATGGATGTTTGGGAAAAACACTCGGAACCCAAAAAAATTGGGCATCGGTGTAAACATGTGACTCAGGTGGAATTCCTTGAGAAATAACATAAAATTACATGATAGATAAATAACACTCAATCCCAACCTGGGGGTTTACAATATGGGTTCCAATATATCTCACCACATCACTACAAGGTCTCATAACCTCCGCCACTACTATTTCTACATCGAAATGCAACACGCCACACAAAAAATACATAATCAATACATATTCCATATTATATTTCAAAGAAACCCATTTCCATATTTTTTTTAATTACTAATAGTCTTATTTTATCCATCCCTTTCCCTTCATATTAAAAATATATCCACTTTAGCCACTGTAACACCCCAATATTTGGAAACATTTTTTTCAAATAAATTTAATATTTTAAATATTTTAGGTTTCATCCAAAACCAATTTAATTTTTCATTACACAAAAAACTAATTAAATGTCTAATTACACACAACACCAAGTTAATATTTCACTACATGCAGTACTGGGTTAGCTTGCGTTATAAACAACACTGAGTTTTAACAAAATCATGATATATTATATAGTTATTTAAACATGACTATTATAACATATCCATTAAACATAGAGATGTAAATTTGAATTAATACTTTTTAAATATTAATTATAATAATTTTATACAAATAAAACATATTGATAAAAGGTACTTAAATTTTTAAAAAGTCTTTATACGCTTCGAAAATACTATTTTCTAAAAAAATGTTTTTTATTTTTTTTATACGCAATAATAAAATTAATTTTTAATACTTTTAGAAAATTAATCTTATAAAAAAACTTGATTTTTAAAATAATAATATTAAAATTATCTTAGGGTGAATTTTTGGTATTTTTCTGAAAAATTTCATTTTTTGATAAATAGTGAAAAATATTGAATTTTAATTTGAGATGACTTTTTATTTAATTTATTTATGAAGTTAAATTATATTTTAACTTGGTTTTAAAGTAATATTATTTCAATTTTACATTCATTAATATAATTTATTTCATTATAATCATTTTCATATTGAATTTTATATAACAATTTTGTAAACTTTTGGACATTTTCTCTTTAAAAACCTGTTTTCTCGTCGCGTTTGCGGGATTAATTTTAAATTAATTATTTACATTTCAGTAAATTAAATTTGAAACAAATTATTATATATTTTTAATAAACATAATTTACAATTTATAATAATTTCAACTTAATTTTTGAACAAAATGAATAATGAAACGGTAAAAAATAATTATCATGGTTAAGGTAAAAATAGATTTACTATGGGGTTAAACTAGAAGATAAGGGTTAGGAATGACCAACCAAATTTAAAATCACCCATTGTATATCCATATTTATAATTTATCCCTTATAGGTTCTATAATGACCCATTTTTTAGGCTTTTTTCATGATAACAACGTGGGTATGATATAATATTTTCAAAAAATTACAAGTGTGTCACTCGCCTCACTTATAAAAGGCCACCACCTCTCCTCTCATCTTTACACCTTAAACCCATTTTGGTTCAGAAAATACCTAAAAAAATTTATTAATAAATTCTCTCCCATAATCTTAGAATCCTTATTTTGGACATTAATCCAACCAAGGATGTATTTTAGTGAAAACCTAAATAGGATACCCGAAGAAGAGGTAACATTCATCAATGAGAATTTTTGTTTTATTTATTCCTCTACATCCTTAAAATATTATTATAAAATGATAATATAATAAAAAAATTATATTCCATATACTGAGATGTTTTTATGTTAAGTTATTTACCTATAACCATCTTCACTTAATTCAAATGGGTAACAAAATAATCATTTGTGTGTACGGAGGACTACCGCCTTGTAAACCGATGTCATTCGTTTTTCCATTAACACATATAATGGTTGAAAATAATGATATTTTTATTGTTTATATATGATATTTATGATATTTTTATACTTATGGAATTATAATATCACACATTCTTTAATTCTTTCTATTTTTATGGAATACAATAATGTCACTTGTGTGTATAGTGGACTAGCACCTCGTGAAGCATTGTGATTCGTTCATGATTTAAATGGAATGTAATAAGGATGGGTTTAATAAAAATATGAGATATATATGAAATAAAAATTATTATTTACTCATAATATATCATTTACCTTAATTTATTTCAATTCAACAAAAAAATGTAAACATCATTCATGCGTAAGTATGGCATACCATCTCTACTAATGGTGCATTTAATTTTTTTATCTCTAAATATTATGAATTGTTATAAAAACATATATACTGAATATATATGATATTTATATTATTTTTAAAATTATTTATATTATGAAACCATGATTTAATTTATAGGACCAAAAATAACAACACAAAATATATAATAAAAACAAAGTAGTTATTACCTAAAATGTGACTTTAACATGGAATTGTTAATAAACAAGTAATAAAATGTATTAGAAAACCATATATGGAATTATATTCATGAATATGGTTTTTAAATATATTTATAATAAACTTATATTTATTATATAGTAGGTTTTAACATGTATGAAGTAATTTAATACTTAAGGTAACGAATTTCCGTCTCACTTTTTTACATTTGTGAGACACATGCCATACTCACCACCTATTTATTTTATGTGGTGTATATACTTAATATTAATGTAATTTTTTATGATTATAATTAAAATTATTTTTATTTAAATATCCATTTTATGATCTCTCTTTTATGGGGTTTATGGTTCAAATGTTCACAAATCGATAAGGGATGTTTGTCTCAATTTGCCTTCTTTGGGACATAAGTTACGTTATACACATATCCTCTTATAAGATGTGTATATACAACCCCTTTGAAATGTTATGCCATAAATATCATTATTTTAATTTTAATTTATTTTCATTTAATGTTATTATTTCATGGGCATTATGAATCAAAGTTACCAAAGTGGTAAGATTTTTATGTTACAATCTCAAAGTTTTTTAGGATTAGTAATGATTATGCTTAAAATGATAAAATATTATAATATATATCTTTAGAATCTCACGTATTTTATTCTCATATTTTTATGTCTTGAGAATAAAATTGTTTTCCTTCATTTTCCTCTCTTTATGTACTCGAGAGTTCAAAATAATGTTTTTATGAAAAATCGTCTTTTCAATCAAAAACTCTTTCTTCCAAAACCATTTTTCCTAATATGTTTTCAAAAATGTTTTAAAAAAATTATTTTCAAAGGAGAAAGGATACTTTCCTAAAGAAATTTTTTAAATAATTTTTAAATCTTCATTTATAATTTTTCAAATTTTATTTTCAAAAAAAGTGATTTGTAAAATGTTATATGTTTTAAAAAGTGTTTTCAAAGAAAATTTATCTTCCTCGAGAAACATTCAAAGTAATTTGTATTTCAAAATAATTTTCAATATTGATGAATCCTTTGATGTAACTTATGATTTACTAGGTATATTATCCAATTATACAATTATTATTCTTTCTATGAATGGTTTATAATGAAAATATGTTTATGAAACTTGTTTCTCTTCCAAGGGTAATACCATGAAAAAATGATTATGAAACCTATTTCATTTCATGTGATATGATATGATGAATGTTTTATGATCTTGTGGAACATAAATGTATGATTTTCATTATTTTGTGGGTGGGACCTATATCTCCCTCCAATTAATTTGGTAAATATTTATATCTCATGTGATCAATAGGACTGGAATATAGAGTGAACTCAGTTCTGTAAGGAAATTTTCCCGCTATGATGATCTTGGGAGTGAACCTTTAATACTATGATGTTATGTGTAGACCTATATTTCATGTCCATAATGTTATGCATGAACCAAATTTCATGTTCACAATGTTATGAATGTACATGTATTTCATTTCCATAATGTTATGCATGGACCTATATTTCATGTCCATAATGTTATATGTGGACCTGGTTGTAAGTCCATAAGTTTATACGATGGATTTATTTCTAGTCCTTAACATAATGAGTGAAAATGTTTCTATTTATACATGTTCACAATTTTATAAGTTGATTTTTATGCCAAAACTTTATGTATTATTCCAATTTTACACTCTCATGGATCTTTTTCTTTGATTTCTTTATGAATCATGTATTATAAACTACCATGTTTTATGCCTACCTGTAGATTATGATATTTGTTTTCCAGGGTATGGCTTTCAAATGTTAATATCATGTTCTCATAAATTTATGCTCATATAATACTTATTTGATCATTGATATCTCACTTTCTTACCCTTATAAAGAATCTAAGCTCACCCTTTCTTATGTTTCCTTTCCCTAGGTTTTGAATAAAGTTTTTAAGTAGGGAATTTTTGTGAATCTTACTAAAGTGGAAGTTATTTATGGGAGATTTTGAAGGTATTTCACCAAGTTGGAATATTGTGTACCTAGTCTCTAATGGCACTAAACTATTATGGTCCTCATGTATGTGTTTGTGTAATGTATTGGATATTCATCTAAAAATATGTAGTATCCATGTATAAGAATCCTAGATAAATATAGTTGGTATCAGAGGATATGTTTAGTTAACCTTTGGAAACTTGGATGAGAAAACTTTATTGAGAACCCTAGTGATATTTCTAATGGTGTTTCAACAGATGTCTCTAAGGATAATTCTAAAGATGAGTCAGAGTATAGGAAAATGCCATGTAATTTTATTAAAGGATAGAGAAAGTGGTTTCCAAGAAATAACATCCCTATATGGATACTAAAAGTGGATGTGACTCTAGAATAGAGATACCTATGATAAATAACTTCGAAAAGGGTGCGCTGAGCTTGACTCGATCATCACATGGTGTATAACAACAGGACTTGTTGCACACATGGTTTCACACTCCCAATGGATACTCTTTGGAAATTCACAAACTCTTTATTAACCATCCTGAAGTATTTAAATAGATGATGACTATGAATGAGCTATTATAAACCTAAGGTGTCATAGATTAAAAATATGGTGTCATGATTTAAACACCGTATAAGTGATTCATCATCTTTATATGGTTCTCTACTATGATTATTGTTTCTTACACTATTCTTTTTTGGTTTTAGTCAATGTTTGGAACCCTAAGGAACCAAGTTAATGTTAAATGCAACAAATAATGCAATTATTGTCTTCCTGAGAAACCGAATGTTATGGGAGATGATATGAAAAACCTCATTTATATGCTCACACAACCTTCTCAAGATATGACTCATGATGGAATTTTTAATTATAAAAGGAGACAAAAATGTTCTGTTGAGTCCTTCATTATAAAACTCCCACATTATTTTAATGGTTCTACTAGTCTTCTAGTTGTTGAGAAATGGATCAGTACCAATGAAAAATATTTTCCATTATCCAATGTTTAGACCATGAAAAATTCATTTTGGTTGTCTACGATTTGAAATGTGAGGAAAATCAATGGTGTAATCTTACTAAGAATACAATGAAATGAGAATAAATTGACTCCATGAATTAGGATGAGTTTAAAATCCTATTTTTAAATAATAACTTTCTCTATATTATTTGTACAAAAATAGAGAAGGAATTACTCAATCGTAAGGAGAAGGAAGATAAATCAATCGGTACTTATGAACCAAATTTTATGAGACTTGTGAGGTATTATTTGGGTATTATAATTCATCCTAAAAGTATGTTTTAATGATTCATTAGTGGCTTGAAACCAAATATCTAAAGGTAAATGGCCATAAGGGAATTTGGATTCTATAAATAAATTGTTCAATGTGAAATAAAAGCGGAAATAGAAGTGGGAAACCATCTTGCTTCTAGTGATAAGAAAATAAAAATGGGGTTCCATGGAAAACCGAGTGATATATCACATTGAGGGAGTTTCAAACTCCTACTTTCAAAAATTGTGGGAAGGATAACTTAGGTGAGTTCTTGAAAGGAATAAAGAGTTGTTTCAAGTTTTTGAATCCTAAACATCTAGAAAAATAATATATAAGTGATGTGAAGATGCCAGTCAATGAAATAAATGGAGAGAGAGCTCAAAACAATGCACCATCAACACTTCAGTATTTCATGTGAAATGATTTTAGGAATTACGTGAATCAATTCCCCAGTACAAGAAATAATGTGGATGATAAGCCATTGTATCCTCTAAAGACAAAGGAAAAAAAGGTAAATCTTATACAATCATAATGGATAAATTGAATCATGATAATTAGGGTACACTTATCCCCCACCTATTTGGGAATTTTATGTTTTATTTTGTATAAATGAGTCCAATGAAAATTTTATTATTCATCCTTTAGTGAAAATTCATGTGATTATCTCTCTCTAAATTGATTCTAGAATATTGAAATCACATTTTATATTTTATCAGTACAAGGATGAACCCAAGCTTCCAATGAATTTTTTTTGTCTAAGATAAGATCTTATATAAGGAATAAAGGATGAATTAACATTTGGAAGTGTATATGAATCCATATAATATTAACATAAAATTTATGGATACCATCATTAGGTTTATGATTTTAAGGTTGGTTATAAGTTCAAATTCATTGAAACTTCTTTTGAGGGTTTATGTGATGGAATTTTATCAAGATTGTCGATATTTTAAGAGACATTTGTTGTAATACAACCCATTGGTTTCATATATGTTTTAGTGAAAAGTTATTTAATGAGGAATGACTTTTATGGAAATATAATTAAAGGTATTTATAACCTTTATGGATTATCTTATATTTGATTTTGATGTAATTATGGGTTGTATTTTATCACCGTATGATGTCAGCACACTTTGTTACTACCATAAAATATTTCTCTCTGGAACCTCTTGCCAGAATATATATTAAGGAAGCGGTAAGTTTTCAAGGGGTACCACATTCAATTTTATCTACTCGAGACAATAATTTTACCTCAAAGTTTTGGTGAATTATTCATAAATATATAGATAAAATGTTTCATTTCAGTGTTGGGTATCATCCTTAGACAAATGATCAATTTGTGGGAAAAAATCAAACCATATAGAATATTCTAAGATCTTTTCCTATGGATTTGAAATGTGGTTGGGATCAACACCTTACTCAAGTTGAGTTTTCTTAAAAAAAAAATATTTCACTTGAGCATTCATATGGTTCCCTATAAATACCTTTATGTAAATAAGTGTAAAACTCCAATGTACTAGAATGTAGTTGTATAAAGAAATCTATTGGAACCCGAGAATCCTGACAAGATGGCAGAGAAGGTTAAAATACATTCAGAAACATTCAAGGGCATCACAAAGTTGACAAAAATTTTATAATAATATTCATCAACATGATCTTGAATTTTAATTTGGTGAGAATATCTTTTTATGAATTTCTTCATAGAAGAAATGAGGGTAAACTAGGCCCTAAGTATATCAGTCCATTTGAAATACTTGATCATATCAAGATAGTGACCTATTATTTGGTGCTTCTACCAAACCAATTTTAGGTTTATAATGTGTTCCATGTACCTATCCTGATGAATTACATACCCGATTCATCATATGTACTAAACTCATGGGTCATACCACAGGAGCACGATATTTCCTATGATGAATAACCGGTAGAGATTCTGGATCAAATAGAGAAAGTCATATGAAATAAGACCACTCACATGGTGAGTGTTTTGTGGTGAAACCATCAGCTTAAAGAAGCTACATGGGAACCATAAGATTTAATGAGGCATAAGTTCCTTTTTTGGGTACCAAAGTAGTGAATTTCGATGGTGAAATTCATTTTAAGAGGGGTAGAATGTAACACCCTCATATTTTGTGAAATATATTTTTTCAAATAAATTTAAGCTTTTTGATATTTTTTGTTACACACAACAAAAATTTAATCTTGTGTTACATGAAACACCAATTTAATCTTAATTTAGACACAACACCAAGTTAATCTTGCACTACACGCAATATTGGGTTACCTTTCTTTACACACGACACTAGGTTTTAACAAAACAAAAATATAATATATAATTATTTAAATAAGACCGTTATAACCTAGTCATTAAACATAGAGATAATAATGGTAATAAATAATTTTTAAGCATTAATTTTATTGTTTTATATAAATAAAACATATTTATAAAAAGGTACTTAATTTTTAGAAAAGTCTTTATTTTCTTTGAAAATATTGCTTTCTAAAAAAATGATTTTTATTTATTTTTGTAAATAATAATAAAATTAATTTTTGATAAATTTAGAAAATTAATTTTATAAAATAAACATAATTTTTTAAATTATAATTTCAAATTTATATTAGTATGAATTTTTGGGATTTTTCTGAAAAGTTTCATTTTTTGATGAAGAGTGAAAAATATTGAATTTTAATTGAAACTTCATTTTCATTTAATTTTTTTGTGAAGTTAAATTATATTTTAAATTGATTTTAAAGTAAAATTAGTGAAATTTTACATCCATTAATCCAATTTAGGTCATTATAAACAATTTCATATTGAATTTTGATAAAAAAATTTGTAAACATTTGGATGTTTTCTCTTTAAAAACATATTTTCTCGTCACATCTACATTATGAATTTTAAATTATATTTTTAAAATTTTATGAATATAATTTGGTAAAATGGATTCCATATTTATAAATATTATAATTTATAATTTATAATAAGTTTAACCTAATTTTTGACCAAAATTAATAGTGAAAATGGAAAAAATAATTATCATGGTTAAGGTAAAAATGGATTTACCAGGGGTTAAACTATGAAGATAAGGATTAATAATGACCTAAAAAATTTAACAGAACCCATTTTATGGCTATATTTATACCTTAAACCTTCTATGTTTCATAACATTCCATTTTGGATTATTTTTCCATGACAAAAATTTGGTTATGATTTAATCTTTTAAAAAAATTACAAGTGTGCCTCTCATCTCCCTTATAAATGGTCACCCCCTCTAATCTCCTCTTCAAACCGTCAAACACTTTTGGATCATCCTATAAATTACCAAATAACTTTTAAACTTCCCTTATATCATCCTATAATCGTTATTTTTTCCATAAATCCCACCAACTAAGGCTTTTAGTGAAAACCTATGGAAGATACCCGAAGAAGAGGTAATATTTATCAATGAGAATTTTGTTTTATTTATTTCTTAGCCTCATTAAATTATTATTATAACATTATTATGTAATAAACTCAGTATTGTAACACCCCGAGCTTCTATGATACGCTTCTCATTCAATAATGCAATAGCTTGCATTGTACGCAACTTCGAGTTCTAACACACCGCAACTAATCAAAGTAGTCATTATGAATAGTAATACCCACTTTTTAAAATTATAGAAATGTTATATTTCAAAATGGACTTCATTTTTGTATTCTTAATATCAAAATTATCCTAAGTTAAATTTTTTGTAATTTTCTAAGAACTTCCATTTTTTTATGAATAGTGAAAAATACTTAAAAACAACTTTTTTAATCAAAATAATTTATAGTGATAAATTATACTATTGAGTGGTTTTAGAGTATAATTAGAATATATTTTTACCATTTTATCCAATGGTGTTCATTAGAATTAATTTCACTCTGAAATTGGACATAAACAAATGTCAATCTTTTGATATATATTGTTTCTTAAAAACACGCTATTTGTTGTGATAGCGGGAATTACTTATAAAATTAATTAATGCAACTTATATGTTTGGAATTTTGTAAAATAGACATCATTTTTGAATTCGTAATATCAATTATATCTTAGGGTGAAATTTTGGCATTTTTCTGAAAAACTTCAATTTTTGATGAATAGTGAAACCACTAAGTGGTAGTTAAATAACTGATTTTTCGTTTAAATGAAATATTACCACTTATGTGTTTTGATTTTCAAAAATCCGACATACATGGTTTTCATTAGGAAGTAAAATGTGGTTCAATGGGATGGAAATAATTTTTTGGTGAATAGTAACTTTTTAGTTTAATTCATCGCGATTAAAGGTAATTAGTGAAATTTAAGGTAAAAATGATATTATTAAAATATGAAAATACCTTTACACTTGTGCTACACCTATTGGATGTGTCCTGGACGACCAACAAAATCCATGGGTCAACTTGGGGACCTCATGGAGCCACTTTGGTAGGAAAATGACATAAATAACTTTTATTTAAAGTTAAAATAAAAATGTCAAAAACATAAGTTTTTTTACTAAAACAATATTTAAATGGGGTTATACAAGTCATATTTTTGACTATAAATATTCATTATAAATCCATAAATAATTCCTACATCATGATAATTTTTTATGATTTTTAGACATTAAATAAATTAAATTATTTATGACACCATGATGATGCATCGATTACCTCATTAATTAACGATTTTAATAAAATGGAAGGATAATGTAAAATATAATCATTAAAATTGTCAAAAACCTATTGGATGGGTATATTTAGAACCCTTATCACCTTATCCTTGAAATATATAATTGTGGGACCTCTAAAATCCGAAACGTATCTCATAATAATGTAACATTTCATTACTTTCCAAGAGTGCCCCTCTTCTCCTCTTATAAAAGGCCCCCACCACTACCACCTTATTTACCCCTTCAAGACATTTGGCTCAGCCAACATCCACCCAAATACTCCCCCAACTTCCCTCCCTTACTCCTAGAAGCCTCACCTTGGGCAGAAGTCTTCCCAAGGAAGCCTTTGGCTCAAATCAAAAATAGTTACCCGATTTTAAGGTAATGTCTTCTCTAATGTTGTTTTGTTTTATTTTGCTTCTCCAACCCCTTAAACTCTTTTTATTCCCTTATTTTGTAACAAAACCAGTATCTAAAATATACTAGTATGTTCTTATGATAAGGATTTGGTTTACACTTACACACACCTTCGTCTAATGGTTAAAGAACATATCGTTTCTGTGGATGGAGAATTTTTGCCTCACGAAACGATGATTGTTCAACACTCAAATAACACCTTCAAAGGTGGCCATTAAGATGTCACTATATTTATACATGATATATAATATCTTTATGTTTTACTTAAGGTTCTGTATTTTTCATTTATGGCATACCTTTATTGTTTCCATTATGGGTAAACGCGATATTTTCATTTTAGGAAGTGCGGACTACCGCCCCCTCAAAGTGATTTGAATCGTTAATACCATATGGGGGATGTATAAAGGATGGAGTAAATGATATTATATATGATATTATACTGGAATTATAATATACCTTTATATCATTATGATTTCATTAAATACGAAATAGAAATGAAAGTAGCGTTCATGCGTACGTACGGCTTACCGTCTCCATGAACGGTGCATTTCATTTCTTACCTCTAAACGTTATGGAATATTATAAATGCATGTATAGACTGGATATATATGAGATATATGATATCTATATCATGAATATAATTCTGGATATAATGGATATATCACCACATGAACAACTTTTAATTATAAGAATTTTATTTTTTGACTCAAGTACCTAAGATCAAAAAAACGACCGTTATAAACTTAAATAATTACATAATGTTCATGACATGGTAATAAGTGATATAAAAGGAATAATGAACTTGAAAAATGTTCTTAAGAAGGTAGAGATTAACTCTAGTTTATTATTCAGGAGATCAAAGAACGGTCGAGTGAATTCGGACACGAGGTAAGGGAATTTCTTAACCCAATTTCCATTCTTTGGGTTAATCTCCTACTTTCAAAATATGTCATGATATTATTATTTACTATCTTGTATTTGTACTTTCTTTATGTGTACTTATAGTGAATACACATAATAGACCTATTTTATTTAAAAATGATCTTTGTAAGGGAATTTCTTAACCAATTTCCATTCTTTGGGTTAATCTCCTACTTTCAAATTATATCATGATATTATTATGTCTTATCTTATATTTGTACTTTATTTATGTGTACTTATAGTGAATACACATAATAAATCTATTTTATTTAAAAAATTATATTTTTAAGGGAACTTATTAACCCAATTTCCATTCTTTTGGTTAATCTCCTACTTTCAAATTATATCATTATATTATTATGTCCTATCATATATTTGTACTTTCTTTATGTGTACTTATAGTGAATACAAATAATATATCTATTTTATTTTAAAAATGATATTTGTATGGGACTTCATTCTCAATCTCCTTTCATTGAGTCATATTTTGTTTTATACAAAACCTTCTTTTATACGGTGTATAAACCCCTTTGACTTTTACGTTTATCCAAAAGGAATCTTTTTTATACGAAGCGTTTTACTAAACGACAAAAGGGAATGTTTTTATCATACGTATGCGGCGAAAACGACTTCTCCGCCGTCGTGACCATTATTTGAGTTTCGGCTTCCTCTACAAGCCATATCTTTTTAAAATGAAAAATAAATACAAAGTTTTAATTTTCTTTAATTTTGGTATTGAAAATGGTTTTGAAAGTGTTTTTATTACATCAATGTGTTGTATTGATATCTTGTGATTGAAATGTGGAAATGTTATGTTTCCTTTATGCATGTTTTATGTGATACGATTATGTTATGGTTTATGATATGTTTAAACCTATTCATATGAGGAATGCATTGGACTTAATAAGTGACGGTTGGAGCCCGCTATAGCTCCTCGATGCATCGGTAGGTCTCATGAGACAAACTAGTGTCTTGGCACGAGGCCTTGACAAAATCTTATTTGTGGTCTTGGCACGAGGCCTTGACTACGTGGTTATGATAGTCTGGCATTATGCATTCCATTATTATGAAAGTGGTTATTGATATTTCATGTGATTATTTGACCAGTAGAATATCCATGTGAATAAGTAAATGGCATTATCTCATTTTACTTTTGCCATATTATGTTGATGTTCATGTTTAAAAGGCTTTTGTTTTAGTTATACATTGCCTTAAATGTTTATGTTTATTTATTAAAGCTTCCACAATATTGTTATCCTTACTCAGCATCTGAGCTCACCCCTTTCAATGTTTTAATATTTTCCAGGATGTGAAGAAGTATTTTATGAATGACCTGCAGGGATAATCAGAAGAGGATATGAGTGTGGACTCTGGAGACTTTGTTATTGTAGATTTTCACTTTATGATGTAATGTAACATTTATGATTGTATCTAGTGTTTCCAAGGCTACTAAACTAATCGGTCTTTCGAGACTTGATCTTTTGTGATCATGCCAATGTTACGAAGTAATGCACCGACTCTGGGTAGCTGGGGTTGGGGCGTTACAGTTGGTATCAGAGGAAGTTTAGTATTAACCTTGGAAGCTAGATTTAGATAAAATCTGATTAGAGCACATAGCCCAAAGATAGACTTTGAGGATGAGTATAGAAGAACTTCCTAGAATTTTGTTTTTGTAGAGATTTTGTGAGTTTTCTGAGCAATACATCCATTTCTGGATACGAGCAGGTAGAGGCGGCTCTGAAACAGATGTACCTAGGGGTAAAACCCGAAAACACCGCTTTGATCTAGACTCGAACGGGAATTGGTTCACGACAACGGGCCTTGCTGCACTCTTGGTTATGACACTCCCGGGGGATATGCTTAGGATAATTCTCATTTTCTTTACAAACCACTATGAAGGGTTATGAGTATATAATTTCTCAAAGAAAACATTTTTATGATTATGGATTATATCCATAAATAGTTTAATTTATGTTAAGTATTTTACAAGTATGGAATTATGTATTTTGATTCATAAACTAATCTAGTTTATACCATTGTTTAGAAATGGCGCCTAGTGGAAGGAATGGAAACTGTATCAATGCACGCACTCCATGTAGGGATTTCCCTCATACTCAAAATAATTATTGTGGAGTTGGAGATACAACTGGTGCTGATCAACTTATTACCATACTGGGACAACTCACTCAGGTTATGAATAATAACCTTACTCGTATGAAGCACCCTGATCCGCAACGTGGAGGATCAATGTTAGACCGCTTCATGAGGTAACAACCACCAACATTTAATGGGGGTACAAATCCATTAGTAGTTGAGCAATGGATAAACTCCTTAGAGAAAATATTCCACGCCTTGGGGAGTGGCGAAAGGGAGAAGGTTGTCATGGTAGTCTACCGCCTCACTGGAGATTCCAATCAGTGGTGGTCGCTGATTCAAAACACAAAGGAAGATGATGAAGTATCGAATATAGAATGGAGAGAGTTCAAAGATATTTTCTTAGAAAAATACTTTCCACATGACCATCGAGAAGATATGGAAAGGCAATTTCTGATTCTGACACAAAAGGAGGATGAGAATGTCGCAAAGTATGAGGCTAACTTTATAAGGTTAGCGAGGCATGCATCAGATTATATACGTAACCCAATAAGTAAGATTGATCGTTTCTTTGATGGGTTGAAACCATTTCTCCGTCGAGCTTTAGTATCACAATATTTCTCAACATACGAGGATATAGTCTCGTGTGCTATCAAGATAGAAAAGGAATTCTCTAAGTCTTATGACAACAAAGTAAAGCAAGAGAAGAAGAGAACGGTGGAACAAGAGACAGATAAAGGGAAAAAGGGAAAGAAGGATTTTCCATTATGTGATAATTGTGGGAAAAATCACCCTGGTACTTTCCTAAAAGGAATGGGAGTTTGTTACAAATGTGGAGAAAAAGGTCACCAGGCTCGTGATTGTAAGGGAAAGAAAGAGGCTATCAATGTTGAATGCTACAATTGTAGGGAAATGGGTCATTATGCAAATTAAGGTCCTAAGCGTCAGGGAAACTTACCTCAGAAAAGGCCAAGGGATCAAGGACAATATTATGATGTTACTACAGTTGAAGCAGAATAATTAATGTATTGGTGCTTTTGGACTCATGGATTATATTCTGGTTATTAGAATAATGTGATATATACATATAATGATTGTACTGCAGTACATGTTATTTCATTAAGGATTTAATATGATGAAGGTAATCATATTTTTAGTATGTGACAATAAGAGAAACTTTACTTTGTTTGGTGAATCTGATGTTACAATTGATTTTGGAATTTAGAGACCTTTTAGAGAAAGTCTGGACGGAGGTATTTTGGATAACTATAAAGGTTGTAATGGATTAAGTTGATCTTTGGATATTATTGTTTAAGGTTAAAACATTTCTGAAGATTATTTTTGGAATATTATAATACTATAGTTTTAGGAAAAGGACAACCAGCAGGGTGGGGCATAACCCGTCGCATCGGACAAAGATGCAGGAATCGAACCCACAACCATAGTGTGACAGGACTTTATTACCTACCACTAGCCTACAAGAAGTCCCTGGTTACAAAATATTTTTCCTAATCTAAATGGTATATGGTAATATTTAGAACTTTATACAATTAGGATGAATAGAATATTTTTGAGTTCTGTTACCATTTAGAGTAAAAGATGGGTTTGTGGTAAAAATTTAATAAAGAATGAAAGTATACATAATAAGTATGTATATTCCCTTACGTTCTTAGTAAATCTCCTAAATAAATTCCTCAAATTTATAAAAGGTAACTTAAAACAAAAACTTTGCTGGTTAACTTTTGCAACTGGGGATTCAATGACCATTTAACCAATCACAAGTTTGTGATTTTCTTATGGTTAACTTTCTCCTAATCCAGTTTTCTACAACTCTCCATCAGACCTTGATGGTTTGTTTTTATTCCACATCCATATTTTCATAGAATCGTGGTATGGGCTATCTCGGGTGACCTTTGTGCTTCTCTTTCTTTCTTTTAATGTTATATTTTTATTAACCTTATTTCCTATGTGGGTTTTCCACAAAGGTATTTTCTATTTTCAACCACTTATTTTCAAAGAAAATTTTCAAATTGTGAGGATGAAATTTATTGAAGGATGGGAGAATGCAACACCCCGAGCTTCCATGATACGCTTCTCATTCAATAATGCAATAGCTTGCATTGTACGCAACTTCGAGTTCTGACACACCGCAACTAATCAAAGTAGCTGTTATGAATAGTAATACCCACTTTTTAAAATTATAGAAATGTTATATTTCAAAATGGACTTCATTTTTGTATTCGTAATATCAAAATTATCCTAAGTTAAATTTTTTGTAAATTTCTGAGAACTTCCATTTTTTTATGAATAGTGAAAAATACTTAAAAACAACTTTTTTAATCAAAATAATTTATAGTGATAAATTATACTATTTAGTGGTTTTAGAGTATAATTAGAATATATTTTTACCATTTTATCCAATGGTGGTCATTAGAATTAATTTCACTCTGAAATTGGACATAAACAAATGTCAATATTTTGATATATATTATTTCTTAAAAACACGCTATTTGTTGTGATAGCGGGAATTACTTATAAAATTTATTAATGAAACTTATATGTTTAGAATTTTCTAAAATAGACATCATTTTTGAATTCGGAATATCAATTATAGCTTAGGGTGAAATTTTGGAATTTTTCTGAAAAACTTCAATTTTTGATGAATAGTGAAACCACTAAGTGGTAGTTAAATAACTGATTTTTCGTTTAAATGAAATATTACCACTTCTGTGTTTTGATTTTCAAAAATCCTACATACATGGTTGTCAATAGGAATTAAAATTTGGTTCAATGGGATGAAAATAATTTTTTGGTGAATAGTAACTTTTAAGTTTAATTTATCGCGATTAAAGGTAATTAGTGAAATTTAAGGTAAAAATGATATTATTAAAATATGAAAATACCTTTACAATTGTCCTACCCCTATTGGATGTGTCGTGGCCGACCAAGAAAATCTATGGGTCAACTTGGGGACCCCATAGAGCCACTTTGGTAGGAAAATGACATAAATAACTTTTATTTAAAGTTAAAATAAAAATGTCAAAAACATAAGTTGTTTTACTAAAACAATTTTTAAATGGGGTTATACAAGTCATATTTTTTACTATAAATATTCATTATAAATCTAAAAATATTTCCTACATCATGATAATTTTGTTATGATTTTTATACATTAAATAAATTAAATTATTTATGACACCATGATGATGCATCGATTACCTCATTAATTAACGATTTTAATAAAATGGAAGGATAATGTAAAATATAAGCATTACACTTGTAAAAAACCTATTGGATGGGTATATTTCGAACCATTATCACTTTATCCACAAAATATATAATTTTGGGACCTCTAAAATCCAAAAAGTATCTCATAATAATGTAACATTTTATTACTTTCCAAGAGTGCCCCTCTTCTCCTCTTATAAAAGGGCCCCACCACTACAACCTTATTCACACCTTAAAGCCATTTGGATCATACAAACTCCTCCCAAATACTCTCCCAACTTCCCTCCCTTACTCTTAGAAGCCTCACCTTGGGCAGAAGTCTTCCCAAGGAAGCCTCTGGCTCAAATCAAAAAGAGTTACCTGATTTTAAGGTAATGTCTTCTCTAATGTTGTTTTGTTTTATTTTGCTTCTCTAACCCCTTAAACTCTTTTTATTCCTTTCTTTTGTAACAAAACCAGTATATAAAATATACTAGGATGTTTTTATGATAATGATTTAGTTTACACTTACACACACCTTCGTCTAATGGTTAAAGAACATACTGTTTCTGTGGATGGCGAATTTCTGCCTCACGAAATGATGATTGTTCAACACTCATATAACACCTTCAAAGGTGGACATTAAGATGTAACTCTATTTATAAATGATATATAATATCTTTATGTTTTACTTAAGGTTCTGTATTTTTCATTTATGGAATACCTTTATTGTTTCCATTATGGGTAAACGTGATATTTTCATTTTAGGAAGTGCGGACTACCGCCCCCTCAAAGTGATTTGAATCGTTAATACCATATATGGGATGTATAAAGGATGGAGTAAATGATATTATATATGATATTATACTGGAATTATAATATACCTTTATATAATTATGATTTCATTAAATACAAAATAGAAATGAAAGTAGCGTTTATGCGTACGTACGGCTTACCGTCTCCATGAACGGTGCATTTCATTTCTTACCTCTAAACGTTATGTAATATTATAAATGCATGTATATACTGGATATATATGAGATATATCATATCTATATCATGAATATAATTCTGGATATAATAGATATATCACCACATGAACAACTTGTAATTATAAGAATTTTATTTTTGACTCAAGTACCTAAGATCGACAAAACGACCGTTATAAACTTAAATAATTACATAATGTTCATGACATGGTAATAAGTGATATAAAAGGAATAATGAACTTGAAAAAGTTTCTTAAGAAGGTAGAGATTAACTCTAGTTTATTATTCAGGAGATCAAAGAACGGTCGAGTGAATTCGGACACGATGTAAGGGAATTTCTAAACCCAATTTCCATTCTTTGGGTTAATCTCCTACTTTCAAAATATGTCATGATATTATTATGTACTATCTTGTAGTTGTACTTTCATTATGTGTACTTATAGTGAATACACATAATAGACCTATTTTATTTAAAAATGATCTTTGTAAGGGAATTTCTTAACCCAATTTCCATTCTTTGGGTTAATCTCCTACTTTCAAATTATATCATGATATCATTATGTCCTATCTTGTATTTGTACTTTATTTATGTGTAATTATAGTGAATACACATAATAAATCTATTTTATTTAAAAAATTATATTTGTAAGGGAACTTATTAACCCAATTTCCATTCTTTTGGTTAATCTCCTACTTTCAAATTATATCATGATATTTTTATGTCCTATCATGTATTTGTACTTTCTTTATGTGTACTTATAGTGAATACACATAATATATATATTTTATTTTAAAAATTATCTTTGTATGGGACTTCGTCTCAATCTCCTTTCATTGAGGCATATTTTGTTTTATACAAAACCTTCTTTTATACGGTTTATAAACCCCTTTGACTTTTACGTTTATCCAAAAGGAATCTTTTTTATACGAAGCATTTTACTAAACGACAAAAGGAAATGTTTTTGTCGTACGTATGCGGCGACAACGACTTCTCCGCCGTTGTGACCATTATTTGAGTTTCGGATTCCTCTACAAGCCATATCTTTTTAAAATGAAAAATAAATACAAAGTTTTAATTTTCTTTAATTTTGGTATTGAAAATGGTTTTGAAAGTGTTTTTATTACATCAATGTGTTGTATTGATATCTTGTGATTGAAATGTGGAAATGTTATGTTTCCTTTATGAATGTTTTATGTGATACGATTATGTTATGGTTTATGATATGTTTAAACCTATTCATATGAGGAATGCATTGGACTTAATAAGTGACGGGTGGAGCTCTCTATAGCTCCTCAATGCATCGGTAGGTATCATGAGACAAACTAGTGTCTTGGCACGAGGCCTTGACAAAATCTTATTTGTGGTCTTGGTAAGAGGCCTTGACTACGTGGTTATGATAGTCTGGCATTATGCATTCCATCATTATGAAAGTGGTTATTGATATTGCATGTGATTATTCGACCAGTAGAATATCCATGTGAATAAGTAAATGGCATTATCTCATTTTACTTTTGCCCTATTATGTTGAAGTTCATGTTTAAAAGGCTTTTGTTTTAGTTATACATTGCCTTAAATGTTTATGTTTATTTATGAAAGCTTCTGCAATATTTTTATCCTTACTGAGCATTTGAGCTCACCCCTTTCAATGTTTTAATATTTTCTAGGATGTGAAGAAGTATTTTATGAATGACCTGCAGGGATAGTCAGAAGAGGATATGAGTGTGGACTATGGAGACTTTGTTATTGTAGATTTTCACTTTATGATGTAATGTAACATTTATGAATGTATCTAGTGTTTCCAAGGCTACTAAACCAATCGGTCTTTCGAGACTTGATCTTTTGTGATCATTCCAATGTTACGAAGTAATGCACCAACTCTGGGTAGCTGGGGTCAGGGAGTTACAGTATATTCCATATAATTAGATATTTTTATGTTAAGTTAATTACCCACTACTACCTCCCCTTCCATCAAATGTGTTATGAAATCATTGTTCGTGTGTACGGCAAACTACTACCTCACGAACTAATGTCATTCATTTTTTCCATTACCGCCTATCAAGGTTGGAAATAATGACAGTTTTATTGTTTATATATTATATTTATGATATTATTATGTTTCTATAATTATTATATCACACATACCTTCATACTTTCCATTTTTTGGGATTACGATAACATCGCTCGTCTGTACGGCGGACTACCATCTCGCGAAGCAATATGATTCATTCATGATTTACATGAAAGATAATAATGATGGTTTTAATGAAAATATTCGATATATATGGAATAAAAATTAATTTATCATGATAATATATCATTTAAATTTATTTCATTAATATCAAAAAGAAAATGGAAACAATGTTCATGCCTACGTACGGCCTACTGTCTCCACGAATGATGCATTTCATTTTTTTTTATCTCTAAATATTATGGGTTACTCTAAAAACATATATAATAAATATTTATAATATTTATATCATGTTTAATATTACTTATATTATGAAATAATGATTTAATTATGTGGACCAAAAATAATAAGACAAAACATATAAGAGAAACAATGTAGTTATTTCCTGAAACCTGACTTTAACATGAACTGTTAATAAAGGGATAATAGATGGTCATAAAAATCATATATGGTATTATATATATGAATATGGTTCCTTAATATATGCATAATAAACTTATGATTATTATAAATTATTTAGTAATGTGTATGAAGGAATTCAATACTTAAGGTAAAGGATTTCCGTCTCACTTTTTACTTCTCTAAGACACATGCCATATTCACCACATATTTATTTTATGTGGTGTATATAATTCCCATGAATGTATTTTATGATTATTATCCTTAAATTTATGTCAATTTATATATCCATTTTATGATATCTCTTTTAGGGGTTTTATAGTTCAAATGTTAACAAATCGATAAGGGATTTTTATCACAATTTGTCTTCTTTGGGACATAAGTTATGTTATTCACCTATCTTATTATATGAGGTGTATATACAACCCATTTGACAAGTTATATCATGAATATAATTATTTTAATTATATTTTAAGTTTCATTTAATCTTATTATTTCATGGGTCTTATGAATCAAATTTTCTAAATTGGTAAGAGTTATATGTTGCAATCTCATCATTTTTTAGGATTGTTTATGATTATACTTAAAATAATGAAATATTATGATCCATATCTCCAAAAACTCATGAATTTACTTTTCCTATGATTATTTAATTATAATAAATTTTTTCCTTTATTTTACTCTCTTTATATTCTCAATATTTCAAAATAATTCTATTATGAAAAATCATCTTTTCAATCGAAAAATATTTTTCTTCCAAAACAATGTTTTCTAAAAATGTTTTCAAAAATGTTTTAATTTTTTTTTCAATTTGAAATAATATTTTCCTCAATAAATGTTTTAATTTTTTTTAAAGATTCCTTTATAATTTTTCAAATTTTATTTTCAAATAAAATAATTTCCAAAATGTTCTATGATTTAAAATTTGATTTTCAAAGAAAATTTATCTTCTTCAAGAAATATTCCAAGTGATTTATCTTCCAAAATAATTTTCCATATATGATGAAATACTTTGATGTAACTTATATTTTACTGGGGATATGAACCAAGGATACCATTCTTATTCTTTATCTGAATGGTTCTTGATGATAAGACATTTATGAAACTTGTTTCTCTTTTGAGGGTTATAACATGACAAAATGCTTATAAATTCCATTTCATTTCATGGGTTATAATATAATGAATGTTTTATGTTATTTTTGAAAACATATGTATGATTTTTATTATGTGATGCATGGTACCTATAACTCTCTCCAATTCATTTGGTAAAGATTTATATCTCATGAGATAGACAGGGCTGGAATGGAGAGTGAACCTAGTTCAGTAAGGGAATTTGTCTACTATGGTGGTCTTGGAAGTGAACCTTGAATACTATGATGTTATGTATGGACCTGTCTTTAATATATATAATGTTATGTGTGAACCTGATTACATGTTCACAATTTTATTTGTGGACATTTATTTCATGTCCATAATGTTATGTGTAGACCTTTATTTCGTGTCTGTAATGTTATGTGTGGACCTAGTAGCATGACCATAAGTTTATGTTAGGGAATAATTTAATGTCCTTAACTTAATGAGTGAACATGTTTCAATTTATACAGGTTTAAAATGTTATAATATGATGTGTATTCCACAAATCTATGTCTTGTTATAATCTCCGAGCTCATGTTCTTTGATTTCCCTAGGATTCATGTCATATGAACTGCCAAGTTTTATTTCATGCCTATATATTATGATATTTTTTTAAAGGGTATGGTTTCAAAATGTTAATGTCGTGTTCTCATAGCATTATTCTCATGTCATACTTATTTGATCATTTTTATCTCACTTTTTTACCCTTACAAAGTATCTAAGCTCACCCTTTCTTGTGTTTCCTTTCCCCAGTTTATGAAGAAAGGTTTTAAGTAGGGTATGCTTATGAAGAGTAATAAAGGGAGATATCTTAATTGGATATGTTGATGATATTTCACCAAGTTATAAGATTGTGTTCCTAGTCTTCAAATACACTAAACTATTCTGGTCCTCAAGCATTTGTTTTTGTAATTTATTTAATATTCATCTAAAAATATGTAATATCCATATAGAGAATCCCAGGTCATTATAGCCACACTCTCCACTTTAATCCAATGAATTAATTAATAATTCAAACCAATTACATTTCATTATTCATGTCAAAATTTCAAGTTCATTCCATAACCACTGGGAAACTACATAACACAATACATAAAAACCCATCCATATCAACTTAACAAACCCTGCTTCCCAACTACCCCATGACACAATATCCACACATAACAAATTTTTAACAACTTTTTCATAAAAAATCATTATTTTCAAGGTTATTATCACACAAATATGTGATTCCAGTAAAAACTTATTTATAGTGAGATATATGTTTTATTCCTTTTTATATGTGGTGATTTAAAAAAAACACACAATGAGGTTCACCAATTTCAACAACCATAATAACACATTAACTTTATATAATTCATAATTTGAAAAATAAATAGCTCATACAACCATAAGAGTATAAATATAAATTACAAGTAAAAGTCATGTGATTTCTCCACCCCCCTTCAATTTCAAATTATACAATTAATTATCTTTATTAATCTAGTGTGTACTATCTTTCCAAATGATGAAAAAATCATGATATCTTTGCATTACCTTCTAAATAATGAGAGAAAAATGATCCCTTGACTCAAAAAATATTCTAATAAGAACCAAAAAAACCAATGATCAACCACCATAGATCTGGAAGAAATCACCATTGGATCCTATGAATAGTAATTCGCCATCAGAATCCAACCAAAATATAGGATAACTCCCACCATAGTGAACTATTGTTAAAGAGATAAAGAAGAGAAAGGGGGAACATGGAATCCAAAGGATACATGTCCTACCTCAAAAATGACACACTACTATAGAAAATAGAGTGGAAACCAAGATTTTGAACATGAATAGAATCATGAATAGGGAGGCTGCAGGTGGGTAAAGAATACTCTTCAAGGATCAATAATAGGGTTTTTATTCATCTAGACTCAAAGAAAATGATAAAAAATTTGAAAATCTAAAATAAAATATTTTCAAGATATTAGATACATTTTCTTGAAGATATTATTTCCAAAATATTAATTTCCATTCAATTTGGTTTCATTTAAAATACACATAATGACTGGTTTTAAAATCAATATTTTTAAGGAATTTAATTACTAGATTTAATTACCCACAAATCTAATTTAAAATATTTATTTTGGAAATTAAAAACATTTTTCATTATTTAGTAAAAAAATCTAGTAAATTTTAAAAAATGAAGTGACTGTGAAGTTTTCAATGTTTAGAAGGTATGGTGTGACTGTGAGACCAACCTATGACCTTGAGAAGGGAAACCATAATCGTGAGATCAACTGCGACCATGAGAACAACCTACAACTGTGAGACCAAATGTGACGATGAGACCAACCTATGACCATGAGACCAACCTATAATTCTAATAATAACCTATGACAATGAGAAGGAAAATAAAAACTGTGATAATGGGAACTATGACCATGAGACTAAATTTGACTGTGAGACTAACATGTGACCATCAAACCAACTTTGAATATGATACCAACCTATGGACATGATACTAACTATGGATATGAGAAATACTATGATCATGAGTCTAATATGAGACCATGAGAAGGGAAACTGTGATTGTGAGAAGAAAAACTATGACCATGAGACCAACTTAGAAATTTCATGGGGGAAAAAGAACCCAAACACCCCTTTAAACCTCTATGCCTTGAGAAACCACAAAGGAAATGATAGGAAGGTTTGAACTATTACACATTGTATATTACTATTTTTTAAAACTATGATATTAGAAACTATTATAGGAATATTTTGATCTATTTTTTGTAATTTCAATTATATTCCATCTTGATGGTATCCATTTGAGTTCTAAGAGTGTGATGATGTGCATCCTCTATTAGTTATGTCATTCGCACCGCCAGTGTACCAAAATCTCTAAGTGATATTTCTTTGAGTTATATAGTCAACGGACTATGTTTCTTTTTAGGACTGATTCCTTCATGTATGATCCTAAAATAGAGTTATCAATACAAAAAACACCCCTCATTCTAATAGAGTGTGGTCCATAGGGTGAAAAGATTTGGATCAGGTAGCTTTAAAGTATGTTTAACCAGATTAAGATCCCCATTGATTATAGGGTGAATTAGAAAAATACTTTCTTTATAGACCATCCATGAATTAGTGGGATTTACAGGACAAATCATACTAATATACAATACTGGAAATCAAGTTTATACCAACGAACATATACCAACGGTTTTTGAGAATCGTTAGTATATGAACCCAATAGGGTACTACACCAATGGTTGTTTAAAACCATTGGTATAGTTTCCAATAATTTTGGAGACCTATGCAAATTATTTTAGAGAATAATTATTATAGGTCGCATTTGGTTACTCATACCAATGGTTTTCCAAAACCAATGGTATGGGTCCTGAAAATTACTTTAACCTATACCAACAGTTTTTCAAAAACCGTTAGTACAAGAAAGACCATTTTTTTTATATTTATATATATTATAATTAAATTATTAAAAATTTATAATAATTTTTATATATAAATATATATATTAACTTATATACATAAAATTTATCATAGGTTAGTTTTTTAAGTCTCTTGTTTATAAGAGATAGGTCTTGGGTTCAAAACTCACCACAATTTATTTTTTTTCAGGAAACCTATACCAATGACTTTTAAAATCATTGGTATAGGTATTTGTTATGAAATTACCTATAACAATGGTTTGATATCCCTTGGTATAGGACACCTATACCAAAAATCCATCCAAACCATTGGTATGGATCTATCCTGATAGAAAATCACTAAACAATTCATCAAACCATTGGTATAGTCTATACCAACAGTTTCGGGGCCTATACCAATGGTTTAAAACTATTGGTATAGCCTTTTTTCTATTAGGGATGGGGGATTTATGGAATTACCTTAAGGAACAGTTCTTTAATTAGTTCTTATCTAAGACCCTGAATAGGGTGAGATATTAGGATCTCCTATATCTCACATAGAGGGTGATGTTGTTATAGACTACACAACACATTTCATAGAGTTATTTCATCTCATTCTGGAGTTGCATGGTGATGAGACTTCTATTTTTGGGCATTTTTTAGGATTTATTGAGTCTCCTTGTATGATTTTAGAGGAATATATTCCACTATATTTTTTTATGAGGTGGTGAACTAGACCCTTATTGTTGAGAGGAACCTGGTAAAGGGTGTTGTTCTAAAGAAGTTCATTCCTATTGATGGGCCCAATAATAAATATTATTAAAATAAGAAAAAAAGTTTTAATAGTTATTTAAAAGGAGGTGATAAGTATAGAAAGAAAGGTCAAGGTTCATCTCTTCCCCCTTGATATAGGGATACCCTTGAGTGCTTCAATGTGTCTAGATAGGGAATATTTTTCCAGATTGTGATCAACTATTAAAAGAGTTTTATTATTGTGGTTAGATGAAGAATTTATAGTGATTTATTAGTAATGTTTATCAAATCAATAATGGGAAATTCACTAGTCAAACTTAGGTATCTAGAGTGGGGGAAGGAGTGTTTCCCCCGAGTGGTGGTTTGGGTTCTTATGGTTTCTTGATATGTGGTAGAGGAAGCGGGTCATAAGAAAAACTATGAAAGTAGGGTAGTAAATCATGAGGTTAATTAGATATCATAAGGCTAGGTTCAGGGTGTAGGTTTAGGCTAGTTTTTCTCTATAATAGATACCACTTAACCATAGATAGGATTCATCAATAGTTCAAGTTATGATCCTATTGGAATTTACCTTGGAAATATTTTTATTTGATTTGGGTGCAATATGCACTTTCCTTTGTACTCAAATGTATAGTGATATAGATTTTCATTAGATTTTATAATGGGGATTATAACCATTAACAGTCCCTTAGGGAAATGATCTGAGGGTATTCAAATATGTCTAATATGTTTCATAGTAGTGTGTGGTTACGATCATTCCTATAGTTTTCTATTGATATACATGCATATATTGGATGTGATCCTAGGAATCGGTAATATTAATCATTATATAGAACACGTTAATTTCTACCATTTATGATCATATTTTATACACCTTGTGAGTGATTATTATACCTTTTTTGGGGATTGGAATTTGTAAATAGGTCAGTTGTGATTTGAACATCAATGACTAGGTTTTATCATGGCCTAATTATTGATCATTTCTTTGGGAAATTGTAATATTAGACTATTGGTATTTCATTCTATTTTTAATTCATATAAATACATATTTCATGGGGACTTATAAGGTTTTTATTCTTAGTGATAGGTTTATTTCATGATTTATCTAGTGCCTAGTAAAGAACCTATATCAATACCACCATACAAGATGGCTCCAGCAGAGTTGAAAGATATGAAGGTCCATCTATAGGACATGGATGAAAATGGTATTATATGAATTATCACCTTACCTTAGGGTGTCCCTATTTTTTTTTTGAAGAGATATGAGGTAATTGTATGCTTATACATGGATTAATATAGGTTGAACCAAGTAAAATTCATGAATTGATATTGTCTTCCTCCCATTAATGACTGATTCAAATAGATGAGAGGATCCATGTGGTTTTATAAGATTTATTTGAGGTTAGGGTATCACAAAATCCATATGAGAGTATAGTAAATATTACATGATTCTTTTAGATGTAGGTATTGGCTATATGGGTTTCTTGTTATATCAATTTTTCTGAATAATGCACCAATATTTTTTAGCACCCTGATGAGCCAGATCTTCCACCTATATCTTAATTTCTTAATGATTGTTTTTTATAAGATCTTATTATACTCCCATAATTAAGATTAGAATGATCGGTATCTTGATGTTATATTGAGAACTTTGAGAGGGCATCGAATTTCTGTCAATATTTAAAAGTGTAACTTTTGGATTCAATGTGTATTATTCTTAGGTAAGATGATATGTAAGTTAGGAATATCAGTAAACCCTAGTAAGGTCAATGCTAAGGTTTCTTAGAAGCATCCTAATAATGAATTTTACGTTTTTAGATTACTTGGATTTGTAGGCCTAGCGTAAAAATGTGTGAATTTCAAGTGATGTGATTAGTGTGATAGGCATATCCATGAGTTTAATATTAGATTTATGTCTTCACTAATCTTGAACATACTTGAGTTGAGCATGGAGAATATTTTATATTGTGATTCCTTGGTATTTGAGTTTTTTATAGTTTTGACATAGGATATTCATGGAATTTTTTATGTGTCCTAGCAATTGAGGTAACATGAGTGGAACTACCTGACTTACGATATAGATATGGTGGTGGTTAATAAAGCACTAAATTGTTGGAATCATTATCTTTTGGGTGAGAAATTTATGTTTTACATCAGTCATAAGATCCTTAAATTCATATTCTATCTACATAATATTAACCATCAACAAAGAAGGTGGGTTGAGTATGTAAAATCATTTGACTTTGATATTTTGTACACCCATGGTAAGGGGAACACTATGGTAGATTCACTTATTAGGAAAATATAGGTACATGTGGTGCATAAGGGCAACAATGAGTGGTAGTTGATGACTATTTTCCCTAAGCTATATTTATATGTTCATGAGTATCAAAGAGGGATACACTGACCAATATGAGTATCAACACAACACTTTTGGATATTATGGAAGATATTTTAATGTCAAATTTAGATTCTTGGGTGATTATGGGTAACATTTATTATGGGGGTTTTACATTAGACTATACTTAAGATGATTACGGTATACTATATGTCGGAGGTAGGGTTGTTGTCCCAAAAAAATATATCATAGGAGCTGATATGGGATTCGCATGCCTTAAAATGGGTGGTATAACCAAGTTTTACTAAGATGAATCATGACATGAATTGAGAGTTTTAGAGTCTTGGGATGAAGAAGGATGTAATATGATTTGTATCATCATAAGTGAAGTTTGAGCACCATAGTTCACTTGTATTCTTTGGCCACTAACCATTCCTATGTGGAAATGGGATGAGGTCACTATAGAATTTATGAAGGGGATTACAACTGAGGTATAAATACATTGTTGGTTATTATTGATTAGCTTACCAAGGTTTCACATTTCCTATTGATCAAGAATACATAGTTTTTTTATGATATAGGTAATTATATGTATGGGATATGATATTATTTCATTGAGTTTCATTGAGTATTATGTCATATTAGGACACCTAAGTCACTTCCCATTTTCTAGAAGGTGTTTCAAGTGGAATTAGGAACACAATTGAAACTCAACACAGTGCACCATCCTCAGACTGATGGGTATTATAAGAAAAGTATTTAAGTATTAAAGGACATTCTTTAAGCAATTTACTGGATTTTGGTGGATCATGGTAAAGTCATGTGGAATTTGTATATTTTTCCTCATTAGTAATCAATACTTATGGCTCACTTTGATGAATTTTATGGAAAGTTGTGTTAATATCCTCTATGATAGATAAATTTGGGATAGTTATATGTAATTGGGTTGAGTCTCATATAGGAAATCTCAAATAATATTTAGGTGATTCATAGGTGGTGAGATCAGTAGATGAATCATTTCATTGATGAGGCCCGGTGATGCATTTCAAGGAAGAGAAGTTATATAGTGGGGAATGAGTAATGCATTATATAAACTAAGGTGTGAATATGGTTTAATTTTAGTAATTATATATGTATTTTGGTGTGTTTTGACTTTATGGGAGGTTGGAATTTGCGGAAATATGATTTTCTGTGGAAATATTTTGAAGATGGAAAATGTCATCGGGTATTTGGTGTCCGAGTATAAGGTAACCAGTAGAAAATAGTAGGGAAAAAGATCCCAAGTGGATCACTGACTAGTTGATGGCCCCAGGAAGGGTATCAAGTGTTGGTTCTGAATGCAGTAGAAGCACCTATGAGTCCAATGTTCAACTCGAATTTTTTCAGATTCAATAGATCATTCACAATGTACAAGATGTAAACATCATGACCAGTGAAATTTTTTCCAAATTATTTTGAAAAATAAAACATTGTAACCAAGATAATATGTTTTTTCATAAAATTTCTAATTAAATTAATCTTAATAAAAAAGGTTAGCTTGATCTTGAGATCTTTCTTCATTGAGGATGTTGATCATTCTAACCCGATTGGTATAACGTCGTTGCATTGTGAGGACCCAAAGTAGAGCCCCTATAACAATGGTCCACATATTATCCTTTAATATTTGAATGATGCTAATGAAGCATTGGGTGTTAGCATAGATGATTGATCATCTTTCCTTATTCCCCTTTGATCACTTCTTGTTTCTTAGAGCTTGAAATAATCCCTCGTATTCTTCTCATACTTGAGAAGATGAGAGGAGTAGGTAGATATTAAGAAGAATCTATTATTAAAAATGATTAATTATCTCTAGAATATGATAGATTTCTATTTATAGACCTAGGTTTAGGGTTTAATATTTAATTAATTTCACATGTTCCCTATAATAAAATATAAAACCTCAAGAAACCTCATACCATGCAACAAAAATAAAAAATATTATTTTATTCCACGGAATACGCTAACTAGATTAATGATAAATATTATTTTATGGTCTTGAAAATTAATATTTATCATTATACCTAATATTAGTCTACTCATCCTCCTTGGAATTTATTAAATGTACAAATAAATATTATTATTAAAAATGAATTCATTCAATAAATAAATAAATATTCTATTCACAAACTGGTGAATAAATATTTATTTAAGATTATCATGACTAAATTAATTATTTATTTAAAAAATAAATAATTAAATATTATGGAATGTGTAACAATTCTACATTTTAGAAAATATTTATCTTTAAATAATTTTTTGTAGATTTACTTACACACAACACCTAGTTTAAATAAACTATGATATATTATTAAAATATTATTATCAGGTCAATATAACAAATCCATTAAAATTGGGAGGTATGAATTGTATTTAATACATTATAAAATATTTATAATTGTCCTAATAAATATAAATTTATTGATGAATGGTTAGTAAATAATCACCCAATTTTTATTAAAGTTGTTTTATTCTTAAAAAAATCATTTTCTACAAAAATAATATATTTCTATTTCTTTTTGTGAGAAAATATTATGACTAATTTTAAAAACATTTATAAATATTATTTTATAAAATGAAAATAATTTTTGAAATCATAATATTAAAATTATTGATTATCCACTAAATGAGGCTAATATTCATTGTTAATATATATAATATTCATGTGCTTTATTATTCATAAACACTATTTTAGTGCATTTTACACTTTGAACATCATTTCACATTATGATTGCAATTCCTTCTTAAAATGCACTATTATGTGGTATATTTTTAACATCATTTAAAGTACTCAATGATCTTGATTTTATTTTCATATTTAATTTTCAGGTTTCTAATTATATTGGGAACAATTCATACTTGTGGATTGTTGGATGATTCACATTGTAAGACCACCAAAATGGGATTTCATGCAAACAATTCTGGAGAAGGCATATTGGAAACCAGCCCACTGATGAGAATGTGGGGCCCAACATACAAGCCCAATGAAGCCCAAATTTCATGGGATACTATAATAAATATATAGGAACAAATAATTCTTCAGGAGCCAGTGATAATTTGGACTCCATGGTGGTTATTAAGGAGGCCCAATTTGGAGCTAAAATTCTGGGCCAGATTCTGAGGCCCATAAAATCAACCCACAAATTTAATCATATCTCTAAAACCACATATTCATTTGGGATGAAATTTTATAGAGATCTATAGCACATCTGGAGCTTAATTTTTTCTTATATGTCCCACTCCAATTCGTCCATCTAGAAGGTCTTCCAGGCACCTTTGTTCGGTGGAAGCAAGTTGGTTGTAACTTCGGGTCAAGGGTGGAAAAGTCTCCTCTCCCTTACTTTCCACCACCCTAGGCCTACCATACTCAAGTGAGATACTTTGTACTATTTTTAGGTAGACCCAGGACTCTTAAAATTCATATTTAAGGCAGTGGTGGTGGAGGATATTATCATATTTTGAGCTTCCTTTCATTGTAATGTTATGCTATGATTTTGTTGTCTCAGGTTTGTCTTTCACGTGTAAGTTGTTCAATTCACTTTAGTTTATTAATAAAAGTTATTATTATCATCTTATTATATTGTTCTTAATATAAATTTGATACCGTTGGTTCAATGTGTGAATTTATTCACACCAAACCTTTTGAAATTATCACACAACGGTGGAGTGATTGTTATTTCATTGTTTTTTTACTTCTCAATTTCCTCCCTCATGAGTCTACTTCCCGCTTCCATTGAAACCATAAAATAAATGGAGGGATGACCCACTTATGGTTTTATCCAAGGGAGTATCAAGGGGATGTATTGGATGTTATTTATCACCCCATTAATGTATAATCACTTCTTTTAATTGATATTTTTATTTTATGATTTTAAAACTTCTTCGTCCTTGTTGAATTTTAAGGCCACATAGTTCAAGTGATAATACAAACCTTTACCTTAGAGTGAATATAAATTTTATCCTCCAAGTTTGTAGGTGATTAGTATTATGGTGTGTTGGTTTAAAATTAGTAAATGATGAATTTGTTTGATCTCCTTAAATGAACTCATCTCAAATATAAGAAATTGAAATAATTGAAAAGGGAATACGTCCAATCCCCCATACCCCAGGAGATAACCTAGGATAAACTCATTATCTTCATTTTAATTAACTTAAATATGTTAGTGATACCTTAAACCCATCTAAAATCAACCCAAGTTGGCCACTTCATGGACAAGAACAATCCATAGAATGTACGTGTCTGTAGGTTACTTCTTAGGTCTTTGAGGATTCGACAACCCAAGCTAAACTACAAGGAACATTCTACCTTTATCTCTTGGGTAAATTTGAGCATGAATCAATTATCTTAGGATTATTTTTTAAGAAAATATGAAAATATTAATTTTTTTAGTGAATAGTAAAAAATACTAATTTTATTGAAAAATATATGTACAAAGTTCCATTTTGTTTCAAAATGGCTTGAAATTAAAATTAGTTTTATTATATTTTAAATAATATAATTAATTATTTGAATCAATTTTGTGTTTGAATTTAGTATAAAAACGTTTTTATATGTAAAAAGGCATTTTCCAGAAAAAATATTTTTATTCACGCAATGTATTTTTATCCTAATAAATTAAATTGATCACTATTAGTGAATTATTTTAATAAAATTCATATATTATATACTCAATAAAATATTTTAACATTCATTTAATATTTTTATAGGCATGGGATAAGAATAAATCCAAATTTATGCTTAAAAATTGTATTATCTAAAAAGAGTTTTTCGTCGCATTTTGTGAACTTATTTTAAAATTAATCTCTTACACTTATAGGTATTTAATTGAATAAAATTTTTCCATATTTAGAATCAATACATACAAATTTTTTAAATATTCCACTTTTATTTTTCATCAATATGAATATTAACCATGTTAAAATTTGTCACCTTAGTAAAGGGTAAATCAGGTTAATCTAGGTTAAAACTAAGTATTAAGGCCATAAGTTTTTGTAATAATTATTATTTTATGAATTTAATTAAACCCTTATTACCTTAGGCTCAAAATGGAGTTGTTTTATAGACACTTTTCTAGGAAAATTACTTATATAATAATTAAATCAAAGAAAGTTGCAAAATGTCACTCTCTTAATTCTAAATATCTCTTACGTGTCCACATAGGGAAAAAGAATGTTATGAATGAATATAAGTGTCCATTTATATATTAATGAAATTATTTTAATGATAAAATTTATTTATAATTTTTTGAAGTTATATAATGAATGTAATGTTTTTTCAATGTTAATACAGTATTTAGTCAATTAAAATAAAAATAAAATAAATGATATTAAAAATATTAAAAGTGATATAATTTGAATGGTTTAATATGTCCCAAAAATTTTATAGATATATATGAAATACTTGGGATTTTTTTAGGCATTATTTTCTAATTTTATCTTTTTCATGATGTTTTTATGTCAAATTAAATGAATAGTGTCAAAATGACATTAATGACATTTTATATTAAATAATATTTTATTAAATGGTATAAAATGCCTAAAAAACTTAGATTCCATAAAATTAATTTTATATAGTTTAAAAAATAAATCATGGTCCATTTATGGGTTTTTTACATTTTATAGTAACATTATTAACCCTTAAAGGGTAGAAAACTTCAATATTATGGTAATTGTCAAAAAGATTAACAAAGGGTTAAAATAAAATGATAAGGGTAAAAATGGGATCCAAAATTTTCCAAATTTTAAATTATTAGTTTATTTAGACACATAATCATATTATATTCAAATATTATCAATTTTTATCCATTTTTACATCAAAATTAATTTATATTAATTTAATATTTTGATAAATTTCAAGAGTGTCCCTCCCCTAAATTATAAATGGCAACCCATCCTTTATCTTCTTCACACCACATTGAGCCTTATATGTCGACCAAATACTTAAAAATTATCTTCCCAGATCCCTTGGACACATTATATAGGTTCTTTTATTCCCAAAATACCAACCCTATTTTCCTTTAGAGGAGATCTAAAGGGGTTGTTTCAAAGAAGAGGTAATCACCTTAACTGATCACTTTTTTTATTCTTCTTTTAACTCTTATAAATATGATATATTCTTCATAAAATTATAACTTAATTATACTCAATATAATGAAATTTTATTATGATTATGATACAACCTTTATTTACCCTCTTTCCATCAAATGGGAAGTGAAATTATCGCTTGTGCATACGTACAGCCTACCATCTCCACGTAGCGATACAATCCATTTTTCATTACCATATTTTATGGATGGGTATTTTTATGGGTTTAATGGTTATATATAATAATTATTAAATAATTATACTTATATAATGATAGTATAATATCTACTTTATTACCTTCTAAACCATTGTAAAATGATAACGCCATTTGTGCGTACTTGTAGACTACCACCTCCACGAAGCGATGTGATTTGTTTTTCATTTATATTTTACATTGATAGTTTTAAGGGTTGATTTTATGTATTTATATGATTTATATGATATAATAATTATTATTTTAATTTTAATTAATATTTACCTTTATTTCATTCCACCCATCAAAAAAATGAAAACAACGTTCATGCGTACGTACGGCCTACCGTCTCCATGAACAGCGTAATTCATTTTTCTATCTATGATTTTATAAATGATTATAAACATGTATATAATGAATATATATGATATTTTTATCATTATTAACATGGATATTATGTAACCATGATCAACTTACATGGATCAAATCCACTGAACCAAAACATACATGAAAAACAGAACAGATATCACCCAGAATAGTGATTTTAATACAAAATTGTTAATAAATAGGTGATAAAAGTTTATAAGTAAATAATATATGGTATAAAACATATAATAATGGTTTTATAATATATTTATAATATATAAATATTTATTATGGATGATTTTCCAACATGTATAAAGGAAGTCGGGCCTAAGGTTAGGGATTTTCATCTCACTTTTATTTCTATGGGACACATTCCTTATACACCACTAATTATTTTATGTGGTTTATATAATACCAATGAATTTTATTTTATTATTATTATAATTAAAATTATGTTATATATATATCCATATAAGTTTCTTATTTCATTGTGCTTATGGTTCAAAAGTTACCAAAGTGGTAAGGGTTTTATGCTACAATCTCATTGTTTTTTGGGATTATTTATAATGATGTTTTTGATGATGAAATATTATGATATAACTCCCATTAAACATGTTAGTTTTATTATCCTCATTATATTTCTTTATAGTAGATTTTTTCCTTTCATTTTCCTCATCTTAATTACTCATGATACCGAAAATGTTTTTTAAGGAAATCGACTTCATTTCTCTCTTCAAAAACCTTTTTCTTCCAAATCCATATGTTTATAAAATGTTTTCAAGAATGTATTTAATATTAAAATATGATTGTTTTAATAATTTTTTACTCATAAATAAATTTTAAAAAATTGGTTTAAAATGAATCTTCTTTTCATTTTCTGGATGAGTTACTTTTTGAATTTTACCAAAAAATGTGAAAGAAATGTTTTCTTTTAACTTATGCAGTATGAATGAAATTTCCCACTATCTTGTCTACTCAATGTTTTGAATAATACTTTATAAGTTTATAAGTTTATTTTCAAATAATTTTTTTCCATAATATTTTGGAAAAATATTTATTTTAAAATTTATTTTCAAAGTGGAGTGGTTATTTTCATCAAAAAATATTTCAGTGATCTTTTAAATGAATTTTAATATATGATCACCTCATTTGATGTTAATTATTACTTAATAAGGATATGATGCAATGATACCATTAATAATATCATCAAATAATAACACATTCATCATATGTTATTATGGAACACATATGTATGGTTTTCATTATGTGATGGTGGTCATGCTATAACTAAGAATGGTGGTTACGTTATTACCAAGGATAGTGGTTACTTTATAATCAAGGATGGTGGTTACATTATAATAAAAGATGATGGTAACGTTATAACCATGGAAGGGTGGGACATATATCTCCCTCCAATTTATTGGGTAAATATTGATATTTCATGAGATAAATAAGACTGGAATAGGGAGTGAACCCAGTTCAGTATGGGACTTTGTCCACTATGATGGTATTTGGAGTGAACATTAACTACTATGATGTTTTAGGAGTGAACTCATTCCAATGTGATAGTCTTAGAAATGAGCCTTGAATACTAAGTAAATTATTTTCTATTATTATTTGTATACCATAAACTTATGTCTTATCCTAATATTATTCTCTCATTTCTCATGTTCTTTAATTCATTTATGATTTATGTCTTATAAACTACCATGTTTTATGCCATGACTCAATATTATGATCTATGATATGAAGGGTATGTTTTTAAAATGTTGGGTTAATGTCCTCATACCCATATTTTCATGTTATGTGTATGGGATCATTGATATCACCCTTTTTTACTATTACTAAGTATCTAAGATGGCCCTTTATTATGTTTCCTTTACTGGTCTTATGAAGAAAGTACTAAGTATGTTATGTAAAAGAAGTGTTATAGTTATAAATAACTTAATGAGGGATAATGTAGATCTTTTATGAACTAATTGTTTATGTGTCCAAGCTCCAAAAGGCACTAGACCTATATGATTCTAGAATGGATTGTTATATTATTTAATGAATATTATTTTTTACACCAAACATTTTTTTGTATTTTCAAAAAAGTTACTTTATGGTCAAGTTAGAACCAAACAAGAAGACAAACAAAGCACCAAGAAGAAATAAAATTCAAAACAAGGATGAGAAAACTTTAGTGAGAACCTAGGGGATAATTCTAATTATAGGATAGAATCCTAAAGTTTTTTTAATGATCATGAATGGATTAGGTTAAACCTAAGGTCTCATAAAATAAGGTGTCATGATTTAGTCATACTTTAAATGATTTTTCATGATTATTTGGTTTCCTACTATGATTAATTTTTCTTACTCTATACTATTTGGTTTTATTCAATGGTTTTAACTAGAAGGAATCATGTTAATATTAAATGTATCAGTTAGTGGAATGATTTGACTTATGAGAAACCAAGTGAAATAAGATATAGACTTTGAAACTTTGTGATTATAACTAATCATCTATCTCATTATATAATTAAAAATATCAACTTTGGTGAGTTTCTTGACACACTTGATAAGAGAAAGATGGAATTTCATAAAGACCAATGGAGGAACAAAGATTTATCTTCCAAAATGTCTAGAATGTGGGAAGAAACACTCAATTGAATGTATCAAGGTAATGGGAAGATGTTTTGAGTGCGGAAAATAAGGATGTAAATAAAGTAATTTTTGAGGAAAAATGAAAGGTTCGGTTAATAAAATGGATGAGAATAATGGTGTCCCTAAGGTATCCTCGATGATTGAATTTTTTAAATATAGAAATTATGGTCATTATGAAAATCAATATCCTAGGGGGAAGATTGAGAATATAATCAGAAAGGTTATACAAGTAATGGTTTTTACCAATGATGATGAAGAGAATAAAAATTATGTATAAAAGTTATTGGTTGTTTTAACAATTTTTCTTATGTTAAAAATAAAAAGCATGATTAAATTAATGTTGAGGAATCTTGTGACATGATTCATATTTCATATTGTAGGAAAAAATTATTGGGTAATAATACGATGAAGCTTAGTTAATGGTTTAAGATGGATGTGGTATGATTGAAGTGTTTATGTATTTGGATTCAATAATTATATGGTTTAAGTGTTATACTAATGATATTCTAGTTATAAAAAATATGAAACATATAATTATTATTCCAAAAAAGTTTTTACTTAAGGATTTTAAAATATATTTGAATGCTACTAATAACCAAGAAAAGTGATTTAGTGGTAAGGTGGTATTTTTTTAGAACACATGATTAAGGGAAAATATAAACCTTAATATGTGTTTGTTTTTGAGTTAATAATTTTTAGTTTAGAAAAAATGATGATTGGTATAGATGGTACTGGTAACCTTGAAATTGGTTTGTGATTTTATAAAAAGTTATTTAGGTCATCTTTGATGAAGTTTATTGCCTTTTTATATTTATGGAAAATATTCAATAGCTGTGAACTTATTTAAGGAATAAGGATTGTGTTAATTTTGTAAGAATATATGTTTTCATGTGAGGTTAACTTAAATGTTATCGATATCATCATGAGTTTATATGTTTAAGGTTGATTGTAAGTTTAAAGGCATCAACACCCCCTTTTAATGTTTTAAGTGATGGGATTCAGATACTCTAATGAGGTTTAAATACCCTTTGGGATTGGTATATTATTGGATGATAAGTTAATTATAGACTAATGGATAATAGGATATAGATAATCTTGATAGTTTAAAAATGATTAATTGAAAAGGTGATATTTTCTGAGATATTTATGTTAAAGTTAATAATCACATTTTAGGTTAGTATCTGGATTTGATTCCTGATATTTTTATGAAGTTCATTATGATACAAGATTATATAGTAATTTATCATGGTGATTAATGATATTTGGGATATGTTTCATTGGTTTTAGGTATATTTAATCCTTATGTTTAACAAGTGATTTAACATGAAATATTATTTTGGATGAATGAAATTAAATTTTTGAAGATGAATAGTATGATATAGCCTTTGAGATGAAAACATTATTTAAAGTTGAGGTTGTTAAGGTAATTAAATTTTTGGAGATTAATGTTTTATTTCTTCATATGGTGGTTTATTCATTTTGAAAATTATCTTTTTCTAAACATTTTTTGTTTTGGTTAATTCATAAATATAAGAGTAATATCTTGATATACTTTTTTGATCCGTTAGAAGATAATTTTAGTACTTCAGGCATGAAAAAATCATATTGAATACTCATCGTTTGAAGTAGCAAATTATATTGTGGTAGAAATTGATTAAAAGATGAATTTATACTTTACAAGTAAATATATTTCCTAATTTTTTTAGTGTATATGGTAAAGTAATTCATCAAATCTAGGAAAAGAATATTAAGAAAAAAATTTGTCATATAACTATAAATTACGATGAATTGATGGACTTTTAACCCCTCATTGATTCACGGTTTGGTGGTTGTTAACTTTCTCCTGAACACATTCTCTCTCACACTCTATTAATTATTAGGTGTTTTTTTTCTATCCCATGTCCATATTTTAACTTTCCACCAATTTTATCTTATTTGGAAACCTGGTTTTTTTGTGACATTTGTACTTCCATTTCCCTATTTTTAATGGGAAGTTTTATTAACCCTTTTTACGATGTGGGTTTTCAAAAAATGACTTTTCAAATATCAAACCTTTGATTACTAAGAACATGTTAAAATTTCAACAACTCAATTTACAAAATTGGGGATAATTTTACACCCCTAGATTTTAAAAAATATTTCTCTTTAAATAATTTTTTATATATTGTTTTACGCGCAACACAAAGTTTAAATGAATCGCGATATATTATTAAAATATTATTATGTGACCATTATAACCTATCCATTAAAATTTTCAGGTATAAATATGATTAAATAATTTATTAAATATATATAAATGTCCTAATCAATATAATTTTATTGATAAATTCTTAGTAAATAATCACTCAATTTTTAGTAAAGTTGTATTATTTTTCAAAAATAAGTTTTCTTCAAAAAAAAATATTTTTATTAATTTTTGTGAGAAAATATAATAATTCATTTCTATAACTTTTAGAAATTTTATTTTAAAAATTTAAAATAATTTTTTAAATCACCATATTAAAATTATCTTAGGATGATTTTTTTATAAATTTCTAAAAAGATTGATATTCTAGTGAATAAAAAAAATAATGATTTTATTGAAAACTATACGCACAAAGTTACATTTTATTTTAAAAAAATTAAAGTAAAATTATATTTCTTATATTATAAATAATCCAATTAATTCCATTTTAATCAATTTTATGTTTGAATTTAGTACAAAAAAATTATAGGTAAAAAGGCATTTTTTCTGAAAAAACTATTTTTATGCGCACAATGTGTTTTTATCTTAAAAAATTAAGTTGATCACTATTAGTGAATGATTTTAATTAAATTTATATATTTTATACCTAATAAAATATTTTAACATTTATCTAATATTTTTCTATATATTGGATAAGAATAAATTCAGTTTTATGCTTAAAAACTGTATTTTCAAAAAAGAGATTTTTATCACATTTTGTGAACTTATTTTAAAATTAATTACGTCTACTTATAGGTACTGGATTTAAAAAAATTATTCCATATTTTTAATTGTTATGTTCAAATTTGGTAAATGGGACACTTTTATTTTTTTCCAATATGAATAGTGATTGTTGTAAAATTTATCACCTCTTTAAAGGATAAATTAGGTTAATCTTGATTAAAACTAAGTGATAAAGTCATATTTTTTTATTATAAGTAATATTGGATGAATAAAATTCTACCATTATCACCATAGTCTCAAAATTTAGTTTTTTAATCAACACTTGTCCATAAAAATTACCTATATGATAATTAAATCAAAGAATGTTACAAAATATTACTCTCATAATTTTAAACATCTCTTATGGGCCCACATAGGGTCAAAGAATGTTATGAATGAATATAAGTGTCTATTTTGAGATTAATGAAATCATTTTCTTAATATAAATTTATTTATAATTTTTATAAATTATATAATGAACTTATATGCTTGTGCAATGCTAATACAGTATTTATTCAACTAACAAAAAAATAAAATAAATGATTTTAAAAATATTAAAAGTGATATAATTTGAATGATTTAATGTTTACAATGAATTTTATAGATCAATATAATATAATATGGAGGTATATACGCATTAAATTCTAATTACACCTTTTTATTGATGTATTTAATATCAAATTAAATGAATAGTGTTAAAAATTACATTAATGATATTTTATAATAAATAATATTTTATTAAATGATATAAAATTCATGAAAATATTATATTTATAAAAGTTAATTTTATATGGTTTTAAACATCAATAATATTATATTTAAGTGTTTTTTTTTTAATTTATAGTGACATTATTAACCCTTAAAGGGTTGAAATTTTTAATATTATGGTAATTGTCAAAAAGGTTAATGAAAGTTTGAAACATAAAAGATAAAGGTAAAATGGGATCAAAAAATATCAAAATACTGTTTTATAAGATTATTTTGACTCATAATCATATTATATTTTAGTAAAATACAATTCTGAACCATTTTAACATCAAAATTAATTTATATTAATTTAATATTTTAATAAATTCTAAGAGTACCCCTCTCCTCAATTATAAAAGGTCACCCCACATTTCTCTTCTTCACACCACTTTGAGCCTCCTAATTCAATAAAAACCTAAAAAAAATATCTTTAAAACTCCCCTATATACATTCTAGATTATTTTTTTCCCAAAATACCAAACCTAGATCCCTTAAGAGGATATCTAAAGGTGTTTTTTTAAAGAAGAGGTAATCACATTAACCGGTCACTTTCTTTTTAATTATTATTTTACCTCTTATAAATATGATATATTATTCATAAAATTATAGAATAATTATATTAAATATAAATAAATTTTATTATGATTATGATACCACCTTTATTCACCCTCTTTCCATCAAATGGGAAGTGAATGTATCGCTCGTGCGTACATACGACTTTCCATCTTCACGCAGCGATACAATTCATTTTACATCACTATATTTTATGGATGGTTATTTGAATGGGTTTAATTTTTATGTATAATAATTATGACATAATTAAACTTCTTTAATTATAATATCATATCTACCTTATTACCTTCCAAACTATTGGAAAACGATAACGTCGTTTATGCGTGCGTGTGGACTACCACATCCACAAAGCGATGTGATTCATTTTTCATTTATATTTTACATGGATGGTAATAAGGATTTATTTGGTGAATTTATATTATTTATATGATATAATAATGATTATGTAAATTTTAATTAATATTTACCTTTATTTCATTCCATCTATCAAAAAATGAAAACATTGTTCATGTGTACGTATGACCTACCGTCTCTATGAACAGTGTAATTCATTTTTCTATCTCTAATTTTTTGAGTGACTATAAATATGTATATAATTAATATATATGATAATTATATAATTATTAACATGTAATTATTGAACCATGATCATCATACAAGGAATAAAACTATCGAAACCAAAACATACATGAAAAATAAAACAAATATCAACTGGAAAAGTGATTTTAATAAAGAATTGTTAACAAACATGTGATAAAAGGATATAATTAAATCATATATGGTATGATAAATATAATAATTGTTATTTAATATGTTTATTATAAATTTATATTTATTATAAATGATGTTCCAACACGTATAAAGGAAGTCGGTCCTAAGGTAATAGATTTTCATCTCACTTTTATTTTTGTGTGAAACATGCCTTATACACCACTTGATACTTTATGTAGTGTATATACTACCCATGAATGTTATTTTATGATTATTATAATAAAAATTATGGGATATACCAATATATCTATGTTTATTATTTCATTTGTCTTATGATTTAAAAGTTACCAAAGTGGTAAGGGTTTTATGTTATAATATCATTATTTATCAAAATTGTTTATGATTATGTTTTAAATGATGAAATATTATGATATAAATCCCAATAAATTAGTACTTTTATTCTACTATGAATATTTATTTAGAATAAATTTTTTCCTTTCATTTTCCTCATCATAAGTACTCAAGATACAAAAAAAAATATAGAAAATCGACTTTATTTCTCTCTTCATTCGAAAAACATTTTTCTTCTATAACCATGTTTTTATAAAAAAAATCAATAATGTTTTTTTTATTATCATATTATTTTTTAAATAAATTCTTACCCATGAATTAATTTTTAAAAAATGATTGAAAAATAATATTCTTTTCATTTTTTGAATGAGGTACTTTTTTACTTTTACCAAAAATGTGAAAGGAATGTTTTGTTTTAACTTATATAGAATGAATGGAATTTCTCATCATTGTGACCTATCATTTTTTTGACTAATACATTAAAATTTTCCAATTTTATTTTAAAAGAAAATTTTTTCCATAATATTTTGGAAAAAATAGATTTAAAAGTGAATTTCAAAGTGGAGTGGTTATTTTCCTTAAAAAAATATAGTGATCTTATAAAGGAATTTTTATATATGATAACATTATTTTATGTTAATTATGATTTAATAGGTATATGATACAATGATACCATTATTACACTTTCTATGGATGTTTAATGTTTATGATATTTTTATTAAACCCATTTATTTTCCATAGTTTATGCTATGTTGGATTGATGAAATGTTCATGAAACTTGATTTCATTGCACTTGTTATGATGTTATGATATGGTGAATGAATTATGATATTTGGAACACATGTGAATGTTTTTCATTATATGGTCTTGCTTATGTTATAACCAAGGATGATTTTTATGTTATAACCAAGAATAGTGATTACATTATAACTAAGGATATTGGTTACATTACAACCAAGGATGGTGGACATATTATAACTAAGGACGGGTGGGATCTATATCTCACTCCAATGCATTGGGTAAATATTGATATCTCGTGATATAAATAGATATGGAATTAGGAGTGAACCCATTTTAGTAAGTTACTTTTTCCACTATGATAGTCTTGGGATTAAACCTTGACTACTATGATGGTTTGGGTAGTAAACTCATTCCACTATAATAGTCTTAGTAATAATCCTTGACTACTAAGAAAATGATTTTCTATACCTATTTATATGCCAAAAATTTATGTCTTATGCCAATGTCATGATTTTATGGATCATGTTCTTTGATTATTTTATGATTTATATCTTATGAATAGCTAATTTTTATGTCATGACTCAATATATATATCTATGATGTGTAGGGTATCATTTTAAAATGTTATGCTCATTCCCCCATGCCCTTATATTCATGTTATTCTCAAGTGATCATTTAAATCTACTTTGTTTACCCTTACTGAGCATTTGATATTACCCTTTATTATGTTTTCTATCCCAAGTTTATGAAGAAAGGTACTAAGTATGATATTTTTAAGAAGGGTGATAGTTATGAAGAACTTAGTGGGAGATGATATAGATATTTTATAAATCAGTTGTTTATGTGTCCAAGTTTCCTAAGGCACTAGACCTATATGATTATGATGTGGATAATTATATTATGTAATGAATATTCATCTACTAATATGTGATATCTATGTATAAAAATTTTATGTCACTATAACGTGATTAGTAAGAGATAAATAAATATGACATATTCATATAATTAAACAATTACCTTGTGAATAAATATTTATTTAATATTTTTGATCATTTAATAGAACTTGAATAAATATTAACTCTCATTCTAGAGAATAATATTTATTACAATTATTAAATATAAATAATATTTAATTGAGATTAAAGGAAACACTTTGTGTGTGACCCTCTAGGCCTCTTCCTCAATGGAATTAGGTGGGTTTGCCTAAAGTTCAAGACTAGTATTTGGAAATGGGTCAAGGCACCCAGAGAGGAAGAATATATGTCATAATTAAGAAATAAAATATGAACAATCACTATGTAATATAATCTCTTTGTATTGATATCTCATCAATAAGGTTTTGTACTTATGCCATCAACCTTAATGCTTGACATTTCTTTCTTTGATTATCTGAAATGAACATGTCTATATCACCATATCCATGGAATTTATTTCGATGGATCCATTCTAATCAAATGGTTGAGATATAAACTTCCATAAAGATGGAAGGAAAAATACTTACTTGACTTATTCATTAATAACATATCATTTCTGATGCACTCAGCGTACCCAACTTCACCATTTATGGAAATAAATCATAGTTCACAAGTCATGACATATGTTGATAATAATTTTAAAGTCTAAGGATCATTACACATGAGTGTAGATAGGAATATCCAATGAAACATAAAAATGTGAAATTCCTAGAAGCGGATCTTTTCTCATAATATCCCATATTGAGATTACCAAGTGTGAACTTCAACAGATAAATTATCATCTACTTATGAGTACCCACACCTAACAGTCAACATATTATGTTCCCCGTCATAGAATTTTATCCAACCATATAATAAGTTTTATGAATATATCCATATAATTTCAAGGTTCTCAACATAGTGGGGAGTTGTTATGCCATTTTCAATTTAACAGATACTCTAGAACAATATTACATTAAAGTTACATAGAAATATGAATGATACATAATAATATTTTTAATTAATATTTAAATATTTAAATATATATGAAATATAAAGTACAAATAGTTGGTTATAGGACACAAACTCTAATAAACTCCCGCTTATAATAGATCCAACTACCAACAACTTTAAATACACTAAATTTCAAATGATGATCATGTTTATATTGATTTAAGGATTTAGTTAAGGGTTCTGTCATGTTGTATTCTATTAAAACTCTACTTACAGTTACATCACCTCTTTGAGAAAAATCCCTCAAGAGATGATATTTATAAAGTATGTTCTTTTACACTAATGTAACCTTGGTTCCTTTACAAGATACATCATTTTAGTATTGTCACAATAGGGTGTGATAGGGTATTTATTTATAGCACCACATCAAGATCTTATATGAATTTGGGTATCTAAACCACTTATTTAGCAACCTCATATTCCACAATATACTTGGAATCTACTATATAATCATCAACCATTGATTTCTTTGAGATCTTCTGTCTCACAGTACCTCAAATAAGAGTGAATATGTATCCCGACTGTGATTTGAGATCATATTGATCTATTTGGAAACAAACATCTGTATATACCCTGATGACTAAATCCTAACCTATTCCATATACTAGAACATATCCTTAGTATGCCTTATATATTTAAGGTTAATCTTTACTTCCATCCAATGGAGGACACCTGGTTTAACTTGATATATTCCCATCATGCTTAAGGCATAGGCAAAATCTGGTTGTATACTTAACATGGTATACATGACTGACCAGGTCACTGATGCTTATAGAATCCTCTCTATCTTTTTTCTTTACTCATATTTATGAGGACATATTTTATTGGAAAGATGAATACCATTTGATATTGGCAACAATCCCCTCTTGGATTCTTCCATACTAAATCTCTACAGTATCTTTTCAATGTATGTACTTTGACTTAATCCAAGAAACCTCTTGGATATATCATGATGGATCTTGATCCCAAGAATATATGTCACTTCACCTAATTCCATCATAGAGAATCATGTATTAAACTAAGCTTTAACAGACTATAAGAATGGTATTTCATTACCGCTGATCTTCCAGCTTGCACGGCCTGGCCAATTCATGGAATGAGATACTATGGATCAAAAGTATACGCAAAAAATACAAGTTCCTCATCTGGAGGATTAGGAATAGGGAACTCCCAACGGACGAGAACATCAAATGGTGTGGTGTCACCCTGTATTCCCGATGTGTCTATTGCAAGATCCATGCAGAGGAGAGCTCGGATCACTTGTTCTTTGGCAGTGACTGGGTGTCCAAGGTGTGGCATTTCTTTGGCGAGGTTATGGTTTTCCCCACTTATTCCATGTATGTACTGCCTTTCTTGGAGCGCTGGTATCTCAATTCTGAAAGTGACAACTCAGAGAGGTTGGCCCGCACCGTGATTCTGCATGCGGGTTTCTGGTGCCTGTGGAAGGCTAGGAACAAGTGGATTCATGATGAGATACCCTCTTCGAGTCATGTGATCATTAACAGAAAAAAATACCTACTTATCGACCTAATCAGGTCATTAAACAATGGTAGGGAGGCTCTGTCGCTGTGATGTTTCTTCACAGATCCCCTTCCTTCTTTTTCGGGTGGTGTTCGGTTGTCTGGCAATTGGGTTCGCTGGAACCCTCCTTCGAGGGGATAAAACTCATCTCCGGCGGTTCTTGTATTTTAGGGGTGATTAATGGGGGTGGGGTTGTTCATGAAAGTAGTGGGTCGGTTCTCTTGGCTTTCTCCACACGGCTGGGACAAGGAACAGCCCTCCAAGATAAAGCTCTAGCCATGCAAACCGGCCTTAACATTTGTAGGCAGAGGGGCTTTCACATCACCGAGGCAGAAACGAACTCAATGATTCTTCACAATGCGCTTCAGGGACTCGGGACGATTCCTTGGTCAGTTTCTTATGTCATTAGAAGCTGTCGTGGCATCCTTGACGACGACATCAAGGTGACCCATACATGGCGGGAGGGCAACAATGTTGCGGACTACTTGGCCTCAATCATTCCCCCTGGCCATGATGGTATCGTTTTTCATAATTTGGATAGCTTGAAACCGGAGGGGGTAAACATTATTAGAGGGGATGCCCTCGGCCTCCATTTTTTCAGACCCCTGTAACCCTTGTTATGCTTTTCCCTGTTTTTCTTCCCCCCTTGAATAAAAATTTACATGATGATGATGATGTATTTTTCATATTTTATTGTAATCCTTTGGAGTCATAAACCCTTTAGGTTGGATCATATAGACATCTTCCTAAAGGTTCCCGTTAAGTAAACCTATTTTAACATCTATTTTCCAAATATCATAGTCATGATAATTTTTTATGCAAAGTAGAATTATGATTTATTTTATCATAGAAACTAGTGAAAAATTTCATCATAGTCTATGCCTTGGAATTTTTTGAACTATTTTGCAACCAGACATGCCTTATGGGTATTGATATTTCTGTCCATGTCTAGTTTCTTCTTGAATACCCATTTACAACCTATGGAATTTATATCCACTGAGTGATCTTCAAAAACCCATACTTGGTTCTAGTATATGGAATATATTTTAGAATTTATAGTTTCTTTCCATTTAGAATATCCTAAGACACTTAGGACTTCCTTGTAGGTTGCATGACCATTATTACCAACTAATAATGATTAATTATCCATGGAGACTAGAAAACCATATCATTCTAGTTCTCTAACCTCCATCATACTCCTATGCAGTACATGCATCTATGGAACATCCTCTTTCACAAGGTTTTGTGGAATCTATTCATGTGCCAACTCTTGTGTATCTTGAGCCTGAACTTCATTAATGTCTATCTTAATCCCACTATCTCCTTTTTATATGTAACCCCTTTAAATAAAGGTGGGATGTATTTTAACAACAACTTTATTATCTAAAGGATTTTATAGTGCCTTAAATAGCCTTAATATAATCTTTGAAACCCCACACTCATACATGTGAAAACATGGGTTTATTTTCATACCAAATCTGATATAGAATATGAGTTTCTAATTTAGTTATCACTTGGTTTAGAATGTATATTTTTGTCTATAATACATATCCCCAAAAGATAATACAAAACTCACATGACTCATCATTCATCTCACTATGTCTAATAGGGTGTGGTTCCTCCTTTCACTTACACCATTCCATTATGACTTTTGGATCATTAAGTATACATATTCATATCTACTAAAGTCATTAGTAAAAGTTAGGAAATATGAGTACCCACCCTTGGTTTCAACTAGAAATTTTCCACGCACATCATTATGAACCATCTCAATAATCTCAATTTCCATTTCACCTTTTACATTAAATGGGGATTTGGTCATTTTTTCTTGTAAACTTGTGTGACATACACCAAGTTGTTTTAGTTCAAATGAATCTAAATTTCCATCTTGGTGTAATCTGGTCAAATGATTTTAATTTACAATACCTAGTAAGTGATGCCATAATTGGTTGTGGTATGAGTCATGTCAATTATCTTCATTATCAATTTTAATTACTTAGTTTGTATAATCCAACATGTAAATAATATTATTTAAATGTTTCTTACAATAATAAATTATTTTATTATAAAATAACTAATAATTATTTAAAATTTTGAAAATAAATTCATCTGTATCAAGTCTGGACATGAAAATCATGTTTTTAGTGAATGAAGTCACATAATAAAAATATTTTCGAAACAAGATCATTATAGTTAGTAACATGAGGTGGAAGCCCCCAACAGTCATAACAGAAATTATGGCCTCTATTTTTTCTCATAGATCTACCTCACCTCATGAAATATTCTAAAATCAACTTGGTTCCTGTATTTGAATACATATGTCAATACCACATGCTATATCTAATACCTATCTTTTATAAACATATAGATTACACTCGATAATTAATGAACTTGAATCTTCCATTTACTTCTATGTCTAGGTGTCATTTTTTTTCTAGTAGCCATTATTACCACATGAAAAATAGAAAATGTCTAGCTCCCTTGCTTTACCCTTGATCTTGCTATTCTTGAATGGTAATTGTTAAGAATCTTTAGACTTGGAGTTAGTCTTGGATATCTTCACCTGGCATTTCATTTTATTCACCATAACTACTGAAGAATTTTTACACTTCAAATCCTTGTCAACTTGGTGAAGTAGAGTGAGATAATATGAGATAATTATATATGACTTTCATATTTAAATTGACAATAAAATTAGATAATCTATGAGGGAGTAATAAAAGAATAAGGTCGATGCATAGTTCTTTATGCAGCTTAAATCCAAGAAACTCTAGGCGATCAATGTATCTAATAAGTTTGACTATATGAGGCCCAACCAAAACTCCTTATCCAAGATTTCTCATGAATAGTTCTTTAGAGATCTCAAAATATTCCTATTTTTTCACTCTCATGATTAAGATCATATAGATTCAAGAGCATGCTATAGGTATCCATATTTTCAAGAAACTTATTGAGTTTGCTTGGAATGGATGATAAAATTAAAAACTGGACATCTAACACATCATTTAGCTATTTTTCATAGATAGAGAACTCATCATCACCCAACTCCTTAGCAGAAGAAACAAGAATTGAGGATTCTAGCACATTACATTTTCGTTCATGGTGCAGCACAATCTGTAGGCATCTAAACCATTTCTAAAAGTTACTTCTAATTAGGATATGGTTTTTCTTTAGAATTGATCATAGGGATAAGGTTTTTGATAAAAAATTTATTATTATAAAATAATAGAACATATTATTAGTATTTATCTTAATTATAATTTATGTGATACATAATAATAATAATTTTAATTTTATTAAGTTTTCCACTATTTTATCATGTCTCAAAAACCCTCACCATTGAAATAGGAATGTCCTGTAACTTTAGACATTAAAGTATTAATGATCCATATTTCTCTCCTTGAGACCCAGACTATGTCCATGAAAACAATAAGAAGGTGATTAGGTAGACAGTCTTGAAAACTAAGGGCTTTCAACTTCTTGTTCTATTGAGTGGACTCCCAAATCCTGAAATCTTGACTCATATTTCCTCAATAGTGACCTCAAATTTTTATTAAATAGAAAATGGTTATTAAATTCAATACAAGTTCAGTTAATTTGAGCCATCATCTTAGTTAAGACTCCATGATAATTAAAATTGTTCCCAACTATGGCTTGAACTAACACTTTAACTATGGTTTGTCTTAATTCTGATAATGGAAGGCATAATGACTTAATATTAAATTGAGGGATTTTTTATATTATGCATAAATTTTCATATTTTATCTTTTACATATATTAATAATATTAAGTGTATTTTACTTAAGTGATAGACCATGTGTCGATAAAACATTTACACATAATTATTTTTATTTTTATTCTATCTTTGTATGTTAACCCATTTATTTATATGATAGTGGTCTTGCATCCCTAAAATAAATCATGAATAGATAAAAATAAAATAAATAAATAAATGATGTGATAATGAGTTTATCTAATGGTTGATTTATTCAGTGGATAATAAATCAACCTATGGCCCTAGGGAAAAACTCCATGTTCTGGCCTTGGCATGAGTTACAGCATTTCTTTTGTCCACCTATGTATCACCCGAGTTAGTTTCATCATGGTTCTATATTGAACCTCCTATGCCTCAGCTTCACCTTGAATTAAATTAATGTTCCTTTAGATACTTCTTTTATTACATATGTTTTATAACTCACTCATAGGTGAGGGAAACCAAATAATTGGTTCAGGGGAATTACATAAAACAACCTTGGACACACAGGTCCTACGTAAAAGGAGGGAGGGATGACTCACTAGCCATAATATTTAATTTAATAATAATTATTTTCAAACCCATTAAATAAATTAATTTAATTTAAACCAGCACATACAAAGGTCTAGTCAAAGCTCATGATCAGTCATACACATGAAAAGACTATCCATTTAAAATAATTAACTAGCATTCATTTCAATTCATTCTTCACTATGATAAAACACACATGAATTAATCCGATTAATTATATTATTAATAAATTAATTAATTTTACCTTATTCCATCCAATAATCTTATATATTCCCATCCACTGTGACTATAAATAAAATATATTTATTTATTTTATTTAAAATTTAATAAAAATAGTACGCAGTTTTGTACATCAAAGAAACTCAGTGAGTACCTATCCAAACTACTCAATGTATTCCATTTTGTATACAATGCACTCACAAAACATATTGTGTACATAAATTGTGTCATAATTTCATTATGTTCACAATAAAATTAATTACACATGGAAAAAATGAAAATTACATTTCCTATATGATTTAATGTGGGATGATTCTTTAGTATGAAATGACCATACACGACTGGTAGTTTGGAATATTACCTGGAATTAATTAAACATTTAATATAATATAAAACCTAAAAACCAGTGTGTACTATCAATTTAATAAATCATAGAACCTAGTTTAATGAGGTTTAATGGAGTAACTAATTAAATTTAAAAAAAAATTGTAAACATTTAATATACACATCATGTGTAGGCTGGACACACGGAGTATACTTTACTTCTCCAAATGTTTTCAGTACGTGTTTAGGGACTTGGTATATACTTCTCATGGAAACTTATGTGCTACACAATGTGTAGGAATGATACATAGTATGTACTTCCAATTTCAAGACTATCAACCTATATGCATCATGTATTAAATACGCATGATGTATTAATTACATGACATGTATTGAACTTTTATTTTTAGCTACAAAAAACACATGGACAATATGGAATTTAGGAAATATACATTATGCATAGTCTGAAAAAGTCATTTCCCACCCTGTCCAGTTAATAAGTGGTAAATTTAATACACACAACATGTATTCATCATAGGATGATCCAGAATCCACATAGGTGTCCCGATGCATTGAAAAATGAATCGCAACATGTAACAAAGGATTACACTCCATGTAACATTGCTTTATCTATCCATAGATCTTAGCATCTCTGGATGGGTTATTCAAATGTGATCTTCATTAATTATTAACTAATCTTGGTTATATAATTGAGAAATGAATAGGAGGAGGAAGAGATCTCAATGGTCTGATAAAGAAGAATAAAATTTGAAAACAAATTTAAATTTTATATGTGTGATGATCAATAGTAAAATATTATAAATTTGAACGTGATCCCTTTGATGCCACTTTTTCATTTTGAAACCAGAAGAAGTGCCTATTGGGCCAATGTCCAAATCATATTTTGTTAGATTTGATGAATCATTCTTAATCCACAAGACATAAATATTTGGATTAATAAAAAAATTTCAAATAATATTGAAAAATGAAATACTGAATCTAAGAGAATATATTTTCAAGCCAATTTTATAATTAATTTAAGAATGAGAAGAAATTTTACCTCAATCATGAGATATTTCTTCATTGAGGATGTGGATCATTTTAACCCAATCAGTATAGTGTCATTTCATTGTGAGGACCCAAAGTAGATACCCTCTAATGGTGATCCACATGTGCTCCCTTGATCTCCAAACATTGTCGATGAATCATCGGGTGCTAGCATAGATGATTAATCATCTTGAATGATTTGTCTTTGATCACTTCACATTATTTTGGACATAAATTAATCCCTCTTCTTCTTATCATTATTGAGAGGATGAGAGGATGACATGGATCTTGAGAGGAATCTGTTGTGCACAATGACTAACCCTCTCTAGAATCTGATAGTAGTTTATTTGTAGACTTAGGGTTAAGGTTTAATATTTAATTATTTACACAAGGTCCCTTTAATAAAATACTAAACCTGGTGAAACCCCATCCCATGTAATAAAAATATTATTATTATTTTAATTCATGTCATGTGCTAACTGGCATAATGATGAATATATTTTATGGTCGTACAAATTAATATTTATCACCGGAACCAATCTCGGTCCACTCACCCTCCTCAAAATTTACTGAATACCTGAATAAATATTATTATTAAATATGTATTCATTCAATAAATAAATAAATATTCAATTCAAAAACTAGAGGATAGATATTTCTTTAATATTCACATGAAAAAATAAAATATTTATTAAAAAAATAAATAACTATTTATTTCAGGGTGAATAGTGTGAGAAATATATATATTATATATTCATGTAATTAAACATTTACCTTACAAATAAATATTTATTTAATATTTGTGATCATTTAAAAAAATGAATAGATATTAACTCTTGATCTAGAGAATAATATTTATTCCAGTTGTTAAATATAAATAATATTTAACTAAGATTAAAGGAATCACTTTGTGTGTGGCCCTCTAGACCTCTTCTTTAGTGACATTAGGTGAGCCTAACTAAAGTCCAAGATTAATTTCTAGAAATGGGTTAAGGAACCAAAGGATGAAGAATATATTCCACAATTACCAAACCACATATGAATGTTCACTGTGTAATATAATCCATTTGTCTTGATATCTCATTAAAAATGTTGCATACCTATGTCATCAACTTTAATTCATGGCATATTTTTATTTGATTATCTGTAATGAACATGTATATATCACCATGTCCATGGAATTTATTTTGATGGTTCCATTCCAATAAAATGGTGGAGATACCAACTTTTATAAATATGAAAGATATAAATACTTCCTCAGCTAATTCTTTGATAATATATAATTCATGACACACCCAACAAACCCAACTTCACTATAATCATATGATGTCCATGTTTATGAAAATACATAAAAGTGTGAGAGTCATGACATGAATTAATAATAATCTTAAAATATAAGGATAATTACACACACCCATAGATATGAATATACATTGACACATAAACATATGGAATTCCTATAGGTGGTTTTGTTCTCATATTATCCCATCTTTGAGATTACTAAGTGAAAACTTCATGAGATGAAGTCTCATCTTTTTATGATTAATTTCACCTGATAGTCAATATATTATGTGTCTCATCATAGAATGGTATCTTACCATAGAACAATTTTTATGAATATCACCATAGAATTTCAAGGTTCTTGTCAAAGTGGGGAAATTATATGCCCTTTTAAATGTGACATATACTCTGAGACATTGTTACATTAAAGTCACATAGAACTATGAATGATATATAATAATATATTTTAATTAATATTCACTTATTTGAATATACATTCAATCCAAAGTATAAATAGTTTGTTATAGGACTCCAACTCTAATATCAAGTAGCTATCAGGTATCTGGTAAGGGTGCACTGGGTACCTAGTGGCCTCTTATTTAATTTTTTAAAGTGTGTTAATTGATTTAATTATTATTTTAAAATTTTATAAAATTTCATCCTCTCCCATTATTCCATTCACACAAACTACTTTCCCTCTCCTTTAATTTTTCTCTCTTTCATGTGAGGAATTTCCCTCATCTAATATTTAATTCAAGCATTATTCATCTTTTAGATTTATTGCAGTAAGTCTAACACTACACTTCCTTTTATTTATTTATTTCACTATTTCATCATTATTTATATAAAATCTCTAATTTTGTGGTTTATTCTAGGTTATTTCTATATATTGATACTGAATCTACCAATGATATTCAACAAAGAGGTTCCTCTAGAAATTTCATTTGTTTTATATAAGTTACATGCACTATGTGATATACATGTGTTATCATGTGGCTGAAGATGATTCTAAATAGAACTAAATTGAGTTCCCTTGAGTATTGATTGGTGGATATTGACTATCTAATCTCTAATAAATACTCTAATCATTATGTTTTGATTGAACAATCAATGATGGTCATGCCGCCTTAGTAAAATGTTGAGATTCATTGAGAGTAAAACCTATTATGGGTTCCCTTAATTATAACTTGATTTAATGGTCCTTATAAGTCATATTTGAATAGTCTTTATCAATGGGAATATTTATTATGTGTTAGGATAGTGGTGAGTTATGTTTTTTGGTTGGTTTTTATAAGAGTTTGATGTGATTTGACCCTTGTGAATGGGATGGTTATAGAGGATTATAATATGAGTTGAGGGAGGTGGGGCAAGATGTTGTGTTCCTACATGCATGAAACTTCAAGCATGGGTTTCCTAGTGGGTGATCATGGTTCAGTGAGGCTGAGTATATAGTTTTAGTTTCCTCTATATGGGATGTTAGTGATAACTCATTTACATATGCAAGTTATATGGTGATGCCTCAATCACCCATGATTTATGTATTAGGGTGATAAATCATTCACCCATGATTTATTTATACAGTAATACATTGTTCACCCATTCTTTAATTATATGATGATACATTATTCACAAATACTTTATTTATATAGAAATAAAAAATTCACCCATACTTTATTCATATGGTGATACATTTTACACCCACAATTTATTTATTTTGTGATACATAATTCATCCATATTTATCTATATGGTGATACATCATTTACCCATGTTTATTTATTCAGTGGAAGTGGCCTTGTGGAGTCTCACTGAGGTCTTAGGTGTGAGTCTCTCCAAGTACTTTTCTATTGGTTAGTGTAGTATTTTCATTGTCCTTTCCCAAAATTGTTGTAAATTATTATAGTGATAACTTTTTCACCCTTGATTATCATGATGGTGATTCATCATTCACATGTTACTTTTTATATGGTAATAAACCATTCACCCTATTTATTTATTATTCTTATAACACATTCACCCTTTATTAAAATCATACCATAAGAATACTCAACCCAGTTGGGTTATTAGAACTTAGTGAAGTGAGGATGATTATGTTATATTTTTTTATGCTAGATCATATTATACATACACCCATATCATGAAGCATTATATTTTAATCATTTTTTAGGTTGACCAACATGAGGATATGCATGTGATATATCCATTAACCAATTAAAACCATGTTTATGGTGGGTTACCACCTCATTATATAAGTATAATACACTAAGTTCTATTATTGAAATATTCAAAATATATAGAATATAAGGAGATTTTCATAAATTATTTATGTCATCCTTTATGAGTAAATTTAATGATATGTTTATTGAGACATGTAGATAAGAAATATGGAGAAATATTAGGGGTTTTACCATATAGTGATCAATCCTAGCTACTCATGTTAGGTTTTGGATGCTATAAAAAATTATGAAGCAAAGGTTGAATCATTATATGATTAAAAAATTAATAATGAGGATTAATCCTGGATATCATTCATTATATTGAGACTCCCTATGATTGATAGAGAATGACTGCTTGTATTATTGTTTGGTTCTTAAAAAAGGTGAGTATATGTTGGTTAATTTATGAAGTTTTGTGATACAAATCTATAGTGAATATGAAAAAATCCCATTAGAGACAAATTATAACTAAATATATTATTTTTTCAAATAATATTTTAATTTTAAATTGACTTTTGTGACATATTTTATATCCTTAACTATAATAAATGAGTGGAAAGTTTGTAAGAGCGAGTGTACCCAAGAATCAGTAGTGGATTGATCCTAAATCTTACAATCATATAAAAGTATCTTCGTGGTATATCTTAAGTGGTAGGGATTCATATGTCCGCCTTAGATTATGATTCACATTATAACTTGATAGGTCCCCTTTAGGCCCCTAAAAGGGGGTAAATCAGGATGCTCCTAATTTACAACCAGTTTTACCTCTTTACTAATTTTCTTTTATAGATATTGTTTCAAGGTGAATAGGAACTATGTTCAACCATTATATTGACCCTAAACCTCACTGAATTCACATATAAATTTATAGTTTTAATGCATGTAGGGTAAAATTTATTTTTTTACTTGTTTCACTTTCACTAGGATGCTACAAGGAGCATGCTATCAATATTGTGTTGATGCAAAAATTAACCACTAGGCTCAATACTTTTAGTGGTTACAAGGTTATGGTCACTTCATGTCTGAGATCACTACCCTTAAAAGTTTTTGGGTCAGTTCACTATCACCCAAGGCTCATTACCTCTGAAGGTGCACTGCCTCCTTCCTTCTCCTTCATGCACTATTCCGGGGTATGACTCTCACGAGCCCACTACTCCTTCTTCCTCCTTTTCTCGTTGCTTCATGGAAAGAACACTACCCAATTAATATACTTGTATGTCTATATTAAACCAGTATAACTTTCTTGTATTGTATCTTTAGTATATGTAGATGAATTTTTAAACTCCTATTATGTTCCATTAATGTTTTTTGTGAATATACCCTTGAATATCTTCTTCTTTTGAGAAAAATATTAGGATATTCACTTTCTAGTGTAGTTCCAAGAATTTATTCATCTTATAGTGTTCCCGTAACTTCCAATTATTCAATTTGTTAGGATTTCTAAGTTATATCCTTTTAGTACAGGACTGGAACTTATTCTCCTTTAGAAAAAATGAATCTTTGGGCTAGCACTGAGTTCCCCCTTCTTTAACTATCCAGGTAAGCAAGAAAAAACATTTGATCTATCTTCTTCTCTTTTCATGGATGTATCAATGAATTATTAGTAAATCCATTCTCCTTTATTTTTTATATTCATATATTCTTCTATATTAAAGATATAATATCCTCTATAAAACCTCCTTTTTTACTTTCAATATCCTACTATAAAAAATTTATCATGAAGTGATTTTCCATTTTCCAGAAATGAAAACCCAATAAGACTTATGTACAGTTCCAAACTATAACTTCCCTATTTTAAAATGTCTTTATATCTTTCTTTCATGATAGAAAAGGTGTGTATAAAAAATACACACAAGTCATTTGGCCGCTTCAACCTCCAAATTGTCAATTCCTTTATTTTATAGATATTTTTGTGGACAAATTTTAGATCCACCAAATCCAAGATATTCTATAAATATTATAGCATTATAAATAGTAGCTTGTACAAAATAATATCCTTGAGCTTCATGTGGGAATACTTCTTCATGATGGGATCTTCTATATTTGTACCATGAAACTCTCCTTGTAGCATGTACAATATTTAATTTAATTCGCTATATCTGACCCACAAATTCCTTATTCATTCTTGTCTTAGATAGTGGATCCCATTTTTAGTTTCATGATATTTTAAAAACCTTCAAACAACTTCTAAATTGAATAATGTGATTTCACTATTGGTCAACATTCCTAGAAAAACATAGAAGAAATCCCCCTATATTGCTAAGAAATCCCCTATGTTTTTCTATTCGGTTATGTGGACAATGGTTTTTGAAAGATCCTATACGTGATAACACATATGTTTTGGCTCATATACTCGAATTTCATTATGTGAAAAAATTTATATACATGGTTCACTCCTTTTTCAAATTCACTTATATTTCCATTTTTGGATACATAAACTCTATCTCATATCTAAATTTTCTCACATCATTAGATTCAATTACATTAGTGAATTGCATACATGAGTTTCCTCACATAGATTAATTTCATTACATCAGGTAAATGGGGATTCAGAAATTACTTACACCACTTGGATTCCCTTACATAAAACCTTTGCGTATCCAATTTCGGATGTGTGGTGAATTGCCTGATGTGAGTACTTAGGTATATTTTTGAAAATATTATGATCTTCCAGATTTGATCCAAGATTCTTCCATATTGTTTACCATGGCTTTTATCTTTCATGGATGAGTCCATGAACTTCTCAAAGGGTTGTCTCATAGCCTCCTTTATGTATATGAACATTATATCTCCATGCCAAGCACCAACAAAACCCTTTTTACTCCACATATAATTGTCAATAAATTCAACATGTGTAGCCAGAATCTCCATTTTATGACAACTTTAAGCTTAACCTCAACCACCATTAAAATAATTACAACTTACTTAGGGGTATCCAATAACATACCCATGTCAAAAAATCACCTTGATTCAAGAACACACCTCTTTTCAGAAAATCCAACACAACCTAAGGGGTGTCCGTCAATTACCCCTTTATATTTTGTTGACAATAAACCTTCCTCACAAAATATATACCCCTTTTTCAATGAAATACAAAGGGTGATACTATTATAAGATTTAATCCTTTATTTTCTCCCCCTTAGGGTGTGCTCTAGTATGCTCCCCCTTCATGAATAGGGTTCTTATTTTTCAACTTGTTCCCTCCATTTGAATGGGGTCATCTTTTCCAAACTTCATATAAAGATATATTGATCTCACCTTTTATTTATACTTGGTATTCCTTAATATTTTTATCCCCTTAATGTGTGGAAAAAAATATAATAAATCTCAACTCCCCCTTTATCCAAGAGGAGTTATTTCTGGGATTATTTACACTCTATAAGGATGGGAAGACTTCTCCTACTCTTAGAATCATCCCCTTTTCGATCCAATTAATCCTTTTTATCTATCTACCAATTTTATTATAAATTTCTGGTGGGGTTGTCCAATTTCAAAACCTCACTTTTCTTAACTATTAAAACACTTATTATGAAAAATATCACTAGTGAAACACAATCATTTCTAGATTTTATGATCTCAGTCTTACCCTTTGGTGACTCTTATTAATTAACTTTTGAATAAACCTTTTATCTCTATTCACCAATTTCTATCTTTATATTTTTGTTTGGATTTTATAATTCAATAATTTTTTCTTCTAACATAGCTACACTTAATTAAGAAAAAAAATGAGTGAATTTACCACTTAATTATTGGGTTTTCAATAAATCATCTAAGCTTACTGAGCATGATATAAGTGTAGGAAACAATATTTTTTATAAAAAACCAAACTTTTCCATGTCACTTATGATTACAATAAAAATTCTAGAAACTTTATCTTTTACTTTCCCACAAACAACAACCTATGATCTCTATCACACTTTCACACCAAATAGTTTGTGTATAAATTTGAAATTCATTGAGTGTGAGAAACACCACATAAAAGATTAATTTATACCACTTGTTAAAATTAAAATAATAATTCCACTTGAACTTCATGACTTTGTATCTTTAAAAGCCTCATACTTATGAAAATGAGACTTAACAGACTTGAAAATTCACCTTCAACTCCCCCTGAATTCTAGCTTCAACTCATGAAACAACTTCTATGATTATCTTCATCTTGGGGATTCCTCTTATTGTGAAAGAAATATCTAGGTTATTAGAAATGGTTATACTATACATATTAGATAGATGATTCCCAATACTTTGAACAAAAGTACAAATAATCATAAAAAAAGGTAATGGTGTTGTTGTATTCTTTAAGATTATCCTCTTCACTTTAGTGGTCTATTAACACTCATTTTAGGTCTTGATACCATTTAAATTTACTCATATTGGTCCTAATACCATCTATAATATCAAATATGATTTTGAAACCTCTTTCAACTTCATTTCAAGCTCTTTTGTTAACTGAATTGATGCATTCAACGAGAAGATTTTTAATTCCAAAATTGACTTTAATTCACTTATCGAGTTAGATCAACCTTGACACTATTGTTAAAGCCTGATAAAAATATAATTTTGAAATACTCTTATCTTTAAATTTTTTTATACACTTTTCATATTCAAACATATCTACTTTTATGCTCACTTTAATGTGCATTTCTGGCATACATACCCCATGGATATTATCTCCCCCATAAACCAAGTCACCTCACAAATAGTTAGAAAACATTTAATACATGGGGAGAGGGTGCCTAAAATTTCCTCCTGTTCAGGAATGAGGTTGGCTGGATTTGGACATCCCTTCATCTCCACACTTTCCTTCTCCCTTTTTCAAGTTTTGATAGTGTAATTCCATCACTTTATCCACTTATTTTTCTTCTTAATCATCCTCCATAGTGAGCTTATTCATCCCCTTTCCAATGGATTTACTTTGAGTAAAATCACTTACATGCATTTAATATTGAGTGATTTTTTTAGGGGTATATTTTCTTATCTTCAACTTCTCCTTTATTATAAGAGAAATCCCAATTATCTAGTTTTCCACTTTAAATGCCTTGCCACTACTTTCAGCATCATTTTTCTTTCTCCATTAGAAAATAATCCCACCAATGTTCATTTATTACCTTTTAGTGTTTATTTTGAGACTATTTAGGCATTCCTCTTATCTCTTTTCCTTGATGTCCATAAGATACATCTCATATTTATTCTTTCTTATTAGATTATTATTTACTTGCTCTTCCACATTCCTCACAGTTGGATCATCTTCTTTATTCTTCTTTCATACTTTTTTTATCTATTTATAGAAGGGATGTTATGAGAAAACTAATTTTGGTGGTTGATTCACCCTTTGTTGAGCTCTATTTATTTCCTATGAATACGTAAACCTATTTTCCATCATAACTATCTTATTTTATAAAAAAACTTTCCTTGTATGTCATAGGATTGGAGTATATCCTAATGAAATATTTTTTCTTCCAAGAATTATTCTAAATACAATGCCTTTATATATGAACAGAGTTTGAATAGATAAAACACTTTCCATAAAAATCATACCTCATTCAGTTTTCTCTTAATAAATATGTTAAGGTTGCAGATTTACTCAAACATTTGGACTTTTTTTCTTCAACACACATGATTATAATGTGACCAAATTTCCCAAAAATGAATTTCATTAATACTACCTACTTTTGGACTTGGATTCTTCCATGTTTTGTAGGAACCTTTAATTTATTTTAAGATCCTATATTTTGTTTAATTCTAGATTTCAAATTTATAATTCCCTTTTTATTTCCAAATTTTATATATATTACCTATAGTTGTTCATGTTGAGACATTCTTTGGGGGAATCTTCATCTTCTCATTTGAGGTTTTTATCCTCTCTTCAAGTTCCTTGATTTTATTATCCTTTTCTTTTATCTAAAAAACTATATTATTTAATTTTTTCCCAACTTCTATACCAGACTACCTTCTTTGTTAAATCTAAGTCTTGAAGAAAATAGTGGTTTCTTTTTACTCCTTTTTTATGGTCATTTTATTCCTAATTTATTATCACATATCTTCAAGAAAATTACTAAGACTTTTTATCTTTTCACTCATCTTCTTGATTACAAAGTTCAAGGAAACTTTATCTATTTTTATCCTTTTATTTTCTAAGTTAAAATCTTATAATAAGAAACAATACACTTCATATATAATTTATTATTTTTACACCTCTTCTTAGTGGCTGCATGAACACTTCCTAGAGAGGAAACTTGATTTTGTTATCACTTCTTCACCAGAGTCATATATCTATTTCAACTCCATGAGAGTATTTGAACATTGCAATTCACATGATATCTCCAAAGAATAACAAGAACTATAAATAATGATATATTTAGATTTGATTACCTTAGTTGGATATTTTATCATCCTGGTGGACTTATTCTTATCTTTCTTTATTTTCCCTTTTGACATAAGTCAATTTTCATATGGCTTATGTTCTTTACAAAATTAATCATCTATCCTCATCCACATATCGTTTACAAACTTTTAGTGAGAAATATATTTGTACACATATTCTTTTAATGATTAATTTAATATATTCTTTCCAAAGTTATCAATTTCAATATTACTTTGATTTGTCTCAAAGATAACTCCTTGTCACCTCAATATAAAAATACCTTCCTTTAAAACATCACGAGGTACTCTAAGAGAATATTTTATGATATATAGAAACTATAAGGACCCAACCTTAAAACATTACATAATATTGAATTAAATGAATAATTCACATTGAGAATCTTTTTAGGTTTAGAGTTTTAGAGAATTAGGACATAATTATTACATATCAACTTGAATATTACAAGTAGACACTACTACTCAATATCCATTTTTTTATAAAATAGAAACTCTTAAAAAGAAACATGTCTAGTTCCATATTTTAGACATCATGACTTTTCCTTGATCCCATCATTAACCCTATTCATCTTTAAGTCCTACGGAAAACATTTCAAAAACTTGGTATGAGAATAAAAAGATCATTAGGGGTTATAAAATAAGGGAGGAAAACATTATCCCATCAATAAATACAAATAAATGAAACTATACTTTTCAATCATAACATAACTTACGAAATCATAAGATTTATGAATAACACATAGAATTTCATAAATCATAAAGGCAACTTATGGCATTAATAACATACTTATATTTTAGCTATCACAACTACATAGGGAGTCACATTTGGAATACCCATCACAGTATATTCCCTAAATCTCTTAGGAGAAACATTCACGTTTACCTCTGTCATGTTACCCAATGCATTGGAGAGTTATCTCGGGCTCACCCGCCCAAGGTTTATTACGGAAGCACCTGTATACATAAACAATGTCCAATAACCATAACATAATAATTACACATAACACAAGAAAAAAGTAAAGATACAATTTCCACATTCCAATCACAATATATCAATTCAATATATTGAAATAAACAATTCTTTATCAAACCATTTAAAACATTTAATAAAGATATTTTTGAATCAAAGTGTCCCATACCACTTTGAAGCTTTTAAAGGAATTAAAATTTTAAAACAATAATGTCCATATAAATAAATCCTTAAAAATATTTTTAAAACATGGACATTAATGAGAAAGATTTTTAAGAATAAATCTTTAAAACATTTAAAATGATATTTTTGTTAAAGAGTTTCTAAAAAAATGAGAGATGCTTGAATACAAATAATTGAGGAATAACATTTAATCGTAACATTATAATATCATGAAAATAAAATGGATCATGATATAATATGTCAAAGGATATTATATACACCATATAATAGTGAATTGGTGCATAAAAACAATGAGGTCTTAATGGAATGTAAATTGAGACGCAATACCTTTTAAAGAAAGTATCCTTACATTAAGGATAAATCAATGACATAATTTATGTGTGAAAATTATAAATACACCCAATATAAGTGGATATTAATTGTAAAACATTCATAGGAAATTCATATATATTAATATGATGACATATTCAATAAGTACATGTTTATCCCAAAGAATTGAAATTGGGTTAAGAAGTTCCTTTACAAAAATTCGACAGCCTAACGGCGTCACTTTAAAATTCAGAAAATGAGTTGATGAGATAAAAAGTGTATCTCATAACATGGACATAAAATTTAAATATATAAGAACATATTCCAAAATAATAAGATGTAAATTAAAATACATAACAAAAATAAGTCTTTTAAAAAGAGGAGGGTGAAAGGTTCTCTTACCGATTTGGTAACTTTCGAACCATACACCACATGAAAGAAGGACCATAAAATGAGGATGTAATTACCAATAAAATAAAGTGTATTACACAGGTAAATACAATCATGGGAAGTAGATACACCACATGAAATAAATAAGTGGCGAACAATGGAAATCTCACGGAATTGGAAGTGAGAAAAGAAATCCCTTACAAATATTTGGCAGCCTAACGGTGCCACTTAAAACTTCCAAAAAATGGATTGATGAGATCATATAGGGTCTCTAATCATATTAAAATAAAACGTACAGTAATATGAATATAAAATAACATCTCCCAACATAAGAAAGAGGAGCTTAAAGGAAGTGACATAAAAGAGAGTACTTAAAAAGAAAGAGAGAGGTAGGATCCCTTACATCGTGTCCGACTTGACCCGTTCATTCTTTAACATCCTGAATAATAAACTAAAGTTAATTTTTACTTTATTAAGAACATTTTTCAATTTTATTATTCCTCTTATTTCACTTATTACCATGTTATAAACATTTCACAGTCATTTATGTTAATAATGGTCGTTTTGTTGATATTTTGTACTTGAGTAAAAAAACGAACACCTTATAATTACAAGTTGTTCATGTGGTAAGATATCCATTATCTTCAGAATTATATTAATGATTTATATATCATATATATCATATATATCCAGTGTATACATGTATTTATAAATGTACATAATCATTTAGAGGTAAGAAATAAAATGCACCATTCATGGAGACGGTAAGTCGTACGTACGCATGAACGCTACTTTCATTTCAATTTCTTATTTTAATGGAATTAAAACATAATGATACATAGTTATATTATAATTACATTATAATATCATATATAATATTATTAACTCCATCCTTTATACGTACCACATAAGGCATTAACGAATCATGTCACTTTGAGGGGGCGGTAGTCCGCACTTCCTCTAATGTGATTATCGTATTTACCCACTATGGAAACCATAAAAGTATGCTATAAATGAAAAATACAGAATAATAAAGAAAATATAAAGAAAATATATATCATATATAAATACAGTGCCATCATAATGGCCACCATGAGAGGCGGTAGGAGATAATTGAACAATCATCGTTCTGTGAGGCGTTTGGTTTCCATCCACGGAAACATTATGTTCTTCATCCATTAGATGGAGGTGTGTGTAAGTGCAGTTCAAATACTTCTCATAAAAACATCATAGTATATTTAGTATACTGTTTTTGTTACAAAATAAAGGAATAAAAATAGTTTAGGGGTTGGAGAAGTAAAATAAAAGAAAACAATTTAAAAGAAACGGTTACCTTTAATTTTGGTAACTTCCTTTGGTTTGAACCAAAAGGACTCATTTAAGTGCCTTATTCCTAATTTAAGGCTTCTAGGTGGAGGAGAGGGATGTAGGGAGATTAATTGGGAAGAGTTTGGACGATCCAAAAGGCTTGAGAGGTGTGAGGAATTGGTTATAAGTGGTATCTTTTTATAAGGGAGAGGAGGGGCTCTTTAGGAAAGTGTGAAAACATTATTTTATTATAAACATATATTCGGTTTCAAAAGATCCAAAACATATTAAAGTCGAATATAAGATGACTAAACTTCGAAATAAAATCATCCAGTAGGAATTGGACAAGTTTTGGATATTATTTTAGTCATTATAATCTTATTTATTTAAATAATTTATTAATGAGGTAAACACAACATCATTATTGTGTCATAAATAATTTAAATTATTTGATGTCTAAAAATTATAAAAAAAATACCATGATGTAGAAAATATTTTTATCTTTCCAATAAATATTTATAGTCGAACAGATAATTTATATAACCCCTTCTAAAAATTAATTTACTAAAAGATATTTGCTTTTGTCATTTTTGTCTTTACTTTAAGTTAATTAATCTAAATTGTCATTATCACACCCAAGTGGCTTAAAGGGGTCCCAAAATCGACCGAAAGATTCTAATGTTCATTAATGACTCAACCAATAAGGTTTGGATAAGTTTTAAGGTAATTTTGAATTATTATAATATTCTTTTAACCTTGAATTACCCTATTTACCTTTAACCGCGGTAAATAAAAGTCAAAAGTTACTATTCACCAAAAAATATTTTCATCTCATTGAACCACATTTTACTTATTAATAACAACCATGTCTGTCGGATTTTTGAAATTCAATTCACAGAAGTGGTAAAATTTAATTTAAACAAAAAAGTTAGTTTTTTAACTACCACTTAGTGGTTTCACTATTCATCAAAAATTGAAGTTTTTCAGAAAAATACCAAAAAATTCACCCTAAGCTATATTTGATATTCCAAATTCAAAAATGATGTCCATTTTACCAAATTCAAAACATAGAAGTTGCATTAATTAATTTTATAATTAATTCCCGTTGTCAAAACAAATAGTGTGTTTTTAAGAAACAATATCTATCAAAAGATTGACACTTGTTTATATCCTATTTAAAAGTGAAATTAATTCCAATGAAGAACATTGGATTAAATGGTAAAAATATATTCTAACTACACTTTAAAACCAATTAAAAAGATAATATAACCATGTAAATAAATTAGATTAAAAGGCACGTTTGAATTAAAATACAATATTTTTCACTATTCATTAAAAAATGAACTTTATCAGAAAAATACCAAAAAATTACCCAAAGTAAAATTTGATGTCCCCATTCTAAAGAAGGATTTTATTTGGTCAATTTGAATTTATTAAAGTGACAAAAACTATATTTAAAGAGGGTTCGCCATTAAAAGGTAGTAAATCGGCCTTTTAATGTAAATTATGCTTAAAATTAGATTCATTCATATTTTAAGCCTCTAATTTTTTTATTGGATATGTGTAAATACATTTAAAAATCATGTATAATAATATTGTAGTTAGTTTTGTTCATTCCTGCCAATACAATGCCTAGGAGTTAACTACCATTTAAAATAATAATATTATATTATTAGTGTGCAACGTAAGATTTCAAAGAAACCCGTTGTTGCGTATCGGGTACGCTATCGAACATAGCAAACCCTTAAAAGTAAAATTAATATTTAATTCATAAATATTAATAAATATGAAAATATCATATTTCTCTATTTATCTGGGATGTTACAGAAACTCCTTATGCCAGCTCTGAAATTTATTACCACTGAAAAATGGTAGTTTTTTCATTGTCTCAATTTATGCAATAACTTCCAACTATTCCTCCGAGGTTGAACACACATTCAAAACCATAGGCTCTAATACCGCCTATTAGGTCCCCTTTAGGTACGCTGATAGGGGTTTAATTAGGGTGCACCTAATTTAAAACCTTGTTAACCACTTTACTGAATCTCCTTTATGGATATTTTTATCACATTTATAGGAACTATTTTCAACTATTTCCTTGATCCTTAACCTCAATATTCACATAAAAGTGAAAATATGTAATTCATGCATGGACAAGTTGATTTTTTTCTTAGTTTTCCTACACTGAGATACTCCAACGATGATGTTATCAGCAATGTGATCATACACCGATTAACCAATAGGATCATTATTTTAGATGGTTACAAGTTTTTGGTCACTACAAGCCTCAGCTCACTGCCATTACAAGTTTCTAGGTTGGATCACTTCCACACAAGGCTCATGGCCTCTTAAGGCACACTTCCTCCTTCCTCTTACTTCACACACTACTTCAAATTAGGACTCCCACAAGATAATTGTTATATTTGGTTCCATAGAACCAACTTTTATATACTTTATTTTTACTTTTATTCATGTATTTGAATATTAATTAAAGTTTCTTATCACATCATGATTGTTCTTTTATGTGACATAGTATGTGATAATATCTTAAGAGTGCTTTTTGTACTGAAATGTCATAGCAGTTACCCATTATGATGAGAACCTACAAGTGCCATGAAATTATTCTTAAATATAAGTTCTATAGTTATATGATATCATTTTATAGGACACAAATGATATTGGCTATCAGGGGTGGAGACTCATAGGACTTTGAGACACTTTCTCATTGTGTATTCAATTGGTAATCTTCAATACATAAGAGTATGATAATAAGATTCACCAATAGAAAACCCATGTTTTTATATGTCATTAGATATTCCTATCTACAAAAATTTTTAATGGTCATTAGACTTTAATATTATTATTAATGCATGTCATGAGTTGTGTTCTTTGATGTATTGATGAAAATAGTGACCAAATATGCTCATGGTGAGGTGGGATGTGTTGGGTGAGTCATGAGTGATGTTTTATTAATGAATAATGTTATAAATGATTTATTCCTTCTTTTATTTAATAGAATTAGATATATCAAGCCCTTTTATGGGAATTGAATTTCCTGATTAAGTACATTACTATGGTGATGTTGTCAGCAAGTTCATTTCTAAAAATTCAAAGAAAGAGACATCAAACACATTGGTTGATGACACTAGAATGCAACCTTATTGATTAGAGATATCAAGATAAATATATTATATTACCCATTGTTTGTTAGTAGGAGGTTACATTTCATTATAACATTAACTTATTTATTTAGGGGAGTCATGGCATATTGATATATGCTAACCTTGAACCTGAGGTAGTGTAACATAATTCCACTAAGAAAGGGGTCTATATGGTCCCACACTAAATGTATTAGGAAACTCGATTAAATTCTATATGATTTTAAAATGTTGTATAAATATAATTATCATATGTGGTTTAAAAATTATTCATATTGGTTTGATCTCAAATATTCAATCACTATTTATTCGAGATTATATATATGTGAGTTGAATATTTAATAAATATTTATTCAAAAAATAATTATTTATTTAATTATGTGAATACAAAATATTTATTTATTTAGGTTTATTCAAAAGGTCACAAAATATTTATTTATTTATTTAGTTACATGAATATAATATTTATATATTTTTTGGAGAATAATGTAGTGGAATTTAGTGAAGGACCTGAGAACACCCTGAGAGGGAAGGGTTGAATGAGGGTGCCAACTTTTACTTCAAAAGTGGTGGATCTTGTTCCCACATTTTTAGGAACCAATCAAACTTTTCTGAAGGGAATGTGTAGAAAAAAGACAACCATATGCAAAGAGATCACACAATAATTTTACTTGGTTCACCACTAAGGTCTAATCCAAGGAGAATATGCTAAAAATGTGTCAATCATACCTAAATCCACTAATCTTTACTAATTGTGGAATAAAAGAGTTTATACAAAGTCACTCTATTCTAGGCACACTACCTTTAAAATATTTTAGGGAAATCACACCACATCCTTCAGAAAACTTCCATCGACTCCCCCTAACTCACTACTTTTAGAGAAGTCTAACTCAGTTTATCGACATAAAGGTTGCTTAAATAGATTTTCATTAAAGTATTTGTACCTATCTAGAATGAGACTCTTCTTGTACTGTAGATATGATTTAATTCACTTTGAAATCCTTATTCACTGAAAAAACTAATATTAAAAAAATTTCTTTCATAAATCTCCTTCGTGAAGATCACTACCTTCGCGAAGCACCCTACCTTTGCAGAACAAACTACTTCACGAAGATCACTAAGTCAACATGGAATAACCCATCATCATGAAGCACCCTTTTCTCATAATAATTGGAATCATTCAAGACTAATCAAGACTTCTCGTGATGCTCAAGCTCACACAGAATTCTAGATTCACGGATCTCCCTTAGGTTCATAAAATCAGATCGATTCTGAATATTCCTTGAAAAAATCATTTTAAGTGAAGAGGGGTGGCCTTATATTTATAGTATTGACTGTTCATGATTCCCCACCACGTCTTAGAACATTTTCAATATATTTTAAAAAAATATCTGCGGTGCTCCTCCTATCATGAAACTCCATGGAAATTCATCATTCACGATGATCGTCGTAATCATGATGTTTTCCATAAAAACCTTTATGCCTTCGCAAAACTCTATCAAAAATATATTCGTAGAAAATTTCAATTGATATTTGAAATTTCTGGGAATCCTTTCATCAAACCATCAGGAACTCATGATGCTCGAATTCTCGTAATTGCAGAGATCATTGTCACCATTCGTAATGCATCTCATCTTCACAAACATCATCCTAGTTATCATGAAATACATTAATTTACCATTTTCATGAAGATTTGTTTCCAGAAAACTACCCTTCTCAATTCTAGAATCTACCAAAAACCTTTCATGATGATAGCCTCTTCCTCTGGGTTTTTTACCCAAAAAATTTGGAAAACGCTGGGAAACAACGCCAACTTTAATACTACAGCCAGTTTGTACTGTAAGATATATTTCCTTGAAAACTCCATAAACTTACATGTGAGGATTGAAAAAAAACACAAACCATAATCTATTTTTAGAAAAGAAAATCCTTGGTTCCAACAATCTCCCTCTTTGGGTTTGTTGGCAATCTGCAGATAAATTCAATGAAGCACCATCCACAATCAAAACCTGGTATGCGAGAAACAAAACACCCAACACTCTAAGTCTACGTGAGTAAAGATCGTTGTAGAAAACAAGAGGGGAAGAATTAATTGGGTTCTCAAGTTTTGGAATGCTTAAATATGTCCAATATAAGCTGTGATCATGTCACAGAAGCATTTTAAGGTTTGTCAAAAATCTATAACAACTTTCTCCATTATCCATTTTCCTACAACCATAAAACTATAAATTTTTCATTCTCATTTTTAATCATCCACATTTGTAGCATTGAACCATTGAATTTATCTAACCTTGAATTTCTCCATTCTCCCCCATTTGAAATAAACCCAAAGAACCTGTTATTCAATTTGTAGAGCACAAAACACACTCCCCCTATATCGTATCTCCCCCATAAACCAGCATCACTTCCATAGACAAATAAAAATAGTTAATGTAATTAGGGAGAGGGTACCACTTGTAACCTCCTCATGCACTAGTATGTGGCTAAACACGGAGGTTCAACCGATTTTTCTCAAAAACATGTGATGTTAATGGCTTGGTCAGAATATCAACCACTTGGTCATCAATTCCAATACGGTCTATTTTAATCATGCCCCGTTCAACTTTTTCCTGAATGAAGTGATATCTGATTTCAATATATTTCATATGAGAATTATGAACATGATTCTTCATAAGGTCTATCACACTCTTATTATCATAGTGAATCACTAATGGTTATTTCAACTCATCACCAATATCAGATAGTTGTTTATTCATCTATAATAGTTGAGTGTAAGACTTTGTAGCATAGATATACTCAAGTTAAGAAGTACTAAGAGAAGTACTTTCCTATTTATTACTCAACCATCCCACACATTTCTTACCAATAAAGAAATCTCCACCACTTGTGGACTTTCTATAAATATCATCTCCAACCCATTCAGCATCATAAAATGCTGATAGTTCACTATTTCTTCCTATATCAAAGTATAATCCACAATTGTGAGTACCTTGAATGTACCTCATGATTCTTTTCACTGGATCCATATGTTATTCATTCATATTACTTTGAAATCGGGCCACTAATAATGTTGTAAAGTCAATATTTGGTCGTGTCACTTTCAAGTACAATAAGCTTCTAATGATTCTCCTATAAATTATGGGATCTACAGATGTCTCATCCTCATGCTTTCTCAGTTTTTTCCCAACCGCGATCAGATTCAACATTGATTTGGAGTCATTCATATTGAATTTCTTTAGAAACTCTCTAGAATACTTTTCTGTACAAATAAAAGTGTGTTATTTTCTATGAATCACTTACATATCTAAGAAGTATGTGAGTTCACCAATAATAAGCATTTCAAATTCTGATTTCATGTGATTGAAAAATTTATCCACAGATCCCTATCTACTTCCACAAAATATAATATCATCTATGTAAACCAATACCATAAAATGATCTTTCTGATAATTCTTCACATAGAAATTGTGATCCACTCCTCATGTGTTAAATTAATTCTTCTTTAGATAATAATTCAGCTGAGAGTACCATGCTTGTGGTGCCTGTTCCAAACCATATAGTGCATTCTTTAATATTCAAACCTTCATTTCATCATTAACAAGAAGAAAAGATCCTGGTTGTTCAATGTAGACATATTCTTAAAGAACACCATTCAAGAAAGATGTTTTGACACCCATTTGATACATTGTGTATCCACTTTGAATTTCCATGGTAAGAAAATGTCTGATTGACTCCAATCTTGCTATTGGAGAAAAAATTTCTTCAACGTCAACACATTCAATCTATGAATATAATTTACACACCAATGATACCTTATTTCTGATCACATTACCATGCTCATTGAATTTATTCTTGAAAACCCACTTTGAACCAATCACATTGTTACTTTTGGGTCTCTTAAAAACATCTCATATCTGTTTATTTTTAATATGATCTAACTCTTCATTCATAGATTTCACCCAAGATTCATCCTTTAAAGCTTCTTCAAATGAGGTTGGTTCCACAATTGGTAAGAAGAAATACTGTGCATTATTACTCATTATCATCATCTGTGTGGGTGATATCCAATCCCCAATGATGTTGGATTAATCAATTTCCACTATTCGATTTATCCTATGAGGTTCAGAATAATTTTCTTCATCCATGGTTTCCTCTTCTGATTCTTCTTCTAAATCAACATCATGTTGTGACTTATGAATGTTTTTCACTCCTTATTCTACTCCGACATTTGAATATGTTTCATATCCACTACCTCTTACATCTTCAATCACATCAGCATAATATCCCCCCAAGGTACTTTGGGTCTTATCTTGAATGATCTTGACATCAATTCTTTCCAAAATTCTTCTGAGATAGTTATTGAAACATTTTTAGGCTTTGTTATTCATTTAATATCTAAGGAATATTCCTTCGTCTAAAGCATCACCATACTTCCCATGATTTTCTTCTTTATTTTGAATGAAACATTTACTTATGAAAACATGAAAATAGTTCAAAGAGGGATTCCTTTCATGCCACAAATCATATAGTGTCTTGGTTTCTCCCATATAAATCCCTGTTTGATTTTGAGTATACATTGTAGCTTGAACAGCCTCTTTCCAATAATGGTGAGAGATACAACTCTCAATCAGCAAAGTTTTGTCCATATTGTTCACCTATCGATTCTTGCATTCAACAACTCCATTTTTTTTCTGGGGTTCTCACAATATCCACATCATGTTGTATTCCATGTTTATCTAGGTAATTTTTAAACTCAATGGATGTGTATTCCCCTCCATTGTCAGAATGTAGAACTTTGATTGTCCATCTAGTATCATTCTTGGCTATTCATTGATATGTTTTCATGCAATCAGGAACTTTATATTTCCCATGTATAACCATCACACAATCCATTATGCTATAATAATTAATGAAAATAACAAATTATCTTTATCTATATGTTCCCGTAGTATTTATTGGACCACATACATCCGTATGGATGAGATAAAGAATATTTTATGCCCTTTTCTTCTTTGGCCGATATAAACTGTAGACCAACTTCCCCTGTATTCATGAATCACAATTATTTTTTCGTTCATGATTCATATTAGTTATATTCATGAATATATTGAGCTTAGATATATTTTCCATGTCTTGTCGATTAATGTTACCCAACCTCTAGTGCCACAAGTTGTTTTCTTCTTCAACTGTCATGTAGAAAATGATCTCTTTACAATCAACCTGATATAAGTTTCCATCTGTTCTATATAATTTCATAAGATAATTCCATATCTTTCCTCTAATAGTGTACTCATTTTGATTAAATGTAACTATAGTTCCTGAGTCACATAGTTGACTCACGCTTAGGATATTGTGATGTAGACCGTCCACATAGAGAACTTTAGTTTTCATTGGCTCTTCATTAGAAATTTCAGTACTTCCACTACCTTTGATCTTCAAAGCACCATCATTACCAAAGCTTAAAAATCCATCAACCTTTTATTAACATTTGTTAATAGGCCTTCATTTCCTATCATATGGTATGAGAATCCAGGTGAAATTATTCTTTGTATCTTTGAGAGATACTTCTTCAAGATTGTATATCTCAACTTTCTTCTTTTCCTTACATGAAATATTTGATTGAGTGTAAGATAAAGATGGTCTTTCCACTCTCTTTTCCATGTGCATTGGTTCATCATACTCATATTATTCTTCTAGAGGAGAAAGCCTATTTGGAAGAGCAACACCATCTGGTTAGTGAGTATTGACTTGTCACTGAGTTCTGTAGGTATCATTTCCACCTTTCCTATGACTGCAATGAATATATTTATGGAAAAATTTAGATCAATTAAAGAAATATCTATAAAATTTATTTCTTCTATAATATGTGGGATAAGAATTTTTTTTCCTTTGTTGAATTCCAAGTTCTTACCTATTCAAATAGATCCTTGCCTCTTCATAGTATGACATGGTGTGGCTCAAATAGCCACAAAATTGACATTCCATAAGAGGAAACATCTTCTTAATTCTATTCCTCCTCATGTCCCCTTCCTTAGGAAAAGATTTTGACTGCTGATCATTTTTTGGATACTTGTGGATAGCTTTCAATTCTCATTTCCTTATGATTTGAAGCTTTATTTGTTATGACTTCAGGTGACTTTGTGATATGTCCACCTTTAAACTTACCTTTATTTTGGCCTATTTTATTTCCATCATTTTATGTTATATAATCACATGAAATTCCACTTTTTCCTAGGAATGTGTATATTTGATCATTCAAATCATTCTCAACACCTTCAGAACCACACTTATCTCTCTCCAGTAGCTCAGTATCTGAGAATCTTCCAAACTATATTTTCTTCTTTGGTTATTTTTAGTTTAATTATCTTTCTAGTTTACTACTAAGAGTAACAACTTCTTCTTCAATTCCCTCAATAGTATTGGACTTATCCTCCAGTTTAGATGTGTGTTCATTGATGACCTTTTCATATTCTTAAATTATGAGATTAAGTTATACTGTATCATCTGATCTTTAAAAGGATGATAAATTTTCTTTTACAACTTCTTCTAGTTGATTAATTTCATCTTCCAGTCGATCAATATATTCTTATGAATCTTCCTTAACTACTCTCTATTTTTTTCTTCTATTTATTTTATTCTCAATCTTACCAAGAGTATCCTCAAGTTTCATCTTTAGATCAGTGTTGACGCTCCTTTTTTTACAGAATCTAAAGATCGGAAAAGGGAATATCTGAGCTCAAAGTGATTAATCCTTTGAAGAAACATCAAAAATCGACAAAGGGATAAAAAAGGAGAACATTACCCATATATCGCGCAAGTTTCCTCTTGGTCGCGCAAGTACACTTGCGCGCCGCCTCAATACTTGCGCGACTCCTCATGTTCGTGCAAAGGACTTGCGCGACATATGTGGTAACCGCCTAGTAACCGCCCAGTAACCGCCCGGGGTCTTCTTTTGCCTATAAATAGACCCTGTGGGCCCCCCAATGAGAGAGGATCTTTTTCCAGAAACTCGGATTAAAGCTCCCGATGCCCAAGTCTCTTCTCAAAGCTTCCGGAACACTTCTAAGGTAACTTCTTACCTAGAACGGAAGATCTAAAGAGAAAAAGGAAGGCCTAAGTGTTGAAACTTATCAAACACTTGCGCGCCTACTTAATTCCTTGAATATAACTTGCGCGCCCCTCTTCTGGAAGAACCTCAAGAGGATGGTAAAGGGTTTAATAAAGAGTCGCTCAAGCATTTCAATACTGGTTGAAAATCGCGCAAGTACCCCTCATGTCGCGCAAGTATACTTGCGCGACCAATACTTGCGCGCCGCCGCAGGACTTGCGTGCCTTTCAAGACTTGCGTGCCCCTATCTTTTTGGGTGCCCATCTTTCCCATTTTTACCCCTCTTAAGCCATTTCACCCTTCCTATTCAAGATTCAGTCTTCAAGATACTCTTCAAATCCATTTATGGCATGATTTCTTGATTTGACATCCTTATCTGAAAGGAATTCTGTGAAATATCTCTCAAAACCTAGTGATTTAAACATCTTTATGTCACTAAAGATTGAGAGTTCATTCATTCAACCTCATCCTTTAAGATGAGATAATCTTAATCTTAGGCATCCTCCTCAGGAGTAAGCCCCAAACCTTAATCCTAACCTAGGCTTCCTTCTCAGGAATAAGTCCTAGTCATAAATCCTGGGCATCTTTCTTAAGAATAAGCCCCAATCAAGTCCTTTAATCTTGGGCATCCTCCTCAGGAGTAAGCCCCAAACCTTAATCCCTAACCTGGGTCTCCTTTTCAGGAATAAGACTCAGTCATAACCTTGGTCTTCCTTTTTAGGAGTAAGCCCCAAGTCCCCTAACCTAGGCTTCCTTCTCAGGAATAAGTCCTAGTCATAAATCTTGGGCATCCTTCTTAGGAGTAAGCCCCAAGTCTCTTAAAATTTCTCTTAACCAGTCATAAATTACCTTTGATTTGGGTTTCCTTTTCAGGAATAAAACCCAATCATAAGTCCCCTCCTAACTTGGGCATCCTCCTTAGGAGTAAGCCCCAAGATTAGAGTATTCAAATCTCCATGAAGCACATATAACTTTGTGGACCCTGTTCTTGGATTTTCTCTCTAAAAGTAAATCCTAAACCTTCATCTATTTGGGCAGTCATCTATACATAAGCCCCAAAACAAATTCTTATGATTGCATCTTTTATGGCACAATTGTCTAAAATTTACCAATACCTCTTGTTTCTCACACCGAGCATGACTCACGTGAGCTTAGAGTGTAAAAGTAATTATGACATTCATCTTTGAGCCATCAATCATAAAACATCATATCCCATTCCTCGAACTACGTGGGTTCTGATTCCTTTTTCAAAACAAAGGATACGTAGGTAGCCCATTTATGGGTTCGATCCCAACATTGAGATAATATCTGTCCTTCTGAATGACGATAAACTTCAAGTGCCCCACTGAGTGGCTTTAAAACCAGCCTGGTCATCAAAATGACCAAGAGACTTTTATATAAATGTTTTGAAGGATACCATTGACCAAGAATCTCTAAACAAATATAGATGATTCTATATTGATGAAGAACCTCGAATACATATAAAAGATTCTCTAAATTTCTTGCATATTTAATCATTGATTGTTAAAACTAAAGGAAAGCTCATTTTATACTTGGTAATGTAATAAGGATTCACGAACTTAACTTAAATCTATAAAGAGAGTCCCGGAGTAGACAATAATTCCCCTAAAAAAGGTGTGATGAGTCCGACCTCCCATCCTCTCGACCAATGCAAATTCCTAAGCCTCATTAGCCCACAAGCTAATGAGCGCCTGCCTTTGGAAAGTAGGTCCAAACGGATGTGGAATCATTGGATGTTTCCGGTTCTACGAACAAACCCGTTAGAAACCGATCAGAACGTTTGAATCTCCCGTCCAGGAGGTCATCCCCGGATTCCGCGCGAAACAAAAATGGTGAACCCGACGTGAATCCTTAACCAAGTTAAAGTGATGTTCTTCTTATCTGTTAGGCCCTTTGGGCCAACAAGGCAATCATTGACATATGATCATCCAAAAGATGCAGTAGCCGGATTCATCTTGATTATGTCTGTTACATGGAACAGGCACTCTTTTTTCAAGATCTTCTACAAAAATGGCTTTCCTTAAATTCACCCCTGTGAATATTGCTGCTGGGAACACCTCTACTGTGAGGTCTGCTGCTGTGAAAACCAATGCTGCTACTCCTGCTGGAACGTCATCCGCTCTGAGGATGACATCACCAACTCAGCGTCTTCAACGCTGTGTTTCTAATGCACTGGTTAAGGAGTACCGTCGCAACGGTACTATCCCAACTCTGGAGGCCGCTCGTCAAGCCCTCCAAGTTAACAATTCTACCTGGTCGTCCGGACAACGGCGACCAGCAATCAAGAAGCAGACGGTGCTGACTACCGTCTCCAACCGTTTCGGGTCGTTATCCCCGGAACGCAATTTCCATTCACTCCCTTACTCCGAGGAAGTGAATGAGCAGGTCCCGCAGGACCTTAATTCAAAAAGACAGGAGTCCTTCTCAAGGGCTCCCATCAACAATCGCCGCCAGACTCGTGCGGTAGTGCGCCCTCAACATGATGAGGGTACCGACTCCAGGCGTTCAGCTCAGGTTCCTCGAACCCGAGCAGGCAAGATGAACCGCCAGAGACGGAATCCGGTTAACAATAGGCAGGTTGTCATCCCTGCCATCTCCGGAGAAGTCCACCAACCTAACTTGGTGGCAAATAACGAGCAGGCATACACACCTGTTCGTTTTAATCCCGCTGTCCAGCAGACTCGTCTAGCAGCATCAAGCCGATCCCGCCAGGCAATTCCGGCGGAGTACCATAGGCAGGAACATACACCTGCTTATACATCAGCAGTTAGTCAGTAGGCTCGTCTGACTACATATGATGGATCTCGTCAACCGCGTTTGGCGAAGTGTAATCAGCAGGCACATACACCTGCTAATACTAATCAAGCCTACCAACAGTCTCGCTTGGTAGCGCACGGAGAAGTCAGTCGGAAAGCCCTGACGACAAACAGGAGGCAGACTAAACTCTCTGCCTCCACACTTGAGTACTGTCAGGATTCACTGACAGGAAAAGGAGGACAGGAGCAGGCACATACACCTACTCCAAGCCCGGAATGGACGTATATCCCTATTCCGGCGGCTGAAGTCACCAAACATATTTTGTCAATGGTGAAAGAGCAGAAGCAAATTCCTGCTCATATTCTGGATGCTTGCCAGGATATCATAACAGCTTCAGCATCATCTCAGGGACAGACACATAAATCTATCCCTAGCAGTGGAGTGACACATCAACAATTCACTCCGGAACAGACACACACATCTGTTCCAGTCCAAGAGGGTTGTGGGGCCTACTCCCCCATATCATATGGACAACCAAGCCAGGCACATACACCTGATTTGAGCGATGATCGTCAGCCTAACCTGACCATCTTTCCTGATCAGGCACATACACCTGCTCAGAGCAATCACTTTCTTCATCAAGTGGTTTCTAAAGCGAGTAAGAAGGCATCTAAGAAAAAGATCCGCCCAGCACAGTCAGGAGATCAAAGGCCAATCTGCAACAAGGCCTTGCTCGATGCTGGAGTTCTTGAAGCCCTCAGACATTTATCTGTCGAAATTCAAGATTCTACTCCCTCAGTTCCCAATAACAGGAACATTAATCCCAAAGGTCTTCAACAGACACTTCCTCATGAAAACTTGCTTCATGAAAATTCGGTCAATCTTGAAGTTTCTTCTTCAGATGAGAGCCACAGGAACCCTCTGTGTGGTCAGAAGGCCAAGGAGCAAGAGATTTCATCTTTTTCTGTAACCCATCATGAAGGTCCTCCTCATGGTGATGAACTTCGCTGCGAAAGTCCTCTCCGCAGTAGTGATTCACATTGTCTCGAAAATTCTTCAGAAGGCAATGTAGTGACGAGAAAGCCCTCCTATCTCGAGGCACTTTCAAACGTAAAACCAGTCATGTCTGAAGTTTTACTATCGGCAGGTGAAACTCTTTCTCCATCAGAAGATAGCTTGGGGTTCAGGTTATTCTCCGAACCTTCCCTGGGTCATTCATCTTCCAGCATGAATAGTGATTCCTCTACCAATCTTGTTGAATCTGATGAAGCAACAAGGAAACACCAACTCTGGTCCAAACAGGTAGAAGAATCTTCATTTAATGATAAAGAGGAAATGCTAAACATGAGGAAAAAACTGGCAAAAGGTGAAGTACCAGTCATGTTTTGGCCTTTGGCTGATTCCCAGTATGACATTCCAAAGATGTTGACGGATGATGGAATCCATGATATTCGTCTTAACATATGGAAAACTCTTTATCAATTAAAGAAGAATGTATTATCTTACGATGAATATGAAAATCATCTTAAGATAATAGAAGGGTTACAACGCCAGATTGATTTGGCATCTCTATCAGTCTCTCGGTATCCGAAGGCTGAAAAGCAACAGAGAACCCTTCAACGTTCATGCCTTGGCGCACTAAGAAGATTGCGTCAGTTAATTTCCAATGCTCCATCTAATGTTCATATCAGAGGATGGGGTGTTCACGGAGCACTACATTTCACAGTGCTTTCCGGTCAGCAAAGCCCGCCGAAAATGGTCTCATGCAATGTTATTGCCCATGGCCGGCCACAGTCAATGGGCTTTGTTCATAATCAAAATCTTGCTCGAGATCAAGCTTCAACTAGTTCCTCTCAAAATCAAGTATATAGAGAACAGGTTGTTGAATTGCTTCTACATCAAGCAGGCGAGAATATTGCGCAAGCCTCTCGTCTGGAGCAAACACGTCATCAAATGACAGAAGTTTCGGAAATCATCCAACGATCTGTTGAACCAGGTGATAAAAGTGGATACAGGTTAATGCATCCAGCTAATTTCCGAACTAAGATTCGCAAGATCAAGAGAGATTTTAAAAAGATCTCAGACATAGCATGTCAAGAGACACCCCAGCTTGCCAGACTGGGGACTTCTCTAACCCAACCCTCAGAATCAACGAATGGGATTCGAGGAGTTGAGCGGAAGCAACAGGAACACCCCCAGTCCACCGGACTAGGGACTTTTTAAAATCTTCAATCCCTCCCTCAGAGAAAGTCAGTATTCTCTCAATTAGGGAATAAGCCTCAAGAGGAACGAAGATCCAAGATGTCAGGAGATTCTCTCCAAGTGACGGTTCTCCAAGAAATTCCTGAGGGATCAAGTCAACGGAATGCCATGTCTTATCATGGACATAGAAGGAGACAATATCACAGAAATGCTGATAGAAAGGATTCCATGCAATATGCATCCATTAATGTCATCACTGCCGTTGCTGCTGATTCACCAGATGAGGCTCAATCAGAGGGATCAGACGAAGAGGTTCCTGCTCAAGAAGTTGTGCACACAGACCTAAATGAAGAAGGTGTGCGCACACGTAATCAAAGGCTTACCCAAAATCTGGGTATTCCTTCAAGTAACCCACTTCCCCCTCTCCGAAAAGGATCCAATAAGGGGAAAGGAAAGAATCAGGTTACTTCTCACCCTTCCTCTGAAGGATGTCAATCGCTCTCATTAGAGCAAAGGTTTGCACAACAAGAGGAAGAAATGAAAGAATTAAGAAGGTTGAATGCAGAACTACTTCAGAATAGTCTTCTTCTTAAGAATGCTGAAGTCCGACAGCCGAAAGAATTTGTTGTAACTACTGAGATGGATCAGGAATATCCTCCTTTATCAGTACACCCACAGAGGTCTAATCCTACGGGTCAAACGCAACAATGGTTGGCAGCACTACCATTAGTTGCAGCACCAACCTCCACGGCTGTCCAAGCTCCATTCATTGCACCTACCCAAAACCAAGTTCAACCTGACGTTTCTCAAAAGTTAATAACTACTATTGAGTCATTAACAGCTCGGTTAGAAACTATGGAAGGGAAACGGGCACAAGTTCAACCTGAAAAGAAAGTTTACCCTGAATGGGTAGATTCAATTTCTCCTCCATCCAGTTTTGGAAACCCTATTTTCCCTACTTTCAATGGATCAGGCGACCCTGAACAACATTTGACGCATTACGTGTCTTGTTGTGATCCTATGATGGGAACTCCAGAGCAGCAAGAAGCAGTGAAACTTAGATGCTTCGTGCGAACCTTGCAAGGACCAGCTTTTGTCTGGTATACAAGCTTGCAATCCCGGTCAGTCATCGGATGGGAGGATCTTCGTCAAAAATTCCTTCTTCAGTTTAGCTCAACTTTGCCAAAAATGACAGTTTTCGATCTTACAAACTGCAATCAAAGGGAGAATGAAAGAGTCTCTGATTTCATTGCTCGTTGGAAGGGATTAACGTATTCCTTGAGTTTATCACTCCCTCAGGAGGAATTATTGCCAATCTGTGTGGCAAATTTGCGTGACGAATTACGCACGCCATTGATCCCTGTGAAATACACAGGAGGGTTTCGAGACCTTACTTCAATCGCTCAACAGATTGAAGATTCCCTTTTACAGGCTAAGGTTAAATCTCGTGTAATTCCATCAGCTCCAGGAAGAAGAATGGGTAAAGCAGAAACTGCTATAGTTATGCTTAAACAGGAACCTGTACCTATTTCTACTTCAAAACCTTCATCTTCTCGAAGGGCTCCACCTCCTGAACGCCAACAACAAAGGCTGTTTCGTCCAAATGATCAAAAAGATCAACGACGAAAACAATTTGAGGATATGAAGAGTAAAACATACTCTTTCCGAAGTGAGCAAGTTCCTGGTTACTTCATTTCAGCTCTGGAAAATAATTTGGTTCAATTACCAGTGCCGAAGAGACCAAACAAGGAAGGAGATGAAGACCGTCCCAATTATTGTCCCTTTCATCAAATGTTGGGACATCCCATCCAGGAGTGTTTTGTCTTTAAAGACCTCCTACAAAAGATGTTCGACTTGGGACAAGTCAAATTGAAGGGTTCTTCAGCTCATGTAGCGTGTATTACCGCTACAGATCCAGAGGAAGGAGGCGAGTGGCAGGAAGTCAAAAGCAAAACTGCGAAAAAATATGATGATTGGATGGTCAGAAAGACAATCAATCGGACCCATTCCATTTTGCGAACACAATTGAAGAAGCCAATTGTGTCTCCTACAAAAGCTGCAGTAAAGCCTCCATCAAAGGACAAATCCTCAAAAGGGCAGCGCAATTCAAAGAAGAAAGATGAATCAGGAGAAGATGAGTATGTATCAAAGCCTAAATTGTCTTTGACTCTGGCAGATTTCATGCCATCTACTTCAAAGCAACGGGCACCGTCCCACCAAACGGCACAGCCTAAACAGGCTAACCAGGCAGAGTCTTTATCAGACGAAGAGTTAATCTTTGGTTCTGTTAATATGATTCAATTAACAGATTCATATTCCAGTCTTGATGAGCCTGAATTCCCTGTATCAAATAAAGGAACCCGAGGAAGTTCTAGAGGTTCAGGATATAGGGGAAGACGTGGATCTTTCCGAAGCCACTACTCTAATTCTACCCCCGCTAGCACTGTATATGCAGCAGAAACTCGTGGTAGAGCCCTTCAGCGAGCTCAAAATGAACAAGCAAGTTCTTCTACCAATGGCCAACTCAGCTTCGGCACAGTTATTTTGGAAGACCGATTAAAGGTTCCATCTTCTTTATCTCAGCAAGTAAATGGATCTAATCAGTCTAATTTTCCAAAACCAAAGATGTTGCCAACTTCAATACAAGATGCATCAGCTTCCAAAGCATCTGCTTCCAAGGTACCTGCTAAACCGCATATTCCTATTGGGAAACGCAGGCCTCTAGATCAAAAGTATGATATATTGAAACACTTGGCCCAAGTACCAGACAAATTATCAATTTTGGATGCTTTGAATCTATCAAAAGATCTTCGGGAAGCACTCATCGAAGCTTTGTCAAGTCCTCAGGAGTTTGAAGCTGAAATTGTTGCAGCTGAAATTTATCACATAGAGAATAATCCTGCAGAATGCCATGCAGTGATATCTTTTACTGATAAAGATGAAGATGATGTTGTGCATGGGCACATAAAACCTTTGTACCTATCTGGAAAAGTCAATGGTATAGATGTTCGAAGAGCTTTTATTGACAATGGTTCAGGAGTCAACCTCATGCCCATTCGCACACTTCGTCGATTGGGCCTCACGGAATCTGATTTATCTCCTTCTACCATGATGTTGCAAGGATATGATAAAAATGAACAAGAACCACTGGGAGAAGTTACGCTCAGAACTCAGTTTGGAGATCTTGTTTCCAATTCAGATTTCATGATTGTTGATCAAGACTCAGCTTTCAATATCTTGCTTGGAAGACCCTGGCTACATCAGCATGCAGCTATTCCATCATCATACCATCAATGTCTCAAATACTGTTTCGATGGTCAAGTTGGAACATTGTATGGTGATAAGGCCCCGTTCAAAACATGTGAGTGTCAATACATTGAGGCGGAATTTTATCACATGAAGGGAAGAGAAAAATCTACAATGAAGGAAATTACCAAAGTTAATGCTCCATATGGTTTGGAAAAAATTTCAATAAATCCATTTTCACATGTGAGTACAGATTATGTGTTACCTATCAGTCGAATTGACAAAATAGGCCCAAATCAAAATACTCTTATGGAAAGATCCATAATGTAAATTACGGCAATCGAGCCAGACAACATGGGAGAAATTGGTAACTTACCAAGCAGTGATGAAAGCATGAGTGGTGACGTTTTCATTTCGTCTGCTGAAATCCAACAAGTCTATACTTCGCTAATCAGGCCAGAAGAAGTTATAGCAACACCAGAGGTGAATGTTGATGTCGATTCTCAATCCATCATCTCCTCTTTATTTCCCAAAGAAGACCCTTTTTCATCAATAGGGTCGGAAATGGAAGCTTCTTCTTCAAAATGTGAAAATTTTGACATCTCTTATGATCATGAGAATTTCGTTTTTTCATCTACTTTGCAAGTAGAAACGGAAGAAATAACACATGATGAAGAGGAAGAGGAAGATCTTAGAGATGCTCCTCCAGCATTTGAAGAGGGTATCTCTACCACTGTGGATGAACTCAGAGAAGTAAATCTGGGTACAGAGAAAGATCCACGCCCCACTTTAATTAGTGCGGCCATGACCCTTGAAGAACAAGAGATGTATATTTCTTTTCTAAAGCAAAATAAAGATATTTTTGCTTGGAATTATACAGAGATGCCTGGCCTTGATCCTAATGTTGCCACCCATCATTGGGGTTTGCCAAAAGAACATCGAGGATTCAAGCAAGCCGCGAGAAGAACACACCCAACCTATGCTTCCAAAATCGAGGCTGAAGTGGATAAGCTTATCAAAGCTAACTTCGTCAGAGAAGTTCAATATCCCAAGTGGTTGGCTAATATTGTCCCAGTAAAGAAAAAGAACGGACAAATTAGGGTTTGCATCGATTTCAGAGATCTTAATCGGTATTGTCCCAAAGATGATTTTCCAGTTCCGATTACAGAACTCTTAATTGATGCGACGGCTGGCTATGAAGTACTTTCTTTCATGGATGGATATTCTGGATATAATCAGATCCGAATGGCCCCAGAAGATGAGGAATATACAGCCTTCAGAGCTCCTCAAGGTGTGTTTTGTTACCGGGTGATGCCCTTTGGTTTAAAGAATGTAGGTGCAACATATCAACGCGCCATGCATCGTATCTTCAAACCTTTTCTAGGGAAATTTGTTGAATGCTATGTAGATGATTTGGTGGTTAAATCCAAACAACTTTTTGATCACTTGGCTGATTTGGAAATCATATTCCACAAGCTTCGACAACATAATTTGAAGATGAACCCCTTAAAATGTGCTTTTGGGGTAACCTCAGGAAAAATCCTTGGTTTTGTTGTACGCCATCGTGGTATTGAAGTCGATCCTGAGAAGACCAAATCAATCCTTGGTATGTCACCTCCTCAGAATTTGAAAGAATTAAGAGGACTTCAAGGACACTTAGCCTATATTTGGCGTTTCATCGCCAATTTGGCAGGCAAAAGTTTACCTTTTACCAAATTATTGAAGAAAGGAGTCACTTACCAGTGGACTGAAGAATGTCAAGAAGCATTTGATGTTCTCAAGAAATACCTCTTGAGTCCACCAGTACTCATGCCACCTGTTGAGGGTAGGCCTCTTATCCTCTATGTGACAGCTTTAGAGCGATCATTGGGTGCCTTTCTCGCTCAAAAGAATGATGCTGGGAATGAAAATAGTCTCTACTATCTCAGTAGAACTATGCTTGAAGCAGAAACCCGGTATTCGAATATTGAAAAGTGCTGCCTAGCATTAATCTTTGCAGTTCAGAAACTGAGACACTACCTGCAACATCACGAGGTCCAATTGGTATCTCGTAATAATCCACTCAAATTCATCCTTAGTCGTCCAATGCTTACAGGACGTCTGGCAAGGTGGGCGGTTATTCTACAGCAGTTCGACATCCAGTATGTGTCTCAAAAGGCAATTAAGGGCCAAGCTCTGGCTGATTTCCTGGCTGAACACCCTTCAGTGGAAGACACGTATTCAGATATCGAACTCCCTGATGAGGAAGTTTTTTCTATTCAAGAGAGTCCTCAAACATGGGAAATGTATTTTGATGGTGCTTCTAGAAGTCCAACAGGGAAGAAAATGGAAAATCCTAAATTCAACAAAGTTGGTTTAGGAATTGTGCTCATTTCTCCAGATAAGGCAGTGTTACCTTATTCCTTTTTGTTGTGGGAAGGTGGTACCAATAATGAAGCTGAATACCAAGCTCTCATTGCAGGCTTGGAGTTAGCGCTTCAAGCACAAGTGAATCACTTAAAGGTGAAAGGTGATTCAGACCTGGTAATCAAACAAATCAATGGGGATTACGCCATCAGAAAAGAAGAATTAATCCCTTTGTATGATTACGTCAGAGAGTTAATGTCGGAATTCCCTACAGAACCGACATTTTCTTATGTCCCAAGATCACAAAATGCTCAAGCTGATGCACTGGCTAATATAGCCACAGCTTTAGCAGATCCAAATCGGGACGAGACAACCATCGGTATTGCCCACCGTCGTGCAATTTCACCTTATGTTCAAGTCAGAACAGAGGAAATTAATGAAATTAGTCCCATTCCTGAACCATATGGTCATACTACAGGATGGATGTCACCTATCAGGGAATACCTTCAAAATGGAACACTTCCACCTGATAGAGCCGAGAGAGAACAAATTCGGCGACGTGTGGTCAATTTTACTCTTTATGATGGTCCAAACCACCTCGAGAAAATTCTCTACAAACGTGGTTTTGATGGAGTTCTCTTCAGATGTATTGATGGTGAAGAGACAATGGCTGTCATAAAAGAAGTGCATGCAGGAGTCTGTGGTGCCCACCAGTCTGGACATAGATTGTCTGATCAAATTCGAAGGCTTGGATACTTCTGGCCTTCAATGATACAAGATTGTGTTAATTTCACAAAGAAGTGTCATTCATGCCAAGTATATTCCAACTTCATTCATCAACCTCCAGAGTTGCTTCATACAGCTAAATACTCATGGCCATTTTCTACATGGGGAATGGATGTGGTGGGACCTTACCCTTCAGCTACGGCCAAGCAGTTTAAGTACATTCTTACTGCTACTGATTTCTTTTCCAAATGGGCAGAGGCAGTACCTCTCAAAGAAGTCAGTTCTAAATGCATTGTTAGCTTCATCAAGTCTAACATCATTACTAGATTTGGTGTCCCTCATACCATATTGACGGACAACGGCACCAACTTCTGTTCTTCTGAGGTAAAGAGATTGTATCAAGAATACAACATTAAGTCCAACCATTCATCTCGATATCATGCAGCGGCTAATGGCCAGATAGAGGCCTTCAACAAGACTCTTTCAAATATACTGCAAAAGATGGTGGATAAAGATAAGAGGTCATGGCCTGATAAACTCTATCATGCTTTATGGGCTTATCGGACTACCACTCGCAATGCAACGCGGTCTACTCCATATTCATTGGTATATGGAACAGAAGCAGTCTTGTCAATTGAAGTTCAATTGCCCTCACTCAGAATAGCCATTCGTGATCAGTTATCAACAGATGAGCAATCCCAAAAGCGTTTGAATGAATTGGAACAGTTAGATGAGAAAAGATTGTGCACTTTGCACCACTTGGAAATCTATCAGAATCGAATAGCACGAGCTTTTAACAAAAAAGTTCGTCTTCGTTCATTCATTCAAGGAGAATTGGTATTGGTTCTCAGAACACCAATGATACCAGGAAAGAAGCCTCCCAAGCTTGAACCAAAATGGGAAGGACATTATTCAATACATAAGGTCTACTCCAATGGAGCGTATTCTCTAATCTCAATGGATGGAGAACACATCACGACTCCAACTAATGCCAGATTTCTGAAGAAGTATTTTGTATAAACACAAAATATTGTTTCCAGAACCAAGACTCTTACATTTGGTTCATACAGCAATGGTCCAGTATGACCTTAAACTACAACATGGTCCAGTATGACCTTAAACTACAACTTGGTCCAGTATGACCTTAAACTACAACTTGGTCCAGTATGACCTTAAACTACAACTTCGTCCGAGATGACATTAAACTATAATACATCCAGCATGACGATAAACTGTACGGTCCATGCATATGACCTTAAACTATTCGCACTTATGTCCCTGCAACATGACACTAAACTGTGCAACACCAATAGTCCTAACTGCAAGACTTTAAACTGCATAGTCCCTGATTTTGTCCTACATGACAATAAACTGTATAGAAGTTCCTATATTTTGTCCGAGATGACATTAAACTATATTGTGTCCTAGCAACATGACATTAAACTGTGTGGCACTTTCATCGTCCAACATGACGTTAAACTGTGTCAGTTCCCTAATCGTCCAACATGACGTTAAACTGTCATATTGGTTCACCTTAGTCCTAGCTACATGACTTTAAACTATACAGCACCAGTTCGTCCTTGCTATATAACATTAAACTATACAGCAATGGTCCCGTATGACTTTAAACTGCATCATCCCTGGTCCATGAATATGACCATAAACTATTTGCAAATATGTCCAGCAAGACGTTAAACTGTGACGTCCTAACTACATGACGCTAAACTGTATAAAAGTCCCTCACGTCCGGAAAGACGTTAAACTATATAATCATTAAAAGTCCAGCATGACATTAAAACTGCACAATCCCCCTTTCGTCCAATATGACGTTAAACTGTATTGTCCCCATCGTCCTAACTACATGACGCTAAACTGTACAGAAAGTCCTTGATATATCCTACATGACATTAAACTGTGCATCGTTAAGGTTGTTATTACCTCTTGTTTCTCACACCGAGTATGAATCACGTGATCTTAGAGCGAACATCAACCATAACACTCCCTTTGGGCCACTAACCATGTGTAAGTCCCAACAACATTTTTTTTAGATCATTGTCCACAAGAACAACTTGGTCATTAATTCATTCTTTAATTGAACTACACAGACTTTGATCCTTGCCCTCCAGGATGGGTATGTAGGCAACCTCCCAAAGGTTCAAGCCCAAAAACAATCTCTTCACATTGGTTCACCACCATCTCATATGATGATGATTTGTGAAACCACCCCTGGAATCAATATCTTTACATTGATTCACTTTCGTCCTTGTTATATGACGTTAAACTATACAACACTTTTTGTCCGGTACGACAATAAACTACAATATTCTTTGATTTCCTCATTTGAGAAGGAACCATTATTAACATTGATTCCTTTTTCAATCATGGTTTTCATTTTTCAAAAGACTACGTACATACATGGTAATGCCTAAACTTTTTTTTTTAGGTTAAAACCATCATTGCACTAAAGTCCCCTTTTCACCCTTCACATGTACGAACCAAATTTGTACAAAGGGTAGATCTAGAACTATGTGGACTTGATTCCCATCCTTATGGGATACGTAGGAACATTCGAGTGTCCCTCGAATCCAGTCCCAAGTCTTTTGGGCCTAACCCCAAATTTCACTTTCAGTCCCTTGGCTGAAAAGTCTTCATGAAAACACACACTGTGTATTCATTATTATGGTCCGAATTCTATGACCCTAAACTAAGATCACTCATACTTTCGTCCTACACGACGTTAAACTGCATTTCAAGAACTATGTATGGCTTGATTCTCATTCTTATGAGATACGTAGTGAAGTCCAAGTTTCAATTCAGGACCCAGCCACAACATGATTATGGTTTTCATTGACCTATGTATCTCTATATACATTGGAAAATACCCATATTTATGTATTATAATCCTAACCTTAAATATTTTCAGATCTTCATAACCCTTTTCATGACTTCTAGTCACAAAAAATTCAAACTTCTGAGAATTCTTTTGCCTGACTATACAGCACGTGCCCATAGGTGGCCTTGCATAAACAGTCCACATAACAGACTTGTCAGCCAAGAGATGCTATTTATTTGACCATGTAGCCAATGCCCATAGGTGGCCCTGCATGTTTTCAACCCCCTAACGGGTTTGTTAAATAATGGTAACTTCATTCTTGGGAAGAATGCCTCTTTTGTCCTTATTTGTCTTAAAACGACAGTATGTAGGGATCCGCAAAAATAGCCATCCTTAACGTATTTGTCCCATATCCTTTTTGATGATCTGAAAGTATTCAAGTCTATGGTTTATTTTTCTTCCCTACGTTTGGGTCAGACCTTTGTAGGAGTGATATTCATCCAGTTCTTCGATATTCTTGTTTGGAAATATCTTCTCCATATTCAAGTACCTCTTTCCATACAAACAAACTCTATGCTTTAGAAAATTTGAATCTCCATAAACTTTCACTGGCTTTTAGCACTAGGAAAGTAAATTTCTGAGAGTTCTTTTGCCTAACTATGCAGCACGTGCCCATAGGTGGCCTTGCATAAACAGTCCACATAACAGACTTGTCAGCCAAAAGATGCTATTTTATTTGACTATGCAGCCAATGCCCATAGGTGGCCCTGCATATTTCAACCCCCTAACGGGTTTTGTTAAATAATAGTAACTTCATTCTTGGAAACTACTTCTTCTAATTCTATTTATCTCTTTTTCATATCATTCCTCAGATTCAAATATTCTTAAGCCATAGTTTACATTTTTTCCCTCATACTTGAGTATGGTAAATATGTTTTCAGATAAATTGTCAAGGAATTGAATCCATTTTAATCCATTTTCGGTCAAAGCTATTTCGACCTTAAACATTAGCCCCTTTATGTCCGGCTTGCATGACTTTAAACTGCCCACACAAAAGACAGAGGAACTATGAATAAAAGTCAAGTTCCAGCTCACTAAATATACATTTTTTGTATGATTTAGGTAATATTGAGCAGTTAAAAGGTTCAAAGTTTGTAGGATTATTTGTAATAATCCTAGTAAAAATCAAACTATGCTTACTAGGCCCATTGGCTTAAGTAAATTTGAAGCAGGTAATGGAAGAATGCAAGTACAAATGATTGAAGACAAAAGTGTTTTTCATTGATACACAAGAGTTAGAAGGACATCCACAGACTGGAGTCTCTTCTCTTCTTTCAAGAATTACAAAAGGCTTTCAACATAACACTTCATTTGATTTACGGCATCCTGATCTTCATTAGAAACCACCTAGAATTAATTTCATTCAACTGGATACAATAAGATATGCATTGATACCAGCTCTTCTTGGAACAATTGTAAAAGGATGTTCTTGAGTGCGGTTTGAGAAAATTTTCTGCTGATCAAACAGTGACTCTGTTTCTGTCCAAGAGACTTGGAAGATGGATACATGGATTTGAGAATGGAGCATTGGAAGTAAAGAGCCATTTGGAGAGAGTACTCTTTTCAGATATTGCTCTAATACCATGTTTGTCTTCTCTCCACCAACAGGCAGTGGAAAACATTTCAGCCCATAGGTTTGCCATTTTCATATCTGCAAGGGAATGACATGGAGGAAGAATTTGAAAGTTCACACCATTGTTGTTACTCTTAATGCACAGCATAACTGAAATAGAGAAGTAGAAGTGCAGCTGCATCTCAGGTGTAAAATTGTTTGCATTTGGAACATTGACTCCTTGCAGATGACCATGAACACACAGAGACAGGTAGATGTTCTGTGAGAAATTAAGATGATATTTCTTCAAATACTTATCCAAATCTGGGAAAGTGCTGTCGCAGATATCATAGTAATCATGGCCAATAATGTTCATCATGTCATCAATCCGCTTGCTAGCCAGTTCATCAGCCGTTTCAATTCTCTTGGGAGCCATTGAATCTGCACAGAAGTTGAATAAATTAAACTCTTAAGTGGGTTTAGTTTTTTCATAAAATTTGTGAAAGAATTTGGAAAAAATAGGCCAAGGCATTAAGTCGCGCAAGTGGTACATGTGCCGCGCAAGTTTATGGCGCGCAAGTATTACCGCGCAAGCCCTATTACCTTGAGAGTAGTGCGGCAGCGAAGAAACAGTGAAAACAGAGCAACCTGCGTGGTCAAGGTGACCTGCGCGGCGAGAGCTCGAGAAGGGACGACGTCCGGAAATCCGGATACTTGTACGGAGGTGAGGCCGTGTATTTATAGGCTCGGAAGCCTACCTGCGCGCCGTACCCAGAGCGTTTTAAGGCCTGCGCGACGAAGACTTGCGCGCCGATCTCTGCACGCTGAAAGACTTGCGCGCCCTCCCTTTTCCTTTTGATGAATTCAATTTCCTCAGAGTCAAATCCTCATTTTCTCTCCGGATCCAACTCTGAGGGGGGACTTTTGTTGACGCTCCTTTTTTTACAGAATCTAAAGATCGGAAAAGGGAATATCTGAGCTCAAAGTGATTAATCCTTTGAAGAAACATCAAAAATCGACAAAGGGATAAAAAAGGAGAACATTACACATATATCGCGCAAGTTTCCTCTTGGTCGCGCAAGTACACTTGCGCGCCGCCTCAATACTTGCGCGACTCCTCATGTTCGTGCAAAGGACTTGCGCGACATATGTGGTAACCGCCTGGTAACCGCCCAGTAACCGCCCGGGGTCTTCTTTTGCCTATAAATAGACCCTGTGGGCCCCCCAATGAGAGAGGATCTTTTTCCAGAAACTCGGATTAAAGCTCCCGACACCCAAGTCTCTTCTCAAAGCTTCCGGAACACTTCTAAGGTAACTTCTTACCTAGAACGGAAGATCTAAAGAGAAAAAGGAAGGCCTAAGTGTTGAAACTTATCAAACACTTGCGCGCCTACTTAATTCCTTGAATATAACTTGCGCGTCCCTCTTCTGGAAGAACCTCAAGAGGATGGTAAAGGGTTTAATAAAGAGTCGCTCAAGCATTTCAATACTGGTTGAAAATCGCGCAAGTACCCCTCATGTCGTGCAAGTATACTTGCGCGACCAATACTTGTGCGCCGCCGCAGGACTTGCGCGCCTTTCAAGACTTGCGCGCCCCTATCTTTTTGGGTGCCCATCTTGCCCATTTTTACCCCTCTTAAGCCATTTCACCCTTCCTATTCAAGATTCAGTCTTCAAGATACTCTTCAAAGCCATTTATGGCATGATTTCTTGATTTGACATCCTTATCTGAAAGGAATTCTGTGAAATATCTCTCAAAACCTAGTGATTTAAACATCTTTATGTCATTAAAGATTGAGAGTTCATTCATTCAACATCATCCTTTAAGATGAGAGAATCTTAATCTTGGGCATCCTCCTCAGGAGTAAGCCCCAAACCTTAATCCTAACCTAGGTTTCCTTCTCAGGAATAAGTCCTAGTCATAAATCATGGGCATCTTTCTTAAGAATAATCCCCAATCAAGTCCTTTAATCTTGGGCATCCTCCTCAGGAGTAAGCCCCAAACCTTAATCCCTAACCTGGGTCTCCTTTTCAGGAATAAGACTCAGTCATAACCTTGGGCTTCCTTTTTAGGAGTAAGCCCCAAGTCCTCTAACCTAGGCTTCCTTCTCAGGAATAAGTCCTAGTCATAAATCTTGGGCATCCTTCTTAGGAGTAAGCCCCAAGTCTCTTAAAATTTCTCTTAACCAGTCATAAATTACCTTTGATTTGGGTTTCCTTTTCAGGAATAAAACCCAATCATAAGTCCCCTCCTAACTTGGGCATCCTCCTTAGGAGTAAGCCCCAAGATTAGAGTATTCAAATCTCCATGAAGCACATATAACTTTGTGGACCCTGTTCTTGGATTTTCTCTCTAAAAGTAAATCCTAAACCTTCGTCTATCTGGGCAGTCATCTATACATAATCCCCAAAACAAATTCTTATGATTGCATCTTTTATGGCACAATTGTCTAAAATTTACCAATACCTCTTGTTTCTCACACCGAGCATGACTCACGTGAGCTTAGAGTGTAAAAGTAATTATGACATTCATATTTGAGCCATCAATCATAAAACATCATATCCCATTCCTCGAACTACGTGGGTTCTGATTCCTTTTTCAAAACAAAGGATACGTAGGTAGCCCATTTATGGGTTCGATCCCAACATTGAGATAATCTTTGTCCTTCTGAATGACGATAAACTTCAAGTGCCCCACTGAGTGGCTTTAAAACCAGCCTGGTCATCAAAATGACCAAGAGACTTTTATATAAATGTTTTGAAGGATACCATTGACCAAGAATCTCTAAACAAATATAGATGATTCTATATTGATGAAGAACCTCGAATACATATAAAAGATTCTCTAAATTTCTTGCATATTTAATCATTGATTGTTAAAACTAAAGGAAAGCTCATTTTGTACTTGGTAATGTAATAAGGATTCACGGACTTAACTTAAATCTATAAAGAGAGTCCCGAAGTAGACAATAATTCCCCTCAAAAAGGTGTGATGAGTCCGACCTCCCATACTCTCGACCAATGCAAATTCCTAAGCCTCATTAGCCCACAAGCTAATGAGCGCCTGCCTTTGGAAAGTAGGTCCAAACGAATGTGGAATCATTGGATGTTTCCGGTTCTACGAACAAACCCGTTAGAAACCGATCGGAACGTTTGAATCTCCCGTCCAGGAGGTCATCCCCGGATTCCGCGTGAAACAATCAGCATCATAAATCAACTTATTATCTCTATATTTATCATTTGATGGATTTGAATTTTCAATTGTAGCCATCATAGATACTTGGGTTCCAAATTTAAAGTGTAGTTCTTCTTCCTCTAAAAAATCATTTTCATCATCTTCTTATTTATAGATAAAACTCTTTCTATCTAATTTATTTCCAAATTTGAAGTCTCCCTTTTAATAAAACCTTTTCTGGGGCTTCTGTGAGTTTCTTACTTCAATTTCTTTATCATTGAACTTCCTTGATCAGTGAGAGGCAATGTTCCCAACTCTACTATAACAAAAACATGCCAAGGGTAGATTTCCTTATAATCTTCCATTTCCTCTCTTGAATTTCTTGAGAAATAGAGAAAGGATTTAATCTTCTTAATTACCTTCATTAACACTATCTCTTGAAATCTAAAGTTTTTCCATGGCTTTGAATGTAATCTCCTTGCTAACGCGACTTGTTGCGTCCTCTGGTTTCACTCCCATTTCATATGCTACTAGACTTCTTAGCAGATCATCTAAGGAAAGTTTTGAAAGATCCCTTTTCTCAGGGGATGAAACTTTTGGATTGTAAAGAGGTGGAAGTCTTCTCAAGATTTTATTTACAATTTCAATTTATTTAGTCTCTCCTATAATCCCTCTAATTTCTCCTACGACTTTAGTAATTCGATTGAAGAATGTATCTTTATTTCCATCAAAATGCATATTCAAATCATCAAACCTATTATGAAACACTTGAAGTTTGTCCCCCTTCGCATTGTTATCACCTTTATATATATTTTATAGATTTTCCCACATATAATTGGTTGAGGTGAAACTCATTACCTTTAGATAGATTTGATCTGAAAATGATGCAGTAAGGGAATTTTGTTATTTGGCATCTACATCAAGCATTTTTTATGTATGTTTCAATCATAGACAGTCATGTTGCATCAGTTACCTGAATCCATTGTGTAATAACAAATATTATTTCCATTAAAAGATATTGTAGATGAGATATCATCATATTCTTCAAAATTCGGATGTTTCTTCCATCAAAGTGGGGGACTCCCCTAATATTAACTGATTTCCCCATGACAGCAAAGAAGGACAAATTTAACACTAGAAACCAGTACCCTATGATAACACTTGAAGGACCTCATAACACCCTGAGATGGGAGGGGTGAATCGGGGTGTCAAATTTTTCTTCAAAAGTGACGGATCTTGTTCCAACATTAGTAGGAACCAGTTAAACTTGTCTAAAGGTAATGTGTACAAAACAAACAACTGTATGCAAAGAGATCACACATCAATTTTACTTGGTTCACCACTAAGGGATAGTCCAAGGAACATAAGCTAAAAGTTTATTAGTCATACCTAAATCCAATAATCTTCACTAATTGTGTAATATGGGAGTTCAAACATTGTTACTTTGTGCTAGCCACACTTCCTTTATAATATTTTTGGGAAAGAACACCATGTCCCTCAGAACACTTCTGTCAACACCCCCTAGCTCACTACTTTTAGAGAAGTATAACTTCGTTTATTGAATTCAAGGTCGATTAAACAAATTTTCATTAAGGTTTTTGTCCTTGTCTATCTTGAGACTCTACTTTCACCATAGACTTGAGTTGATGCACTTTGAAATCCCTATTCACTCAAAAACTCATATTCATATCTATCTTTCATGAATCTCATTCAACAAGCTCACTGATTCAATACGGAATACCCCTTCATCATGAAGCACCCTTTTCTCATAAGAATTGGAATCATTCGATACTAATCAAGTCTTTTCATGATGCTCAAGCTCACATAGAAATCCAGATTCGTGGAGATCCCTTAGCTTCGCAAAATCAAATTGATTCCAGATTTTCCTTGAAAAAATCATTTTAAGTGAAGAGGGATAGCCTTATATTTATAGGATTGGTCATTCATGATGATCCAATTTCTCTTAATGCATTTTCTTTATCCTTCAAAAAAACCTTTGCAGTAATCCTCTTATCATGAAGCTCCATGGAAATTCATCGTTCGTGAGGAATTTCGTAATCGTATTTCCTTCCATCAAAACCTTTTCTCCTTTGTGAAAATCCATCAAATATATCTTCACAGAGAAGCTCCATTGATATTTTACATTGTCATGAATCATTATATTAAACTATCACGCACTCATGATACTTGAATTTTTATAATCGTGGAGATCATTTTCACCATTCGTGATGCTTCTCATCTTCATGAACAACACTCTAGTCTTCACAAAATCCATGCCTTTACCATTTTCAGGAAAATTTTCTTTCAGAAAACTACCCTTCGCAATGTTACCCTCTACCAAAAACCTTTCACTACACTAGTCTCTTCATTTGTATTTTTGACCCCCAAAATTTGGTAAACACTGGGAAACAAAGTCACCTTCAATATTATTGCTAGTTTGTACTGTAAGATCTCTTTCCTTGAAAACTCCCTAATCTTCCATGTGAGGATTGACAACAAACACAAACCATACTCCATTTCTAGTAAATAATTTCCTTGGTTCCAAAATTTATTTGATTTAATAAATAGTCATTATTCAAGGATAGATAAATATTGAGAAGGATTAGAGGACTAAGTTTTATTTTTAAGTGAGAAATTTCGTATTAAATATTATTTGAATAAATATTAATTTATTTATTCAAGAAAATAATATTTATTTTATCCATGAGTTTAGTGCATGTCATGTAAATAATGATAATAATGTTATTATTTATATATGGTGTTTTCCAAGAACTAAGAAAATATTAAGGGTCCTTGTTAAATTATTTATTTTCTAACCCAAGCACTACATAAACCCACTTGTGGCATTTTTCACAAGCCCTAGCTTCACTCCTCCATTGTACACAATGAAATCTAGAGATAATCCTCTCAATAATTAGAGATATGAATCCCTAGAATGCTATAAAGAACACAAAGAAATTATACTCCTCCACTAGAATGAATTATTATTCTATTAAAGGATTCCACTTTGATCAACAGTGATCACCGCAAGTATTAGATTCATCCACACAAGCATTAGATTCATCCACGCTAGCACCCAGATAATTATATGGGAATGGTCAAAGGTTCGCGAGGCATGTGTGGATCACATCTAGAGGGAATATGTAACACCCTGAGATTTTATGATATATATATATATATATTAAATAAATTTAATTTCTTTGATATCTTGTGTTACACATAACAATAAGTTTAAATGAACCATAATATACTATTAAAATCATATTATTTAAACATGATTGTTATAACCTAGTTTTTAAAATTAGAGGTATGAATAGGTATAACCACTTTATAAAAATATATATAATAGTTTTTAATAAAGAAAAAATATTGATAATCAAGTACTCAATTTTTACAGAAGTCTTTATATGCTTCAAAGATATATTTTTCCTCAAAAATGATTTTTAATATTTTTTTGAACAAATAAAATAAATCATTTATACCACATTTAGAAAATGTATTTGAAAAAATGAGCTTTATTTTTAAAATCACCATGTAAAAATTATCTTAGAGTTAATTTTTTAGAATTTTCTACAAAGATTGATATTTCGATGAATAGTGAAAATTATTAATTTTTATTGAAAAAATTTCATTTCATTTAAAGCATTTATAAAGTTCCATTTTGTTTTTAAATAGTTTTAAAAGTATCATTATTTTAATTATATTATTAATAATTTAATTTAGGTCATTGGTGTAACACCTTGAGATTTTAAAAGAGGAACATCATGTTTGATAGCATATATGACATGAAAAACCACAGGAGTTTACAATATATTTCTTTTTAAATAAATTCAATCACTTTGATAACTTGTGATGCACACAACACCGGGTTTAAATAAAACACGATGCTCAATTAAGATATTATTATAACCTAGTTGTTAAGTTGTAAGGTATGAATATAACTAACTAAATTATGAAAATTACATATTTTATACATGTATAAAATAAATTCAATGGTTATCTATTGATTATAAATAAAATAAGAATCATTTAAAAAATAAAGAAATATTTTCTAAAGAACTGTATTTTTTCTAAAAAGTTAATTAGTCATGTTTTCACACATAATTTAAAATTAGTTTTTAAAAATTTTAGAAAATTTATTTGAAAAAATAAAAAACATTTTTGAAACCTACATGTCAAAATTATCTTTGGGTGAATTTTTTAAAATTTTCTGAAAATATTTTTTTTGATGAATAGTGAAAAATACTGATTTTTATTGAAAACTAAATTTTTGTTTAAATTATTTACAAAGTTTAATTATATTTTAAATTGGTTTAAAGTAAAATTAGTTCAATTATATTAAAATTTAACTAATTTATGTTATTATAATAAATTTCATGTTGAATTTTTATATTAAAACATTCTATACTTATGATAATTTTCTCATTGGAAAAATGATCTTTCATCACGTCTGCAGTTTACTTTTTAAATTGAATTTTGACACTTCTATGAATTTAATTTGGAAAAATTGATTCCATATTTTCAATAATAATAATATATATTATCTAATAAGTTCAACTTAATTTTTTACCATAATGAATAGTGAAAATAGTAAAAAGTAATTATCGTGGTTAAGGTAAAAATGGGCTTACCAGGGGTTAATCTACGAATATAAGAGTTAAAAATGACTTAAAACTTTACCAACACCCATTTTATGGACATATTTTGACCTTATCACCTATAATATTCTATAACGAAAAATTTTTGAGGTCTTTTTCATGAGAAAAACATGGGTGTCACTTTATATTTTTAAATAATCCATGTGTGTCCTCTCCCCCACTTATAAAAGGCCAACCCCCTCACCCCTATTCACACTTCCAAATTCATGTGATTCATCCAATACCAGCCCAAATCCATTACTTAATTCCCTCCCCACATTCTAGAGGCCTTATTTTGATTATTAGTCCCTCCAAATAAGGCTTTAGATATAAACCTAAAGAGGCTCTCCAAAGAAGAGGTAAAATTATTAAACATGCATATTTTTTTTATTTATTATTCCACATCCTTAAAAAATTATTCAACTATGATAGTATAATAAAAAAATATATACTATATAATTAGATTTTATTATGTTAATGTAATAATCTATATCTATCTCCACTTCCATCAAATGGGAAAATGAAACTTTTGATCGTGTGTACAGTGGGCTACCACCTTGCAAACTGATGTAATTCATTTTCCATAACCACCACTCAAGGATGGATATAATGATTTATTTAACATTTTTATATGATATATATGAAATTATTATACTTCTTGAATCATTATAACACATATAACTTATTAATTTCCATTTTGTGGGGGATACGATAATGTCTCTCATGTGTACGGTGGACTACAACCTCATGAAGTGAAGTGGTTTGTTTTTTGATTATTCTTTATATAGAAGGTAGTAAGGGTAAATTTAATGAATATATTTTATATTTATTATATAAAAATACTTTTGGAAATATAATATTACATATAACTTCTTACCATTCATTCCACCTCTGAGGTGGCGCGTTTCGGGTGGTGCGGAAATGGTCCGATGATGATCATAACCCATCCCTTTTTTTAGAGATAGTTTCCTATCATGTTCACCATTTCTTTTGTTTCAACCAATTAGGAATAATTATCCTTTAAATAAGTTTTAATAAACCCCATGGGGACTAGTTAATTCACCTCTTTCGCACTGCAAAGTAGGTGCCATAGTCAGATGCTTCCAATGAGTGATTTCATGGGGTCAAGTACTTGTGAAATTAGTCCTCCTAAGATATAACTTCCTCAGATGGTCATCAATGGGTTTATTCATGGATCCAAGAACTCCCAACTTCCATGGTATCCATGATTCATGGACCTTCTTTCCAAAGGAAGGCGCTCATTGATTGATGATTCAGCCAATGAAACTTAAGGACTCCATTGGTCGAGAGGATGGGAGGTCAGGCTCACTGCACCCTTCCAGGGGAGGATTTTAGCATGTTCTAAGACTCTCTTATATATTTAATTCGTTATCATATGTTCAGGAATCCTTGGTTCATTCCCGAATAGTGTTTCCATGAGCTACCCTTGGTTCGCATGATCTTCATAGGCATGCATATATTTGATGATACTCAGGCAACGCTAACTTGAGCCATATTACAAGGTTCTCTAGAGTTTATCATCATCCAGGGGGATGGAATATGACTTGATTTTTTGATATGGCCCATTATAAAATCTTCCTATGTATCCTCAGGAGAGGAATCAGAACCCACGTAGTTCATATTGTGTGGGGATTACACATGGAAGCTTCCCATTTAAGGGGGTATGGTTGGGTGGACCCTTTTTGGATGGGCTCCCTTTTGATCTCAGACCTTCAGTTAGGCATCCTACGTATCCTGGTTTGATCAGAAATCAGATTTCTCATAGTTCATAATCATGTGGATGTTGTAATCATCACAAACCTCTAAGCCCGTATGAGTCAAGCTCAATGTGAGAAACAAGAGGATTTGAAAGATTCAACAATGCACATACCTCCTTCCCTATTGGTGTGGGAGGGAGAGCCCATGTAAAAAGAGGTCGGGGCAACCGTGGAAGAGGGTGAGGAGCGATGAACCTTTAAATGTGGAATTACATTGAAGTTCATGTGGCTCGGCCTCAAAATATTGGGGACTTACCTCAATGGGAGGGCCCCAAAATAGGTTCTGGGAAGGGGAGGAGTTTCGTTATCAGAAAAATGGGGGAGTGAACATAACCCCTTCGACTGATCACTATTCCACATTAAATGGAAAAGATAGTGATCACCCTTAATCCCTAGAATGGGGAGTTTCACATCATCATCCCAAGGTTGGAATCCAGGTTACCATGGGAATGTAGACCCACAAGCATTCCCGAAGACTGAACCATTGTGGGGAGAGCCTTCATGACTCCACTTACCATGGGTATGCAGATTCAAAGGGGCATGTTGATGCACCAGGTGGTTTGATCATACGGGTTTGGTGGATTTGGAGGAGGCTTTGGCCTCATGATGTAGGACTGGTTAGCAGAGGGATTATGGAGGACTAGATGGTAATGGAAGGGTAAGGTTGGAACCAGAGGAAATAATACCCGAAAACACCCCATTTTGTGTACTGGTCTCTTATGCGGGATGGGGGAGGCTCCACCTACCGTGGTGGTATGCGGGCAGAGGTTCCATTCGTGTACTGATGTGGTACATGGGCATGGGTATAGACCACTATGTACCATAGTGGTACACGGTTCACCACACCGCATTGGGTTTCATCCGCGTACTGATGCAGTGGTGACGTCGGGTTCAGTCCACATAGTGGTACACTACGCGGAGCGCCATGTTAAATGAGGGTCCGAGGGATTATCGTTCTTGGGGAATTCATCCGTGAGAAGTATGTGGTTCATTATTCACCAGTTAGGTTCGCAGTTCTATTATTTTTATTCAATTCCCCTATTTTATGATTTGTGGTCAGCTGTACCTGTAGAGGAGTGGTTCGTGATTTGGGCTTCACAGATGAATCAAGACAGAAGCCAGAGTCTTCTCCGAATTCTTTCTTCCAACCTCTAAGTCCCCTTCAAGCTTTCTTCATCCCTCCATCATCCTTCTATTGTTCTCATTTTATAGTGTATTAGGACAATTGTATCTATTGGGCATGTGACACCATTTGCAGAGGCCCATAAAGCGATATCCTAACCCATGGAAGACTCGGTCAACCGAGGTCTATGAAGGCTTTGGTTCATGATAATGGTTCACAGAACTCTTCCTATTTTCTTTGTTCATGAAATGATGAGTCTGCGGTATGGTATGCAGATTGAATTCGCGTGCACAATTCTTTCGACAACATGGTTCACGATCCACCTTGTTTCACTATCCATCGCTCTGTAGGCCAGAAGTTCGCTGATCCTTTCGCATACCTGGTGGTTCGTGATCCATCTGGTCTGCATACATTTCCTGGTGATGGTATGCGGGCCACTTGAAAATTCTTGAAAACTTTAATTCCTTCAAGTTTCTTCTGAAAATTGCAACTCAATTTGAGTCCATTCACCTTGATAGACTTTTATAAGTACTTTCTTCCTTTGACAAAGTGATTTTGGTAGTATTTTCTTCCCTTGATGGAATTTTTAGGACCCTACAAATTCACCCCATCAGAATGGTGTCCATTTGGAATGAAAAGGGTACTATTCTGATATAGAAGCAGTCCTGAACTGAAATGGTTAGTGGTAGAATATATGGACCTGATAGGAGGGGACCACACCTATATATAGGGGCCCATGTCATTTTCCCTTTACCGTTTCTCACGGAAAAATGTTCTCTCGATTTCCCCAACTTCTTCTGCTCTCGTGTACCATGCTCCTTGCGAAAATCCCATTCGTGAACCGCTTCATACATACCGAGAACCGATTTCTTTTCCATGTGTCTGTCTGTGTACCATATTTTGGAATTTGCAAATAGTATGGTGGAATTTTAAGACTAAAATATAGATTCCATGTAGTAGGTCGCTATGTAGATGACTTGTCCGCATACTGAACTTGGATCAGCGAACCGATCTTTAAGAATTAATACAACAAACTTAACTTTAATCCACAATTCTTGAACATGAACATAATCAAGGCCTAGTTTTGTAGTATCCTCTTTCTGTGAACCTTTCTATTCTCCATCCAACGATCCATGTTTCAACACCTCATGAATGGTTTGCGTACCATGGTTGTACACGATGATATGCATTTGTGTACTATAGTAGTAGGCAGAGTTTCTTTCACTTATCATGCAGTACACAAATTGTGCCTTCTGCATACTATGTAGTATGTGGGATGTGGCTACCATGTACCGTTTCCAGAATCAGTACACGGAGCCTTTTGCGGACAAATTTTGAGTCCTTTATCCATTCTTCCATAGCCTTTTATCTAAAAAAAATTATTGGACTTACTTTTTGTCGGCTTTTTGATCTTCATGTGCAGGTTACAATGGTTTCTTCACAGGCTACGATAAAATTGAAAAAAATAAGGGCAACCATGGTGAGAAATAGTGAGGATCATCTTCGATCCCACATCATTCCTCATGATAGCTTCTTAAGGAATTTCTTGATGCCAGAGCTTCTATCCTATCTTCTATTGGTGCGGTTTCCACTTTACAACTTCAGTCTCCCTGATGAAGTTCCTCAGTCATTGGCTGACCCTGACACCCCTTTCATCCTCTTGGAGGCACCACAAGGTCATGATCGTGCCAAAATTTCCCCAGTAGGAGAATTCATCTCTACTCTGATTCAGGAGAACGTCTTTATACTATGAGGTTCAGCATGGACTTAGGGAAACCATGGGTATCGCGATGCTGTATTGAGACTAAGATCCCAAGAGTACCCATCCATTATCAGCATCTCCCAATAAGATCCCAATGGAGGGTGGAGCAACAAGTAGGATATGTTGTCCGGATGATGTTTCTTCGATGAATGGGCATGGGCGTTCTGGGTACATCAGACCTATTTGGAGTCCCCCGACTAGTTGGAGGTGGTGTGGGCTTGTATCAGGAGGTCTAGGTTTCTCAGTTTGTAGTCTTCTCCCCAGGAGAAATCCTTCTAGAATTACTAAGCCGCTGGTGTTCAAGCACCAACACCTTCAACTTGTTTCATGGGGAAGTGGAAATAAGCCTATGAGATATCTTCCTTCTTGGAGGACTCCACATCCTTGGAGATATGTATGAAGAGTTTCTCTTGGACACTGTTTCTTGGAATGACAATGACCATGTTTCCCCTTTGACAAGGATTTTACTGGTCATGGAAGAGGGATTACTTGATAATTACCCCAAGGCTTTCTTGCTTATCCCATTTGAAGCATAGATAGGGTCATTCTTGCAAGAAAACAGACCCAAGCTAAGGGCTCACTGGAGTCGAACTCATCTAACCCGTCAATCCTACCAAACTCCAGGGTCATATTGTGACACCCTTGAAGTGAGACAATATACCACATGGGGATATGAGCTTCTATCAGACGTATCACATGCACTTAGACTAGCATGTTTATTTTCCATGTTTTTGAGTGGATGGATTTTCCCATCCCGTGACATATATATCGGGGTTCAATCCTATACTTTGATGATGTCGGCCATACTGGTAGAGGGTATAACCATTAATTTTTCCCTTCCTACCCTCGACGAGCTTTATGAATTGTTGGGGAAAATATAGGAAGGTAGGCCCCCACACCATCTCAACAGACCATTTCAATTCCTATACAGGTGGATGGACGAACACTTCCCCTATTATGAGTACTGGCATACTGCAAAGGTTCCTCATTCTAACTTTCAACCCACACTTCTTAACATTTTTCTCATTCTTCCTAATACTTTAAGATTCATTGATACGGTCGGGCTGTTGAACGAAGCTTCCCATTTCTTTTTTGCACCCCATCCTACCCCTCATGGATCATTGAAAGGTTACAGGGACAGTTCTTTAGAGGAATTCTTGTACCTTATCACACTTTGAGATGAGATTCTCACTACTCATATAGATTTAGTAGTCATTTGTTATCCATACCTCCCCTACCGGTTTTCCAGGCAATTCAGATGCCTTCAACAGACTGCACTACATTCAGTTGTTCAATTAATGTGAGATTCTCACCCCATAGTTCTTCGCCAATTATGGCTCTTGATTATGAATGAAGTTGCTTCTATGGAAGTTATCATTCCTAACACGATAGAATCCACTTTCTTATCACTGGAGTATGTCCGACTGTGGGCAGATTGTAACCCCAACAGGATGTTGAAAGAACCAGTTCGGCAGTTGCAGAAACCTTTAACCATTTCCTTCCCCGTCCTTGACCCAATGATAATGCCACACATTCCTTATACTATTAAAAGTGTGATAGCTACGAATTCTACTTTTGTCCATACAACATCCATGACGGATACACCACATGTTCCTACCCTTGTGGTAAGAAGACACTCAGTTCGTTGTCAGACACGTCTGGGAGGGGTCTCATCGGTACAACCTATCTCATTGGGGAGTGATTTGGACTGATCCCCTCCCATGAATACCGCCAAAGACCTTAATGAGGTTGGCACTAGTCAAGTATCACCGATCACCTCATAAGTTTCGGTTATTCCTCCACATCCAGATCCAGTTGCTGGGCCATCTGAGGGAAAAGAGAGTCCCCCATCTTGGGTGACATGTCTTAAGTATATCCCCACTCCTATGATGACACTTCCATCTTATAGACACATTACGGTGGGGGAGTATGAAGGTGAAGGTGCTACGGGGAGGCACTAGACAGTGCAAAAATAGGCATGGTTCCAATTATGTTCTCTTTCCTTAGAGACACCCATTGCCAATTTTGCTGATGAGGGTGACAATTTTCAGTGATTATTCACCGAGATGGGTTCCAGTGGATTTGATTATCAAAACTTACACCTCCTTATCTACCAAATTATCATTTCCCAGAAAGATCTTTCCTCCTGAGAGGACAAGCTGGACAAGTTCAATTCTTCTCATCCACAGGTGGCAACCTTCCGAGATGTTTCATAAGAATTTGATCATCTCACAGTTGAGAAGGTGAAGGCTCATGATTTGGTGGATACTCAAGAATAATAGTGGCGGGGGTGCGAATCCCACGCAATAAGGTTGAGGGATCAACTGGGCTCTTTGCATTCCAACTATGAAGTCATCTAGAAGAAAGGGAGGGACCTCAAAGTCGTTATAGAGTGGGTGCATCCGAAGGTCAAGGCTGAAACAGAGAAGAGAGCTTCTTTGGAGTAAACTATTGATGGCCCCTGGTAATCACTTTTCATCCTCCTAGAAAGGAAAAACTGAGCCTTGTTGTAATTCTTTCCCAAATTATGATATATACTCTTCCTCTTTTTTGATAGTTTAGAGAGACTTCGAACTGGGGATGCTTCTCCATTTTTTTCAAACTCAATGAAACTTATTTGCCTTTAAATCATATTTATTTTACTTTTCATGTTATGTAAATTGATTATAATCAATCATATAAACATCATTTAAATCAGGTATTAATTTTAAACCCTGATTAGTAAACTGGAATAATCGAAAAGGGCTCTAATTTTTTCCTAAGTCACGGGACTCAGTAAGAATAGTTCGACTATTGCTAGGGTTTTATGGAACACCTCACTAAATTTTATGTATTTTTCATTATTACCCTAATTTTTTCTAAGTGTTCTTGGCATGGGATTAGAGGGCATAACTTTACTTTTTCTTAGTCCGCACTTTGCAGGTTTTCAACCTAACAAGCTTTATGCCTTTTTTGATGGCTCAATGTTTTTTTTTCTTTAAAGAACTGATACATAACTTTTACCCAGAGGTGCCTTCTGCAGATTTTCCCTCTCACAAGTATGGAGTCTTTTCTTATGGCAGTTCACAATCCTTCCAATCAAAATTATTACTGATGTTTTAGGTTGTACAGTTTTGAACAAACTTAAACGGGCAAGGCCCTGACTCGGGATCGTCAGCCGATAATGTTCTAATATCCTTTAGACAAGGATGATGGATTTTTCTTTACCCTTAATTTGTGAATTTTGTACATGCATGAGGCTCGGAAGCTATTTTAAGCATACGGAGGTAGGAAAGGACTCTCCTTTGGATGAATTTGCCTTTGATTGATGGCCATTTCTATAGGCAACATATACAGAGCCACCGGGTCATGATGTATATATTCAATCAAAGGTGTCAGCAGGACACTAGACTTCCATTTCCAATGTCCTGGTGGGATTTGCAACATTTTGAATTTATTTTGAATTCAGGAGCCATAGTGGGTGGCTGGTCTGAGTAGTGATGTCTAAAAACACTAGGTACATTCATGTTAGCTTTGAGTGGACAATTGTTCTCACATGGTTCTTACTTGCATGATGGAGATATGGTGAATGATCAGTTCAATTAGGAGTCCATTTTATGTCAAGGTCACTTGGAAAGAAAAAGGTACGTAATCCGTAATCTAAGAGTTTTCCAAATCTGGGGTGTGACAGGACATGAATGTCATTTGAGCGTACGGAAGAATGGAAATGACACTTATGGGGAATAATTTTCCTTTGATCGATTTCCATTTTTGTGGGAAACATATGAATACCCATCGGGGAATGATGTGCATAGTTAATCAAAGGTGTTTGTGGGACACTGGCCATCCATCTCTGATGGCCATTGATGATTATAGAGATTGGGAACTTTTTGAATACGATATGTGACCTTCAATGAGGGGTGCACCTAAACATGAAAAGAGGAATTTTAACTAAACTTCTTCAGGGGAAACCCAGATATGAGTGGAGGAACTCTTGTTTTGTATGTAGATCAACTTCACGCATATGGATGGGGTATCCTTAGAAACCTCAAAAGAGACCAGAGATGAATCGGGACCATATGTTCCGATATATCCAAGATGTGTGTAAAGAGGAAAATGTAAACCATGAATTTGAGGGCCCTTGAATCAGGAGGGATGGAACAAGGCTTGGAAGCCATTATGCGCACTGAGATAGGAGAGGACTCTCCTGGGGATGAATTTGACTTTGATTGATATCTATTTTTGTGGGAAACGTATGCAGAGCCTCCTGGGAATGATGTGCATAGTCAAAAAAAGGTGTATGCATGACACTAGCCTTCCATATCATATGGTCTTGGAGGATTATGGGGATTCAAGATCACTCAGATAACAGAGGTTGGGGTATGGTAGGAGTGTATCTGGACATATTGGGGACATTTGGGATAAAATTTACTCATGGAATCAGATGTCCCTTATGTAGATCTAACTCTTACTCAGGGTGAAGCATTCATCCCATTTTTGGGGTACCCTGTCATTTAACGTCACATGGCCAGGACGTGGGGTTCTTCTCAGGGAAGGGAACCATGACATTCCTTTTAGGGTAGTGCTGCTAGGACCAAATTCTTGGACTATTTTTCCATAATGTCATGGTGGATATCTTGAAAAGATACCTAAGATCACATGATCTATTCTTGGTGTGACAAACAAGGAATTACAAGGATTCTGTGTCATTACCTAGGATTAGAAAAATCAACACCATAGGTAACTTTAGGCTTAAACCATTTCTATGAAGTTTAACGTCATATAGTAAGAAAAATTTTAGACTTGCAATTTAATGTTGTGCGGTGAGGTCATGATACTGTGCAGTTTAGATTCATGAAGTGAGGACAATTATACAGTCATAAATATATTTAATAGTTTTTATTTAATCGCAATCAGTATGCTTTTGAATTCCATAGATGAGAGTGATGATAGAAGGTGTAAACCATAGTCTTGGGGGAAACTTGAATCAGGAGGTATGACATGGGTATTGGATGTCGTTGGGTGTACTAATATATGAGAGGAATCTCCTGGGGATGAATTTTCCTTTGATTGACAACCATTTTTATGGGAAACATATACAGATCCATAGGGCATGATGTGCATAGTCAATCAAAGGAGTCGATAGGACACTGGCCTTCCATCTCAGATGTCCATGAATGATTATGGGGATCCAAGTTTTCCCATAGTATGGAGTTTGAAAAATGGGAATGATGTACCTGGGAATGTAAAGAGTACCCAATCCATGATTAACTATGAACTACTAGGTATTATGCATAGGTCTGGATCATATGTACAGGGGGAAGAAGGATCTTTTGACTTCTCATGACTGAGGGGCATGTGCAGAATCTCGTAACACTGAGGATTGGGCCACACATAACTCTTGAATAATTTTGCAATTTATTTTCATGTGATAGGACCTTTTATGGACTCGTTGTATAAGTCTGACCTATGTATGGGGGAAAGGTGCATTATTTTCTAGTGGTTGGGTCGGGATTCCAAATCTGAGTGTCACTACATATCCTGCAAGGTTAGTAATCAAGATACACGTAGTTCTTGATGTTACCTATAAATATTCGCTTGATGTGTAAAGAAATTTGAGGGAATTTTTTCTCTTTTCTTTTTGTTTGATGGTGGTTGGGTTGGGATTCCAAATCCAGGTGTCACTATGTATCTTGCAAGGGCAGGAATCAAGCCACACATAGTTATGAACGTTCCATGTACCGATCTGGCTCGGTCCATATATAGGGACATTTCCGTTTCATATGATATGGGTGTCAGGTCCACCATACTTTGTCGTAACTTATTTGCATAAGAGAATCCTTACCACTGATCATAAGCTCACGTGATTCATAATCATTATGAGAAACAAGGAGTGTACATAGGGTTTCCTTCGTATGTGTTGGTAGGTAGAGGATATGATGGTGAATTATTTTTTTCTTAGTGGGACTCGGCCAAGATCGAGGATCGAGGCGTCGCTACGTATCCTGCGAGGGCAGAAATCAAGCTTTACATTGTTCGGTATGTTCCCTATACTGATCTAGCTCGGTCCATGTGTAAGGAAATGTGAGGGAATATTTTTTTATGATTGCTGGTCTGGGATGCCAAATCTGGGCATCACTACATATCCTACAACGGTAGGAATCAAGTCATATGTAGTTTTTAATGTACCATGTACCAATTTGGATCGATTCAGGGGTATGAGAATCTTCATTCTATCTATTACAATTTCTATTTATACCATGTTACTCCATAGTTTGCTTTCATAATAGAATCATTACCACTAATCCTAAGCTCACATAAGTTATACTCGATGTGAGAAACATGGAGTGATAATGGTTTCTCTTATGAATATGGGTAGATAGGGGACATAATGGAGGCATTTTTTGTGGTGGGGTTGGGCCAAGATCAAGAGTCAAGGCATCTCTATGTATCCTGCAAGGGTAGGAATCAAGTCGTATGTAGTTCTGTGAGATATCATACAGTTTATTGTCATGCGATTAAGACACTTTGTGTCATGTAGTTTAATGTCTTACGACGAGGACATGAGTCATGATTTAATTTCATGTTTTAGAGATGAGTTCCTTACAATTTAACATCATGTGAAAAGTACAATGACTCATAATTTAAGGTCTTGGAGTTTGGACCATGGCCTCTAGGTATTATAACTCATAGTTTAGGGTCTTAGAGTTTGGACCATATCATGGGGGCTATTACTCGTAGTTTAAGGTCTTAGAGTTTGGACCATAACATTGGCAGTTTTATAACTCGTAGTTTAGGGTCGTAGAGCTTGGACCATAGCTTATGGGTTTTATAACTCATAGTTTAGGGTCATATAGTTTGGACCATAACATGGGGTTTTAAAACTCATAGTTTAGGGTCGTAGAGCTTGGACCATAGCATCTGGGTTTTATAACTCATAGTTTAGGGTCGTAGAGCTTGGACCATAGCATCTAGGTTTTATAACTCATTGTTTAGGGTCGTAGATATTGGACCATAACAAGGGGGGATATTAATCATAGTTTAAGGTCTTAGAGTTTGGACCATAACATTGGTGGTTTTATAACTCATTGTTTAGGGTCGTAGGGCTTGGACCATGGCTTTTGGGTTTTATAACTCACAGTTTAGGGTCGTAATCTTGGACCACAACATCTGGGTTTTATAACTCATAGTTCATAGATCTTGTACCATAACATGGGGGGATATTACTCATAGTTTAAGGTCTTAGAGTTTTGACCATAACATTGGTGGTTTTATATCTCATATTTTAGGGTTTTATAGCTTGGACCATGGCTTCTGGGTTTTATAACTCATAGTTTATGGTTGTAAAGCTTGGACCATAGAATCTAGGTTTTATAAATCATAGGTTAGGGTCATAGATCTTGGACCATAACATCATTTTTTTATTACGTGAAGTATTTATTCAAAAAAAATTCATTAGTGGGAGTCATGATGAGTTGTTTATCCATTGATATCAGGGAATATTCTCCATTGGAATATACCCTATGTATGACATATGGTCCTTCCTGCTTTGGTTCAAGCTTTGGGGGCTTCTTCCTGAGTATCATTGGGGTTTTGAGAACTACCACCATTTCTCCTTCAAGGAAAGATCGAAGGCGAACCTTTTTGTTGAAGGATCGTGCAATCCGGTTTTGGTAGATTTCCAAACAGTGTATATCATGCAACCTTTTTTCATCTAGCTACTCAAAATCATCAAACTTTCTCTGGGATTATCATTCCATGGAAGGTTGATTTCAAATGGCCACACAAAGTGAAGGCACTTGAATTTCAATAGGCAAAACCACCTCTGCCCCGTATACTAGTGAGTACGGGGTCGCCTGAGTGGCAGTGCGGGTCATGGTCTGGTAATCCCACAAAGCCTGAAGGATCTTGTATGGCCATGATTTATTATCCTTATCAACCATATTTTAGAGTATTTTGTACAGATTTGTGTTGAAAGCCTATATTTTCCCATTGGCTGCTGCATGGTAACAGGACGAACAATTGGATTTAATTCCATACTCCTGGTATAACTTGTCCAACTTAGTAGAGCAGAAGTTGGCACTATTGTTCATCAGTATTGTATAAGGGACACCAAATCTGGTGATGATGTTGGCCTTCACAATGCTAATGAAGTTTTTTACCCCAACTTCTTTAAGTCGTATGGCTTCTGACCATTTGAAAAAGAAGTCAGTCGTTCTGAGTATGAACTTGAATTTTTTTGTTGTGGCGGTAGGATATGGCCCCACAACATCCATCCCCCAGGCGGCGAATGGCTAGGAGTACTTAGCTACATGAAGTAACTCGGAGGGTCGATGTATGAAATTGGCAGGAATGGAACTTCTTGGTGAATATGGCATAATCTTGTGTCATAGTGGGCTAGTAATATCCAAGCCTTCATATTTGGTGAGAGATCTTGGTTACTGATTGGTGCGCTCCACAAGCTCCGGCGTACACTTCTTTCATGACAGTGACATTATCTTCTCCATCAATGCACCTGAGAATGACTCTTACAAGGCCTTGTTTGTATAGAACCTTTTCTTGGATTACCCCATTATACAATACAAATTTGACTGCCTGTATTCGAACATGTTACCTTCTAGCCCTATCTGGTGGAAGTTCCCAATTATGAAGGTAATTTGTAATGGGAATCATCCAACGGGTGGTGTGACCATAAGGCTCAGAGATGGGGATAATTTCGTCGATTTCCTCTATATTTATCTAGATGAATGGAAATACCATCTGGTGGTGGTAAATGCTAATGACTGTTTCATCCTGTTCTGGATCGTCCAAGGTTGTGGCCGCATTTGCTAAAGTGTCGGCTTCGGCATTTTGTGACTGAGGGACATAAGTCAGTGTTGGTTCCGATGGGAATTCTTCCCTCAGTTACCAAACATGGTTCATTAAGGGAACCAATACTTCTATATTGATGGCATAGTCACCATTAACCTATTTCATGATTATATTTGAATCACCCTTTATTTCTATGTGTTTTTCTTGTACATGAAGTGTCAATTCTAGGCCTGTAATGAGGGCTTGATATTCTGCTTCATTATTTGTACACCCTTCTGAAAGCATGAAAGAGTAAGGCAGGATGGCCTTTTTGGGGGATACGAGTATAACTCCCAGCCCCACTTTTTTGAGCTTGGGATCTTTTAACCTTTTCCCTGTTGGGCTTCGGGAAGCACCATCAAAGTACATTTCTCATGCCTAGGGGTCCTCCTGAACAAAAAATTCTTCTTCATACGGAAGTTCGGCATCCAACGGTGTTGTTTCTTTCAAGGGGTGCTCGGCCAGTAAGTCTACTAACATCTAGCCTTTGATGGCCTTCTAGGGCACGTATCATATGTCAAACTATTGTAGGATGACCTCCCATCATGATAGGTTCTCATTTAGCATGGGATGGTTGAGGATATATTTTAGCGGGTTGTAGTAGGAAACTAGGTGGACCTCATGGTGTTGCAGGTAATGCTAAAGTTTCTAAACTATGAATATTAGGGCTAGGTAGTTCTTTTCAATTTTTGAATACTGGGTTTCAGCATCAATCACTATTCGACTGAGGTGATAAAGGTTGTTCTCACTGCCGTCATCATTCTTCTGCATGAGGAAAGCGCCTAATGACCATCCTAAGGTGGTTACATACAAATTGAGTGGTCTCCCATCAACTGGTAGCATTATCACTAGTGGGATTAGGAGATATCTTTTTATATTGTCAAATTCTTCTTGGAAATTATCATCCCATTCATACATAACTCCTTTCTTCATGATCCTGGTGAAAGGTAAACATTTACTTTCTAGGTTGGCTATCAAGCTCCGTATGTAAGAGAGGTGCCCCTGGAGACCTCTCAAATCGGTGAGGTTTCAAGGTGGGGACATACCAAGGATGGATTTTGTCTTCTTAGGGTCGACTTTGATTCCATGATGGTGTATGAAGAAGCCAATGAATATTCCCTAGGTAATTCCAAAGGCTCATTTTAGGGGATTTATCTTTAAACTATGATGTCACAACTTCTTGAAGACACTTTCTAGATCTGTCAAGTGGTTTGAGCACTGATGTGATTTAACCACCAGATCATCGACATAACACTCAACGAACTTTCCCAAGAAAGCCTTGAAGACACGGTGCATGGCTCACTGATATGTGGAACCAGCATTCTATAGATCAAATGGCATCACTTTATAACATAACACTCTCTGAGGGGCCCTAAAAGTGATAGCTTCTTCATCTCCTCAGTCCATCTGGATTTTTTTGTATCCATAATATTCACCCATGAAAGAGAGATCATCATATCCAGTTGTTGCATTTATCTACAATTCTGTGATCAAGGCTGGGAAATCGCCTTTTGGGAAATGTCGGTTAAGGTCCATGAAGTCATTGCGGATTCTAATCTGTCCATTATTCTTTTTTAAAAGAACTATGTTTTCCAGTGAGATCATATATTGGAATTCCCATATGAAGTTGGCTTTGATCATCTTGTCAACCTCAGCCTCTATTTTGGAAGCATGCATCAGGTGGGTCCTTCTGTCTACCTTCTTATAGCCTTGGTGATCTTCTGGTAAGCCTAGATGATGAGTGTAGACCTCAGGATCGAGACCTAGAATTTCGGTGTAGTTCTAGGTAAACACGCCTCAATTCTTCTTTATAAATGATGTTTATGCCTCCTTCTCCTCGACAGGCATATAAATAATGATCAGAGTGGGTTGCGGGTCATTTTCGGTGCCCAGATTTATCTCCCTAAGTTCATCGATTGTGATGGAAACACCTTCTTTGAATGTAGGAGGGGAATCTTTGAGGTCTTATTCCTCTTCTTCTTCTTTATCATCTTTATATTCTTCCTCTTCTGATGGAGAGAGGATTTTTGAGATTAACTCTCAAATTTTGGGAGAGAAATCGTCTTTTTCCTTAGTGTGTGAGTGTAACGCCCCAACACTAGTTACCTAGAGTCAGTGCATTATTACATAACATTGGAATGATCACAAGAAAGATCAAATCTCGAAAGACCAATTGGTTTAGTATCCTTGGAAACACTAGATATATTCATAAGTCTTACATTACATCATAAAATGAAAAACTACTACAACAACATATTGTTTCCATAATCCACACTCATATCCCCACATAATATCCCTGCGGGTCATTCATAATTTACTTCTTCACTTCCTAGGAAAAATAAAACATAGAAAAGGGGTGAGCTCAAATGCCCAGTAAGGATAACAATATAGCGGAAACTTTCATAAATAAGAATAAACATTTAAGGCAATGTATAACTAAAACAAAAGCCTTTCAAACTTGAACTTTCAACATAGTATGGCATAAATAAAATGAAATAATTCCATTTACTTATTCACATGGATATTCTACTAATCGAATAATCACATGCAAAATCAATAACCACTTTCATAATGATGGAATGCATAATGCTGAACTTTAATTTCTTTGTCAAGGCCTCGTCCCAAGACCTTGGGGCTAACTGTAACTGGAACCCAACCCGGAGTGCCTCTAATAACCAGACACCAACCCGGAGTGCCTCTAATAACCGGAGACCAAACCGGAGTTCCTCTAATAACCGATGACCAAACCGGAGGGATTAATTTTACCGGTCCCCAACCCGGAACATACTTGTCTAACACATTCATCTGAATGAAAGGTTGAAATATAACATAAACATTCGGATTAAAAATAACTTATAAAATGTCAATACTCTAAACAAAAACCATGAGTGACATAAGAATGACTTATCCACAGTCATAAATATCACAAAACCTTCAATAAAATATGGATGTTTTGTATCATAATAAATCAACTTCAAATAAGCTTAAAATCCATCAAAGGATGTTGACATAGATGAAATCAAAACTATTTTAGAGAAATATCTCTTTTTTTAAATCATTTTAAAAGTAACATAATTATAAAATAATACATTCAATTTCAAAATATTCTTATAAGCTTGTAAGGTAATCTTCGACGATTTTATAACAGCAGAAAATAACCGCACCTGCCGTATAAGTTAAAAAAAACATTCTTACCTTAATCTTGTCGAAAAGGTTAAAAAGGACCTTGTTTTGAAAACGATGGAAAGATTCCTTTATAAACCACTTATAAAAGTCAAAAAGGGTATAAATGACTTTAACTCGTAATCTAGTAAATAGTAAAAATGTTTTGAAATATATTTTTAATAAACATGGATGTGGATGATAAAGAGATCCCAGTAGATAATTATGAATAAACAACCTTGGATAATGAAGAGATTGTGAAATAACCCTTACCAATTTGGTAACTTATGAAACATACAACCCATGAAAGAGGTATCATACAATGAATATGTAAATACACATAAATTAGAGTGCATTACACAAAGAATATAATTATGGGCAGTACATACACCACACAAAAGGTGATGGTGGCAATATGGCATGAATCTCACGGGAATAAGGAGTGAGATGAAAACCCCTTACCTTGTACTTTTCCTTGGTTGGGGTAGGTTAACCTCCTGTATAATGGTTCAATAATTGTTATTAAATTATTCAAGAATCATATATATTAATATGATATCATATATGATCTTTTAACATTGATTTGTTAATAATATCTTTTAATTATCGTCGTTTCGGGTGTTAACTTACTCATTTTCTTTTATATGTTTTGTTACATAAGATGTGTTTGTTATCGATAGGTTGTATCTTATTCATATCTATAATGATATCAAGTCCTTAAACATAATTTTTAAATCATCAAATGATAATTATACTTTAATGGATATGATGTAGAATGAATCTCATCGCGTTCGTGGAGACGGTAGTCCGTACGTACGCACGAGCGACAATATCATTATTTTGATATTAAAATAATATATAAATGGATGGTATATCATATATACAGAATAATTAACATGTTATATTTATTATTTACATGAGTTACACATCATTATTATACCCATCCAAATAATAATATATTGAATAACAATTACACCACGACGTGGAGACGGTAAGTCGTACGTACGCATGCATGGTGACATGTTATTCAAAAGGGTGGATAGAATAATGAATATGGTTGTACCATATTTATAATAACATCACAGTATATATATGATACTGGAGTTATTATTTTAGAATGGTAAAAACAACGGAAGAAGAAGTGGAAGAAGAAAGGAACTTGGAAAAGGGTGGTGAAATCATTACCTCTTCTTCGGGTTCTTCCTTTTGATTTGATCAAAATGGATCCTTAAGTTGGATTTCTGATCAAAATAATGCCTCTAGGTTGTAGTGAGGGAAGTTAGGAGAGTATTTGGGCAGAGTTTGGCCGAACCAAAAGGCTTTGAAGGTGTTACGAAATGATAAGGAGGAGTGCCCTTTTATAAGAGGGGTGAGGGGCACCTTTGGAAAATCTAGAAATATTAATTTATAATAAATTCATATTCGGTTTATAATGGCACCAAAGTTTATTATTTAAATTTTAATGTGGGGATAGGTATAAATCCACTCAACTAATAGAATTTAGACAGGTTTGGGTACTTATATTAACATTATCTTTAAGTATTAACTCTAAGTTAATTAGTTTCACTTTTACAATGTCTCTTTGTATTTTTTTATTATATGGTTAATAAACTTACTATATACATCCAAGAGACCCCCAATTGGTCCATTAATGATACAAATATCATGATATAAGTCTCTTGGCCGAATCTTAGATTTTTAGGAATTTAATATCAATTAATAATATAATATTTGTTTAAAAAACTCTTTTATGTCAATTTTGACACTATTCAATAGTTGATTTTTGTGAAACTCATAACAGAATGATTACTTCAAAAAAAGTTAATTAAATCAATCCTAATATGTCATATTATCCTAGAAAATTAGTTTAATTCATTAAAAGTTTCATATTATATTTATTTGTGTATTTATAATATCAATTATTTTGATTTTTCACTATTATAGTAATTACTGCATCATCATTGTGTCATAAATAAATTAAATTATTTAATGTCTAAAAATTATAAATAAACTATAATTATGTAGGAAATCTTTTTATCTTTCTAATTAATATTTATAATCTAAAATCCAACATATATAACCCTATGTACAAATTGTTTTGCTAAAAGATATATGCTTGTGTCATTTTTGTATTCATTTTAACTTAATTAAAATAAAGTGTCCCTATCACCTACAAGTGGCACCATGGGGTCCCAAAATCGACCCAAATATGCCTATGTCCGAACATGTGTCAACCAATAAGGCTAGGACACGTTTTAGGGTAATTTATTATTATTATAATATTATTTTTTAACCCTTATTTATCGGATTTACCCTTAACCATGGTAAATAAAATATTTACCGCAGTAATTATTCAAAATGTATAAAAATAAAAGTTACCTATTTACACAATTTGAACATCCTGATTCCAAATATGGAATCCATTTTTCTAAATTCAAAACACAGAAGTGGCATAAATTAATTTAAAATTAATTCCCGCTGTCAAAACAAAAAGCGTGTTTTTAAGAGATAATAACTATCAAAAGATTGACACTTGTTTATGTTCGGTTTAATTGTAAAATTATGTCCAATAACCAACATTATATTAAATGGTAAAAATATATTCTAAATATACTTTAAAACCACTCAAATTCATAATTTGTCACTATTAATTATTTTGATTAAAAAAGATGTTTTTAATTAAAATTTAGTAATTTTCACTATTCATCAAAATATTAAAGTTATCCGAAAAGTACCAAAATTTCACTTTAGTCTAAATTCGATATTTTGAATCCAAAAATGAAGTCCATTTTAAAATATAAAATATATATAATTTCAAAAAGTAGGTATTACTATTCATAACGGCTAGTTTGATTGGTTGTGGTGTGTGTTAGAACTCGAAGTTGCGTACAACACACGCTACTGTATTATTCAAAGGAAAGCGTACCATGGAAGCCAGTGATGTTTCATTTTAAATTTTTTTTTGATTTCCCCATTAGTCAAAAATTTTAAAATATTTTATTTAAAAAGGGTTCACCATTAAAAGTTGGTAAAAGTGCAATACTGAAAATGAATTTGCTCTTACATTATGTCTAAGAAACTCATAATATGGATTCTAAAATTATAAGGATTATATAAAGTTTAAAATTTAGTTAATAATATTCATAACCTCTTTTGAACGGCTTGTTTGGTAAGTCATGGTGTAATTGAACTCGGTGTTGCGTGTAGTGCAAGTTATTGAATTATTTTGAAGAAATAACACACTATGAATTCTTGGGGTGTTACATTCTCCCCTCCTTCAATAAATTGTGTCCTCGCAATTTGAAATTGTTATTCGAAAATAAAAGGTTGAAAATAGAAAATATATTTGTGGGAAAACCCACATCGGAAATTGGGTTACTAAAATTTAGTCTTAATATGAGGAAAAGAGAAATCAAAGGGTCATCACCAAATTATGATCTCGATTAGGAGAACATTGGTGGAAATTAGAGACATATAATTGGAGGAAAAATGTAAATATTTATAGGTAGTGATTGAGGTCATCAATCACAAACAAGTGTAAAATTGAGGTCCTTAAATTCATCAATCTATGATGGTTTTAAATACCATCGGTTCAAAAAAACATAGGGTATTAGGATAACACATTTTTGACGTTTCAAAATATCTTAGTTGAAATCCCACATCAAAAAATGAATTAATGAGGCCTCTATTTAAAATAAAGAGTGGAAAGTATGAAGACTATCGAAAATAACACATACTAGGGTTCCATGTAGGAAAATATGGATATGGAAGAAAAATCTAACCATCAATTATCTGATGGAGAGTGGTAGATAACATGGCTATGAAAAGGCCAAAAATCCCAAAGCCATAAATTAGTGATGATTTAAGGTACCATCTAGGACAACATTTTTGTTCTAAGTTCCTTTTCTTAATGTTGAGGAATTTATTTATGAGATTGGCTAAGATCATAAGGATATATACTTACTTTATAATTAGAGTTTTATCCATTAATAAATTTCTACCACAAACTCATCTTTCACTCTAAAAGATAATAGAACGTAAAAAATTCTATTTACACTATTCGTATAGGGTTCCAAAATAAACGAATTTATAATTCATCTACAAGATCTTTTAATAAAAACTACATTATTTAATCCAGGAAATCTCGTGGGCCAGTGGTAGGTGATACACCCTTATCGCCCTTCGGTTGTGGGTTCATGTCTCGCAGCCTTGTCGGACGCAATGGGTTGCCGCCCGACCTCCGGGATGTCCTTTTATGGCAATCCAAAATAATCCAAACTAGAACTATCCAAAATACTTCAGTCCAAAATTTATAAGGAAGGTAAACATAATAAAGATCCTTTTTCCACGTAATAACATGTGAACACCTTTATGATGTATTCTTTTAAAACACTGCAACATCCTGAATTACCATAAAACCTTATTGATTACATTCATGATCCCTTATTCCTTAAAGAATAATAGATATACTCCTTCAATCCAAAAATGGTTTAAACCCCAACAATGATGGAATATAAAAATCATTAATCAGTTTCAAGGTAGTCAAGAATATCCAATATAATTTATCCAAATCAATCATGTATTATTCCAAAATCACTACCTCGGTATCAGAACTATATTATGGTTTATCATTCTCTCAACCATATATTTTCCAAAAATTTATCCTGCTATTGAGTCACTTTTCTTTGTTCCACACAATCTCAAGTCCTTAATGAAACAGTACTGCAGTACAATCCTTATATACTCCATAATTATTATAACAAGTACATTGTTGATACAACACTCAAATGACATAATCAACATAATAAATCTAATCATTCCTCTTCATCTGTGGTAGTATCATAACTTGATTATTATCCAATAGCATCATTTGTGGCATAGTCTGATGACTGGGACATAGGTTCACGTAGTGTCCAAACTCCTTAGAAATGAAGCATTGTACATTTGAAACCATTTTCTTACCCTTTCAGTCACGTACTTTGTGCCCTTTTCCTCCACACTTATAACAAACTCTCATTCCTTTCAGGCAAGTTCCAGGGTTTTTCTTCCCACAGTTATCACATATCGGAAAATTCATCTTTTTCCTCTTCCCTTTATCCATCTTTCTCTCTTCCATCCTTTTATTCTCTTGCTACCCTTCAAATCCATAGGACTCAGTAAACTCTTTACTTATCTTATCAACACATGATATTATTTCTTCATATGATGATAATACATGCGAGACTATTTCTCTTATAAATTCTGGCTTAAGACCATGAAATATATGATCCTTGTTTCTCTTTGTATCATTTTCATTGTTGTAGTTATCATTCCTTCTACTAGGCGCCATTTCTAAACAATGGCATACACTAGATTAGTTTATGAATAACAATACCTAATCCCAAACTTGTGAAACACATAACATAAATTAAATAGTTTATGGATATAATCCATAATCATAAAAATGTATCTTTTGAGGAAGTATATACTCATAAACCCTTCATAATGATTTTTAAAGAAAATGAGAGTTATCCTAAGCATATCCCCCGGGAGTGTTGTAACCAAGAGTGCAGCAAGGCCCGTTGTCGTGCACCAATTCTCGTTCGAGTCTAGCTCAAAGCGGTGTTTTCGGGTTTTACCCCTAGGTACATCTGTACCAGAGCCGCCTCTACCTGCTCGTATCCAGACAGGGATGTATTTCTTGGAAAACTCACAAAATCTCTACAATACCAAAATTCTAGGAAGTTCTTATATACTAATCCTCAAAGTTCATCTTAGGTCTACGTGCTCTAATCAGAGTTTATCTAAATATAGCTTCCAAGGTTTGTACTAAACTTCCTCTGATACCAACTGTAACGCCCCGACCCTAGTTACCTATAGTCGGTGCATTATTACATAACATTGGCATGATCACAAGAAAGATCAAATCTCGAAAGACCGATTGGTTTAGTAGCCTTAGAAACACTAGAAATATTCATAAGTATTACATTACATCATAAAATGAAAAACTACTACAACAACATATTGTCTCCATAATCCACACTCATAACCCCACATAATATCCCTGAGGGTCATTCATAATTTACTTCTTCACTTCCTGGGAAAAATAAAACATAGAAAAGGGGTGAGCTCAAATGCCCAGTAAGGATAACAATATAGCGGAAACTTTCATAAATAAGAATAAACATTTAAGGCAATGTATAACTAAAACAAAAGCCTTTCAAACTTGAACTTTCAACAAAGTATGGCATAAATAAAATGAAATAATTCCATTTACTTATTCACATGGATATTCTACTAATCAAATAATCACATGAAAAATCAATAACCACTTTCATAATGATGGAATGCATAATGCTGAACTTTAATTTATTTGTCAAGGCCTCGTCCCAAGACCTTGGGGATAACTGTAACCAGAACCCAACCCGGAGTGACTCTAATAACCGGACACCAACCCGGAGTGCCTCTAATAACCGGAGACCAAACCGGAGTTCCTATAATAACCGGAGACCAAACCAGAGGGATTAATTTTATCGGTCCCCAACCCGGAACATACATGTCTAACACATTCATCTGAATGAAAGGTTGAAATATAACATAAACATTCGGATTAAAAATAACTTATAAAATGTCAATACTCTAAACAAAAACCATGAGTGACATAAGAATAACTTATCCACAGTCATAAATATCACAAAACCTTCAATAAAATATGGATGTTTTGTATCATAATAAATCAACTTCAAATAAGCTTAAAATCCATCAAAGGATGTTGACATAGATGAAATCAAAACTATTTTAGAGAAATATCTCTTTTTTTAAATCATTTTAAAAGTAATATAATTATAAAATAATACATTTAATTTGAAAATATTCTTATAAGCTTGTAAGGGAAGCTTCGACGATTTTATAACTGTAGAAAATAACCGCACCTGCCATATAAGTTAAAAAAAACATTCTTACCTTAATCCTGTCGAAAAGGTTAAAAAGGACCTTGTTTTGAAAACGATGGAAATATTCCTTTATAAACCACTTATAAAAGTCAAAAAGGGTATAAATGACTTTAACTCGTATTCTAGTAAATAGTAAAAATGTTTTGAAATATATTTTTAAGAAACATGGATGTGGATGATAAAGAGATCCCAGTAGATAATTATGAATAAACAACCTCGGATAATGAAGAGATTGTGAAATAACCCTTACCAATTTGGTAACTTATGAAACATACAACCCATGAAAGAGGTATCATACAATGAATATGTAAATACACATAAATTAGAGTGTATTACACAAAGAATATAATTATGGGCAGTACATACACCACACAAAAGGTGATGGTGGAAATATGGCATGAATATCACGGGAATAAGGAGTGATATGAAAACCCCTTACCTTGTACTTTTCCTTGGTTGGGGTAGGTTAACCTCATGTATAATGGTGCAATAATTTTTATTAAATTTTTCAAGAATCATATATATTAATATGATATCATATATGATCTTTTAACATTGATTTCTTAATAATATCTTTTAATTATCGTCGTTTCGGGTGTTAACTTACTCATTTTATTTTATATGTTTTGTTACATAAGCCATGTTTATTATCGATAGGTTGTATCTTATTCATATCCAGAATTATATCAAGTCCTTAAACATCATTTTTAAATCATCAAATGATAATTATACTTTAATGGATATGATGGAGAATGAATCTCATCGCGTTCGTGGAGACGGTAGTCCGTACGTACGCACGAGCGACAATATCATTCTTTTGATATTAAAATAATATATAAATGGATGGTATATCATATATACAGAATCATTAACATGTTATATTTATTATTTACATGAGTTACACATCATTATTATACCCATCTAAATAATAATATATTGAATAACAATTACACCATGACGTGGAGACGGTAAGCCGTACACACGCACGCATGGTGACATGTTATTCAAAAGGGTGGATAGAATAATGAATATGGTTGTACCATATTTATAATAACATCACATTATATATATTATACTGGAGTTATTATTTTAGAATGGTAAAAACAACGGAAGAAGAAGTGGAAGAAGAAAGGAACTTGGAAAAGGGTGGTGAAATCATTACCTCTTCTTCGGGATCTTCCTTTTGATTTGATCAAAAGGGCTCCTTAGGTTGGCTTTATGATCAAAATAAGGCCTCTAGGTTTTAGTGAGGGAAGTTGGGAGAGTATTTGGGCAGAGTTTGGCCGAACCAAAAGGCTTTGAAGGTGTTAAGAAATGAGAAGGAGGAGTGCCCTTTTATAAGAGGGGTGAGGGGCACCTTTGGAAAAGCTAGAAATATTAATTTATAATAAATTCATATTCGGTTTATAATGGCACAAAAGTTTATTATTTAAATGTTAAGGTGGGGATAGGTCGAAATCCACTCAACCAATAGAATTTAGACAGGTTTGGGTACTTATATTAACCTTATCTTTAAGTATTAACTCTAAGTTAATTAATTTCACTTTTACAATGTCTCTTTGTATTTTTATATTATATGGTTAATAAACTTACTATATACATCCAAGAGACCCCCAAGTGGTCCATTAATGATACAACTATCATGATATAAGTCTCTTGTCCGAACCTTAGATTTTTAGGAATTTAATATCAATTAATAATATAATATTTGTTTTAAAAACTCTTTTATGTCAGTTTTGACACTATTCAATAGTTGATTTTTGTGAAACTCATAACAGAATGATTACTTCGAAAAAAGTTAATTAAATCAATCCTAATATGTCATATTATCCTAGAAAATTATTTTAATTCATTAAAAGTTTCATATTATATTTATTTGTGTATTTATAATATCAATTATTTTTATTTTTCACTATTATAGTAATTACTGCATCATCATTGTGTCATAAATAAATAAAATTATTTAATGTCTAAAAATTATAAATAAAATATCATTATGTATGAAATCTTTTTATCTTTCTAATTAATATTTATAATCTAAAATCCAACAAATATAACCCTATGTACAAATTGTTTTGCTAAAATATATATGCTTGTGTCATTTTTGTATTCATTTTAACTTAATTAAAATAAAGTGTCCCTGTCACCTACAAGTGGCACCATGGGGTCCCAAAATCGACCCAAATATGCCTATGTCCGAACATGTATCAACCAATAAGGCTAGGAAATTTTTTAGGGTAATTTAGTTTTATTATAATATTATTTTTTAACCCTTATTTACCGGATTTACCCTTAACCATGGTAAATAAAATATTTACCGCAGTAATTATTCAAAATGTATAAAAATAAAAGTTACCTATTTACACAATTTGAACATCCTGATTACAAATATGGAATCCATTTTTCTAAATTCAAAACACAGAAGTGGCAGAAATTAATTTAAAATTAATTCCCGCTGTCAAAACAAAAAGCGTGTTTTTAAGAGATAATAACTATCAAAAGATTGACACTTGTTTATGTTCGGTTTAATTGTAAAATTATGTCCAATAACCAACATTATATTAAATGGTAAAAATATATTATAAATATACTTTAAAACCACTCAAATTCATAATTTGTCACTATTAATTATTTTGATTAAAAAAGTTGTTTTTAATTAAAATTTAGTAATATTCATTATTCATAAAAATATTAAAGTTATCCGAAAAGTACCAAAATTTCACTTTAGGCTAAATTCGATATTTTGAATCCAAAAATGAAGTCCATTTTGAAATATAAAATATATATAGTTTCAAAAAGTAGGTATTACTATTCATAACGGCTAGTTTGATTGGTTGTGGTGTGTGTTAGAACTCGAAGTTGCGTACAACACACGCTACTGTATTATTCAAAGGAAAGCGTACCATGGAAGCCTGTGATGTTTCATTTTAATTTTTTTTTTTGATTTCCCCATTAGTCAAAAATTTTAAAATATTTTATTTAAAAAGGGTTCACCATTAAAAGTTGGTAAAAGTGCAATACTGAAAATGAATTTTCTCTTACATTATGTCTAAGAAACTCATAATATGGATTCTAAAATTATAAGGATTATATAAAGTTTAAAATTTAGTTAATAATATTCATAACCTCTTTTGAACGGCTTGTTTGGTAAGTCATGGTGTAATTGAACTCGGTGTTGCGTGTAGTGCAAGTTATTGAATTATTTTGAAGAAATAACACACTATGAATTCTTGGGGTATTACAGTGAGGTAAGGGTAGTTTGATATCTCGAGGATGAATTGGGAGCATCTTTAATAGGTATTTTCCTAACATCATGGGAGTTATCTCACTCTTTCATGTCTTTAGACACAGTGGCCCTAATAGATACCATATTGATGATTGAACATGTATCTAGACTTGTACTTATGCATTCAAATTGGTTGATGGGTAATACATACTCCTCCTTAAGTTATTGGAAGGGGCTGGCAGGGGCCATTTCCAATCCATTCAGGGTATTAATACAATCAATATTGTTGTCCAAAATATGTTTTTCTTACGATTCATAGAACCTTGTATCGATATAGTGCGATTCACATGACTCGAATAGGGATTTATCGATGTGAAATGTCCCATTTTTCCATTAGTGCAACATTTGATGCACTGATAGTATGATGACAGAATTTCAGTGTGCTGATGCAACCAAGGCCTCCCAAACAGGATGTTAAAGGCTGTACTTTTCCACACTAACAGGAACTCAAAATCCGACATGTGATATTTGAGCCAAGTTTTAAGATGGATTTGTCCCAATAGTTTCTGCTTGCTTTTTTCATATCCCAGCAGAGTTGTGGTGCAGGGTATCAAGATATCTTCATCATAACCCAATTGGTGAAGCATTCGCAGTGGGAGGAGGTTAACCCCAGATCCATTGTCGATGAAGATCCTTCATACATCAATTCCATTTATCTTTCCAGACACATATAAGGGTTTGATGTGCCCTTGCATGACATCGTCTCCATCCCTATCTATTAAGGAGATGAAGGCATGACATTCTCTGGGACTGGTCTTTGTTCGATAGAATTCGGCTGCTGCTACTTCATCCTTGAACTCTTGGGGACTTAATAAGGCTTCGATGAGTTCCTCCCTAAGATCCACAGATATAATTAACGCATCCAGGATTGATAGATTTGCTGGTACTGAATCCAGCTGCATTATAATATCATACTTCTTCTTTAAAGGTCAGTGCTTCCTAGATTTGGGTTTATCTTTCACAGATACTTTTGGGTTAAGCTTTGGACATAGATGGTTTTACCTCTATTATTGGAGATGGTGGTGTTGTGGTCCTTTCCAGGTTCGGCCAAACTGATCTGACTATATGCCTTGGGCAGTTTCATATTTATTCTTACCTTGATGGATATTCCAAGATAATTGGGCTTGGATTTCTTCTGAAAGGGGTGAAGGAGAATTCCAGTTCTTGTTGTATCTATCGGAGGGTCCTTTTGTGAGTTTCTGTGATGTTAACAATTTGACTTGTGGCATGGCTAGGAATTTGACTCCTGCCACGATTGTGCATTCCAGAAAACCTCTGGCCTCTATGGCCTCTTCCTATGGCTCTCCGGTTGGGCGTGGGTAATTTGGGTTTGTGGTCATATTCTCCATTCAATAATGGGTCCATCAATTGAATGACATTAATGGAGCTAAAGATCAGTTCTTGATCCGACATTGTTTTTGTCTAACTGTCTTCTTCTAATGGTGTCGTTTGGCAGGGTGGTGCCCACTGTACAGTTCGCAGGGTGGCACCCGTTGTAGTTTTTGGCGGGTTGGCGCCCTTTGTACCAAGTTTGTTGGAATGAATTCTGAAAAAGTCAACACTAACTTTGGCTTTGGTGTCATCTCGTTTTCTTTCTCCCATTTTCTGCCCTTCTGGCCTTTGGATAATTGTGGGGCCAAGGAGGATGGTTGTGTTGTATTGGGAGATTTTTGGGGCATAGTTGTTTTCTTCAACTGCTCCTGGAGTATTCCATGAACTTGGTTGATGGTCTTCCAGGTCATCCAATTGTTGAACTTTTGATCCTTCTTACTAGCAATTGTCTGCCATTCTTCTTCCTCTCTTAAGTCTGAGGTGAAAACACATTCCACTTGTGCTAGTAGTGGTCCCAACTTGAATTGCTCGGAATCCAACATATTTTGTAGGAGATCCTTGAAACCAAATCATTCTTGGATGGTATGTCCCAGTATCCGGTGATAGGGAAAATAATTTGGACAATCGTTGAGACCCACTTCATAAGATCATTTTGGCTCTGGTAGTCGGAGAAAATTGAAATACATGGCGGCTATAAAATAGTCACAGACCTAGTAATCTTGTAACGATTAAACTTTATTTCTTTGTTCTTCGAACTAATTTATTTTAGCACCCTTTCTCTCATCTTGCTGAGGTGGGGGTGGATGTTGGAATCCAGTGGGTCCCACACGGTTCGGTGACTGGATCCGGTGCCAGGACTGGATTAATCATGACGGAAGTCGCTTCATCTCTTCTTGTTATTTTTCCTGGGGCTGATGGGGCCACTCATGACTTAATATTGGTCCACTAAAAGGAGTCTTCTATTCGTTGGGCAATGGTAGAGAAGTCTCAGAACCCACTTGTGTACTTTACTGGGATAATCAGTGTTCACAAATTTATCTTGAAGGTTATTGATGCACATGGAGAGCATCTTATCCTGGGGGAGTGGTCGGTTCAGGGAATAGGTTAGGACTTTCCATCTAGCAGTGATGTCTGAGACTCTTTTGTTCTCTCATTGTTTGTAGTTCATGAGGTCAATGACCGTCATCTTAGGCAGTGTTGAACTGAACTGGAAGAGAAACTATTGCCAGAGGTCCTCCCATCTTGTGATTGAATTGGTTGGCAGGCTAGTATACCATACAAAGGCCGAGCCCTGTAGGATTTTTATGAAGCACCTAAGTTTTACTACTTCTTACTACTCCGAAGTGCCCATCATGGGGTCAAAATAAGAGGCATAGTGCATTAAATTCTATTCAGGGTCCCCCAAGCCATTGAATACTAAGAATATAGGGTTCCCAAAGTTTGGAGGTGGTGGAACATTGCTCACCCACTCGGGGTATGTTTTTCACTCTGACTATATCAGAGCACGCCACCCCTCCATGTCTTCTCATCGAGCTATTAATTTCTAGATGGTGTTTAAGAGCCCTTGATTCATAACCCGTCGGGCTTGAGCTTGAGCTGGTGTGGCAGTGGACAAGACAAGGCGTTTCAGCACTTCTAGAATTTGGGGTGGATACCCAACTGGGGGTATCATTTGTGGGTTTACCTAAACATATTCTGGATGCCTTCCCAGTGGGGGGAAGTCTTGATGTCCTTCTGGGTCCAGGTTGAACAATCCTTTGAGCTCGGATTCATTCACCGGGATTAGTGCCTATGGTATGGGAACCTCTGCTGGGAGAACCTACTGACGTTCTGTTGGGGGAACACATCCAGAGAAGCTTAGCATTAATTTTCCTGATCTCTTTCATTTCTTCCTCCAACTTAGCGAACCTTTCCTTTAGGGTAAGGGATGCATTATCAGGGGGAGGAGGAGGTAGGTCATAGATGACCTACGATTTATTATTCTCCTTATTGTGGTTTCACAGTGGAGGAAGTGATGGATTAACTGAGTGGTTGCCCAAATTTAGGATCTCTCTCTCATTTTGGGTATGCACACCATCAATCTTGGTGTGGGATACCTCTAGTAGGGAAACATATTCCTTCACATCCTCTCCCTCCACGTCATTTCCTGTGAGATCCCTAGGGTTGGTGTTTACTACGTTCACTAAGGCATACCGCAGTGGGGGTGGCGTACCTGGTGTTGAATGGTAGGAAGGCTTTTTGTGCCTTTTTTTGGACTTTCTCCTTCCATTATGTGGTATTCTTCGGGTTTCTTGATGAAGATTTACCTAAAGGGAGCCCTAGTCTGACCTCGTAACACACCTTTGTCTCGAAGGGTGTGAACCATAAGAAAGGGTGGAACGGGTAGCTCCTCTGTCCATCGTTCTTCCCAGATGATGGAAGACAAGCGTCCTCTATGTGAGGATTTGAGCTAAAAATTCCCCCAGCCCTGCAGGTTGGGGTTGTTCTCATTCTTCCATTGATGCGCTATATCCTAGATTTGTTGGTCTTATGGAGAAATTTTAATTTAAAAATTCCCCCTACCCTGTGGGATGGGGTTTTCCGGTATTAAGGCGGTAGCCGCCGCTATTGCCACCTTTTCAATTTCACGTACTCCCGTGCGGGTGTGAGACGAGTATGTAATTAGGCCTTCATGGATTTTATGGTCTTTTGAAGATATGGGAATTGCTTTCTGGTTGGATTCCCTTATGTGAGAATCCTGCTAGATGTTCTTGGTTTCCTAACTCAGAATATTTTTTATGGCTTGATCCCTTCAACCCTAACGCTTGTGAGACTTACTCTAGGAAGGTTTTTGTCGAGTATCCCATATTTCTTGAGTAGGGGTTTCACTTGATTGTTGTCTCTAGGTGATGACATTGCCGGATTTCATTTCTAATGGGGCCTGCTAGATGGGACGTGGGGTGAAGTATAGAGCTCCATGTTCTCCCCATCCCTGAATGTGAACTCCATCCTGGGCATTTCCAATGAGGCAATGCAACTTATGTTGTGTATGGAGGCAATCCAAATTAAGGTTTTTCTTTCACCTTTCTAATTGTGGCTATCATGCAGATGGGAGGGCTTCCAGGTTGATTAGATGGTGAAGCTCCCCTATCGTGCTGACATGGTCTGCATACCCTTCATAGGGTAGGAATTTTTCTTTCAGCTGATGAAGAGTCGTCCATATATTGAGGAAAATTTCATGCATGAATTCCCCAGAAAACTCTCCTAGTATGTTGAAGTGAGAAGTGTTCATAGGGTAATACATCACTAGTATATTATCCCTAGCTAGTTTTCTTCTCACAAGAAACATATCCTGATGTTGTTCTTCCGGAGGCTCCTCTACTGGATATGTCCAGCTCGACTGCTTCTTAATAATTTCATTCCAAGAAACCGGGCTGGTGGGAGCCTTATTTATTTGTAGATGCAATAGGGGTGGATCAGAAGATGAGCGTGGCCTCGAGTCATCCTCTAGTTGAGAAAGAATATCACTCATTATAGATGGAGTTTCTGATGTGTCTAACTCCATTTTTTCAAGTGCCTTATCATAGGATGGATTTCTCACATTTTGTTCAGAAAGGGGAGGACCTTCTTGCTAGCATTAATTTTGATTGTAGGGAGGACCTCTGATATTGGTGTAGCAATAGAGAGGGATACTATTTCAACTTAATGCCCGATCGTTGTAAATGTCATTATAGCGTATACCCTTGGGAGGATCTTCAGGGTGGGATACAGTGAGGGGAGGACCTTCTTGATTCTTGATGTCACTATGGGGAGGGCCTTCATAGTAACTTTTATTGTGGGTAGGTCCTTCGTAATGACTGTTATCATGGCAAGGACTACCATCATGACTTGATACACGGCTGCAGGGAGAATTTATGTAGTGCGCATCTTGAGGAGGGCCTTCAAGATGTACTATAATGAGGGGAGGACCTTCTCATTTCTTAGTGTTACTATGGGGAGGACCTTCATAGTAACTTCCATTGTGGTGAGGGCCTTCATAATGACTGTCATTATTGTAAGGACTACCATTATGGCTTGACGTCCGACTATAGGGAGAAGCATATCTACAGCGTATACCCTGGGGAGGACCATCAGGGTGGATGACAGCAAGGGGAGTACCTTCTTGTTGTATGATCTTCAGGTCGAGGGGAGGGAAACCACGACCCGCATCAGGAGATAGGCTCTCATGATCAATTATTCCTGGCCTACAAAGTGAGCCAACATGGGTGCTCTGTGGAGGACCTTTAGAGCTACTGGTAGCGACATTTTGGGGAGGTCCTTCGCAACTACTACTACCACTTCCATAATTAGGTAATGGATTGGAAGGGTCTTTACCCTTTATTGATATATGATTAAGGGCATTAAGAACTCCAGCTTCTAGTAAAGCAGTATCATGTATGTTCTCTTCATTTTCCTATTGCCTTTGGTGCATTTCATTTTTGAGCACTCTTTTGCGGGTAACTGAGGCCATCTGTTGTTGTTAATGACCTTCAAATATAGGTCTCTATCTTGTTCGGTCCCATGATGTCTTCAGGATATGCCGACGGACATCTTGAGTTTTGGCAGGGAATATGTCTACCCTGGAGTGGCCACCACATTGGACCAGTGTCCCCCAGTTGGAATGGGTATTTGTTCCCCATCTGGTTGTCCGTGTATTGCAGGATGTTTTCATCGACCCTCCTATGCTGGAGCAGGGATTCATAACTGCTTCAGAGTAACTAACTCATTTTTTGAGTGAGTCATTTCGTTTGAGGAAACTGGTTTGTGGGCCCAATTTCTCACTTTTTTCGCCGATGCAATGATATATTGGCATGTTTGGAGGATATGATCTAGAATCAATGTCTGATCTTCCATCATTTCCAAGATATACTGAGATACATCTTTGGTTGAAATGGGTATGAAGGCCCATTCTGATGTTAGAGCAGGAGTTTGTTCCTGCTCTGGTCCTCTATGAGTTGTCAGTAGATACTGGCAGTTCTCCTGTGTTGGGGTAGAGGAGCGAGTTTTCCACTAGTTTTATTCTCCATTTTCCATCATATTTGACTAGTGGCCTTCATATTTACGAGTGTGGATTTTCATATACTTTCTTTCCACTATATTTATCTCATGGGATTTGTATGCATCCTTAGGAATTTGACTCTACTCATATTTAGCTGTCTCCCTATTTAGATGGCGGGCTTGATATGCATTAATAGGTATTTTTTCCTGTGTATATCATGTTGCTAACCTATTTAGATGGAAGGCTTGAAATGTGTTAGTAGGTGTTTGTGCCTGCGTATAGTTGAGTTCCACCCTATTTGGATGGAGGGATTGTTGTGAATTGGTAGATATCTGCATTTTCCTGTATTTTTTCACTCAGTCTGCACAGAGGGACTGGAAAGCACTAGTAGGAACATGCATGTGCTTGTATTGTGAAACCCTATTTGTGCGGTGGGCTTGAGTGGAGGGGGCAGAGTCATATGTATTATCGTTCAATGTCGTCGTGTTACTATAGAGGAGCTTCTCCTTAGGAACCATGTTGATAGCGTGTTCCTGATTATATATTTTCCACCCTTGGTGGGAAGCCCGAGGGGCCTGGGTCTCCTGGACTTTGGCAGGTGCCCTTAGTATAAGTTCCTCTTTGGAAGAAGTAGGCTTGGTTGTCTGGTGTCAATGGAAACTCTCTCTGGCACGGGCTCATGATTAGGACCCCTGTGCAGTTGAGATGAAGCTATCAGCATCGACTTCATCTGCCTCCCTAAGATAAGGGAGGTACTCGTTGTCACGTTCTGGGTAAAGGCTCTCAAAATGGTTTGGGAAGACCACCGAGGCTGCCTTATGATGGGGTGTCAGTCACGACTGAGAAAGTAGCTGGCGAGTCTTCACATACTAGAGGGATTGTCTCACGGCCTCCATCATGGGTAGAGTACCATTTCGGTGGTACTCATTGATTAGTGTGTTGGATACCCAGCGTTGAAGATACTGGGTTGGCTAGGGGGTCCTTCTCTTCATAGGGGCCTCGACCGCTTGTGGGATCACTGATGTGTGTGTCTGCATTGGTCATCGGGATGTCATTTGGATCGAAGGTTGCTCTACGGGAACCTACGACATACAAATATGATATACAGACCACAAACCCTCATCAAAGTATCATTCTTTTAAACATATTCATATTTGGCGATTCATCATGGCCCCATTCCCCTTTTCTTTTGATGCAGGTGAAGGGGATTGAGTGGGGTAAGACCGCCACCTTGGTTAAGGATTCACATCGGGTTCACCATTTTTGTTCCACCTTCGAGATGGCGCATTTCACATGTATTGGGGTGAAAAAAATGGGTTGATGTTCAATTTCATTTTGTTTCTTATCATTGGGGTAGAACCACCACCTTTGCTAAGGATTCATGCCGGGTTCACCATTTTTTTCTGCCTCTGAGGTGGCGCCTTTCGGGTGGTGTGTAAATGGTCCGACAAGGATCATCACCCATACCTTTTTCCAAACACGGTTTCATATCATGTTCAACATTTATTTTATTTTGACCTGTTCGGCGTCATTATCTTTTAAATAAGGTTTAATTAACCCCGCAAGGACTGGGTAATTCACCTATTTCGCACTGAGAAGGAGATTCCATAGTCAGATGCTTCCATCGGGTGATTGCATGGGGTCAAGTACTTGTGAAATTGGTCCTCCTCAGATGTAACTTCCTTGGATGGTCTCCAACGGGTTTATTTGTGGATCCAAGAACACCCAACGTCCCTAGTATCCATGATTCGTAGACCTACTTTCCAAAGGCAGGCGCTCGTTGATTGATGATTCATCTAATGACACTTAAGGACTCCATTGGTTAAGAGAATGGGAGGTCAGGCTCACTACACCCTTCCGGGGGAGGATTGTCACCTGTTCTAGGACTCTATTATTTATTTAAGTTGTGTCAATATGTTCATGAATCCTTGGTTCATTCCCGAAGAGTGTATCCATGGGATACCCTTGGTTTTCATGATTGTTGTAGACATAAATATATTTGATGCTACGAAGGCAACACTGACTTGAGCCACATTAAAAGGTGCTCTGAAGTTTATCATCATCCAGGGGGGATGAAAGGTGAATTGATGTTGGGATCATTCCCATTATAATGGCTTACTACATATCCTCGGGAGAGGAATCAGAACGCGTGTAGTTCGGATTGTGTGGGTCTTACGCGTGGAAGTGTCCCATTTTAGGGGGTATGGTTAGGTGGACCCTTTTTTGGATGGGCACCCTTTTGAGCTTGGAACTTCCGGTAGGCATCCTACATATCCTAGTTTGATTAGGAATCAGATTTCTTGTAGTTACGAATCATGTGGATGTTGTAATCATCAAAAACCTCTAAGCCACATGAGTCATGCTTGGTGTGAGAAACAAGAGTATTTGAAAGATTCAACAATGCACATGCATTCTCCCCTGTTGGTGGGGGAGGGAGAGCTTGTGGCATAAGAGACTGCGGAAACCATGGGCAAGGGCACAGAGTAATGAACTTTTCAACGTGGAATGACGTTGAAGGTCATGCGGCCCAGCCTCAGAAGATTAGGGACTTACCATAGTGGGAGAGCCCCGTAGTATGTTCTAGGAAGGGGAGGAGTTTCATCCTAATCAAAAGGGGGAGTGAACATAACCCCTTCGACTGATCACTATTCCTCATTGAATAGAAAAGAGAGTGATCCACCTTAATCCCTAGAATGGTGAGGTTTGTGTCGGCGTCCCAAGGTTGGACTCCGGGTTACCATGGGAATGTAGACCCACATGCATTCCTGAAGACCAAACCATTGTGGGGAGAGCCTTCGTGACTCCACTTACCATGGGTATGTAGACTCAAATGGGTACGTTGATGCACTCGATGGTCTGATCATAGAGGTCTGGTGGCTTTGGATGAGGCTTTGTCTTGATGTCGGAGGACTGGTTAGCGGAGGGATTGTGGGGGACTGGATGGTAATGGAAGGGTGAGGTTGGAACCATAGGAAATAATACCTGAAAACACCCCATTCCTCATACTGGTCTATTATGCGGGATGCGGGAGGCTCTGCCTACCATGGTGGTATGCAGGAATAGGGGTCGTCCACATACCGATGTGGTATGTGGGCATGGGTATAGACCACTGCGTACCATAGTGGTACGCGGATCACCACGCTGCTTTGGGTTCCATCTGCATATTGATGATGTACATGGCACCAGGTTCAGTCCGCGTAGCAGTACACTACACAGAGTGCCATGTTAAAGGAGGGTTTGGGGGATTATCATTCACGAGGAATTAATCTATGAGAATTATGTGGTTCGCGGTTCACCATTTAGGTTCGTGGTTCTGTTATTATTATTCAATTCCCCTGTTTTATGGTTCGTGGATGGTTGTACCTACAGAGAGAGTGGTTCGCGATTCGGGCTTCGCCGATGAATCAAGATAGAATCCATATTCTTCTCTAAACTCTTTCTTCTAACCTATGAGTCCCCTTCAAGCTTTCTTAGTCCCTCCATCATCCTTCTACTATGCTCCTTTTATAGAGCATCGGGAAAATTGTATCCATTGGGCACACAACACCATTTGCGGAGTCCCATGAAGCGATATCTTGACTTGTGGAAGACTCAGTCAATTGGGGTCTGTGGAGGCTTTGGTTCATGATAACAGTTCATGGAACCCTACCTGTTTGCTTCATCCTTTAACTTATGGGTTCTCAGTAAGGTACGTGGATTGACTTCGCGTACACAATTCTTTCAGCGACACGGTTCATGGTTTGCCTTGTTTTGTTGGACATCGTTCTGTGGGCCAGTAGTTTGTAGATCCTCTCGTGTATATAGTGGTTCACGATCCAATGGGCCAGCGTACCTTTCTCGGTGATGGTACGTAGTCCACTTGAAAATCCTTAAAAACTTGAATTCCTTCAAGTTTCTTCTGAAATTTGCAACTCAATTTGAGTCCATTCACCTTTCTATACTTGTAAAAGTACTTTCTTCCTTCTTCAAAGCAATTGTGGGAGTATTTTCTTCTCATGTTGGAATTATTTGTACCCTACACCTTCCAAATCTTTTGAAAATAATAACGCCGCTCATGCGTACGTGTGGACTATCGCCTCCACATAGCAAAATGAAATGATTTTAATTCTATTTTTAGATGGATGGTAATAAGGATATATTTTATTAATATAAATGATATATATAAAATAATAATGATTCTTGTAATTTTAATTAATATTTATTTTCCTTTCATTCTATCCATCGAGAAAAATGGAAGCAACATTCATGCGTACGTACGACCTACCATCTCCATAAAGATTGTAATCTATTTTTTATCTATAACTTTTATAGATTATTCTAAATTCATATATAATTAATATATATTATATTTATATCCTGGTTAAATTTTTTTATATGATTTAAGAATGATCAAATTAAAAGGACAAAAATTACCGAACTAAAACATACATGAAAAATGAAGCAATTATCACCTAAAACTGTGATTTTAACAGAGTTATTAATAAACAGGTGATAAAATACTATAATTAAATAATATATGGAATGAGATATATGATTATGGATCTAAAATATATGTATAATAAACTTATATTTATTATATAGAAGTTTATTACACATATAAAGTAAATCGAACCTATGGTAAGGGTTTCTCATCTCACTTTTACTTTCATGAGACATACACCATATTCACCAATTATTCCTTTATGTGGTGCATATATTTCACCTTTTAATATGTTATATCAGGAATATATTTATCTTAATGGTAATTAAATATTTTTTTTATTTTTTTTATTTTATTTTGATTACGATTCAGAAGTTACCAAAGTGGTAAGGTTTTGTTTCATAATCTCATCATTATTCGAGATTATTTACGTTTAAGTATACCTTTGGGAATTATTTGAAATTAATACATTAAAAACTGTATATTTTATTCACCTATATTAATTAATGATATTTTCATGTATTAGTACCATTTTTTTACTCTTTTTTGCTTAAAATTATTGAGAAATTGTTTTTAAGAAAATTAGACTTTATTTTTATCTTCGGTCAAAAATCTTTTTTCTTCCAAATCCATATTTTCTAAAAATATTTTCAAAAAAATAAATTTTAAAAATGATTAGTTAAATAAATTTTTACCCATTTTTTTCTTTTTACAAAAAATTTGAAAATAATCTTCATGTCTTTTTCCAAACAATCCCATTTGGATTTTATTGAAAATGTGAAAGGAATCTTTATTTTAACATGTACGTAATGAATGGAATTTCCCACTATTAGGAACACTAAATGTTTTAAGTATTCTTTTATAAGTTATTTTCAAATAAAATTATTTTCAAAATATTTTGGTGAACTTTTAGTTTTAAAAATATTTTCAAAGTTAAAAGAATATTATTCTAAAAAATGTTCTTAATAACATTTTTATGGTATTTCTATTCATCAAGGACATCAACATTTATTGTACTTATAATAAACTGGGGATATGTTGTATTTATATCATCCTTATTATTTCTTTGGATGGTTTGTGATAATTTTGACTAAGGATTTAAAATGTTGTTGTCATTCACCATATTACTCTAGATGGTTTAGGATTATGTTTTTTATTGGGGTAAGTATTATCATTTCATATGTTAGTTTTTCAATAAGAATGTTTATATTGATTATGTATCACCCCTTTCATATGAGGAATTTATTGTAATTAGTAAGACATAGGTGGGTTCTATATATAGATAACCCCTTGATGAATCGATACATCTCATGAGATAAATCAATTGGCCAAATTAGATGGGTTTTTACCCACAAATTTGTGAAATGTATTGATAATATGTTTCAGATGTCTAAAATTATGCATTCCCTAATTATGAGATTAGTTATTTATTTCCATGTGATTATTTGATTAGTTATAATATCTGTGGATAATTTTCAAGCTCATGGGATTTTTTATATGGCTTTATTTAATCATTGTTTATTTCTTCCATATTACGCCCATTTTATTGACTAAATGGCATGTTTTTTAGTTATTTACCATTACATATTGATTCTATTTATTTATTAAGGATAGATTCCAATGTACACTTACCCATGTTGATCATCTAATCCCACCCCATTCTTATGTTTTATTTACCCAAGGATACCAATAAGTTTTTTGTGATTGATATGTAGGGATATTTTATAAGGAATAATGGTGTTCTCAAAGAAAACAATATGTGTATTTGATGTTTTCAAATGTATGTGAAATTCAAGTATGTATCTAGTTTACCAAGACTACTAATCTATTCAGTCTTTAGGGATGAAATATCATGTATCTAGTTCTAATTTAATAAAGTAACCACTGACTCTGGTCTACTGGGGTTGGAGTATTTATAGTTGGTATCAGAGGAAGTTTAGTAGAAACCTTGGGAACTAGATTCAGGAAAACATATATTATAGAACATAATCCTAATATTGAATTTAAGGATAATCTTATAAGAATATACTAAAGTTTTTGTGAGGAAGATTTTATGAGATTTTTTATAGAAATATATCTCTATCTAGATACTACAAGTATATTTGGTTCTGGGGAAGATGTACCTCGGGGTAATAACTCTAGAAAAGGTGTGTTGGGCTTGACTTGAGCATTACCTAATACATAAAAACATGCCTTACTATTAACCTTTTTTGACACTCTTAGAGGATATTCTTAAGATAATTCAAATTTTCTTTACAAACTATTATAAATTATTTTAAAATGATTTTATAATTTTGAAATTTTCCCAAAGAAATCATGTTTATGATTTTGATATTAAACATGAATAGATATTCAATTTATGTTAAGTGTTTCACTATTTTTGGGATTATACATTATGATACATAATGTTATGATCTAATATAGTGTATACCACTTTTTAGAAATGCAACCTAGATGAAGGAATTAGAATCGTATCAATGTACGTAATCCAAAGAGTAACAATGATCGTTTCCTTGATGGTATTAAGATAATAAATAGAAGGGAACCAGTCACCCAAACATTCCCATCATCCGAGTACATAGGATCATGTGATATAAAGGTAGAAGAATTTTATCCAAGTCTTATGGATTCAAAGGGAAGCAAGATAAGAAGATGATGGCAGAGAAAAATATGGATAAAAGGAAGAAGGGAAAGAAGGATTTCCCTCCATTATATAATTATATAAATAAACACCCTTGTACTTTATTAAATGGAATGGGAGTTTTCTATAAGTGTAGATATGAATTCCACCATGATCAGGATTTAAATGATAAGAAAGAAACCTTTTGTGTTTAGTGTTTCAACTATAAGGAGATGGGGCACTACACAAATTAATTTCCCAAACATAAAGGGAATATACCTTAGAATAAGCTAAGGGGTCAAGGTCAAGCTTATGCTATTACTACAGACAAAGTGGAATGATTAAAGTTATTTTGTATTTGGATTCAATAATTATGTTATGGGAGTATTTTTATAAATGATATTATGGTTATAAGAATTATAAAATGTATAATGATTGTACTGGAGTAATGTTTCTTTAATTATTTGAGAGTATATATTGAATGGTACCAATTACTAAGAAAAGTGATTCAATGGAAATTTTAACTCCTTGGAAAACACATGATTGAGTGAATATAACCATTAATATGTGATCTATGTTGAGATAATAAAGATAAAAATATTTTTATAGGATAGTATTAGGGACATTGAAATTGGTTAGTGATTTGATGGCTATTTTTATCTTTATTGGAGTTTATTGCATGTTGAATTTATGGAACATGTTCAAAAATTTGAGATTTTATTTTTGGAAGAATTCATGTTTTCATTAAAGTATTATGGTGATCAAGTTATTCACACATTTTTTATGTGACATTAAAAGACACTTTATATTTTTTGGAGAATATAATGTTGATTTAATGACCTTCCTTCAATGTTTTTAGAATTTGAATTTGGTTAGACATATTTTGGATGAGTGTTAAGGTTACCCAATTATGAAATGGATTAAGTTAAATTTTTTGAGTTACTATTGGGGTATTAGATATTAAATTATTATATTGGATAACTTTTTCTAACCATTTTGGTTTTTGTAAAGATATGAGGAATATATTGTTACTATTTTATGGATTGTATGATCTGTTAAAAGTTAATTTTAGTGATTCAGGCATAAAAAAATTCATCTAGGATATTCATTTCTTAGAGTAAGAAATTAAGTACAACCACAAGATGAAATTATGCTTAAAAATATTTTAAGTAATTATATTTTATGGTGTTATACATCAGGATAGTAAAATAATTCTTCAACTTTAAGAAAAGGATTATAAAAAGAAAAAAAATTCATATTCACTTCATATCTGATGAATTAAATGTAATTTTTACTCATCACAGATTTATGGTTTGAGGTCCTTTAATTTACATTTATCACTCACGTTATTGTGATCAATTATCTCTAACACTCTCTGTAATTATTTGTGCTTTTGTTCCATGTCCATATCTTTACTACTCACCAATTTTATCCTACTTGGAAACCTAGTTATGTTTTATTTAGATGGCCTTTGTACTTCCATTTATCTCTTATCAAGAGGATTTTTTATTATCCCTTTTTATGATGTGATTTTCTAACAAATGTATTTTTAAATTTCAAACCCTTGATTTTTGATATCAATATTAAATTGTGAGGCCGCAATTTATTTAAGAGGGGTAGAATGTAACACCACAATATTTTGAAATAGGAACATCATTTTTGATAATTAATATGACACACAACACCTCTAGACTTTACAATATATTTCTTTTTAAATAAATTCAATTTCTTTGATATCTTTTGATGCACACAACACTGAGCTTAAATGTAATGTAATACTCTATTAAAATATTATTACAACCCGACTGTTAAGTTAGAGGGTATGAATAAAACTAAATAAATTATGAAAATAATTTAGTTTACACATGTAAAAAAATAAATTCAATGGTTATATATTGATTAGAAATAAAATAATAACCATTTGAAAAAGAAATAAATATTTTTTGAAGAATTGTATTTTTTCTAAAAGGTGAATTAGTCATGCTTTGCGCACATAATTTAAAATTAATTTTTACAAATTTAGAAAATATATTTTAAAAAATAAAATTAATTTTTAAAATCTAAATTTAAAAATTATCTTTGTGTTAATTTTTGATAATTTTATGAAAATATTAATTTTTGATGAATAGTGAAAAATATTGATTGTTATTGAAAAAGTGTCTTTTAATTTAAATTATTTAAAAAGTTAAATTGTATTTTAAATTTGTTTTAAATTAAAATTATTTAAATGATCTTAAAATTTGACTAATTTAGGTCATTAGAGTCAATTTAATATTTAATTTTTATATTAAAACATTCTGTACTTATGAGAATTTTCTCTTTGGAAAGTTGCTCTTTCGTCACATCTGCAGTTTAATTTTTAAATTAAATTCTCTCACTTATATGAATTTAATTTTTAAAAATATATTACATATTTATAATCATAATAATTTATATTATCTAATAATGTAAAGTTAATTTTTTTACCATAATGAATAGTGAAAATAGAAAAAATTAATTATCACTGTTAATGTAAAAATGGGTTTGTCGGTGGGTTAAACTAAGATAAGGGTTTAAAATGACCGAAAACTTTTAAAAAAACACATATTTTGGACATATTTAGACCTTATAATGTATAAATATTAATAATAGACCATTTTGGAGGCTTTTTACATGATAAAAACATGTTTATCACTTTATCTTTTCAAAACTTTCATGTGTGTCCTCTCCCCCACTTATAAAATGCCAACCAATATCCTCCCCTATTCACACTTTAAAAGAACTTTAGTTTAGACAATTAATAACCAAATACCTTCATTAATTCCCTCCCCAAATCCTGTATACTTTATTTTTAATATTAATCCCTCTTAAGAAGGCTTTAGGTATAAACTTAAAGAGCTCTTTGAAGAAGAGGTAAAATCATTAAACGTGCATATTTGTTTTATTTATTATTAAACCTAATTAAAACCTTACTAAACTATGATAATATAATAACACCATTATATCCTATATTTACATATTTCATTTTGTTAATTTAATAACTTAGATCGTTTGTACGGAGGACTACCCCCTCGCGTACCGATGTAATTCATTTTTCCTCACCACCTTTCAAGGATAAATATAATGATATATTTAACATAATTATATGATATTTATGAAATTATTTTACTTCTAGAATTTTTATATCACATATACCTTCTTACTTTATATCCCATGGGGGATACGATAATGTCACCCGTGTGTACGATGGACTACCGCCTCACGAAGTGATGTGATTCGTTTTTCGATTACGCTTTACATGGAAGGTAGTCAAGATAAATTTAATAAATATATGTAATATTTATGATATATAAATACTTATATAAATATAATATCACATATAACTTCTTAACTTCCAATCCATTGGAAAATAGTAATGTCACTCATGCATACGTGTGGACTACCACCTCCACGTAGATATCTGAAATGTTTTTCATTTTATTTTTACATGGATGGTAATAAGGATGAATTTTATTAATATAAATGATATATATAAAATAATTATTATTCTTGAAATGTTAATTAATATTTATTTTCCTTTCGTTCTATCTATCGATAAAATGGAAACAATGTTCATGCGTGTGTACGACCTACCATCTCCATGAATGGTGTAATCCATTTTCTATCTATAACTTTTATATATTAATATAAATACATATATAATTAATATATATCATATTTATATAATGGTTAAAATTCTGGATATGATGTAACCATGATCAAATTAAAATAACCAAAATTACCGAACTAAAACATGCATGAAAAACGAAGCAATTATCACCCAAAATAGTGATTTTAACAAATAGTTGTTAAAAACTGGTGATAAAAGACTATAAGTAAATAATATATGGAATGATAAATATTAGAATGGTTTTATAATATATATATATATATACCTATATTTATTATACAATATTTTCAGACACCTATGAAGGAATTTGAACTTGAGGTAAGGATTTATCGTCTCACTTTTACTTCCATGTGACATACACCATATTCACCAATTATTCCTTTTTTTCTATATATTGCCCATTTTGATATTTTATATCATTAATCTCTTTATATTCATGGTAATTCAAGTTTAATTTGATGTTATTTCTTTTATAGGGTATATGATTCAAAATTTACCAAAGTGTTAAGGATTTCTTTCATGATCTCATCATTATTGAAGATTATTTAAGTTTAAGTCTCCATTTGGGGAATTATATGAAATTTATAAATTAAAACCAATATACTTTCTTAACTTCTAGTAATTCATGATATTTTCACATAATAGTACAATTTTCCCACTCTTTGGTTCTTAAAATGATTGAGAAAATATTTTTAAGAAAATCTTACTTTATTAAACTCTTCGGTCGAAAATCTATTTTCTTCCAAATATATGTCTTCAAAAAATGTTTTAAAAAAATAAAATTTTAAAATTTATTTATTAAAGAAAGTTTTACCTATTTTTGACTTTTTACAAAAAAAAAAATGAAAGGAATCTTCATTTCTTTTTCCAAACAAGGACCATTTGTATTTTATCAAAAATATGAAAGGAATATTTGTTTTAATATGTAAAGAAGGAATATAATTTCCCACCATCATGATCACTCAGTGTTTTAAATATTATTTTATAATTTATTTTCAAATAAAATTATTTTCAAAATATTTTGGTGAACTTTTTGTTTTAAAAATATTTTCAAAGTGAAAAGGTTATTATTCTCAAAAATGTTCTTAATAACATTTTTATGGTATTTCAATTCATCAAAAACATCAACCCTTTATTGTACTTATAATCCACTATGGATATATTATATTTATTTCATCCTTATTCTTTCTTTGGATGGTTTATGATCAGTTTGATTGAGGATTTATAATGTTATTCCCATTCACTATAATACTATGGATGGTTTATGATTATGTTTTTTTGATTGGGGTAAGTATTAAGATTTCATATGTTAGTATTTAAATATTAATGTTTATATTGATTATATTTAACCCCTTTAATATGAGGAATTAAATGGAATTAGTAAGTGATGGGTGGGGTCTGGTTATAGATAGTCCCTTAATGCATCGATAGGTATCATGAGACAAATCAGTTGGCCAAATTAGATAGTTTTCTAGCCATGTATTTAAATTTTCTTATGAAAGGTCTTGAAAATATATTTCAAATATCCAACATTATACATTCCCTCATTATAAGATTAGTGATTTATTTTTATGTGATTATTCGATTACTTATAATATCCATAGATAAGTTTCAAGATCGTGTTATTATTTATATGGCTTTATTAGATCATCATTTATTTATGCCATGTTATACGAAGTTTATTAACTAAATGACATATATTTCAGTTATTTACCTTTCTATATTGATTGTGTTTCTTTATTCATTATAGCTTCCATTATATGCTTACCCTTAATAAGAAACAAATCTCACCCATTTATTATGTTTTATTTTTCCCAGGACACCAAGAAGTGTTCTATAATTGATATGTAGGGATATTATATGAGTAATAATGGCATTCCCAAAGAAAACACTTTTTTGTATTTTATGTTGTCAAATGTATGTGAAATTCAAGTATGTATCTAGTTTACCAAGACTACTAAACTATTCGGTTCTTCCAGTTATGATATCTTGTATCTAGTTCCATTGTAATAAAGTAACCACCAAATATATTCCATTAGGGTTTGGGCCTTTAAAATTGGAATCAATTTTTATGTTGAATTTTGATATAAAAACTCTATATAATTAAGAAAATTTTTTCTTTGGAAAGACACTTTTTATCACATTTTGGGGGTTTAATTTTAAATTAAATTATGTCACTTATGGGAATTTAATTTCATAAAATTAATTCCATGTTATGAAATAGTATAATTGATATAATATAATAGGTACAACTTAATTTTTGGACATTATGAATTGTGATCATAGTAAATAATTATCACCTCAGTAAAAGAGGTAAATTTTGGTTAAAACCATGGGGTAAATCAATAAAATAACCATAAAACTTGTCTTTATCCTATTTTAAGAGTAGTTTTTGAACAAAGGTGTCCTTAAGGAGTTAAATAATGTATTTTAAATCATTATTTTGAATTTTTGAACCCTTGTCATGAATCGGTCAGGGTTTCCATTGTAACACCCAGATGTTTTTTATTAAATATTTTCTTTAAATAATATCTATTCTTAAGTAGCTTATGTTGCACGCAATCATGAGTTTAAAAAAATCATGATATTCCCTTATTATAAAATTACCATTATAGCCTCTCTGTTTGGTTAGCAGGAATAATTATAACTAACTTATGAAAATGCATTGAGAATTCTTTGGCTATCAATTATTTATGAAAAATATAAAACAATTATATATTTGTATTTTTTAGTGAATTAATTTTAGTAATTAAATTAATATGATATATTTGTGTTATATACTTAATAAAATATTTTTTATATTCATATAAAGGATATTTTAGTCATATGCTATGAATAAAACCAAATTTGATGTATAAAAACCTTTTTTTTAAGTTTAATTTTACACCTTTGAATGGAGGACACCTTTTAAATTAATATTTTACACATTAATAAGTTTTGTATGAAAAAATAAAAAATTTATTTATAATTGGGATATAAAAATTTACTTTGGATGAATTTCTGATATTTTTCTGATAACTTTCATGTTTTGATGAATAATAAAAATATGCTAAATTTTAATTGAAAATAAGTTTTTTCATTAAAATAATTTATATTGTTAAATTATATTATTTAATGGTTTAAAAGTATAAATAAAATATATTTTTACCATTTAATATAATGTGGGTTATTATAATTAATTTTACATTAAATTCATATCTAAAAACATTTCAATCTTTTGCAATATTTTAACTTTTAAAACTCGTTTCTCATTTCAACAACGGGATTAATTTAAAATTAATTAATGAAAAATATGTGTTTTGAATTTTAAAAAATGGATTCCATATTTGGAATCATTAGGTCCAAATTATTTTAGTAGGCTACTTTTATTTTTGGGAATTATGAATAGTGACTTTGGTAATTATTTTTATTACCATGGTTAAAGGTAAATCGGGTAATGAAAGATAAAAATAATATTATAAAATTACCTTAACACATATAAAAATCCTATTGGATGACTAAATTATACCCTTATCATCTAATTTTCTAAATTTAATCACTTAATAGCCACTTACCTATGAATATGACATGAATATAATAAAAACTAATGAATGTGACAAAATGTCACAATCTCATTTTATATAAGTATATTAATTTTAATATCTTGATAACTAGGAGATAATATCAACTATATATAGTCTTTTTAAATCTAAAAGAATTACCTACATCATAGAATTTTTTTTATAATTTTTATAGATTAAATAATTACCATTAATGATGACACAATAGTGATGTAAAAATTATTCCATTAATAGAAATATCAAAAAAATGGTTTTAAAAATATTAAAATAAATAACATATGAACTAATTAATGTTCTACACGAATTTTCTAGGTGAATATTACATGTTAGGAGTATACTAAATATTTTGGTTCGAATTTATCTTATGTATGTATTTTATTTAAAGTCTAATAAATGAATATTGTAAAATTAACACTATTGATATTTTATGAAAATAGAATTTTATTAAATTACTTAAAAAGAATAAAAATATTTAAAAATTAAAAATTTATAATTATAAGATTTATAATGTCATAAAATATCCATTTATGGTCAATGAAAACCATATAAGTAAATATTTATAACCATTAAATATTTACAATGTTATTACTAGAATTAAAATTAAATAGAATAACTAAGTATCAATTAAAAATATATGGTTCAAATTAAGAAAATAATTTGTCCAAAATTTATTTTTTTGTGATATTAAAACCTCGTCTTGTAACGACCTGGACCCGGCTAGCCACCCGAATAGTGTCGAACGGGTCGGGTGTCACTACCTTAGGCGCACCTCCCCTGAATGCCAAAGGCTGCCGACTAGCAGCGAGGGTCTGAATAGGTATAGTGGGGAAGCTATACCCTCTAAGAGGAATAATAAAATGGTACCGGTCCGAGTATAATACTAAAATATACAGCGAAAAGTAAATAGAACAACATGCTAGCAATCAACTGCAACAACTACTGTAAAAAACCAAGCATGCATCCAAAGCAAGTCATACACAACTGAATATAAAAAGGGCGCCAATGGCTAACCAACAGTAGCTACCACAAGTAAGCATACCGATACAGAAAAGTAAACAAAACAAAGTAAACCCTAGCTAGGTATAACCTCAAGGTTCATACCATCTCCATGCAACAACTAACGCAGCCCAGCTCCTGAAGCTGGCCTCTTTCCTGCACGTAAATCCATAAAGTCTGCACACGTCTTGAAGGGCCCGTGCAGGGTGTGAGACAAATCTCAGTAGAATACCACCCAACGGTGCGTACCAAATATATTTGTTTAAGAAGTCATGCATTTACAAGGAAATCAGTAATCAGTACAATGCACAAATAAACACAAACTCCACTGGTGCTTAACAGCCACCATGGAGTGTCACCTGCTTCAGCCAACGCCGAAATCTCTGTCGTGTAACCCGGCATTGTGTGCCACCTGACACCTCGTGTCTCAAGTACCAACATCCTGAAGGCATTCCCAAAAATAGTAACTCGGCACCATGTGTCTCCTGACACCTTGTGTCTCAAGTACCGACATCCCGAAGGCACGCCCAAGAATAGTAACCCGGCACCATGTGCCTCCTGACACCTTGTGTCTCAAGTACCGACGTCCCGAAGGAACGCCCAAGAATAGTAACCCGGCACCATGTGCCTCTTGACACCTTGTGTCTCAAGTACCGACGTCTCGAAGGCACGCCCATCCCCTGAAGGCTCCTCACCTCCCACGTGGATTTCTACGGCAAACACCCCCAACCAAAATACCTAACCGCAACTACGGGGGCCTCTACCCACACAAGTGGTCAAAACCACCTCATCACGGAGTATCTCTGTGTGCAAACTACTAAAAGTCTCATATGAGAGTTAATCACCAAAATAGTCCTAATCCACCAACACACCTGACTTCTTGTGTCCCTATGACCATGTCGCTCAAGTCCGATGGCATCGCCATCCTAGTAACCCGGGCCATGCCCAACCTGACAGTCATACTGCCTCAAGCCGACGTCCATGATGCCCAATCCCGTGGTCAAAACCACCCAAAGTAACTCGGTCAGAGCCCCAACCTGTGATCATCATCACTCAAGCGTAACCGGGCCAAGCCCAACACAACACAAAAGGGTCCAGTAGATGCAATTTAGCAATTGCATATATAACATATTCAAACAGAAAAAATAAACCGGAAAAACAAACTAAACAGTTGAATTGCACTCTACCAGGTTTTGTCCCATACCAGCACTGAGGTCTTAAATGCCTCCAACAATTTATATCAGACATCAATAAATTAAACTAACAGTTTTATAACAATAACATTTCAATTAAAACCATTTTGGTGTTCCCCAGCCAAAATGCCCCCAATGAGCAACGACCCCTCACCCGGCCCTGCTCACTCAAACTGGTAACCGGGCATACCCAAAAGCATCCCAGAGGTCTGATAAGCAATACAGTATGAAAAGGCAGATAAAACAGGTCCCGCTCAAAATACCTGAAAACACGCTGAAGGCCGCATCACCCAAACAACCATGAAAACACAAAATGAGGTATGCACCACCTACCAGAGACTCACACGATGATACTCCTCCAGTAACACCCGCCAATTCGGTCTAAAACGTGGTAGATCGAGGGGGCTCCAACGCACAAATCATAGCTCGAAACGGGTCTCGGACGACGATCCAGGGAAGGATTGAAGTCCTGGCCATCTTGGTTCACGAATCTGGGTGAAGGGTATGATGTTCTGCCTCAATACGAGGCTACTTCCTGTTTTAAGCGAAAAAAATAAAGTACACGGCATGTAATTTAGGACTACACGCCATGTATATGTCATTTAATTGTTCATAAGATGACAGGATTCTGCCGACTTACTTTCCGAACCTGCCGACATGAGTCCACGGCGTGTACCTAGGGGTACACGGCGTGTACTAGGTTCCTCTTCCTTTCCTCTCCGACTTACTCACACACCATGTGTTTCCCTTATACACGGCTAGACTACACGGCATGTCCAAAGGGAACACGGCGTGCCCCTGGTTCTACCTGGGCAATAGGCCTACACGCCATGTATGGCCTCACACGGTCAGGGGTATACACGACGTGTTCAAAACTACACGCCATGTAGTAAGAAACTACTACACGGTCATCACACGGCATGTACTCGGAGAGCACACGGCTGGTCACTCACCTACACATACATGGCGTGTACTTAAAGTACATGGCGTGTAGTCTGGAAATTTCCAGAAACTTCCCATTTTCTCCAGTTTCCTCAGAAACCAGTCAAAAATTCAAACAGGGTCAGGATTTTGACCCATTCCAAAAACCCCGGTTATTACACATCTCATCTCATCTTTTAAATTGGGACATTTTGGAGGTTTTTGGGTAGGGTTTGATTTTATTATAAATTATTATTTATGGAGTTTCCAAAAGTGCCCTTCACCTCAATTATAAAAGGGAACTTCCTCCCCCACCTATTCACTTAATTTTGAGCCTTAAATCTCAGTTATCCCCTAACCTTTTTTCTTATCAACTTTCCTATTTTCATTATATATTTTTTGGTCATCTTCAAAGACTAACTCTAATTCCCTAAGAATAGATTTAGAGGAAGCACATCGAGGAAGAACTTCTACCGATTCTTTCAAAATTCTTCTACTTTCTCTTTATTAGTTGTTTAAATATAAAGTAATAACATAAATATCACTCATATACTGATATATTATTATAAATATGAAACAACCATATTTTACCTTCTATCCATCCTATGAAAAATGAAATCACTGCGCGTGTGTACGTACGGCTTACCATCTCCACGTCGTGGTGTAATCTATTTTTCACCATCACCTTACTTGGATGGGTATAATGATAGAAATAATAACTATATATGATTATTATAATATTTTACTAATTATGAAATATTATACAATATCCACTTTAATACCATTCACCAATTTTGGGAATGATATCATCGCTCATGCGTACGTAAGACTTACCGTCTCCACGATACGATGTGATTCATTCTACATGACCTTAATTAAATAATTATTATATACATTAATTGAATGAATAAATTTGATATATAGTTTAATAATATCATTCTATAAATGATATAACTATAACCTAATAATTAGAACATGAATTTATCTGACAAATCTTACATAAGAACACAAAGCAGTTAATATCTGAATAACGAGTGACAATGAAATGTTACTAACAAACGGATGATAATATAATAATATATGATATCATAAAAAAATATTTTAATTTTGTAATAATTCAATAAAATTATTTAAATAATTATACAGGAGTTTCAGATACATACAAAGGATATCAGACCTAAAGTAAGGGATAATTTTGCAACCTCATTTTTATCCGAGATTATTTATATGTATGTATTTATTGGGGTATATTTATCATCCACATACATGTTTCCTAACAACATAATATTATTTATATTCTTATAAAATTATTTAAAGTTAATTTTACCCTTTGGTTAATTTTTATAAAATGGTATGAAAGTAATCTTTCTTTGTTATTCGATTCAAGGTACTTTTTGACTTTTACGACAAAAGTATGAGGAGAATGTTTTTTTAACTTATACAGAATGAATGGATATTTATGGTTTCATGAAACCTTATTTCCATGAATATTACTCTATAATATTTCAATATTATTTTCAAATAAATTCTTATCTTTTAAAATTTCATGGTATTTTGAGAAAATGAAATTTTTTTGAAGAAGAAATGATATTTTACTCAAAATTAATTTCAAGTGTTTTATAAAAATTATTTTTCATCTAAGATGACGCTCTTTGAATAGGGTTGTGTTTATATCCTTATTATTACTATTATTTTATCATTTTAATGATGGAATGATATTTTATATGTATTATGTTATGATGGAATGATGTTTAAGAAACCCATTTTATTTCATGGGTTATGTTATGGTGAATTTTTTTATGTTTTTGGGGAACACGTAAGAATGGTTTAATTATGAGATGGGTGGGACCTATATCTCCCTCAAATTAATTGGTTAAATATTTATATATCATGATATATACATGACTGGAATGGAAAGTAAATCTGGTTCAGTAATATAGGGCTGGAACGAGGAGTAAACTCGGTTCAGTAATGGGATTTGTCTGCTATAATGGTCTTGATAATGAGAATTGACTAATATGAAATGATTTTCTATGATTATGTGTGTATGCCACGAAATTTAATGTATTATGTTATGAATATTGGGATTACATTTCAATTTTATGATTTATCCCATGACATGATATTTTTATCTTTTATATGCAGGATAATATTTTCAAATGTTATGTTCTTATGATTATGATATGATTGATATTTCCCTTGTTTATCCTTACTGATTATTTGAGATCACCCTTTCATATGTTTCTTTCCCTCAGTTTATGAAGAACGGTATTAAGTAAGATATGTCAAAAATAAGTCTAGTTTTGAAGAAATAAGCAGGAGAAAATCTAGATGTTTTATGAATCAGTTGTTTATGTTTCCCAGTTTCTAAAGACACTAAACCTATACATTTTTGGCGTGGTTTTTATTATATTATGTAATTAATATTTTTCAATGTTAAAGTATTATCTATATGTAAATTATGGGTCTTTATATTTGGTATTAGAGAAAAGTTATAGTTAACCTTTGGAAACAAGGATGATAAAACCTTAATAAGAACCCTAAGGATATGTATAGGTTACAATCCAATCTTAGTGTTTTAGAGATGTTCATGAATAACCTAGGATAAAACCTAAAGTTTCCTAAATTGAAATTTTATTCTAGAATTATGTGTTTTTACCATTTTTATTAGTGTTTCTCACATTATTCTTCTTGGTTTTAGTCAATGACCGGAACCCAAATGAACTGTGTTAATGATAAATGCGACATGCAATGTAATGATTGTACCCCTGAGCAACCAAATTTTATGGGAGCTGGAATAAAATATCTTATAGTCATGATCACACAACTTTCTCAAGCTATGAATCATTCCATACCTCCAAATGACCAAAGGATGGAGCAAAATTCTGTTGAATCCTTCATGAGCCAGCATCCACCTTCATTCAGCAGGTCTTCTGATCCATTAGTGGTTGAACAATGAATTAGTACCACAGAAAATATAATTTCACTTCTATAATTTTTTGATCATGATAAAGTCATCTTAATAGTATATCTTTTGTAAGGTAAAGCTGATCAATGGTGGAATCTTATCAAGAATACACGGCAAAGAGATGAAATTGAGTCCATGGAATGGGATGAGTTCAAGAACTTATTTTTCAATAAGTACTTTCCTCTTATTCTTCAAAAAAAGATAGAGAAGGAGTTCCTTGAACTTAAGAAAAAGGATAACAAATCCGTTGGTACCAATGAAGTAAATTTTACAAGACTTTCAAGGTATGCTTCTGGAATTATTATCCAACCTAAGAGTAAAATTGATCGATTCTTTAGTGGCTTAAAACCAAGCCTCTGAAGGGAATTAGACATAAGGGACTTCAATAGCTATGAGGAAATTATTAGATGTTCTCTAAAGGTCTAGATGGATATTGGAGTAACCCATCAGTCATATGGGTTTGATAAGAAGAGAAAAACGGAATTCAAAGAAAAATCTAAAGACCACACTGAAAAGAAGACGAGTTTTACCTTATGCTCAAAGTGTGGAAAGAAACATGGAGGAAATTGCCTTAAAGGGACTAGTAAATGTTTTAAGTGTGTAAAAGAAGTTCATCGGGTAGTTTAATGCTGAAGTGATGGTAAAAATATGTCTAATTATGTGAAAAAAGAAAAGGCTACACAGAATGAACCTCCTACACTTCAATGCTACAAGTTCAAGGAAATGGGGAGTTATGACAATCAATTCCCTAATCCAAGGGTTATTGATGATGATCTACATCAACAAAATTTTAATCCCAAAGACAAAGGAAAGTCACATGCAATCACTATAGGTGACGTGGAGTACGATAATAAAGTGGTGAAAGGTACACTTTCCATCCACTATAAAGTCTAAAATGTTTTATTTGATTTTGGATCCACCCACTATTTTATTTATGAAAAATTTTCTAAGGGTATCATTGTATTACCTCAACAATTAGATGTTGAGTTATCTATGACAACTCCTAATGCCACAACGGTCACATAAAAAGTTTATAATTCTTCTCTGATTGAAATCTGTGAGAAAGTGCTCCCCACAAATCCTATGATCCTTCCTATAGTGGAATTTTATGTGATTATTGGAATGGATTGGATTTTTATATATGGAGTTCATATCAATTTCCAAGGAAGGGAAGTCACATTTCATATTCCAGATCAATCTATGATCATCTATCAATGAAAGGATGAATATAACCTTCTAGTATAAATTTATTCCATATTATGGGTCTTGATTCCTACAAATGAAGGTTATTTATCTCAAATGGTTTGGGAGAAACTCACGATTAAGAATACACCCATTGTACAGGGATTTGATGATGTCTTTCTGGAGGAATTTCCTAGTCTTCCACCAAATCGTGAAGTTGAGTTTTTAATAGAACTCATACTGGGTGATATGCCTATTTAAAATACACCTTATAGAATGGCCCCAATTGAGTTACAGGAATTGAAAAAGAAACTCTAAGAGAATCTTGATAAGGGATTCATATGCCCTAGTGCATAACCTTGGGGAGAACCTATTCTTTTTGCTAAGAAGAAAGATGGATCAATGATACTCTGCATTGATTATCAAAAACTTAACAAGATCACTATCAAGAAAAAATATCATCTTCCCCACATTGATGACTTATTTGAACAACTATTTAGAGCTAAATACTTTTCCAAGATTTATCTTCATTCAGGATATCATCAATTAAGGGTAAAAAATGAAGATATACTAAAGACACCTTTCTGTACATGGTACAGACAATATGAATTTATAGTGATGCCTTTTGGTCTTACTAATTCCCCTGCTATCTTTATGGATATAATGAATAGAGTCTTTATAGTCTATCTTGATTAGTTTGTGGTAGTCTTTATAGATGACATTCTTTTATATTCAAAGACTAAGGAAGAACATGAAGATCACTTGTGAATTGTATTGAAGACCCTGAGAAAGGAGAAGATTTATGCCAAATTTACCAAGTGTGAATTTTGGCTTCAGAAAGTTTCATTTTTGGGCCATATAATCTAAATAGAGGATAAATCTATGGATCTAACAAAAATAGAGGTTATTAAAATATGGTCGAGACTAATAATGGTAAGTGAGATCCGAAGTTTTCTTGGTTTGGCTGGATATTATTGACATTTTGTGAATGATTTTTCATGATTATCTATTACACTCACCCAGTTGAATCGGAAAGGAGTTAATTTTGTTTAGATAGAGGAATGTGAAGATAATTTCAAATAGCGAAAAAGAAGGTTATCCAGTGCACCTATGCTCGCACTACCTTGTAGTGGAGAATGGTTTGTGATCTACAGTGATTCATTCGAGAAGGGTCTTGGATATGTTATCATGAAAAATGATATGGTGATAGCTTATGCCTCATGGTAGTTGAAAATTCATGATCAAAATTACCCAAATCATGATTTGGAGTTAGTTGTGGTAATATTTTCATTAAAGATGTGGAGGTATTATCTTTATGGTGAAAGGTGTGATATTTATACTGATCATAAAAGTTTAAAGTATATTTTCACACAAAAGGAGCTGAATATGCGCCAAAGAATATGGTTGGAGTTGATTAAAGATTACAAATTCTCAATACATTACCACCCTAGGAAATCGAACAAGGTGGAAGATGATTTGAGTCGAAAAAACCATGCTAGATTATCCATGATGAGGATCACAAAAGATCCAATATTTATGGATTTAAAAAGGATGGATATAGAAATTTTAATGGAAGGGGAGAAATATTATCTTTCTCAAATTAATGTTCAACCATCTATACAAGTGAAGATTAAGGAGGCGCAGAAGGAAGATGTAGAGATACAAAAGAAGGTGATAAATGTTCTTGAATTCAACCTGGATTGTGATGGAATAATAAGGTTCAGGAATAGGGTTTGTATTCCTCCCATACCAGAATTAAAGAAGGAGCTATTGGATGAGGCTCATAGTTATTCATTCTCTATTCATCCTGGAAGAAAAAATATTTACAAGGAACTGAAAGAGTACTTCTGGTGGGATGGCATGAAAATAGATGCTGCCAAATATGTCTCTCAGTGCTTGGTTTTTTAGAAAGTTAAGGTTGATAGATAGATATCTAAGGAGATGTTACAACCATTACCCATACAAGAATGGAAATAGGGAAACATCACTATGGAATTTTTTATAGGACTTCCAAAAACATATAAAGACCATAATATTATATGGGTTATAGTTGATCGCCTTATGAAGTCAGCGCACTTCACTTCTATTAGAGAGGATTTCTCTCTTGATCATCTTTCTATGATATATGTAATAGAAGTGGTAAGATTGCATGGAGTACCACTTTCCATTATATCTGATCAAGATCTAAGGTTTACCTCGAAGTTCTGTAGAAGTATTCATCATACTCTAGACACAGAGTTAAGTTTCATCACTGCTTATCATCATCAGATAGATGGTTAGTCTGAGAGGACAATTCAAACTTTGGAAGACATGTTGAGGGATTTATCTTTGGATTTTAAAGGTGGTTGGGATCAACACCTACCATTGGTGGAATTTTCTTACAATAATAGCTTTCACTCCAATATTCAGATGGATCCTTATGAATCCCTATATGGAAATAAGTGTATAAATCCAACTTGTTGGGATTATGTTGGGGAAAGAAATATATTAGGACTCGATCTTGTTGATTAAATGGAAAAAAAGGTCAGATCTATTCAAAAACACATAAGAGCAGCTCATAGTTGATAAAATTTATGTTGACAACCGAAGAAAAGACATATAGTTTGACGTGGGTGATAAGGTGTTCTTAAAAATATCTCCCTAGAAGAGAGTAATGAGATTTGGAAGGAAGGGAAAGCTGAGACCTAGGTATATCGATCCTTTTGAATTTGTAGATCGTGTTGGGAAGGTATCTTACCGATTGGAACTTCCACTGAATCTCTCTCAAGTTCAGGATGTGTTTCATGTATATCTCCTGAAAAATTACATACCTGATCCTTCATATGTACTAAGATTATAAGATGTACCACTGGAGCAAGATCTTTCTTATGAAGAACAACCGATAGAGATTCTGGATCATAACAAAAAAGTTCTACGAAACAAGACCACTCGCTTGGTTAAAGTTTTATGGAAGAACCAAAAATTTGAAGAAGCCACAAGGGAACTTTAGAATATTATGAGGGGGAGGTATCCTCATCTTTTTTATTTCCAAGTGACAAATTTTGAGGGAAAAAATTCAGTTTAAGGGGGGTAGAATGTAACACCCATATGTTTTTTATGGAATATTTTCTTTAAATAATTTTTATTCTTCAACAGCTTGTGTTGAATGAAATCATGAGTTTAAATGAAACAAAATAAGCCCTTAGTATAAAATTTCCATTATAGCCTATCTGTTAGGATAACAGGAATAATTATAAATAAATTTTGAAAATTCATTGAGAATTCTTTGGCTATCAATTATTTAAGAAAAATATAAATCAATTAGATATTTAAATTTTTGAGTAAATTACTTTTGGTAATGAAATTAATGTGATATATATGTGTTATATACTTAATAAAATATTTTTTATATTCATACAAAGGATATTTTAGTCATTGGCTATGAATTAAACCCAATTTGATGTATAAAAACCTTTTCTTTTTAAGTTTAATTTTACACCTTTGAATGGAGGACACCTTTTAAATTAATATTTTACACATTAATATGTTTTATATGAAAACATAAAAATTTTATTTATAATCAAGATATAAAAATTTACTTTGGATGAATTTCTGATATTTTTCTGATAACTTTCATGTTTTGATGAATAGTAAAAATATGCTAAATTTTAATTGAAAATAACTTTTTTCATTGAAATAATTTATATGGTTAAATTATATTATTGAATGGTTTAAAAGTATAAATAAAATATATTTTTACCATTTAATATAATGTAGGTCATTATAATTAATTTTACATTAAATTAATATGTAATAACATTTCAATCTTTTGCAATATTTTAACTTTTAAAACATGTTTTCTCATTTCAACAACGAGATTAATTTTAAATTAATTACTGAAAATTCTGTGTATTGAATTTTGAAAAATTGATTCCATATTTGGAATCAGTAGGTCCAAATTATGTTAATATACTCCTTTAATTTTTGGGAATTATGAATAGTAACTTTGGTAATTATTTTTATTACCATGATTAAAGGTAAATCAGGTAATTAAAGGTAAAAATAATATTATAAAATTACCTTAACACCTGTAAAAATCCTATTGGATGACTAAATTCGACCCTTATCATCTATTTTTTTAAATGGAATCACTTAATGGCCGCTTACCTTTGAATGTGACATGAATATAATAAAAACTAATGAATGTGACAAAATGTTACAATCTCATTTTATATAAGTATATTAATTTTAATATGTGGATAAATAGAAGATAATATCGACTATAAATAGTCTTTATAAATCTAAAATAATTACTTATATTTTAGAAATTTATTTATATTTTTTAGAAATTAAATAATTATCATTAATGATGACACAATAGTGATGTAGAAAATATTTTATTAATAGAAATATAAAGAAATTGTTTTCAAAATATTAAAATAAATATCATATAGACTAATTAATGTGCTCTAAGAATTTTCTAGGTGACTAAGACATGTTAATAGTGTATTAAATATTTTTTTCGAATTTATATTCTATATGGATTTCATTTAAAGTCTAATAAATGAATAGTGTCAAAATTGACACTATTGATATTTTATGAAAATAAAATTTTATATAAATTATTTAAAAATAATAAAAATATTTAAAAATTAAAAATTGATAATTATAAGATCTATAATGTCATAAAATATCCATTAATGTTCAATTAACACCATATAAGTAAATATTTATTACCATTAAATATTTATAATGTTATTACCACAATTAAAATTAAATAGAATAACTAAGTATCAATTAAAAAGATATGGTTCAAATTAACAAAATAATTTGTCCAAAATTTATTGGTTCATGGTATTAAAACACTATCTCATATAATCTTATAAATTGGGACATTTTGGAGGTTTTTTGGTAGGGTTTGATTTTATTATAAATTATTATTTATGGAGTTTCCAAAAGTGCCCCTCACCAAAATTATAAAAGGGCACTTTATCCCTCACCTATTCACTTCATTTTGAGCCTTCAAGATCGTCCATACCCTTCCCTTTTTCCTTCTCAACTTTTATATTTTCATTATAGAGGTTCTGGTCATCTTCAAAGACCAACTCTAGTGCCCTAAGAAGAGATTTAGAGGAAGCACGTTGAGGAAGAGGTAATCACTTCTATCGATTATTTGAAACTTCTTCTACTTCCTCTTAATTATTTGTTTGATTATAAAGTAATAACATAAATATCACTAATATAATTATATATTATTATAAATATTAAACAACCATATTTCACCTTCTATCCATCCTATGAAAAATGAAATCATTGCACGTGCGTATGTATGGCTTACTGTCTCCAAGTCGTAGTGTAATCTATTTTTCACCACCACATTACTTGGATGGGTATAATGATGTAAATAATAACTATATATGATTATTATAATATTTTACTAATTATTAAATATTATACACCATCCACTTCAATACCATTCAACAATTTTGGTAATGATATCATCGCTCGTGCGTACGTACGGTCTACCGTCTCTACGATGCGATGTGATTCATTCTACATGATATTCATTAAATAATGATTATATATATGAATTTAATGAATAAATATGATATATATTATACTAATATCATTCTATAAATGAGTTAACTATATCTTAATAATTGAAACATGAACTTATCTGACAAATCATGAATAAGAATACAAAGCAGTTAATATCTGAATAATGAGTGACAATGAAATGTTACTAACAAACAGATGATAATATAATCATATATGATATCATAAAAAATATTTTGATTCTGTAATAAGTCAATAACATTATTTAAATCATTATATAGGAGGTTTGGATACATACGAAGGATATTGGACCTAAGGTAAGGGATAATTTTGCAATCTCATTTTTATCCAAGATTGTGCATATGTATATATTTAATGGGGTATATTTACCATCTACATCCATGTTTTCTAACTATGTAATATTATTTATATTCCTATACATTTCTTTAAAGTTAATTTTACCTTATGGTGATTTTTTATAAAATAGTATGAAAGGAATCTTTTTTCGTTATTCGATTCAAGGTACTTTTTTACTTTTCTGGAAAAAGTACGAGGCGAATATTTTTTTAACTTATATGACATGAATAGATATTTATGGTTTCATGAAACCTTATTTCCATGAAGATTACTCTACATTATTTCAAGATTATTTTCAACTAAATTCTTATCTTTTAAAATTGCATGGCATTTTGAGAAAAGAAAATGTTTTTGAAGAAGAAAGGATATTTTCTTCAAGAATTAATTTCAAGTGTTTTATCAAAATTATTTTCCATCTAAGATGAAACTATTTGAATATGGTTATGTTTATATCCCTATTATTACAATGATTTTATAGTGTTAATTATGGAATGATATTTTATATGGACTATGTTATGATGGAATGATATTTAAGAAACCCATTTTATTTGATGGGTTATGCTATGGTGAATGTTTTTATGTTTTGGTAGAACATGTAAGAATGGTTTCATTATGATATGGTTGGAGCCTATATCTCCCTAAAATTAATTGGGTAATGATTTATATCTCATGAGATATACATGACTAGAACGTCAAGTAAATCTGGTTCAGTAATACAGGGCTAGAGTGAGGAATGAACTCGGTTCAGTAATGGGATTTTTCCGCTATGATGGCCTTGGAAATGAGCCTTGACTAATATGAAATGATTTTATATACTTATGTGTGTATTACATGAAAATTAATGTCTTATTTTATGACTATTGGGATTACATTTCACTTTTATGATTAATTCCATGACATGATATTCTAATCTTTTATATACAGGATAAAATTTTCAAATGTTATGTTCTTATGATTATGATATGATTGATATTTCCCTTGTTTACCCTTACTGAGAATTTGAGCTCATCCTTTCATATGTTTATCTTCTCCAGGTCATGAAGAAGGGTCTTAAGTAGGATATTTCAAAAAGGAGTCTAGTTTTTAAGAAATAAGCAGGAGACAATGTATATGTTTTATGAACTAGTTGTTTATGCATCCTAGTTTCTAAAGACAGTAAACCTATACGATCCTAGAATGGTTTTTGTTATATTATGTAATAAATATATTTCAATGTTGAATTATTATCTATATATAAAGTATGGGCAGTTATATCCATCCAACCTGACACCCGACCCGGCTTGTGGCATTGGTCGAAGGGTGTTCTTAATCCCCACAGGTTGTCAACTAGTGCATGGGAATTGAGAAATGACTTCAGGAATTGTTTGTACCATGAAATAATTAACAAAAAATAATCAATAATTTCATCACATCATAACCAACATTCAAATACATTATATAAATGGAAAACACTATAATCATGAGTTAAACATTTATCCTTTACAACCAAAAGAAAAAAAAAACTAAAAAAGTGAGGGGATAAACTAAATGAACAAAACCAATTTGTAGTATGTAAGACGACACCCCATTCCATCACTATCAAAACCTGACCAAAAAGGGAACCACTAGCACATAGAACCACCATCACCACCATATGAGACCTTTCCTTTACCTGAGTCAATCAGAATAAGATCTACATACACCTGAGGGTGTATGTAGGGTGTGGTCTAAAATTCCTAGTAGGATACTACCAAAAGATTACATGCAATGAAATTAAATGAAAAATTAACATGATATTTTTTAAGAGAATTAACTTGAAAGTTTTTGTAATAAACAGGTTTTATTTATAAGAATGGTAAGGAAATTTAAATTTAGGTTTAAATAGTTCATAACAAAACAAAAGCATCATGGTAGAATCCCTAATTAGCTAGGTTGTTAAGTCCCTACGATCATCATACCTTAGTGTTCAAACCATATATAATGTTCTCATGCATGATCCTCAAGAGAGGTCATAGGCAAAGTTCTAGAGGCCCCTAATCCATCATCATTTGTTTAGTTAGTGTTGTAGCCTGAACTTTTCATAGATCCTGGGTCATTGCCCAACCGACCCTAATGGAAAACTAGTGTATAGAAACCCACCTAGTATATATGGGGTTCCTAAATGTTCTATCCAATTTCCATATCAAGAGAAATCTCTTTCATATAATCACAATTACAGTATTTGAAAACACGTTTGAAAAACAACCATTTACAAAGGAAAATCACTATTCAACCATGAAAATACACAAAAAACCCATGGAAAACAACTTTATCATCACCCACATAATTTATGAAACCCATTTGGAAACCAAATAAAGCATAATAAAATAATCAATTAATTCTAATTCATGGAACCACTTACCTGTAGTTTGAAATCACCCAAATTCGGTTAGAAACAACAAGCTACACCAAGGAGGGATCCTAAGGAAATAAGAACACATAAAAAATAATAGGATTTAACCCAAATAAACAATATTGAAACCAATTTAGGTAAAAACACTTGTTGGGGAAAGGATAACCCCAAGATAAAGGAAGAAGAGACCAAGAAGAGGGATTAAAATAGGAGAGGAGATGCTTAATTGATGATTTATTAAATATTCTAGCCAAAACAACCCAAAAATTTGGATCCCAAGGGAGGATAGAAGAACTGGGAGGCACACCTAAGGCTGGAGGATTAAATGGAATGAGATAGACGGGTTTGAGGGTTAAAATAAAGGAAGGGTAATTTAGGAATTTCAAAAAAATTAAATATCTAGAAGGCCACATGATTTTCCAAACTGTGTGCCAACCATGTGACACCAATGTCAAATAAGAAAAGAGGTTGCACAGTTAACCTAGAGGGGTTACACACCCATGCACCTAGTCATGTGGCTTGGATAGTGCCACTATCATGGTTTCACAATTAGCCTAAGAGGGTCGCATGCACGTGCACTAGGTTGTGTGGCCGGGATAGTTTCATTGTCTAAGGCACACGGTTTCCACTAGGCTAGCACATGTTTTCTACTAATCGTGCACTAATCATGCACCTCCTTCTATCCATCATAAAGACTGCAATTTTTCTCAAAATCTCCTGAGAATGTCATGGAATAAATATAATACCAAAAAAAGAGAAAATACCTCAAAAGAACATCATGGATGTGACTATTCTATCCACCATGAAAAAATTCTTCCCTTGGAAAGTCAAACCAAAGTCTGATCAGAGAATAAATGAGGATAATTCTCGTCCACCAATGATTTCTATTCCCATGTCTCGTGCTTATCATTTCCATGATGAAAAGGGACCCAAACCAAAGGTATGTATTTTCCCTAAATCACTTTCTCTTGGGAATCCACAATCAGCACTATTTTCTCAAACATCGAAAAATTAGATTCTAGATCCAATTCCTCCCAATTCAGTATGTGATATGATTTCGGGTTATACTTTTTCAATTTTGATTCATGGAACATGTCGTGGATCAATATTAACTAGGATGGTAAAGCTAACTGGTATTCCACCTTACCAATTCTTTTGATAATCTCAAAAGGCCTGACATACCTTGGCGTCAACTTCCTATTCTTACCAAGTTGACAATGACCTAGGTTAGGTGCCACTTTTAGAAACACTTGGTCACCGACTAATAATTCCAAGGCTCAGAACTGTTGATCGGCATAAGACTTGTACCAAATATGCACTTTCAACAACCGTTATCTGATCAAATGAACCCTATCAGATGTATCTTGCACAAGGATTGATCCCAACAAGGAAGTATCACCCACTTTCATCCATCATATGGGAGATTGACATGACCATCCATAGATTGACTCAAAGGGAGCCATTTTAATCAAGGATTGGTAACTATTATTATATTATAATTCTAAAAATCCTAAATGGTTATTCCACGAGCCTCTGAGATACAATACACATGCACAGAGCATTTCTTCCAAAATTTGATTTTCTTACTCAATCTGGCCATCCATTTGAAAAAGGTATATCGTACAAAGTGTGACTTGAGATCCCATTTCTATGTGAATTCCTTCCCAGAATCAAGAGATAAAATGTCCGTACCTGTCTGAAACAATAGCAGATGGAACACCATGAAGTTTCACAATTTTCTAGACATAAAACAATCCCAAATCATCCACCTAGATCAAATCCTTGATCAAAATTAAATAGTATGATTTTTTCAGTCAGTCAATAACCAACCAAATGGAGTTTCTTCCCCAGTGTGTATGAGAAAATTCAATAATGAAATCCATAGTGAACTTCTTCTACTTTCAAGTGGTAATGGGGAGTGTATGAAGTAATCCTAAGGGCCTCTAGTGCTTGGCCTTAATTTGCTGACAAGTATAACATTGGGATACAAAGTTAGCTATATACCATCTCATACCTAGCCACCAGAACTAGAATTGCATGTCATAAAACATCTTGGTGGTCCTCAGATGAATGGACCACTATGATTAGTGACTCTCATGCATCCCCACCTTCTGTGGATATAATGGAACCAAAAAGTGACCCTTGAAACTTTAACTCCCTCAAAAGATATATACCACTCACTAGGCACATCCCCACAATTTAGAAGCTACATATAATGCTGACATGGACTATATTTAGGATTCTCTTCCCGAATCATATCTAAAAGAGAATGTGTCAACTGAATTCTAGCCAAGAACATGCCTCCACTATGTTGTTTGGATTCTAGGTGCATCTGGGCAAAAATCCCCATCAAAGTACACTAATCGCTAGAATCCTTTATTGCATGCACTGGTATCTTCCTGCTTAGGGAATATGAAACCACATTAACTTTTATCAGGGTATAGGCAATATCAAATTCAAACCCATGAATATACTCAACCCATCAACACTACCTCATATTCATATCCTTCTGGGAGAAAATGTAGGTCAAACACTTATGATCTTAGTAGACTATGAATTTATCCCCAAAGAGATAGTGGTGCCAAGTTTTAAAATCATACATCTATGTCGGTAATTCCATGTCATGGGTTGGATAATTCATTTCATGTGGTCAGAGCTGGAGAGAGTTTTATGCCACCACATGGTCATCCTGTATCAACACAAACCCAAGACCCATACCTAACACATCATAGTATACAATGTATCCCCTTCTAAATTCTAGAAATACCAAAACAGAGGAAATGGTTTACCGCTTATTAATCTCCTCAAAACATGCATGACATTCTGGGCTCCACTCAAACCTTACCCCTTTTCATGTAAGCACAGTCATGGGTGAATTGAGCTGAGAAGAATCCTTAAAAGACTTACTATAGTATTCTTCTAGACACAAGAAACTCCAGATATCAAAGAAATTACTCAGTTTCTCTAATGAAGTCATTGATCTGATTTTCATGGGGTCCACTGAAACTCCATGTTCTGAGATCATGTGGCCCTAAAACTCGGATTCCTTGATCCAGAAGGTGCACTTGGAGAGTTTATCATAAAGTCGGTTATCTCGAATAGTTCCTAGAATTATCCTCAAGTTTTCCCATGCTCTTCCTTTATTCCATAATAAACAAGTATGTTGTCCATAAATACTACGACAAAGGATTCTAGGTACTAATGGAACACCCGGTTCATAAGATCCATGAAGAATGTTAGAGCATTTTTCACCCCGAATGGCATTAACAAATACTCAAAGTATCCATACCTAATTTGAAAGGAAGTATTGGAAATTTTTGCCTCTCTGACCCTAACCTTATGATAACTAGAGCACAGATCAATCTTTGAAAACCAACTTTCCCACTTAAGCTGATAAAAGAGGCCGTCAATGTGGGGAAAGGGGTATTTATTCTTTATTTATACCCATTTCAACTTCCAGTAATAAATAAAAAACAATAGGTATCCTTTATCCTTTTTAGAAAAGAGAAATGGGGTGGCCCAAGGTGTAATTCTTAGGTGAATCAATCCGTTGGATTCCAAATTTTCAAATTGTATATTTAATTCCCTCAACTTAGTGGGGGCCATAAAATATGAAGGAAGAGATACTAACTATGTTCCTAGCATCAAATTGATTGTGAAATATATATCCCTCTCTAAAGTTAAACCAAAGAAATAATAGGGAAACACCTATGGAAACTCATAAACTATAGGAGACAACACATTATCAGAACATATACCATCATCCTCCAGTATAAGAGAAGATACCTAGAAAACAAGGTTGCCTAGATCAGAAAGTAGAGGTCCATCTCATCCCGACTGGGGATCCCATTCACCTTTAAAGACCTGATTAATCCCATCCAGTTCCATGAAAGTTACTCACCATAGATAGTAATCGATGTATTCTTTGAGACACACCATTCAATCAATGTTGAGGGTCATGTCAAAAATATATATTTACAAAAATAATAAGTACCATTATAATTCAACTCCTAGAAAATTTAGATCACAATACGAAAATCTAAAACCATGTTCCCTATTCTTATTAAGTTGGTGTAGCCAACTCCATGGAATACAATATAAGATCAGTTGATAATTTAATAGTTCCGCAAGATGGGGAGAAATAAAATAGTTATAAGAACCATTATCAAATTAGGTGATAGATATGGATGATGCAATAAAAATAGTACCTTGAACTATTGTAGGCCCTGCACCTGATTTTGATGGAGCATGGTCCATAGTATAAACGTGCATCATCTCTTTCTGGTATTGCGAATGACTACTAACTTTCAACTTCGTCTTAAGCCGGCTCTGCCTAGTAGTAGATCCATCCCTACCACCACAAACATTAAACTAAGACCCCATGGTTCTGGAGGTTTCTGACTGAGCTGTCATCCCACTAGAGGCTGAGGAACCCACCCCACTCTGATATGGGAGTGCACTCCTAAAAATTTTTTATAGGTGACCCATAAGTTCACACTGGTGACATCACCTATGTGGGGCTGAATAGGCAGTCTGTATGTTTCCAAGGGTTCCACACTAATTTCACACAATCGATCCACCACCAATTGTCACAGATAAAGGTGTTCAGGAAGGGTTTTCTGAACTACCACCTCCTTTCTTCTCCAGCTCATCAAACTTATTTTTATTCTTAGACATGCCACTATCACCTTGGATCACTGCTAAGACTTTCCCAGAAAAACTAGATTGGATATCATGGTTAATATCCACCATTAGGGCTCAGTCAACCACCCCATCATACATTTTCAAGTTAAACAAGATTACCTAGGATCAAATATCTATCCACAACCCCATCTTGAAATGTTGAGCCTTTATCCGGTCATCCAAAACCACCTCGGATGTGAAACAGATGAATTATACAAAGCGGTTGGAATATTCCAACATGGTTTGATCCCCCTGATGGAGATCTAGAAACCCTTGGGTCTTGGAAAGGTCCAAGTTCTCAAGGAAATATGGCTCATTGAAAATATATTTAAAATCATTCCATCCTATCTTCTCATGCTTCCAAGCCTAGACCACTAAGTCTCACCACCTACGACTAGGGCCTTCCAACATGAATGAAGCACATTTCACCTTGACCTCTTCAAGGGTCTCGAGAAACCCAAAGATCCACTCAATCATTTATATCAAATCCTCAACTTATTTTGGTTCCATGACATCCCATAAGTATAGAGGTTTATATCACGACTTGACCCAAGCCAAGGCTCAAGCCGTAACTACCCCAAGCCCACCTCTATAGGACAATGGCTAGACTTAGCACTGAAGGCATAACTAACATGGGGATACCTTTTCCTAAGTACCTATGCACACACAAATAGACATATCAATTAAAAATTGTAGAGGTGGTAAAATTAAAAGAAGAAAAATACTAGGGAAACAACCATGCATGAAAAACCTCTAGATAGTATAAGAGTACGATGGTGTAAACTAAAAAATAAAGGGGAAAAATACACGCCCAACCAGAAATATGTCCTAACCTAAAAAAACTGGAAATTAAAACACTGAGAGAGACCATATCTTGATCTCCAATCTTTGACCATCATATGTGGTCCAAAGTATGAGGTATCCCTAAGCTCCCCTGAAGTCATCATCGACCTGTCCTCCATCTGCATAAGACATGACAAGTACGGGAAAACCCTGTGAAGGGGTGAGTATATACATACCTAATAGGATACCTCAAAAGATGAAGGGGTGCATTAAGAGATACAATTAGAGTATAAATATTGTAGATAGTAACAAGTTGTAGAATGAAGTGAAAGAGAAGAGTTCAACCCAAACTAGGAGAGAGGGTAACCTCATCCAAACATAAGGGGCTCAACATGGTGTATAGATGAACTACACATCAAGTATTTTCCAACTATAGAAGGAGAGTATACTCATCTAACCATGATAATAAAAACACAGAAAGCACGTGGCATACTCCACATGTCTTCGCAACCCATTTAAGGAGAGTAAACAAATCCAAAGGTATGGATATAGAAGTATATATATATGCTCAGTCAAATGAAAGTCAAATAAGATAGAAAGGGGATATCCAACTCACAGCTCAACCCAAGAAGAAGAGTCTCCAATAGTTCCAAAATCCCATTAACGATTCCCAGCATCTCATGTGTCTTCCTAGAAGTAATTGTCCAAATAAAGCCATGCCTATTCATTGTACCAGACAGTCAAGGGTTCACAATCTCTAGATAGAGGACCCATACCCTGGTATAGTAGGATGGTTCCACTATGATAGTTGATAGAGAACCCATGAGATGCCTAGTAGGAGGGTTCCACTCCGATGGTACAGTACCCATTCCTATCACAACTAGAGGGTTCCACTCTAGAAGTTATTGAGGACCCATGCATAGCTCAGCAGGATGGTTCCACTTGGAAATCAGTAGAGGAACCATGCCTAACCCAGCCAGAGGGTTCCACTCTAGAAGTCAATGGAGGACCCATTCCCTACCCAATAGGAGGGTTTCAATCCATTAGTATTGGAATCATACACATCCCACCTAGAGGGATCCAATCTAGAAGTCTGTAGATGACCCATGCCTTGTGCCAACATAAGGGTTCCACTATAGTCATCAAGGAACCAAGGCCAATATAACTAGAGGGGTCCACTCTGAAGTCTGTAGAGGACCTATTCCATGTTCTGATAGGATGGATCCACCGTAGGAGTCGATATAGAACCCATTCCCAACCCAGCTGGAGGGTTCCACTCTAAAATTCATCGAGGACTCATGCCCAACCTAGTTGGAGGGTTCCACTCGAGAGTATCTCATGATCATGCGTGATCACTGCCATCATCGAGCATCACCTAACAAAGATACATGCCCGGAACATTCCACATTATATCCAAAAATCTACAATTGATGTCACCATCACATTATATATGGAAAAAACATAGTATTGGATACTCATAGGCCAAAATCTGAGTCCAAACAAAGGAGATATAGAACCTTGAAGTTTCCTCAAAAGGAACCAAGAGGTACACGGCATGTAGGGGACCCACACGGCATGTGGTCCCACTCTTTCACCTAGTCATTTTACTAGAGGTGCACAGATCTCTAACTGTGTAAGGTTACATGGAATGTTAGGGATATACATGGCATTCTCATTCCACCTAGGGTCCCACTCGTGTGCTTGGTCATGTCCTTGTAACCACCCCGTGTCCGTTTACTTGACCCATTGTCTGTTTACTTCAGTACACGGTTGTGTTCTTATCCATGTTCTGGGCCATGTAATCCCACATGGAGTCATTCTCATGTGATCCACCACACGGATTATCCACCCAAGGATGAGGTACACTACATGTAGGGGGCTACACATAGTTCCATCCTTATAATATTTTGAAACCCTAGCCACTGTAGTTAGGGGGATACACGCTATGTGTTCATTGTGATATATGGTGTGTAGTTATTATTTTCAAAATTTTACATATCCATGATCCGCACACCTAATCTGGTCTTCTACCTTAAAATTTGACCTTGAATCCACCTGAAAATAGTGGATATGGTCGTGGATCATAGTTTTTGGTCGTTGTTCACCGAAAATCAAATTCTGGAAATCCTCAGAGATATATCGCACATTATGTGCACACCCAAACCTTCTGTCATTGATGATTCAGATACTGATCATTGAAAAAATCTTCCAAAACCCACAAACTATCCAGATCTGTGCTCGATTCATCGATCTATCCCACTTATAAGAATCTGTCACAATTATGGGGGTCTGATCGGGCTCGGTACCACCCGGCAATGTCAAACTGAGATCATGGGGTCCTACTAGTGAAGAAAACGAAGTAATTAAGGTAGAAAAGAACAAGGAAAAAGTTTTAACCATTATTGGAAAAGATTTATTGTCTAATTATCAAGAATAGGGATTTTAGGGTTAGAAAACATTGAAAACCCAATTAAATATGTACTTAGGAGCACGTCAAGGATCTATAATTGGCACATATCAATATAAGGGATTGATCTTCTCAATAAATTTAATCAAAAGGGGTGTAAACCATGAATTGATGGGTCCTAACTTAATATTGGATCATTTTTCATCAAATAACACGCTCTCTAATGATCGAAGGATGTCACTACGTTCATTATGTCACAATTTTCTCCAATCTGGAGTTTCATCATCATCTCATGTGATCCACCAATGAAAGAAGGAAGGAGAAGTTCTCAGCAGATCCTAGGATTATGAGGCTAACCCTAGGAAAATATTCATGGAAGTATACTTATAGATATTTTAGTTAGGTTAAAATGAATTATTTATTTATTTATTTATTTATTTATTTATTTATTTATTTATTTAATACACTGGACGTACCACCAACGAGAGAGATTTCTGAACGCTTTGTGTCGACCTGTTTTAGATTTCACCTAGGGTAAACAAGATGTTCTGAACTCATCTGTGGTATCGAATTTCTTATCTAAGCTTCCATTTAAGAGTTATCTAATTTTATTTAAGAAACTGTGTGTGTAAAATATAAAATATATTTAATATTTTTATAAAATTAATTTTGAGCACATCAGGCCTCAGAATCACACATCGTCTTAGTGCCTAGCTCTAGAAATATATATATAAATATTTTAAAGTATTACAAGGAAAAAACTGGGTCTCTACATCATTTCCTCCAATATTTTCATCCCTAAAAAGAAAAAATAAACAAACAACTCAGGATATTGAGCATGTATCTGGATATACCACTCCTAGGAGCTCTCATGCATGTTCCCATGCTACCACAACATGCGAACTAAGGGGATTGTCCATCCACACAGGTTCCTCTCCCATTGATCCTCAATCTCCATCGGGTGCTTCACAAAGGTGTCTCCATCTTTGATGTCTATCTCTCCCCAGTCAATGACATGAATAGGTTCATGCATGTATCTTCTCAGTTACGACACGTAAAAGACATCATGCACTCGCTCTAGATGTGGGAGAAAGGTTAGGTGGTAGGAAACCTCACAAACCATTTATATGATCTCAAATATCATGATGAACCTTAGGGATAGCTTGAATCCTCGAATGAACCTCTACAATCCTCTTCATGAGGAGACTCTCAGGAAAATGTGGTCTCCCTACTCAAACTCCAAGGGCCTATGATGATGATATGTGTAAGATTTTTTCCTGATCTGAGCTATCCTCATCTACTCATGGATGACCTGAACCTTCTCCATCGTCACCTACACTATATCTAGACCCACAAGAGATGTCTCATTGATCTCTTTCCAACAAAATGGTGACTTGTAGCATCTCTTGTATAAGTCCTCAAAAGGTTCTATGTCGATAGTAAAGTGGTAGATGTTGTTGTATGAAAACTCTACCAAGGGAAAGTGATTCTCCCAACTCCATATGAAGTCTAAAAAAATCCCTCAGCATATCCTTCAACACTAGGATAATGTGCTCGGTCTTCCCATCAGTATTGGGGTGAAAGGTTGTACTCATCCTCATTTAGGTCCTATATTCCTCCTACAGGCTTCTCCACAATCGTAACATAAACCACATTTCACAATCAAAGACAATTATAAATGGAACCCCATGAAGGAGAACGATCTCCCATACATACAGCTGCCCCAAAATCTCCATCAAATTGTGCTCCATGATAGCAATGAAGTGTTCCTAATTCATAATTCAGTCAACTATCACTCAGATGGAATCATGGCTCTTCGTTATCCACGAAATCCCTCTAATAAAGTCCATGGATATTTTGTCCCACTTCCACTCTGGGATCTCAAGGGGCTACAAAAAACCTACCATAACTTGGTGATCATCCTTCACCTACTAGTAGGAGAGGCACCGAAAGACGAACTCAGTTATGCTTCATCTCATATTGTACTACCAAAACTACTACTGAAGGTCTCTGTACATCTTCCCCACACAATTATGTACATCTAGGGGAGAAGTGTGGAACTATCACATCACCTCCTCCTACATCAGGACTAGAACCACCATCCATCCTTTAAAAAATGACATTATTCCTTCATTTATAATATCCATATGGTGAATAATTTATGGATATCTAGTCACATAAGACCTCACAGTCGATGTATCTTATATGGGACTCTCTCACACCCTCGATAAGTGGAGGAGTCAACACCATCGACTGTATAAAATATGTATCCTCCTACTCCACCAAGGTTAGTAGTAAGGAGACCAACTACTCCAAAGCCTCTTTCACCAAGCAAACCTATAACTTCATGTCATGGGTATCTAATGCTACATTAACCTTCCCCGTAATATAGATTATCTATAATTCATAGTCCTGTAGGAACTCTAACTAGAATTGTTGTCTCAAGTTCAATTTTATCTGAGTGAAGATGTACCTGAGACTCTGATAGTCTTAGTAAACCACAAAGTGCTCCCCCAGAAGGAAGTTCCTTCACATCCTCAGGGTAAAGACTATTACTGCCATCTATAGGTCATGATTTGTGTAGTTCTACTCATAAGGTATTAACTGCCACAACTCGTATGTGATAACTACATGTCACTGCATCAACACGCAACCGAGCCTAGCTCTCGAGGAATAGAAACACACTATGTACTCTATGCCCTCCTCCGGTAGTCTCAACATAGGAGAACTCATCTTCCTTAGCCTGAACTCCTCGAAGGCCCTCTATCACTTCTTATCCTAGTTAAACAACTTTACTTTCTAAATAAAGGTGTTCAAAGGGGATACAATTATAGAGAAATCTTTCACAAACCTCTTATAGTACCCTAATAAGACAAGAAAACTTTGCACCACATACATGATCTTGGGTGGTTCCTAAGAAATCACTGCATCGATCGTTATTGTATTCATGGGTAAACCATGCTCATAAATGACATACCCCATAAAGTGAACCTCATGAATCTAAAATTGGAACTTTGAGAGCTTTTTATAAAGTTGGTTCTCTCGAATAAAATCTAGGACCATCCTCAATTGCTCTACATGTTTCACCTATGATGAAGAATATATGATTATGCCATCAATGAAGATAACAAAAAAATGGTCCAAGTATGGCTGGAAGACCTGGTTTATCATATCCATAAATACAGTGGGGGAATTATTCACACCAAAGGGAATTATTAGGAATTCATTGTGTCTATAAAAACATCAGAATTCCAACTTTGGAATATCAGCCTCATGAACTATAGCATCCCTGGCCTGATTAGCCACCCAAAAAATGATTTTGGGATGGGTACCACTAGTATTAGGCATACCTCCCCAAATGAAAAAGGCTTCTGACTATCAGCGAGGGTGTAAAAAGGTGAAAATTGGGAGTTTATTCCCTCAAGGGATGGTAATATAATGGTCTGGGTTAATATACATAACATGCAGTGGAAGAAAAGACTCAGCAGACTCGAACCAGAACCACCAATGGTGGAGTAACAATCAAATAAATCTATAGAGGAAGCAATAATAAACAAAATCACATAAATAATAAACAGGAAAACGTACCACTTGCAGCTACCAAACAAATCATGCATCTAAATAGAATTCATATGTTTCAATATCCAGAAGGGTCGCTAATAGGTGACCACGACAACTATATATATCAAATCATGCAGATGCAATAAAATAAAGAAAAACTATAATAGAAATCTCTAACTAAGGCAAGAACATCTAGGTACTATGAAAACATCCCATGCTAACTCATCTAGGATCTATGTTCAGAGCTTAAACCCTTACTTAAACATAAAATCATAAAATCTACACATGTCCCGAAGGGCCCATGTAGGGTGTGAGAATGAGTCGTAGTAGGGTACCACCCACGTGTATATACCCAACATATGTGTTTAAGAATGTTTTTAATATAATAAGTAAAATATATCATGCAATTTAAATAAAACAAATAATCTTCCATAGTGCTCAATAGCTACCAGGAATATGTCACCTGCTTCAGCCAATGCCGAAATCACTAAAGAGGAGAGGATCCTTGGCACATGGCCCAAGGTATCCCCGGATGTCAAATAGTCCCAGGTGAACCCTCATGTTCCACCTCCAAATAAGTAACCCATCAACTCATTCCAACTAACACCTAGTGTCCCAAATCAAGCCACCAACATCCTGAAGGCATGCCCTAGTAAGTAGAACCTTATTCCCTCAGACCATTTCTTGTAAGAACCCATCGGCCCGAAGCCCGATGCCTAGAGGCACAGTGATATATGTCCTCAAATAAAAATCATTGACTTCACATAGCATGAAATCCTGAGGAACGGTAGTCTCTATCCTTCCAAAATAGTTCAATCCCAACGGCCTCAATATAGTGAGCCTCATCCCCCAACCTATAGCCTCAATGCTATCATCTAAAGGCTCCTCACCTTCTTCATGCCTTTCTATGGAAAGCACCCCAACAAAATACCTAAACCACACTACTGGGAACCTCTTCCCACATGAGTGTTCAAAACCACATCCTCATTAATTCAACCTATGTGCACATGACTTCAATTGGCGCTTTGGACATCATGGGTGAGCAGCATCACCAAAATATTACCTAATCCACATCTAAGTGGAACCTCGTGCCCCTTTGACCATGTCGCTCAAATCCAATGGCCATGTTATCCAATGTCATAGGCCATGACCTAAACTTGACAGCCTTGTTACCTCAATTCGATGACCGGGTCACCCAATCCAGTGATTAACATCACTCAATTATCTGGTCCAAGCCCAACTAGAATACCAATGTCACCTTAATCCTGATGTCCATGCCACCTTAATCACTCAGGCCGATCCCATTAAAATCCCATGGATCACAATAGTATGTCACAAGAAATTTATATATGTAATTCACTTCAAATTAAATAAATAATTTAATTAAATAAAAGAAACACACCCCGGCCAAACTACCCAGGTGGTTGATGGCCTCTAATCTAGACTTGCATGAGAGAAAATGGTTTGGGCATTCCCAACGGCATCCCATAAGGTTCTACAATCAATTTAATATCAAGCATTCAATTTATTAGGGTCTTTCTCAACTACCCAATGGTGCACTAAAATCTGTGCCCCAAAACAATCGTGAAAACACAAAGAAAGTATGAACCACCTACCTTAGATTCGTATATGTAGGCATGTTTGTTATTATCATATAACTTGAATCGATTTGAAATAAATCAGTGTTTTCATAATACATCCTAAAAATAGGGCAAAACAAAATGAATGGATTTAGTGGTCCATGAGGTGACAATAAATAAGAAATGAGGAATGGGTGAGGAGAGCCTTACCGATACGGTTTCAACACACCTGAAGGTGAATAAAACAGATCTCGGATGAGGGAGAGGGATCACACCCTAGCCATAAGAATAAAAAATAGAAAAACACTATTGTGTGTGTGACCAAGGAATAGGAAAAGAGGAAAAATATATAAAAATGGAAGAGGGGTAGAAAATTAATTTCACACCTTTAATGAGGCTGCATGGTTATCCTAACCTTGTACTGACCGTGTTTGATATAGTGTGAAGGTACTAACTAAGTGGAACTACCTGTGTTTCTTGCACATAGTTTAACCTAACCATGTGAAAGATGTGTGAAATCCCTCTACAAAACTATAGATATCCTTGAACAGTTGTGTGCCTCACTCCACATGGTATTCCAAACTATGTGGTAGTAAAAAATGAGGGTGCACAGTTAGCTGGAAGAAGTTACATAGTTTTACCCAAACTGTATGCCTCATCCTGAAACCCCAAAATTTTCCCTTCGGCCTCCGATGCACCTAAAACCCATCTAAACACCTGATTATTTTGATAAATATCTAAACCCATCCAAAATAAGGATATTTTATTGAGTAAATTCTTTGAATTAAGTTCTAGTGATCGAAAAATAAATTGGCATACCCAAAAATTTAAAAAGGGAGAGGTTTTTGACCCGATCAGAAAATTAGGGATGTTACAATCTCCCCACCCTAACATAGATCATCCCCAATATATAAAACAAAACCTAGAGATTATACTGAACATTCCCATCCCATAAAAATTAACTTGGACTACCCCATTCAAATGGGAATAGGTCAACTACCTCAATGGGTATCCCCACATTAGGAGTGACCTACCTCAATCGCATCCTGACCCAAAACTCAAATAAAACATATGGTCCATCGACCAATTCCCATACTCAAAAGTCCTCCCATGAGGCATCATCACTCCTACACCTCTTCAGGTGCTCCTGTGTCATATATAACACCCATCAAAGTCTCACACTGCATCGGTGCCTACCCCATGCCCATGTCACACATCAAACCAAAAAGGTCTTACATCTCAAAAGATGCTCAAAACAATCTCAGTGACTTTCACCTCAATCAAGTACCACATCACAATGATTCCTATATTCCAAAACATGTCAACTAACCTAAATCTCCTCGATTCCTTGATTCCAAAATTCCTTAATAAACATGAATCCAACAATTCTCACACATAATTCTTGGTTCCACACACCTCATACATATAAATAACACACTAGATCTAGTGAAAAACTAATAACCATAATCTAGTTAGTACATACATGTATCGCTTAAACCCCTTGCACCCAAAATGGACATGACTCTAAAGGAAATTCCAAAAAAACAAAAAAAAAAGTTTCACCCATGGCGTACCTTTGACCATCATCAACTCACCATCCTGATCAGCACCTGGCAGCTTCATAGCATAAACCTGACCTGATGTCCAACTACCTGAATCCTGACCTCCCTATGATATTTTACCATCCACTGGCCACTGACATAACTAATGGGACCCACTGTCTCTTCCACGACCTAAATGTGCAGTTGAAGCTCGGCTACCCTCACCTGGTACCAATCCCGGTCTGATCTCAGACACCTGAGTCTACCCCAATCCCTGATTTTCATCTTTCCAAGAAGTATTTCTATAGAACCTATCAATATTCCTGACCTATCCACATGCCTGGAACTCATTTGGAGGCCGCTCACACTGATTTTGGACATGTATGGGCTTCCCACACTGAAATAAAACCATGTAAGACCCACTTCGAGGTGTTTTGACTAAGTCCTTGGCCTGACTGCCCTGCTGGAACTCATCATAGCCTCACTTCCTGCTATCCAAAGTGTCTCCACTAAAATCACCTAAAGCCACTACTTGGCTCAGGTATGACCTGTCTGTGAAGTTTACCCTAGCTATGAGCACCTGGTTCACCACCTCTGATAATGTATCCAACCTAAAGATTTTCACCTACACCTGAATGGTTTTCCGTAAAACATCATCAAAGTGCCTCACCCTAGTGGTTTCATTTCTCACCATGTCAGGTGCAAAGAGAGACAATTCGGTGAATGCTTTTTCATAGTCCATGAAGGACATGTCTCCCTGCTGAAGGCTCAAGAACATCTGATCTCTCTCTGCCCTCAACGTCTCTAAGAAAAAATTGCTCAAATAACCTAGACTCAAAATCCTTCTAGGCTAGTCCCTCATGTTTTCCTACCTACACATGCATGTCCCACCAGTGCTTAGCCAGTCCTCTAATCACGTAGGTTGCATGTTTCACCCTCCTCTCTCAAGGAATCTCTAGCTGTTAGAAAATCATCTACATTGACTCGATCCAGTTATCAGCCACCTATGGACCACCCTCAATATTAAAAAGCAGTGGTTTCTATGACAAGAACTACTGGGTATGGTATGTCATAGAATGATCTACTCCCTAATCTCCCTTATCGATGCCCTGGATAACCCACATCGGACTCTCTCAGAGCTGATCATCAAAACACAGCCCAAAGGCTATCAAATTTGGTGGCTGCCCTGCCTGAACTGCAATCTAAGCCTGAGCCTATACCTATGACTCATGTTCTTCCTAACCCTCAGTGGTCTCAACCTGATTAGGCTCATAAAACACCCTATCATCACCCTTATGACTCTCTATCTGATTTGTCTAGGAGGAAACCCTATGAATACCATCACATGGTTAGACAACCCAAATGACATATATATATATATATATATATATATATAATCATACAAATAGGGAAAGGAGTAATAGGAAGCGTCAAATCACTACCCTTACTCTTCCCCATTGCACCATTCCCCATGGAATCATGGCCTTGTGGCCTCCTTACCCACTCTCAACATAGTAAAGTATCAAATATACCCCATACCATGCTCGTCCTGATGATCATGCCACCTCAAACTGATGACCACATCACCCAACCTGGTGATCAACATCACCCCATGTAATCACACATACATGCTCCTATGAGATCCAATCCCATACATATATAGATATATCACATGGAACATTACATTTCATAAGAATTTAATATCACAACATAAGAATATATATAATTAAATATCATATCAGGTTCCTAAAAAACAATAACAAGCATAGAAAATAAACATTGCCATACTGATCCAAGGTTCTGATATACCTTCCTTATTTTACCGGGCCAAGGGTCACAAGTCACATTCCATAATAGATAACAACTCATATTCCAATAATACCACTCAAGGTGGAAATCATATAAATTTTAAAATGATCAAAACAGAATGGAAATTCCCACCCATGGTAACTTGGTATGTCCCTTGTACATGGGGATACAGGCACCCAAACACGAGATATAAACTCAGTTCCGTCAAAACCTAGTCTTCCATATACCAAATCCCAAATAATGAGACCAGTATAAAAGAAAAAATCATTCCCAATTTCATTAGTAGATAGCTAAAAACTACTACTAAATCCCAATCAAAACTGCTCTGATACCACTTTTTGTTTCCCCGACCTGATTAGCCACCTGAATAGTGCTTTGGGGATGGGGAAACTAGACTAAGGAGCACCTACCCAAACATCAAAGGTTGTCAACTAGCAGCGAGGGTGTAAAGAGGTAAAATTAGGGAGGATATACCCTCAAGGGATGATAATATAATGGTATGAGTATATATATATAACATGTAGAAGAATAAAAGACTCGTTATACTTGAACCAGACCCACCAATGGAGGAAGCACAATCAAATCAAGCAATAGTAGAATCAATAATAAACAAAAACAGTGGAAATAATAAATAGTAAAATATACCACTTTCATTTACCAAACAAATCATGCATCCAAATAAAAGTCATACATTACAATATCCAGAAGGGTCACCAATGGTTGACCACAGTAGCTACATATATCAAAGTGTGAAAATAAAATAAAAGAAAGAAAAACTAAAATAGAAGTCTAAAACTGTGGAAATAACCTCAATGTATCATGCCAACATCCCATGCTAACTCAAATAGGATCCATCTTTAGATCTTGAAACCTTATCTAAATGAAAAGGCATAAAGTCTTCACGCATCCCAAAGGGCCCTTGTAGGGTATAATAATGAGTCTCAGTAGGGTACCACCCACATGTGCATACCCAACATATGTGTTTAAGAAGGTGTATAATATAATAAGTATAATAGATCATGTAATTTAAATAAAACAAACAAGCTTCCTTGTTGCCCAATGGATACCAAGAAGCTATCACCTGCTTCGGCCAATGCCAGAATCACTGAAGAGGAGAGGATCCTTATCCCATCGCCCATGGTATCCCCTGATGTCAAATAGTACCAAGTGAACCATAAGGTTCTACCTCTAAATATGTAGCATGGCACCTCATTCCAACTAACACCTCATGTCCCAAATCAAGTCACTGATGCCTCAAAGGAACGCCCAATAAAGTAAAACCTTGGTCCCTTATACCCTTGCTCACAAGCACCTGTCGGCCCGAATCCCAACACCCAGATTCACAGTGATATCTTTCCTAAAATAAAAAAAATCATCAACCTATATAATGAAATCCCGAGGAATGGCGATCTTCTTCCTCCCAAAATAGTCTAGGACCAACAGCCTCAATACAGTGAGCCTCATCCACCAACTAATATCCTCAATGCTATCATTTGAAGTCTCCTCACCTTCCCTGTGGGTTTCTATGGCAAGAACCCCCAAACCAAATACCTAAACCTCACTACTACGGGCCTCTACCCACAATAATGGTCAAAACCACCTCATCACTAAGTCAGTCTATGTGCACACGACTTTAATCGGTGATTTTTCCATCACAGGTGAGTGGAATCACAAAAATAGTACCTAAGCCATAGCCAACCGTCACCCCATTCCTCTATGACCATGTCTCTCAAATCTGATGGCCTTGCCATCTAATATCACAGGACATTCCCTCTACCTGATTTCCATTTCACCTTAATCTGATAACTGATTCACCCAATACTCTAATTAACATCACTCAATTATATGGGCCAGGACCAACTAGATGGCCAATTTCACCTTAATATCGATGTCCATGCCACCTCAGTCCCTCGGGCTAACCCTGCCATGATCCCATGGATCACAATAGTATGTCATAATCAATTTATATATGTGATTCACTTCAAATTAAATAAAAAATTATATAAAATAAAATAAACACACATCAGCCTAACAACCCAGGTGGTCTATGGCCTCTAATCTATCCTTGCGTGAGTGAATATGGTTTGGGAATGCCCAAAGGTATCTTATAAGGTCATATAATCAATTTAATATCAAGAATTCAATTTATTAGGGTATGTCTCAACTACCCAACGGTGCACTAAAAGTCATGCCCCAAAAAAACAATGAAAACATGAAGAAAATTATGTGACACCTACCTTGGAGTCATAGATGTATTCAAATATGGTATTATCCTCTAACTCGAATTGGTTTGAAATAAATCTGTTTCTATCGAACGCCCTGAAAATAGGGCAAAATGACTTGTGCAAATTTAGCAGTATGTGTAGTGAGATCAAAAAAGAAATGAGGCATGGGTAAGGATATCCCTACTGATCTGGTTCCAATTCACCCAATGATTAATGAAATGGATCTCGGATAATGGAGAGGGAGAAAATCCTATCCAAAAGAAGAAAAGAAAGAAACCCACTATTGTGCATGCGACTTAGGAAGAGGAAAAGAGGAGGAAGAAAGAAAAAGGTAAGAGGAGTAGAAAAGTAATTTCACCCATTTAATGAGGCCACACGGTTAGCCCACATGTTTATTCTAACTATGTTCTAATCATGTGTGCTATAGTTTGAAGGTATTGCCAAAGTGGTACTACCCGTGTGTCTTGCGCACGGTTTTCCCTAACCATGTGTAAGCCATGTTAAAGCCCTATGAAAAAACTGCAAAGATCCTCACATGGTCATTTACCTCACCCCATATGGTATGAAAAACCTTGTAGTGGTACAAAATGAGGGTGCACAATTAGCTGGAAGAGGCTGCACGGTTTTACCCAAACTATGCGCCTCAGCCTGCAACTCCAAAACTGGGCCTTCGGTCTCTGACACACCCAAAACCCATCCGAACACCCAAGGATTTTCCTAAATCTCTAAACCCATCCAAAATAAGGATATTTTATTTAGTAAACTCTCATAATTAAGTTTTTATGATCAAAAAAAAATTGGAATGCTCACAAATTCCCAAAAATTCGAAAAGGGAGAGGTTTTTGACCCGCTCTGAAAACCCAGGACATTACACGAACCCTAAACTGGTGGTATCCGGACCAGAGATCAATATTAAAGAACCATATATCACTTATAAACTGGTAAAATAGTTCATCAATCCTCAAAAAGGGGTACTTTTTCTTTAACATGTCCCGGTTCAGGCAACGATAATCAACAAAAATCAACAATCTCTCATTCTCAATTGACAATAAAAACACTGGATCTGGCCAAGGTGACACACTAGGCTGATGAAACCCTTCTCTCAAAGGTCCTACAACTACTATCGTAGATCCTAGAGCCTGATAAGGACCATCTGATATTCCACAGAAGATATCGAAGTGGTTTCGGGATGTAAGTCGATACAAATTTCTATCTCCCACCTCGGAGGGAGTCCCTGAACGTCTTCGAGGAAGGAATTCATATAATAATCCACAACTAATGGAATCAAAATGCAGGAAGATCCTGGTTCTCTAAGGTATATACTCTAAAACTGATGGGTGATGGGTTATAGCCTCCTACTCGCAGAACCCACTCATCCCACCATAAGATCTCTCTTGCCCATAAAGGTGAATCTCGTCCCATCAGTGTGTAGGCATCTCACTCATCTTCAGTTATAGTAAATATGAGCTTGGACCAGGTATATTCAATCCATACCCAAGATTACATCATAAGATTCTATTTTGATGACCAAAAGGTCTCATGTGAACCTCTATCCACCAAGCGATAGCTTGCACTGCCAGTAGATAAGAGATACAGAAGAAGTGTTCTCTATAGGAACCTCAAGATGAAGCTATTGAACTAGAAACTCAACTGGGAGCTCCAAATCTCACACAAAGATAATAAAGATAAAGGAATTAATGGAACCTATTTCTACTAATATTGAATCAAGATTAGAATAAAAACATATTGTACCTTTAATCATCTCGTGTGTTGCGGGTTTATAAGCCTCCAAAGCCTGCAGTTCTCCATGACCCCGACCACTATATCCCTAATCCTGACATGAGCCACCTGGTAGTGGTAGTGGAAGGATATCATAGAATAGACCAACCATAGATCCTCCTACTTCTCTTCCAGCACCGACTCCCTGGGGACCACCATTCCCTCTCCTGGGAAATCCCTAATCATGGCGTTGCCTCTATCATGGTGATTTTTCAACTATTTGTCTACGCTCCTCAGTGCTTCTATTAGTAAAATCATGCAATATGTGAACTCACCTATAAAAATCATAGTACCAGCCCTCTTTGGGATTCCCTGGTGCTATGTGTTGTCCCCGCACTGCATGACCACGCGCCTGAGTTTGATCAGGAAAGGATCTCTTGTGCCAAGTCCCACTGACTAGTGCCTGCTAGCTACTGTAGACGAGTCAGATCTATGACATCCACTACCAGCTAAAACTATCAGTAATCCCTCTAATAGAAATATCTCTATCATTAGTGCCTTCTCCAGTAACCCAGAATAGGTGGGGATGCACAAAGGAACCACACTGGCATAAATAACTTTGCAAAGTCCCTATTCAAACTTTTGTGCTCAGAAGTAGTCATCACAGATCATGTCAAGGGAGTACTAGTTAAGGTATTTGAACCTCGTTTCATACTCCAAAACTGTCATCCCTTCATATTGTATCTCAAAAAGCTCCTGAATCCGAACTGGGTGTAAAAAAGAGGATTAGAACTCCTCGCGGAATAGCTACTGGATGTCGGTCCACAAGAGTGTTGACTCATCATGAATATGTGTGAAAATAATTCACCAACACCCAGTTTCTCCATGGAAAAGGCTAGATTCCAATGAAATCTATTAATATTTTGGTGTCCAAATAAGCCTAGAGATATAGACCACTGACTCTAGAAAATCCTCTATTACTTGAGGATCTAGCTCACCAAAGAACCTCAATGGGATCTGGTGCTAGAACTCATGAAGCACACTAATCCTATGTGCATCCTCATCCTACTCTACTGGAATGATCTACTGCTCGAAAGGTGGAGTTGATTTTACCTACCCATATGGAGGAAGAAGCTTATGGGATGGACCCTGAACTGGGGCCTCATCACTCATAGGATCATCATCACGATCTGGAACTGGTATTCTGGATGACTATCATCGCAGAGACATTCTGAAATTTAATCAAGATGTACCATGGTCAAATGAGAATATATATATATATATATATATAATGGGGAGCTAACTTAAGAAGGATAGTCAAAGACTCAATCCTATATGATGCATGTTCCATTGATCCCTGCAACCAATGTTTTGGTATGCTAAGCCTACAAGTAGGAAGTCAAGGTCTTGGTGAATGGATACATTGTTCTCCCACACCATCACAAGATTCCCTAGCCTAAGAGCCGCAATCAATACACTTTGAAACTATTTCCCTAATCCCAACCAAATCTTTGTAAGGTGACTAATCCAAACATTATCTGAAGGATTGAACCTTCGTCTAATACCAAATATATCATGAACTGACCCAAGCCAGGGCTTAAGCTACAACTTCCCCAAGCCCACCTCCATAGGTTAGGGGTTGGAGACCAGCATTGAAGGCATAACTAATACAGGGAGGCCTTTTCCTAGGTGAATTTATGCACACACACAACCATCTAAATGAAAAATTGTAGAGGGTGTAAAATTAAAAGAAGTAAAATATTAGGGAAACAACCATGCATGAAAAACCTCTAGATAGTAAAAGAGTACGATAGTGTAAACTAAAAATTAAAGGGGAAAATACACCCCCAACCAGAAAGATGTCCCAACCTGAAAAAATTGGAAAGTAAAACACTGAGAGATCTTATCTCCTAATCTCTAAGATGTGACCATTATATGTGGTCCAAAGTACCAGGTATCCCTAAGATCCTCTGAAGTCACTGTTGACTTGTCTTTCATCTGCATAAGACACGACATGTGCAGGTAAATATCATGCAGGGGTGAGTATATACATACCTAGTAGGACATATTGAAAGTTTAAGGGGGGGTAAGAGATACAACAGGAGTAGAAATATTTTAGATAGTTACAAGATGTAGAAAACAGTGAAAGAGAACATTTCAACCCAAACCAATAGAGAGAGTAATCTCATATAAACACAAGGGGGTTAACATGGTGTGTAGATGAACTAGACATTGATTATTTTCTACCTATATCAAGAGAGTAGACTCATCTAACCATGATAATCTAACCACAGAAATCATGTGGCATACCCCACACATCTTTACAACCCATGGCATGAGAGTAACCAAATCTAAAGGTATGTATGTATATGTATATATATGTGTGTGCTATGTCAAAAGAAACACAAATGAGAGAGAAAAGGGGTATCCATCTCACAGTTTTGTTCAAGAAGAAGAGTTTCCAATAGTTTAAAAATTCTATCAATGATGCCCAACATATCATGCATCTACCCAAAAATAATTTTCCAACTCAATCCATGCCTCATCACTGTACTGCATAGTCGAGGGGACACAATCTCTAGGTAGAGGACCCATTCCCTGGTACAGTAGAAGGGTTCCACTATGATAGTTGATAGAGGACCCATTCCCTTCCTAGCATGAGGGTTCCATCATATAGTAGAAGACCCATGACCAACCCAACTGTAGGGTTCCACTCTACAAGTCGTTGAGGACCCATGATCAGCCTAGCCAGAGGGTTCCACTCAGAAGTCAGTAAAGGTCCCATGCCCAGCCCATCCTGAGGGTTCCACTCTAGAAGTTGATGGAGGACCCATTCCCTTTATAACAGGAGGTTTCCAATTTGATGGTATAAATCCCATTCTCATCCCAACTAGAGGTTTTCACTCTAGAAGTATTTAGAGGAACCATGCCATGTATCGATAGGAGGGCTCCACTCTAGTCATTAAGGACCCATGCCCAACCTAGATAGAAGATTCCACTCGAAATTCTGTAGAGGACCCATTCCCTATAAAGATAGGAGTTTTTTTATCTAGGAGTCGGTAGAGGATCCATGCTCATCCCAACTATAGGGTTCTACTCTAAAATTCATTGAGGACCCATGCCCAACCCAGTTGGAGGGTTCCACTTGGGAGTCTCTGGTGATCCTATGCGATCACTGTCATCGTAGACCATTGGATAATCAAGCATAGTGACCAAAACAAATCACATCATATCCCAAAAATCCAAAACCAAGGTAACCATCTCATTATACATGAAAAAACACTCAAGATGGGCAACTCATGGGCCAGAATTTGAGACCAAATGAAGGAGATACAAAACCTTGAATTTTCCTCAAAAGGAGCCAAGGGGTACATGACATGTAGGGGACCCACAGATCATGTGGTCCTACTCTTTCACCTAGAAATTTCCCTGGATGAACACAGCTTGCCAACTGTGTAAGGTTACATGGTGTGTGAGGTATATACATGACATGCCTCTACCACCTGGGGTTCTACCCATATGTTTGGTCGTTTCCATGTAACCACCTCATGCCCAAGTACTTGACCTCGTATACATGTACTTAGGTGCACAATCATGTTCTTGGCTATGTACTCCCACACAGAGTCCTATCTGTGCGATCCACCATATAGCTCTTCCACCTAGGGATGAGGTACATGACATGTAGGAGGGATACACATCATGCCATCCTTGTAATCTTATGAAAGCCTGACCACCATAGCCAGGGGGATACACACCATGTGTTCATAATGATACATGGTGTGTAATTGGTATTTTCACATATTTCTAGATTTGGGATCCGCATACCTAATTTTGTTTTCCACCTTCATATTTATCCTTGAATCTGCCTGAAAATTGTGTATCTAGCCATGGATTATAGTTTTCAGTCATCATTCACTGAAAATTGAATTTTGATAATCCTTAGAGATACATCGCATGTTTTTTTCTTCCCTAATCCTTCCACCATTGATGATACAGCTACTGATCATTGAAATTTTCTTACACAACCCACAACCTATCTAGATCTATGCTCAATTCATTGATCTATCCCTCACACAGAAATTTATCACAATTATGGGGGTCCGATCGAGCTTAGTACCACCCGAAAATGTCGAACCGGGACTACAGGATACTATTAGTGAAGAAAGTGATGCAATTGAGTGATAAAACCACAATAACTTATGTTTAATCATTTTTGGCCAAGTGTTATTGTCCAATGAACAAGAATGGATATTTTCAGGTTAGAAAACATTAGAAACCAATTAAATTTATACTTAGGTGCATGTTGAGGATCCGAAATTGGCCTAAATCAATAGAAGAGATTGATCTACTCAATAAATTTAATCAAAAGGGGTGTAAACCAAAAATTGATGAGTCCTACCTATATATTGGATCATTCTTATTTCAATAACGTGCTCAATAAAGATCGAAAAATGTCATTTCATTCATTTTATCCTGATCTTCTATGATCCATAGTTTCGTCATTGTATGATGTGATTTGTTAATGGAATGAGGAAGGAGAAGTTCTCAGCAGATCCCAAGATTATGAGGCTAACCCTGGGAAACTTTCCATGGTATTATACTTATAGATATTTCATTTAGTTTAAAATGAATGAATTAATTAATTAATTAATTAATTAATCCACTAAACGTAATACCAATGAGAGAGATGTCCAAACACCCTGCGCCAACCTATTTAGGTTTCGCCTAGGGCAAAAACCATGTTCTGAACTCAACCATGGTCTCGGGTTTATGATCTGAACTTCTATTTAATAGTTATCTTATTTTCTTTAAGAAGTTGTGCATTCTCAATATAAAATATATTTAATATTTTTATAAAATTAATTCGGAGCACACCAGACCTTGGAATCGCACTATGTCTCAACGAATAGCTATGGAAATATATATATAAATATTTCAAAGTCTTACAAGAAAAAATTAGGCCTCTATATTTTATTCTTGAAGAACTCTTGGGATTTATCCTTTTCTGGACTTGGTTTAGTTTCCTTAGCATGAGCTGGACTAAATCCTACTCCTTGATCCAATGCCCAGTTAGCTCGAACCACCACATCCACTAATCTCTAATCAATTGGTGAAGAATAATTCTATCTGGATTTTTTCCATGGTTGTATAGGAGGTCTCTATAGAAGAATGATGCTAAACCATTTAACAAACATAAGAGAAACTTTCAATTAATCACGTAGAGAAATTTCTGCAATAACAAAATTTAAACATTTCCAATAAATCAGAATGAAACCATATCGAACAAAAACAACAAATCAAACCACTCCACCTTACCTCGGTGTCCATGCATAGTTTATATCCTATGAATCACACCTTAAGGATGATTCAAACCAAATATCAAACATCCCATGGTGACCCAAGTCCTGTTACAAGGTGTGTAGTCTAGACATGCCACTCACAACCAGAACCTCAATAATCAAAAACCCTAGCTCCTATCTATCTAGCTATCCCAAATAACATGACCAAAGGAAGTTAAAAATTTGGATCTAATGCCATTTTTTTCATGAACCATCTCAAGTTTCCATCCAACCCAACACCTGATCCAACTCGTGGCATGGCCCAAAGGGAATTCCCAATCACCACGGGCCAGAAAATCAGTGCCTTGGCATCGATTAACACATTTGGGAAGGGTTTATCCCATGAAATAATTAACCAACATCCAAATGCAAGAGACAAAAAGAAAACACTACAAGCATGAGTTAAACATTTATCCTTTACAACCAAAATACAAAATAACCAAAATAGGGAAGGGAACAACTAAAAAAACAAAACCATCATGCATTATATGGGTTGACACCCCATGACACCACCATAAACACATCATCAAAAAGGGAAATTCTAGAACATATAACGACCATCACTGCCATGGGAGGCCTTGCCTTTAATTGAGTCAAACAAAACAAGATATGCATACACCCAAGTGTGTATGTAGGGTGTGAGATAAAATACCTAGTAGGATACCACAAAAAGAGTCCATGTGATGATATTAAATGAAAAATTAACATTCTAGTTTTTAAGAGAATGAACTTGAAAAACTTTTCAATAAATGGGTTTTATTTATATGAATTGGAAAACAATGTAAATGAAGTTTTAAAAGGTTTGTAACAAAACCAAAGCACCATGGGATAATCCCAAAGTACTAGGTTTTTAGGGATCTAGGATCCTCATACATCGATGATAAACCATATAGAACATTCCCATGTATGAGATGCTAGAAAAGTTAGAGCCAAAGTTTTAGAGGTCCCCAATCCATCATCATTTTTTTAGTTAGTATTGTAGCATGAAATTTTTGAAGATCCTGGGTCATTCCCTATTCAACCATAATAACGTACTAGTCCATAGTAACCCACCTAGTATACCTGGGGTTCCCAAGTGCTCTATCCAATTTCTATATCAATATAAATCTCTTACATATAATCACAATTCTAATATTTGAAACCACATTTGACAAACAACCATTTAAAAAAGGAAATTCACCATTCAACCATGAACATGCACAAAAACCCATGTAAAACACATTTTTTACCACCCAAATAATTTATAAAATCCATTTGGAAACCAAATAAAGAATAATAAAATCATAAATTAATTCCAAGGCATGGAACCACCTACCTCCTGTTTGAAATAACCCAAATCTGGTAGGAAACCACAATCCGCACCAAGGAGGGACACTAATGAAATAGTAACACACCAAAAATAAAAGGATTTAACCCAAAGAAAAAATATTGAACCCAATTTAGCTCAAAAAAATTGTTATAGAAAGGATAACCCAAAGATAAAGGGAGAAGAGATCAAGAATAGGGAAGAAAATAGGAGAGAGAAATCTTACTTGATTATTTCTTGAAGATTCCAAACAAAACCACCAAAAAAATTGGAGCCCAAGGGATGAGAGGATAAGAGGATGATAGGTAAGCGTTCCTAGGGAAAAATCATCGAATGAGGTGAGATATAGGGGTTTGAGGGTTAAAATCATGGAATGGTAGTCTAGAAATTTCAAAAATATAAAAGATTCAGCATGTCGCACAGTTTGGCCGCATGGTTTTCCAAAATATGTTCCAACTGTGAGGCACCTATGTCTAAGATGAAAAAAGGCCACACTGTTTACTTGGAGAGAGAACACGTATGTGTGCCTAGCCATGCAGTATAGATAGTTCCACTGTCCTGGTCGCATGGTTAGCCTAAGAGGCTCACACACCCATGTGCTAAGTCGTGCATCCTAGACAGTTCCATTGTCCAAGGTGCATGGTTTCCACTAGGCTAGCACATGATTTCTATTAATCATGCTCCAACCGTGCACCTCCTTATGTCCAGTCTGAAAACTACCATTTTTTTCAAAACCTCTTGGGAATTCCATGGAATAAAGATAACTTCAAAAATAAAAGAGAAAATAATTCAAAATAATATCACGTATGTGACAACCCTATCTTGATTTTTGTGAATATAAGTTATATTTTATTCAACTTAAAAACTATTTTTGGGTCTTTTCATTTAATGGAATGGTTGATAGATTCCATTCAATTTTATCTTGATCAAAAAGTATAAAAACCTTAATTTTTTATTATTTAACCAAAAAAAAAATTTGAAATGAATTTATAACTTAATTTTAAGGTTAAATGTTTTTTACTCATAAATCATGTATTTTTCTAAAAATATTTTTCATGCATTTTGTGTTATATATTAAAATTAATTTATAACACCTATAGAAATTAAATATAACAAAATGGATTTATAATTTATAATAATCATTTTAATTTTTTTAGAGTAACCTTTGATTTTGTTCATATAATTTTTTTATCATGGTAAAAAGATAAGTTATCATATTTAAGGTTAAAATGGGTTTAAAGAAGTTTAACTAAAAGATAAGGCTTAAAATGCATCCAAAACTATCCCAAATGTGATTATTTGAGTTTATTTAAAACCTATGAAATATTATATTTTAATTTTGGGTTAATAGGTTCCAATTGACAAGATTATGATATATATATATATATTATTTAATATTTTAAGTAATTTCAAGTGTGTCATTTCACTCCCCTATAAATGGACACCACCTATCCTATATTATAAACACTTAATAATACTTATAGATCATCCAATACCTACAATAATACCTTCCTATATTATTTAACCATGTCTTGTATCATATATTATTTCCAAAATACCATCTTTTCAAGGCTTAAGGTGTAATCCAAAGGAGGTTTCTCAACAAAAAGGTATAACTCTTAACTGGGAATTTTCAATTTTATTTATTCATATACCTCCTCTAAATATATGGTATACATTCTAAAATAATGATTCAAATATCTTAAATATAATTAATTTTTATTATGATGATGGAATAACAATTATACATCTTTATCTCATCCATTCAAAAATGATAAAATCACTCGGGCGTACCTGTGGACTACCACCTCCACAATGCGATGTGATTTGTTTTCATTTCTATTTTAAATGGATGGTAATGAGGATAGATTTAATGAATATATATGATATATATGATATTAAAATTATCCATTAAAGGTTAATTATTATTTAACTTTCTTTCGTTCCATCCATCAAAAAGTGAAAATATCATTCATGCGTACGTACAGCCTAACGTCTCCATGAACGATGTAATTCATTTCTCTAACTCTACATTTTTTAGATGAATATAAATATATATATATACATTGAATATATATGATATTTATATCATTTATAACTTTCTATATATTATTTAACCATGATCAAATTACAAGTATCAAAACTATTGAACCAAAATTCTTATGAAAAATGAAACAGTTGACACCTAGAAACGGTGATTTTAATAAGGAATTATTAATAAATTGGTGTTAAAATGTTATAAGTGGATCATATATGATATTATAAGTATATAAATTATTTTTTATATAATTATAATAAATTTAAAATTATTATACAAAAGTTTAAATTTCTTTCAAATCAATTCAAACTTGAGGTGAGGGTTTTATGTTACAATCTCATTGTTTACCAGGATTGTTTATGATTAAGTTTTAGATGATGAGATTTCATGATATAAATCTCAATATTTCCCATGAAATTTATTATAATGTAGTTATTTATATAGATTTCATTTTTTTCTTTTCATTTTCCTCTCTTTAGGTTCTCAAGAGACCAAAATAATGTTTTTAATGAAAATCGACTTTATTTCTCTCTTTATTCGAAAAGAAGTTTTCTTCCATGTACATATTTTCTAAAAATATTTCCAAGGACGTTTTTAATATTCTTATAAAATTGTTTAAATTCATGGTTACTCATGTTTTAATTTTTAAAAAAATGTTTTAAAAGTGATATTATTGTCATTTTCTGAATAAGGAACTTTTTACTTTTACCAAAAATGTGAAGGGAATATTTGTTTTAACATACATGGAATGGAATGGATTTCCCACCATCATGACCACTCAATGATTTGAATATTACTTCAAAATTTTCCAAGGTAATTTTTGAAGAAAAAAATTCCATAATATTTTGTAATTTTTTGGATTTTAAAGAAGTGATTTCAAAGAAAAAAGGGCATTTTCCTCAAGAAATGTTCCAAGTTATCTTTTAAGGGAATTTTCATCTAATATGGAATCCTTTGATGTTATTTAAGCTTTATTAGGGATATGATCCAATGATACCATCCTTATTATTTCTCTATATGGTATATGATTATAATGATGATATATTTATGAAACCCATTTATTTTCCATGGGATATGTTATGATGGATTATTTAAATGTTTATGAAACTCATTTTATTTTAATGGTTATGATATACAATGAATGATTTATGATCTTGTGACACACATATGAATATATTATGATTATTTTATGGGTGGAATTGAAATTATATATCCCTATAATACATTGGTTAAATGGGGATATCTTATGAGATAATATGGACTGGAATGGGGAGTGAACCTGGTTCAGTAAGGGGCTTTTTCCACTATGATAGTCATGGGAGTGAACATTTATTAAGGATATGATGGTTTGGGGAGTGAACTAAATCAACTATGATAGTCTTGAAAGTGAGCCTTGATTACTAAGGAAATGATTTTATATGCTTATTTATTCCCACAAACTTATGTATTTTTCTAATATTATGCTCTTATGGATTATGTTCTTTGATTCATTTATGATTAATGACTTATGAGCTATCAATATTGATGTTATGATTCAAGATTATGATATATGATATGCTAGGTATAGATTTTAAATTATTAAGCTCGTGTTTTCATACTCTTATGATGAAGTTATGTTTAAGTGATCACTAATATCTCTCTTTTTTACCCTTACTGAGCATCTGATATCATCCTTTATTATGTTTTCTTTTTCCTAGGATTTGAAGAAAAGTTTTAAGTATGATGTGTCTAAGAAGGGTGCTAGTTATGAAGAACTAAGTGGGATATGATATAAATATTTTATGATCAAGTTGTTTATATATCTATGTTTCCAATGACACTAAACCTATATGATTCTATCCTGGATCATAATTTTATGTAATAAATATTCATCTATTAAGATGAGATATCTATGTATGAGAGTATGGGTCACTATACACTACTAGAAAATAAAGCCATAGCCACGGTTTATAACTGTGGCTATAGGACACAAAACCATGCCTATATGTAATATCCACGATTTTAAAAAAATGTGGCTTTTATTTCCATGGCTATAGGTAAAATCTTATAGCCACTGTTCAAACCATGGGAAAAGGGATATAGCCATGGTTTGGAACTATGGAAATAGGTCTATTATCATGGTTCCAACCCGTGGCAGTATCTTCAGTCATGGAAACCTATATCCGCGGTTGAGAACAGTGGTTACAGGTCTATAGCCACAGTTAGAAACTATGGAAATAGGTCTATTGCAATGGTTTCAAACTGTGGAAATAGATTCTGGGTTCCATAAAAAAATAGTATGTTGCAGGAGATGGCCTACAACAACTTGCACCATGAAATGTGACGATAAACTTGCACGAAGGTGTGCCACACATACACAGACATGTAAAAAGAATAAAATAAGAGTATTACACCTGGGATATTGTGTGAAGTAGAAGATTACTTCATGAAACTAGGAATTCATTCATAAATATTGGATATATTCATAAAATTATGCATATGATATTATGTAATAAATAAAGTAAACACCTTAATTAGTACATGTACATACAAAATAATTTTATTTTGAAAAGTTGAAGTGAGTTATACATACTCCTATAGAAACAAAGCATTTAGAACCTTGAAATAGAGTATACAATATGACCAAAAAACATTTTTAGTTTGAATCAAGTGAAATAAAATTATTGTATACTTTTGATAAGAAGAAGACAATGAGAATTTACATTGTTTTAAAAAGAAGGAATAATATAATGCAATATTACTTGAATAATAAGAACAAAAATATAATGCACTCTAATTTATTACAAAAAGAAATAAATTATAGATTGATTTAGTATAAATAAAGTAGTGAGAAGGCCAGAATAGTGAAGTGTTCATAAAATATATAAATAATTACAATGATTACATATAGAATACATTTAAAGAGGAAGACTTGGGAGAGTATGGTTAGATATTACCACTTTTATATCTATCTTGAAGAAGAATAAGTAAATCATAGGATACTTCTAATCTTGGAATTATCATCATCTGTAAGAAATTACTGCTACTATAATATTGTGGAAGTTAAAGGATCAAGTCAAATATAGTGAAGTTGATCTCATCTAGCTAGAAGAAAGAATAAGAGAAGTAGGTTAGATATTAAAATGAATCTATCTGGATATAAAGGGGTAAATAGTTAATTCTTACTATGATGATCTTGAATAGTTCTACAAGTATATAAATTATGGAATATCCTTTAGTAAATTAATGAGTGGATGTGAAGAATAGGTCATGTACCTTGTGTGAGGAGAGACCAATCCTAAATCTTGTAATGGGAGTGAACTTGGAATGGAGTGACCATGGTAAAAATAGTGTATCCATAGATCTAGAGAAGTATATTGGATTTAGAAACATCAACACACCATTAGTGTGTGATCCTTAGATGTATCCCTTTGTGATAGACCAATTAAAATCATTGTGTTATGTTCTTACTTTACTTACCAATATATTTGTATTTGTTTTTTGTTATTGTTCTATTAAGAATCATAGGTTGAACATAGTTCTTTCTCACATGGGAACATGACCCGAAAAGATAATCAAATGAGTAAAAGAAAAGTTTAACTTGGGCCACACCCCGATACCCCCATCATTTATTGAAAACTGGTCCTTTAAATCCATCATATTAGTAGGAACATACCTAAATACCTTCTCTATAAAACTATAAATATTTGTATCTTTAACTCTCTCAACTGATTAAGTAAACATATTTTTAACTTTGAAATAGATAAAAAATATATAAGGATTTTCCTCAACCATTAAACACTCATTATCCAATAATAAACATATTTAAATAGACTCACAAAGCACAAGATGATCGGTATAAAGATCTAAATCCAATCTAGGTTTAAGGGAGTGGGTTTACTCATAAGAAAGGGGTTATGAGTTCTGACCAACATCTCGAGATTAATTTTCAACAACAAAATCCATTATGGATCAATTTATGGTCCTTGGTAATGAGTTCCCTAATAATGCTCTCAAGACTCCCTAACCATTCAAGTTCCTTAGTGGATTTAGATTAAACATTGTTAACCCTAAAGTGTTCATGCACTATTTCATGAATTATTTCTCTAAATGGATCATGGGTATACTTCCTAATATCATACCTAATCACCTCCTCCACTACATAAATCAACTTAAAATTTACCTCTAATGTTGATTTCTTAGACACATAAATTATTTTTGGTTATCCCTAGTATAAAAGTCTTATTTTCCATTAGAAACATCAATATGAATCTCACCTATCTCTAGGAATGGCCTGCTCCAAATGATAGTTACCTTCTTTTCTCACTCCATATTAAGAACTAAGAAATTATTGGGTAAGATATTCTTCCCTACAATGGATAATAGGCCATACACCCATTAAATTCAATGAATTATTGACGTATCCTATTTTTCTAGTGAAAAAGAAGTGGATTTCAGCCCCCCCCCCCCCATGCCTAGTTTTTGAAATAAAGAGAAAGGAATAGGGTTGAAAATATCACCCAAGCCAAACAAGAAATTATTCTCCTAACCTTATCATATTATAAATTATATAACAAATCAACCATGGACTTTATGTTTTGTGACTAAATTTTTTTATAAGACATCACCACAGACAAAGGAAAAGAAAGTGATAGTCCATACCTTGGTTGGCAGAAGCTCGTACCATTTTCTGCTTCGGTGTGGGTGGGGAAAAGATCGTACGAAAGAGCTAGCCTATGAGTATTGTTCCTACGAAAGGAAAGATCTAGTACACATATAGCTTCTCCCATGTTTCATGCCACTGCTTTACATATGCCCATCCAAAGGCATTGGAAGGATTCATGGAAGGTTCAGTATAACTAGATCATGAAATAACTAATGTTACAGTTGACATGGAAAGAAGCCACATCTTGATCAGCCATATGGGAGGTAGGTCCTTTGAAGATAAAAAAGAGCACCACAAAAAAATAGAAAATAGTGACTAGGAATTAAAAAAATAGAAAATAGTGAATAAAGTAATAAATGAAAACCATAATTTAGACAAGGCATAAGATAAGAATAAGGTTGGATAAAATTAAGACCAAAATAAAAAATCATGGAATCTATGACCATCACCTTCTATCAGCTTGACCTTCACAGCACCAGCCTCCTACCCCAGCACCCCCCCTCCCCCCGCACCAACCTCCCCCTCTCCCCCCGTGCACTAGCCTCCCCTCCCACCAGCCCCCCCCCCCCTATACCAACCCACCCACCCACCCACCCACCCACCCACCCCCACTTACACCATCCCCCCTAGCCCCACTACTTACCCCCTGCACCCCCCCCCCCCCACAACCCCCCTGCACCAGTCCCCCCATCCCCCCCTGCACCATCCCCCAAACCCTCCTTCACCCCCCCCCCCCCCCCCACCCCCAAACCGGCACCACCCCACCCCCCCATCCCCCTCACTGTCGCCCTGCACCAGTCCCCCCTGGTCCCCCTACACTAGCCCCTCATGCACCAACCCTCAGCCACCCCCCCCCAGCTCCCCTATTGTCCCCCCACCCCCAACAACAACCCCCCTATACTAGTCCCCCCCATCCCCTCTGCACCAACACCTCATGAAATACTCAATTAATTCATCAATATTAACAAATAAACAAGAACCAAATCAAAGAAAAATTAAATGAAGTCAAAAAATACAAATTTCATATGGGTGAGTGGTTCTACACGGTTTAACAACAAAATTTGGTGGATTATGCACCAACTGTGCAACCCCTACTGAGATATTTTTATAAAAATGAATACAGTCTCCACATGGCTTACTAGATCATGAAAACCAATGTTGAACCACTATTCTAACTCATATTTTCCCCCTAAAATATTTAAATCCTCTAAATTAACCATATAAATTAAATAAAAACAAAAAATACATAAATATAGATCAATATGTGCCTGAAAATAATTAAGAAAACATATACTTCAAGACTCAAAACAAAACATCCCACGGTAAATAAAGTTTCTAAATCGATAAGTGTTATCTAGAATTTTCCCACACCTACCTATTGAGTTTTTAAAATATAATCTTTAAACATTTATTAATACCTAAATAGAATAGGGTCCTCTAATGCAAATTTTCTACAAACCAACCCAAGTCACCCCTCAACCAAGAACATGATTCATCTCGTGGCATAGAATGAAGGAAATTATCAAAAATCATTAGCTAGAAACTAGTGCTAAGGAATCAATGTATACACCATGGTAACAAGTTTACCCAGTAAATATCAATAATTCAAGTAGTGGAATTGTTCCAAAATTCTGTCCTGGTGTGTCCATACATTAGACATCTATTAAAATTGAGATAAATAGTTTATTATAAATGAAAAACCAATCAAGTTGAATCCATAAATAAATAAATAGTGCTCTCTAAAGAAATATATCTAATACTAAAACCAAAATAAGTGTATTTTTTATATTGATTAAACATTTGTGGTGTGAAATAAATAAATAATTGTCTTGATCTCCATGTGTCCTCAAGGTCTCCATTCAAAATAAAAACTTTCATGATCCATGAGTGATTCTGAAAGAGGGATTCCTTGGTGAAGTGATCCAGATAATAGTACCAAAACCTTCAAAAAAACTTCAGTATATAGACACCGAGTTGTGTAAGAAGGGTTTTAGTAAAAATAAACCAGTGGGATTTTATTAAAGGTTCTGTGTATTTAATTAAACAAAAACAACCATAAATTCTATTTTGAAATACACTATTTGAAAATATGGTTTTAGAATTTAAGGGAAAACACATATACATTCTTTCTTAAACCCTTTCTAAAACCATAAAAAATTATTAGTAATATTAAAACTTTCTTTAAACAATCCCTTTAAAAATAATCTTAAAATACACTTTTAAAGTTAATTTTGAAAACCTACACAAGAAAGAACTAAAAAATATTTAAAAGAAACATCAACTGCATAAATAAATCAAAATAATAAGGTATATAATTTTAACAGTATAATTAATCATGTGACATTACCTTAGTAGACTAAGGTAAGAAATGGTAAATGGAAAAATTATATAGAAAAAGAAGAATCCTAACATAAGGGTGAGGAATAAGAACATAATATAAATAATAAATAATACTCAAGATGAAATGGAACTTGAAAAAAAATATAGTGAAAAAACAAACTCTATAAAACATAGATAATCAAGGGAAAGTTATAAATATTAAGTGATGAAATCCTAGACATACATGGGTGGAACCATTATTTAACCAAATCATTTAAGTTCCTAGACAAGAACCACCTAGCTTTATCTACCCACCATCACTAATGTAGATCCCCTAGTAGGGATCTTAACACACTAAAAGGGGATGATAGTAAATGTATGAACATGATAAGAATAGTAAATATCTCTCAATCTCTCACTACATTTCATAGGATGCCCATGAAGATAATTTCATGAGGTGAGGAAGTAGCTATCTTACAAAGTAGGAATCAAACATATCATAATCACATTCCTCATCCCACTTTCTTAGACTAATAGACTTAATATAACTCAATAGAAATAAGGGGTGTGAAAATGAACCTTAGATTTATTTTAATAAAAAATGAAATAATTATATATTCATAAAAAAGTTTTGAACTACTCATGAAATGAGTTAAAATATAGCAGTAACTCCAAGTTAACACTAAGTTACTTAATATTAACACAAAGCACACACAATAGTAACCTTCAGTTAAATAATGCATGCAATAGTAACTGGGATCATATGTAAGAATAATATAGTAATACATAAGATTAATTATGAGGATTCACAATTTACACAGTATTAAATTTAATTATACATAAAACGAACCTAGGGTTTTTAGTGGGCATGAAGTATTGTGCCTGGGATAGATAGTATTTCCTTTCCGAAGCCCTTCCAATTACCCTATTAATAATATCACATCCATGGAACACCAATACATCCCTAGTGTGTTCCCCTTGGATTATCCCATTTAGGTAGACTAATTAAAATATTTATATCCATGTATTCTTTACTTTTTCATATATGTATGGTGCATGGTATGGTTGAATTCAAGAGAAATAATAGGTTGAATGATTCTTCCTAATAACATTAGAATAAAGTCCTAAAATAAGAATATAAACAAGGAAAAGATAAAAGATAAAATTTGGTAACACCCTGATCCCCCTCCCCACTCAGGTTATCTCCAGTTCCAACTAGATGAATCAGAGCCTAAAGGTTTTATTCTTATTCAATGAAACATATATATTTTTTGAGTATCGAAAGAATATATATGGATTTACTGAGTAAGGATACTATATTTATTGGGAATAAATTTTTCAAGTTGGAAAAAGGAATTCTTGTTATATTTTGATGAATATATTGGCATTCCTTGTCTTATTTTAATGGATGGGAATTTATTTGAAAGTTAGTATGGGGGTTTTTATGAGTTCGATCAATGAAATATTCAAATTGATGATCATTCTAATAAGGCATTGAAAAATTATTTAGAATAATATGTATTTAAAATTTTAGATCACTACAAGATTTCCAAAGACATGTAAATAAAGTTAAGAGAATTGTATGGTCAAAAATATATCTTGAATAAGGTAATATGGGTTGTTTATAATGATTATCATTCAATTATTGAAGAATTTAATTTGTCTAAAATTAAAATTAATAAGATCAATAAGAGGGACACCAAGAAATTGGTTACTCCTATCTAGTTAAAAAAATGATTTATTGTGCATATTTTTTTATAAACATATATAAAATGATTCATGAAAAACTAAAAATATAGATTCTATATCACTTAAATATGTTAAATATGAAACAAGAATATCATGTGGTAAATCTAGAAATTTTTTGTACAACCCACAAGAGAAAATTAAAGTCTTGGAAAATGAATTTAAAGTTTTGAAAGCTGAAGAATAAATTAATGGTGATCTCATGGAAGAATTTAGGTAAACCATCTAAAATATAGGAAATAAAATATAGGTAAAATGTGATATTATTGAGTCACTTTTTCAATAAGTAAAGAATGTGAATGATGAGAAAACATGATATATCCATGATCATATCTAAGGAACAGCATGAAGAACAAATTAAGATAACATAAAGTGAAAGGAATTCTCAAATTCATAATTTATAAGGACAACTAGAGGAGAAGTATATATGGATTAAGAATCTAGAGGATAATCTTTATATCATAATAAGGATTCCAAAAACTGAAGAAACTCACTTTAAAACTATAACTAGTAGTATGAAGAACAATAATAGGGTTTCTATAAAAATGCAGTATATATATAGTATAACTCATATAAGAGGAAATCAAAAAAATATGGTGATGAAGTGATATTTTTTGGAAGGAATAAACACTATATGAGTGTGTATAAAGAATATATAGAGTTCAATAGTAAGGAAACATCTACTACAACCATATTTTAACCAAACAACACAACATGAGGTATGGTTTTCTTTGGAGTTTTTATATTTGTGTTAATACTGATCATTTGTAAATTGACTATAGCACCAAAGAGATGGGGATATTAGGTTAATATTATCTATTATCATAACTATAATGATTCAATAATGTAATAATGAAAAATATATTTTTCAAAAAAATATATTTATGGTGCAAGATAGATATGAAAAAAGAAATCATAAGGAGAGGTCCAAGTTATCTTTTATGTCCTAGTCACAGCAAACCATATGGATGGAGAATAAGGCCATTGGAAGAAGAATGCATGATATAGAACAAACTTATCTAGTTAATTACAAGTTTTCTATCTTGAAAAAAATCATTGAAGGGAAAAAATTGATCAAACATCAAAGATAGTGTACCCTCCACGACCTACCTTGGGATAAAATAAGCAGTCTTAGAAAGAGATTTGTAATGAATATATTTATCTCATGATAAAAACCTTATTCTCCATCCATATGGTTTGCTGTGACTAGGACATAAAAGATAACTTGGAAGAAGAATGCATGATATAGAACAAACTTATCTAGTTAATTACAAGTTTTCTATCTTGAAAAAAATCATTGAAGGGAAAAAATTGATCAAACATCAAAGATAGTGTACCCTCCACGACCTACCTTGGGATAAAATAAGCAGTCTTAGAAAGAGATTTGTAATGAATATATTTATCTCATGATAAAAAAAGATAATTATTTCATCAAGAATAATATGGAAAAATGATTTAAGGAATATCTATTAAGTACCAATAAATCTAAATAAAATTTGATGGTGGAATTGGAGATTAGTCAAGATACATGTCTAACTGGTTTCATCCAGATCAATATAAAAAATAAATGGAGGTAATGCTTTATTGTTTCTAAATGTTGGTTTAAATTTTGAAGAAATTCAAGGGTGATGAAATACAAGGGGTTAATGTGATCACAAATCATATCTTCTTTAGTTAGTAGTTTAGATAATAAAGAAACTAAATCTAAAATATGGATGGAAAGGATCTTGATTTAGACTAATTAATGGTGTCAAAGAATTACTAAAATCAAACCATTTGTATCTAGATAAATCTAGTGAAACAAACCTAATAAAAATTGGAAAAAAATCAAAGAAATCACACTTGATTCAATAAGTCAAAAAAACTAAACCTTATCCAGTACAAATATAAAAATTAATAAGATAAGAAATCGAAACAAATAAATCTTACCAGTGAAAATCAGAGAGGTCGATGATCTAAAATAAAATAAACCCTATAGAAGAAATTAGATGTAGGTGGGATGTCCACATATGAGGATAAGGATCTTGGGGGGTGGTTGCATTGGAGGAGGATAGCGGAAGGTGGTGTAGCCGTGTTAGAGCAGCGTTGAGTAGCGACAAGCCACGATGGAGGATGAGGGTAGCTGTGAGGTGGGGGTCATCAGAGCTGTGTAGATAGGGAGGTTAGGATGTCATGTCGATGGGGATCTAGGATGGGTGCACTGAAGCCGCGTCAACGGGGATGTGGGGAGGCTGTGTCGAAGGAAGGGGAGGAGGGGTAGGAGGGATCATAGGGGAGGGAATAATCACGAGGCATCATGAGGGAGGGAGGGGGATGGGGAGGAGTAAGCCCAAGGGGTTAGGGGTACATCCACAACCATCCTTAGGCTCATGTATTTAGGTTAGATATATCCATGGTTTTTATAAATTGTGGCTATAAATCCATGACTATAGAAAAAAATTTAGTAGTGATAGTTGTTATCAGAGAAAAAATTAGTTATATTTGGAAAATAGGATGAGAAAACTTCAATGAAAATCCTAGGGATAATACAAAGTATAGGATAACATTCTAAATTTTTGGTATCAGAGATATTATGTGGTTTTCCTAGAAATACATCCCTATTTGGATACTATAAGTGGGTGTGGTTTTGAAATAGATGCATCTAGGGATAATAACATAGAAAAGAGTTGGTTGAGTATATATTTACCATTATTCTAGTGCATGGTGAATATTCCCTTACTACACACCTTATTTTACACTCTTGGGGGATGTACTTGGGTAAATTCAAATTTTATTTATAGACCATTATAAAGTATTTGAATATATGATGACTATGAATGACCTAGGTTAAACCTAAGGTGTCATATATTGAAAAGAATGTGTCATTATTTAGAATTCCTATAAATTGTTTTTATGATTATGTGGTTTCCCACTATGATTATTATTTATCACATGATTATTTTTGGTTTTATACAATGGTTGTAACCCAAAGGAACCATGTTAATTTTGAATGTGATGGATAGTGAAATTATTTTTCTCCTAAGAAACCAAATTTTATGGAATATGTAATTAAAAATAATGTTTTTATGCTTATGAAACTTTATCAAGACATGAATCATGTTAAGCTTCCAAACAAGAAAATGAGGGAACAACATTCTCTTGATTCCTTCATGAGCTAACATCCACCTTATTTTAGTGGGTCTATTGATGCACTAATGGCTGGTAAATGGATTAGTACCACTGAAAATATATTTCAGGTTTTTCATCATTTTGATCATGAAAAATTTGTTTAATATGTTCATAATTTGGAAGGTGAAGTAAATCAATGGTGGAGTCTTATCAAGAACATGATGAAATTGGAAGAAATTGACTCCCTGGAATTGTTTTATTTTAAGTGATTATTTTTTAATAATTACTTTCCTTATATTCTTTATATGAAAATGGAGAAGGAATTCATTGAATTAAACTAGAAATATGATGAATCCATTTGTACCTATGAGGAAAATTTTACAGGACTTGTGAGGTATGCTTCTAGTATTATCATCCGACATGAAAGTAAGATTGATTAATCCATTAGTGACTTAAAACTGAGTCTTTAAATAGATTTATCCATAAGAGACTTCAATAACTATGAAGAAATTATTTGATGTGATATCATAGTAGAAATTAAGATTGTATTTACTCATCAACCTCATGGTTTTGATAAGAATGGAAATATAGAATTCAAGGTAAATTCTAAAAAACATGGAGAGAAGAATATTAGATTTCCTTTATGATCAAATTTTGGAAGGATGCATAGAGGAAATTGTATCACGGGGGATGGTAACTGTTTCAAGTGTGGAAAGTAAGGTAATCAAGCAATCTAATTCCAAAGTAATGGAAAAAATAAGTTAGTTAATGATGTGAATAGAGATAAATCTCTACAGAATAAACCACCCATACTCTAGGGTTTCAAATGAAAAAAGTATGAGAATTATTTTAACCAATGATCAAATATAATGTTTAATGATGATAATTAATTCTAGTAACCTCTTAAGACCATGTACAAAGTGAAATCTCTTATGATCAATATTACTAATGTGGGGTATGAAAATGAAGTAGTGAAAGGTGTACTTACCATTAACTATATAACAACTAATATCTTATTTGATTCTATATCTACCAAATCTTTTATATATAAATAATTTTCTAAGGGTGTCTCAATACCACCACAATGATTAGATGTTGAATTATCATTGAAAAATATTAATGGTACGATGATCTCATCTCAAGTATATAATTATTATCCAATTGAAGTTTGTGTGAATGTGCTTCCTATAAATCTCATTATTCTCCCTATGGTTGAATTTGATGTTATCTTATCTAAGGATTGGATTTATCTACAAAAAATACCACATCAATTGATGAGGAAGTTAAGTTATTTTTGATATTCTGAACCAATCTATGATCATCTATCAGTGTGATGATAAATATGAACTTCCAATGGAAATAACATTCATTATATGGGTCTTGATTCCTATAAAGATGGGTATTTATCTTATATGGTTGGAGAGAAACTCAACATTGAAGATATTTCTATTTTATGGGAGTTTTTTTTATGTCTTTACAAAATAGTTTCCTAGTCTTCCACCAAATCATGAAGTTTAATTTCCAATAGAACTCATACCTAGTGCTACACCTATTTCAAAGACTTTATATATAATGTCCCCAATTGAGTTGAAATAATTAAAAAAGAAACTCCAATAGAATCTTGACAATGGATACATTCATCCAAGTGTGTCACCTTGGGGTGCACCTATTCTTTTTTTTAAGAAGAAATATGGATCAATGCGACTCTACATTGATTATCGGTAACTTAACAAGATTTCTATTAAGAAAAGGTATACTCTAACTTGTATTGATGAATTTTTTGATCAACTATGTGGAGCTCAATACTTTCCAAGATTTACCTTCATTTTGGATATCATCAATTGAGTTTCAATAAGGAGGATATACCCAATATATTATTTCGTACAAGGTATGGCCACTATGAATTTATACTGATGTTGTTTGGCCATACTAATACCCCCGCTATCTTCATGGATTTAATAAATAGAGTCTTTTGAGATTACTTTGATCAGTTTTTTCTAGTCTTTATAGATGATATTCTTATATATTCAAATAGAAAGTAAGAGTGTGATGATCACTTGATAATTGTATTGAAAACCCTAATAAAGGATAGGATATATGAAAATTTTACTAAGTGTAAATTTTGGCTACAAAAAGTTTCATTTTTGGATCATATAATCTCAAGAGAGGGTATATCTATGGATCCTTCAAATATAGAAGTTATTGAATATTGGCCCAGACCAACCATAGTGACTGAGATTAATAGTTTTCTTGGTTTGTAAGGATATTATTGATTATTTGTGGAAAATTTCTGATTTATTTCTAATCCAACCACTAAGTTAGCTTGGAAGGGAGTCAAGTTCCTTTAAATAGATGAATTTGAAGAAAAAATCATAAAACTGAAGAGAAGGTTAGTTAGCACACCTGTGTTTACACTGCCCTATAGTATATTAGGGTTTGTGATCTTTAATGATGCATAAAATGAGGTACTAGGATGAATCCTCATGAATAATTATATAGTGATAGCTTATAACTCATGATAATTTAAATTCCATGAGAAAAATTACCTAACTCGTAATTTTAAGTTAATTACGGTAATTTTTTCATTGGAGATATGGAGGCATTATCTTTATAGAGAAAGGTGTGAATATATACCTATCATAAAATTTTAAACTATATTCACTCAAAAAGAGTTGAATATGTTTCTTAGATTATGGTTGGAGCTTATTAAAGATTATGATTGTAATGAACCGACCCGGGTTACCCTCAAACCTGGCACTCGACCTGATCCATCACATACCCAAAGGGAATTATCGGTTCCCATGGGCTAGCGAAAAACACTTGGCCATCAAATAACAAACCAGAGGGGACAATTTCTCCCAACCTAAACAAACACATGGCATATATATACATGAAGAAATAAGGAACAGCAGAAATACCATAAATATATGCCATAACTATAAGAAAGACAGTGGAAAAAAATGAATGTAAAAGTATCCAAAACTCCAAGAGAATAGTCTGACTACAAAGGACCAAAACCAAACAGGTACTCCATGTGATGGTGTGGACAAAATCCCCCCATATCACCACCAGCTACCCAACTTAGCTAACACGAGACCTCACCGCCTCACTGTAGCACCTTACCATTCCCTGCATTGGAAGAAATTCATAGGTCTGCACACCACAAAATAGGTGCATAGGGTGTGATCTAACAGGATCAATAATATCCCACCTAGGTGTTCTATAAAAAGTCAATGTATAACAATTCATATATGGTCATTTTAAATAAAACATGGCATGATAAGAAGTAAAGCATCTTTATAGAAAACATGATAAAAATTTCCCGTTTATCATAGTTCAAAAACAAAAGAAGGTATATCAATTTCAAAGAACAATTTTCATACCATTATTTCACAAGCATAGATATGCATATCAAGGCTAAAACAAAAATCCAAGCAATAAAAAAAGCATGGGTATTAGCACTAAGGATCACTATAGGTCATACTAGCAGACTACTCATACCATAATCAATCAAGTGTGCAATTTGGTTCCTAGAACATGGGCCTGAGAAGTAGAGGAATACCCCATGAGTAACCCCCCCCCCCCCCCACAACAATGTCAATATTAGTCCCATGTAACAACAAGACTAGGAAATATAGGAAATTTCAATGTGAAAATCTCCCTATAATTACAAAATGCTAACCGATAAGCAACCTGGTCGAATTGGTCAGTGACCTCAAATGGTCCAACATATCTCAGAGCCAACTTTACCTATTTTCCAAGCCGATGCTGACCCAACTGAGGAGAAAATTTCTAGAAAACCCAGTCACTAACGGAAAATTCTAGAGTACACCATCACCGATCCTTATATGATTTCTGTCGACACTATGCTATAACCAGGCGTCGATGTACATTCTGAATCTTTACAGACATTTCTTGAACCAAACTTGGTCCTACTAAAGATACTTCACCTACCTCAACCCAATAAAGAGGTGATATTCACGGGATACTATAAAAATCCTCAAAGGGATCCATTCTCATCGATGACTAATAATTGTTGTTATAAACAAAATCAACTAGTCCCAAATGGCTATCTCATGATCCACTGAAATCTAAGACATAGTCATGAAGCATATCCTCTATGATTTGAATTACTCACTCCATATGACCATCTATTTGTGGTTGGTAAGTCGTGCTCAACTTGACATGAGTTCTCATTACCTCTTGGAGACTCTTCTAGAACATCAAGGTAAACCTAGGATCCCTATCCGAAATAATGGTAGAATGAATCTCATGTAACCACAAAATCTCCTACACATACAGCTTACCCAAATCTTCAACCTTAGTGGTATCATTGATTGGAATGAAATGAGAAAACTTCGTCAACCGATCAATAACTACCCAGATAGTATTTCTTCCTCGGGGATTCCATGGTAATCCAACAAAAAAATCCATTTATACCTCATCTCATTTTCATACTAGCATCGGGAGAGGCTGAAGAAAATCAGGGGGTTTCAAGTGCTCTACCTTTATCTGTAGGCAGGTGTAACAATGGGACACATAATCTACAATGTCACGCTTCATACCTAACCACTAGAATCATCATCTCATGTCATAATACATCTTTGTAGTGCCTGGATGAATGCACCATGAAGATATTTGACAATTAAACAAGACTAAACTCCTCGCATATTCTAGGATTAAAACCCGCTACCTAAATTGGAGTATACCATATGAAGAGAGAGACCAACCAGAAACAGTCTCCCCACCAGAAAGGTTTTCTTGAATTTTACTAAACTCATCATCCTACTAATAACTCTGAAAAATAAACTCTATGAGATATATTGATAACTAAACATTGGTCAAAACCATACCTAAAATTTCCTTCTAAGAATATAGCTGTAACTAAGTGAAAATACCCATAAGGTTCTACTCCTCCTTCAATTCTAGAATATCCTGTGACGGTACTTTCTTGATAAGAGAATACGAAATGATATTTCCCTTCCACAGGGTGTAGGCGATATCAAATTCAAATGTTTTAATATATTATACCCATCGTCTCTTCCTAAGATTTAAGTATTTCTGAGAAAATATATAACTCAAACTCTTAATATCAAAGAAGACCATGAACATATCCCCAAAAAGATAGCGTCGCCAACATTTAAGTGCATGCATAACTGCATAAAGATTTAAATCATGAGTGGGGTAATTATTCTCATGTGGCCAAAGCTAACAAGAGTCGTAAGATACCACATGGTCATCCTGCATAAGAGCGCATCCCAAACCAGCACCATAAGCATCAAAAAATACCACATACCCCTTACCGGGATCAGGTAATATCATAATATGAGCTGATGTTAGAATTCATTTCAGTTCATCAAAAGAAGACTGACACTTTTCATCCCATGTGAATTTCATAGATTTCTTAGTAAGATTATTCAAAGCTGATTCCATCTTAGATAAATCCTTAAAAAAACCTTGGTAGTATTTATAAAGACCAAGTAAGTTCTGTATCTCAAAGAAATTATGTGGTTCCTTCTAGTACAAGACATCCTTCACCTTCTCAGGATCAACTAATAAGCCATGTTCAGAAATATTTTACCCTAATAACTTCACTTCTTGAATCCAGAAATTACATTTCAAAAGTTTTCCATACAAATGATGACTTCTCAAAATTTCTAAAACCAAACTCAGATGGTGCTTGTGCTCACGCTCGGATTTTTAATAAACCAAAATATCATCCACAAACACTAGCACAAAAGTGTCAAGATATTAATGGAATATCTGATTCATAAAATACATAAAAACTATAGGATCATTAGTTAGACCAAAAGGCATCACAAGATATTATTAATGGCCATACCTACTCCTAAAAAATATATTTGGTATATATGACTCACGAACATTGATCTGATGATAACCAGACTGAAGATCAATATTTTAAATCCACTTTACCCCCTTTAACTGATCAAAAAAATCATCCACATGAGGCCAAGGATATTTTTTCTTAACTGTTACCTGGTTGAACTTTTTATAGTCCACACACAATTGAAGTGAACCATCTTACTTCTTGGAAAATAGCATAGGGGGTTCCCAAGGTGAAACATCAGGTTGAATGAAACCTTTTTTCAATAGGTCATCCAACTGAATCTTAAGCTATTTAAGTTCCACTGGTTCCATACAATAAAAAGGTATTGATACTGGTTGCGTACCTGGAACCAGGTCAATCGTAAACTCTACCTCTATCTCTAGAGGAATACTAGATAATTCATCTAGGAAAATTTTAAAAAAGTCTCAAACAATAATGGGAAGATCAATAATAGAAGAAAATCCATCAGGCTCAATCAAAATAGCAGATAACAAACTCCAAAGTTCTGGGTGGGAAGGTCTTACACGACCAGACCTCGAGTCCCACTCCCCTGAAACACATGAGAGCTCCCATCAGTAGAAAGAAACTAAACACACTAATGATAGTAATAAACCTCATCTTGATGAGTAAAAATCCAATCCATAGCGATGATGACGTCAAACAGATCAAGATCAAGAATGAAAAAATCCCAGACCAACTCCACATCATCTATCATTAAAGAACAAGAAGGGAAATGAAACCCAAGAACTTTCCTCTTACCAAGAGGTACCCCTAACTCCATTATAAATGACATAAGTTCCATTTAAATTTTAATAATAACAACAAATTGTGCAGTTATAAACGAGTGGGAGGCAACAGTATCAAATAAAGCAATTACTATAGAATATACAATAAGGATAATACCTCTCACTATTGTCATAATTGCATCAACTTCTACTGGAGACTCATCTAATATGTAAAATTACTTCAATCCTGAGACCTATGGATGGATACCTATAGTCTTTGAAGCTTCTGACTGCACCATAGTAGCCTTTGAATCATACAAACCCTGACCATAACTAGGCATAGTCATATCCTGTCAGAAGCATTGTAAGTGACCAACACATCCATAGTCGTTGCACATATTCACAGGCATAGGAAAATAACATCTTGGGTATCTGACCTTACCACACTAATATCAATTCATAGGCACACTGATAGTTGTGGAAGACAGTGTAGAGGAGGCTCACTATAGAGACCCACCTCCACCATTTCTGTGATGATCCTTCCACTTCCTCTTCTTCTCATAAACGCCACTGAAACTGCCACTAGATAGAAGAGAAGGGGTGGGAAAACCAACCTTTACCTCCATATCCATCTCTTAAATCATATCTCTATTTACCATCTCCACCTAGGTAGAATGTTTGAACATAAATACATGTGATTTGATATCTGATTGTAAACCCTACAGGTACTTCTGATCCTTAAGCCAGTCATTCTTCACCATGTCCAGAGCAAAATAGACAAACTCAACAAATCGATTGGTGTATTCCAACACCGAACACTCTCCCTATTGAAAATATAGAAACTCCAGATATTTTTCTAACATAAGGGACTCTGGGAAAAGTTGTTGGAAGAATAGGGTTTTGAAACTCTTCCAATCTAAGTCCACGTGTCTATCTGCCTGGAACATAGACTCCCAACATCGCTTACCAGATCCCTTGAGCCTGAACACTACACACGTTACCTTGATATTCTATGGTGTTTCTAGAAATTAAATGATTTGATTGATCCTATCCATCCAATCTTCCACCTCTTGAGGCTCATTCGTTCCTTTAAAGGATGGTGGCTTCTCATGAAAGAATTCCTGTGATCGATCTCTCTCCCCTCCAACTCCTGGTTGTACCTAAAAAATGTGTTCCCAACTCATGGTATATCCTAATAAACAATAATAATTTCTAGTATGATAGTAATGATGAGATTTTGATATATTGTAAGATTCCCTTGAGGAGCATCAGCTGCACCCTCCTGAGGAACCTGTGGAAGATGTATCGGAGGCATATTATTGCACACTAAAACATAAAAATGATCAAACAACAGAACAAATCTTAGTTCAAACCAGAAAACCCATAAGCATAAACTGAGATTTAAAACAAAACCTAGCACTAGAGACACATATCCCAACATCCAATGGAAACTTGAGTCTCATCATGACAAGAGATGTCTAGGTACTTATCACAACATACCTTTCAAGTCCCAACAATCCTATCTATAGTCTAATAGACATCCCAAGACAAGGAATCTTGGGTAAAGACCTACCTTTGATACCAAATTATAATGAACTGACTCAGGTTTCCCTTAAACCTGGCACCTGACCCAATTCATCACATATCCAAAGGGCATTCTTGATCCCCATGGGCTGGCAAAAATCACCCAGGCATCAAACAAAAAACCATAGGGAATAACTTCTACCAACATAAACAAACACATGGAATATATATACATGAAACAAGAAGGAATAGCGGAAAACCCATAAATATATTTCATAACTATAAGAAATATAGAGGAAAAAAATGACTGTAAAGGTAAAAAAACTCTAATAGACAATTCCAACTACAAATGACCAAAACTAAATAGCTACTCCATGCGATGGTGTGAACAAACTCCCACTATCTCACCACCATCCACCCAACTCAACTAACACAAGACCTCATCGCCTCACTGTGGCGCCTTTCCTTTCCCTACATTGGAATACATACATAGGTATCCACACCACCAAAGAGGTGTGCAGGGTGTGAGCTAATAGGATCAATAGGATACCACCCAGGTGTTTTATAAAAGTCTCTGTATAACAATTACTTTATGCTCATTTTAAATAAAACATGGCATGATAAGTAGTAAAGAAGTTTTATAAAAAACATGGTAAACATTTCCCTTTATCACAGTTCTAAAACAGAAACAGGTATATCAATTTCATAGCACATTTTCCATGTCATTATTTCACAATCTTAAACATTCATATCAAGGATAAAAGAGAAATCCATGTAATAAAAAACAGAAGCACAGGTATCAGCACCAAGGATCGCTATAGATCAGACTAGAATACTACTCCTACCACAATCTATCAAGTGCACAGTCTGGTTCCTAGAACATGGGCCTAGGAATTAGAGTAATACTCCATGAGTAAACCCCCCCATCCCCCAATAATATCAATATCAGTCCCCTAGAACAATGGGCCTAGGAAACAGAGGAAATCCCCATGAGAAAACCTCCCAATAATCACAAAACATGGATGATGGCCTCAAGATAAACCTCCCACCTAAGTACCTAAGGTAACCCATGTGCTCTTTTTCACAATTCATTCCAATTATTTGTAAATCATTTCAAAACCATTTCATAAATCCATTTCATTGCTTTAAAAATACCCATTTTTTCATTTATCAAAAAACAGGGGGAAGACATTTTCATTTTAAAACTCTTTGAAACACACACAAAACAATCATACCAATTCTATGTATAAATCAGTTTATAAAGAAAGAATAGTAATTTTCATTAACATAGTCTAGAGATGAAACCCCCTACCTCAAAACTTAGGTCAAACATGCCTACAATGGGATTATTTTTTATGCTTTTCCACTAGGGTTGTGCACTGTCTGTGGGGACGTGCATCTGTCTACCCCAAATTCCCACTTTCTAAAGGTGGGTGATATCCATAAATTCTTCAGCGATGTGTGCTCCTTGATCTAAATGGGATGATGGGATTTTGGTTTCTCCTTCTTTGGATTCCTCCTCAGAACTCGTCACTTATTCCAAGTCTTCCTCATAGATTAATACATTTTTTGTGAAACTCTTCCTAGTGCCATCTTTTTGTGGATGCTGGTTAATTATGTTGCTTCTATTAAGACATTCCAAGAGGTTCAAGTCAGGGTAGCAACCTTCGGTCATAAGAGTAGTCATGTTGGGCATCACTGGAATGTCTGGACGTTGAAACACTGGTACACCTAGATTTTCCCTTATGATAGGGTTTCTTTAGGGCATGGATTCCAGTGGCATCCCATGTTGAATGTGGGGAATTATATGCCAGAGGCATGTCTCTAAGGTTTTCCTTGGATTACCATGTTTAACATGGGGTATTCCATGAGTTTAACATCTAGTGGATATATATCATACTGATCGGAACATTGATGGGAGTGGACCAGATAGGTACATCCCTAAGAGGGGACACTTATAAAGTTTACCAGATTGATAGGTTGGAACACCCAATAAGGACATACCTGGGATGGTGTTCCCCAAAAAGGGAAAGTTTTCACACTGTGAAGGCTAATTTGGACACCACAAATGGTGGATTAGAGAGGAGGATGGGCCCATACAAAGGGGACACTAAGGTTTACCATTGGCTGGGATTGAACCTCAAAGAGGCTTCCTACATACCCTATTTAGAAGGCAGGGATCAAAATCCACATATTTCAAATGGGTGAGGCATGAAATTGGGGTGTACACAAAGGAAAAATACCTAAAGATATGTTGGGTCTTATGCATGGTTAGCAGCCCGAGTGGTGAAAAGAGAGATGAGATGAATGGGGCTTACACTTGGTTAGATTCCCGTATGGATGGCATGATTCCACCGGGAAGTGATGGCCCGGGTAAAATCAGGATGGATATAGATGAAGTTTATAAGGGTGAAATGAATGGGGATGGAACCAAGAACTGATGTGAAGGTGGATTTGTTGGAATTTAACCTCAAATAGGTTTCCTACGTATCCCCGTGGCAGGGAATCAAATTCCACATAGTTAAGGATAGGGCATAGAATCAAGGTGTACACAAAGGACAACAACCCGAAGACATGTTGGGGCTTATACATGGTCAGAAGATCATCGTAAGAGGGACACTCTTAGTTGGATGAGTATGGATTGAGTGTGGGTTTTATTCATGTTTAGATGCCTAGGAAAATGGGACATGTAGTTTGGGTGTACATAAAGGAAAACTACCTGAATAGGGGGATCGAAACACCTCAGGAAGGTAGATCCGAGTGATGTTTCCCAAAAAGGGAAGACATCACATTAGAAGGGTACATCCCTAGGAGGGAGCACCCGAGTTTACCATTGGTTGGGTTTGAAACTTGAAGAGTCTTCCTATGTACCCAAAAGGGATCAAAACCCACATAGTTCAGGGAACATGTAGTTTAACATCCTATGAGATGAGGGTTAACCAATGTAAAATAGTCGAGACAGACAGATTGTGAGGAATAAGGGGATTGAACCTCAGATAGGCTTCCTACATACCCTGCTTAGAAGGCAGAGATCAAAGTCCATGTAGTTCAGTAGAGAGTGGTATGGGGCTTACGCATGGTGAGCGGCCCAAGGACTGGTCTGACACCACTAAAGTGCAGACCAAGGGTGTGGGTCCCAGAAAAGGGGACACCGAGGTTTACCAATTCTTTGAGTTGAAACTCTAAGAGGCTTCTCATATACTCTGTTTAGAAGGTAGGGATCAAAACCCACATAGATCAAAAGCATATAGTTTAATATCCTGCAGGGTGAAAGGGGAATACAGTTTAACATCATGCAGGGTGAGGGTAAACCGACGTGAAGTGGTTGGGATTGATGGGTGATGGGATTGAACCTCAGGTGGGCTTCCTACATATCCCCATGGTGGGGAATCAAAGTCCACATATTTCAATAGAGATGAGAGTGGGGCTTACACACTAAGGTGTCCCAAAGAGAATATCATGGTCGGTACTTACTCTAAGCCCATGTGAGTCATTCTCGGTGTGAGAAACATGAGGGAGAAATAGACCTGGCGATCATGTCATGAAAGATGCATCAGCGAAGAGTGGATCAGGGATTATGCGTGGTTAGTGGCCCAAAGAGGAAATAGGGTCTTATGCATGGTTGGTGGCCTAGGGAAATAAATATTGGGATTTATTCTAGGAGGGGTCCCAATGTGAGAGGAGTGCGTCTAGATGTATGAGGAGGATATGGACAACATACATAAATCACCCTATCAAGGTAGATAGAGGATTATTTAGGGGCTGCTCGAAGCACACATGGTGAAAAAGAATAATGTGATAGAGAGAGCGAGAGGGAAATGTTTCTCATCCTTCATCGACTCATCCTGGGCTAGCCACACACACAGTGATCATAGTTTAACATCGTGTGTTGAGGATGAATGTGCTTGGTAGTTTAACATCTTGTAGCTCGGAAGATGAGGATTCCCTCCTCACCCCTATGACTTACATAACTGGCATGCTTTAACCCTTGGTGAAGGTAAGGCACCAATAATGTCATAGATTAACAGGGTTGGAGAGTGATCCATTGAGGGGGCCATGTTAGCATAGCTATGTGAAGAATAAATATCTATTAGAGTTACTATGTGAAGAATCATTATGTAGGAAAAAACAACACGAAACGACACTCAGGGGACTAGGAAATCACTGTGTGCAAGCCTGGAGGTCTGTATGAAGGAAGTGCACACAAGATAGGGGTGTTGCGTGCAAGAGGGGTTCCGACATGGTGTTGTAGGGTAAGGATGAAACATGGAACACATAAGAAGAGGTGTGTGCAATATTTATGGCTTACGCGCAAGATGAGGGGTTGCGCCCAAGATGGAAGCATGCATGCAATATGGGATCTACACAAGGAAAAACTTGCATGAAAGAAAAATATTTTTCACACAAGTGCCTTATAGTAAAATGAAATGGGTGAGGTTCAAGCCCTAGTGGGCCCACCCGAAGGAGGACCCCTGAGAGACCTATCACGCAAGATCTTGTACCTTGAGGCCATGTCTTTTGCACGGTCGTGAAAGGAGTCATATTTCAGACATGGGATAAATGGTTCATCTTCCAGAATGGTACCCCAAAGTGAGGGGATACACTTCTATATATATGAAAAAACTTTAGTGGTGGCACGCAAGGAGGCATGTGCACAAGTGGTGTTTGATGTCACATTTTGTGCGGAAGATCTAGCACGTGGTTCATTTTCTTGCGTGCTTCCCTAGATTATTTAGCCCCTCTGACTTGGTCATTCTTTGGAAGTTCATTGAGGAATAATCCATTTGATTTCACATTGGTCGTGCAAGTTCCTACAAACAGATTTCTATTTTTCATGCTGGCCTCATATCTTGCACACACCTCTCTTGGGTGTCTCGGGATTGTACGCTAATTCAAAATATGCCTTCAGTTTTCTCAAAAAAGTCCCATGCATGGTCTTAACAAAAATTCAATGTGAAAAAATTCCCCCCTTGGAATATGAGCTAAAAGGGAACCGTAAGGTTTGGTTCCAAGGGCAATGTTGAAGAGAATATCACATTTTAGGTGGTGTGTGCAAGAAATCCAATTTAGCACGCAAAAACCTTATGCGTGCACGCAAGGGTTAGCCTGTACCTATAAATACATGGGGGAAAATATACATACTTTTACTTTACCATGTGATAATTGGTTATGCCCTCATGCATGAAAGATCGTATGTTCTGTGTGAAAGATATTGAATTCAGTAAGTGCCTTGCGCGTAGCTGCATGTTCTTTCGCGCTACTTCTAAATCTTTTGTGCACCTGACTTAGCTGAATTTTTTTTGGATAACAACCATCTTGAACATATTTGTTTGCCTTACGCACTAAAACCCCATTCTTTCACGCAAGACCCTTTTTCAATTCTGAGGTCCAATAGAAATGGCTGCTGAACAGACCGACACAGAGAGGGAAGCTGTTGTTGCTGCACGGAGGACCCAGATGATCACAAACCCTCAGATTCTTCATGAGAGAAGAGTAATTTCCGATTATAAAATTCTATTTGGTATGCTGAAATAGGCCCAAAAAGATTATGTTCTGAGAAAAAATCTCCCGCTATGGAACTTCGACATCCTGGAGGAGTTTCTAATGCCAGGCTTTGAGACTGATGCACCACGGTCATGGGTGACACGTGAGTATATCCTTCCATGGTACAACATCACGAACAATGGTAACCCAACTAGGGAAACTCATAACATGGTTTTTTATATCCTAAATCTGAAAACCATAACTATTATGGGGAGCGATCCAACTCTTGAGGAATCTCCATCCCACTAAGAAAGCACTTTCAGGAGCAGTATCACTGATGAGAAAAAAGGTTGGCAGGAATGGGAATTTATGTCTGGGGGAAACATTATGAGTGAATGGGAATGGGCATACTAGGTATTAAAGACATGTGAGGAGTTTGTGGTGGAGATATATTCTATCATGATTTTTGAAGCTGTGTGGACATCGTAGTTCCATTTTTAAAGTTAGAAAGATCTGGTGCCGAAGTTGTTCAGTCAGTGGTCTCCCGACACAAATAATTTTTATCTCCACCATGGGGAGGTTAGAATTATTCTTTGGGAAATCCATTTCATTGGGGAAATTACCCTATAAGGATACCATTATGAAGAGTTCCTTCCAATGGAGAACGTATGGGGAGACAGAACACGCACCCCTATTCTGACATGGAATCTGTTGAAGCTGGCCAAGGAGAAGCTGAAAATAAAATACATCCTAAAGGAAATATCCCACATTGGATGGTTTAGTTTGTTTATGACATAGGAAGAGGTAGTGAAGATGCCAGGTCAAGGGAAGAAATGCTCGAACATGACCTAGAGGGGCAAGGCGGGATCATACTGGATGGTCCTAGAGGCAGGCGAGTACCAATCATGGGGCTTCAGCATAAATGAAAGTAGGGATCCGAATGTAAAATATGATGGATTTATTACCGTATTTCCTGAGTGGTTGGATACTGTCGGTATGGGATACAAGGATAGGAGTATGTCTAATGAAATTGGTGATGGATGGGATCACGGCGTCCAAGAACAAGGTCAATCTGGGGGTGCCTATGTTGGACAGGTTGTACATCATTCTAGGGTGCATCTTAAGAGGGAGTAAGCCCATGAGAATATGCAGACCATTCCAGATTCTTTATGGTTGGGTTGCAGCTCACTGCAGTGGGTATGACTTTATGAATACCATATTTCCACCAGGTGACGGTTTTTGATCTCCCTTACTAAATATTATTGGAATTTGACCACTGATGCTTAAAGATGAAAGGATAAAGCTCAAGATCAGAAAACATGAAAATTTCAACTTTAAACCATTTTAAAACCCAGTTTTCCAGATGGTGGATGATGGGAGAGGCCCACTAGAGTAGAGGGAATATCTATAAAGTATCAGGGGTGGAATACTAGTAGCCCATATTAATGGGAAAATCTTTTGCAAACCCTACATTCCATCTAGGTTTTCCAGACAGTTCAGATGCATGTAGTGGGTGCCAAAAAAAGAATATACACAGGTTCAGGAGGAGCACCAGCCCTACATCCTTCAACAACTATGGCTAATGTTCATAACTTTTGGCTTTGGTGAAGTCATTACCTTTCCCCCCATTGATATTAATGTCGGCCTATCAACATAGTATGTCGACCACTGGATAGTTGTGTATCCATAAGCAATTTTGTGGTGACGTGTTCGACGGATCAAGGAAACAAGTATGGAGCCTGGACAAAGAGAGTGTATATGAAGCGCTAATAGGGAAGAAAGACTAGAGGAGATCCAGGAATCTAGGTCGGAATAAGATGGAACCTCTATGGTAGGAGAGTTTCAAAGTACAGTCGTGCCTCTGCCTTCTAAAGAGTGATGGTCCCATAGTTGACCTCATGAACCAGCTGGGGAACTTCCTAGAAAGTGGTTGAGATACCTCATGCATCCAACTGTTGATGCCATTTTCCCATCCTTACGGTCGTCTTAGAGGATTCTATGAAAAATTCTAAGTCCGAAAACCCTGTGGCAGAAATTAGTGCACACTAGAATCAACCTGCTGGATCTGGGGCGTATTTAGGTGGTGGATAGGGTGGACTTTCATCATCAGTGTGAATATTTGATAGTTATGGATGTTTATGAATGCCAGTGGGCGGTATGAAGAACTACATATCCTAGTTAAAGTGATGCTCGATCACGAGCATGATCCTGAGAAAATACCACCCAAGGATGATGATGATGAAGATGAAGAAGAATAAGATGATGATGATGATGATGATGATGATGATGATGAGTATGATGATGATGATGATTATTATGTTGATGATGATGAAGAGGGAGAAGAGGAAGCTAGAAGTGAGGGACCTGGAAGTGAGGGACCTCATAGTATAGTGTCCCTCCAAGTAATCTCATGTGAGAGTGGCGAAATTGTAGGCTCTAATGTGGAACTAGTCGAAAAACTAGAGGTGATTCTCAAATCTTATCTCTATGGGTATTTCTCTTTTCATAATTAGAATCCACTGACCAAACTTTTCCCTATTTGGGAACACATCGATAATGATATCCAGGAAGTTCCCCCTGCAGGGGATGAAAATGTATCAATGGACGTGGAAGGATGTCCCCATAAATCTTCACCTGGAACCAAATAGGGTGGAGGGTCGACCACGGATATGGTGGGAAAAGGACCAATCATGATTGAAGTGGTCAGAAAAAATCCAATAAGAGGGGCTGAAATGGTGAACTCAGAGTCTTAGGCTATTCCTATAATTTAGAAGGATCTAGTGCCAATCATTGAATTAACAATCATTGAGGGATCTCTCGTGGTGGCAGCTCCTGTCGTGACTTAAGAACTGGATACCACTATGCTTGGATCTTGTAAGTTTATACCTTTTTTGGATCACGTATTTATTGGGGAACTTGGCTGACTAAGGTATCCATTCCCAATGTAGTGATCGCAAATTGGAGGCTCAACAAACTATTGAGTCTGAAACATCTGTGGGAGCTCTACTAGTGATTTCACCAGTCTATGAAGAACCAACCATTCAAACTTGTCTATACCTAGAACCCAATGAGAAAGAAGTTGCAATCATAGGTGATGCTACTTCTAGGGTTGAGCTCCAGGCTAGCAGGGGAGAGGTTTCAAAATAAGAAAGGATGCTAGAAGAGGACCCTGCCACTAAACTCCTAGCTATTTTTCTTGAGTACAGACCTATAGATCTTGAGCAGATGGATGACTCTGATCCTGACATATCCAATGAGATTCATATGACACAACGCAAGGCATAGAAGTGCATCGTATGCTTCCTCAATCAATAAAAGGAAGAATGGTTGAGTCGGATGAGGTCACTTTGCACATGGCTACGCTTTCTATGTGTTGGACGGGTGGGTACTCACCATATTCATATAATAATACATTATTATATGGTTGATAATATGAAATATAGTAGCCAATGCTTCGATATTTCCTAGTGTCGGAAGAAATCAGAGAATATCCAGAAGATTCTTAAGGCTGACCAGGAAATCTGACGCCTTGAAGAGTAGGAAAATAAACGAGCTGTATTTATTGAAAGCCAATCCATGCTCATTTAACGGTTGAAAGCCCAAATGGTGAATGACTAAGAGCAAGAAGCGCAGGAAAGACATAAAATGGTTGAATTCCAAGCCGAGTGGGAGCGGAAGTGGGTTAGAGACAACAAGTTTTTCTCCATGACTACTGATGAATAAAAGTATCTTAGAGAGCGGGAAGGAATTATATAGGCTATATGCTATAAAGTGGTAGGATTGAGGTATTCCATTGAGAGGGTTGATCCATAAGGTTCATGTTTTGGAAAAACTCATGAAACATTTTTTATTCCTTATTTACTCATCCTGAACTGCGTGCATGGACTTACTACTTTATTTCTTGTTGTAATTAGTGCATCTCGATCATAACTATGGACTAATTAGTGATTAATCCCTAATGTCATGTGGGTTATACCCGGTGTGAGAAACAAGGGAAGACTACATAATCATCCATTTTGTGTATGAGAGTGCCAACTATTCATTGAATATTTGGGGGTATTCCATTGTTAACTAACCGCCCAAAAATATTTGGGTTGATGGAGAGACCACAACTGGAGGATAGGGTTCCCAGAACATCCAACTTGCCTTTCCCAACATGCTCTAGTGCCCGAATGGGGTAACGCCTAAGGAGTTAGAGTTAGTCCAAATAAAGGGGAATGATAAATGTGAATCACGACACCCAAAATCCAGAACATAGTGATGGTGGTGGGATGATATCAGATAGCTATTAACCTTATTCAAAATGAAACATCTATATTATATTCCTGAGATGGGGACAAACAAACAAGGGCCAACTGCGGACCGTATTCAGAAACACGGGGCCTAACTCAAAATTTTTGTCCAATATCTTCTAGAACATTGGTCCATAATGGTAAGTGATCCATAAGGTCAAGCATCCATACCATCGGGGGGTTCCTTCAGATGTGGAGGAGGGAGAGGATCCAAAATAAAGGGTGTGAAAAGCATGGAATTGGAGTGATGAGTTATTTGAATGAAGTATATAACTCTTGAAACTATGCCATCGACAAAAGAAGATTGGGTGGGTGTGTCATCCTAAATCAAGATCAAACCCATTTCCATATGGGACCTCTCTGGTGAGGACCTATAATACCTTGAAGTTTTGCATCATGAAAATGAGGATGATAGACACAAAATTTTAGTGTCTTAAGGTGAGGATGATGGGAACCCTTAAGGAGGAATGTGCGGTGTGGTACATAACCCGATGTGAATGGGGGAAAAATAAGTCCACACCACATCACGTGTTCCTGAAGGGGGACATGGCCAAGAGTCTAGAAAGATGAAAGGGGTTGTGACTGAACCATAGACAAAGAGTCTAGGTGTCACTATGTATCCCATAAGAATGGGAATCAATCCACATGTAGTTCTTGAATACGGTATAATAGATGTCCAATACCAAAATGAGTGATACCCTATCAAGTGGGTAAAATCATAGTTATTATGTAGTTTAATGTCATGCGAACTAGGACACTGGAAGTCTTAGTTTAAAGGTCATATAATTCGGACCATGTGGGGAGGAGAGGTGAAGTAGCATCACGAGGTGACCAAATGTGAATGAGGAAAAAGAAATTCCACACAAAACCACACCTTTCTAAAGAAGGAAACATATACCAAGAAGGGGTGAACAATTTCATGACTCTACGGCTGGACCTGTAGGTAAAATAACTGAGCATCACTATGTATCTCACAAGGCTGGTAATCAAGAAACATGCAGTTCTATAATTTGGCATGGCAGAGGGCCAGTGCCAGAGGGGAAACGTCTTCTTGAATGAAGATGTCATAGGGATGGGTAATTTATCAGTACATAGACTGGATATAAAAGTCGTAGTTTAACATCATAAAATAAGGATATAAGAGATCATAGTTTATGGTCATAGAGATCAGACCATAGGGTGGGACTTCTAAGGGGGCACAAACCTTAACCAGATCCCTAAGCTCGTGTGAGATATGCTCAGTGTGGGAAACAAGGGTGGAAAATATTTTTACAATGCATGGAAGTACATGGTGGGGAAATATAGGGGAAGAGTCAAGGATGAACCCACAACACTGGTCCATCCTCTCAATGTGAAAAGGTGTGTGTAGGGATAACATTGAGGGTGTCAAAGATCCGTCTGAACATAATGAAATGGAAAGGGATGTGAATCACGAAGCCAATATTTAGGGAATAATAGATTTGGTGTAACAATGGAGGATAACTATTGACCATATTCGAAGAATAGTATCCATATTGTGTGACTTGGGATGGGAAAAACAAGTGAGGGTCGAACACTGACCATATTTGTGAAGAGGTACTTGTTTCAAATGTCATTCAAGATATTCCGGGATGTTGGCCCAAAATGGTAGGTGAGCCATAAGGCTGAGCATCCATACAACTCAGGGGTCCTTTTAGATGTGGGGGATGATGGATACCCAAGAAAAGGGATGCATGAATCATGGAAATGGAATGAGAGAATGTACATACATAGTTCAACACTCTAGGTTATAAACCACAATTAATCTAAGAATGTTTATGAGGCCGGATAGAGGTTTAAGGGCTCAACTCGGGGTAGAAGACTTGAAGAGGCGAGTAGAAGAAAGGGGTAAAATGGGTTGGTCAACCCAGGGTTAGACCTGAGACGAAATGTTGAGGCATTACTATATATCCTTTGAGGGTAGGAATCAAGCCATACATAGTTCTTGAATTCCATGTAGTTTAACATCATGTGGTAAGGACATAGATAAAAGGCATGTCTCAAAAGGGGAATGAGTATGGCATGGAAAAAATAGCCTGACATGAATAAGAAAAAAGAATCCCCATACCACACCACACACTCCCAAGAGGAGACTCGGGCCAAGGGGGAATAATAAGGGAATTTTGGCAATGTTTTGTTTAGTTTAATTTCATGTGGTAAGAATGTAGATGAAAGGGGAAATCCCATAGTGCGGGAGTACATGGTGCGACTATTATAGACCCAACATGAATGGGGATGAAAGTCCACACCATACCAAATGAATCCCTCAAAGAGAAATTAAACCCAAGGGAGGAAACCAAAGAGATGGATAGGTTTGGTGGGATGGACCCAAAGACAAAACTTCTGGGCATTCCTACGTATCCCATAAGGATGGGAATCAAGCCACACGTAATTCTATAATTCTGTGCAGTTTAACATCATATAGTAAGGATGAGAGAGGGGAGATCCCTGAAGGGGGACACGTGACATGGTATTTGTAAGTCCAATTTGAATAAGGACAAATAATTCCACACCACGCTACATGCTCCCATGATAATTAGGCCAAGAGGCCATAAAGAAGGCAGAATCTGTGGTACCTGGGGCTGGACCCGAAGACGAAATGTTCGGGAATTCCTACATATCCCATAAGTATGGGAATCAAGTCACGTTTAGTTCTGTAATTCCATAAATTTTACCATCATGTGGTAAGGCTGAGGGGGATATTAGTTTAAGGTCATAGATCTCAGACCGTAGATACCTAGTTAAATGTCGTGTGCATGTGAAAGAAGGGAAAAAAGGGTGAATCACTATGCCTGATATTTGGGAGACCATGGGGATGGTGATAATGATAGAGGATAAATACTGACCATATTCAAAATATAGTATTAGTATCATGTGTCTTGTAATGAGAACCAATAATTGAGCATTGATCATTGACCATATTTGCAATGCGGGACTTATATCAAATTTTCATTCGAGATCCTCCGAGACGTTGGCCCAAAATGGTAGGAAATTCATAAGTGGAATGCGAAAAAGCTGCTAGGGGGCCCTTAATGATGTTAAATATGATGAAGACCCAAATTAAGGGACACGTGAAGCATGGAGGTACCCATGCAGTTTAATGTCTTGCAGCAAGGACGAGAGAGATCTTAGTTTAAAGTCGTAGAGCTCAGACCATGAGGTATGTTAACCGCTTGTAGTTTATCGTCATGTAAGATAAAAGGGATCATAGTTTAAGGTTATAGAGCTTGGAACATTTTTTGTATTCATTGTTTACATTTTATCATCATGCACGATGAAAGGACTTCTCATGAAAAGTACTGCTTGAGGAATTTGGCATTGGTGGGAGGGTGGTTGCGCCCAAATTTACCCTACTAGTAAAAGCGGTCATTGAAGTACAAGTAGGGATCAAATCCACAGGGACTGAATAAGTAACCTTGAGACGCTATGATTTGGTGCGGGATGGGCTTTGAAGTAGCCAACTTTGGGTTCGATTTTGGATGGTTTAAATAACACTAAGAAACCTACGTGAATTCAATTTAATGAAAATGGGTTGATCTAGGATTATTCTCAGGGTGGATTGAATGAATTTTACTTCTTTAAACAATTTTGGTTTTATTAATTCTTGATGAATCCATTCTTCAAAAATAACACTACCTTCATCATTTTCTGGTTTGGTGCTTACTAAACACAATTACTAATCCCTTATACACTTAGAGAACCAAATCCATGATCTCTCTGAGGTATATGGTCATTTAGTAATTGAATTTATTTTTCTCAAACACAGTAAAGATGAAGAGTAGAAATAACTGAAGAATGGATGTCTTAAATTAATTATCCAATTAACAACAATTCGTTCATAAAATAACATTCAATCCAGCCTTTGCATCCTCCTAAGATCAACCCATTAAGGGTTTAGCCCTCCATTGATGGTATAATCTCAATGGTGGGCGGAAGATGGCTAACAAGAATTGGATTTAAGAAATTAAAACCAAGGAAATAACAAGCACTCCTCCGTGTGTGTGAATGAAATTCACACCTATGTGTGAACTAATTCACAACAACACAGAGATATCACTGTGCTTTGTGATTATAAAGTTTTAATAAATGAAATGGAAAATATAGAAGATAAATAAGTTGATTAAGAACATAAAGATACAAAAAAGAAACTTACATGGAAATGGAAAACATTACAAAAGAAATTTGGAAGCATAACCTTACAATGAAACAAGCAACAAAAGATGATATGCAAAAAATATCCACCCCTATTCCCTTCACCAATAGCTCCTTATATAGGCATATTAGGAGCCTTATTTCCATCCCCCAATAATTAATTCACCCCCCAACAATTAATAGAGTCAAAATGATGGTGAATAATCAAAAGGAAATTGACGTTTCAAAGTTGACCCGGAAAACTGTCCAGATTCGTCCTCCATTTTAACGTGTGCTTTTGACACTTCATATGGCCGAATCCGAAGGTGTATTAAATATAAAATATCTTCTTCCATGTGTCTTCTATAAGCTCTAAAAATTTTAGGACATTTTTATCAGCCGTTTGAAAGTTATGGTCGAAATGGTGGGACGGATTTCTGTGCATTAATGACGAGTCCTCCATTTAAATCTCAACTTCAGATCCCTTTATCATCATGAAAACATCAGAATTAGCTCCAGACACAGTTGAATAAAATGATACTCATATTTTTATCTTTATAATGTATAAATTTGAGCTTCATTGGGCTTGGTTTCTGGGCCCCACATTTGTTTGATGGGCCTTAGGCCCATTATGCTTTTTCCAGCAAGTTTCTGCCTTCAGGCGCAAAATTCTCCATCTTCCTTTGGGATTCATCCATCGGACCTAAAAGATAAAATGTTCCAAACAAAGTGATAAATCATATCCCAAAATTTCAAATTAAAATGATGAATATTGTAATTTACACAAGCAAATTATTGAGTGGGCCCAAATTGACATGTTAAGCATGAATTGCACAATGATGGGAAATGAAGTTTAATTTCTGAATTGGACTAAAATTGATGTTTATGAACTTTTAAAAACATTAATATTAAGATCTTAACAATAAATATTATCCACTTTCAGTGACTAATCACACCCCCCAACTTGAGTTTTGCTAGTCCCGAGCAAAATAAATTACAAATATGAAATCAAAATCCCATTTTCCAAAAACATTTAAATACACATTGCTCACTCAAAAGACCTCATATCAAAAAAATTATGGAACCCATAAAAATCATTTAAAACAAGATAGTTCCATAAGCATATCCCAAGCCCAAGCCCATTCCTTTTTTCAAATTCATTGCCACATTTCATCCAATTCCAATTAAGCATGATAAAGTGTTGTGCATCATAAAAGATATGGGGCCCATTTTATTGTTCAAGGGGAAAAAATGGAAGCGCTAGGTGGGAATCACATTAAACCTTAATTTTTTTGTCAATTTCATGCTCTAAAATAGAGATATAAAGCCTAACTCTGGGCAAGACAACTATGGAGTCACGATCCCCAAGTGTCGGACGCCACGCATTTGGACAAAACATTGCTCTATGTGGTCATTTTTTTGTTTTTTTTTTGTTTTTTTTTTTGTTTTTTTTTTTTGTGTTTTTTTTTGGATACTCAAATTAAACTAAAAGTGACCCCAGAACCCTATGCTATAATGAAAGGGACCCAAGAACTCAAATTTACACCCACGATCCAGTAGACGTGCATTGTGGCATTTTTATTAAGAGGATGAAAATGTAAACATTGAAAAATCACATCGGACAACCGCACTTTCCAAAAAATATGCTCATGAACTTAAACTTGCATTAAAATCAGAATCAAGGAATGCAAAATTTATTTGATATCCAATTTTAGAGTTTGCAATGTGTGTTTATCATGTTTAAGGTTAATGGAATTTTTCTTTTCATGCATGTTTTTATTCAAAAAAAAATCATTTTTTATCCCCCCCCAACACAGAATAACATTGTCTCAAGTGTTTAAAGAATAGAAAAGTTAGAAGGGGGTAGGAGAGGAGTTCAATGAAGAAATTTAAAATGAAAATCATGGAATAAAGTCACCTGGTGGTTGATGATGATAGCGCATGCCATAGTCTCCCTTCAATCCTGGATTTGAGTCTCAGTGGCTTGGATGGTGGTGAATGGATTTTCCTTATAGATTTCAACATGTCCTTTTTTTTAACCTATAAAAAAAATAAAACAAAACAAAATAAACTGATGATACATTGTCTTCTTTATATTTTCTGGGTAAGGTATTACTCAGAGATCACACCACGTGACACGGATGAATATGGCGCTCCCCGTTCATACTCATCCTTACTCATAAAAGAAGAACAGGTCAACAGCTTATGGTAATTTATTATATGAAAAATAAAATGATTCAAAATGATTAGAAAACATGAAAACCATGGGTTGCCTCCCATGCAGCGCTTTTGTTTAACGTCGTTGGCTCGACTTTTACCCCCCAACTTATCCAATTCCAACTTTCTGCATTTTAATTAACCCATCTTTTTCCACTTCAATAAGATTGAGATTGATTATTTTTTTGAAATTTGTTTCATATGAAATCCTATTTTCTACAATGATTGGTAAAATCCAAGGAATATCTAAAATGGTTAATCGATTTGAACTTATATTCTTTCCTAAGACATCAATGACCATTACAAAATTATTGTCTTCATTAGATGAATGAACTAAAACTACAAGGTCCTTTTTATCACCTATGATGTAATTCTTGTCTGAGGAAGGAAGGATAATGATTTTGAGCTCGGTTTCATTGAAATTTCCTAAAGGAGACTGACAAATTAAATCAAAATCAGTTTCTTCTCCAAAACATTTAGAAAGAATTGGTTCATTTTGAAAATAAGATTCATCCTGAAAATTGTCCAGTTGAATATCATAAGTGTGTGTGGGATCAATTTTTGGTATTTCTCCCAATTTTTCAGTGATTAGTGTTTTTGAAAAATCATTAATGGAGTTATATTCAGGAAACTCAGTCCATGATGTCAAATTTTCCCCTTTTGAATCCATAAAATTAATTTCCTCTTGATTTAAGCACCCATCAATAATTCCTTTATTATCTTCAACTATCCCAAATCCAATGGTTGGTTCTTCAATAAAGGATTGAGGGGTTTTTGTGTTACAATATTCTTCTATCAATATTGAGTAAAGGATGGTTTGAGTGAGAATGGGGTCCACACAAGTTTTAATGCTTTGAAGTTCTTGTCTGAAACTTGATACCTCTGAATTCATTTTTTCCATTTGTTCACACAATTTTTGAAGAATTGTTTCAGGATTAGGATTGATAGATGTTTTGACATAATGGAATTCCTCATTATTCATCTTTTGAATCATTCTTGATAGGTATGGAAATTGTTCTTTTAAACCTTCATCATTACAAATTTCGTTCATGTTATCAGGGGTGGGGTATTCATTCAAAGGTTGATTAAAAAAAGGTTGGTGATTCCCAATGTGAATTTTCAAACTGATTCCATCCTGAGTTTGTGAAGGGATATTGTTGATTATACTCCATTGGATTTATTTGAAAATTTGGAATCGTGATTTTCAGGGGTCAAAAAAAAAGGGGGAAAGATAAGAGAAATGGGGATGAGAAAATAGAAATGAGGGAGAATAGAAATATGTTCTAAGGTGACTTACTTGGTCCCCGGCAACGGCGCCAAAATTTGGTTGCGCCCAAATTTACCCTACTGGTAAAACCGGTCGTTGAAGTACAAGTAGGGATCAAATCCACAGGGACCGAAGAAGTAACCTTGAGACGCAATGATTTGGTGCGGGATGGGCTTTGAAGTAGCCAACTTTGGGTTCGATTTTGGATGGTTTAAATAACACTAATAAACCTATGTGAATTCAATTTAATGAAAATGGGTTGATCTAGTATTATGCTCAGGGTGGATTGAATGAATTTTACTTCTTTAAACAATTTTGGTTTTATTAATTCTTGATGAATCCATTCTTCAAAAATAACACTACCTTCATCATTTTCTGGTTTGGTGCTTACTAAACACAATTACTAATCCCTTATACACTTAGAGAACCAAATTCATGATCTCTCCTAGGTATATGGTCATTTAGTAATTGAATTTATTTTGCTCAAACACAGTAAATATGAAGAGTAGAAATAACTGAAGAATGGATGTCTTAAATTAATTATCCAATTAACAACAATTCGTTCATAAAATAACATTCAATCCAGCCTTTGCATCCTCCTAAGATCAACCCGTTAAGGTTTTATCCCTCCATTGATGGTATACTCTCAATGGTGGGCGGAAGATGGCTAACAAGAATTGGATTGAAGAAATTAAAACCGCAGAAATAACGAGCACTCCTCCGTGTGTGTGAATGAAATTCACACCTATGTGTGAACTAATTCACAACAACACAGAGATATCACTGTGATTTGTGATTATAAAGTTTTAATAAATGAAATGGAAAATATAGAAGAGAAATAATTTGATTAAGAACATAAAGATACAAAAAAGAAACTTACATGGAAATGGAAAACATTACAAAGGAAATTTGGAAGCATAACCTTACAATGAAACAAGCAACAAAAGATGATATGCAAAAAATATTCACCCCTATTACCTTCACCAATAGCTCCTTATATAGGCATATTAGGAGCCTTAGTTCCATCCCCCAATAATTAATTCACCCCCCAACAATTAATAGAGTCAAAATGAGGGTGAATAATCAAAAGGAAATTGACGTTTCGAAGTTGACCCGGAAAACTGTCCAGATTCGTCCTCCATTTTGACGTGTGCTTTTGACACTTCATATGGCCGAATCCGAAGGTGTCTTAAATATAAAATATCTTCGTAAATGTGTCTTCTAGAAGCTCTAAAATTTTAGGACATTTGGATCAGCCGTTTGAAAGTTATGGTCTAAATGGTGGGACGGATTTCTGTGCATTAATGACGAGTCCTCCATTTAAATCTCAACTTCAGATCCCTTTATCATCATAAAAACATAAGAATTAGCTCCGTCCACAGTTGAATAAAATGATCCTCATATTTTTATCTTTCTACTTTATAAATTTGAGCTTCATTGGGCTTGGTTTCTGGGCCCCACATTTGTTTGATGGGCCTTAGGCCCATTATGCTTTTTCCAGCAAGTTTCTGCCTTCAGGCGCAAAATTCTCCATCTTCCTTTGGGATTCATCCATCGGACCTAAAAGATAAAATGTTCCAAACAAAGTGATCAATAATATCCCAAAATTTCAAATTAAAATTATTAATATTGTAATTTCCAAAAGCAAATTATTGAGTGGTCCCAAATTGACATTTTAAGCATGAATTGCACAATGATGGGAAATGAAGTTTAATTTCAGAATTGGACTAAAATTGATGTTTATAAACTTTTAAAAACATTAATTTTAAGATATTAACAATTAATATTATCTACTTTCAGTGAATAATCAGAGGGGTAATGCACTCACCATCCATAGTGACCAGAAAGTATGCACCATTAGGGTAAACCCTATGAATGATATAGGATCCCTCCCATTTAGGTTCCAAATTTGGTGGATTCCTTCTAGGTATCATTGGAATCCTTAGATCCAATACCATGTCACTTTTTAAGAAAGAATAGAGATGAACTTTCTTGTTGAAAGCACTGGCTATCTAGTTTTGATGCCTCTCCAGATTGTGCAAGGAATGAAGCCTATTCTCATCAAGGTATTCTAGTTCAGCCAGAATTAATTATGCTACCTTATCTGACATATGCTCATCATAGACTCTTGTGAGAATTGACAGTAACTAGATCTATATGGGCAGGAATGCCTATGTTCTGTACACTAGGGAATATGGGGTCACCTGGGTGGAATTATGAGTCATTGTCTGGTAAGCTCAGAGAGTGTTGGGGAGTTTTTTCATCCAAATTTTCTTATTCTGACCAACCATATTCTACAAGATGTTATAGAGGGTTTTTTACACCTTGATCTACCCATTTTCTTGCACGTGATAGTGAGAGGTATGATTAGAACGGATATTGTACTTAGTATACAATTTCTTCATCTTGGCTGCCTGGAAGTTGGTGTTGTTATCAGTGAGGATAGCGTGAGGGACTTTGAAATGGTGGAGGATATTAGAGATCACAAATTCAAGGATGGAACGGTACTTGAATTCCTTGAGGGGAATTTGCTCTTCCCACTTGGAAAATAAATCTGTAACGGTCAAGATGAACCTACATTGGCGAGCTATCACTGGTGGATACGGCCCCACAATATCGAGTCCCCATACCACAAAGGGCCAAGAGTACTTGGTGGTGTGGAGAGGCTCTGGCGGCCTATGTAAAAAATTAGCATGGATCTAGCATGCATAATACCTTTTGGAGAACTCGATGTAGTCATGGATCATGGTAGTCTAGAAGTAGCCCAGTCTCTGAATCTGGTGGGAGATCTTCAACCCTGTCTGATGAGCTCTGTAGGAACCAGCATTAACTTCCTGCATAACCTGGGGAATCTCATATCCTTGAATGTAGTGGAGGAGAACTCCATATAACCCACATTTTTAGAGGATCTTCTCAAGGCTGGGACTACTCTGGAGGGTGAACTGCAATGCACGGTGATAGATTCATTCACATTTGGCCCGATCTATCAAGAGATTACCATATTTGAGGTACTTGACGAAAGGAGTTGTCCAATAAGAGGTCTCTTCTATGGAAACATGAGGAACTGGAGGTCATGATGTGGATTCACTCATGGTAAGATGAATTACCTACTGACTATCATCATTGTTCGGAGTGACAAGAATGATTAATCTTCGGTGCGCCACATGGATAATCAAATCATCTTGGTCAAGATCTGCAAGAGAGGTTCCAAGATTGGCCAAGGAATTGACTTGAATATTTTATGACCAAGGGACATGAGTAACTTTTTTTTGATAAGGGAAATGGGCCATCAGCTGACGAGTGTGCTTAACAGAGGTACAAGTTTTAGCTTCCTAATGACGTAGTCACAGTTGATCTACTTGATGACTAGTTTGGATTCCCCTTTCACATGTAGGTGGGGAACATCAATCTCAAGGGATAGCTTGATGCTAGTGATAAGAGCTTGATACTTGGACTCATTGATGGTTCATCCTTCTGACAACAGGAATGAATAGGGCAGAATAGCCTGTGCAGGTGTGGTGAAGACGATACCCAGGCCTACCCTGTTAAGCTTAGGATCATTGAGTTTTTTATTGGTAGGGCTTCGTGAAGTGCCATCGAAGTGCATCTTCCAACATGGCACAGCTTGATCCACTGAGACGATTTCTTCATCTAGGAAATCATGATCTAAATACTACTTTGTGGGGGATGGATGGGTGGCAAGAAATTCTTCCAGTGCCTTCCCCTTGATAGATTTATAGTGGAAAAACCTGATGTAAAACTATTGAAGGATCACTTCCCAAATATATAGACATCTTGTCAATATGGGGTGGTTCAGGACATAATTTAGTAGATCCACACATGACACTAGATGTATTTCATGGTGCTGCAAGTAATGTCACAACTTCTATACTTTGAATACCAGAGCAAGGTAGCTCTTCTTGATAGAGAAATATCTTGTCTCTGTATTGAGGAACATGAAACTGAGATATTATAAACTATTATTTGTCCCCTCATTGTTCTTCTGGGTGAGAAGGGCACTGAGGGATCATTCCAGGGTGGTCACATAAAGGACCAACAACTTTCTGGAGATAGGTGGAACCAGAATCAGAGGTTGTAGTAGATATTGCTTTATCTATTCAAAAGAGGTCTGACACTCTTCATCCCACTGTTAGTTGGCACATTTTTTCATGAGATAGGAAAAGGGATTACACTTTCCATCCTGATTCACAATGAATCTTTGTATGTAGGCTAAGTGTCCTTGAAAACCTTGGAGCTCCCAAAGGTTTCTCGGAGGAGGCATCTAGATGATAGCCTTGATATTCTTTGGATATATCTCAATGCCTCTATATCTAATGAAGAAGATGAGAAAATTTCTATAGGTAACCCCGAAGGCACACGTTAAAGGGTTCATCTTTAGGTGACAGGAGTGGAGGAAGTCGAATACTTTCTTAAGGTCTCTAAGATGGTCCTGACGCTGGTGGGATTTGACCACAAAATCGTCCACATATAATTCCACCAATGTCCTGAGAATCATCTTGAATATGTGGTGCATGTCACGCTGATAGGTGGCTCCTAAATTCTTCAGACTGAAAGTAATTACTAAGTAGCAGAAGGTACCTTGCGGTGCTCTGAAGATGGTGGACTATTCATCCTCAGGGGTCATTCAGATTTGATTATATCCAGAATACCTATCCCTGAAGGAGAGAGCCTAGAATCCAGCATTAGCGTCAATCAACAGTTCTGTTGCGAGAAGTGGGCAATCAACTTTTGGGTAGTGAGGTTGAGATCCCAAAAGTCGATGCAGGCTCTGATTTTTCCATTCTTCTTCCTGACAGGAAAGATGTTGGATATCCGTTTTGGGTATTGGACTTCCTTGATAAAGTTGGATTTAATGAGCTTATAAACCTTGTCCTTGACCATGGAACCATGGGAAGGTTGCATCTTTTTATGAGGCTATTTGAACCCGTGGTGGTTTATTAGGAGATCAAGGTGGTGGACAGAGACCTGAAGATCCAGTCATGGAATCTCATCATATCTCTAGGTGAATAAATCCCGATGCTGCTTTAAAAAATTCATGTACTGCTATTAATCTTCTATAGTCATTGCTACATTAATCAGTGTTGGTTTCGGATCCATCTCGGTGCCAAGGTTCACATGTACCAACTCATCAATTGTGGTGGAGACACATTCCTCAAATCTGGGAGGAGCATCTTCCAAATACTCTTAATTTTATACGGTGAGAGGATCATCGGTAGGGGGGTCCTTATGAATTGGACAATACTGATGAAATTTCAATGCTAGCCTGAGTGGTGGTGGAATCTTCATTATAGAAATTCAGCACTACTGAAACCATGGTGATGAAATTATTTGATCTGATTCCATTAGGAATTTGACACAATGGGCCACGCTTGATAATATCAAAGCAATAGTGGTGTGTCGGATTGATTCGGTTCAACCTAGCCAAGAGGAATAAGAAAGTATGGTGTATTTATGTTTCCATAGGGTGAACATCCTGATACCTTATAGGGGTAAGGGGCTCTAGAATCACCTAATCTTGATCTGTGTAGGAGTATGAAGTAATCTTTCTAAGTTCCTTATATCTGGGAACATGCTTTTAAATTCTTAAAAAATTGACGAAGTAGTGCCCCAGGTCTGGGGTCATGGCCTCTAACCGGTGGATTTTGAGAATGAAGTCATCATTCAATTCTATCCATGGGTCATCCACAATAGTAGTGTGTTCAACCTCATTAGCCTAAAGCTGCTTATCCTTACTCTTATAATAGTCGGCATCTCAATAGCGGGCTTCTCAAGAATAAAAGGGAGATGCATCACCTTGGAGCACGACCACTCGACCATTGAGGGAGTACTTAATTCATTGATGATATGAGAAAGGTATTGTCACATGTAGGTGGATCCATGGTCTACCCATCAACGCATTGTAAGCGGTGTCCTGTGAGACAACCACGAACCCAGTTCTAGAAACCAGGCCACTGAACTTGGTCTTTAGGCAGATCTTGAAAACCGGTGTCTGCTCCATCCTATCATAACCTTGAATCTTCAGGTTAGAGGGACTCAGATCTATTTTAGACAGTCCCAACTTACAGAGTGTCTGGTTCGGGATGAGATTTATCCCAAAACCCATGTTAACAAGACAGCGGTGGACTTCCATGCCATTGAACTGACCAGTGATGTACAACAGGGGGATGTGCCCCCGTATGGGGGAACATTAATCTTATCTAGATAATTAAATGATATCTTGACATTCCTTATGCTCTACTTCCTTAGCATGGAAGGATTTCGTGGCTTCTATCTCTGTCTCAAATTGGAGGGGGTTCTTAAAGCCTCTGTGAGGGATTCATGCATGCCTAAAGATAGAAGGAGAGCTTCAAGGATTGAGAGACATAAAATAATGATGGAAAGGTGATTAAGTACATCATACTTCCACATTAGGTGCACACTTATTCCGATAGGAGGTTTCTTAGTGGAAGAAGACATGACGGTTGTTGCAGGTCGAACTAGTGAATTCTGGATGGTATTGGGAATGTCTCATTGTTCACTAGTCGAATCGTGTAGAGTAACAACTGGCTGATGGCTAGATGACTGAGGTCTGTCCACAACTGAACATGGTTGGTAATGGTGTAGTCATGGTGGCTCTGCCTGATCAAGCAACACGAACAGCGGTGGGGGTGAATCTGACGAAATAGGATGAGAAGGTTGCGCGTGCTAAGCTCTGCGATGGGCCTGATATTGGGTCTCGGTGGAATGTACGGATTGTCTGGATGTGCTGGAAGATACATTATAAAGAATCACATTTCCATGGATTCATCGACGCTGGCATCGGTTGGTAACGTTAGGAGGGTCTTCCTGATGCTCTTTGTTATCAAGAACTATCTAGGGGTTTACCAGTTCAAAGGTATTCACTGAGGCATACTTTTGATCATCGCTTGAAGATTCCTCCATTATTGGGTGGATTTTGGGTGAAATCCCCATATCTAAGGGAATGAAGTATCCAAGAGTATGGGATGGATTTGGTACTGATAGTGGGCTTTACTTTCCCTTATGCCATTGACGCTTACTCTCCTAAGAGGGCGAAGGCTGAGATGTCGACACAGACATAATAACTAAAGGTAGCGTAGAAACTTCAGAAGGATCATGCTAATTTAAACATGCACGGATAATACCATGGGCACGGGCAACTACCTTTTTTTTTATCCGATCATCATACTTTTGATACCCACAACTAGAAACCTACTTCCACTCACCCTCGCTGTCACTATCAGGATTTACAAACACACATGCCACCTGTACCAGGGCTAGACCCAATATAACTATGTTGTTATTGATATATTCTTAGAGCCAGTATTGGAACACATAGCACTGCTTGAGGGTGTTCACAAGGAACCTGTGATAGGGAAAATAGTTGGGACGATCTATGAGATCTACCTCTTCATGACTTCTGAATTCTGAAAACCGAAGGATTCTCTGATCCAAGGCACTTAGGAAATAGTCAGGGACCTGAGCATCATTGAATGAGTAGGTCTGGTTTCTCCGATCTGGGAAAGGTGATCTGGGAGTCTGTCCCTGATGAGGGGATAGATCCTAGCAAGAAGGTGGAACCTGGTTGTCTCACCTAGGTAGTGGTGGTGCGTTATGCAGTAGTGTCTTCCAATTCTGAGGTGGGAGATTCTGAGCTAGAGGTTGATCCTGAGGTGGTGGCCCTCGGAGATCTTATAGAGGTGGCTCTATCAGTTACAATTCTAGCTGTCTAGGGACATCTATCTATGAAATAGCAGTGGTATCAGCCTTGGAGGCTCTTCTTATGAGAGATATGGGAGGCAACAGGCATGCCTTCTTGGCTTTTTATAAGGATTCCTCTAGAAGTTGAGCCTTGTTAGAGAAATCTCTAAATCCACTTGGGAAATTCTGAGTGATGAAATAAGGGACCAACTCAGCCTTCACATTCCCTACACACATTGTTAGAAGCTATTCATAAGTTAGTTTCATATTGAGTGAGTACGTGAGACCCTTCCATTTGGAAATAAAGTATGTGACTCGCTCATCCGACCATTCCTTGAACTTAAAGAGGTTGGTGATACTGGTCTTATGGGTGGTGGAACCAAACTGATACAGAAACTGCCTATGGAGATCCTCCAAACTAGCTATGGACCCAATGGGTAACTAGATATACCATAAAAACACGGGTCCTTCCAGTGAGTTTATGAAACACCTGATCTTGGCAGCTTCCTATTGCATTGGAGTTCCAAGCATGGGTCCACACCTTGAAATAAAGTGGGTCAGATGCTACATCAGATCACCCGTCCCATTGAAAGGGGAGAATGTGGGATTATCGAAACCTAGAGGTGTTGTAATATCATCCACCCATGCCGAATATGGCTTACCATTAGGCGATATTTCTACCTGTTGAGTTTTAAGAGCCTCAAGCTGAGAAATAAGAGCAGCCATCGGATCATCCTAGAAAGGATTCTTATCTTGACAAGGTTCCCTTACCACCAAGGTGTTTTAAGGTTCTTCAATGTGGTAAAAAAACCTAGCATCTCATGGAGATACTAGTAGAATGAATCGAGGGGCTGTTGGAGGAACCTATAGAACAGCTAGTAGAACCTGATTCGGGTCTTGAGGAGGATTCTTAGGCAGCTCGAGTGGATTTGGTGATGCATATCGGGGTCTTTTTCCATAAACACCAGCCTCTACCCTTTCTAGATGGGTCAAGTTATCGAGATCACCTGAGGGAAATTCACCAAAGAGAGTATGTTCTTTCCCCTGGTGCCCCGGTTGAGGATGATTGGGATCATACAAGGGATTTCCATAATCTGGATGTCATTCTACAATGCACTCAATGAGGAGCTCATCGATGATCCTTCTCTATTCCATGAGCTGTAAGCACGGTGTAATTTTTTTGGGGATCCTCTTACATCTTCTGCACTGAATCAGATAGATCAGATGGATTAATGGTTCCAGTGTACACTTTACCCTTGCAGGGGTCTCGACCAAAATTCAATGACTTGGAAGGTGTAAGAAGGCCAAGTAATGTTTTTTACTGGCAAGTAACCATGCCCAAAGGGTCCAACAGGTGTGGTACCTCCCCAAGGGGAAAGTTATCCTTAATGAGTCCTATCATGGTTTCTTCCTCTATGAGTTCATCCATGTTAATTGTGACTGTGCCTAGAGGCATATCCTCAATGTCACCAGGCAATTTAGGCTGGTACCAAATAGGACTGAAATGAAGGGTACCATACTGCCCCCAGCCATGGATTCGGACATGGGGGGAAGCCTCCTTAATAATTCTGTAGAGCAGCGTAAATCTCTAGACACATTTTTGTTGGAGGGTTCAATGATGACTGGGTGACGCAGGGTGTTGAGCAATAGGGATTACGCTCAATTCAACCAGTTGGAACTGCTAGCCAATTTCATCGCAGTGTTCCCAGATCTTAGGGTAAGCTAACCATAGGCAAGAGAGATGAAAATTCATCATCCCTAAGGTTTGGAAAAAGCATACAACCTCATCCTGGGTGAGGTATCTAGGAATGTTGAAGCTTTCAGTTGAAATTGGCCAAATCATCTTGGGGATATGGTCCACTGCAAGAATATCCCACAAACTCCTTAGCTCGGACTCAGGATCCATCCCTTGGTTTCCCATTTCTTCGATTGGGGATGACTGAGGGACCAATAATGACACTGACGTAGACCATTATGATAGTGGACTAGACGGCGGGGAGTACAGCGTGTGAGATAACAAACCACTGCATCTTGGGTTGTCTCCCAAGGAATTCACTGACTATATCACCACATCCCTATAGGACGAGGTACTAACCACTAATTTCCGCACAAGGGTGTTGGTCATTGGTGGTGGATTAGGTTGGTTCTCATCATAGACCGGTCCCCAGAACAATTCTCCATGATCTCTTGTCAGATTAGAGAATGATCATAGTGATGACATGGAGGATTGCATAGCAAGACCCTAAAAAGGAGCCAAATATTCCTCCTCTGGTATATATATATGGATGGATTTAGGGATCTGGGGCATCTCACTTTCTGAGAGGACCAAGCTAATAATCCTAGTTCCTGCCCCAGCCCCCGACACAGAGGATCGGGGTGAAGGTTCCATTATCGAATCGCACTCCACTTCAGAGTCTGAAAAATGAATGGGTTTGATTGTGATCTAAGGTTTCTCAGGGTTCTTCCTCTGGTGGTGACGACCCTCCCTCCTAACCCAAGATAGTTCTTCAGTCCAAGGTAGATCTTTGAAATAGGGAGGACCTCTGCTTTGATAAGCCAAGGTGTGAGGGGCACACGGGCAGATATCGAATGGAACATGGGGAGTAACTCCATGGTTGGTAACGCTGGAGTGGGGAGGGCCTCTGATAGAGTTGTTAAGTACATGGGGAGGACCCCCATGGTGATGGGTGATAGGGCAAGGAGGACCTCCACTCTGGTTGATGTTACCATAGGGAGGGCCTCTGCTTGAGTTAGTGATGGTGCAAGGAGAACCTTCACATCGATAGCCTAAAATATGGGGAGAACCTACATACCTGAGACCATGGTTATGAGGAGGACCTTCGTGTCGCCTGTTAATAAGATGATAAGGACCTTCACTTATACTAATTATGTTATTATGTGAAGGACCTCTATACTGAACATGGGAGTGGGGAAGACCTCCACTCTGGTTGGAGGCGGTAAGGGGAGGACCCCTGTACTAAATTTCATCACAACAGGTCGGCCTGCAATGGCTGATGCTTGCTCCAATGACTGGAAAAGTTGACCCATCCTGCCCAGGGGTGGTTGGGATCTCAATACCGATTGGGGTGTAGTGGTACCCCTACTCTACAGTAATAGGGATCTGATAACACATGTTGGGGGGGCTTGGTCCACTGTAGCCATAGAAGATGATGCCCCCTAGTTGGAATCCTCTTAAGCTTGTGCCTAACGTTGATGTCGGGTCAGCCGAGCTAGGGTCAGTTGTGCATGGGTATGGACCACATTCTCTTCATTCTGCAGGATCGACTGGTGGTGTTGACGTGGCCTGGTGGGAACCCTTTTTAGTGGCTCCCTAACCGAAGTTATAGCCAGAAGGACTCGAACATTCCTTACTTCATTGGAATAAGGGATTGAGTCATAAGATCATTCCATGGAGAGAATACTAAAGCAATTAAAGATCATAGTGGGGAGCAGTTGATCCTTTTGCAACCCTTGGGGGAGGCGGAATCAGTGGGGAATAGAAGCCTCCAAATCCTAGTGGGTTATATCCCTCATCGGGATTACCCCCTCTTGTTCATACCATTGAACAAGAGTATAGATCACCCACATTTGAATAAATTTAGAGGGTGAGATGGGGTTTGGGAGCCTAGTAGATGTGATCATGGGAGTCATCGTGGGAGAGGTGAAGTTGTGCGGGATTGCTACATTTTCATTACCCCTACCCCTACGCCTATGGTCAGAAGGTGATCAGTTTCCTATAGATTGAGCTTGGGTCCTGCAAACAAGGAAGATTCAACCATCAGTACAGATAGTATGAAAGTGATGACCAGTACCCCATCACTATTCATTCTTCCATGGATGAAAAAAATCCATTCTAACAACATCATAGACCAGGATGCCCAATGATTAACTGTCCCAAATCCAGGTGAGTTTCACGCCAAGACTTCTATTTTATAGGTGGGACCTGGTGATGAATATCTAGATCTGGTGACATGCTCATCTGTTGATTCCTCAAATTCTACTAATCCCCATATTGAGGAGAATAGATTTATTTCAGGTTCACCATTTCTATTTTTGATTCTTTTTCACTGAGTTTATGCACCATCTGTGGGGACGTGAATCTATCTACCTTGCATTCCCTCTTTCCAAAGGTGGGTGGAATCCATCACTTCTTCAGTGATGTGTTCTCCTTGATCGAAAAGGGATGATGGTATGTCAGTTTCTACTTCCACAGATTCCTCCTTAGAACTTTTCACCTAGTCCAAGTCTTACTCATATATTAATGCATTTTTCGTGAAACTCTTCCCAGTAACATATTTTTGTGGATGTCGTTTAATTACACTTCTTATGTTAAGACATTTCAAGAGGATCAAGTCAGGACAGCAACATTCGGTCATGGGAGTAGTCATGTTGGGAATCGCTGGCGTGTCTAGATGTTGAAACACTGCTACACCTAGATTTTCCATTATGATAGTTCTTGAAGAGGGCACAGAAGCTCGAGGAATCCCACGTAAAATATGAGGAATTATATTCTAGAGGTATTTCTTTGAGGTTTTCCTCAGATTCCCATGTTTAACACAAGATATTCCACAAGTTTAACATTTAGTGGAGACAGATTGGACTGATCATAATACTAATGGGAGTGGACCAGATAGGTACGCCCCTAAGAGGGAACACTTATAAAGTTTACCGGATAGATGGGTCAGAATGCCCAATAAGCATGGTCCCAGGATGGTGTGTCCTAAAAATGGGAAGGTTTCAAACCATGAAGGATGATTCAGACACCACAAAGGATAGATCAGAGAGGAGGATGGGTCCACAAAAAGGGGATACAGAAGTTTACCATTGGCTAGGATTGAACCTCAAAGAGACTTCCTACGTACCCTATTTAGAAGGTAAGAATCAAAACCCACATAGTTCAAATGGGTGAGGCATGAAATCAGGGTGTACACAAAGGAGAAAACCCAAATATATGTTGGGTATTACACGTGGTTAGCAGCCCGGGTGGTTCAAAGAGAGATGAGATGAATGGGGCTTACACATGGTTAGTTGCCTTTATGGATGGCATGATTCCACCGAGAAGTGACATCCCGGGTATAATCAGGATAGATATGGATGAAATTTCAAAGGTTGGAATGAATGGGGATGGAACCAAGAACCAGTGCAAAGGTGGCGATGTTGGGATTGAACCTCAAAGAGGTTTCCTACGTATCCCCATGGCAGGGAATCAAATTCTATGTTGGTCAGGATGGGGCATAGAATCAGGGTGTACATAAGGACAGAAACCTGGATACATGATGGGGATTACACATGGTTAACATCCCATCATAATAGGGATACTCTTGGTTGGAGAAGTATGGATTGAGCATGGGTATTATGAATGTTTAGTTTCCCAGGATAATGGGACATGTAGTCTGGGTGTACAAAAAGGACAACGACCCGAATGGGGAGATTGAAACACCTTAGGGAGGCAGATCTGAGTGATGTGTCCCAAAAAGGGAAGACGCCACATCAATAGGGTACATCCCTATGAGGGAGCACCAGGGTTTACCATTGGTTGGGGTTGAACCTCAAAGAGGCTTCTTACGTACCCAAAAGGGATCAAAACTCACATAGTTCAGGGAGTATACAGTTTAACTTCCTATGGGATGAGGGTGAACTGACATGAAATAGTCGGGATAAATGGATTGTGAGGAATGAGGGGATTGAACCTCATAGAGGCTTCCTATATACCCTACCTAGAAGGCAGATATCAAATTCTACATAGTTCGATAGAGAGGGGAATGGGGATTATGCATGGTTAGCAGCCTAAGAACTTGTCTGACACCACTAAAGGGTGGACCAAGGGTGTGGGTCCTAATAAAGGGGAAACTGAGGATTACCAATGCTTGGGTTTGAACCTCTAAGAGGCTTCCCATTAGAAGGCAGGGATCAAAACCCACATATTTTGAAAGCATACAGTTTAACATCTTATGGGACTAAATGGGCATACAGTTTAACGTCATGCAGGATGATGGTAAACTGACATGAAGTGTTTGGGACCAATAGGTGATGGGTTTGAACCTCAGGGGGGCTTCCTACATATCCTCGTGGTAGGAAATCAAAGTCCACATAGTTAAACAGAGAGGAGAGTGGGGATTAAACACTAAGGTGGCCCAAAGAGTATGTTATGGTCGGTTCTTACTCTAAGACTATGTGAGTCATGATCGGTGTGAGAAACAAGAGGGAGTAATAGACCTGACGATCACATCACAAAATACATTTCATCGAAGAGTGGAGTGGGTCTTACACATGGTCAGTGAACCAAATAGGAAACAAGGGCTTATGAATGGTTGGCGGCCTAGGGAAAGAAATATTGGGACTTATTTCAGGAGGGATCTTGATGAGAGAGGAGGGCGTCCAGATGTACAAGGAGGATATGACCACCATACATGGATCACTCTATTAAGGTAGGTTGGGGCTTATACAGGGGCTGCCTAAAGAGCACATGGAGACAAAGCACAATGGGAGGGAGAGAGTAATAGGGAGATGATGCTTATCCTTCATCGACTCATCTTGGGCTAGCTGCACACACATTGATCACAATTTAACATCATGAGTTGAGGGTGAAGGTTCTTGGAAGTTTATATTTCTGAATCTCGAATGATGAGGATTCCCTCCTCACCCCTAGGACTTACATAACTAGAGTGATTTAACCCTTGGTGAAGGGAAGGCACCAGTAATGTCACAGATTAATGGGGTTGTTGAGTGATCCATTGAGGGGGGCATGTTAGCATATCTATGTGAAGAAGAAATATCCATTAGTGTACCTATGAGAAGAAGCATTAGGTAAGACAAAACAACATGAAACACCACTTGGGGGACCAGGAAATCACTACGTGCAAGCCTGGAGGGCCGCACGGAGGAAGTGCGTGCAAGATAGGGGTGATGCGTGCAAGAGGGGTTCAAACATGGTGCCTTAGGGTAAGGATGACACATGGATCACATAGGAAGGGGTGCACACAATATTGACGTCTTGTGTGCAAGATGAGGGGCTACGCGTAAGATTGAAGCCTGCATGCAAGATGGGCCCAACATAAGGAAACAATTGTGCACAAGAAGAATATTTTTCATGAAAGTACCTTAGATTAAAAGGAAATGGGAGAGGGTCAATCCCTAGTGGGTCCACCTGAAGGAGGACCCCTATGAGACATGTCGTGCAAGATCCAGTACCTTTAGGCCATGTCTTTCACACAGTCGTAGAAGGGGTCATCTTTTTCACGTGGGAGGGATTATTCATCTTCCTGAATGGTACCTCAAAGTGAGGGGGTACACTTATATATATAGGAAAAAACTTCAGTGGCAGCATGTAAGGAGGTCAGCACGCAAGTGGTGTTTGACGTTGTATTTAGTGTAGAAGATCTTGTGCATGGTTTATTTTCTTGTGCGATTCCCTAAATTATTTAGCGTCTCTGACTTGTACATTATTTAGAAGGTCATTATGGAAGAATCCACTTGTCATTGCATTGGGAATGCAATTTCTTGAGCATGGATTTTGATCTTGCATGCCGACCTCAGATCTTGTGTGCACCTCCCTTGGGTGTCTCAGAATTGTCTGCTGATTCAAAATATACCTTCAGTTTTCTCAAAAATATTTCCATGCATGGTCTTAACCAAAATTAAACACCAATAGGGATCCAACAACAACAAAAACCCAACAATTTCAATGAATTCCCTAGAATCCAATCCACACCTCAATAATTATCTATTTTAGAAAAAAGGGGTCAGTGGAAAGGTTGAAACCCACATACTTCACGAATGAATACTTGTCGCACCACAACCAACAAAGGAACGGCCTTCGGAATGAGATCACACAAAAAATTTGGAAGAAGACAAATAAACACCAAATCAGACAAACGAATCTGATAATGTAACTCAAGAGTGTTACCAATATCAATGGAAACAAAGAAGTAGAAAGATCACTCACCCGGAGAGATTCATCATAACCGCAAAGAATATCGAACATCGAATGAATCGATCGGGAAGGAACAGTGACTCCAAATACCATCATAAAGGAACTCTTGGTTGAGATAAAATGATAATTGGTGGCCTAATGTACACCCAAAACCTGAAAGGTTCCCTAAAAATCCCTGCTCAGGAAATTACATGATGTGTAACTCCTTTACACATCGTGAAATCCACAGTGTTCAAGTATGCTGAATTATACATTACCTCATATTAAAAATATAATATTTAATTAACTCATGATGTGTAAACATTCCTCACATTGTGTAACCTTTCATATCATGAATCCCTTTCATGTATTTCACCCAGTGACCATTACACGTCGTGTAACCTAGTTACATGATGTGAAATCCTCCTGCAGCCTGCAGAACCCACTGGTTAAAGCTGAGATTCAAACAAATATGTGACTTCACCATTATAGTTATCCTCCTAATTCCTTATCATCCCTATACATACAACAAAAAAAAACCACAATGAGGTTAAAGGTGTACCTAATAGATCTGTAACAAGATGTTACAATGGTTACTCAATACATTACCACTCTGGGAAAGTGAACAAGGTGGTCAATGATTTGAGTTGAAAGTATCATGTTGTATTATCTATGATAAGGCTCACAAAAGATACAATATTTATAGATTTTAAAATTATTGATCTAGAAATATTGAAGGAAGTGGTAAAATATTATCTTGATCAAATGAGTGTTCAACTCTCTATCGATGTGAGGATTAAAGAGGTGTGTAAAGAAGATGTGGAACTACAAAAGAAGTTCATAAATAAACCCGAGTTCAAACTTGATTATAATGGAATGATAAGTTTTAGGAAACATGTATGTGTTCCATCCATGCTATATTTGAAAAATGAACTATTGGATGAGGCTCATAGTTCATCATTCTCGATTAATCCTGAAAATAAGACAATGTATAAAGATATAAAGGAGTATTTTTAGTGGAAAATATATAAAGATATATATTTCATAGTATGTATGTCACTTCTTTTTATATCTGTAAGTTAAGGTTGAGAGATATAAATCTAAGGGAATATTACAACCATTACCAATACTAGAATGGGAATGGGAAAACACCACCATGAATTTTTATCTGACTCTCTAAAATATCCAAAGGCTATAATGTTATTTGGGTTGTCGTTGATAACCTTATGAAGTTAGAAAAATTCATTACTATTAAAGAAGATTCCTATCTTGATTAGCTTTCCAAAATATACATTAGAGAAGGGGTAAAGTTTCATAGAGTATTACATTCTATTATATCTGATTGGGATCTGAGGTTTGCCTCAAAGTTCATATAATGTATTTAGTAAGTTCTGGATACAGATTTGATTTTTAGTACTGCTTATCATCCTCAAAAAATGTCCAATTTGAGAGAACCATTCAAACCCTATAGAAGATGTTGGGATCTTATTTTATGGATTTCAAAGGTGTTTGATATCAACACCTTCCTCTAGTCAATTTTTCTTACAACAATAGCTTTCACCCAAGCAATCATATGGATCCTTATGAATACTTCTATGGAAATAAGTGCATATTTACAATGTTCTAGGATGAAGTTGGAGAAATAAAGATATTGGGACCTAAGATAGATAAGAAAATGGGAAAAAAATTAAGATCCATTCGGCAGCACATAAGGGAAGCTCGAAGTTGATAGAAAAGTTGTGCTAACAATCATCAGTGAAATCTAGAATTAGAAGTTTGTGATAAGGTATTTCTATGAATTTATCTATGGAATAAGGTTATAAGATTCAGAAATAAGGGAAATTTAACCCTAGGTATATTGTCCCTTTAGAGATTCTTTATCAAATAGGGACAGTATCTTATTGTTTGGAACTTCCACTGAACCTCTCTCAAGTTCACGATGTGTTCCATGTATCTATCCTGAGGAAGTACATACTTGATCTATCACATGTACTGAACTCATAGGTCATACCGCTAGAGTATGATATTTCCTATGAATAAAAACTATTAGAAACCATGGATTGTAGAGATAAAGTTATGCGGAAAAAGACTACTCACCTAGTTAAAGTTCATTGGAGGAATCAGAAATTAGAAGAAGCTACTTAAGAACCCAAGGATTAATGAAATAGATATATCCTCATTTGTTTGTATTAGAGTGATGGAATTTTGAGGGTCAAATTAATTTTAAGGGGGTAGAATGTAACACCCTGAGATTTTATGATATATGTATTTTTTAAATAAATTTAATTTCTTTAATAGCTTATGTTACACACAACATTGAGTTTAAACGAACCATAATATACTATTTAAATGTAATTATTTAAACATGACCATTATAAGCTATATGTTAAAATTAATGATGGGAATAAAAATAACTACTTTATATAAATATGTATAAAAAATTTAGATAAATCAATTATATCGATAATTAAGTGCTCAATTTTTAGTAAATTATTTATATTCTTCAAAAATACATTTTTCTACAAAAATGATTTTTATTGTATTTTGTGAAAAAAAATGGAATAATTAATTCCTACCACCTTTAAAAAATATATTTGATAAAATTAACTTAATTTTTGAAATCATCAGGTCAAAATTATCTTAGAGTGATTTTTTTAGAATAATCTGAAAAGTTTTATTTCTTGACAAATAGTGAAAATTAATGATTTTTATTGAAAAATTGTCTTTTCATTTCACAACGACAAAACAATCCTTTAATACCATTAGAATTGACCTTTATCAGAACTAAAAAAATGTTGACTACTAGAGTGTAACTAAAATCCCTAAGTTTTAATTAGTGCTATAAAAGTGGTGATAAAGGGGAGTCTTATCAGCACTAAAAAATACTAATAAAGAGTCATATTATGGTGTTGTCATGTCACATCTTCTTCTCAATGAGGGAAGGGACGGAAAAGTACCCCGCCCTTCCTTCCCCAAGATGAAGGAGAGATAATAACCCTCGAGTCCTGCCTTCAGGAGGCCCTGGAGTGGCGAATAGCACCAAGGGTATAGAATCTCACATAATATAGGAGGCATTACCCTTTTTATAGAACAAGATCAGGAGATAAGATGGTAAATCCCAAGAAAATATAAATACTAAAAGTATAAGTAAATCCAAAATTCATTCCCACATGCATGTTCAAAAGTAAATCTGATACAAATTTAAACAAAACTCTAAATTAAAGTACCAAAAGAAAAGATACTAGGCAGCAATGACAACTAATCCCAACGCCCAAGCTAGAAAAGTATAGCATGGTCCTCAAAGTCTTCCTAGAAATAAGAAAACCGTTTTATATACATAGGTTGAGCATATGAGTATACTCAGTAGGGAAACTAAAGATACTTGTACACAAGTGGGAGAACATACTAATGTCCCTGTGAGAAAATAGTAGAACCTCAAAGCACCTACCAATGAATACTAACCAGTAAAACCTCAACAAGTCACACTCACCAAATAACACAAGTCAAGTAAAGTGGTAGTATAAGTACATTGATATTTGGGTACCCCGCACCACTTTACCACTGGTTCTCTACTCATCCCTAACGGCTAACGTCTTGACATTGCCACTATTCCCATACGCAGTCCCACTACCACAACCTACATGCACACACTTGGGCCTCAAACCACACATAATCCCTCCCATAGACACCTAGACCTTAACAACCACGTCTCTTTCCAGAAGACACCTAGGCCTCATCCTGGATATACTTGGGAAAACAATCCTAGCCTGCAAACACCAAGGCCTTAACAACCACGTCGCTCGCCTAAAGACACCTAGGCCTCATCCCGAAGATACTCGTGAAAACAATTTTGGCCCGCAAACACCTAGGCCTCTCATCCACAACAAACCTACCTGAATAATATGGAACTATGGTAAGCCTCTAGCCATTACATCCTGCCCAGATATGCTTTAGCGGTAAGAACCCAGAAGAGGGTGCGAGGAAGAATGTCAGTAACCAGCCATCCATCCTCCCACTAGGATGTTGGGAAAGACACCCTCCCCCATAAAATGGAGGTGTTCATCACATAGTTCACAACAAGGTTTGGGTGCATATATAAATCACAAGGAACTAAAATTTATACATATAGATAAGAAAACACTCAGCCCAACCTATAGGTTTCCGAACAAACAACCAACCCACTCAAAACCACTTTTACTGCTACCCCTATATTCACAACCAGACAAACCAAACCCCTTTTTCATTTAACCATATGACATTTATTTATTTAAGGGATTAATTTTAATTTATTCCAGAACTAACGGGAAACTACCAACCACAAAAACACCAAATAATAAGAAAAACCAAACTACATTCCCACTGTAGAGTAGCACAAAACCTGATTTACAGTCCATTGCACAACCCCCAATCTTCCTAGACACCTGCTTAGCCATTGTTGACAATCATTATTCAAAATTATACCACATAATTATTCTCTCAAAACCTATCCCCACTAACTAACAATTCCCAAATGTATTCCCACTGCATATAAGTTCATAACCACACCGCAGTCCCACTTCCCAACATTGTTCGATGGCCACGATACAACCAAAGGAAGTTCAACTGCCTATAAGTCCATCCATTCTACAATCAATAAGTCTCTAAAACTAGGATACCAAAACACCCCATGTACTAACCCATAAACAAATCCCACAAAAACTACTATTAACCCACATCCCTATTGTACACATATACCACACCCTTCTCATAGAACCAACTCCTCGGTCCAACCCTATACCCACAACCATGCTCCCAACAACAGCAGCACCACACAACTCACACAAGTTACAAAACTCAAAAGAACACATCACTCAGACATACCTATCAACATTATGTGTATATATAAATTCATATTTTGTAAACATAATTCTTTAGTCCAATTGATAAATAGGGGTGATCATATAAGGGTTTTCATCTAGGGGCATCCATTTCAATTAACCAAGTGTGCATGTTTAAGCAGTTTTCATGTTATGGTCGATTATCAAACATCATAACAAAACAAACGAGACACCACCAGTTTCCAAGAAAAGAACCCCAATTACCATGATTTTCAGAAGGCATTATAGCCACAACAGATCATAATATCAATGAGGATAACAAAATAAAACAGACGATCAAACATTAAACCACTCCCAGCCCTTTATTCCATTAACCGGTTATCTTTTGATCATATTACCTTATTATTTATTTCTTATTTTAAGAAAATTATTCATATTTTCTTTATAAATAATAATTATTACACCCACCCCACATGATTCAAAATTAAATAGAGACAAAATAAATCCCTACCTAAAGCAACAAGCGACCAAACTTCTCTTTGCGTTAAGAACAAGGGATCGCTCGAACAGCAAGAAAGAACTCCAAGAAAACTGATCATGAGGGGCTCTATAATAGTTTCATGACTCATATGGGTATGAAGACTCTAGGTGCACTAAGAGTGAATGGAAAACACACAAGGGAGGGAAGATCTGGCTTTGAAGATTCAGATCCTATTTTAAAGGAAGAATGGTTCCAAAAGCCATTAATCATGGGATTGTGGTTAAGATCGCGTGGTTTGAGTATATCTATGCCCCCATAATGTTAGGATATTAAATATATACTTAATATCATTTAAAACTCTCTTAAAATTCCCAAAAAAAGCTTTAAATTTGGTTTATGTCAAATAAGACGTAAGAGGGGTGAAAATGGAAAACTGGGAAAAACTGGGAAAACTGCATATGAGTCACTGATGGGTAAGTCACCGACGTAGAGCCACTGATGCAATGACCTACCGACACTAAGCCACCGATGTTGAGCTACCGATGAAATGACCTACTGATGCAATGATCTACCGATGTCTTGACCTACCGACGCCCTGACCTACCGATGCAATGACCTACCGATGCCTCGACCTACTGACGCCCTGACCTACCGATGCTGACACTCCTAACATGCCGACGTTCTGGACTCATCGATTCACTAACATGATGACGCACTAACATACCGATGCACTGACATGCCAATGCACTGACATGCCGATGCTGACGCCCTGAGTCACTAATGGAAAAACTGGAAAAACTAGAAATTTGGAAAGCTCTTGAAATGATCTACCATTGACTCCCAGAACACCCTAAACACTGGTTTTTCAAAAAGTAAAGACCCGGGGAAATACAAGTTATTACATAAGATACCTCTCAAACTATTCTCATCCTTGAGAATTACAAACTAACCTAGAAGAAAGGGGGTCCGAACAACCACTCCTTAAGATACCTCTCAAGAGCAAACCACCTTGTGTTATTCTAAAGCTAGAGTGAAAACCTCGACATCCCAGGGACACCTCTTGAGATATATCTCCTGAACAACTGTAGAAACACTAAGGACCCACTACCCCAAACAACCACACAAACACCAAGGGTTACATTGTCTAAACAAATGAATTAGGGATCTCCTTCCACCATGTCAAGATACTATCCACTGTGGGTAGCACTGACTCGCCCGCACAGGTTCAATTGCATCCACATTAATGCATCTCGATTAAGGATCAGATCCTCCCCTCCCCACAGTTAGTACTTTTTATACGCATTCATAGAATTGGGAAACAACTCATTTGATAAAGAACAATATCAAACATTACATCATAAAACTAAGCACAAAATTAAAACACAAAAAAAAAACTTAGAACAGCTCTGGGTACTGGGTACGCATCTATGCTTCTCACTCCCAAGTACTCTCCTCAAGACCACCATGCCTACATAACATACGAACTAAAGGAACAGTCTATCCTCGCAGAACCTTCTCCTCACGATCCTCAATTCTTATTGGTTTCTCCATGAACGTCACGTCATCCTCAATATCCCACTCTCCCCAGTCTAGGATGTGGGAGTCATCATGTAGATACCGATGGAGCTGAGAGACATGAAAGACGGTGTGGATTATATCTAACCACGATGGAAATACCAGCCAATATTCCACCTCTCCAACTCATCCCAACACCTCAAAAGGTCTGATAAACCTAGGATAAATATTTCTTCCTATGCCAAACCTCTACTACTCGTGCTGAGGGGAGACCTTTAAGAACATATTGTCCCCAACCTCGAACTCGAAGGTTCTCCTCCTATGATCGGCATATGACTTATATTGGTCTTGAGCCTCCTTCATCCTTTCACGTACAAGTTGAACCTTCTCTATTGTGCTCTGCACAACCTCTGGTCCAAGAAGGGATGCTTACCCTACCTCTGTCCAACATACAGGTGAGAGAAATGGTCTTACATACAAGGCTTCTAATAGTGAAATTCCAATGGTAGAGTGATAGCTATTATTGTAGGAAAACTATACAATAGGAAAGTGTCATACCCATGATCCTCCAAAATACAGAACACACGCTCGCAACATATCTTTCAACGTCTGGATGGTCTTCTCTGTCTTCCCATCTGTCTGAGATTGGAAAGTAGTGTTGAGGTGTAGTTGGGTGCCAAAGGCATGCTAAAATCCCCTCTAGACTCGTGATGTAAAATTTTCATCCCGAGCTGAGACAATGGATCTTGGAACTTCATGCATCCACACCACCTCATCCACATACCTCCTTGCCAAGGAATCTACTGCACTTGAATCCTTGATTTCTAGGAAGTGAGATAATTTCATAAACTAATCCACTACTGCCCAAAGGGCATCACATCCTCACTAAGTCCTAGGTAAACCTGTGAGTAAATCCATCAATATTCCATCCCACTTCCACTCGGGAATATCCAAGGGTTGCAACAAACCATTTGGAACACGGTGCTTGGCTTTAACCTACTGACACACTAGGAATCTTTCCACAAACTCCATCACTATCCACTTCATCACGGGCCACCAAAATTGTTCCCTCAAGCCTCGATACATCTTAGATACTCTTGGATGCACTAACAGGGGTAAAATATGGAAATCATAGAGAACTCCCTCGCACATCACCACCGGGACGAACAGCTTCCCATAGAACAACATCTGATTCTGGATGTCCTCCGACCATCCCTCTGGAGCATCACCCTAGACAACACAATCATGCATTACTTTAGCCTCTGAGTCTCCCCACTGAGACTCCTCTACCTTTCGCACCAAGGAATATTGCATTGTCATCTAAAACAGATATCCTATGCGACTATCATCCCTAGTATCCAGGTGTAAAGTAACCAACTCCTTCAATGTATTTTAAGAATTCATGGATTACCGAACTACCTCCATCTACGAATTCATGCTCAAGGCATCGACCACCGCATTCCCTTTTACTGGGGTGTAGGAGATCTCGAAGTTATAGTCCTAGAGAAACTCCATCCACCTCTACTGTTGCAAGTTTGGGTCTCACAGGGAGAAGACATACCTCAAGATCTTGTGATCTATGAAGACAAAAAAGCACTGTCTGATGAGGTAATGTTGCCACAACTTCAATGAGAACATGACCAATATAAGATCCAAATTGTGGGTGGCATAGTTACGTTCATGTAGATGTAACTTCCTAGACCAATAATAGATTACTCCTCGTTGTTGCATCATCATACATCCCAATCCTAGACCGAAAACATTGTAGAACACCTCGAACATCACCCCTTCCTCTATCAACCTAAGAATTAGGGCACTAACTAGCTTCCCCTTCAGATAGATGAAAGTTTTCTGACACTGCTCACTCCATACAAAGTCCTGGTCCTTTCCGGTCAAAGCTGTCAATGAAGCTGCAACTCAAGAGAAGTTGGGTACAAACCTTAGATAATAGTCTTCTAGACCCAAGAAACTACAAATATCCACCACATTATTAGGTTCTACCCAAGAAACAACCACTTTGACCTTCGATGGGTCCATAACTATCCCTTATTGAGACACCACATGTCCAAGTAAGTGCACTTATTGTGTCCAAAACTTGTACTTGGACAACTTTCCGTAGAGCTGGTGGTGTCATAGGACCTCCAAGACACTTCTCAGATGCTCGGAGTTCTCCTCTTCTGACCTTGAGTAGACCAGGATGTCATCGATGAATACGATGACAAACCGGTCCAGGAACTCATAGAAAACAAAGTTCATGATCCCCATAAACATGGATTGTGAATTCTTGATACTGAAGGTCATGACCACAAACTCAAAGTGCCCATACCTACACCTAAAAGTAGTATTTGGGATGTCACCCTCTTTTACCCTCAATTGGTGATATCCAGACTACATGTCGATCTTGGAGAACCAACCTTCCCACTTTAACTAGTTGAAAAGATCGTTGATCCTCAGAAGGGGCTAACGATTCTTAACCATCACCTGATTCAGTCTCCAATAGTCTATGCATATTCTTAGACCACTGTATGTCTTCTTTGAGAACAAGACTGAAGCACCCCATGGTGACACACTTGGCTAGATAAAACCATTCTTCATCAGGTCATCAACCTGAATCTACAACTCTTGTAACTCAGAAGGTTCCATCCAATAGGGAGCCATCAAAATTGGATGGCACCAGGTTGCAAGTATATCCAGAATTAAACATTAAGTCAAGGGGGTAGAGTCACAACCTCTTCGAGGAAGACATCCAGGAACTTAATGACAACCCACAGAACTTCCACCATCTCTGTATCAGCTAATTCTGATGACAGCTTGGCAAAAAAAGAAAGAAGAGGCTCTACACGCCGACTGTCCTCTTGACAACTCTGCTCGCCAATGAAAGCTACACATTGTCCATTTATATCCTAAAACACAAATCTCCTCTAGAAGTATTTGATAATGGAATGCATATAGAACAACCAGTTGATGCCCAGGATGATATTGTATGGTTGCATTTATAGCAAAAGAATATCCTCACTGTCCTGATGCGGCCCCATCATTAGTCTACATCCCTGGAAAACATCAAGAAAATTGGTCTGACATCCAACTGGCATACTCAACACCAGGGGAATGGAAAGTCTCTCTACATATATATCCATATAATGTACTATAATGGGTGAAACAAAAGAGTCTGAATCTTCTGAATCAAACAAATCACGTGCAAGAGTACTAAACAGATGGATCGCACCTTGAACTACCTATGGCCCTACTGGAATTTATACCTCTACATCGTGCAGCTACCCACGCCTAGATCCTCTACCCCTCAGCTATCAAATTCCTCCCCAACCACACCCCATTAGATGTCCCTAAGGAGTTCCCTAAGTTTGGCCTCCTCTGGTACCGTCTACCCTCAGTGGAGTGGGAGCTCACTGCCCCTACTGCTGGAAGGGCCTGACTGGAAACTACTACTGCTAAGGTGGGTGCTAAACCTGCCCACCCCCACTATACGGTGCTCAGACTAGGAACTAGTTCCAAATATTTCCATGAACTCCACAAAAAATGAAACTTGGTCCTATAACCATAGGGAAAGGACAAAGACCAGGAGATCAAAACTGGAACTATTGGGGCCTATTTCCCACTGGCTGAAACATGGAAGGCCCTGATGCCGAAGACCTACTGCTGATAGCTTTCCCCTTCAATGAACTCGACTGGATCCACTCTCATGGCACACCTCCCAGAAAGTGCATCCTTTACACTACCTAGGCTTTCTTATAAACCTCTAATTATGTTGGTAGAGTGAAAGGAGTAACAAAATACTGAAGAAAATGTTAGAGTGCCTCCTCTAAGCATCTTGCTCGAGACTCCTCATTCAGAAAGAGATATGTTGCAAAGTGCAGGAGATCTTTGAACATGATCCCCAGTTCCCTTACCGACATACTCCCCTACTGAAGGGAGAGTAGATCCTACCTATTTTTAGCCTTCATCATGGAAGAAAGGAATTCTACCTGGAACTCCTTCTCAAAGTCATCCCATGGGACCTCAGTTTTCTTCCTCTCCCTGAGGTGAAGCGTCCACCACTAATTCATTGTTCCTTGTATCCAGCTCACTGCCAGAGGAACCCAATACTCTGTCAGATCCTGTATCAAGTTGAAAGAAATCACCAACTCCTCAATACAACTCTCCATATCTATCTCTGAGACACTTCCCTCATACTTTTCCAAAGTCTAACGCTGGAAGGCACGAAGCATCTTCTACCATTGGTAATATTATTACTCTTGATCGGTCCTATGATGATCAACTAATTCAACCCGTCGGGCCTCAACTTCTTGTACCACATGGGGGCGACATTTGGGTGGCATAGCTAAAAAAGTAAACAAGGAACTCCTAACCCTGAGTAGTGTGGAAATTTTCTTTTAAATTTGTTTTAACTCTTCATTTATTTAAAATTCCCAAAACACCAAAGACACACAAGAAAACAAGTCATTATGATGTATGTACCATTCCTAGGGTCTCTAACCTACAATCATTATAGCCTCACTTGGTCATTTAGTAGGTCCATAGTCCTTGCAATGGATCATGGGGGGCCTAAAATCCTGTGTCCTAACCGGTATTCTCTGACCTATTTCATGCACCAATATTTCCTAACACTATTTCCCTACCTTACCATAAAATCCTCACTTTTACTAACTTAAAAATCCATCATATCCCTCAAAATCCCAAAACAAACCTGCCTCTGATACCATTTTTCCATAATCCACCTTCCTCACGATAAGGGAAGGGATGGCAAAGTTCCCCACCCTTACTTCCCCAAGATGAAGGAGAGATAATTACCCTTGAGTCCCACCTTCCATAGAGCATGGAGTGGTGACTAGAACCAAGGGTATATAATCTAACATAATATGTAAGGAATTACCCTTTTTATAGAACAAGATTGGGAGATAAGATGGTAAATTCAAAGCAACTCTGAATACTAAAAGTATAAGTAAATCCAAAATTCATTCCCAAATTCATGTTCAAAAGTAAAGTTCATACAAAGTAAAACAAAACTAAAAATTAAAGTACCAAAAGAAAAGATAATGGTCAACAAAGACAACTAATCATAATGCCTGAGCTAGTAAAGTATAGCATGGTCCTCAAAGTCCTCCTAGAAACCTGATAACAGTTTTATATATGTAGGATGAGCATATGAGTATACTCAGTATGGAAACTAAAGCTACCCATGAACAAGTGGGAGAACATAATAATGTCCCTATGAGAAAACAGTGGAACCTCAAAGAACCTACCAAGGAATACTAACCAGCCCAGCCTCACCAAGTTACACTCACCAAATAACAAAAGTTAAGTAAAGTAGTAGTATAAGTACATCGATATTTGGGTACCCCGCACTACTTTTCCACTGGTTAACTGCTCATCCCTAAAGTCTAATGTCTTATGCTGCCACTCTTTCCATACGCAGTCCCACTGCCATAACCTTCCATCACACACCTGGGCCTCAAACCACACACAATCCCACCCGTAGACACTTGGTCCTTAACAACCACATCTCTCACCCAAAGACACTTGGGCCTCATCCTAAAGATACTTGGGAAAACAATTCAGGACCGCAACCACCTAGTCCTTAACAACCACGTCTCTCGACCGAAGACACCTGGGCCTTATCCTGAAGATACTTGGAAAAACAATCCTGAACCACAAGCACCTAGGCCTCTCATCCACAACAAACTTGCCCGAAGAATCTGGGACTATGGTAAGCCTCAATCCATTACATCCTGCCCAGGTACACTCAAGTGGTAAGAACCCGGAAGAGGGTGTGAGGAATAAAGCCAGTAACCATCCATCCATCCTCCCACCGAGATGTTGGAAAAGACACCCTCCCCCATGAAATGGAGGCATTCGGCACATAGTGATCAACAAGGGTGGGGTGTATATAGAAATCACAAGGAACTAAAATTTATACATATAGATGAGAAAACACTCATTCCAACCTATGGGTTTCCGAACAAACAACTAGCCAACTCATAACCACTTTCGCTGCTACCCCTATATGCACAACCACACATACCAAACCCCTTTTTCATTTAACCATATTCCATTTATTTATTTAAGGGATTCGATGTAATTTATTCTAGCACTATAAAAAAACTACCAACAACAACCACACCAAAACAACAAGAAAAACCAAACTATAGTCCCAATATATAACAACACAAAACCATATTTACAATCCACTACACAACCCCCAATCTTCCTAGATACCTACTTATCCATTTCCAACAATCATTATTCAAAATTATACCACATAATCCTTCTCTCAAAACCCATCCCCGCAGCCCCACTACTTAACAATTCCCATATACAGTCCCACTGCATACAAGTTCATAACCACGTAGCAGTCCCACTGCCCAACATCGTTTGATGGCCACGACACAACCAAAGGTAGTTCAGCTACCTACAAGTCCATCCATTCCGCAATCAATCAGTCTCTCAAACTAAGATACCAACACACCCCCTGTACTACCCCACACACAAATCCCATAGCAACTAATATTAACCCAAAACCCCATTGTACACACATACCACACCCTTCTCACAGAACCAACTCCTTGATCCAACCTTGTACCCACAATTGTGCTCCTAACAGTAACACCACACAACTCGCACAAGTAACAAAACTCAACAGAGAACAGTACTCAGACACACCTATTAATAGGATGTGTGTGTGTATATATATATATATATATTCATATTTTATAAACACCTTTATTTAGTCCACTCGATAAATAAGGGTGATCATACAAGGGTTTTTATCCTGGGGCATCTATTTTAATTAACTAAGTGTACATGTTTAAGCAGTTTTCATGTTATGGACGATTATCAAACATCATAACAAAACAAATGGGACACCACCAGTGCACAAGAAAAGACCCCCAATGGCCATGATTTTCAGAAGGATTTACATCCACAAAATATCATAATATTAATAAGGATAACAAAATAAAATAGACGATAAAACATCAAACCACTCCTATCCTGTTATTCCATTACCCAGTTATCTTTTGATCATATTCCATTCTTATTTATTTATTGTTTTAAGAAAAGTATTCATCTTTTATTCACAAAGAATCATTAGTAAACCCACCCCGCATGATGGACAATTAAAGAGAGATAGAAGAAATACCTACCTAAAGCAACAGGCGACCAAACTCCTCTTTATGTCAAGAACAGGGGATCGCTCGAGCAGCTGGAAAGAACTCTAAGAAAACTGGGCATGAGGGGCTCTAGAATAGTTTCATGACTCATCTGGGGATGAAGACTCTAGGTGCACCAATAGGAAATGAAAAATACGCAAGGGATGGAAGATCTAGCTTTGAAGAGTTGGATCCTATTTTAAAGGAAGAATGGTTCCAAAAGCCATTAATCGTGGGATCATGGTCAATATCACACGTTTTGAGTATCTTTAAGCCCTTGGAACATTAGGATATTAAATATATACTTAATATCCTTAAAAATTCTCTTAAAAATGCCCAAAAAAGGATTTAAATTTGGTTTATGTCAAATAAGATGTAAGAGGGGTGAAACTGGAAAACTGGGAAAAACTGGGAAAACTACATATGAGTCATCGATGGGTGAGTCACCAACGTAGAGCCACTGACACAACGACCTAACAACACTGAGCCACCAATGTTGAGCTACTGACGCAATGACCTACCGATGCCTCAACCTACCGAGTCCCTATCCTACCAACGCAACAATCTACCAACGCCTCGACCTACCAACACCCTAACCTACCGACGCCCTGACCTACCAATGTCGACGCTCCTGACATGTCGATGCTCTTGACTCACCGATACACTGACATGCCGATGCACTAACATATTGACACACTGACTTGCTAACGCACTGACATGCCAATGATGATGTTCTGAGTCACAGATGGAAAAACTAAAAAAACTGGAAATTTGGAAAACTCTTGAAATGATCTACCATTGCCTCCCAGAACACCCTAAACACTGATTTTTTACAAAGGAAAGACCTGGGGAAATCCAGGTTATTACATGTGTGCTATAACAGCACAATGTAGCAATGGAAATATCACAAAAAAGAAGAAAAATCGGGTATAACTAGAGAATCTAAATGAAATAATATTTATAACACAAATACAAGAAAAAACACTATATTATAGACATTTAAAACATTAGTTTATAAAATTACATGAATAAGTAAAAATTATCACATACATTTAAAAACATTAATGTTCCTTTGTCTTTTTCCCCTGACTGCAACTCATGTTATTTCTAAACAAACCACCCCTACTCAAGAAAAATAACTCACTTGTATAAGAAACCAATTCTTATGTTAGTAGAAATATGAAGAAATAAATTAACATAAAGTGTTGATTTTAAATTAAACTTTGAGTCATACCAGGAACATTGTGTATCATATTGAGTTGTGGTTGATTCTTGCACGTCACACCATTTCTTGTTCGTCTTTAAGCATTATCACTATGAAAATTAACTAAATAAGTATAAGAAAAAAATAATAAGGAAATTGATTAAGTAATAGAATATATAATTATGAGAAAACAAACTAGTCTCATTTTCTTATTTTTGGCGATGTGATGCATGTTTGAAACTAAAATGGAACTTATATATTGAAAAGATGCACTTAGAATCGTATCGGTCACACCATACATCAGATTGAGGTGAGGTTGATTCCTAAATGTCCAAAATGACTTATGGATCATTATCTTAAAGTATAAATATAATACAAATGTTTTTGTTTGTTTTTGAATATGTCACTTGTGTTTTTTACAAAAATGTCATTTTAGATTGGAAACACACACTTTGAGTCATACCGGTCACATCATGTGTCGGTTTTATGTGAGACTGATTCCTAAAAATCATAAATGACTTATTAATCATTTTACTAAATTATCAAGATAATCTGAGTGTGCTTTTTTATTTTTTAGTGAGTGACACTTTTTGAACTAAAATGTCAATTTTAAATTGATAATAGACACTTTGAGCCATACCAGGCACATCATGTATATAATTGAGGTTCAACTGATTCCTACAAATCAAAAATTACCTATGGATATTTTTTATAATGTATAAAAATAATATGAATGTGTTTTTCTTGGTTTTGAGTATGTCATTTTTCTTTTTTACTAAAGTTAATGTCAATTTTAAATAAAAAGACACACTTAGAGTAATACTGGTCACACCATGTGTTATATTGAAGTTATTATTATTCCAACATATCCCAAATTACTTTTGGATTGTTTTCCTAAATTATCAAAACAATATGAATGAGTTTTCTTAGTTTTGAGTATGTCACTTATTTTTTTTACTAAAATGTCATTTTAAACTGGAAACATGAACTTTGAGTCATATCGGTCACATCATATGTTGGTTTGATGTGAGAATGATTCCTAGAAATAAAAATGACTTGTTAATTGTTTTCCTAAACTATCAAGACAATCTGAGTGTGTTTTATTTTTTTTAGTGAGTGACACTTTTTCAAATAAAATGTCAATTTTAAACTCACAATGGACACTTTGAGTCATACCGGGAACATCGTGTATCATATTGAGGTGAGGTTGATTCCTACATGTCAAAAATAAACAATGAATTGTTTTAATAAATTATTAAAACAATACGAATTCATTTTCATATTTTTGAGTATATTGGTTGTCTTTTTTACTAAAATTAATGTCAACTTTAAATAAAAAGACGCACTTGGAGTCATAACGGTCACACCATGCATCGGATTGAGGTGAGGATAATTCTTAAACATATTAAATGACTTATGTAACATTTTCATAATTATAAAAATAATACTAATTCGTTTACTTGGTTTTGAGCATGTCACTTTTTTTACTAAAATTTCATTTTAAACTGGAAACACGCACTTTGAATCATATTGGTCACATCGTGTGTCGGTTTGATGTGAGACTTATACCTACACATCAAAAATTACATATGAATAATTTTCCTAAATTATCAAGATAATCTAATTGTGTTTTATTAGTTTTCAGTGAGTGAAAATTTTTGAACTAAAATGTCGATTTTAAACTCATAACAGACACTTTGAGTCATACCGAGCACATCATGTGTCAAATTGAAGTGAGGATGATTACTAAATGTCAAAAATGACTTATGGATTATTATAAAAAAGTATAAAAATAATATTAATGCATTTGATCAGTTTTGAGTATGTTGATTTTCTTGTTTACTAAAATTAATGTCAATTTTAAATAAACAGACGCACTTGGAGTCATACCGGTCACATCATACATCAGATTGAGGTGAAGATGATTCCTACACATCCCAAATGAAAGATTTATCCTAAATTTAATTTTAATCTAACCCTATAGTTGTTTTAGTCGCTAGTAGGATAATCAAACAACTCTTGTTTGCTGGATCTGAGACATAAAATACTTGCACTGCTTTTTATGTCATTATGAACATCTCATCTTTTTCCCCTTGCACACTGAAATTCACCTTCACGAAGCTCATTTCATCAAATTTAACTACACTCCTATTTTAAAACCATTTTCAATTAAAAATCAACAATTGAAATTTTGTATAATTCAACTCATATATCTATTTGATAGTTCCAAAATATGACATATTTGCACAAATTGGATTTCTATCCTTGGAACCAGATATGTGCATAGCTTCCACCATAAGTGTAACTCCACTATTTTTCATTGTATTATATTCATTGTGTTCTTTTTTATAGAATTTATAACCATTTATTACAAAATTAGTGTATGAGATAACATATTTATTTGGTCTCCTAGCTAGCCATTTAATTCATTCGTCAATTTAATTCAGATTTTCAGATAACTCCTTATAAATTTGATCTTATAACCATCCTATAAACTATTAATTATGTATATTTGATATCCATACTTCATCCCTTTATGGATTCAAATATATAAGAATTTATTTATGGTATTCAATGTATGGATCAACATCTTCACTATTATGTAAAATGGAAAGGTGCACTTGCTCCCGCTATGTGATGGTAATTGTAACAACATATCTTCCAAAAATACTTTCACCCATAAGGAATCTGTTGTAATGAGACTTTGGGAGACCAATGTTTTCAACATCTGATAGGTAATCAGTACATAATTCAATAGCTTCTTCAATAATATATCATTCTATAATAAAACCTTCTAGTCGTATTAGATTCTTGACATACTCATTCAAAATCTTTATATATCATTCAATGGGGTACAACCATATATAATGGATCAGACCGCATAGTTGAACCTCTTTAACCAAGTTAACCATCAGGCTGACGATTATATCAAAAAAGTATGGTGGGAATAGAATCTCTAATTCACATAATATGACTGAAAACTCCATATTCATGATTGGAAACTTCATTGGGTCTATAAATTTACTGCATATAGCTTTGAAAAAGAAGTAGAGTATGGTCAATTTATGTCATACATTTTTAGTAAAAATGAAACATAAAGTAGTGGGGATCAAATATTGCATCAAAACATGACAGTCATGTGATTTTATTCCCTGTAACTTCAAATTATTCATTTGCACAACATTATTGATATTTGATGAATACCCCTCTAGAACTTTTACACCATTAAGGAAAAGTAAAAAAATTGTAATTTTTCCTATCTGGATAGAGTGTAAGCTATTAAAGGAAGAAAATTGCACTATTTACCCTTCATCGGTGCCAACACTTCTGTTATCCCCATGTCAATAATTTCTAACCTATCCTTGATGCCATATTTATTTTTTCCAAAAACATTTATTAACATTCCAATAACATTATCAAATACATTTTTTCTACATGCATGACATCAATAAAATGTCTGGCGTACAAAAAATTCCAATACGGTAATTCAAAGAAAATTGATCTCTTCTTCAAATTTAATTTTGTAAGGTTTTTCAAAAATGGTTTACTAAAAATAATTTCAATATATTTTACTTTATCGAATAGTTTATCACTCGTCAGTGGAGACTTTTTTATAACTTATTTGATATTCCCATTGAATGTTGTTATCCAGGATCGGTATTTATCTCGTCGAGGTAAAAAATTTGAATTTCATAAAAACATGATCTTTGAGGAATGTTTGAATTGAATTGAGTGTGTTCATTCTTCACAAATGGGACACCCCAGCATTCCTTTAATGCTATAGCCTAAAAAAATTCCATAAGTAAGAAAGTCATTTATCATCCCATACAACATGGACCCTAATGTGAATTCTTCTCTTATAAGAGCATCATACATTTTAACACCTATATCCCTCATAAATTTCAAATCATTTATCAATTGAGCCAAATAGACATCAATATCATTACCAGGTTTCTTTGGCCCAGATAAAAGGAAAGATAACATAATGTATTTGTGTGTCATGCATAACCATGGTGGAAAGTTATAATTTAACAACATGATGGGCCATGTACTGTGAGTAATATACACCAAAAGTATTTATTCCATCTGTAGATAACACAAAACAAAAGTTTCTCAGCTTGTTTACAAATTCATGATACTCGTAATCAATTTTCTTCCACTGAGGAGAATCTGCTAGATGGTGTAGGTTATTATCATTACTTCTTGTATTTTCATGCCATGTCAATCGTCTTGTGGTTTACTGACATCTATATAGTCTTCTAAGATATGGAATGATAGGAAAGTACCATACATCTTTCAAAGGACTTGATTCATTTTTCTTTTATCAATTTACACCACGCTTAGGTAATTTTATGATTGATTCATGGTCCTTACGAAACAATATGAAATCATTTGGACAAACATGTATTTTTTTAGAGATCATTACCATTGAATGTAGCATTAGTTTAGAATCATATGTTCAACATGTAAGTTCATTTTATTTTGGTATCATATCATTCAGGAGACCAAGTAGTTCTATAAATCTTGTGTCACTCCATTCTCTATCATATTTCAAATTATATAAATCAATAAAGATGAAAATGTTTTATATTTACTACAATAAGTATACAATAGTCTCTTATCACATCTATTTAATTTCTCAAACAACCTTGGACAATCATAAAGGTCATCTTAAATTTCCATTTTCATTTCTTCTATGTGATCTTCATCATCATTTACACTAGTATTCATATAAAATGATCAATAAACTATAGTATCATCCCAATCAGTGTGCACGTTCAGTTTTTTCCCATATTTAGTTCAACATTTATAGCTCTGGTCTATTTTTTGAAAAATCAAATTTTCTTCCAACTCTTTGGACTAATTTTTCTTTAATAACAACAACATAAACATAGACAAAGGATTTTATAAGGGTTGTATGCATGAATTATTGAAAACTTGATGAAATATTTAACTCTATATTTATACTCTTTTTTCAAGTGATTAGGGTGAATCTATTTTTGATTAATATCCATCATATTAGGTTCATGAAATATCCATTTTTTACAATAAATAAATAAATACACATAAGATATTCATTATTGAAGGTGAAAATTAAAGATAATTATAATAAGGGGAACCCAACATTTGATTATTTAAAATAATTTCAGTATGATTTTCAGGAAATGGGTAATTGAATTTAATAAAATAATTAGTCCACTATGGTAGGTGTTATCCTTTGAATTCATCCAAAGTTGAAAGTTGTATACAATTTTCATCTTCATTAGCTTTGTAACGCCCCGACACCAGTTACCCAGATTCGGTGCATTATTACGTAACATTGACATGATCACCAAAGATCAAGTCTCAAAATACCGATTAGTTTAGTAGCCTTGGAAACACTAGATACATTCATAAATGTTACATTACATCATAAAGTGAAAAACTACAACAACATAGTCTCCATAGTCCACACTCATATCCCCTTCAGACTATCCCTGCAGGTCAGTCATAAAATATTTCTTCACATCCTGGGAAAAATAAAACATAGAAAGGGGTGAGCTCAGATGATCAGTAAGGATAACAATATAGCGGAAACTTTCATAAATAAACATAAACATTTAAGGCAATGTATAACTAAAACAAAATCCTTTTAAACTTGAACTTCAGCATAATATAGAAAAAGTAAAATGAAATAATGCCATTTACTTATTCACATTGATATTCTACTAGTCAAATAATCACATGCAATATCAATAACCACTTTCATAATGATGGAATGCATAATGCCAGACTGTCATAACCACGTAGCCAAGGCCTCGTGCCAAGACTACAAATAAGATTTTGTCAAGGCCTCGTGCCAAGACACTAGTTTGTCTCATGAGACCTAACGATGCATCGAGGAGCTATATTGGGCTCCACCCATCACTTATTAAGTCCAATTAATTCCTTATATGAAAAGTTTTAAACATATCATAAACCATAACATAATCGTATCACATAAAACATGCATAAAGGAAACATAACATTTCCATATTTCAATCATAAGATATCAATACAACACATTGATATAATAAAAACATTATCAAAACCATTTTGAATACCAAAATAAAATAAAAGTAAAACATGGTATTTATTTTTCATTTAAAAAAATTTATGGCTTGTAGAGGAAGCCGAAACTCAAATAATGGTCACGGCGGTGGAGAAGTCGTTGACGTCGCATACATAAGACAGAACATTCCTTTTGTCACGGCAGTAGAGAAGTCGTTGTCGATCGTTCTTCAATCTCCTGAATAATATAGTAGAGTTAATTTATAATTGATTAAGAACCTTTTTCAAGTTCATTATTCCTTTTATATCACTTATTACCATGTTATGAATATTATGTAATTATTTAAGTTAATAACGGTCGTTTTGTCGATCTTTGGTACTTGAGTCAAAAATAAACTTCTTATAATTACAAATTTTTCATGTGGTAAAATATCCATTATATCTAGAATTATATTCATGATGTAGATATCATATATATCTAGTATATAAATTCATTTATAATATTACATAACATTTAGAGGTAAGAAATGAAATGCACTGTTCATGGAGACGGTAAGTCGTACGTACGCATGAACGCTACTTTCATTTCTATTTCCTATTTATTGGAATGAAATCATAATGATATAAAGGTATATTATAATTCCAGTATAATATCATATATAATATCATTTACTCCATACTTTATACATCCCACATATGGCATTAACGATTCAAATCACTTTGAGGGGGCGGTAGTCCGCACTTCCTAAAATGAAATTATCGCGTTTACCCATAATGGAAATCATAAAATTATAACATAAATGAAAAATACATAAGAATAATGGAGACATAAACATAATATATATCATATATAAATATATTTACATCTTAATGACCACCATGAGAGGTGTTAAAAGAAGATTGAACAATCATTGTTTCGTGAGGCGGTAATTCGCCACCCACAAAAACAGTATGTTCTTTAACCATTAGACGAAGGTGTGTGTAAGTGTAAAAAAAAACCTCCCCATAAAAACATCCTAGTATATTTAATATACTGGTTTTGTTACAAAAGAAAGGAATAAAAAGAGTTTAAGGGGTTCGAGAAGCAAAATAAAACAAAAGAACATAAGAGAAGACATTACCTTAAAATCAGGTAACTCTTTTTTATTTGAGCCAAAGGCTTCCTTGGGAAGACTTATGCCCAAAGTGAGGCTTCTATGAGTAATAGAGGGAAGTTTATAGAGTATTTGGGCATAGTTTGGCTGATCCAAATGGCTTGAAGGTGTGAATAAGGTGGTAGAGGTGGGGGCCTTTTATAAGAGGAGAGGAGGGGTACTCTTGGAAAGTCATGAAATGTTACATTATTATGAAATGATTTTTTGATTTCAAAGGTACTAAAATTATATATTTCGAGTATAAGGTGATAAGGGTTCTAAATATACTCATCCATTAGGTTTTTGACAAGTGTAAGTCTTATATTTTACATTATCTTTTCATTTTATTTAAATCATTAATTAATGAGGTAATCGCTGCATCATCATGGTGTCATAAAAAAATTAATTTATTTAATGTCTAAAAATAATAAAAAAATTCCATGATTTAGGAAATATTTTTATCTTTCCAATGCATATTTATAGTCGAAAATATAACTTGTATAACCCCTTGTAAAAATTGTTTTAGTAAAACAATGCATGTTTGTGACATTTTTATTTTTACTTTAAATAAAAGGTATTAATGTCATTATCTTACCCAAGTGGCTCCATGGGGTCCCAAACATTGACCCATGGATTTTCTTCGTCGTCCATGAGTCATCCAATAAGAGTAGGACATGTTTCAAGGTAATTTCATATTATTATAACATTATTTTTACCTTAAATTATTCTAATTACCTCTAATCGCGGTTAATAAAACTCAAAAGTTACTATTCACAAAAAATTATTTTCATCCCATCGAACCACATTTTACTTCCTAATTATAACCATGTATGTTGGATTTCTGAAATTCAATTTATAGAATCCGTAAAGTTTCATTTAAACGAAAAATCAGTTTTTTAACTACCACTTAGTGGTTTCACTATTCATCAAAAATTGAAGTTTTTCAGAACAATAGAAAAATTCACCCTAAGATATAATTGATATTCTGAATTCAAAAATTATTTCTATTTTAAAAATTCCAAACATATAAGTTTCATTAATTAATTTTATAATTAATTATCGTTGTCAAAACAAATAGCGTGTTTTTAAGAAACAATATCAATCAAAAGATTGACAATTGTTTATGTCCAATTTCAAAGTGAAATTAATTATAATGACCACCATTGGATAAAATTGTAAATTTATATTCTAATTATACTTTAAAACCACTCAATAGTATAATTTATCACTATAAATTATTTTTATTAAAAATATTGTTTTTAAGTATTTTTCACTATTCATCCAAAATTGGAAGTTCTCGGAAAAATACCAAAAATTCAACATAGGCTAATTACAATATTCCGAATCCAAAAATGAAGTCCATTCTGAAATATAAAATTTATATAATTTCAAAAAGTGTGTATTACTATTCATAACGGCAACTTTGATTGGTCGCGGTGTGTTAGAACTCGAGGTTGCGTACTACACACGCTACTATATTATTCAAACAGAAGCGTACCATGGAAGCTTAGGGTGTTACATTCTACCCTCCTTAAATAAATTGAGTCCTCTCAATTTGAAATTGTTCTTCAAAAATAAAATGTTGAAAATAGAAAATACCTTTGTGGAAAACCCACATTGGAAATAAGGTTAATAAAATTTAGCCTTAATAAGAGGGAAAGGGAAATGAAAAAGTCACCCCTAAATTATGATCTTGATTAGGAGAACATTGGTGGAAATTGGAGACATATAATTGGAGGAAAAACGTAAATATTTGTAGGTAGTGATTGAGGTTATCAATCACAAAGAAGTTTAAAATTGAGGTCCTCAAAGCCTTCAATCTATCTTGATTTAAAATATCATCAATTCAACAAAACATAAGGTATTACGATAACACGTTTTTTTGTTTTAATATCTCTTTCCTAAAGTTTAAGAATTAATTTATTCATAGAATAAGAGATAGGTATACATATATATATGCTTGACAAGTAGAGTTTCAACCTTCAACTAATTTCTACCACAAACTCATCTTTCACTCAAAAGGATAATAGAACTCAAAAATAATATATTTATCCTAATCGTACAAGGTTCAAAATTTTAACACATACCATTTAGATTAGGAGAACTATTTTGTAATAACCATGGACTTCTTGTAGGCTAGTGGTAGGTAATAAAGGGTTGTCGCACTACGGTTATGGGTTCGATTCATGCAGCTTTGTCCGACGCGATGGGTTATCCCCCAACCTGCAGGTTGTCCTTTTCCTAAAACTATAGTATTATAATATTCCAAAAATAATCTTCAGAAATGTTTTAACCTTAAACAATACTATCCAAAGTTCAACATAAACCATTCCAACCTTTATAGTTATCCAAAATACCTCTGTCCAGACTTTCTCTAAAAGGTCTCTAAATCCCAAAATCAATTGTAACATCAGATTCCCCAAACAAAGTAAAGATTCTCTTATTTTCATATACTAAAAATATGATTAACTTCATCATATTAAAACCTTAATGAAAACAACAAGTACTGCAGTAAAATCCTTATATATATCACATTATTCTTATATCCAGAATATAATCCTTGAGTCCAAAAGCACCAATACATTAATTATTCCACTTCAACTGTAGTAAGAGCATAAGATTGGCCTTGATCTCTTGGCCTTTTCTGAGGTAAGTTTCCCTGAAAATTAGGAAATTCATTTGCATAATACCTCATTTCCCTATAAGTGTAACATTCAACATTGATAGCATCTTTCTTTCCCTTGCAATCACGAGCCTGGTGACCTTTTTCTCCCCATTTATAACAAACTCCCATTCCTTTTAGGCAAGTACCGGGGTGATTCTTCCCACAATTATTCCATAATGGAAAATCCTTCATTCCCTTTTTCCCTTTATCTGTCTCTTGTTCCACTGTTCTCTTCTTCTCTTACTTTACTTCATTGTCATAAGATTTAGAGAATCCCTTTTTTGTCTTGATAGCACATGAGACGATATCTTCGTATGACGAGAAAGATTGTGAGACTAAGGCTCGATAGAGAAACAGTTTTAACCCATCAAAGAAATGATCAATCTTACTTCTTGGGTTACGTATATAATCTGATGCATGCCTCGCTAACCTTTTAAAGTTAGCCTCATACTTTGCGACATTCTCATTCTCCTTTTTTCTCAGACTCAGAAATTGTCTTTCCATATCTTCTCGATGGTCACGATGGAATTATTTTTCTAAGAAAAGCTCTTTTAACTCCATCCATTCCATATTTGATACTTAATCATCTTCCTTTTTGTTTTGTAACAATGACCACCATTGATCAGCATCTCTAGTGAGGCGGTAAACTACCATGATAACCTTTTCCCTTTCACTACTCCCCAAGGCATGGAATATTTTCTCTAAGGAATTTATCCATTGCTCAGCTACTAAGGGATTTGTACTCCCATTTAATGTTGGTGTTTGTTTCCTCATGAAGTGTTCTAACATTGATCCTCCATGTTGCGGATCAGGGTGCTCCATACGAGTAAAGTTATTATTCATAACCTGAGTGAGTTGTACCAGTATGGTGATAAGCTGATCAGCACCAGTTGTATCACCTGCTCCACTATAATTATCTTGAGCAGGAGGGAAATCCCTACATGGAGTGTGTGCATTGATATGGTTTCCATTCTTTCCACTAGGCGTCATTTCTAAACAATGTCATAAACTAGATTAGTTTATGAATCGAAATACATAATAAAAAACTTGCAAAACACTTAACATAAATTGAACTATTTATGGATATAATCCATAATCATAAAAATGTTTTCTTTGAGGAAGTATATACTCATAAACCCTTCATAATGGTTTGTAAAGAAAATGAGAATTATCCTAATCATATCCCCCAGGAGTGTCGTAATCAAGAGTGCAGCAAGGCCTGTTTTCGTGTACCAATTCCTGTTCGAGTCTAGCTCAAAGTGGTGTTTTTGGGTTTTACCCCTAGGTACATCTGTGCTAGAGCCGCCTCTACCTACTCGTATCCAGACAGGGATGTATTTCTCGGAAAACTCACAAAATCTATATAATACCAAAATTCTAGGAAGTTCTTTTATACTAATCCTCAAAGTCTATCTTAGGGCTATGTGATCTAATCAGAGTTTATCTAAATCTAGATTCCAAGGTTAGTACTAAACTGCCTCTGATACCAACTGTAATGCCCCGAACCCAGTTACCCAGAGTTGGTGCATTATTATGTAACATTGGCATGATCACAAAAGATCAAGTCTCAAAAGACCGATTAGTTTAGTATCCTTGGAAACACTAGATACATTCATAAATGTTACATTATATCATAAAGTGAAAAAATATAATAACATAGTCTCCATAGTCCACACTCATATCCCCTTCAGACTATCCCTACAGGTCAGTCACAAAATATTTCTTCACATCCTAGGAAAAATAAAACATAGAAAGGGGTGAGCTCAGATGCTCAATAAGGATAACAATATAGCGGAAACTTTCATAAATAAACATAAACATTTAAGGCAATGTATAACTAAAACAAAAGCCTTTTAAAATTGAACTTCAACATAATATGGAAAAAGTAAAATGAAATAATTCCATTTACTTATTCACATGGATATTCTACTAGTCAAATAATCACATGAAATATCAATAACCACTTTCATAATGATGGAATGCATAATTCCAGACTATCATAACCACGTAGCCAAGGCCTCGTGCCAAGACTACAAATAAGATTTTGTCAAGGCCTCGTGTCAAGACACTAGTTTGTCTCATGAGACCTACTGATGCATAGAGGAGCTATATAGGGCTCCACTAGTCACTTATTAAGTCCAATGCATTCCTTATATGAGAAGGTTTAAACATATCATAAACCATAACATAATCGTATCACATAAAACATGAATAAAGGAAACATAACATTTCTATATTTCAATCACAAGATATCAATACAACACATTGATATAATAAAAACATTATCAAAACCATTTTCAATACCAAAATAAAATAAAAGTAAAACATGGTATTTAATTTTCATTTAAAAAAAGTTATGGCTTGTAGAGGAAGCCAAAACTCAAATAATGGTAACAGCAGTGGAGAAGTCTCTGTCACTGCATACGTAAGACAAAACATTCCTTTTTTCATTTAGTAAAAATGCTTCATATAAAAAGATTATTTTTGAATAAAAGTAAAATTCAAAGGGGTTTATACACTGTATAAAGGAAAGTTGTGTATAAAACAAAATATGCCTCAATAAAAGGATATTGAGATGAAGTCCCTTACCTCGTGTCTGACTTGACTCGATCATTCTTCAATCTCCTGAATAATATAGTAGAGTTAATTTATAATTTATTAAGAAAATTTTTCAAGTTCATTATTCCTTTTATATCACTTATTACCATGTTATGAACATTATGTAATTATTTAAGTTAATAATGGTCATTTTGTCGATCTTTGGTACTTGAGTCAAAAATAAACTTCTTATAATTACAAGTTGTCCATGTGGTAAAATATCCATTATATCCAGAATTATATTCATGATATATATATCATATATTTCATATAAATCTAGTATATAAATTTATTTATAATATTACATAACATTTAGAGGTAAGAAATGAAATGCACCGTTCATGGAGACGGTAAGCTGTACGTACCCATGAACGCTACTTTCATTTCTATTTCATATTTAATGGAATTAAATCATAATGATATAAAGTTATATTATAATTCTAGTATAATATCATATATAATATAATTTACTCCATCCTTTATACATCCCAAATATGGCATTAACGATTCAAATAACTTTGAGGGGGCAGTAGTCCGCACTTCCTAAAATGAAATTATCACGTTTACCCATAATGGAAATCATAAAGGTATGTCATAGATGAAAAATACAGAAGCATAAGGAAAACATAAACATAATATATATAATATATAAATATATTTACATCTTAATGGACACCATGAGAGGTGTTAAAAGAAGATTGAACAATCATCGTTTCGTGAGACAGTAATTCGCCACCCACAGAAACAGTATGTTATTTAACCATTAGACGAAGGTGTGTGTAAGTGTAAATCAAATCCTTCTCATAAAAAAATCATAGTATATTTAAGATACTATTTTTGTTACAAAATAAAGGAATAAAAAGAGTTTAAGGGGTTGGAGAAGCAAAATAATACAAAAGAACATAAGAGAAGACATTACCTTAAAATCGGGTAACTCTTTTTTATTTGATCCAAAGGCTTTCTTGGGAAGAATTATGCCCCAATTGAGGATTCTAGGAGTAATATAGGGAAGTTTAGAGAGTATTTGGTTAGATTTTGGCCGATAAAAATGGCTTTAAGGTGTGAATAAGGTGGTAGAGTTGGGGGCCTTTTATAAGAGGAGAGGAGGGGCACTCTTGGAAAGTCATGAAATGTTACATTATTATGAAGTGATTTTCGGATTTCAAAGGTCCCACAATTATATATTTCGAGGATAAGGTGATAAGGGTTCTAAATCTACTCATCCAATAGGTTTTTTACAAGTTTAAGTCTTAGATTTTACATTATCTTTTCATTTTATTTAAATCGTTAATTAATGAGGTAATCGCAGCATCATCATGGTGTCATAAAAAATTTAATTTATTTAATGTCTAAAAATTATAAAAAAAATAAAATGATATAGGAAATATTTTTATCCTTACAATTTATATTTATAGTCAAAAATATAACTTGTATAACCCCTTGTAAAAATTGTTTTAGTAAAACAATGCATGTTTGTGACATTTTTATTTTTACTTTAAATAAAAGGTATTAATGTCATTATCTTACCCAAGTGACTCCATGCGGTACCAAACATTGACCCATGGATTGTATTGGTCTTCCATGATTCATCCAATAAGATTAGTACATGTTTCAAAGTAATTTCATACTATTATAACATTATTTTTACCTTAAATTACTCTAATTACCTCTAATCGCGGTTAATAAAACTCAAAAGTTACTATTCACCAAAAATTATTTTCATCCCATTGAACCACATTTTACTTCCTAATTATAACCATGTATGTCGGATTTTTGAAATTCAATTTATAGAAGCGGTAAATTTTCATTTAAACGAAAAATCAGTTTTTTAACTACCACTTAGTGGTTTCACTATTCATCAAAAATTGAAGTTTTTCAGAACCATACCAAAAATTCACCCTAAGCTATAATTGATATTCTGAATTCAAAAATTATGTCTATTTTAAAAAATTCCAAACATATAAGTTGCATTAATTAATTTTATAATTAATTCTCATTGTCAAAACAAATAGCATCTTTTTAAAAAATAATATCAATCAAAAGATTGACAATTGTTTATGTCCAATTTTAAAGTGAAATTAATTATAATAACCACCATTGGATAAAATGGTAAAATTATATTCTAATTATACTTTAAAACCACTCAATAGTATAATTTATCACTATAAATTATTTTGATTAAAAATTTTGTTTTTAAGTATTTTTCACTATTCATCGAAAATTGGAAGTTCTCGGAAAAATACCAAAAATTCAACATAGGCTAATTATGATATTCCGAATCCAAAAATGAAGTCCATTCTGAAATATAAAATTTATATAATTTCAAAAAGTGGGTATTACTATTCATAACAGCTACTTCGATTGGTCGATGTGTGTTAGAACTCGAGGTTGCGTACTACACAGGCTACTGTATTATTCAAAGAGAAGTGTACCATGGAAGCTTGGGGTGTTAAATTCTACCCACCTTCAATAAATTGTATCCTAGCAATTTGAAATTGTTCTTCAAAAATAAAAGGTTGAAAATATAAAATACCTTTGTGGAAAACCCACATTGGAAATAAGGTTAATAAAATTTAGCCTTAATAAGAGGGAAAAGGAAATGAAAAAGTCACCAACAAATTATGATCTCGATTAGTAGAACATTGGTCAAAATTGGAGACATATAATTGGAGGAAAAACATAAATATTTGTAGGGAGTGATTGAGGTCATCTATCACAAACAAGTGTAAAATTGAGGTCCTCAAGGCCTTCAATCTATGTTGATTTAAAATATCATCATTTCAACAAAACATAAGGTATTACGATAACACATTTTTTTGTTTTAATATCTCTTTAATAAAGTTTAAGAATTAATTTATTCATAGAATAAGAGATAGGTATACATATATATATGCTTGACAAGTAGAGTTTCAACCTTCAACTAATTTCTACCACAAACTCATCTTTCACTCAAAAAGATAATAGAACTCAAAAATAATATATTTATCCTAATCGTACAAGGTTCAAAATTTTAACACATACCATTTAGATTAGGAAAACTATTTTGTAATAACCAGGGACTTCCTATAGGCTAGTGGTAGGTAATAAAGACATGTCTCACTATGGTTGTGTGTTCGATTTCTGCAGTTTTGTCTAACACGACAGGTTATCCCCCAACCTGCAGGTTATCCTTTTCCTAAAACTATTGTATTATAATATTCCAAAAATAATCTTCAGAAATGTTTTAACCTTAAAAAATAATATCCAAAGTTTAACTTAATCTATTCCAAACTTTATAGTTATCCAAAATATATCTGTCCATACTTTCTCTAAAAGGTCTCTAAATTCCAAAATCAATTGTAACATCAGATTCCCCAAACAAAGTAAAGTTTCTCTTATTGTCACATACTAAAAATATGATTAACATCATCATATTAAAACTTTAATGAAAACAACAAGTACTGCAGTACAATCCTTATATATATCACATTATTCTTATAACCAGAATATAATCCTTGAGTTCAAAAGCACCAATACATTAATTAATCCACTTCAACTTTAGTAATAGCATAAGATTGGCCTTGATCCCTTGGCCTTTTATGAGGTAAGTTTCCCTGACGCTTAGGACATTCATTTGCATAATACCCCATTTCCCTACAATTGTAGCATTCAACATTCATAGCATCTTTCTTTCCCATGCAATCACGAGCCTCGTGACCATTTTCTCCACATTTATAACAAACTCTCATTCCTTTTAGGCAAGTGCCAGGGTGATTCTTCCCACAATGATCGCATAATGGAAAATCCTTCTTTCCCTTTTTCCCTTTATCTGTATCGTGTTCCACCATTCTCTTCTTCTCTTTCTTTACTTTATTATCATAAGATTTAGAGAATTCCTTTTCTGTCTTGATATCACATGAGACGATATCTTTGTACGATGAGAAAGATTGTGAGACTAAGGGTCGACGGAGAAATGGTTTTAACCCATCAAAGAAATGATCAATATTATTTCTTGGGTTATGTATATAATTTGTTGCATGCCTCACTAACCTTGTAAAGTTAGCCTCACACTTTGCGACATTCTCATCCTCCTTTTGTCTCAGACTCAGAAATTGTCTTTCCATATCTGCTCGATGGTCATGAGGGAAGTATTTTTCTAATAAAAGCTCTTTGAACTCTCTCCATTCCATATTTGATACTTCATCATCTTCCTTTGTGTTTTGTATCAATGACCACCATTGATTAGCATCTCTAGTGAGGCGGTAAACAGTCATGATAACCATTTCCCTTTCACTACTCCCCAAGGCATAGAATATTTTCTCTAAGGAATTTATCCATTGCTTAGATACTAAGGGATTTGTACTCCCATTGAATGTTGGTGTTTGTTGCCTCATGAAGCTGTCTAACATTGATCCTCCAAGCTGTTAATCAGGGTGCTCCATACGAGTATGGTTATTATTCATAACCTGAGTGAGTTATCCCAGTATGGTGATAAGCTGGTCAGCACCAGTTGTATCACCAGCTCCACTATAATTATCTTGAGGAGGAGGGAAATCCCTACATGGAGTGCGTGCATTGATACGGTTTCCATTCCTTCCACTAGACGCCATTTCTAAACAATTTCATAAACTAGATTAGTTTATGAATTGAAATACATAATAAAAAACTTGCAAAACACTTAACATAAATTGAACTATTTATGGATATAATCCATAATCATAAAAATGTTTCCTTTGAGGAAGTATATACTCATAAACCCTTCATAATGGTTTGTAAAGAAAATGAGAATTATCCTAATCATATCCCCAGGGAGTGTCGTAACCAAGAGTGCAGCAAGGCCCATTGTCGCGCACCAGTTCCCGTTCGAGTCTAGCTCAAAGCGGTGTTTTCGGGTTTTACCCCTAGGTACATTTGTGCCATAGCCTCCTCTACCTGCTCGTATCCAGACAGGGATGTATTGCTCAGAAAACTCACAAAATCTCTATAATACCAAAATTATAGGAAGTTCTTCTATACTAATCCTCAAAGTCTATCTTAGGGATATGTGCTCTAATTAGAGTTTATCTAAATCTAGCTTCCAAGGTTAGTACTAAACAGCCTCTGATACCAACTGTAATTCCCCGACCCCAATTACCCAGAGTCGGTGCATTATTACATAACATTGGCATGATCACAAAAGATCAAGTCAAGAAAGACCGATTAGTTTAGTAGCCTTGGAAACACTAGATACATTCATAAATGTTACATTACATCATAAAGTGAAAAACTACAATAACATAGTCTCCATAGTCCACACTCATATCCCCTTCAGACTATCCCTGCAGGTCAGTCATAAAATATTTATTCACATCCTGGGAAAAATAAAACATAGAAAGGGGTGAGCTCAGATACTCAGTAAGGATAACAATATAGCGGAAACTTTCATAAATAAACATAAACATTTAAGGCAATGTATAACTAAAACAAAAGCCTTTTAAACTTGAACTTAAGCATAATATGTAAAAAGTAAAATTAAATAATGTCATTTACTTATTCACATGGATATTCTACTAGTCGAATAATCACATGCAATATCAATAACCACTTTCATAATGATGGAATGCATAATGTCATACTATCACAACCATGTAGACAAGGCCTCGTGCCAAGACTATAAATAAGATTTTGTCAAGTCCTAGTGCCAAGACACTAGTTTGTCTCATGAGACCTACCGATGCATCTAGGAGCTATATCAGGCTCCACCCATCACTTATTAAGTCCAATGTATTCCTTATATGAAAAGGTTTAAACATATCATAAACCATAACATAATCGTATCACATAAAACATGCATAAAGGAAACAAAACATTTCCATATTTCAATCATAAGATATCAATACAACACATTGATATAATAAAAACATTATCAAAACCATTTTCAATACCAAAATAAAATAAAATTAAAACATGGTGTTTATTTTTCATTTAAAAAAATTTATGGCTTGTAGAGGAAGCCGAAGCTCAAATAATGGTCACGGCGGCGGAGAAGTCATTGTCACCACATACGTAAGACAAAACATTCCTTTTTTCATTTAGTAAAAACGATTCGTATAAAAAGATTCCTTTTTAATAAAAGTAAAAGTCAAAGGGGTTTATACACCGTATAAAGGAAAGTTGTGTATAAAACAAAATATGCCTCAATGAAAGGAGATTGAGACGAAGTCCCTTACCTCATGTCCGACTTGACTCGATAATTCTTTAATCTCCTGAATAATAAAGTAGAGTTAATTTCTAATTAATTAAGAATCCTTTTAAAGTTCATTATTCCTTTTATATCACTTATTACCATGTTATAAAAATTATGTAATTATTTAAGTTAATAACGGTCGTTTTTTCGATCTTTGGTACTTGAGTCAAAAATAAACTTCTTATAATTACAAGTTGTTAATGTGGTAAAATATCCATTATATCCAGAATTATATTAATGATGTAGATATCATATATATAATATATATCCAGTATATAAATGCATTTATAATATTACATAATATTTAGAGGTAAGAAATGAAATGCACCGTTCATGGAGACGGTAAGCCGTACGTACGCATGAACGCTACTTTCATTTCTATTTCATATTTAATGGAATGAAATAATAATTATATAAAGTTATATTATAATTCCATTATAATATAATATATAATATCATTTAATCCATCCTTTATTCATCCCACATATGGCATTAACGATTCAAATCACTTTGAGGGGGCGGTAGTCCGCACTTCCTAAAATGAAATTATTGCGTTTACCCATAATGGAAATCATAAAGGTATGACATAAATGAAAAATACATAAGCATAAGAGAAACATAAAAATAATATATATCATATATAAATATAGTGACATCTTAATGTCCACCATGAGAGGTGTTAAAAGAAGATTGAACAATCATCGTTTCGTGAGGTAGTAATTTTCCACCCACAGAAACAGTATGTTCTTTAACCATTAGACGAAGGTGTGTGTAAGTGTAAATCAAATATTTCTCATAAAAACATCCTAGTATATTTAATATACTGGTGTTGTTACAAAATAAAGGAATAAAAAGAGTTTAAGGGGTTGGAGAAGCAAAATAAAACAAAAGAACATAAGAGAAGACACTACCTTAAAATTGGGTAACTCTTTTTGATTTGAGCCAAAGGCTTCCTTAGAAAGACTTCTGCACAAAGTGAGGCATCTAGTAGTAAGAGAGGGAAGTTGAGATAGTATTTTGGCAGAGGTTTTTCGATCCAAATGGCTTGAAGTTGTGAATAAGGTGGTAGAGGTGGGGGCCTTTTATAATAGGAGAGGAGGGGCACTCTTGGAAAGTCATGAAATGTTACATTATTATGAAGTGATTTTCGGATTTCAAAGGTCCCACAATTATATATTTTGAGGATAAGGTGATAAGGGTTCTAAATATACTAATCCATTAGGTTTTTGACAAGTGTAAGTCTTAGATTTTACTTTATCTTTTCATTTTATTTAAATCGTTAATTAATGAGGTAATCGCTGCATCATCATGGGGTCATAAAAAATTTAATTTATTTAATGTCTAAAAACTATAAAAAAAATACCATGATTTATGAAATCTTTTTATATTTCCAATGGATATTTATATTTGAAAAGATAACTTGTATAACCCCTTGTAAAAATTGTTTTAGTAAAACAATGCATGTTTGTGACATTTTTATTTTTACTTTAAATAAAAGGTATTAATGTCATTATCTTACCCAAGTGGCTCCATGGGGTGCCACAAATTGACAAATGTATTTTATTGGTCGGAAATGAGTCATCAAATAAGATTATGAAATGTGTCAAGGTAATTTCATATTATTATAACATTATTTTTACCTTAAATTACTCTAATTACCTCTAATCGTGGTTAATAAAATTCAAAAGTTACTATTCACAAAAAATTATTTTCATCCCATTGAACCACATTTTACTTCCTAATTATAACCATGTATTTAGTATTTTTTAAATTCAATTTATAGAAGCGGTAAATTTTCATTTAAACGAAAAATCAGTTTTTTAACTACCACTTAGTGGTTTCACTATTCATCAAAAATTGATGTTTTTCAGAACAATACCAAAAATTCACCCTAAGATATAATTGATATTCCGAATTCAAAAATGATTTATATTTTACAAAATTACAAACATATAAGTTTCATTAATTAATTTTATAATTAATTCCCATTGTCAAAACAAATAGCGTGTTTTTAAGAAACAATATCAATCAAAAGATTGACAATTGTTTATGTCCAATTTGAAAGTGAAATTAATTCTAATGACCACCATTGGATAAAATGGTAAAATTATATTCTAATTATACTTTAAAACCACTTAATATTATAATTTATCACTATAAATTATTTTGATTAAAAATGTTGTTTTTAAGTATTTTTCACTATTCATCGAAAATTGGAAGTTCTCGGAAAAATACCAAAAAATCAACATAGGATAATTCCGATATTCTGAATCCAAAAATGAATTCCATTATGAAATATAAAATTTATATAATTTCAAAAAGTGGGTATTACTATTCATAACGGCTACTTTGATTGATCGTGGTGTGTTAGAACTCGTGGTTGTGTACTACACACGCTACTGTATTATTCAAAGAGAAGCATACCATGGAAGCTTGGGGTGTTACAAGCTTAATATCCTGAACAGTTATTATTTCATTTTTTTTCTTGAGACTCATTCCCCCATCTCTAATGGACATGCACCTATGTTTTTTAAACTACTCTAAGAAATATTCATCCCATACCGGGTAACAGTGATCATTTTGAATGATTATTGGTCAGATTAGTTCAACAAACATAGAAGAGATGGGGGATGAGTCTCAAGCAACAAAATGTAATAATAACTATTTAAGAGATGAAGATGATGAGGATGAAAGTTTTCTCCTTAAAAAAATTTAAATTACCACATCTTAATTTAAAATTTCAAATATTATCTCAAAACCACTTTCGAAATTCAGAAGGCTGGTTTTTTATTTTTTTAAACCACACTTGAAATCCATTTTTTAATTCCACATGAAAATTGACCAATTTTTTTCAAAAGACTTAATTGGATACAAACCCCTTTTCTATAAAAATGGTTAGTATCAAGTGAAAATTTTAAAATCATATTAAAAAACCATTAATAATAAATTAAAAGTTTAAAACTGTTTCCATGGAAATATGTACACTTTGAAATGTTTAAAACTTTGCAGGTTCACTTTGAAATCACTTCATGAGTTTCAAAACACCGAATCCATTTTAGTTCATTTTAATGGAAAACCTAATTTTTTCATTTCAAACCCCACATTAACATTTAAAACAAATTTTCATTTTTCAAAAATTAAATTTAAAATAAGCATGAACATAAAAATTCTAATTAATCCACCACCCAGTCTAAAGAAAATCATGATTATTAAACATTTCATAAACCTTTTATAAAGCTTGCATGAATAATTTTTTTTTCAAAAGATAGTAGTAAATTAAAAAATTAAATCCTAACATGATTTCCCTTAACTACCTACCTAAATAATGAGGTTCCCATGGGATTATTTTAAAATTCAATCAAGGGACTATTCATTTATCAAAAACTAGTTTTATCAAATATCACACAAGAATACACAAATCTAATCTTTCACATGCCATGAAATTTATGCAAGAATCGACATCAAGAAGTTTTTACAAATATTCATGACATTGAAATCTATTTTCCAAAATATCATGAGGTGTTAGATGAAGTTAGTGTGTGATATTGGGATGAGGTTTGATTTGAATTTATCTGAGTGTGAGTTGAATTGGAGGTGCTCTAGTACCCAGGGTGAGAGAATGATAGTAGATTTTGTTTTTGTTTGGAAAGGAACCATCCATGAAGTTACACAAAGTTTTGAGTTTGTACATTTTTGTGGGTGTTTAAAAGATCATTATATGATTTTTATTGTTTGGGAATCATGATAGAGTGATGAGATAGCACGTTGATGGCTGAAACTGGGCATTTTTAGTGAAAATTTATCTAGAGGAGTACTGAATAATGCTTTTTCATGATATTGGATGTAGTGAGATGTAAACCACATCACGTGTGTTATTCATATTATATATTTATGCTTGGTTTATTGTGAAAATTCTGTAAACATGTTTAATTGTTTTAAAAAAATTTATTCTATGAAATTAAAGTTTGGACATGTGTTCTTTAATTATTTACATTCTTTTATTTATATAAGTTCATGCTTATAAATTCTATAAGCTCTAAATCATTTTAAGATCAAAAAAGGAGTGTATCTATAATTTGTTTGGGTTATGTTACCTCACTTTATTTTGATAAAGTAAAATAAATATTCACATGTCTTAGACCTTTTCTTAAGAAATAAAATTACTATTTGGTATATATTTATGTTCTGATATCTTGATTACTTTTATTAAAGCTTAATTTAGTTTTAAATAGTGAGTTTAAATTGTATGAATATACTTAGTTAAATATTTCATTTTATACATTGAGATAATATCCTCATATGGGTGAAAATATTATTACAAAACCATCCTTGTTATAAACTAAGGATACCATTTATCAATTACCAAGAAAGCTAGTTTGAAATACATATGGAGAATATGTTTTTATTCTTTTAATAAAATCAAACCATGAGATTTTCCTAACATTGTTCTTTAAAATGAATAATAGTTTAAACAAGAATCTAGAAACCTTTATTAAACTATTTATTTTTTATTTTTAAATGAAAATAATCACTTGAAAATCATTTTCCTTGGCCTAATCTTTTTTTATTAAAAAAACATTTAAAAATCTCTTTTGGATTTGTTTTTAAATAAATTGAACTAAAAAGGAAAACCCAGTATAATGAAATGTAACTAAAATGAAATAAATAAATAACCTTAAGTCATTCAAATAAAAAATTGTCGTAATTTGATCGTGAGAGGGGTGTTGAGAAGGTGTTAGGGTTGCTGGTTGTGCTCGGTTGTGGCACCCAATCGATGTGTCACACAAAATAGGGGGAAGAGGGGTGTTAATTTCCTTGAAACAAAGTATTTTAATAAAGTATTTTAATAAGGTTTGGGTTGGCTGGTTAAAATAGGTTCAAAAAAACACAAAAACAAAAAAAAATTAAGATGGCACAATGGCGCGCGCAACACCACACTATGCCATGGCGCAACATAGAACACGAAATAGCGTGCCATCCTAATTTGGATATTGCACAGGAGTTGTACAACGCAATAGTCACTAGCGTTAGCCAAAACATGATCACAAACTAGTGTAATACTCATCCCTAGATCTTTCACCAAGATACCCAAGGTTTTTCATGACATGTAAGTGGAGGCGAACAAGACAATATAACACATATCAATACGATAAAAATAATTATTAAAATAGTTCAAAAAACATAAAATCACTCACACCTTCGAACACCCTTTAATTAAAAACCCCCTTCATAATAACACAAACAATATAATGATATCAACGAACCATGATCAATCCATATTATAATAACAAACAACTTTTCACTTATGAATCAATAAGGGGATTAACTTCAAGGGTGTATATAACACAAAATATTAATCTAATTGGTAAAACTTATCAAAAATAGCTTATTGCCTTTGAAAGTATGATAAAAGACATCAAACTTTCCATTTGAAACTCATCCAAAACATTTAAAACAATGAAAGGAAACAATACTTCCATGTTCTTTGCTAACATAAAAACTATCTTGAAAAATAGCCAAACACAGTCCAATTTATAGAAATACTTGATCAAAACATAATGGTAGTTCATTATAATTTATAAAAATCATTACATAAAATCCATTTTGATTTATTCAATAAAAATCATGGGTGAAATTTTAACAACCACTTTGTGTGCGTTATTTCCATGGAAGGAAGTTCAAAACATTTAAACTTTAAAAAAACCCTTTGGTGTTAATGAAAACTTAATAAAAATACTTATAAATCCATAAACCCATCATGGATAATTGTAATAGAATTTACTTCACATAAAAACATGGATTTAAAAGATTAAAGCATTCATAGTTCCACATTTAAAGGAAATTTAATGGGGCCACCTACCAGAATGGATGAAATCTATGTGTGGAAGTCTTAATATGCTGTAAGGAAGCAAGAAATCCCTTAAAGGGTCAATACAAACCTAAAATCATAGAAACCCACAATTAGAAATTCATTCTGGAAGAGAAAACAATGATGGATAATGAATAGAAATAAATAATGAACAAAAAATGCAAAAAGATATCACCAAGAAATCAATGAGTGAGGGGGAGAAGAAAACAACATACCTTGGATTGAAGATTTGTTTTGTCCGAGAGAAAGTAGAGATATCATCAAATCTTGGATTCGTTCTAACCTTGATTCATTCCAGCCTTGGATTCGAGCCTTTGATTTGTTCGAGCTTTGATTCGAGCTTGGATTCGACGAGGAGGAGCATCGGCAGCAGGTGGATTATACAGAAAGCTTCAGATATCGAGACTCGTTCGCGACTGGTTAGAGTTCTTTAAATAGATCAGAGACACTTTTATCAGTGCTTCCAAAAAAGTGCTCATAAAAATACATTTTATAAATGCTAAATTAATAAGCACTGATAAAAGACATATTTATCAGTGTTAAAACTTTAGTGTTGATAAATGATTTATAATTATAATTATAAATAAAAAAATTGTAAATATATTTATATAATTATATATTTATTTATTATAATTTTATAATTATTTAAATATATAATTATTTATTTATAATTATATAAATACTTTTTTAAAAAATTACATTTTTTATTTATAATTATAAATATATAATTATATAAATATAGTAAATATACATTTATAAATATATTTGTAAATATATTTATAATTATTTATTTATAATTATATATATTTAATAAATATATATAAATATAAATATAGTAAATATATAAAAAAATTTAAATATATTTATTATAATTTTGTAATTATAAATATATTTATATCATTATATATAATTATATAATTATATATATTTATTTAATATATATATAGTAAATATATTCATTATTTAAAAATATTCATTATAATTTTATAATTATTTAAATATATAATTATTTATTTATAATTATATAAATATTTTTTTAAAAAAATTATATATTTATATAGTTATATATTTATATATTTATATATTTATGTATTTATATAATTATATATTTATATATTTATATATTTATGTATTTATATATTTATATATTTATATATTTATATATTTATATATTTATATATTTATATATTTATATATATATATATATATATATTTATATTTATATTTATATATTTATATATTTATATATTTATATATTTATATATTCATATATTCATATATTTATATATTTATATATTTATATATTTATATATTTATATATTTATATATTTATATATTTATATATTTATATATTTATATATTTATATATTTATATATTTATATATTTATATATTTATATATTTATATATTTATATATTTATATATTTATATATTTATATATTTATATATTTATATATTTATATATTTATATATTTATATAAGCAGTTGGGAGCTTACTCGAGTGGTAAAGGCTCCTCATAATCCAGCATCAGAACAGAGTTCAAATCCTGGTGGAAATGAATTTTCGTTGGTATGCAGTGACGCAGGCATGACGCTGCCTTGGGTCTTCAGACCAGTTTGTGAGTCTTTAGGCCATGTAATGGGTTTCATGCCCATTGAGCCTTCGGGCTATGTACTGAATAAATAAGCCTTGATGGATAGGTTATCCCTTGGGGGGCTATGGCTTTCCTTTTCGGTCTGTGTGTGTGGTGTGTGAGTGTTTAATTTAATTGTACCTCCAAACACCTAATATATATATGTATATAATAAATATATATAAATATAAATATAAATATAGTAAATATATTCATTATTTAAATAAACTTATTATAATTTTATAATTATTTAAATATATATAATTATTTATTTATAATTATATAAATAATTTTAAAAAATAATATTTATTTATTTATAATTAAAAATATATATAAATTTATAAATATAGTAAATATAAATTTATAAATATATTTATCTATAAATATTTACAAATATATTTTTAATATTATTGATGAATATATAATCTTAAATGCATGCATGTTAAAAAGGAGTGAAATTGAATAATTAAATATGTGTACACTTTAAAAATATTGAAAAAATGGATAAGTTTTAATAATTAAGTATAAATTATTTAAAAAATATGGATATATATTGAAATAAATATGAATACATATTAAAAATATTAAAATATATAATATATATATAAATAATAGAAAATGAATAAATTCCCAAAAAAATAAAAAATAAAAAATATTAAAAATGAATTAATAACTAACTATAATAATATTAAAAATAAAAAAATAAAATTGACCAATTAAAGACATAATATATTAAATATATCATGTTATAATGAAATTTTAAAATGAATACTAAAATTTGAATAAATTACATAAATATTGAGTGTATGAGTTTTTATATAAGATTACATTAATTACGTAAATATTTGTGTGTGTGTTGTATATAAAAATGCATTAATTATGTATATATATGTGAAATAAATGTAACATATGTTTGATATATGTTAAATTGAAAAATCAAATGACATTCAATTATGTCCATTACTTGATGCAATTAGTGAGTACTTTTAATTAATATTAATTTTTAATTATAAATCATTCGTCACTAAATATATGACATATTTAATGTAAATCATAAATATTTTGTATTATATAAATCATATTTTAGGAAATATTATATATATTCATATATATTATAAGATCCTGACCTTTTCTGGAGTTATCTTGGGAGCTAATTCAGGTAATTTTTGTTTTATTTAAGTGCATTTGGTTGGAATTATGACTTGGGATGCCTTTGGGTGGAGTTTTAAGAAAAATTTTAGAAAAGGGGGATTGTGTACGGTTGGCGCACGGTTGGAGTAAACGATGCGCCCTGCCCAGCTAACCGTACGGACCTAGGTAGAGGGGATCTGCATGGTTGGCACACGGTTTGACAAATCGTGCGCCCAAACCCAAGTAACTGTGTGACCCTAGATAGTGAGGTCTGCATAGTTTTCCTAACCATGCGCCCCTTCCCAAGAAACTGTGCTCAATGTTTTTTAATTACCCAAAAAATTATTTTAAAATCCCCTAAACCAGTGAAACACCTCTATTTTGACCTTGGCTCGGGACTAAATGTTTTTAGGCAATTTTAGAGCTTTCTGAAGGGGTTCCAAGGCCTTCTGACCTCTGTTCTCCAAGATTCAAGGCCCTAATCGAAGATCCACTCTTCTCCTGGTAAGTGGATCTCTCTTGATTCCTATCCCGATCATTATTCTCTCTTTCATTGATCTTTTGGTGTAATCTATACTCTATTTCTATAGATCTAAACCTAATTGGTGAGATCTAGATCTAGGATTGTAGATCTATATCTAGATTGATTAGTTCTTGATATCCTTGATCTTGATTTATAGATTTTGATCTAGAACTCATATCTACGTCGTTGTACTGCTCGGATTTTGGGGATTTCCATTGAATGAACATACATCAATGAATTAAGGTAGGCAGTCGAATACCTAATTCCCATAGTCATGGTTTTGATGCATGTATGCATGATTATAGAATTTCTAGCATTATTTGGCAATTGAATTCCTAAATTTGGTTAATTAGGTTTAACAATTGATCTATTGAATCATTATTGAATTAAATGATTGATTTAGGAATTAATCATGAGACTAATGGGATAACCTATTTGATAATTAATTTGGTAGAATTTAATTATGAGATTTGGGGGTTGTGATTTAGATAATTAATCATGGGATTAATTATGAGATATTGAATTGGCTAGATTCAGATAATTAATTATGAATTAATTAGGTACCTTGATATTATGATCTTGATAATTAATTATGGTATTAATTATGAAGATTTGAGATTTATAATGAGATAATTAATTCTAGAAAATTAATTATGACATATGAATTTTGATATTAATTAATTAAATGATGAATTAATTAATGTGATTGGCATACTTAATTCATTGGGTAATTAATTAAGGATATTAATTTATTTAGATAATGTTTGAATTAGTAATAGTATTGATGTGGATAATTAATTATGTGAGTTAAGGAATGGGAACATGGACATTAAATTGAGAAGTATTAATGGTAACATGGTCATTGTACTTATGAATTGGGAACACGGTCATTCAAATGAGAAGTATAAATGGTAACATGGTCATTGTACTTATGATTAAAAGAATGGGAATATGGTCATTCTATTGAGAAATAAGAATGGTAACATGGCCATCATACTTATGAATTTTTTATCGGTAACTTTGGCATTTATGTGTGAATTTAGAGAATGGTAATAAAGTCACTCCAAGATATGGCCTCACATGATAATACTTCAAACTTCGGCACGATTAAAATCAGGTAATGAGATATTACATCACCTTTAAAAACCTTGAGCTCCAACATGAGTCGAAGCAGGTATTAAGGTATGATATTACCTAGGGAATTCTTCGGGATCCGGTATGATATGAAGTTAGTATTGAGGTACGAGTATCCCCGGGAACCCTGGAGTTGAGATGACTAAATAAATAATAAATAATAATGTGATAATTGTTTATTTGTGCATTATCTTATTTTATTTATAGAACTACATACACTACCTTTTGATTGGATGTGTTTTAGACAACGTTGGCAGTGGCCTACTGATTTGTACTCACACCCTACTTGGGTTGCCCAATCGATACCCAAATAGACTTTACTATTGCAAGATAGGTTAAGTGAAAAGGCCCTATATTAGATTTCTAATTGGGGTTGGAGCTTGGATGAGGGAACCAGACGTGGTTCAGGACCCGCTTGGGAGTCGTTAGTGTCTTTATTTTTCAGTTTCATTTTTAGGCACCTTGACACTTGTATTGGCATATCATATTTTCCCTTTCAGTTGAATATTGTACTTGTTGTTTAGGTTGTCTTATGACATTGGTATTATTTATGATTTACATATGATTCCGCTATTTTTTATTTATTTCCACTGATGTTTTACTCTAATAAAAGAGGGTATAGTCTCTCCATGATTGACTTACTAGAACCTTGCTGCCAGTCAAGAGCCATTGACATACGGGGAGGCATGCCTAAGGTCATGTGACTGTCCGTCTTGGAGCACTATTACATGGAACCTGGGTCAGGATGTTACAAAGTGGTATCAGAGGACCGGTTTTCTTTCTTATTCTTTTGTCTTACTATTTTGGGAAAGGTAGACATGAGACTAAGAATATCTGGGGCTTGGTAATGAGATCATTCATGGGAATTTCAAACCCATGTATGAGGTAAAACTTGAGTACTCAGGGTGGGATTGTTGTTATTGTTATTTTCTATTACAGTTGAATATTATTTCACCTTGGGTGATGCACTTGTGGTGTGATGTGACTGTTATTTCTGAGAATTTTTTTTGTATTGATTTGTGGCCCAGAATGGTATAAGAGTTGAGTCTACATGCATCATTCTAGGCACTCAGGGTTATTGTGAAATGCATCATTTTAGGCACACATGGGAAAACGGGTTATGGGTAAGTTGAGAACATGAATTATTTTCCTTGTTTGTGGGATTGAAATGAAAAATGGTGCCTAACATGAATTGAGAAATATTTTAAAATGATGAAAATGAGAATAATTTGGTGTCTAAATGATAAATTTGATGATGATGGTATTTTTACCCTTGTTAACCAAAACCTAAGAGTAGGATGTTTAAGGGTATTGATAGCGCCTCAGTTTGACTGTGTGGTGAGAGGTGGGGAAAAGACATGTTTTGACCTATTGTGGTTTTTTTCCTCTTTAATAAATGTTATAAGGTTGTGTTATGAGACCTAATACATGTGTTTGTCATTGTAGAGAGTATGCCTCAATGATGCTTATTGAGGGGAAGACTGAGGGGCATGGTTGGGAATGAACTTCCAGTTAGGGAACTTAAGAAAATGATGGTGCTGGATGAATATGAAGGGGATAATTTCTAGGAGAAATTTGCTCGTTTCATGAAATTCATGGAAAGAGACACAAGGTGGGTTGTGAAAATCATGTATGAGTTTACAAAGGAGTTTTAGTTGCAGCACCCTCTGAATTTTACTGTAGAGGGTGGGCCTGGGGGAGATGAATTATGGGTTTATTCCATTGAGACAATACATGACCATTTGGAGACTCCGGCTGAGAGGAGGGTCAAGCTGGTTGCTTATATGCTATGGGGATCAATAAATAACTGGTGAGACATTCATGTGCGAACTAGGAAAACTAATGGTATGTTATGGAACGATTTCTTGGAGACTTTCTTGGAGTACTTCTATTGAGAGATGCTGAGACAAGAGAAAGCTACATAATTTATGCATCTGAACCAGGGGAGCATGTCTATAATGGATTATGTTGGATGCTACACATATCTACAATTATTTTCTCCAGTGTTAGTAGTAGATGAGGCAGCTACATCGAAATGCTTTCAGAATGAACTTAAGTGAAAGATTAAGTCCCAATTAAATATTTTCCAATTAAATAAGTTTTATGGAGTTGTAGATCAAGATCTCATAGGTAAAGGGAACCTGAGGGAGGCTTCCAGTACTAGATAGGTAGTTTTTACTGGACGATCGGGAGGTACAAATTCTGAGAGTACGAAGAACCATTATGACAACTTCATCCAGGGTAGTGGGAAGCAAAGTACTCAGACAGGAGGGTCGGTTGGACAAGAACTTACTAGGGTGATCTTTTATCAATGTGGTAGGCTGGGACACTATCATCAACACTGTCCTCGACCACTAGTAGAGTGTTATTCTTACAGAAATATGGGACACCTACAAAAGTTCTGAAGGTCGAAGCGATAGATTGGTGCTAAGGGAGAAGCTGGTAAGAGTTAGAGTGTGGGAAGGGGGTCTTATACACCATATCAGTATAACATCTGGATTTCTACTAGCCATGGTGTAATAGATACTAGAGATGGTGCTATAGGGATAGACCACCCTTATCAGCAGAGTGTTGATACTCAGGGGATTCAGACAACATCATAAGAAAGAGGGGTAGGACAGTTACATGCAGTGCATCCTAAACTTGTGGAGATTGAGGCTAGGAAATTGACAGTGAGAGGTACTATTCTAGTAGCGTTTACTTTAGCTAGTGCCTTATTTGATACTGGTGCCTCCCATTCCTTCATATCTATGAAACTTGTTAATGATTTGAGATTAGCGATGGATTTTATGAGTGGGGCAATGGGAATAGATACACCATTGGGAGTATGTTCTAGATACATTTATTTGTGCAGAGGATTTTTTCTCAAGATTGGGAAGTATCGTTTTCTATGGGATCTCTATATTCTTGATATGTCAGGCTTCAACCTAATTATGGGTATGAATTGGCTAGTCACATACTGATCCCACATCAATTGTTACTATAGGAGAGTTGTGTTTACATCTTCTAAGGGTGACCCATACATTCACCGTGGAGAGTGGGGTATCCAGGCAGGCCGAGCAGGTCTAATTACTCAGCAACTGGGAGAGATCACAGACCAATTTTCAAGTCTATTGCTGGATGATGGGGGGTGTTAGGAAAGATTTCCTTCCACCAATAGTAGAACTATTTCGGGATGTATTTTCTGAAGACTTCTTAGGGCTGCCACCTGAGAGATATGTGGAATTCACTATTGAGATCATGTCATGGGATGAGACAATATCTATTCCACCATACAGATTGGCACCGATAGAGCTTCAAGAACTCAAAGCTCAACTAGAGGACTTGAAGGATAAAGGATTTATCCATCCAAGTACCTCACCTTGGGGATCACCTATACTTTTGCAAAGAAGGATGATGGGACTTTACGTTTGTGTGTTGATTACCAGAACTTGAATAAGATTAATTTCAAGAACTGATATCATATTCCACATATCAACAACCTTTTTGATCAGTTAAAGGGGGATTGTGTGTTCTAAAATGTCTATTTGAGATCAGGGTATCATCAGTTGAGAGTACAAACTTATGATATATCAAGGACTGCTTTTTGGATCATGTATAGCCTTTATGAGTTTTTTGTAATGCCTTTTGGGTTGACAAATTCTTCAGTAGTGTTTATGGATTTGATGAATAGGATCTTCCACCTATACCTAGATCAGTTTGATGTAGTATTCGTTAATGATATCTTGGTGTACTCTAAGACTTGTGATGATCATTCCCAACATCTTCACATCATCATGAGTACACTAAGAGAGCATCGGATATATGGAAAGCTATCTAAGTGTCAGTTTTGGAATGATCAGGTACACTTTTTAGGGAACATCATCTCAGAGGAAGGTGTGGAAGTGGACCTGAATAAGGTTCAGGAAGTGGTTTCTTGGGACCATACCAAGAATTTTTTTGATGTCTGAAGATTTTTGGGATTAGCTAGATATTATAGAAGATTTATCCAAGACTTTTCCTGTTTGGTAGTGCTGCTTTCAGGATTTACCAAGAAGGAGATAAAGTTTGAGTAGACAGAAGCATGTGGGAATCCTTTTCAAAAGTTGAAGAAGCATTTGACGACGGAACCAGTTTTTATCTTACCTAATTCAGGTGAGGAGTACATGGTTTACTGTGACTCTTCTATAATCGGACTCGGTGTTGTGCTGATGCAAGGAGATCGAGTTGTGGCATATGGGTCTCGGTAGTTGAGGCCTCATAAACGGAACTACCCTACACACGACCTCGAGTTGGAAGCAATGGTTTATGATCTTAATTATTGGTGGCATTGAATTTTGGGAGAAATTTTATAGTTTATATAGATCACAAGAGCTTGAAGTATATATTTTCACAGTGTGATTTGAATCTTCAGTAGTGGAGATTGGTAGAATATATGCAGCATTCTAATTTTGAACTGGCATATATGACTGGGAAAGGAAATAGTGTGGCTAATTCCTTGAGTAGGAAAAATCATACTCAGATGGTTCAGTAGTCAAGTGCAGAGTGGAAGATAATGACTATGCTAGATGAAATGCATGTGGTGGTTCAGGAGAGTCAGAAGCATATGACTCTGGTTTTAGTTGTAGTGGATTCTACACTTTTGAGATAGACCGGGGATAGATAGTATGAGGATCTGGAGTGCTTAGACTTAAGGTAAATCTTTGAGAGTGGGGAGACACCTTCATACCAGTTTATATATGAGGAAAAGATAATCTATGTGAAGAATCAAGTTGTTTTACCTACATGTATACGAGAAGAGATCATGCAAGAATTTTATGCCTCAAAGTGGGAAGTGCATCCAGGTGTGAAAAAAATGTACTATGACCTACAACAACAGTTTTGGTTATCGAGAATGAAAAAATAGATAGTCAGGGTTTTGATAAGATGTTTTACTTATCAATAAGTAAAGGCATATCATCAACAACCTATAGGTTTACTACAGTCGTTACCTATTCCAGAATAGAAGTGGGATGACGTGATAATGGAATTTGTGGTAGATCTTCCAAATACTCTTAAGAATAATGACACTATTTGGGTCATTGTGGATTGACTGAAAAAGGTAGAACATTTATTTCCAATAAGGGAAACCTTTATTATAGAGCAGTTGGGAGAACTGTATGTTTGAGAGATAGTTTGTCTGCATGGGGTGCCACAGACGATAGTTTCATATCGTGATTCATTATTTACTTCATGATTTTGGAAGGTCTTGTAGAAATTTATTGGTACACAGATCTTATTGAGTATAGTTTTCCACCCAAAGATATATGGGCAGTCAGAACGTACTATATAGGTGCTTGAGGATATGTTATGGGCATGTGTGCTTGACTTCAGTGGGTCTTGGGAAAAGCACTTGGATTTGGTGGAGTTTTCATATAGAAATGGTTATTAGGAAACTATACAGATGGAACCATATGAGGCTCTTTATGGTAATCCATGTAGATCACTGCTACACTGGATAAAAGCAGGCGATTCAGAGTTGTTGGGATCAAGTCTCATGTAGGATACATTAGAGTAGGTTATTTTGATTCTAAAATGTATGGATATGGAATAGAGTAGGCAGAATTCATATGATGGTAAATGAAGATTACCATTGGAGTTTATATAGGGTGATCTTGTGTTCCTCCGTGTGTTTCCTAGGTTGGGTCACTACAGGATATAGAGATAGGGTAAGTTGGCACCTAGGTTTGTTGGACCATTTGAAGTAGTGGAGAGAATCGGGCCAGTGGTGTACCGATTGAATCTTCCACAAAAATATAACACCATTCATGATGTATTCCATGTGTCACAACTATGATGGTATCACCCCAACCATTCTCATGTGATCGATGTGAATGAGGTTAACCTTGAGATAGATGCGTCCTTCAAGGAGCATCTGATATGTGTGTTGGATCACAGTGAGAAAGTGTTGTAGGTAAATACTATGTTAATAGTTTGTGTGTTATGGTAGCATGGGAATGTACAAGAAGAAACATTGGAAATGGAAGCATACATGAGGTCTCAATGGACCAATATTTTTGGCTTAGAATCTTAGAAAAACTTAGAAATACGGCTCAAGTACGATCTGTTATAAGGTGGAGATATTGTAAGATCCCAACCATTTATGGAGTTATCTCAGGATTTAATTTAGGTAATATTTGTTTTATTTAAGTTCCTTTGGTTGGAATTATGAATTGGGGTGCATTTGGGTGTAGTTTTAAGAAAATTTTGAGAAAAAGGGGGTTGTGCACAGTTGGCACACGGTTAGAGTAAACCGTGATCCAATCCTAGCTAACCATGTAGACCCAAGAAGAGGGGATCCACATGGATGGTGTGTGGTTTGAAAAACTTTGTGCCCAAACCTAGGTAATTGTGTGACCCTGGATAGCGAGTTCCTTATGGTTAGTGCACGGTTTTCCTAACTATGTGCCCCTTCCCAGGAAACTGTGCACACAATTTTTTAATTACCCAAAAAATTATTTTAAAATCCTCAGTACCCACGAAACACCTCCATTTCGACCTTGTCTCGGGACTAAACATTTTTGGGCAATTTCGTAGCTTTCTGGAGGGGTTACAAGGCCACCCGACTTTCATTCTTCAAGATTCAAGGCCTAAATCGAAGATCCTCTCTTCTCTTGGTAAGTGGATCTTGTAGGTTCCAGGAGTAGCGGAACTGTGGATGGGACATTGCCCAACTTTAATTTTTTCCATATTCAATGAACAATTTGGGATCTATGTGATGATGAACATTCTGATCCACAAAATTGAATCAAATAAATAGGACAAAGGAATAGAAACTCAGAACCAAGAGAGATGATCAATATATTTTGTTTATAATTAATTTAATTAAATAATAATTACCTCCAAGGTGATTCTTTCTTTGTTGGTGCATTTGGTCATAGATCTGTAGGTGTACCATCATTTCGTTGTAGAAATCAAGGATAGATCTCCTATAGCGGTGATCCACACGTGTTCCTCATATCTCTGAACATCACCGAAAGAGTATTCGGGTGCTAGCATGGAAGATCCTTGTGCTTGTGATGTCCACCTTCGATCGCCTTGAGGATCACTTCCAAATCATTCTCCTTGAACAGATGTAGGAGGATCTCTCTCGTTCTTGAAAGCGTTCTTGTATAAGGATGAACTATCTGGTCTTGAGATATTTTCTCCAATTCATTGTGACCAACACAATTAGGTGTCGCATCGCTTTAACTTGGATAATCATAAAATAATATAATCAGGAATTTATTTCACTAGGTTAATAATAAATAATTTTCACAAGTGTATTTAATTATTTCATTAATCCTAGCGAAACCCCCATGTCAAATAATAACAGCAACATTATTATTTCCTGACATGTGCTTAAATTGAAAGTTATAATTAAATATTATTTAATCAATTAATATTCAATATTATTATTTCTCATTGGACCATTAAATTTGGTCCACCAATCCTCATCAATATTTATTAATTATTTAGCTCACAATATATTCTCTCAAATAACTAGTGACGGAATAAATTTAACCAGGATTACATGAATAATTATTAAACCATGACCAGGAATAATATTTATTCAACTTATTAAATAATAAATTATTTAATTGAGATACTAGATACACTTAGTGTGTGACCCTCTAGGACTCTTTCTCAGTGTCATTAGGCAAACATGCCTAAAGTCCAAGGTTAGCATCTAGCAACACGCTAAGGCACCCGAAGAGAAAGAAGTTAATGTCGCAATGACATGTCACCTCATATGAACACTTACCATGTAATATAATCTCTTTATCACAATATCTATAATCAACCAGGTTGCATTCCAGTGCCATCAACCTATATGATCCATATCTCTTTCTTTGACTTTCCAGAAATAGAACTTGTCTATAGAACACCATGGCCATGTATTTATTTAGTCTATATCATTTCCATCAAAGGGAATGAGATATTATCTTCCATTAAAGAACAGAATGGATAAATCCTTTCTCATGTTATTCATTAATGCGATATTACTCATGACGCACCCAATATACCCTAGCTCGCCTAGAACATCTATCATCATGGTTTTCATCAATACATCTAAGTGTGTGACTCAAAATACTCATTAATCATAATATTAAAGTCTAAGGACCAATAAACATGTCCAAATATAGGAACATCTAGTGATACATAGAAATGTGGATTTCCTACTGGCAGGTCTTGTTCTCATAATATCCTCCTGGATATTACCAAGGGTGTACACCATGAGAAGGTACCTCAAAGTCCTATGAGTCTTTGCCTCTAATAACTTATATCATTTGTGTCCCTCAAATGATATCATCTGGCTATAGAACATATATTCAAGAATAGTGTCATAGCACTTCCGAGTTCTCATCATAGTAGGGACCTGCTGTGACCTTTTTTTGTGACGGTTACTCTTAAGACATTATCACATATAATGTTACACATAAGAACAATCGTGATGTGATTATGAATTTATTAATATTCAAAACCATGAATGTAAGTTATCATAAAGTACAATAGAAGTTGGTTCTAGGGAACCAACTCCAACAGACTCCCACTTTCACTAGATCCAACAGTTAACGACCTTCGGTCCTCTAGCTCTCACCTAATACTCATGCTTCTGTTGAGATAGGACTTTAGTCAAGGGGTTTTCTATGTTCTCTTTTGTGGATAATTTTCTCACTAAAACTTCACCCCTTTGATAAAAATCCCTCAAGATGTAATATTTCTAGAGTATTTGATTTTTTCATTGATGTGACCTTGTCTCTTTTTTGTAAGATCTGTTGTTGTAGTATTATCACAATAAAATGTGATAGGGTCTTTACTGTTAGGTACCACATCAATCTTCTGTACAAAGTTCTGAATACAAACAGTTTCCTTGGTTTCATTAGAAGATACTATGTACTCGGACTCTGCTATAGAATCAGCTATAACTGGCTAGTTTGAACTCTTCCAGCTCATACCTCCTCCATTGAGATAGAAAAAATATCTTGATTTTAACTTTATATCATTCTAATCTATCTAAAAACCAGCATTAGAATACCCTTTTATGAAAAGTTCCTCATCTTCTTCATACACCATGAATATATCCTTAGTTTTTCTCAGATAATCAAGGATAGTCTTAACAGTAGTCTAATGTTGTTCTCCTGGATCTTCTTGATATCTTCCTACCATGCTCAATTCATAGTCAAAATAAAGTATAGTACATAAAATGGCATGCATGATTGATCCTATCACCAAAGCATATGGGATCTTACTCATTCTATCTTTCTCCTATTGTGTTTGGGGACACATTTTCTTATAAAGATGTAAATCATGTGACACTGTAACCAATACCCTCTTGGATTGTTCCATAATAAATCTCTTTAGTATCTGGTCAATATATGTACTTTATCTTAGTCCAACCATCCTCTTGGATCTATCACAAATGATATTGATCCCCGGAATGTAGGATGCTTCACCTAAGTCCTTCAAGGAGAAGCACTTTTACAACCATTCCTTAATAGATTGTAAGACTGGTATGTCATTTCCAATAAGTAATATGTCATAAACATATAACTACAATCCCACTAAACCTTTTTTTAAACATGACTCACACTCATTCTTAATGAAACAAAATTCTTTTATGGATTCATCAAATTGAATGTTCCATGACCAAGATGCTTACTTTAATCCATAAATGGATCTTTGTGACTTTTAAATCCTTTTGGAATCACTTGGTGTCACAAACCCTTCCAGTTGTGTCATATAGAAATCTTCATGAAGGTTCCCATTAAGGAATGAATTTTTGACATCCACCTGATAATTCTCATAGTCATGGTAAGTTTCTATGGAAAATATGATTCTGATGGATTTAAACATGGAAACTAGTGAAAATGTTTCATAGTAGTCAATTCCTTAATTTTTTTCAAACCCTTTAGACACTAGCCTTGCTTTATAGGCACTTAATTTACCTTCCATGTCTAGTTTCCTCTTGAATACCCATTTACACCCAACATCCTTTACATCAATCGGTGAATCGACCAGAACCCAAACTTGGTTCTGATACATGGAATCCATCTAAGGATTCATAGCTTTTAGAAATATTGCATCTTATGATCTCTCTATTTCCACCTTATAGGAGAGAGGTTCATCATTTTCCAATAATAATGATTCACCATCCTTAGTGACTAGAAAACCATATCTCTCTAGTTCCCTTACCTCTCTTGAGATCCTACATAGTACTTGTGTTTCATGAACTACTTCTTCCATGGGGACCTATGGAACTTGTTCCTGTACCAACTCTTATGTATCTTGAGCATCAACTTCATCAAAGTCAATCTTTCTCCCCATATCCTTTTTGAGGATGTTCTCCCTCTTAAGAAAGACAGATTTTCTAGAAATAATCACTTTCTTTTCTGAGGAGTTGTATAGGTAGTATCTCTTGGTTTCCTTGGGATACCCTATAAAGATACACTTCATGCCCCAGGATGCTAGTTTGTTGCCTGATAAAGTCTTAAAAAATTCCTCACATCCCCATACACATGTATGCGATAAAATGGGTTTCTTTCCACTCCATGTCTTGAAGAGAATTCTATTTTCCGCTGTATTTGGTACTTGGTTTAATGTGTAAGCTGCAATTTGTAATGCGTATCCCCAAAAGGATAACAGAATATCTTCATGACTCATCATCGACCTTACCATGTCCAACAAGGTATGGTTCCTCCTTTCAGTAACACCATTCCACTGTGATTTATAAGGTGGAGTGAGTTAAGATATAATCTCAAACTCCCATAAAAAATTGATGAACTCTTGGTTAAGATATTCTCCACCTTGATCTGATCAAAGCTTATTTATCTTCTTACCAAGCTGATTCTATACTTCATTATTGAATTCCTTGAATTTCTCAAAGGACTCTGACTTATACCTCATTAAGTAGATATAGTCATATCTACTCAAGTCATCAGAAAAAGTTATGAAGTTAGAATATCAACCTCTAGATTCTACTAGAAATGGTCCACACACATCAGTGTGTACCAATCCTAGAAGCTCTATGGCCCTTTCACTCTATCTAAAAAATGGTGGTTTGGTCATTTTCCCTTATAAAAAAGCGTGACATCTATCAAGAGGTTTTATCTCAGAAGAGTCTAAATAGTCATCTTAATAGAGCTTTGTCAAATGCTTCTCATTTACATGACCAAGACGGTGATGCCACAACTGGGTGTTATATGAGTCGTGTGAACATGATTCTTTATTGATTTCCAACACTTGGTTTTCATAATTTAATATATACAAACCATTATTTAAATGTTTCATACCATAACATATGGTGTCCTTATAAAAGAAACAACTTTTATTTCCAAACTTGAAAATAAAACCATTTTTATCTAAACTTGATACATAAATTATTTTTTTGTTAATAGTAGGTACATAATAAAAATCATGAAAAATCAAAATCATCTCAGTCGATATATAAAGGTGGTAATCGCCAATGGAAAGAGCATCCAGCCTCAAACCATTAGCATCTCATAGATTCACCTCTCCTCTAGAAATTTTCCAAAATATACTTGGTTCCTGGATTTGAATACAAATGTGAGAACCACAAGCTGTATATAATACTCAATGTGTAGAAATTGAAAGATTGCACTTGATAATGAATGAACCTTTGGTTTCCCCTTGCCTATGGGCGCGGTTCCTCTTCCAGTGGCCTAACTTTCCACATAAAAAACACACTACCTCCTTTTCCTTTCCCTACCTCTAGATCTTATTTTTCTTGGTCATACGGTGCTCGGGGGATTTAGATTGTTTATAAATATTAGGGCCCTTTGCCTTGTCCTTCCTCTTTCGATTCACCATAAGGAATGTGGGTTTGTCACGCCTCATGTCCTTATCCACTTGGTGAATTAGGTTCATAAGTTCTGATAGGATCTTCTCATTATTACTCATATTATAATTCACAATAAACCTAGAGAAGGTCTTGGGAAGTGATAAAAGTATGAGATCTATATGCAACTCATTTGGTAATTTAATCCCTAAGATGTCTAGACGCTCAATGTAGTCAATAATCTTGACTACATGAGGACCAGCTGGCATAGACTCTCCAAGCTTAGTCGTGAACAAAGCATTGTAGATCTCATACATCTCTTGTCTCACTTTCTCTTAATAGAGATCCTGAAGGTGAGATATCATGCTATAAGTATCCATTTCCTCATGTTGCTTCAAGAGATCATTATACATGGATGATAGCATGAAGCACTGAACATCTGTAGCATAAATCAAATGTTTCTCATATAGAGATAGTTCTTCATCTCTCGCCTCATTTCTAGGTGCAATTGGTAAAGGTTCTTCCAGCACAGATAGTTTTCTTTCATGGTGAATGATGACCTGTAGGCACCTTTTCCACTCCTGGAAATTAGTGCTGATGAGAAGGTTTTTCTTCTCGAGTATGTATTGCAATGATATGTTTGATGTAATTTTTGATGTTGTTTCTATAAATAAGATGAGAATATTTTAGTACTTTATCTTGATAAAATTAGACAAATAAATAAATATTTATTTATTAGTCTCCCAATATTTTATTGAAACCCAATAGGCCTCACCATTGGCTTCGTAATATCATGTTTCTTAGACATTCTAGCAGAAAGGATCCGTATTTCCATTTGAATTACCCCAACTATGGTTTTTCAACCAATTTGAAAGGTTTTAGGTTGGAATTCCAAATGCCAACTACATTAACTCGTAGCTCCTTGATCCGTTGAGTGAACTCCCCAATCCTAAAATCCTTAATTTTAGATTTCCTCAACCTTTTACTCTCAGTTACACCAAATACTACTTTAGAAGTCAACCCTTGATGTAAAATAAGTCAAGTTAACCCAAAAGATAAAATTAGAATTCCCCGATAATTGAAAGAACCCCAACTTTGGTTGGTCAAGCACTTTGAACTATGGTTTGATTCTAACTGAAGTAATGGAAGGATATACCGACTTAATATTTTATTTGAGGGATTTTATCCTTTATGTGTAAATTTACAATTATTATCTTTTCACATGCTTGTTAATATTAATCAGGATTAGTTAAGTGATTAACCATGTCTTTAGATAATATTTACACATAATCCAAATTATTTTAGTTCCATCTTTGCAAGCTTGTTAATTCATTAATTATGTGATCATGAGAAAACATCTATAATGAAATAACCATGTAACTAATAGAATTAAAATAAAGGGTATGATCATGATATTATTATAATGGTTAGTTTATCTAGAATTTGATAAACTGTTAACCTAGGGTAGAAACACCTTGAAGCAATTAGGTTCGTGTTTAAAGCTTTCCACTTGTCCACCTTTGTGTATCCTTGGATTGGTTTTGCATTGGCTCCTAACTTGAATCGCCTCCACTCGCTTGGGAGCTCCATCCATTACATATGATTTTACTCACACACAGGTGAGGGGGAAAATGGGTTTTATATAAAAGAAACCATGGGTACGTAGGCCCTATATATTAATGAGGAGAGAAGGCACGCAGACCAACAATTTAATTTAATAATAAATTAAAAGGGAAATCAATCACATACAAAGGTCTGGTCTAGATCATGATCATCCACATGCATGCAATGAATTACACATTCAATAAAACTAGCATTTAACTGTTTAATCATTCTTATTTAAGATAAATTGCACTCGATTCAATTAATTATTATATTTAATTAATCAGTCCTTTTATATTAAACCTTTTCTGAATTTCCTTGAGATTCTAGTCCATTATAATTTTAAACAAATTAATAAATTTATTTAAAGATAATTGTGTACATAACTTGTACCTTGGAGGTAACCTGGTGAATACCCATCCAAAACTACCCAACACATTTTATACTTGTATACACTTTATTCTTTGTGACATATAGCATGCACATAGAATAATAAATGTAATACAAATCATATGTGATGTAGAGATCTTGAATATTATGCAGATGTTAATAATATATATATATATATATATATATATATATTAAATCCTATCACATGGTGTGTCCCATATTTACGCCCACACACAATTACATGTCTCAAGGGTTACATAATATAATAAATTTTAAATTTTCATAACTGGAAAAAGTATACGGCGTGTATATTTGATCTACACAACGTGTACATTCTTTACCATGTATCCAAAGTACACACCAAGGGACTCGGTGTGTGAGGCATACTTTAGAAATCTTGGAGTACATGGCATGTCCAGTGGGCCACACGTTGTGTTGTCTCCATGTTACATAGTCACCGGTTGGGTAGACCTTGTATGGAATACACGGCCCAAACCTAACCCAAAAGGGACTACACGCCGTGTCTAGTGGGTCACATGGCATGTAGTCTGGATGACCATACACTAGTCTATCCTAGTCAACATATGGTGTAAGAATTAACTATACCGCGTATCATTAATGCACATGGGTTGAGTAATTTCCAAACTAATCCTGATGCATTTAACATAACTACACGGTGTGTATATCCAACTACATGATGTGTACTATTGTGTTTCCTGGATAAAACCCTTGGCACCTTCGGATGAGTTCCTCAAGTTAATTTTAATACAAAAATTAATTATTTCTATTAGATCTGTGAGAAACGATAGAGGAAGAACCGGTCTCGTAATTAAAATTAAAAATAATAATTAAAATTGAATTGAAAAACTAAATTATTAAAGTGTAAATAATAAACAAATTATTTAAATAATTATAAACAATAAAATGTCCCATATGATACCACTTTTAGGTTCCGAACACAGCAGAATTACGGATGGGATGTTTCCCAACTTTTATTTTTTCTATTTTTAATGAAAAATATGAGATCTATGTGATTATGAATGTTGTGATCCACATAATTGAATCAAATAAATAGGATAAAGGAATAGAAACCCGGAACCAAGAGATAGGATCAACATATTTTGTTTATAATTAATTTAATTTAATAATAATTACCTCTAAGGTGATTCTTTCTTCATTGATGCATTCAGCCACAGATTTGCAGGTGTACCATAGTGTGTTGTAAAGATCATGGGTAGATATCCTCTAGAGGTGATCCAAAAGTGTTCTACGTATCTTCAAACATCACCAAAGGAGTCTCTAGGTGCTAATACGTAAGATCTTTGCGCTTTCGATGTCCACCTTCAATCGCCTTGAGAACCGCTTACAAAGTGTTATCCTCGATCCAATGGAGGAGGATCTCTCTCATTCTTGAGAGAATTATTGGATAGGTATGGACTCTCTAGACTTGAGAACTTTTCTCCAATTCTTTGTGCACAACACAATTGGGCATCGCATGGTTTTCCCTTGGCTAATCAGAGAATAATATAACCATGCATTTATTTCACTAGGGTAATAATAAATAATTTTCACAAGTGAATTTAATTATTTCATTAATCCTAGATAAAACACCATGTTAAATAATAACAAAAATATTATTATTTCCTGACATGTTCTTAACTTGAGATTTATAATTAAATATTATTTAAACAAATAATATTCAATATTATTATTTCTCACTAGACCATTAAACTCAGTCCATCAATCCTCCTTGATATTTATTAATTATTCCGCTCACAATATATTTTCTCAAATAACTAGTGACGTAATAAATGTGATCAGGAATATATGAATAATTATTAAACCAGAACTGGGAATAATATTTATTAAACTTTTTAAATAATAAATTATTTAATTGAGATATTGGATACACTTATTGTGCGACCCTCTAGGTCTCTTTCTCAGTGGCATTTGGTGAATCTGCCTAAAGTCCAAGGTTAGAGTTTAGTAACATGTCAAGGCATCCATATAGAAAGAAGTTAATACCACAACAACATGTCACCTCATACAAATTCTTACCATGTAATATAATCCCTTTATCACAATATCTCAAATCAAGTAGGTTTCACGCCAGTGTCATTAACCTATATACTCGATGTCTCTTTCTTTGACTTTCCGAAAATAGAACTTTACTATATAACACCATGGACATAGATTTATTTAGGCTATATCATTTTCATCAAAGGGCCTGAGATATTATCTTCTTTTAAAGAACTTAAGGGATAAATCTTTTCTTGCATTATTTATTAATGATATATTACTCGTGACGCACCCAACATATCATACCTCACCGCGAATATCTGTCATCACAGTTTTCATCAATACATCTAAGTATGTGACTCATAATACTCATTAATAATAATATTAAAGTATAAGGACCAATACACACGTCCACAGATAGCAACATCCAATGACACATAGAAATGTGGATTTCCTACTGATGGGTCTTATTCTCATAATATCCTGCTGAACATTACCAAGGGTGTACACCAGGAGAAGGTGCCTCAAAGTCCTATGAGTCTCTACCCCTAATATCCTATATCATTTGTGTACCTCAAATTATATCATCCAACTATAGAACATATATTCAAGAATAGTGTCATATCACTTCCGGGTTCTCACCATAGTAGGGATCCACTATGACCTTTTAGTGTGATAGTCACTCTTAGGACATTATCACATACAATGTTACGCAGAAGAACAATCATGATGTGATAAGGAATTTATTAATATTTAAAACCATGAATATAAGTTATCGTAAAGTACAAAATAAGTTGGTTCTAGAGCACCAACTCCAACAAATCTCTCTTAATGCATATCCCGGTCATTTTTCTCTCTTTCTTTGATCTTTTGGTGGAATCTTTCCTTTGTTTCTTTAGATCTAAACCTAATTGGTGAGATCTAGATCTAGTATTGTAGATTTAGATCTATATTTATTATATCTTGATATCCTTGATCTTGATTTAGGGATTTAGATCTAGAACTCAGATCTACGTTGTTGTGCTACTCAGATTTTGGGGATTTCCATTGAACGAACATCCATCAACGAATTGAGGTATGTGGTCTAAAATTTAATTCCCATAGTCTTTAATTTGTTGTATGTATATATTATTATATAATTTATAGCATTATTTAGAAATTGAATTCCTAAATTTGGTTAATTAGGTTGACTAATTGATCTATTAAATCTTTGTTGAATTAAATGATTGATTGGGGAATTGATCATGAGACTAAGGATCTACCCTGTTGGGTAATTAATTTGGTGGAATTTAATTAAGAGAGTTGGGGGTTGAGATCTAGATAATTAGTCATGGGATTAATTATGAGATATTGAATTAGCTAGATTCAGATAATTAATTGTCAATTAATTAGGTGCCTTAATACTATGATCTTGATAATTAATTGTGGGATTAATTATGAAGAGTTGAGATTTAGAATTAGATAATTAATTCTTGAAATTTAATTATAAAATATGAATTGTGATATTAATTAATTGATTGATGAATTAATTATTGTGATTGGCATACTTAATTCATTGGGGAGTTAATTAAGGATATTGATTAATTTAGCTAATTTTTTAATTAGTAATGGGATTGATGTGGATAATTAATTATGAATTAATTATGTGAGTTAAGGAATTAGAACATGGACATTTAATTGAGAAGTATTAATGGTAACATGGTCATTGTACTTATGAGTAAAAGAATGGGAACATGGTCATTCAAATGAGAAGTATAAATGGTAACATGGTCATTGTACTTATGAGTAAAATAATGGGAACATGGTCATTCTATTGAGAAGTAAGAATGGTAACATGGTCATCTTACTTATGAATTTGTGATTGGTAACTTTGGCATTTATGTGTGAATTTAAATAATGGTAATAAAATCACTCTGAGATATGGCCTCACATGATAATGCTTTGAACTCCGGCATGAGTCAAATCAGTTATTGAGATATCATATCACCTTTGAATACCTAAAGGTCCAGAATGAGTCAAATCAAGTATTAATATATGATATTACCAAGGGAATGATTCAGGCTCTGGTACGAGATGAAGTTAGTATTAAGGTACAGGTATCCCTGGAAACCCTATAGTTGAGATGACTAAATAAATAATAAATGATAATGTGATAACTGTTTATTTATGCATTGTCTTATTTTATTTATAGAACTACATACATTACCTTTTTACTAGATTTGTTTATACACCATTGATGGTGGCCTACTGAGTTGTACTCACACCCTACTCGGGCTGCCTGATCAGTACCTGAATAGACTTTACTATTGTAGGATAGGTTAAGGTCAAGGGCCCTGGATTAGATTGTTGATTGGGGTTAGATCTTGGATGAGGGAACTGGATGTGCTTCGGAACCCGCTTAGGAGTTTTTAGTGTCTTTATTTTTCAGTTGTGTTTTTAGGCACCTTGACGTTTGTATTGGCATAGCATGTTTTCCCTTTCATTTGAATATTGTACTTACTGTTTTGGTTATCTTATGATGTTAGTACTATTTATGATTTACATATGCTTCCGATATTTGTTATTTATTTTTGTTAGTGTTTTACTCTGATAAAAGAGGGTATAGTCTCCCCATGACTGACTTACTAGACCCTTGCTGCTAGTTAGCAGCCTCTGGCGTATGGGGAGGCACGCCTGAGATCATGTGACCGACCGACTCAGGGCACTGTTGCGTGGCACCCGAGTCAGGACATTACATATATATAGAGAGAGAAATATATATGAATATATTTCTATATTAAATTTATTAATAAAAAAATTATGTATAAAAACCATTAGAATGAATAAGACATTAATATGTTTTAAATTATTACATTTTATTCATTTTCTATATTTATATTTAATATATATTATTTATTACTATTTATAATTAATATATATATATATATATATATATTAAACTTATTCATTTTTATTAATATTGTTTTCGTTAATATTTTTTTAATAATTTTGTAATTTATTCATTTTTAATTTTTTTGTTTAATTATTATAATTTATTCATTTATTCATTTATTCATTTTTTGTTTAATTATTAAATTTTATTCATTTTATATATTGATATTTAATATATATTGTTTATTAATATTTATAATCTATATATATGTATATTAAATTTATTCATTTTTATCAATAATTAATTAATTAATAAAATGTTTAATATTTTTATTAATTTACTCATTTTTTATTTTTATTTGTTTAATTAATTAATTTTATTCATTTTACATATCTATATATTTAATATATACTATTTATTAGTATTTATAATTTATATATATGTATATTAAATTTATTCATTTTTATCAATAGTTATTTAATTAATAAATTTTTAATATTTTATTTAATTTATTCATTTTTTATTTTCATTTATTTAATTATTTCATTTTATTCAGGATCTTTATCATCGCTAAAAAAGTGCTGATAAAGGTCGACGATGTTAAAGACCTGTTTTGTAGTAGTGTTTAAAGCATTTACAAAGTTCCATTTTATTTTAAAATAGTTTTAAGAGTATCATTATTTCAATTATATTATTAATAATGCAATTTAGGTTATTTTAATTATGTTTTATGTTGAATTTTGATATAAAAAACTTTTTATACTTAAGAAAACTTTTTCTTTGGAAAATTGTTTTTATCACGTTTTTTAGGTTTAATTTTAAATTAAATTCTACCACTTTTATGAGTTGAATTTGATAAAATGGATTCCATATTTTGAATCATCATGATTAATATAATTTAATAGGGATAAATTAATTTTTTTTCATTATTAATAGTGATCATAGTAAATATTTTCCAGCTTGGTAAAAGTGGTAAAATCAGGTTAAAACCATGGGGTAAAACATTAAAATAACTCTAACACTTGAATTTATCATATTTAATGAGTATTTTTTGACCAAAGGTATCCTTAAAGAGTTAAATAGTCCATTTTAAATCATTATTTTTAATTTGGAAACCCAATCTTGACTTTTTTTAAGATAAGTTGTATTTTATTCAAATTAAAAATTATTTTTGGGTCTTTGAATTTAATGGGATGGCTGGAAGATTCCATTTAGTTTTGGGTTGATCCAAAAGTCTAAGAACCTTTATTTTCTTATTATTTAACCCAAAACAATCATGAAAACCAATTTATTTATTTTTTTCAAGGTTAAATGTTTTTTACTCTCAAATCAGGTATTTTCCTAAAAACTATTTTTCATGCATTTTGTGTTTGTATATTAAAAGTAATCTTTACCACATATAGAAATTAAATATGATAAAATTTATTATGAATTTAGAATTATAATTTTCAAATTTGGATATAAGTCCCCTTTTATTTTGGTCATATAATTATGTTATCATGGTAAAAAGTTAAGTTATCACGATTGAGGTTATAATGGGTTTAAAGTAGTTTAACTAAAATATGATACTTAAAATGTATCCAACAATTTCCCAAATGTGATTGGTTGAGTTTATTTCAACCCGATCATATCTTATATTCAAATTTTGGGTGTCTTGGTGCCACTTTAAATGATTATGATATATATATATATATTATTTAATATTTTAAGTAATTCTATGTATGTCATTTCCCTCTCCTATAAAGGGATACCATATTTCCTCTCTTCTATACACTTAATAAGCATTATATATCATCCAATACCTACCATAATACCTTCATATATTCCTTCCCTATGTCCTATAGCTTCTATTCTTTCCAAAATACCATCCTTTAAAGGCTTAAGGTGTAGCCTAAAGGTGGTTTCTCAATGAAGAGGTATAACTCTTAACTGAGTATTTTAAAATTTATTTATTCTTATAACTCCTCTAAATCTATGGTATCTATGGAATCCTGCCTTTTTATTACATATCTTTCATTACATTGTACAAAACAGAGGATCTTTTAAAGTTTATTTTCTTAGAAAAAAGGGTAAATAATACCTAAAAACTTAAAACATTCTTCTATTCCACTTGAAGGCTTCTTCAAGATTCATCCTAAGTACATTTATTTCATCTCATAACCTGGGAACATACATCAAAGGAAAGGGTGAGCATAAGGCCCAGTAAGGGAAAGCAAGGGAAACAATTTACATGTGATCATGAGAATTATCAATAAAAACTTGAGGAATATCATAAAGGCATGAAAAATATACATATCATAATAATAAGAACATGAATAATAACTTAGATATGTGGCTACAACATTTAATTGTGTCATTCATAAGCATATCACCAAGTTTTTTCATTGAGGTTTCATAAAAATTACCAAGGTTATTCACCAAGATATCGTAAAACTTGTCATCTCTATAGATTAAATTATTTACCCAATGCATTGGAGTGATATTAGGGTGCACCCTTAATATGTATTAATTAATTTTATCCACATAGATAATAATAAAATATTTCAAAAATAACCCATGGAGAATAAAAGAAACGGGTTTCATATCAAAATCATGGTGTTTAAAAAAAATGCTTAAAGACAAGATCTTTATGTCATTATTAACTGAAGAAAAAGGAAGGTGGGTTTAATGTATGTTAATCCCAGAATAAAATATATCATTTTGACATCTAGGTGAATACCCCAAGAAAATAAATATATTTCTGTATTCTCATAAATAAAATAAAATAATTTCTTGAGAAAAAGAGATAAATTTTGAGAAGAAAATTCAGCAGCATGACAGGTATGAAACATGGTTTTAGAAAACATTAAAAAGAGAGGTGACAAGGGTCTCTCATTAATAAAATAATCTTAATAAAGTAAAGGTATAGAATTAAATTAATATAATAACATAGTATGGAAATTTGAAATATGTACCACATAAAAAAGAAATTTGAAAGGAAAAGAGAAGTTGAGATTTCTCTTACCTTGAAGAGTGGCTCCTAAAACTTGAGAATCAGAACCTTGGGGGCTTGATGATACCTTGTGAGGACTCCTTGGGAGTTAATAATATCATATCTTTATGGAGAATTATTTGGTAATGAAATCTAATGGATAAATGGGTGGGTATTTATAGAAAAATGAGGGATTTTTTTATCGATTTCCTTGGACACCTCAGAAGTGGTATTTGGAAAACCATGGGATTTCTCAAGGTATTGGACACTTGGGACACCTATTGTGTTAATTTTATCCAAAAGAGTCGAAAAAAATACATATTAGTCATTAAATCATTATGACATAGTTATGATGTCATTAAACATGTCGAAAAACTCAAACTATATTTTTACTATTCATGAAAAATGAAAGTATTTTATAAAATTATCATAAATTCACCCTAACCTAATTTTGAAATTTTTATTTCAAAAATGATATTTATTTTATCATAATGATTCTCTAAGTATGATAAATTTAACTTTTAAATATAAAAATTCTTATTTATTAAAAATAATAGTGGATATAAAATGCATAGTGAATGCATAGTAAAATTTAAGACATTTGAAAAAAAAAAGTGTCACGACCCGTCCCCCGGGGCCCGTGTCGTAACTACCCCAAGCCCGCATTCCATAGGCCAGGGGCTGACAACTAGCACCAAAGGCGTAAATCCCTATAACTGGGAAGGCATTTCCTTTATAAAACGTAAACACACAACAGAGTACAAGCGGAAGCAAACAATACGTAAACACTGTATAACAAAAGATGTGCTGGAAAGTAAAGGGGCCAGAAATACAAACCCAACAGAATGTACAGCTACAATAGAAATAAATTGCAGCTGGAAAGAAAAACAGCTGAAAGGTGAAGTAGCTCCTGGATCATCCTCCGGGTTCCTACCTGAAGGGTAGGTATAGATTTCCTCCTCAGCACTCCACGCCCGTCCGTCTCCTCCGGGTACCGACTCGTTGCGAGATCCACCTTCGGGTACCATCCAAGTCTACAAGCCTCAACCACGATCAGTGATGTCTATCGTCTACAACCAACACAACGAGGTGTGGGCATAGCCCGTGCAGGGGTGAGTATAACGATACTCAGTAGGGACCCTGATACCCTCAAGGTCTCACTAAAACCAACAAGGATAAACCACAAAGAAAGATCTCAACAGATAACCTTTACTTAGGTATATGCCCATACATATACCTAATTTATCAAGTAATCCATCTCAATCATGAGGTAAACACAAAGGTCTTTGACTCAGCTCAAACCAGGATTTTTATTCACGATGATGAAAACACGGCTTCTGGAGAACTCCTCCTCTGTCGAGCGCAATAGTCCTTCCACGACTCCGAGGTGCCACTCACTAACCTTAGACTGTTGAGATACTCCTCCTATCAAGTACCGCGGGTCTGCCACCTCACAAAGTAGTGATTCTCCGCCATGGGTCTGCAACCTCACACAGTAGTGCTTCCCCTCATAGCCTACAGAGGTACTCCTCCTGTCGAGTACCGTGGGTCTACCACCTCACAAAGTAGAGCTCATCCGCCATGGTTCTGCCACCTCACAAAGTAGTGCTCCCCACTGGGCTATACAAGTCACTCCGAATCAAATTGGACAAGTAGTCATCAGGTCTCAGCCAACTACAAGGTCACCGTACTCCGTATGCTCTTCTCCGAGAGGGTCCGCTCCACGATCTATTGTTCGATACTTCCAAGTTTCACTTAATCTCACATGGATGTGTCTCAAAGGACTGCCTCATCATAGGGGTCTCAACGCAATAGACGGCGCGTCAATCGGACGCCCGGTCTATGAGTTATTAGCCTTTCCGTTCTGGGGGACTGGTTGGATTTCAGGTACAATCCAACCCGTTCATACTCCAAATGCTTCCAAACCTCAGGTGAAGTATTCCAAAATAACTGTCTCATCAAGAGGAATCCAACAAAGTCGACGGCACGTCAATCGAACGTACGAAGCTCAAGTTATAAGCGTTTCCACTCCGAGGGCCCGGTTGGTTTCAGGTTCGAACCAACCCAGTTGTACAAAAACTTCGCTGAAACCTTGAGTGTAATATACCAAAATTATCGTCTCAATCCAAGGAATCTTATGCAACTGACGGTGCATCGATCGGAGGTCCAAAACTCAAGTTATTGGCGTTTAACTGAAGAAGGTCCAAAAATATGGGGTTTGGGCCCAGTCCGACCCGGCCCAACACCCCCTGGGTCGGCCCAAACCGGTTCGACCCGACTCGGGTCCGAGTCCGGCCCGGTTGGGCACGGCCCGGCCCGGCCGACGTGGCCCAGCCTGGCTGGTGCGGCCTGGCCTGCGTGGCCGGCCGCGACTCGGCCAGCTTGGCCGAGCAAGTTGCGCGGAGTGGGGGGCGTGCCCCCCCCCCCCACCACCACCACCCCCCATCGTTAATTGATACTAGCAGCTCCATCTCGCGCCGCCCCACCGTCCTGAGATCCCGTACGGCCGCGGGATCCATCGCACCTCCACCGCCGCGGAATTCCTCCGGCAGCACGCTGGGTCGCCGCCGCCTCCAGGCGGCCGGACGGCTCCGGCCGCCGCCTTCAGTCGCTGGCACCACCATGCCGGTGTGGCACGCTGGCAGTGTCTTCCGCGGACCACCGGACGCGCTCCGGTGGTCCGATTCGCCCACCGCTTGTGCCTGCGGCTCTCCCGGGACCCGTTCTTCACTGTGACGGCTTCCAAACGCTGTTGCGGTCCCGTTTCATCGTCGCCCGTCAATCCGCGCATCAACAAACAATCTGCGGAGGGTCGTCGGACCGTGTTTGTTCGGCCCACACCCTCCGTGTTAGGCATTATCAATTGGCCAAGGTTAAACATGGTTTTACGAAGAACGAATAACAATTTTATTTAAATAAAATTGAAGCAAACAATCACACAATTTCCCAGAAAATATCTATTCCCAACCCGCAAAGAAAACATTCGCGGATCAACTTGATAATGAGTTGATCCGCGTTCTTTATTTTAGAAGGGAAGAATCATGGAAATATAAACATACTCAAATTAAACCCCTACCTCAAGGTTCGTCGTTCGTTAACAATATCGCGAAAGGGTGGACGTCGGCTCGTTGACGGCGATGCAAGGGAGGAGATGAAGGTGACGACGATTGTTGGCGTTCCTCGCTTCCGCAAAGGACTTCGATCCTGGATCGAGCATCATTCATTGGAGATCCGTCGAAAGGATAACTGTTCTTCATGGAGGGAGGGATCTCTTCTTCTTCACACAAGAGATCTATCCAATATTTTCCCAACCCAACGTGTGCCAAAATAAAATAATAGGCTCATCTATTATTTTATTAACACAAGCAAATTAAAATTTGAAACTCAAATCCCTTCATTAATTAAATGTGTTGGCAATTAATTAAGGAAAGGGAGAGGAAAGATCCTAATAAATTTGTGGGTTGTCAAGAATTAATGGAGAGAGGGAGGTGGAGAGATTGGAAATTAATGGGGGGTTGCCAATTTAATGAGGGGTTTAAGGAGTTTAGAGAAAATTAAATGGTTGGGGATTGTGTGGGCCCCACCTATCTAACATCCACACTTGGGTAGTTAAGTGGTTGTGGATCCCACCCTTAACTACCCATGGGAGGAAATAACCTCCTTAGATATAAAATAAAAAATTTTCTGACAATTTTTATTTACTTCTAAAATAAACCCCAATAATTAACTTCTCCTCCCGAGAAAACGCAACTACGGTAAAGGTCCCCTTAAGCAATTACCGGTGCTGTGAGTTCATCAGTGCCCTCAGATTTCAATTCCGAGCACCATTTCAAAAGATAGAAAAACCCGCTCGTTCGTTCACTGAACGTACCCGAGCTAAACTTCGTAAATTGATTCCGGACACACCGGGGCTCAGAATCAAGTGTCGTCAGAAGGTAGAGACTTGTAAAATTACAAATAAATTAATAAAAAAAATTCCCCTGAAATTTCCAGGTCTTTAAATTACTCCCACCTCAGGGATTTACATCCCTGTAAAGCTACTACATAAACTAGGGAAACAAAAGAGGGTACTGAGCACGCATCTGAGCCTCCCGCTCCTGTGTGCTTCCCTAGAGGTTCTTGTACTGCCAGCGAATGCGCACTAGAGGAATCAATCATCCACATAGGACCCACTCCTGTTTATCCTCAATATCCATCGGAACCTCCATAAAATTCACCCCATCATCGATGTCCAGCTTCCCATGGTCGATGATGTGTGAAGGGTCGAGCACGTATCTCCTCAGCTGAGATATGTGAAAAACGTCGTGCACCCGGTGCATCTGAGTTGGAAAGGCCAGGCGGTAAGCCACCTTGCCTACTCTTCTGGGAACCAAGAAAGGTCCGTTTAACCTCAGAGATTACTTGTTGCCTCAGACACATCTCTGTAGACCTCATCGAGGTGAGACCCATAAAAAAATGTGGTCGCCATCCTCGAACTCTAGTGGTCCTATCTCCTATCAACATAGGATTTCTGCCTGCTCTATGCAGTCTTCATCTGCTCCTGGATGATCTGCACCTTCTTCATCGTAGCCAGTATCATCTCTGGTCCTACAAGAGCTGCTAAAATTTCACCTTTTCCAAAAATAGAAATCCAGTCTCATCCCCTGGATGAACCACGTTCTTTTCCTAATACAGTCAATCCTGACATGAACAGTACAATTCATGTCTTGGATGACGTCGTAAGGCCTCGACACTACTACCAAGAGATCTAACTGTCAATCTCACCTCCAAGGGATAAGTCACACTGTCGGCATCAGTGTGTGGTCACTGGGTCTCCTCTAGTAGGAATCTCGAAAGTGAGGGTCAAGTCAACCGTTTTAACCGAAACCTCTCAGTATCAACCATACAAAAAGGACGGGGAAGTAAATGTCACAAGATAAGTGTATTTTATTACTACAGCTCGTAGTAAAAGACACATAACAACTATATACAACAACAACATGGAAACAAGAAGCACCAAGAACAAAGGCCTCCATGCCTGGAACTAGTTCTACTCCTATGCACATAGGATATCAGCAACATGGCCAGCTGATCTGTCGCCTCTTCTAGCAGCTGAATTCCAGTCCTCCTGCTGAGCACATCTAAAACAACGTTCCCCTTTCCAGGAGTATAGACTATCTCGAAGTCATAGTCCTCGTGGAACTGATTACTCAAAACTCTCACTGCCATCAGGGTAGGGCTAGCCGACTCAAGAGTGATCGGCCGCACCCTTATATGCATGAGTCTATCCTGTGCTACCTGGGTTTCCCTTTTCTATCATGAACCAACCCAGGTCGACCCTAAACCGGACACCTGGGTCACCTGAGCCGGCCCGCGACATGGCCTTAAGCGCGTCTCCCCTTATGCCAGAGGTTGCCGACTAGCGGCGAGGGTGTAAGGTAAGTCAGGGGGGAGACTATACCCTCTTATCAAAGTGGAGAAAAGGGACCAAAAATACAGCAACGTAAGTAGTGTAAATATTAATAAGAAAGCAGCGGAAAACATTTTTCATTTATAAGATTTGAATAAAAGTGGCGAACGGCAGTTTATATAAGAGATGCATGCATGACATGCTAATGATACAATGGAAGCATTAAATAACGCGACATACTTACACATCAATGCAGAAGTAAATGAACAAAAGTATCAAGCCCCAAGGGCGATCTCCATGAGCATCCTGAGCCCCAACTCGGTCCTTTTCACCTAACTCCAAGTACAAGAAATAACAACAACAAGGTCCTGCAACCAAATGGAATCTACTCGGGTACCCCAGTCCAATGGCGGCCCGAGTAGGGTGTGAGATATATATCTCAGTAGGCCGGAACCACCGGGGTCTATCCCACTCTAGACCATGAAATATAATTAAACAAAGTGCTGGTATTTTCGAACAATAACGACATAATACAAACAATAAATGCCCGTCCAGGTTCCAAAAAGGACACCTGACGGCAATACCTGCTTCGGCCCATAGCCGGAATAAGAACCTGTTTAAAACAACACAAGTAAATTTGGTTCAAGCATAAAAACACTTTTTATCATTTTTCTCACTTACTCAATTTATTCACCTATCATTTCAACTCAGACTGGAAATCCACTCATTCTTACCTTTCTTTATTTGATCACAATTCACTCGAGTTTTACCCATATCTCTCATTCTTTTCATAAATCATTATTATCATTCATTCGGTGTAGATCGCCATTTCTAACACCCCGTATCACATTTGGTGTAGATCGCCATGTCTAACACCTCAAATAACATTTGGTGTAGATCGCCATGTCTAACACCTTGATAATTATTCGGTGTAGATCGCCATGTCTAACACCCCGTATCACATTTGGTGTAGATCGCCATGTCTAACACCTTATATCACAAGCTTGGATAACCATTGGGAAGGAACGCCATGTCCAAACCCAACGTTTAAATCGGTCTAGAACGTCATGTCTAGGACCCAGAATCTCATTTATTTATTACCATTTATCAATTAATTAATCAGTCGACACAATTCTCATTTCATAATTAATTCTTCACATTTAATTATCCAAATCAGATCTCAAATTTTTATAATTAATTGTCTTTTATCAACATTCCGACACATAATTAATTCATATAATTAAATACCTCTCATAGCATACATTAGTTCATGATTAGTTTCCGCCAATCACTTATCTTATCAAATCAAAACAAAAACTCGATTACAAGACCTCAACCCACAACCAATCCCCAAAACAATTTTCTTAAATAATTTATTTAATTAAAACTCAATTTAAAGGGACCACGCAACACACGTAATTGAATAATCTAATCATCTTGGGCTAATATAAAACATACCAAACACGTCATCACACCTAAAGGGGTGTCCAGAAGGCAAAGCGAACACCCCAAATGGGTTTTTCCATAAGCAAGGGTCACAACGAACATGCTAAAATATTCAGGTAATTTATTATAAGTCAAACCATTTATTTTCGCATAATCAATCATTTATTCCAAAACTTTAATTCATATCAAAGAGGGAGAACACTAACTTAGTACATATCAATCAGTGCAAGTAGAAACATCAATGAAATTCACACAGCATACATTATAAAAATAATTATTCACTACTTTTAGATTGAAGATAGCACAACCCAACCAAAGGGGTTTTATTATAACACGTGACTTCTATTATTAAACAATCATTTATTATATTTTTCACTTCTAAACTGCAATTAATTTAAACACTTGACTGTATTAATTAAACAATAATTAATTTAAAGACGTAACAAAATTTATTAAATAGAAGTTAATGTAAGGACTTAACTGCACAAATTAAATAGAAATTAATTTAAAAACTAATAATGGTGCATCGAATAATTAATTCATTGAGTTAATAAATTAAAGGGGCAAGGAAAGATACCCTACCTCAATAATTGGTCATGCCAAGCTTTCTAACTTATCGCAGTCATTCGCGTACATGCGCTTCAACATAAGCGTGCGCACACACTCAAAGTCCAATGCGCAACCTAAAACAATAGTTGCACCCAACTATTATTGCAGCAAAAAAATCATCGCACATCGAAATAATCATCAAGAACTCAGATAAATTATTCAACCTTAATGGAGCAGTGCGAATCAATTAGCGGGTTTAAGACGCTCACCCGAAACATCGGCGATAGGGCGAAACCAACTCGGACCACCTCGCCTTTGGCGGCGGTCACCGGAACACGGACCAACGGGTCCCGATAAATCATTTGCACCCCCTAAAACCAGATAAAAACCAAATCGGGTTAAACCCAACTCGCGAGTTTCGACCAAAACCCAAATCAGTTGAAGAAATTGAACCCAAACACCAAAGTGATGTAGGGTAGGCCATTTACAGATCATACCTAGAAGATTTAGACCAAAACAATGGAGCAACCGGGAGAATCCGTCCGTCGAAGAGGGATGGTTCGCGCCTCATCCCGTCACGCGCCAAAGGGGGGGTTCTCGCCCGGGGTTGCGCGGTGCACAAGAGGTCTGTCGGGGGAGGGGAGCTCCGGCTGAGAGGGGAGAGCCTGCCGTGGAGGGAGCCGTCGCACCTAGGGAGGACCGGGAGGAGGCCGACCGTGCATTGCCTTGGAAGGAGGAGGAAGACCTTGTGGAGGAGGGGTCGCGTCGTCCTGAATCACGCAGCAAGAGGAGGTCCGGTCGTGGGGTGTCCGATCGCGGAACTAGGTCGCGCAGCAAGGAGAGCCGGAGGAGGAACCCACGCCGCATGTGCCTTAGGGTTTGGAGGAAAGTGTGATTGAGAAAAGAGGTAAAGGAGGAGGAATAAAAGAGAAAAAAAGGAAGAAAGTAATAAAAAGGGCCATGCGTGGGGGGGGGTCACGCCCTGCCCAGCGCCCCAATTGAGGGGAAAACAAAATATCCCCTTTTTTTAACATATATATATACTTAAATATATATATATCCCAAACTACATATATATCTACATATATATATATAGTCAACAAAATTTATTAAACCCTCTTTAGTTTAAAAATAAATAAATTAACCCATAAGAATAATAATAATTTCATTATTATTATTTAACCATGATTACGATCAAAAATCACCAATTTAAAACGCGTCATCAAAATAACGATCTCTTAATTAAATTCCTACATCAAATTAAATCCGCTAATACGCGATATTAATTTTGACGCACTTCTGGTCAAACCGCAACTCCACAATTAATGGTGTTTGACCACCACTTAATTAAATGTGTTTGCACCACATTAAATAATAATAATCTCCCACTATTATTGTTAAAACATCCATTAATTTAAATTAATAAAAAAAACTGTGTTCTGACAACCGTTCAATCGCGCGACTTAACTCGCGCGGTCTAACCGCCCGTGCACAGTCCGATGTCACCGCTTAAAACGGTTTGCATACTCGGAACCTCGTTACGAAGCACGGTTTTAAAACTGACATGCCGATAAAAGAAAAATAAATAATAATAAAAAAACTCATGTTTTATCCGGTCTAAGAATGCGGTTTATTACATTTTCACTGAGCAATGAAAAACCTCATCCCAACGTTGTAGATAAACCACAACCTTTTTGCCTAATACAGTCAATCTATGTATTAATTGTGGATCCAATCCATACCCAGACCAACATCGTAAGGCCTCGACACTGCCACCAAGAGGTTCCAATCGAAACTCTCACCTCAAAGGTCAGATCACACTGTTGGTGTAAGTGTGATTATCGAGTCTCCTCCCAAATGTATCTCCAGACGTGAGGGTCGAGTCAATAGTTTTAACTGGAAACTCTAGTTCTGGGATAAGATTCGTGGAAGGAAGGAATGATTCGTATCAATGTCTGTTGATAAGGCAGCTAGTAGTAGACACAGATCGTTCCTTGAATCATCCCTAGATCCTTTTGGTTGCACTCATTGACCACATGAAGCTACTCTCTTAGCTCTGATTCCACGTCTGCTGCTCTGCAGATTCATCTGTCCCTAACACTTCTTCTTCTTGAAACATTTTACACGCCCAACTCTCTGAGACTGGCGCTAGTTTCCTATTTCTTACTGCTTACATTCACTAGCTGTATTCGTTCAGCCAAATAACATTCAACCACAAAGGTTCCCTCTAGAACCCTAGCATAAGTAGGAATTCATAGAGGAAGAAGTGATGGCTCGGATGTCCTTTAAACACACCTCGCTCTGAGGTCTGAGCTCTAAAGCACTGATCGTATCGTATTCATTGAGTACTAGGAATGGTCGGTACGCCTCGATGAATACTCAGCTACCGATATGTCGTCCTGCCGAAACTGTATAAGCTCCAGAAAACTCTCAACCACCTCCTCAAGCCAGTCCTCAGCCGCCTGTGAGTCGGGTTCACCACAGAACCTGAGGGGAATCTGATGTTGTGACACGTGTAAGGAATTAATCCAACATGTGTCATCTACCGGTATCGCCGGTTGTAACTGTTGACCAACAGGTAGTGATATAGCTGGCAAACTACCCAAAGGTACTATCTCAGGCATCGGTCCACGTACTGAAGCCTCATCACTATGCGGACCAACCTCATGGTCACTCACTGGGAAACACTAGTAGCTAAGATCGCCATCTGCTCTACTAGTGTCTAAACTAGGTGTATAACTCTAGCAAACGCCTCCATCCAGTCCACTGCTGCCTGGGAATCTGTATCACCTCGTAACCTAGGAGGCCTCTACTGCTGGAACTCGTGAAACATACTCTATCAGTGTGCACCATCAGCTATTACGGCTGGTGGTATCTGCTGCCTAACAGGTGGTGGTGCTGCTGGTACACCACCCGAAGGTGCCATCATAGCAAGAGGGCCCTTCACCGGAGCCTCATCGCTCGGTGGGTTATCACCGAGTACTCTCTCGGAACTCCAACTGACTGTCTGCATGGAGACATCCTGAACAGATGCGACACGGTCAAATGATTTAAAACCTGGTGAGCTGACCTGGTTGAGATGACTTAAAGAAAACTTTTGAAAACACACATGCAATCAGTATTTTCATGCACTGAGTCAGAAATCAGTAGTCAGGGTCCTGGTGTATGGATACATCAGCCGCTGCACCAACACTGGACTCCCTGAACTGAAATCCACACTCTGTAACCTTAACACTATTGCTTCATAGAAAGAAAATATCATATTTCTATGTTCTGCGGTAGAACCAACTCCTTTGATACCAATTTGTCACGACCCGTCCCCCGGGGCCCGTGTCGTAACTACCCCAAGCCTTCCTTCCATAGGCCAGGGGATGGCGACTAGCACCAAAGGTGTAAATCCCTATAATTGGGAATGCATTACCTTTATAAAACGTAAACACACGACAGAATACAAGCGGAAGAAAACAATAAGTAAACACTGTATAACAAAAGATGTGCTGGAAAGTAAAGGGGCCAGAAATACAAACCCAATAGAATGTACAGCTACAATAGAAAGAAAGTACAACTGGAAAGACAAACAGCTGAAAGGTGAAGCAGCTCCTGGATCATCCTCTGGGTTCCTACCTGAAGGGTAGGTACAGATGTCCTTCTCAGCACTCCACGTCCGTCTGTCTCCTCTAGGTACCGACTCATCATGAGATCCACCTCCGGGTACTATCTAGATCTACAATCCTCAACCATGATCAGTGCTGTCCATCATCTGCAACCAACACAATGAGGTGCGGGCATAGCCCGTGCAGGGGTGAGTATAACGATACTCAGTAGGGACCCCGAGACCCTCAAGGTCTCACTAAAACCAACAAGGATAAACCATAAAGAAAGATCTCAACAGATAACCTTTACTTAGGTATATTACCATAAATATACCTAAGTTATCAAGTAACCCATCTCAATCATGAGGTAAACACAAAGGTCTTTGACTCAGCTCAAACCAGGATTTTTATTCACGATGACGAAAACACAGCTGCTGGAGAACTCCTCCTCTGTCGAGCGCAGTAGTCCTTCCATGACTCTGTGGTGACACTCACTAACCTTAGACTGCTGAGGTACTCCTCCTGTCGAGTACCGCGGGTCTGACACCTCACAAAGTAGTGCTCCTCCGCCATGGGTCTGCCACCTCACACAGTAGTGATCCCCCTCATAGCCTACAGAGGTACTCCTCCTGTCGAGTACTGCGGGTCTTCCACCTCACAAAGTAGTGCTCCTCCGCCATGGGTCTGCCACCTCAAAAAGTAGTGCTCCCCACTGGGATATACAAGTCACTCTGAATCAAATCAGACAAGCAGTCATCAGGTCTCAGCCAGCTACAAGGTCACCGTACTCCCTACGCTTATCTCCGGGAGGGTCCGCTCCACGAGCTACTATTCGATAATTCTAAGTGTCACTTAATCTCACGTGGAAGTGTCTCAAAGGACCGCCTTGTCATAGGGGTCTCAACGCAACATATGGTGCGTCAATCGGACGCCTGGTCTGTGAGTTATTAGTCTTTCCGTTCCGGGTGCCCAGTTAGATTTTGGGTATAATCCAACCTGTCCATACTCCAACTGAATCCAAACCTCAGGTGAAGTATGCCAAAAGAACCTTCTCATTAATAGGAATCCAAAAAAGTCGTTGGCACGTCAATTGGACGTCCGAAGCTCAAGTTATAAGTGTTTCCGCTCCGAGGGCCCGGTTGGTTTCGGGTTCGAACCAACCCGTTTGTACCCAAACTTCACCGAAACCTTGAGTGTAATATACCTAAAAGACCGACTTGATCCGAGGAATCCTACGTAACTGACAGTGCATCGATCGAAGGTCCACAACTCATGTTATGGGCGTTTAACTGAAGAATGTCCGAAAATAGGGGGTCTGGGCCCGGTCCGACCCGGCCCAACACCCCCTGGGTCGGCCCAAACCTGGTCGACTCGACTTGGGTCTAGGTACGGCCCATTTGGGCGCATCCCGGCCCGTGTGTCCAGCCGCGGCTTGGCCGGCTTGGTCGAGCGAGTTGCGCGGAGCAGGGGGCGCGACCTCCCCCCCCCCCCCCCCGTCGTCCCGGGATCCTGCGCGGACGCGGGATCCGTCGCACCGCCACCGCGGCTGTTGTCGTGGCGGAATTCCTCCTGCGGCACACTGGGGCGCCGCCGCCTCCAGGAAGCTGGATAGCTCCGGCCACCGCCTCTGGTCGCCGGCGCCGCCGTGCCGGCGTGGCGTACCGGCAGTGTCTTCCGCGGACCACCGAGCGCGCTCTGGTGGTCCGATTCGCCCACCGCTTGCACCTGCGGCTCTCCCGGGACCCGTTCTTCACTACGACAGCTTCCAAATGTAGTTGCAGTCCCGTTTCATCATCTCCCTTCAATCCGCGCATCAACAAACAATCTACGGAGGGTCGTCGGGCCGTGTTTGTTCGACCCACGCCCTCCGCGTTAGGCATTATCAATTGGCCAAGGTTAAACATGGTTTTACGAAGAACGAATAACAATTTTATTTAAATAAAATTGAAGCAGACAATCCCACAATTTCCCCACAAATATCTATTCCCAACCCACAAAGAAAACATTCGCGGATCAACTTGATAATGAGTTGATCCGCGTTCTTTGTTTTAGAAGGGAAGAATCATGGAAATATAAACATACTCAAATTAAACCCCTACCTCAAGGTTCTTTGTTCATTAACGATATCGTGAAAGGGTGAATGTCGGCTCATTGATGTCGACGCAAGGGGGGAGATAAAGGTGATGATGATCGTTGGCGTTCATCGCTTCTGCAAAGGCCTTTAATCCTGGCTCGAGCGTCGTTCGTTGGAGATCCGTTGAAAGAAGAATCGTTCTTCGTGGAGGGAGGGAGCTCTAATTCTTCACACAAGAGATCTCTCCAATCTTTTCCCAACCCAACGTCTACCAAAATAAAATAATAGTCTCATATATTATTTTATTAACACAAGAAAATTAAAATTCGAAACTCAAATCCCTTCATTAATTAAATGTGTTGGCAATTAATTAAGGAAAGGGAGAGGAAAGATCCTCATAAATTTGTGGGTTGTCAAGAATTAATAGAGAGAGGGAGGTGGAGAGATTGGAAATTAATGGGGGGGTTTCCAATTTAATGAGGGGGTTTAAGGAGTTTAGAGGAAATTAAATGGTTGGGGCTCGTGTGGGCCCCACCTCTCTAACATCCACACTTGGGTAGTTAGGTGGCTGTGGATCCCACCCTTAACTACCCATGGGAGGAAATAACCTCCTTAGATATAAAATAAAAATTGTTCCGACAATTTTTATTTACTTCTAAAATAAACCCCAATAATTAACTTCTCCTCCCGAGTAAACGCAACTATGGTAAAGGTCCCCTTAAGCAATTACTGGCGCTGTGAGTTCATCGGTGCCCTCGGATTTCAATTCCGAGCACAGGTTCAAAATATAGAAAAACCCGCTCATTCGTTCACTGAATGTACCCAAGCTAAACTTCGGAAATTGATTCCAAACACGCCGGGCCTTGGAATCAAGTGTCGTCAGAAGCTACAGACTCGTAAAATTTCAAATAAATTAATAAAAAAAATCCCCTAAAATTTCTATGTCTTTAAAAAAGATATTATCATTTATAATTAAAAATTATTGTTTTTATAACAATATTTAATTATAATAAACATTATTAATAAAACCTTAGTTTAATATAATAATTTATATCTTTTTGAAAAATACATTTTTTGCCCGAAAAATCAATTTATCAAATTCATCATATTTTTATATTGAGAAAAACTATTCTTAAAACCAAAATGATGGAATAAGAATTTTATTTATACAATGGGATTACACATTAAGTAACTAAGGCCTTGAAACATAACCCCTTATAACACTCACATACAACCTAAGGGTGAGGTGTGTGATGGTGATAGATTCTTGGGGCGGCTCGGATAATATCGCCCAAGTAGTAATTTCCACTAACTTGAACTTCTCCTATAGGCAATTTTGTTCAAGATTAACATGTTGAAGCTCGGATTGGGCTTGGTCAAGAGCGAATCTTAGTGGTTCTACCTCCCTCCCAAGCTCCGATAAATGGGCTTCATACAACACGACTCTACTCGATGAGGTCATCGACTCTTTTTTTCATTAATTTTCCTTTTTCATTTCTACTTATAAAAAATAATTACAATGTTAAACTTATTATTAAGATTATAGTTTACAACGGTCATATTGACCAACAATCATATTGACCAATGGTTATATTGACCGACAATCATATAATGGTCAAAACCCTATAGTCACATTTTAAATTATACTCACTTAATTATTAAATAGATATATTTATGTTGAGTAAAAAATAATATAACACACATTTTCAAGAAACAAATATTATTCAAAACGTTTAGGTCATTACATTCTCCCCCCCTTAAGAAATTTTTTCCCCGATAATTTCAACTCTTTCTCTCGGTTGAGAAAAGGTGTGGGTATTTTTCCTCATTGTCTCCTCTAGTTCTCGTATGGCTTCTTCATATTTGTGGTTCCTCTAAAAAACTTTAATGTGGTGTATAGTAATGTTGCTTAGAACATTGTCTCTATGATCCAAGATCTCCACCAGCTGCTCCTCATAAGATAGTTCATGTTCAAGGTGTGCCACCTCTAGATTCAGTACATGTGAAGGGTCAGGTATGTACTTACTCAAGAGAGATATGTGGAAAACATCATGAACTTGAGCTAGGTTTGGTGGAAGTGCAAGCCGATAGGCCACTACTCTTATGCGATCAAGGATTTCAAAGAGGCCAATGTACCTGGAGATGGGATTCCCTTTCTTCCCAAACCATATGAATCTCTTCCTAGTTGAAATTTGAAGGAAGACTCTACCACCAACGTCAAACTCTAAGTCCCTTCAATGGTTCATATCTCTTCTGCCGGATCTGAGAAGCCTTTATGTGTTGTTAGATGGCATAAACCTTTTCTATAATATCTTACATAAGATCGAACCCAAAAATATTTCTATCATTAGCTTCATCCCAAAAATTAGAAGTTCTACATCGCTTCCCATATAGATCTTTATAGGGTTCCATTTGAATACTCGAATAGAAGATGTCATTGTATGAGAACTAAACTAATGGGGGATGTTGATCCCATCCGCCTTTAAATTCCATTGATCATGTTCTCAACATGTCCTAAAGTGTCTAAATAGTCCTTTCATATTGGCCATTTGTTTTTGGGTGATAGGTCATACTAAAATTCAATTTAGTATTCATATCGTGTTGAAGACTTCTACAGAATTTTAATGTGAACCTTAGATCATGATCTAAAATGATAGAAAGTGGTACCCCAATGCACCATTACCACTTCCTTCACATAAATCCTAGCAAGTTTATCAAGGGATAAATCTTCTTGAATAGAGATAAAAGGGGCAGTATTGGTAATACGGTCCATTATTACCCATATTGTATTATTTCCTTTGGATGTTTTCAGGAGACTAGTGAAAAATTCCATGGTGATATTATCCCACTTCCATGCTGGAATGGGTAGTGGTTGTAATACCCCTTTAGGAAGTTTTTTCTCTACCTTTTCTTATTGAAACACCAGGAACCTTATAGTGTAGTTGACAATCTCCCTTTTCATGTTATCCTACTAATAATGATCAAGAAGGTCCCTATACATTTTTGTGCTTCCAAGATGTGTAGAGAAAGTATATCTATGAGCTTCATCCATCATATCCTTCTTTATTTCTAGAATAGATGGAACACATATCCTTGTATGAAATTTCATTACACCTTCTTGATCAATATTGAACTCAGGAAACAACCCATTCTTTAAAGCCTCAAACTTCTTATGTAATAAAGGATCTTCTCTTTGAGCTTTCTTGATCTTCTCTAGTAATTATGTTTGATAAATAATTTGGGATATGGTTGATGATGTACCTTCCCTTATGATTCCCATGTACAATTTTACTAGGTATTTGATCAAAGGATATCCTTGGATCCTCATCATTGACAGCACAACAGGGTATTTCCTACTTAATGCATCAGTGAATTTGTTTTCTCTTCTGGGATGATAATGAATTTAACAATCATAGTCTTTAAGAAGTTCCAAACATTTATTACATATCATGTTCAATTATTTTTGCGTGAAAATATACTTAAAACTTTTATGGTATGTTTATATATCACATTTCTCCCCATAAAGATAGTGCCGCCATATCTTCAGAGAAAAAACAACCACAGCTAGCTCCAGGTCATGCGTAGGATAGTTCTGATCATGAGGTTTCAACTGTCAAGATGCATAATCAATCACCTTATCATTTTTCATGAGGATACACCCAAGCCCTTTAATAGATGCCTTGCTAAAAATAATGAATTCTTCTCCAATAGAGGGTAGAGTTAACACGGGTGTAGTAACCAATCTCATCTTTAGCTCTTGGAAACTTTCTTCACACTCCTTTGTCCATATGAACTTGACCTCTTTTCAAGTAAACTTGGTTAGTGGATTAGAAAGTCATGAAAAGTTTTTCAAAAACCTCCTATAATATCCTGTTAAACCAAGGAAACTAAAAATCTCAGTTACTATTGTAGGATGAGTCCACTCCTCCACAACCTTTGTCTTTGTAGGGTGAACTGAGATTCCTTCATTGGTTACAATGTTCCCCAAGAAAGCAACTTGTTGTAACCAAAATTCACATTTTATGAACTTTCCATATAACCTATCATTTATTACAGTTTAAAATATAAACTTTAGATTATCTTAATGATCCTCGTGACTTTTGGAATATATTAGAATATCATCAATAAAAACTATCACAAAGTTATCAAGGTAGTCCTTAAAGACTCTATTCATCAAATCCATAAAAATAGCATGAGCACTAGTCAAGATGAAGGGAATAACAAAAAAAATCATAATCCCCATATCTTTATAAGAAGGAGGTATTTGGAATATCTTCTTTCATCACCCTCAATTGATGATAACCATATCAAAGATCAATCTTAGAGAAGAATCGATCCCCATGAATCTGGTCAGATAAATCATCAATTCTTGGAAGAGGGTACTTTTTATTCATTGTGATCTCGTTAAGTTCTCTATAATAAATACATATTCTCATTGATCCATCATTCTTTTTCACGAAGAAAATAGGTTCTCCCCAAGGAGACACAATTTGTGGGATAAACCCCTTCTCCAAAAGATCTTGGAGTCGTTTCTTTAATTCCTCCATCTCCACATTTTTCATTCTATACAGGGTCTTTGAAATCAGCTTGGAACTAGGCATGAACTCAATGAATAACTCTACCTATCTTTATAGAGGAGGTCTAGGTAACTCCTAAAGAAATACATCAATGTATTCTTGAACAATTGGGACACTTTTTATTCATATACCTTCATTTTCTTTTTCATATTAACCAATCATCTCCATAAATAAGGTTACAGGTAGTGCTTCTAGACAAAGCTCATGTTGAGATATCTCTCCTTTGAAAATAACTATAGGTTTTCCATTGAAGACTAATAATATTTACTTACTTCTGAAGTTGATATTAGCATTATAATTTGATATCCAGTCTATCCCTAATATAATGTTGAATTCCAACATGTAAATGACTACTATATTTACAATGATATTGTACTTTCCAAAGTGAATAATAGAGTTCCTATACACTGTTGATGATTTAATAATAGATCTAGGAGTCTTTAATGATAGTTCTACTTATAGTAGTTTAGAGATTGATTCTATATTCTTTGAAAACTTAGAGGAAATAAAAGAATGCGTAGAACTAGAATCAAACAAAGTATTTTCTAGCTGTGAGAGAACAATAAGAGTACATACCACCACATCATTTAGAGCTTCAACTTTAGCTGTCGTGATAGAAAAAACATGACCTTTATCCCTTGGTCTATGTTGAGTTTGATGGTGATTCCTATATATTAACTTCATATTTGGATAGTGATTGGAAAAGTTCCAAAGTTGTCAAAACTTGAACCATTGGACTTCAGGTAGGGCATGCACCATCTTCCATTTGTCATTAGTGTTGAGAAGTTGAGACTTCACCTCACTAAGAAAGTTCCAAGAAATATTTAAATATATTCCACACTTGTAACATTTATCGCTCCCGATAAAGCAGTTCCCTGAATGCTTCTTCCCACATTTCTTGTGTGTGGAAAGTTGCACTTGATTTCCTCCTATTCCTTGATCAAAGATCCTCCCCAAGATTGGGTCCAAAGATATCTTATTTTCATTCCATCTATGGGACCACTGCATCTATCTAAACTCCAGTTCAACTTTCATAGCACTCCTTATGATCTCCTCATAGTTTTCATAGTCTCGGTTGGCTAGATTCTTCCATAGATGGGGTCTTAGTCCACTAAAGAATCTATCAACCTTCCCATTAGGATCCATGAAAAAGATAGAGGTGTAATAGGAAAGTCTTTTGAAGTTCATCTCATAGCTTCCCACTAATTCATTTTCCTTCTACTTTAGCTCTAGTAATTACTTCTCCATTTTCATTCGCATTGAACTGGGGAAATATTTTTTGAAAAAGGTTCCCCTAAACTCTTCCCACTCCATATCTTAAATCTCCCATATTATCTTTGTGCTTTTAACTAGTTTCCATCACTTATCGGATTCTACCTATATTAAGTACACAAATAGGGTGAATTTCTCTTGTTTTAAACAATAGAGTATAGAAAAGATCTTTTCTATAGATCCTATCCATTGTTCAGAAATCAATGGGTTGGTAGATCCACTGAAATAAGGTGGTCATTGACTCATAAATGACTTGATAGAAAGTTGTTCCCTTAGAGTTGAATCCAATCTCTCAGCTTGATTCAAGTTATTTCCCATAAATCAAGTTAGATGATTCGTCATTCTCATGAAGTTTTCCATTCCAGCTTCCATCAAAAGGTCGTTAGTGCCTGATCTATTGTGCTCACCATTTATGAAGTTTCTCCTATTTACCTCCATTTTATAAAAGAATAAAATATTAATAATAAACATGTTTCATTTAATAATATTATAATTATAAATTAATTTCATGTCTTAAAACATCATGCTTAAATATTTTATTCTTTAACGACAATTACATTTTCTATAAATACTTCATAATGGTTTATACAAAGCTTGTGATAAACCAAACATATCCCTAAGGAGTGTAAAACTAGGAGTGCAGCAAGGCCCATTATCATGTACCAGGTTACACCGAATCAGGCTTGACACACCTTGTTAGAGTATTTACCCCTATGTATATATGTTCTAGATCCACATCCACTTGTTCATATCTAGATAGGGATTTCCTTTCTCAAAAACCACTTACTTAATATTTATCCAAAATACAAGGATGTTTTCCTATATCATAACTTTTCCATGAGGTTCTTCCTAGAGTTTTAAAATCCTAATTACCACAAATAACTAAACCATCCTCTGATACCAACTATGGAATCCCACCTTTTTATTACATATCTTTCATTAAATTGTACAAAAAAGAGGATCTTTTAAAGTTTAGTTTCTTATAAAAAAGGGTACATAATACATGAAAACTAAAACATTATTCTATTCCACTTGAAATGATTATTAAAGTTTCATCCTAAGTACATTTATTGAATCTAATAACTTGTGGACATAAATAAAAGGAAAGGGTGAGCATAAGGCCCAGTGAGGGAAAACAAGAGAAACGGTTTACATGTGATCATTAGAATTATCAATAAAAACTTGAGGAATATCATAAAGAAGTGAGAAAGAGGAATATAATAATAATAAAATGAATAATAACTTGAAGATGTGGCTACAATATTTAATTGAGTCATTAATAAGCATATCACCAAGGTTTTTCACGGAGGTGTCACAAAAATTACCAAGGTATCGTAAAACATGTCGTCTCTAGAAATTAAATTCTTTACCCAATGCATTGGAGCACTATCAGGACACACCCTTAATATGTATTAATTAATTTGAGACACATGTATCATAATAAAACATTTTAGAAATAAATTATGGGGAATAAAAGAAATGGGTTTCATATCAAAATGATGGTGTTTTAAAAGAAATGATTAAAGACAATATCTTTATGTCATTATTAACCAATGAAAAAGGAAGGCAGATTTCATATATGTTAATCCCAGAATAAAATAGATCATTTTGAAATCTAGGTGAATAAACCTGGAAAATAAATATATTTGGTTATTTGCATAAATAAAATAAAATAATTTCTTGATAAAAAGAGATAAATTTTGAGAAGAAAATTTGGCAGCATAACGGGCATGAAACATGGTTTTAGAAAACATTAAAAAGAGAGGTGATAATGGTATCCCATTCATAAAATAATATTAATAAATTAAATGGATATAATGAAATAGACATAAGAAAATAGTATGTAAATTTTAAATACATACCACATAAAAAGGAAACTTGAAAGGAAAAAAAGAGAAGTTGAGATTTCCCTTACCCTGAAGAGCGACTCTCTAAAACTTGAGGATCAAGAGCTTGGGGGCTTAAGGACACCTTGGAAGGACTCCTTGGGAGGAAACACTATCAGATATTTGTGGATAATTAATTGGGAATGAAATATAATGGAGAAATGGGTGGGTATTTATAGAAAAAGTGATATATTTTTTTATTGATTTCCTTGGACACCTCGACAGTGGTATTTGAAAAACCATGGGCTTGCCCATGGTATTTGAAAACCCATGGGATTTCCCATGGTATTGGGAACTTTTAAAACATATTGTGTTACTTTAATCCAAAATAGTTGACCAACATTTTATATTACTCATTAAATCATTATGACCTAGTTATAATGTCATTAAACATACTGAAAAACTCAAACTATATTTTTACTATTCACGAATAATTAAAGTATTTTATAAAATTCTCATAAATTCACCCTAAACTAATTTTGAGATTTTATTTTCAAAAATTATATTTATTATATCATAATAATTATCTAAGTATGAGAAATTTAACTTTTAAATATAAAAATACTTATTTATTGAAAATAATAGTAGATAGAAAATTCATAGTGAAGGCATAGTAAAAAAATTTACATTTGAAAAAAAAATTATCATTTATAATTAAAAAAGAGTGTTTTTATAAAACTATTTAACTATAATAAACATTATTAATAAAACCTTAGTTTAATATAATAATTTATATCTTTTTGAAAAGTACAATTTTTTCCTGAAAAATCAATTTATCAAATTCGTCATATTTTTATATTGAGAAAAACTATTCTTAAATAAAAATGATGGAATAAAAATTTTATTTATAAAATTTGAATACACATTAAGTAACTAATTCCTCGACACATAACCCCTTATAATACCCACATATGACCTAAGGGTGAGGTGTGTGATGGTGATAGATTCTTGAGGCAGGTCGGATAACATCGCCCGAGTGGTAATTTCCACTAACTTGAACTTCTCTCGTAGGTGATTTCATTCAAGCTTAAAATGTTAAATCTCATATTGTTCTTGGTCAAGAGATAAGACCAATTATTCTACCTCCCTCCCAAACTTTGATAAATGAGTTTCGTATGGAATGACTCTACTGGATGATACCATCAACTCTTCTTTCTGCATTAATTTTCCTTTGTCATTTCTACTTATAAATAATAATTATAATGTTGAAATTATTATTAAGAGTATAGTTTTCAATGTTCATATTTACCAATGGTAATATAATGATCAAAACCCAATGGTCACATTTCAAATTATACTCACTTCATTATTAAATACATAATTTTATGTTGAGTACAAAATAATATAACACATATTTTCAGGAAACAAATATTATTAAAAAAATTAGGGTCATTAAAGTATCCATTATAAATAATTACTTAAATATATAAAATATAATTAATTTTTTTATGATGATTTAATAACCATTATCCACCTCCTTATCATCCGTTTGAAAATGATAACGTCGCTCGTGCGTACATATGGACTATCACCTCCATGAAGCGATGTGATTCATTTTTCATTTCTATTTTCCATGGATGATAATAAGGATATATTTAATGAATATATAAGATATATATTATATAAAAATTATCTTATAAATATGTATTATTATTTACCTTTATTTCATTCCATCTGTCAAAAAGTGAAAACATCGTTCATGCGTATGTATCGTCTACCGTCTTCATGAACAGTGTAAGTAGTTTTTCTATATTTACCTTTTATAGATGACTCTAAATATATATAAATTGAATTTATATGATATTTAAATAATTATTAAAATTTTATAGATGATTTAACCATGATCAAAGTACAAGGACCTGAACTACCGAACTGAAATTCTTATGAAAAATGAAATAGTTAACACTTGGAAACAATGATTTTAATAAGGAAATATTAATAAATGGGTGTTAAAATGTTATAAGTGGGTAATATATGATATTATAAGTATGAAAATTATTATTATAGAATTATAATAAATTTAAAATTATTATACATGAGGTTAAAGTGATTTCAAATCAAGTCAGACTCGAGGTAAGGGTTTTATGTTATAGTGTCATTGTTTATCGAGATTATTTATGATTATGTTTATGATGATGAAATTTCCTGATCAAACTATCAATAATTCTCATTAATTTTCTTATACTATATTTATTTCTATATATTACATTTTTTTACTTTTATTTTTCTTTCCTTAAGTACTCAAGAGACCAAAATAATGTTTTTAAAGATAACCTATTTTATTTCTCTCTTCGGTTGAAAAGCCTTTTTCTTCTATGTATATGTTTTTTAAAAATGTTTTCAAGGATGTTTTTAATATTATCCTATTATTATTTAAATTCATGGTTATTCTTTTTTGAATTTTAACAAAATGGTTTAAAATGAATCTTCTTATCATTTTTTGAAGGAGGGACTTTTTACTTTTTACCAAAAATGTGAAAGGAATATTTGTCTTAACATAAATAGTATGAATGGAATTTCCCACCATCATAACCACTCAATTATTTGAATATTAATTTAAAAGTTTACAAGTTTATTTTCAAATAAAATTTTTCCATAATATTTTGTGATTTTTTAGATTTTAAACAATTGATTTCAAATTGAAAGGGGTATTTTACTCAAAAAATGATCCAAGTGATCTTTTAAAATAATTTTCATTTAAGATGACATCCTTTAATGTTATTTATGATTTTATAGGATATGATACAATGATACCATTATTATTCTTTCTTTAAATGTTTTATGATTATGATGATGAGATGTGTATGAAAGCCATTTATTTTCTATGGGTTATGTTATGATGGATTTTTGAAATGTTTATGAAACTCATTTAATTTTCATGGGTTATGATATATGGTGAATGATTTATGATCTTTTGGCACACATATGAATTGATTATGATTATGTGATAGGTGGGCCTGAAATTATATATCCCTCCAATGAATTGGGTAAAGATGGATATATCGGGAGATAATGAGTGATGGAATGGGGAGTGAACCCGGTTCATTAAGGGACTCTATACACTATGATAGTCTTGGTAGTGAACCTTGAATAAGGATATGATGGTTTGGAGAGTGAACCCAATCCACTATGATGGTCTTAGAAGTGATCCTTGACTACTAATGAAATTATGTTTTATTCTTATGTGTATACCATAAACTTATGTCTTTTTCCAATGTTATACTCTCATGGCTCATGTTCTTTGATTCCTTTATGATTAATGTCTTATAAACTACCAAGGTTTATGCCATGATTCAAGATTATGATTTTTGATATGTTGGGTATGGATTTCAAATTGTTAATCCCATGTTTCCATACCCTTATAATCATTTTTTTAAAGTGATCATTGATATCTCCTATGTTTACCCTTATTGAGCATTTGATATCACCCTTTATTATGTTTTATTTTCACCAGTATATAAAGGAAATTTTTAAGTATGATGTGTCTAAGAAGGGTACTAGTTATGAAGAACTAAGTGGGATATGATATAGATATTTTATAAACTAGATGTTTATGTATCCATGTTTCCAAAGACACTAAACTTGTATGATTATGATATGGATCGTAAGGTTGTGTAATGAATATTAATCTATTAATATGTGATATCTATGTATGAAATTATAGGTCACTATAGAATCTACCCTTAATTCCTTTAACACAATGACGGTATGATAATATTGTTCGATTGATTCATTTACGAATAAATAATTATAAGATAAAGGTAATTCTAAATATATATATAAATTAATTATAAATTACATGTAATGATCCTCCCTTTTGGTTCTGGGATTAATATGTCAATTAATATTCAATTTAATTCTATTGGTCCTAACATTATTTATCATGTGCATCATTGATTAATTGTTGATTATGAAAAAATATGTGTTGGTCATGCCTCTACTAGAACTTTCACTACGTTTGTAACCTTAAAGTGGTATTGAAGGGGTCGCATGATAATTTATAATTATATACTATTCATTGATCGATTATACACAATTGCTATTAGTTTTTTATTATAGTTTATTCATTCATTAAATTTAGAAGTTTAAATAACATGTTTTCAACATATTAATTCTGTTCATTCAAGTTCCATATCATATTAAAAAGTTTAAGATCAAATGAAGAGTGATCAAAGATTCCATTGGGAGATGCCATGGATTTTGGTCGGTAAAAACGGTTACACCATGTAATCGAAGTACATGTTGTGTACTCAAGTTCATTTCACCTGGATGTGTTGTGGGATAAAAAAACACATAAATCAGTAATAATATGTGGTTAATTTAATTAACACTGCGTGTTTACTAGGACAACCTGGTACATGATCTATTGGATCACATGGCATTTATCTAGAATGTACACAGTGTAGTCTACACGGTTTAGTAGTGAAATTTTTTCTAATAGTGTGGTTAAAGATATGGAATAACACCATGTGATACTAATAGTTTGTATCATTAATGAGATTCATGGTGCTTATCTAGTGTACACATCAGGTGAATCATTATTACCAATATCCAAAGAATACGCTGAGTCCATAGGTGGGTTATGCGGATACACAACAAGCAAAACATGTAGCATATAACTCATTTTTATACACTGTGTAACCCAACTGAGATGCACATTGAGTCTCTATTCATTTATACCAGATGCATATAGAGTGATGAATGCAATGTTTATCTCGTTGGTACATGTCGTGTATCCACCCAGTAAAGAACAGAATTAAATTACATGAAGAATAATTAATTGCAACATTAAAAACCTAATTATATTATTGACATATGATGTATTGACTATGTAATAAGGTTTGAAAAATTAATAAATTATCAATTAATTCCATGTAATTATCTTTAAATATTGTTTAATCCATTTATTTTCCATGTTTCATTTATAATGGATATCTCCAAGATACTTTGGATGATCATTAAGATAAAGGGAATTAAATTATTAATTGATTGATTGATTGATTGATTAAATTAATTCAAGTGTGTTTATCTTAATAATAAAGAAAAAATTGAGTTCAATGTTATCTAGTGTATTTTTTTGAATTTTTTTCATGTTTTTTGGATGACCATAAGTTTAGATCATTCTATGTATGCGATTAGTTTATTTAATTTATTATTGTGTGGTTTTTGTAATAATTTATTAAATTAAATAATGGCTTGTGAGTTATTCCTCTCCTTTCATTATGTAAGGGTCTGTGTGCCCATGGTTTCTTTTATATAAACTCTGCTTAACTAATAATTTTCCCCTCACATGTTTGTGAGTAAAATTATATAATGTATAGAGTTCCCAAGTGAGTGGAGGCTTTTCAAGTTTGGAGCTGAGGCAAAACCAATCCAAGAGGCACACAAGAGAATAAGTGGAATATTAAAACTTGAATCATTATTGGTTCTAGGAGTTAATTCCCTAGGGTAAAGGGTTGATTTATCATCAACTAGAAAAAAAAATTATAGAAACCCATGGTCATACCACTTTATTTATTTTATTTCTGGTAATTTCATGATTAATTATTTATGGATATTTAAATCATTAAATAAATAAATTAAAAAGCATGAAAGATATAAGTAAAATAAATATTATAATACATGTAAACATTATCTATAAATGGTTAATCACTTAAGTAAAACCCAATTAATATTAAAGGGCATGTGATAAGATAAAATGGCCACTTTGCACATAAATATAAAAAAATCCCTCAAATAAAATATTAAGTTGGTACAGTCTTCCACTGTCTGGGAAGAAATATAACCTTAGTTCAAAGTTCTTGCCCAACCTCTATTGGGGTGAAATAAATTATCATAGAATCTTTATCTTGAGTTTTTGGATCAACTTAACCTAGCTTTCATTAAGGTTTTATTGCCTCAAGAGACTTAGTGAAACTAATAGGCAAAGTTTTTGAGGAAATCCTAATCTAGGATTTCAGGATTGAGGAGTCAACTCAACAGATCAAGGAGGTGCGATTTAATACGGTTGGAAAGTTATGTCTACCAAAATACATTTGAGTAGCTCATTAGACCTCTGTCTGGGTTATGGTAAGGGGCATATGGATCTCTTATACTAGGATATATGTGTGACCATATATTTTGAAACCAATGGTGGGGGCTATTAGGTTTTGATAAAATAGTGGGAGATTAATAAATTAAATTAAATTTGTTATCTAATCTATAATTTAGGTAAAGTATTGAAATTTTGTTTGTATTTATTATATAAATGGTAACCCACATGAATTCTAATTTATCATTGTGATCCATATTAGAGAAGGATAACCTTCTCACTGGATTGAATTTCCAAGAATGGTATAATGGCATGCACATTATACTATGTTATGTCCAGAAATTTTATGTTATGGAAAACCCTCTTCCTGAGATGCCTGTCAAAGAGGTTAGTATGGAAAAAATTGTATCTTTATTTAAAATATTTGGATGATGCTAAAAATTTCAAATGTTCCAATGTATTATCCATGTCTAGTGAGATTTTAAAGAAACATGGGTATATAGATATGTATAGAATCATGTCTCACCTTTATAATATTTATTTAGAGAAGGTGATACAAGAGATATATGAGATCTCTAATGCACTATTCATGTTCAAGATTAAATATTTGGTGCCATCTAGGCCTCATGTAGTCAATATGATTAGATACATTGAGCACTTAGACATCTTGGGGTTTATTATCCCATATGATTTGCGCACAAATCGCATTTTATCCTCACTACTTAAAATTTTCTCTAGTTTTATTGTTAATTATAATATAAGAAATAGTGAGAAAACTCTTTCATAGCTCTTTAATCTTATTTTACAAGTTTATAAAAACATGGGGTGTGAAAATCTTGCGGTCCTCATGGTGAATAAGAAAATTAAGGACATGGAAAGGGGGCCATGAATCATCCCAAGTCTAAGGATCTAAATAATTGTACTTCTAAGAAAAGGAAGATCCAAATATAAGTAAAATAAAAGGATACAGTATGTTTTGAATGTGGCAAGCTTGGCCATTGTAAGAAGAAATGAACCCTGTTAAATAAGCAAGGGGAAGCTTCTTATGTGTTCATTATCGAGTGTAATCTTTTTATTTCTACAAATTGGGTATTAAATGTATCTTGTAGTGCTAAAATATGTATTCAAATGTATGTGATAATTATATTTTAAAATATTTCTAGAGGATAGGTGGATTTATAGGCTGCCAATGGAATGTGGCTAGCTACTCTAGCCATTAGAGACTACCACATTTTATTACCAACTATGATGGTATTGATTTTAAATGTTTGTTATCATATACTAACTATTACCAAGAACACAATTTTTGAATCATGTATAGATACATATGGTTTTATATTTAAGTTCAAAAATAAAAGTTGTTTCTTTTATAAATATAGCATATATTATGGTATGGTGCATTTAAATAACGGTCTTTATTTATTAAATTATGAAAATCAAATATTAGCATTGATAACAAATCAAGTTCACATGACTCATTTCACACCCAAGTGTGGAATCACTAACATGGTCATGTAAAAGTGAAGTGTTTGAAAAGATCTATCAAGATGGTTACTTAGACACTTTTGAGATAAAACCACTTGACAGATGTCACACTTGTTTACAAGAAAAAAGTATTGATCCACCTTTTGGTGGACATGGTGAAATATCTACAGATATTTTAAAATTGGTACATGATAATGTGTTTGGACCTTTTTAAATATAATCTAGTGGTGTATATTCTTACTTCATTACTTTTATTGATGACTTGGGTTTATATGGATATGTCTACTTAATGAGGTATAAGTTTGAATCCTTTGAGAAATTTAAAATTTTCAAGAATGAAGTATAGAATCAACTTGGTAAGAAGATAAAGAAGCTTTGATCTGATCGAGGTAGTGGGTTTATCAACCAAGAATTCATCAAATTTCTATGGGATAGTGGGATTATATCCCAACTCACTCCTCCTTATACACCACAGTGGAATGGAGTTAGTGAAAGGAGGAACTGTATCTTGGTTTACATGATAAGGTAAATGATGAACCATGAAAATATTTCATTATCCTTTTAGGGATATGCAATACATGTTGGGGCACACATTCTAAACTGAGTTCCAACTAAGGCGGAAATGGGATACCATATGAGTTAATTCATGGAAAGAAATTTGTGTTGTCATATAATCATGCATGGGGTTGTGAGGTGTTTGTTAAGGCCAACTCTAACAACAAAATAACACCCAGAGGCATGAAGTGTATCTTTATAGGGAATCCCAAGGAAACAATAGAATACTATCTATACACCCCCCCCCATACTAAAAGATGTCCATCACAAGACAATACATTTTTCTTGAGAGGGAGAACATCCTTGAAAAGTATAGTGGGATCAGGATTGACTTCAATGAAGTTGGTTCTCAAGATACACAAGAGTTGGTGTAGGAATAGATTCCATAGGTCCCCATGAAATATGTTGTTCCTGAAACACAAGTACTTTTTAGGATCAACAAATAGGATAGAGAACCAAAAAGATATGGTTTCTAGTCACCAAATATGGTGACTCATTATTAGTTGAAAATAATGATCCTCTTTCCTATAAGGAGGCAGTAGAGAGATCAAAAGTTATAAGATGTCAAGAAGCCATGAATTCTGAGATGGATTCCATATATCAAAACCAAGTCTGGATTCTAGTTGATCTGCCAATTTATGTAAATCTCATTGGGTGAAAATGGATATTCAAGAGAAAGCTGGACATAGAAGGTAAATTAAGTACCTATAAAGAATAAATAGTAGATAAAGGGTTTAAAAGATTTAAGGAATTGAATATGATGAAACCTTTTCTCTAATTTCCATGTGTAAATCCATCAGAATTATAATTGTCATGGCAGTATTCCATGACTATGAGATTTGGAATATAGATGTCAAAATAGCTTTCCTTAATGGAAACCTTCAAGAAGATGTTTATATGACACAATCTAAAGAGTTTATGACTCTAAGAAATGTCAATAAGATATTTAAGTTGCATAGGTCCACTTATGGGTTAAGGAAAGCATCTATGTTATGGAACGTTCGATTCGATGAAGCCATAAGAGATTTTGGTTTCATAAAGAATGAATGTGAGCCTTGTGTTTACAAGAGGTTAGTGGGATTTTGGTTGTATTCTTAGTAGTATATGTTGATGAAATATTACTTATTGGAAATGAAATTTCAATATTACAATCAGTTAAGGACTAATTTAACAAGTGTTTCTCCATAAAGGACTTAGGTAAAACAATATATATCCTTGGAATCAAGATCATTCATAATAGATCCAAAAGGATGCTTGGACTAAGTCAAATTATATACATTGACCATATAATAAATACATTTAGTATGAAATAATCCAATATGGGATTGGTTCTAGTATCACATGGTATACATATCTCTAAGAAAATGTGTCCTTAGGAACAATAAGAGAGAGAAAGAGAATGATCAGGACCCCATATACATCTGTGATAGGATCTATCATGTATGCCATGTTATTTACTAGGCTTGATGTTTTCTATGATTTAATTATGGTAGGTAGATATCAAGATGATCCATTAAAACAACATCATTCTATTATTAATTCTATTTATAAAGACCTGTACTCTTATGATTGGTGAAATTCAGTTGGAATTTGAATTTTGGGTTTTGGGATGCTCATGAGGGGTAAAGTGGTCATTTTCTCTACTAGATGGTCCAGTGAATATTTTATGACCACTTTTTTAGCCCCGTAATAGGGAATTTACCCTAGGGAATGAGTTTGGTGGGATTCTAAGATATTTTCTTTTCAAGGGAATATTAATATTTAATTAATTAAATATTAATTATTCACATGCATGTTCAAATGGTTATATGTATTTAATAGAGCTTCAAATTGAGATTCTAACTATGTGGTTGAGTTTGGAATGGGGTTTTTTTAGTTGAAGAGAAAACTTGCTTCAGGTTTCATAACTTGGGGTGAGCATTTAAATGGGTGTTTTAAATTAAATTAAATTAATAAGAAATTAATTTAATTTTTATTATACTCCCCCCTACACACACATTTACTTCCTAAACATGATATAAGGGGGGATATCTCTACCTTGTTTGATGGACGAACTAAGAGGGAAGGGGGGTGTTGTCATATTTTTTCCTTGGTGTCGATTGAGACCGGATTAGGGTGGAACAAATACGGGGCACAAATTTGGACTCAAAGATTCTGTGTTCTCACCATGAGGTAGGATAAGTTTGATTTTTTATCCTCACTCCCCATTTAATTATTTATTTTTAATTTTAAATCTCTATATTGATTACTGGGATCCCCTTGATGGTCGATCTAGAGTTATTCAAGGAGAAATGGGGTTTTTGGAAGTAGGGGTTTTCATTCATGAAATCCAGATCACACATCATGTAGTTTATGAACACATGTCATGTGTTCTTTGTTTTGGGATAAGGGTTGAATATGAGGGTTACACAACATTTTTTTTGGGTACACACAGTGTATAGGTGACTAGGGGTGTAGTCGGGTACTTGTCCAACCACCCTATGTCAGGGGCACATGGATGTGTAGGACACACAACTAGACCTCATGAAAGGTATATGGCCAGTGGACATGTACATTTGTTGGATGGACCTTGTGTGGGGTATATGGACAATTTATTGGGTGAAACCCCATGTGGGTTTCACACCATGTTAGGAGAGTGCACATCATGTACATAGGAAAATTTCATGTCGAGTGGGTTGTTCCACATGATCAGGGAGGCCTATTGGAGGTACATGTCATGTACATGAGTAATAAACCATGTACTCCCTCCTTAGAGATATTTTTATAGTTTTTTCCTAAAGTCATAATTAGTTTTGTGATTAGTCCATTATGAGTGTTTTTTCACATATATCTTGATGGTGGAACCCTTGGGGTGTTTTGAGGACTTCTAAGAGGTGGTTCAGGGCATCCGAGTTATGAAAGAGAGGCCCTTCCTCTAGTAATTTAATCCAGTGGTATCTTGAGAGAGATACATGGGTTGAGACTCAGATGAGGGTTGTGAGAATTATTGGAGGACATGGCATAGGATCAGCAAGGTCCTTGATTGGTGTTATCATGGGACATTCCCTAGTTAGTGGGACTAGGTTATTCCTTAAGGATATGGATAGGTTAGGAGAGTGTACCAACCTAGTGATATGATGTTGAGGGACATTGTTCCCACTGAGTGATAGTTATTGATCCAAGAGATGTGGTTAGGGAATGAGGACCCCATTTAAGGTACCATTGATGTGATGACTTTGGTGAGGGTGTTTTTAGGAATGAGTAGTGATTGTAGTGGTTGTCTCCTTTGAACCTATACCAAACATGTGAGCTCAAGGGGTTGTGGGTAGTGTTGATGGGTTTAGTCATTCAACCAACCCTTATTTCATTTAGGATTATGAATGGTTCATAAAATTCCCTTCAGGGTGAAGTTTTTATTATTTTAAATGGTATATGTTCCTAGGATGGTTTTGATATGAAATGAAATACACTTATGGGTGGTCTTTTATTATGTATGGAAAATGCCCAAGGGGAAGTATTTTATTATGTGTTACTTATAGGATTATACCCTAGCTGAGAAAACTCTCGTAAGGGAGGTCTATGTTTCTTATGCTATTATAACCTAGATGAGAAAACTCCCATAGGGGAGGTCTATGTTACTTGTGTGCTTATGCATTGGATGAACCCCCCCCCCCCTATAAGGGAGGTTCGTGTTACTTGTGGGCTTATGCCTTGGCTGAGAAAACTCCCACAGAGAGGTCTGTGTTACTTGTGGGTTTATTACCTGGCTAAGAAAACGGTCATAGGGGGGAGGGGTCTGTGTCACTTGTGGGTTTATTCTATAGTTGATAAAACTCTCATAGGGGAGGTCTGTGATACCTATTCTATATAGTGGGGAGACCTAGGTCATTTATTGGTTGGTATAATCATCACGATGTGATTAGAAAAACCCTGGCACTGATCGAAGTAGACATGGTAGATCGAAGTCATAAACCTGAGGATCGACAATATTTATTGGGATTGGACTAGGTTATATGTATACTCTCCTGGGGCGGTTGTGATATTGTGGTTGACACGGTCCTCGTGATGTGCTCAGAGACACTCTAGCACAGGCCAAAGTAGGTATGATCGATCAGGGTCGCGAACCTAAGGATCAACACTAATTATTGGTTTTAGGGTAGGACTTTGTCCCATGGGTGGTATTTTATTTATCTATTTATTTATTTACTATCTTCAATTATGTATCGACTAATTTGGGCACATTTCATAAGCATTCACTTATGAAATAATATTATAGGTCCACCGTTGGGGATGGCCTACTGAGGATTATATTCGCACCCCTTGTACGGGCACCTTGGTTCTCGTGTAGACCTTATATCTACTTTCAGGTTGAGCATAGATGCATAATGGTTAGGGCAGAGGACAATTATTTCATGATTGAGTGGATCTTCTCATGTGGAGTCTTGGACCAAGATGGAGTAGTTCGATGGTCGAGGAGATTGGTTGTATAGTATAGCTCAAAGTTACAGTGGATCCTTTGTTTTTACTTATTTTTTTATCCTATATATGTTATCATCCCAGTGGGAAATCAGTTATTTTATGTAATCATGATCATTTGAGTTTGTATGCAACATTTAATTTTGTCATAGCATGTTCAATTAATTATTTATCTGTATACTCTGATTGTTATAGATTGTGTATGATGCTTTATTATTTTATTGTTATTATGCACTCTAATATAGGGGGTATAGTCTCCTCATAGTTCCACCTTAGTCCCCTACTGCTAGTTGTAAAACTCCTTCATATGAGGAGTTGTATTTGAGGTTTTGTGGTGAACCGGGTTGGGGCACCGATCGAGTGTCCTTCAGACCGGGACATTACACTATCCTTAAGTGTTTGAGGCATACTGGGGATATGTTCCTGGTATATAGAGTAGATAAGGAACTAGTCATTATAGGATACAATGATTATAGTTTCCAAGGAATTAGTTTGGATTCACAAATTCATCCAATATATTAATATAGTAACAATCAATAAAGATCATATCACATTATATTATGATAATACTATAGCGGTGGATCTCTTAAAGGAGCTAAGGTCACATCAACATATGAAGAACACACTCCACAAATATCACCTCTTGATATATTTTTCTCAAAGGGTTAAGGTCACTGTGAGTGGTGTTTACATGGAAGAAAATTTATCATAGCCCTTGATTAAATCCTTATCTTAGTAGAAGGATGAACATCATGTGAGAGTTAGTGAAATGAAGGTAGTTGGAAGTTAGCTCTAGTGCAAGTGGGATTCTGTTAGATTTGGTGCCCTATAATTGACTTCTAAGTACTTGGTTACTTTAATTCATGTATTTTAATATTAATAAAAGTTTCCTCCATGTATTTAGTGTTCTTCCACATTACATAGTATGTGAGAATATACTAAGAGTACTTGATGCACTGAAAGATAATAGCATTTCCCTATTATGATGATAACCTAGAAGTGGCATGAAAGTATTCTTAAATATAAGTTCTATATTTAGATGATATTATTTAATGGTAAAAAATGATATAGTTTATCAAGGGTGGAGACTCACAAGACTTTGAGATACTTTCTCATGGTTTACTCCCTTTGTAATCTTCAATAAAAAATATTATGAGAATGTGGTCTTCTAATAGGAAATCTGCATTTATATGTGTCATTTGATATTCATATTTGTAGTTGTGTGTAATGATCCTTAGACTTTAAGACTATTATTAATGTATATCATGAGTCTTTTACTTTTATGTATTAATGAAAATTGTGATGACATATACTCGTAGTGAATTAGGATACATTGGGCATGTCACAAGTGATATTTTATTAATGAATAATGAAAGAAAAGATTTATCCCTTTTGTTCTTTAATAGAAGTGGATATCATAGGCCCTTTGATGGGAATTGAACTGTCTGATTAAGTCCATGGACATGGTTGTGTTTTTTGTAAGTTATTTTCTAGAAATTCAAAGAAAGGTACATCGATCATATTGTTTGATGACACTAGCATGAAACCTACTTGATTAGAGATATTTAGATAAAGGGATTATATTACACTATGTATGTTTATAGGAGGTTATATGTATTTACGACATTAACTTCTTTCTATATGGGATATTTGGTGTGATTTCAGATGCTAACATTGGACCTTAGATAATGTGACCTAATGCTACTAAGAAAGGGGCCTAGAGGGTCACACGCTAAGTGTATTCAGAACCTCAATTAAATTCCATATGAATTTAATATATTGAGTAAATATTATTCACATATATTTTTTAATAATTATTCATGTTGGTTTGAACACAAATATCAAATCACTAGTTACTAGAGAGAATATATGTGTCTGGTTTGAATATTTAATAAATATTTATTCACCTGGTAATTATTTATTTAATTATGTGAATATAAAATATTTATATATTATGGTTTATTCACAGGGTAACGGAATATTTATTTATTTATTTACATGAATATTTAATAAATATTTATTCACTAATTTAGTGAATTTTATATTTATATATTTATTGAATAATAATGTAGTGGTGTTTATTTAATTAAATAAACAATCATTATTCAATTACTTATAAATATTGAGGAGGATTGGTGAACCAAGTTTTATGGTTCAATAAGAAATGTCATATTAAATATTATTTGAATAAGTATTAATTTATTTATTCAAGAAAATAATATTTATTTTATCTATGAGTTTATTTCATGTTAAGTAAATATTATTATTATTATTATTATTTACACATGGTGTTCACTATAAATTAAGAAAATAATAAGTTATCTTGAATAATTATTTATTTTTTTACCCTAGTGCTACATAAACCCAATTATGACATTTTGTGAAAGTCTTGGATTCATTCCTTTGTTGTGAACAATGAAATATAGAGAGAATCCAATCAATAATTTGAGAGATCCCTCCCTGAAATCATCTAAAGAATAAAAAGCAGTTATCCTCTTCCATAAGAACGAATTCTTCTTCTCTTGAAAGATTTGACTGTGATTAACAATGATCATCGCAAGTGTTAGAATCATCCATGCCAAAACTTTTAGAATTCTATGATGATGATCAGAGGTTCACAAAACACGTGTAGATCGCTGCTAGAGGGAATATACCCTTGATTTCACTAACTCAACAACATTATGATAAGAGTGGTCTACTGATTCATCAACGACTAAATAATTACAAGATCAAGGTGATTTTAAATCTATCAATAAATTAATTATAAATTACATGTTATGGTCCTCCCATTTGATTCCTAGATTAATATTTCAATTAATATTCGATTCAATTTCATTGGTCATGATGTTTGTCATGAACCAGATCTGGTCGCCATCAAAACTGACACCTGACCCAGTCCTTGGTAAGGCTCAAAGGGCGTTCCCAATCCCCATGGGATGGCACAAGTGCCTGGGTATCATAAATAAGTGTTTGGGAATGATTTACCCTATTTTATAAACATAAGACAACCAAAAACAATAAATAGACTAAATCTAAAATCTAGTCCAAACAAGACTTTAATAAAATTCAGAATTGAAATACAGAGTTTTAAACAAGAATCAAAAGTTACATGATAAAAAGGTAGTAGTAAGTACAACTCTAGAACCACCACATGGTGAGGGGACATCAACCCCAAGCCTTCTCCACAACACCGCACTAAGGAAGGAGCTAACAACCCGAACCGCCTTCACCAGAGACATTTCCCTTACCTGTGTCAAACATAAAAAAACATACTTACACCCAAAGGTGTACATATGGTGTTATCCTAATCCCAATAGGATTCCACCCAAAGAGATTCCATGTGATAAACATTTTAAGATAAAAATATTGCAAGTTTTATAAACAAAAATGCTAGTAACAATTTCAAAGGGGTGCAACTTTAAATGAAACCCATTTTCAAGAGGGATACTTTCAATAATGAAAACATTTAAATAAAACACACATACTGCTGAATTTTCCATCCAAACACATCATATGATGGTGGTGAATATCATATATTCAATGAGCACTAGTCACAGGAACACCCCTAGGCAATAGCTAGTTGCGGGCCCCAGGTACCTCGTATCTCGGTGAAAAGTAACCACAAAAAATATCCATTATTATACATTAGACACTATTAGAGAATATACCCATAACCTATTTATCCCTAAAATCATCATAATAGTTTAATTAGTGTTGTCATCATCAAACTTGCTACATGAAATAGGGACGAAACCACTCTGGACCACTAGCATACTCGTACATGTCTGCACACCTAGATACTTGGGTTTTCCCTATTGTGATAAAACAAGCTCCACATCTTATAAAGTACCATTTATACATGAAAATTACATTTCCAAATCACACACACACCAAAAATCCCACAAACATGTCACATAATACTCCATTCACCTTCAAATTCATTTTAACATCATGCTCACACAAAACAGCCCACAAACATATTTCACACCTTTCTTAAAATTTAATAAATCATTTCAACAATTCATAAAATGTTCTCAAAAAATTTGACATCACAAATTACCACTTTCCCTTTAAAAAACACATTTTAAGAATATACACCCACCAAAGCAGTGCATAAACATCCTTTGCACACTTTGTATAACTCAATAAACCACTTACAATTTTCATAAAACACTTTCAAGAAGTATAACAAGGTTTTTCGCATAAAAACCATTCAAAACACCTATTTTAAATCTAAAATCACACCAAAATAGAATTAGAATACCTAGAAACATTTTATAAACCACTTTTATTCATTAAAAAATGACCCTAAAAGATATCAAAAAAGTTACACATGAAAAACATGCAATTTCAAGTAAACGTGAAATTTTAGAACCAAATGTTTAAATAACTCTACCAAAAATGATTTTTGAACCAAACATAATAGGTAATAATAATGCTAAAAATTTTAATAAAGAAAGTCTAACTCATCAAAATATGCTTACACATGGAATCACCTACCTTTTACATCAAAACCCCAAATCGGTGTGCGAAACTTCAACCACACCACCACCGCACCACAAGGGAATGAAAATGAACCCTAATCTACAAGATTTCACCAAAAAGACACAAAATAAAACCCTATGAACTAACCCTATCTATTGGAAATTTTAGAACTTCATAAAGGAGGAAGGAAACCCTAAGGAGAAGGAAGAAGTCAAAGAGAGAATCACTTGAAGAAATTTTGAAGTTTCCCCATCAAATATCCCTTAAAAAATGAGTTCCATGTGAGATTGAGGAATATTGGAGGCCTGCCATGGATGATAGAGTCTAATGGAGGAATAAATGGGTGCATTAGGTTTATTTATGGAAGGTAAAAAGGTTCAAAACACACAAAAATAATAATGTGCTAGACACTGTGAACGGTTTGGCTGCACGGTTTAGTAAACCGTGCAGCCAAACCATGCGGCCTATTCTGTCCAACCAAAAACTCTCCATTTTGATCAAATTTCAAGGGGGGGTAGCTTGTATTCAAGGGGAGAGATAGGCCAAGTATAGGGGGAATAATTCCCAAAATAAAACCCCCTCTTCACCCCAAAACTCATCTAACTCAAGGGTATAAACCACCCTAACAAAGGCCCTTTAGGACGTCATCCTACATTGATAACCCCAAACTGCTTTACCCTTCCTTACTAGAATCCACCTTTACCACTTCCAAATGAAACTTTTAGACACAACGATGTAAAAATTCACCTTTTATGATTTTAGAAACTCAGTAAACTTAGGGAACCAAGGTGTATTTCAACCTTCCACAACCACTCTCCCACTACGCAAGGATCCACTTAACCAAAAAAGAAGAGGGTTGGACTCAATCTTCAAAGCTCGAGAAGAAAATCCTTATTTTGATCAACGAGAGGATATTCCAATGGTGGATCACTCATGGCCACACTTCAATCATTCATTAACTCTTTATGGGGTGTACTTTAGTTACAAGAAAACTCAAGGACCCAACCAAGCTGGTCCTTTGGTCAAAACATACCACAAACCAGAATCGAATGCAAGAGAGGAACAACCAAAAGGGATTCCTGAAACACTCCTCAAAAGAAACCACTAACCAATACTTCAACCTGACTTATCGAAGAAACAAAAACCCAAAACATCGTTAAAAAAATAGGGGTTCTAGAACTCCAAGCATCCCAAAATAATAATCCCAAAATCACATAAAACACACGACCCATACACCAGTTTTCAAGACATTAAATTTTCCTTAAAAAATAATTTCTTTGAAAATAAACGGGGTCTGTGGTTAGATAATTTACCATTGGTACCCTATGGGCCTCAAACATGCATGTTTTTGTGCCACATCAGGCACCCTCCTCATATTCATACCGGCACTCAACCAACCATGCTATTAACCATCAATCTTCTCATGTAAACCCATGCATGTGGTCACTTATAGAAATACCAAAGGTTAAAACAAAAATTATTTCCAATTTTCAAAACCAATACATTCAACCGACACTTCCCCTTTTTTTCTCAAAACCTCTAGCCACATATCAAAACCCAATTAAAATCTTAAAAACCTTTTCAGAAAAGCACCAATCATTCAAATAAAAACTCACTTTCAAGTCATACACATTAATTTCAACACATATCATCCCATTTAAAAACACTTCTGGTTTTATGAAAAACTCCATTTTATCAACACCCATTCATTTTAAAACTCATTTAACCTTATTTAAAAAAAGTTCCCTGAAATTCGTGAAACATTTCAAAACCCCACTAATTACCAAATAAAAATCAATCTTCAAACCCCACATATAAATTCCAAAACACTCAATTCCATTCAAATAACTTTTAAATAATTTAGAAAATTCTATTTGAAACATATTTTCAAAACCCACATTAACATAAATCATAATTTCAAAATAGGTGTAAACACACCATTTACCATTTCAAAAAAAATTCTGAAAATTCATTTCCACCCTTTGATAAGTCAAAAAAAAATTCTTTACTGGAAAAATCATTTCACAAAATTCAAATTTCTTAAAACCAAGTCATTTTTACTTTAAAACTAGGTTTCCAAGATTCTAAGACAAAGAGACACAAGACAATGCGAGAGGGAACTAATGTCGGGGGGTCTCTTGAATATATGGTTGGAGAACATACACCAATCACTTCACCATCACAGAGAGTGTTCTAGGAAAATATCCCTGGCTCCACATGGCTTGTCAGGCCCTGTGAGCTCACTAAGACCATTGACCCAACTCTCTTTTCATTCCCCTAATCATCGACGAACCATGAGAACAAAAAAAATCAGATAAAACCCAACTTCCCTTGACGACTTGAATACCATCACGAGGTGTGCTAGCCAAGAACCCTACTCATAACTGGAATTTCAAGTCTTGAAAATCCTAACTCTGGTCTACCCAAACTCTATCCCCAAAAGAACATGACCTAAAAAGAGTGAACCTCCCTCTGATACCATTTTGTCACAAACCAGATCTGGTCTCCATCAAAACCAGAACCTGTCCTAGTCCATGGAAATTTCTTAAGGGAATTCCCAATCCCCACAGGCCAGAACAAGTTCTTGAGTATCATAAATAAGTGTTTGGGAATGATTTACTTGAGTTTAGAAACATAAGACAACCAAAAACAATAAATATATTGAATCTAAAAATCTAGTCCAAACAAGCCTTTAATAAAATTCAGAATTGAAATAAAAAATTTTAAACAAGACTCAAGAGGTCCATGATAAAAATTTATAAGAAATTACATCTCTATAACCACTACATAGAGAGGGTACATCAACCCCAAGCCTTCTCTATAACACCGCAACAAGGAAGGAGCTGACAACCCGAAACCACCATCACTAAAAACCATTCCCTTACCTGTGTCAAACATAACCAAATATACTTACACCCAAAGGTGTAAGTATGTTGTGATATTAATCCCAATAGGATTAAACCCAAATATATTCCATGTGATAAACATTTTAAGACAAAAATCTTGAAAGTTTTATAACCAAAAATGCTAGTAATAATTTCAAAGGGGTGCAACTTTAAATGAAAAATGTTTTAAAGAAGGATACTTTAAAGAATGAACACTTTTAAATAAAACAAAAATGATTCTGAATTTTCCATCCAAACACACCTTATTCTGATGGTAATATCATATAGTCAATGAGCACTAGTCACGAGAACACCCTTAGGAACTAGCTAGTTGTGGGCCTCAGGTACCTCGTATCTCAGTGAAAAGTAATCGTAACAAACATTCATTCTCATGCATGAGCCACTCGTAGGGAACATACCCATAACCTAGTTGTCCCCAACATCATCATAATAGTTTAGTTAGTGTTTTCATCATCAAACTTTCTATGTGAAATAGGGATGAAACCACTCTGGATCACTAGCATACTAGTACACGTACGCCCACCTAGATACCCAAGTTTTCCCTCTAGTGATCAAACAAGTTACAAATCTTATAACGTACCATTTGAACATGAAAAATCCATTTCATAATCACACATGCACCAAAAATCCCACAATTATGTCACATAATACTCCATTAACATTCAAATTCATTTTAACATTATACTCACACAAAACAGACCACAAACATGTTTAGAACCTTTCTTACAATTTAATAAATCATTTAAACAATTCATAAAATGTTCCCAAAACATTTGACATCACAAATTACCACTTTACCTTTCAAAAACCCATTTTAAGAACATACACCACCAAAACAATACATAAACATCCTTTTCACACTTTTTGTAACTCAATAAACCACTTACAATTTTCATAAAACACTTTAAAGAAGTATAACAAGGTTTTGCACATAAAACCCATTCAAAAACCCCATTTTAAATCCAAAATCACACTAATACACAACCAAAACATAATTTTCAGACCAAGCAACATTTAATAAACCACTTTCATTCATTACAAAATGACCCCAAAAGATATCATAAGAGTTACATATGAAAAACACACAATTTCAAGTAAATGTGAAATTTTAAAACTAAACATTTAACTAACTCTACCAAAAATGATTTTTGAACCACACATAATCAGTGAGAATCATGCTAAAAATGTTAATCAAGCAAGTCTAACTCATCAAAATATTATTACACATGGAATCACCGACCTTTTGCATCAAAACCCCAAAACATTGTGCGAAACTTCAACCACACCATCGTCACACCATAATGGAATGAAAATGAACCCTAATCCACAATATTTCACTAAAAAACACAAAATCAAACCCTAGGTATGAACCCAAGATGTTGTAAATTTTAGATCTTCAAGAAGGAGAAAGGAAATCCTAAGGAGAAGGAAGAAAACAAAGAGAGAATCACTTACTTGAAGAAATATTGAAGTTTCCCCATCAAATCCCATTTCAAAAATGAGTTCCATGGGAGATTGAGGAATCTTGGATACCTCCCCTGGATTCTAGGGTAGAATTAGGGAAGAAAGGGGCGCATTGGATGTTGTTCATGGTTTTGCTGCACGGTTTAGTAAATTGTGCAACCAAACTGTGTGGCATGTTCTCTCCACCCAAAAACTCTCCATTTTGCTCCAATTTCAAGGATGACCTAGGGGGTTAAAGGTTAGATATAGTCCAAGGATAAGGGGAAGTAAATCCCAATATAAAACCCCCTCTTCACCCCAAAACTCATTTAACTCAAGGGTATAAACCACCCCAACAAACATACCCCACAAAAGGTGCCACTAGAAGTGTCAAAAATTATATTCCAAGACACCACATACTCATACCTTCTCTTTAACAAAATAAAAGGACAAATACCATCCAATACTTCCAAGACTAATGATTGAGGTCAAGAACACCTAAGACACCAAATTTAAACCCAGAACACCTGGAAACCAAGAGAAAACTAAGAACCAAAAGAAGATTTGAAATAAAGCATGAAATTTAAGATCTATTTGTGACAATGTTATTCTTCATGTACATCATAGATTAATCATTGATTGTGACAAAAGATATGTTGTCCATGCCTCCACTAGTGCGTCTTCTATTCTTGGAACCTTTAATCATTTCTCCTTCTTCCTCCTCTTCTCAGTACTCCAAGGAAATAACATCACACAATTTATGGACTTATAGGTCCATCTTCATCCAAAATCACTTGATTGAATTTCATCATTAGTATATAAAGATATGTTATTTAACTCCTCTTATATTCCTTCATAGGATGATATAAATATCTCCTCAAACAGTTTCTTCTTTATTGGAAATATTTGGAACTCTTCTTTCTAGTGTAGTGCCTAGAATTCCATTACCTTTGTCATTCCAATAACTTTTTCATCTTCACTTTGGTGGGTTTTCCAAGTTCTATCCTTCCATTCCAAGATTATAAATTCTTATCCATTAGGAAAAATGAATATTAAGGGTATCACTGAGTTTCCTCTTCTTCAACTATCCAGGTATACAAGAAAAACCAATAGATCTCTATTATTCTTTTCTCATGGATGGATCAATGAGTTGCTAGTAGTGTCCTTATACTTCATTTATTCTATTATTATGATCTTCTTGTCACGACCCGAACCTACCCGGGCTCGAGCCGCAACTACCCCAAGCCCGCCTCCATAGGCCAGGGGCTGGCGACCAGCGCCGAAGGCACAATAACTCGGGGAGGCCTTTTTCTAAGTATCTGTAAACACATACGCAGCACACTCAATGAAAAAGTGCAGAGTAAAAAGAAAAGCAAAGGGAAACTACTATAAATAAACCACAATGTGCATCGACCTCTAAAAGTACAAAGAAAGTGCTAAAGGTAAACTGAAAAGGAAAGGGGAAAAACACGCGCCCAACCAGAAAAGTGCCACAACCCGACAACAGGTAAACAAAAAAGGAAAACAGCTGGAAGGGTCCCCCACCTGGAACCCAACTCCAACCACCGCACGCGGTCCACGCTCCTGACTCCTAAGCTTCTCTGACGTCACGTCCAACCTGTCCGTCGTCTGCAAGGGCACACCAAGTGCGGGAAAATCCCAAGTAGGGGTGAGTATAAAAATACTCAGTAGGATACCCCGAAGGCTCGAGGGAGCAACAAAGGAGGTACCGAAGGGTGAGCAGTAGAGCGAACAGGGAAAAGTAAAGGAGTACAACTGTGAGTGCAGTAAGAGTAACAGTAGAGAGTCCAGCTCAACCCAACAAAAGGAAAGAAGGTAGACTCATCCAGACACAAGGAGCTGGAAACGGTGAGAAGATGAACTTCTCATCAAGTCTTCGCTACCTATAGCAGGAGAGTAGACTCGTCCAACCACGAGAAGCTAGACACGGAAAGCACGTGGCATACCCCGTGCGTCTTCGCCTCTCCTGGAAGGAGAGTAGTCAAACCCAAGGAGTGGGTACTGGAACAAGGTATATACACATACATATGCTCAACAAGAAGGATGAAAAAGGTCGTAAGGGGATCTCCATCCCGTAGCTCAGCCCAAGAAAAGAGTAGCCAACAGTCCCAGACATAACCCCCATCAATGCCCAGTATCCCGCTTGTCTGCCCCGAACTACAATTCAAGGGCTCAATCACCGCACCTTGACACTATCCACTTTGGGCGGCACTGACTTGACCGCACGGTTTTGGGTCACGTCATAAGGACGCGTCTCGGTGGGGAAGGCGCTCCTCGTAATTGAGAGTTCTGGGGGAACGTCAAACCACAACTCGTCACAGCCCCATAGTCGAGAGGTCTCCTCAAAGTCAAAGTCATTCCATCACTGACCCGTACAACCAAGGGTCCCGCTCCTGTGGTCACAGAGGAAAGCCACATACCAGCCTAGTAGAAAGAACTGAGTCTGGAATGCCAATAGGTGTCCCACTACCCAGCCCTGCTGGAGGGTAATTTATAATAAGATACCGGGTGACCCACTGCCCAGCCCTGCTGGAGGGTAAACCATAATATGATGTCGGGCGACCCACTGGCCAGCCCTGCTGGAGGGTAAACCATAATACATCATCAGGCGACCCACTGCCCAGCCCTATCGGAGGGTAAACCTAGAATAAGTCATCAGGTGACCCACTGCCCAGCCTTGCTGGAGGGTAGACCTGGAAGAAGTCGACGGGTGACCCACTGCCCAGCCCTGCTGGAGGGTAAACCCGGAACAAGACGACGGGCGACCCACTACCCAGCCCTGCTGGAGGGTAGACCCTTAAGAGTCATTGGGTGACCCACTGCCTAGTCTCTGCTAGAGGGTAAACCCTGAACAAGTCGACAAGTGACCCACTACCCAGCCCTGCTGGAGGGTAGACCTGAAACAAGACGACGGGCGACCCACTGCCCAGCCCTGCTGGAGGGTAGACCCTCAAGAGTCGTTGGGTGACCCACTGCCTAGTCTCTGCTAGAGGGTAAACCCTGAGAAGTCGATGATTAACCCACTGCCCAGCCCCACTGGAGGGTAAACCCAGATCAGCTCTGGCCATCTCTACTGGGTGGTACAACACTGGCCAACCGAACACGGAGTGGGTATCACGCAACCACCCAACTCCAGAACAACTCACCTAATAGAGGTGCAGTGCCCGCTCCATCACTAGGTGCCACTAGCACCGCTACCGTCCAAACCAACGAGAACGAAACCAGGGGGAGACCACTCAACCCTGCTAGTCAAACAAACGAGCACAGAGCCAGAGGAAAAGCCCCACCCTGCTGGTCAAAAAAACAAGCACAGAGGGACCCTCTACGTCGCGAGAGGTCAAAGTACACAAAGCAGAGCATGGCACGCACATGGGGCCCACACGACGTGTGGCCCCAAGTTAACCCAAACTGAACGCACAAACGTTCCCAGGTACAAACAACCACATGTACCTCCAAGCGCTCCCGTATACTCCCAGAGTATACCACGTTCCAGCCCAAGGGCTATCGTGCACAAGGCACCCAACGTCAACGCGAAGGCATGACGTAACAACTCCAACCCGCCACCTCAAACGGCTGAGGCACAACCAACCACATCTCTTCACTCTCATGGGAGAGCACGCGATCACACACCAAGGGTCCGCTACAAACACGGTAGAAGAACTGCCCCTGGGGAACCTTCACATTTCCACATTTAATAAGATCGTGTATGAGGCTCCACCCGCCTGAACAGATTACACCGTTGTAATCCTCGTGGAAAGACATGCAAGATAGAATACTTACTCGCCTCAAACGGATATCCGATGGAAAAGTTGCCAACATCTCCTCACACCCGAACGACATCCTTTAATCCCGAGCCTCGGCCCCGAATACAGTCGGGCGCATCGCACCAATGCGATCCCCTCGGGATAACACGTCAAAAGCACTACTCACATGAGTGCAATGGATATCCGGAGAAAAAGGTTCATTTCGGCGCACCACACACGAGCGGTGCTTCTTGGGACCCGCAACCCGGTCCCGAAACACAATGAACGGATCGCACCGTTGCGATCCTCTCGAAAAAGTACACAAGTTCGACTAATCACTTGTCCAAAATGGACACCTAGTGATAAAGCTGGAAAATCACTGTCGACGCCCAAACGGCCCTCATGGGCCCCGCACCATCGTGTGGATTGTACCATTGCAATCCCCTTGGAAAAACATCCAGAAGCGACTGCTCGCATGCCCCGAACGGACGCCCGATGAGAAAGTCGTGCAACACTGCACGCAGCTCGAAAGACGGGCCGTGGGGCCCGCACCTCAACTTCGTCCTTAATGCCTGAAACCACCCTGGAAAACTTCACCCCGGCACCAGGGTCCCAACGCCACTGAAGGCACTCAAAGCGGACGTCGGATGCGTCCGCGCCGCTCAAAACAAGAATTCCCGGGAAGTCCTGCTTAGCTGCCTTACGCACGTACCGTGCCACCGAGGCCCCCGTATCGAGAATTATAATTTTCCAGGACCATATCAAAATACCGCCTCGCTTTTAGGATAGCGCTACCGCAGACGGCGTGCAAAACAGACACCCGTGGAAAAAATGACGGGTGTCCGAAGTCGGAGGGGTGAACTCCTCCCCCCCTGGACAAGACCGGCCAGGTCCGGACGGTCCAACCGGTCTGGACCGGTCCGCGCTGGCCAGCCCATGGCTCACCCACGTGGCCCGGCCATGGACTCAAATTCCACTCCGTGCCGACCGGCCATGAGGCCGGTCGCGGTTCTCCGCGGAGACCCGCTGATCGCGGGTCTCTGTCGCTGCGCGGGGTCGCGCGGTGCGACTCCGCCTCGCCGTCGCGCCAGCCCGCCGACGGCGCCCCGCGCTCCTCGCCCACGTCCGGAGCCCGCCGCCTTGGCCCGCCGCCGCGTCTCCCGCCTGAAGCCACCCGCGCGCCACCGGAGCCACCGCCTGGAGCCGCTCCGCCAGCCGGAGCTCACCGGACCGCCCTGCCGACCGCTGGAAACACCTCCAAAACCCGCACTTTTCGCCGGACGATTGCGGATGCCTCGGAGCTCGGAATTTCGATCAGAAAGAATATTTAGAGAGATAATTTTATGGACTACACAACCAGGGGATTTTTTGACAATCAAACAGCAATTCGACGTATGTTTATGGGTTCAAAGGATGTGCGGTAATGAAAAAAACGCAACAAAACCCTACCTCGATGGGCTTCGCCCGAAGCTTCGTCGCGATCCGTCGGAGCCGCGCCTCGCCGGAGCTGTCTCGCCGGAGGTGCCTCGTAGGAGGAGGAGAGGGAGAAGGGAGGAGGGGGAGCTTGTGCCATGGAAAACTACCTTGAGGGGGGTGAAGACGTGTTTAAAAACAAAACACTTAAACTCCTGCTCGTGGGCCCCGTACCCGAACCCTCAACAGGGTCGAGGTTAATCCTCCCCTAGGGTAAACACCACCTCCCAAGAATAATTGAGGTCTCAAAATTTTAATCTGAGACCCCGTTCAAAATTTATTAAACTTAGCGCCCGAGGCCGCCAAATTACGAAAACGCCCCCGGGGCCATTTTTCACAGACAGCCCGCGCCCGCGAAACTTATACCCATCATAGGGTAAACGGCGTGTTATGAACTCAATGGTGCCCTCAGTTTTCCAATCTGAGCCACCGTTTAAGAGATACTTGAGTTTCACCATTAAACGAATAAATTAATTAATTAATTTATCCGTTTAACGTTTCGAGAGCAAGCGAGGGGTCCAAACATCCCGCGCCGACATGTTTTATGTATTTCCTAGGGTAAACACCCCATTACGGACCCATCCGTTCACTCGAATCTCTAATCTGAAACACCGTTTAGGATTTATCCCATTTATTTGGCGTTTCCAGTGTGAACGCGCTGAAAATTTAATTCCGGCCACTCCGGGGCTCGGAATCGCACGCCGTCTGAAGGTGATGCTCTGAAATAACATCAAGAATATTCCAAAGTCCTTCACAGAAAAAACTGGGTTCTTACATCATTCTCTCCTTCAAGATTTTCATCCCCGAAAAGAAAAACTATCGAGCAACATAGGGTACTAAGCCCACACCTGGCTTTCCCATACACAGAAGAACCCTCGCACAGTTCTGTGCCACCGCACACAAACCAAAGGATTGATCTGTTCACGTGAGGTCGGCCCTTGCCGATGTTGTGCACCCACTCCAGACTTTGGGGTTAGGGAAAGGCGGTAGGGAACCTCGCCATCCCTTTGCACGGTTTCAAACGGCCCGAAGGCTCTCAGGGGTAGCTCACCTCCCCGACCGAACCCTTATGTCGCACGCCACGACTGGAATCACCGCCCGCGCCTGGAACAAGGCTTGGTGATTCCCTACTTCAGAATATCCATATGGTGAAAAACCCAAGGATATCTGGTCATACAAGGTTCACAGTCGATCTCCCACGACCAAGACTCTCTTACACGCTCGAAAAGCGAAGGAGTCTCCACCATCGACTAAAGAAAAAGGTCTTACGCCTTTTATCATACCAACACAGGGTTACACCGATGCCCCATGCCACCCTGGTAACACATAAATCAAGGAGAAGGTAGGAAAGAATTCCACACACAGAATCTATCCATTCTACTGCAAAAAGTAGAAGATCTGTAGAGCGTACCTCTCATCACCTCATGCTCTGCAGGATCGTAGACATCCAAAGCTCGCGGTTGTCCGCAGTCCCAACTGTCAGCTCTCAGAGCCTGACGTGGACCACCTAGTGGTGATGGGAAGACCTAATAAAGTCATCCCCCACTACCAATTCCTCCCACTCCTCTACTAGCACCACCTCGTTGGGCGCTACTCCGATCACGACGTTGCCTCCATCGTGGTGGTGCACCTGCTGCCTGCCTGAAGTTTTCAGCATCTCTGGTCGGGCAGTCTTGTGCCAAGTGATCTCGCCTATCACAAGCATAACACCGTCGCTCCCTGAGTTGTCCTGGTGCCCTCCAGAGTCACTGTGGTGTACGACCACGGCCCGGATCCCACTCATAGAAGGGCACCCTCGGCTGAGGCCCAGCTCTTTTCTGCCACAGTGGTATACGACCACATCTCCGAAACCAGCAGTGGGGAGGCCACCTGCATCGAGGTCCTGTCCTCCTGCGCCTACTAGCTACGGCAGACATCTCGGCTCCATCATTCCCAGTGCCACTACCAACCGTAAAATGTGATAGGAATCTCTCTTTCACCAACGCCTGCTCTAGCACCCCGTCTTATGTGGAAATACCCAAGGGTGCGATAACATCATGAATCTCTCTGCGGAGACCCTGCTCAAACTTTCATGCTTGGGGGTTGTCGTCATGGACCAAGTCCGGTTAAAAGCGTTCATGGTATGCGAAACTAGCCGCGTACTCAACCACCATCATCCCTCCCTACTGAAACTGCAGGAGCTCCTGAATCCGAACGGAGCGTAAGAAGGAGGGGAAAAAATCCTCACGGAACAACAACAGAAATTCACCCCATAAAAGCGATGACTCGTCAGGAAGTCGAGTCTCCATACTCCACTAACACCAAGCTGCCCCACGAAAAAGGTCAGCTGCCAAAGCCACCCTCTGATCTGTCAGCGTCTACACAAGCCTGAAAAGGCGAACCACTGCCACTAGCCAAACCTCTGCTGCCTGAGGGTCTGGCTCACCACTGAACCTCAGCGGTCTCTACCGCTGGAACTCACGAAGTGCGCTCAACCTGTGCTCAAGCCCCGCCTACTCTACTGAAGTTGTCTACTGCTCAACTGGTGGGGGTGCTGCTACCGGCCCACCTAGAGAAAGGGGCTTGCATGATGGGTCCTGGACTGAGGCCTCGTAGCTCACAGGGTCGTCATCACAAACCAAAGCTGGTATCCTGGATGGCTGTCTTCACGGAGACATCCTGAATATTATCAAGGAGTGTCGTGGTCAGATGAGCATATATGTATATACCAATAACAACAATAATGGGGAGCTGACTCAAGAATGACAGTCAAAGACTCAATCATATGTGATGCAAAAACAAATTTTCCCTGCAACAAGTGTCTCAGCATGCCGAGTTGACAAGCGGGTTATCAAGGTCCGGGTAAATGGATACGTCGGTCGCCGCACCATCACTGGACTCCCTGGCCTGAGAGCCGCTCTCAATACACGATAACATTGTTTCCCTAAATCCCAACCAATTCCTTTTATTTTAGGGACGTCCAAACAACGTCCCAAGGAATGAACCACCTCTGATACCACTTTATCACGACCCGACCCTACCCGAGCTCGAGCTGCAACTACCCTAAGCCCACCTCCATAGGTCAGGGGTTGGCGACCAGCACCGAAGGCACAATAACTCAAGGAGGCCTTTTCCTAAGTACCTATACACACATACGCAGCACACACAATGCAAAAGTGCAGAGTAAAAATAAGAGAAAAGGGAAACTTCTATAAATAAACCACAATGTGCATCGACTTCTAAAAGTACAAAGAAAGTGCTGAAGGTAAACTGAAAAGGAAAGGGTCAAAACACACACCCAACCAGAAAAGTGCCACAAACCGGCAATAGGTAAACAAAAAAGGAAAATAGCTGGAAGGGTCCCCCACCTGGAACCTGACTCCGACCACCGCATGAGGTCCACGCTCCTGACTCCTAAGCTCCTCTGACGTCACGTCCAACCTGTCCGTCCTCTGCAAGGGAACACCAAGTGCGGGCATATCCCAAGTAGGGGTGGGTATAAAAATACTCATTAGTATACCCCGAAGGCTCGAGGGAGAAACAAACAAGGTACCGAAGGGTAAGCAGTAGAGCGAACAGGGAAAAGTAAAGGAGTACAACCGAGAGTGCAGTAAGAGTAACAGTAGAGAGTCCAGCTCAACCCAACAAAAGGAAAGAAGGTAGACTCGTCCAGACACAAGGAGCTAGAAATGGTGAGAAGATGAACTTCTCATCGAGTCTTCGCTACCTATAGCAGGAGCGTAGACTCGTCCAACCATGAGAAGCTAGACACGGAAAGCACGTGGCATACCCCGCGCGTCTTTGCCTCTCCTGGAAGGAGAGTAGCCAAACCCAAGGAGTCGGTACTGGAACAAGGTACATACACATACATATGCTCAACAAGAAGCTCGAACAAGGTCATAAGGGGATCTCCATCCCGTATCTCAGCCCAAGAAAAGAGTAGCCAACAGTATCAGACATAACCCCCATCAATGTCCAACATCCTGCACGTCTGCCCCGAACTACAAGTCAAGGGCTCAATCACCGCACCTTGACACTATCCGCTTTGGGCGGAACTAACTCGCCCATATGGTTTTGGGTTGCGTCACAAGGACACGTCTCGGTGGGGAAGGGGCTCCTCGTACTTGAGAGTTCTAGGGGAACGTCAAACCACAACTTTTCACTGCCCCGTAGTCGAGAGTTCTCCTCAAAGTCAAAGTCATTCCATCACCGTCCCGTAAAACCAAGGGTCCTGCTCCGGTGGTCACGAAGGAAAGCCATAGACTAGCCTAGTAGAAAGGACTGAGTCTGGAATGCCAACAGGTGTCCCACTGCCCAGCCCTGCTGGAGGGTAATTCATAATAAGATACCAGGTGAGCCACTACCCAGCCCTGCTGGAGGGTAAACCATAATATGATGTCGGGTGACCCACTGCCCAGCCCTGTTGCAGGGTAATTCATAATAAGATATCGGGTGACCCACTACCCAGCCCTGCTAGAGGATAAACCATAATATGATGTCAGGCGACCCACTGCCCAGTCCTACTGGAGGGTAAACCATAATACATCATCAGGTGAACCACTACCCAGCCCTACCGGAGGGTAAACCTGGAATAAGTCGTCAGGCAACCCACTGCCCAGCCTTGCTGGAGGGTAGACCTGGAAGAAGTCGACGGGTGACCCACTGCCCAGCCCTACTGGAGGGTAAACTCGAAACAAGACGACGGGCGACCCACTGCCCAGCCCTTCTGGAGGGTAGACCCTCAAGAGTCGTCGAGTGACCCACTGCCTAGTCTCTGCTAGAGGGTAAACCCTGAATAATTCGACAGGCGACCCACTGCCCAGCCCTACTGGAGGGTAGACCTGAAACAAGACGACAGGCGACCCACTGCCCAGCCCTGCTGGAGGATAGACCCTCAAGAGTCATCGGGTGACCCACTGCCTAGTCTCTACTAGAGGGTAAACCCTGAGAAGTCGATGAGTAACCCACTACCCAGCCCCGCTGGAGGGTAAACCCAGAACAGCTCTGGCCATCTCTACTGGGTGGTACAACACTAGCCAACCGAACACGGAGTGGGTATCGCGCAACCACCCAACTCCAGAACAACTCACCTAATAGAGGTTCAGTGCCTGCTCCATCACTAGGTGCCACTAGCACCGCTACCGGCCAAACCAACGAGAACGAAACCAGGGGGAGACCACTCAACCCTGCTGGTCAAACAAATGAGCACAGTGCCAGGGGAAAAGCCCCACCTTGCTGGTCAAACAAACGAGCACAGAGGGACCCTCTACGTCGCGAGAGGTCAAAGTACACAAAGCAGAGCATGGCACACACATGGGGCCCACACGACGTGTGGCCCCAAGTCAACCCCAACCGAACGCACAAACGTTCTCAAGTACAAACAACCACATGTACCTCTAAGCTCTCCTGTATACTCCCAGAGTATACCACATTCCAGCCCAAGGGCTATCGTGCACATGGCACCCAACGTCAAAGCGAAGGCGTAACGTAACAACTCCAACCTGCCACCTCAACAGCTGAGGCACATCCAACCACATCTCTTCACTCTCATGGGAGCGCACGTGATCACACGCCAAGGGTCCGCTACAAACACGGTAGAAGAACCGCCCTCGGGGCACCTTCACATTTCCACATTTAATAAGATCGCGTATGAGGCTCCACCCGCTTGAACAGATTACATCGTTGTAATCCTAACGGAAAGACATGCGAGATAGACTAATTACTCGCCTCAAATGGATATCTGATGGAAAATTCACCAACATCGCCTCACGCCTGAATGGCGTCCCGTGATCTCGAGCCTCAGCCCCAAATACAGTCAGGCGCATCACAGCAATGTGATCCTCTCGGGATAACACGTCAAAAGCACTACTCACATGAGTGCAATGGATATCCGGAGAAAAAGGTGCATTTCGGCGCACCGCACACGAGCGGTGCTTCGTGGGACCCGCAACCCGGTTCCAAAACACAACGAACGGATCGCACCCTTGCGATCCTCTCGAAAAGTACACAAGTTTGACTAATCACTTGCCCAAAACAGACACCTGGTGATAAAGCTGAAAAATCACCGTCGACACCCAAACGGCCCTCATGGGCCCTGCACCATCGTGCCGAATTAGAGTGGGTGGATTGCACCATTGCAATCCCCTCAGAAAAACATCCAGAAGTGATTGCTCGCACGCCCCGAACAGACGCCCGATGAGAAAGTCGTGCAACGCTGCACGCAGCTCGAAAGACGGGGCGTGGGGCCCATGCCTCAACTTCGACCTCAATGCCTGAAACCACCCTGGAAAACTTCGCCTCGGCGCCAGGGTCCCAATGCCACTGACGGCACTCAAATCGGACGTCGGATGCGTCTGCGCCGCTCAAAACAAGAATTCTCGGGAAGTCCTGTTTAGCTGCCTTACGCACGTGTCATGCCACCGAGGCCCCAGTCTCAGGAATTATAATTTTTCAGGACCATCTCAAAAGACCGCCTCACTCTTAGGACCGTGATTCCATAGACGACGCTCAAAACGGACACCCGTGGTGAAAATGACGGGTGTCCAAAGTCGGAGGGGTGAACTCCTCCCCCCCTGGACAGGACCGGTCGGGTCCGACCGGTCTGGACCTGTCCGCGCTAGCCAGCCCGCGGCTCACCCGCATGGCCCGGTCATGGACTCCGAGTCCACACCGCGCCGACCGGCCATGAGGCCGGTCGCGGTCCTCCGTGGAGACCCACCGATCGCGGGTCTCTGTCGCCGCGCGGGGTCGCGCGGTGCGACCCTGCCTCGCCGTCGCGCCAGCCCGCCGACGGCGCCCCGCGCTCCTCGCCCACGGCCGAAGCCTACCTCCGTGGTGCCTCGTCCAGCCGCCGCGTCGCCCTCCTGAAGCCGCCCGCACGCCGTCGGAGCCACCGCTCCGCCCGCCGGAGCTCGCCGAACCGCCCTGCCGACCGCCGGAAACACCTCCAAAACCCGCACTTTTCGCGGGACGATTGCGGATACCTTGGAGCTCGGAATTTCAATCCAAAAGGATCTTTGGAGAGGTAATTTCACGGACTACACAACCAGGGGCTTTTTTCGACAATCAAACAGCAATTCGACATATGTTTATGGGTTCAAGGATGTGCGGGAATGAAAAAAACGCAACAAAACCCTACCTCGATGGGCTTCGCCTGAAGCTTCGCCGTGATCCGTCGGAGTCACGCCTCGCCGGATCTGTCTCGCCAGAGGTGCCTTGCCAGAGGAGGAGAGGGAAGATGGAGGAGGGGGAGCTTGATCCAGTTAAAACTACCTAGATAGGGGGGAAGAAGTGTTTAAAAACAAAACACTTAAACTCCCAGCGTGGGCCCTGTACCCGAACCCTCAGCAGGGTCGAGGTTAAGCCTACCCTAGGGTAAAAACCACCTCACAATCACAACGGTGGTCTCATAATTTTAATCCGAGACCCCGTTCAAAATTTATTAAACTTAGCGCCTGAGGCCGCCAAATTACGAAAACGCCCCCGGGGCCATTTTTCACAGACGGCCTGCGCCCGCGAAACTTATACCCCTCCTAGGGTAAACGACACGTTCTGAACTCAACGGTGCCCTCAGTTTTCCAATACAATCCACCATTTAATAGATACTTGAGTTTCACCATTAAACGAATAAATTAATTTATTTATTTATCCGTTTAACATTCCGAGAGCGAGCGAGGGGTCCAAACATCCCACGCCGACATGTTTTATGTCGTTCCTAGGGTAAAAACCCCATTCCGGACCCATCTGTGCACTCAGATCTTTGATCTGAAACACCATTTAGGAGTTATCCCATTTATTTGGCATTTCCAGTGTAAACGCACTGAAAATTTAATTTCGGCCACTCCGGGGCTCAGAATCGCACGCCGTCTGAAGGCGTTGCTCTGGAATAACATCAAGAATATTCCAAAGTCCTTTGCAGTAAAAAACGGGTTCTTAAACTTCTAAATTAAAGGTATAATATCCTAGATGATATCTATTTTTTTCTTTATCATTCCTGCTATAAAAAGATTTCATTGTGAAGTGATTTTACATTTTACAGAAACATAAACCTAAGAATATTTCTATACAATTCCAAACTAGAACTCCCCTATTTTAAAATATATTTACATCATTATGAAATGACATAAAAATCATGTATCAAATATACACACAATTCATTAGGTCATTGCAACCTCAATATTTCCACTTCTCTAATTTTATGGTGATTTTCATGGATAACTCTCAGATCCACCAAAGCCAAGATTTCCCATAAATGTTACAACATTAAAAATGTTAACTTAAATAAAATAATATCCTTAATATTCAAGTAGGCAGACTAATTTGTGGTTGAATCTATTTCATTTGTAGCATGAAATACTCCTTGCAGTGTGGATAATATTTCATTTAAGTTACTATGTCTCACCCACAACTTCCTTGGATCATGGTACCCATTTTAAGTTCCATGATAATTTGAACACTTTATAATAGCTCCTATATAGAATGATGTGATTTCACTATTGGTCAACGATCCTAAAAAAACCTAGAAGAAATATCCCTACATCGCTGAGAAATCCCCTACATTGGGCCATTCAGTTACATGAACCATAGGTTGTGAAAGATTGCATATGTGGAAACCCATATATGGTGGCTTACATCAATATATTTGCATACATGGTTCACTCCTTTGTTGAATTTTCCTACGTTGCCAATTTTGGAAATTTGAACTCCCTCACATAGCGAAATTCACTTACATCTTCATATTCCCTTATATAGGAGAATTATATGTGTCAGCTTCCTCACATAGTAGAATTTCCTTACATTAGGGAAACGAGTATGTAGAATTTTCTTAAACCACCTGAATTACCTTAGGTAAAACATTTTTTTAACTTGGATACATGGAAAATTATCTTACATGGGTACTTAGGCGTATTTTAAAAAATTCACTACTCTTCCATATTTTAATCAAGATGCTTCCAGATTTATTTCATATGGATTTTAGATTTAATGGATGAGTCTATAAACTTCTATAAAGGTTGTTCCATGGAATTATTTATACATATGAACATTATATATCCATGTTAATCCCCAACACAACCCTTTAACCTCTGCACCTCTTTGTCAACAAATCCAACATGTACAGCCATAAAATCTATTTTCTAACAACTTTAAGCTTCACTTAACCACCTTGAGAAGAATTAAAAATCACTCATGGGAATCCAATAATCTCCCCATGTTTTCAAAAGAAATCATCTTGATCCAAGTTCACACCTATTTTTAATAAATCCAACACAACCTGAGGGGTTTCCAACATTAGTAAACTGAATAAATGTGTATTTCCTTGTACATTTTCTATTTTGTGCATGTATGAGTGCATAGATAAATTAGGTGACTAGTGATCATAATTTTTAATATAACTAATTACAAGATCAAGATCAAGATAAATTATATATTGATTTTTTTATAAAAAAAATATATTTTTTAAATGGAAACTTCTTGATTCTTCTACTTTTTAGGGTGTCTCTCATGGACATTCGGCCTAACAAATAGTATCAAAGCTAAGGTGTCTCAAATCTTATCATTTTGATTTAAATTTTTATATTAAAATTTTATATCTATTTATAAAATACTTTAAAGTTTTTATTTAATTTTTTTATATAGAATTTCTCTTATTTTTTCTTTAAATTTAGTCTCTCGATCTGTTTATCATGGATTTCATTTAAAAAAAATGGGAAAGTTACAAATTATGATAGTGTAAATTATAATCTTGGGAAAAGTTTAATTTTTTATTATCACTAAAATTGTGGAAATGATTCTCCAACACCTATGTTTCCTGGATATTATTAAAGAGATCACAGGGAAATAAATCTTAATTTCCTAACACAAAAAAATTATTTCTTTAATCCTATCATCCAAGATATTTAAAAAAGTTCTTTATATTCTTTTGATTTTGAAATATGGGATAAGTTAAAATAAATATATGTAGGTTTTCCATAATCAAAATAATAAATTTAGGTTGCCTCAACATTTCTTGATCAAAATGAATCAAATTACAAATTAGATGAAGACTGAAAAAAATTGAAGTCATGTGTTACCAAGAGAATAAATGGAAAGTCAAAAAATATAGATATTTCTAAGGAGTATATTAATAAAATATATATAAGGTGAGATATTTATTTTAAAAATTATAAAATTTATTTATCTGTGAAAAATATTTACAACTCATATTGAATTATTGAAGAGAATAGTGTGAATAATTCTATATAATACATATTTGAAGTAAAAATCATGAAGGGTTTGGAATATAAATTTGGGGACTCAAATACATATGGTAAATATTATAAAGATGAATTAAAAACTAAAATTTTTTAAGCCAGGATAAGTGAATATAAAATCCTTATTCAAGAAAAGAAATATAATCTTCAACTTCTAAAAGAATAAGTTCACCATCCAAAAAATGAAATAAAATAAATTTATGCAATATTAAGAGAATTTGAGTTAGAAAAAAAGGTTGAATCATAGAGATATGTTAACAAGAGAGTTAATAACAAAAAATGAAAACAAGTACTAAGGACAAATTTAGGGCCAATGTTATTTCACTTAAGGATAAATTTGAAGATAAGTTCAAATCTCTTGGTCATAAAAATAATACTTAGTTGGAGGACATGATTATGAAAATTAAAAGAAAGAACCTAAGGATCATGGATCTTGGAGAAAGATTGAAATCAATAAATAGATAATTTAAGATAAAAGATGGTCACAATGATTAGTTAAAGGATTAATTGAATATTATTTATGATCAATCTAGTTTAGAAGAAAGTACACCTCTATAACCACTACATGGTGATAGGACATCAACCCCAAGCCTTCTCCACAACACTGCACCAAGGAAGGAGCTAACAACCCAAACCGCCTTTTCCAAAGATCTTTCCCTTACTTGTGTCAAACATAACCAAATGTACTTACACCAAAAGGTGTAAGTAGGGTTTGATCCTAAGCCCAATAGGATTCCACCCAAATATATTCCATGTGATAAACATTTTAAAATAAAAAACTTCCAAGTTTTATAAACAAAAATGCTAGTAATAATTTCAAACGGGTGAAACTTTAAATGAAAACTATTCTAAAGAGGGATACTTTGAAGAATGAACAATTTTAAATAAAAAAAAATGCTGATGAATTTTCCATCCAAACACATCGTATGCTTATGGTGAATATCATATAGTCAATGAGCACTAATCACGAGAACACCCCTAGGAACTAGCTAGCTGTGGGCCCCAGGTACCTCATATCTTGGTGAAAAGTAACCATAACAAATATTTGTTATCATGCACGAGCCACTGGTAAGGAACATACCCATAACCTAGTGGTCCCCAACATCATCATAATAGTTTATTTAGTGTTGTCATCATCAAACTTGCTATGTGAAATAGGGACAAAACCACTCTGGATCACTAGCATACTAGTACACATACGCCCACCTAGATACCTAAGTTTTCCCTCTAGTGATCAAACAAGTTACAAATATTATAAAGTAAAATTTGAACATGAAAATTCCATTTCCAAATCATACACGCACCAAACATCCCACAAGTATCTCACATAATACTCCATTCACATTCAAATTCATTTTAACATCTTACTCACACAAAACAACCCAAAAACATGTTTCACACCTTTCTTAGAATTTAATAAATCTTTTAAACAATTCATAAAACATTATCAAAACATTTTACATCAAAAATTACCACTTTACCTTTCAAAAATCTATTTTAAGAACATACACCCACCAAAACAGTACATAAACATCCTTTGCACACTTTGTGTAACTCAATAAACCACTTACAATTTTCATAAAACACTTTCAAGAAGTATAACAAGGTTTTACACATACAACCCATTCAAAAACACTATTTTAAATCCAAAATCACACTAATACCCAACCAAAAACATAATTGTAATCCCTAGAAACATTTGATAAACCACTTTCATTCATTACAAAAATGACCCCAAAAGATATCACAAGAGTTACACATGAAAAACACACAATTTCAAGTAAACATGAAATTTTAGAACCAAAAATTTAACTAACTCTACCAAAAATTAATTTTGAACCACACATAATTAGTAATAATCATTCTAAAAATGTTAATAAAGCAAGGCTAACTCATCAAAAGATTCTTACACATGGAATCACCTACCTTTTGCATCAAAACCCCAAATCATTTTCTGAAACTTCAAATGCACCACCGTTGCACCATAAGGAAATGAAAACAAACCCTAATACACAATATTTCACCAAAATGACAAAAATTAAAACCCTAGGTATGAACCCTAACTGTTGTACATTTTAGAACTTCAAGGAGGAAGGAAACCCCAAGGAGAAGGAAGAAAACAAAGAGAGAATCACTTACTTGAAGAAATATTGAAGTATCCCCATAAAATCCCACTTCAAAAATGAGTTCCATGGAAGATTGAGGCATTTTGGAGACCTCCCATGGATTCTAAGGTCAAATAAGGGAATAAAGGGGTGCATTGGACACTGTTCACGGTTTGGCTGCACGGTTTACTAAATTGTGCATCCAAACCGTGCGGCCTGTTCAGTCCACCCAAAAACTCTCCATTTTTCTCCAATTTCAAGGGGGGTAGGGGTATTCAAGGGGGATATATAGTACAAGGATAAATGGAAATAATTCCTAAAATAAACCCCCTATTCACCCCAAAACTAATTTAACTCAAGGGTACAAACCACCCCAACAAACATACCCCACAAAAGGTGCCACTATAAGTGTCAAAAATTCAATTCCAAGACACCACATACTTATAACTTCTATTTAACAAAATAAAAGGCCAAATACCATCAAATACTTACAAGACTAATGACTGAGATCAAGAACACCTGAGACACCAAATTTAAACCTGGAACACCCGGAAACCAAGAGAAAACTACAAACCAAAAGAAGATTTGAAACAAAGCATGAAATTGAATATCCAGTTGTGACAATGTTCTTGTTCATGTACATCATAGATTAATCATTGATTGTGAAAAAATATATGTTTTCCATGATTACACTAGTGATTCTTATATACTTGGAACCTTTAATAATCACTCCTTCTTCCTCCTTTTCTCACTACTCCAAGGAAATAACATCACACAACTTATGGACTTGTAGGTCTATCTTCATCCAAAATCACTTGCTTGGATTGCATCATCGGTATATAAAGATATGTTATTGAACTCCTCTTATGTTCCTTTACAGGATGATATAAATATCTCCTTGAATAGTTTCTTCTTTATTGGAAATATTTGGAACTCCACTTTCCAGTGTAGTGCCTGGAATTCCCTTAACTTTTTGCATTCCAGCAACTTCTGCATCTTCACTTTGGAAGGTTTTCCAAGTTCTATCCTTCCAATCCAAGACTATAACTTCTTATCCTTTAGAAAAAATGAATATTTAGGGTAGCAATAAGTTTCATCTTCTTCAATTGTCCAGGTATACAAGAAAAACCAGTTGAACTCTCTTATTCTTTTCTCATGGAAGGATCAATGAGTTGCTAGCAGTGTCCTTATCCTTTATTTATTTTATTATTCTGATCTTCTACATTAAAGGTATAATATCCCCTATGAGATATTTTTTTTATTTCTCAGTCCTGCTATAAAAATATGTCATTGTGAAGTGATTTTACATTTTACAGAAAATAGAAACCTGGGAATATTTCTATACAATTCCATACTAGAACTCCCCTATTTTTAAATATATTTCCAGCTTTTTGACATGACATAAAAATCATGTATCAAATATACACACAAGTAATTTGGTCATTGAAACCTCAATATTGACACTTCCCTTATTTTATGATGATTTTCATGGATAACTTTCAGATCCACCAAAGCCAAGATTTCCCATAAATATTACAGCATTGAAAATGTTAACTTAAATAAAATAATATCCTTAATCTTCATGTAGGCAGACTAATTTGTGGTTTTATCTCTTTCATTTTTAGAATGAAACACTCCTTGTAGTGTGGATAATATTTCATTTAAGTCACTACGTCTCACCCACAACTTCTTTGGATCATGGTGCCCATTTTAAGTTCCATGATATTTTGAACACTTTCTAATAGCTCCTATATCGAATGATGTGATTTCATTGTTGGTAAACATTCCTAGAAAAACATAGAATAAATCTCCCTACATCACTGAGAAATCCTCTATATTAGTCCATTCGGTTACATGAACCACGAGTTAAGAAATATTGCATATATAAAAACCCATATGTGGTGTCTTGTATTAACACATTTGCATGCATGGTTCGCTCCTTTGTTGAATTTTCCTACGTTTCCAATTTTGGAAATGTAAACTCCCTCACATAGCAACATTCACTTCCATCTTTAGATTCCCTTATATTAGAGAATTATATGTGTGAGCTTCCTCACATAGTTGAATTTCCTTACATTAGGTAAACGAGTATGTAGAATTTTCTTACACCACCTGAATTCCCTTACGTAGAACATTTGTGTAACTAATTTTAGATACATGGAAAATTATCTTACATGGGTACTTAGGTGTATTTTAAAAAATTCACTACTATTCCATATTTTAATCAATATTCTTCCATATTTATTTCCCATGGATTTCAGATTTCATGGATGAGTCCATAAACTTCTCTAAAGGTTGTTCCATGGCCTCCTTTATACATATGAACATTATATCTCCATGCTAATCCCCAACACAACCCTTTGACCTTCTTACCTCTTTGTCAACAAATACAAAATATGAAACCATAAAATATATTTTCTAACAACTTTAAGCTTCACTCGACCACCTTTTAAATAATTAAAACTCACTCAGGGGCATCCAATAATCTCCCCATTTTTTCAAAAAAAACCACCTTAATCCAAGTTCACACCTCTTTTAAATAAATACAACATGACCTGAGGGGTTTACAACATAGGTAAACTGAATAAATGTGTATTTCCTTGTACATTGTATATTTTGTGCATGTGTGAGTGCATGGATCAATTAGATGACTAGTGAACATAATTTTTAATATAACTAATTACAAGATCAAGATCAAGATAATTGATATATTGATTTTTTTTATAAAAAAAATATTTTTTTAAATGGAAACTTCTTGATTCTTCTGCTTTTAGGGTATCTCTCATGGACATTCGACCTAACAAATAGTATCAAAGCTAAGGTATCTCAAATCTTCTCATTTTGATTTAAATTTCTATATTAAAATGTTATATCTATTTGTAAAATACTTTAAAGTTTTTATTTATTTATTTTAATAGAATTTATCTTGTTTTTTCTTTAAATTTAGTCTATTGATTTGTTTATCATGGATTTTATTTCAAAAAATGGGAAAGTTACAAATTTTGATAGTGTAAATTATAATCTTGGGAAAAGTTTACTTTTTTACTATCTCTAAAATTGTGGAAATGATTCTCCAACACCTATGTTTTGTGGATCTTATTAAAGAGATTAAATATAAATAAATCTTAATTTCATAACACACAAAAATTATTTATTCAATCCTATCATCCAATGTAACACCCCAATATTTCCTAGTACGTTATTTCTTTAAAGTAATTCAATAACTTGCGCTACACGCAACACCAAGTTCGAGCGCACTAAGACTTACCAAACTAGCTGTTCAAAAGCGGTTATAAATAGTATTATCTTTATTTTGAATTTTATATATTCCATATAAATTTTAACATCCATATTATGTGTTTCTTAGACATAATACAAGTTCATTTTTTTCAAATAAAGGAAGTATTTTTCAGAAAATGCAATTTTACCTCCTTTTAATGGAGAACCCTTTTTAAATCCAATATTTGACACTTTTATATATTCAATTTTACAAAATAAACTTCTTATTTAGAATCGGGACATAAAAATTTAGTTTGGATAAATTTTTTGTACTTTTCTGATAACTTTCATATTTTGATGAATAGTGAAAAATACTATGTTTTAATTGAAAAAAACTTTTTAATCGAAATAATTTATAGTGTTAAATTATGAATTTGAATGGTTTTGAATTATAATTATATTATATTTTTATCATTTAATACAATTTAGGTCATTATAAGTAATTTCGCATTTAAATTTGATATAAACACATGTCAATCTTTTAATAGTTTTTACTTTTTAAAAACCCACTTTTTGGTTTTGACAATGGAAATTAATTTTAAATTAATTAATGAAACTTTTATGTTTTTAATTTGGTAAAATAGAGTTAATTTTTTAATTCTTAATATCAAAATTTTCTTAGGGTTAATTTTTGGTATTTTTCTGAAAACATCCATTTTTTTATGAATAGTGAAAAACACTGCGTTATTGTTTAAAACCGACTTTTTATTTAAATAATTATTTATTTTATTTAAATTTATTTTAAGTCAAAATAGATATATAATACTTATATAAGTTCAATGTAATTCATTGGAATCATTTTATAATAAAATTAGATGTATAAATTTTTATTGAACTTTTTACCGTCTTTTACCCACCTTCTAAGAGTATTTGCAAATTTGCATAAAACATAATTTTACCGTTTTTGTGAATTGAATTTTACAAATCCGAGAAACACAGTTGATATCATTAAGTAAAATATGGTTCAATAAGATGAAAATATTTTTTGGTGAATAGTAACTTTTGACTTTTATTTACCACGGTTAAAAGTAAATAGGGTAATTAAAGATAAAAATGGTATTATAATTACCCTAACACATGTTCTAATTCTATTGGATAAGTTTATTTCGACCAAAACCAACCTTAGGAATAAAATATGACCCTTTGAGTCCACTTGGATTATATTAGGACATTTATTATTATTTTATTTAAAGAAGAGTTAAAAGTGTTAAAATCAAAGTTTATTAACTAAACCATTTTTAATATAGGGTTATACATAAGATAAATTCGACTATAAATATTCATTAGAAAGATAAAAATATTTAATAAATAATTTTATTTTATTTATAATTTTTATAGATTAAATAATTAAATTTATTTATGACACAATGATGATGTGGTAATTACCTTCTTAATGAAATATTAAAATAGTTTATATTATAAATATTAAAATAAATAGAATTTAAAAGTTTTTATGACATAAAAGAATTTTATAGGTTAATATTAAATGTTAGGGTTGATTAGATAATTTTTTTTTGAATTTATAAGGTTGTTATGACTCTCACAAAAATAAAATACCAAATAGTGTCAAAATTTACATAAATTAATTTTTAAAACAAATACTATATTATTGGTTGATATAATATTACTAAAAATATAAGGTTCTTCCAAAGAGATTAAATAATATTATATATTTCATTAATGAACCTATTGAGGTTCTCTTGGAAGTTTAGAATAAGTTTATTAACCATATAGTGTAAGAATACAAGAAGACGCGGTAAAAGTTAAACTATTTAATTAAGAGTTAAATCTAAAAGATAAGATTAAAATGGTAACCTAAACTTGTATAAAACCTATTGTTTGAGAGTATATAGACCCATAACCACATAAGTCTTGAAATAAATTCATTTAGAGCCATTATAAACCGAATATTATTTTTTAATAAATTAATATTTTAATCTTTTCCTAAAGTGACCCTCACCCCTCTTATAAAAGGGCACTTCTCCTTCTCTAAAAATCACACCTCTAAAGCCATTTGGATCGGCCAACCCATGCCCAAATATCCTCCCAACTCCCCTCACATAAACCTATAATCCTTAATTTGATCAGAAAGCCAACCTAAGGATCCATTTTGATCAACTCAAAAGGAAACACCCGAAGAAGAGGTAATAATTTCACCACCCTCTTTCAAGTTCTTTTCTTCTTCCACTTCCTCTTTCTTTTTTGTTTCCATACCAAAATAATAAATCTAGTACCTCCTAAATACTTTGATGTTATTATAAATATCTTACAACCATATTCATTATTATATCCATCCTATAAATGACAAAGTCACCATACGTGTGTACGTACGGCTTACCGTCTCCACACTGTGGTGTAATTTGTTATTCAACACTATATTATTTGGATGGATATAATGATGAGTAATATGTATATAAATAATGAAAATAAAATTATAATGTCTCTGTAAAATTAATATATCATCCAATTCTACACCTTTTAATCATTGATGAAATGATATCGTCGCTCGTGTGTACGTACGGCTTACCGTCTCCACGACGCGATGAGATTCATTTCCACATTCACCATTCAATGATGATTATAAAAATATATATTATTAATAAGTCTATAATATATGACATAATAATGCTACTGAAAATATGTGTGTGTGTGTGTGTGTGTGTTTAAATATATATTATTCACTTAGTTCCATTCAATACAATATGAAAACGGAAACAGCGTTTATACGTACGTACGGTCTACCGTCTCCATAAATTGTGTTTTTCATTTCATATATATTTATATTATACATATTTATATTCTAAATATATATGATATATAAATCATTTTTTATATTCTGGAAGTATTTAAATCATTATCTAAGTGATACGATCAAGAATAACAAGTTAAAACACGTACAATAAAGAAAGTGATTATTACTCGAAATGTCAATTTAACATGGAAATAATTATTAAATGGATAGTATAAAGTCATAAATGAATCATGTGTGATATAATAAATATGAATACGGTTCTTGTATAATTTAATAACATACTATGGTCATTATACGGGAGGTTAAATGCACCCTTGACCAAAGGAAAGTGCAAGGTAAGGGTTATTTCCTCAATCTCATTATTATTCAAGATTGTTTATGTGTAAGTATTTACTGGAACATATTTATCATCGATACCCATATTTCATAAAAATGTTTTCAAAATGAATATTTTAAGGTTTTATGGGAGGGTCTATTTAACTAGATCGTCATTTTAAATGTTTTAAAGATTTATCTTTCTAAATTCTTTTAATTAATGTCCATGTTTTCAAAATGATTTTAAGGATTTATTTATATGGACATGAATGTTTTTAAATGATAATTCTTTTAAAAAAATTCAAAATGATATGGGACACTTTGATTCAAAAATATCTTTTAAATTACTTCCTTTATAAATGTGTGACTTTTAAATGATTTCACAAAAAGGGATATTTCTCTCAAAAAGTTTTAATGATCATTTTCAACTATGTCAGCATCCTTTACTGGATATTATTCTTGATTGAGGTTGATTTATTATAATACAATCTTCCATATTGTATTGAATGAGTTATGATATGTTTGACTATGGATGTTCTATTTTTATACCATTTATGGTTTATGGTTAATGTATTGACATTTCGTATGCTAGTGTTAATACGAATGTTTATGTTATGTTTCAACTTTTTCATATGAGGAATGCAGTGGACTTAGTAAGTGACGGGTGGAGCCCGCTATAGCTCCTCAATGCATCGATAGGTCTCATGAGACAAACTAGTGTCTTGGAACAAGGCCTTGAAAAAAAAATTATTTGTAGTCTTGGCACGATGCCTTGACTATGTGGTAATGATGTCCGGTGTTAGGCATTCCCTAATTATGAAATTAGTTATTATATGTTATTATTCAACTAGTAGAATATCCATGTGCATGTTTATATGGTGATATTTGATTTATTTTTTTCCATATTATGTTTAAGATTATGTTTAAAAAGGTTGTTGTATTTATTACACTCTTGCCTTAAAAATTTATAGCTTCTGCTAAATTATTTACCCTTACTGAGCATCTGAGCTCACCCCTTTCTTATGTTTTATTTTCCCAGGATTCTAAGAAGTGTATTATGATTGATATACAGGATTGAGCTAAAGGGAATAATGTCATTATCAAATAACTATCTATACTGCATTTTATATTTGAAATTGTAATGTAAAGTTGATGTGTGTAATCTATTTTTCAAGACTGATAAACTGATCAGCCTTTCGGGACTTGATTCCTTGTAATCATGCCAATGTATTAAAATAATGCATCGAATCTGGGCTTCTGGGCTCAGGGCGTTACATCCAAGATATTTAAAAAAAAAATCTTTTGATTTTAAAATATAGGATAAGTTAAATATATATATATAGGTTTTTCATCTTCAAAATAATAAATTTAGGTTGCCTCAACATTTCTTGATCAAAATGAATCAAATGAAAAATTAGATGAAGACTGAAAAAAATTGAAGTCATGTGTTACCAAAAGAATAAATGTAAAGTCAAAAAATATAGATATTTCTAAGGAGTATATCAATAAAATATATATAAGGTGAGATATTTATTTTGAAAATTATAAAATTTATATATTTATGAAAAACATTTACAACTCATCTTAAAGTATTTAAGAGAATAGTGTGAATAATTCTATATAATAAATATTTGAAGTAAAAAAGCATGAAGGGTTTGGAATATGAATTTGGGGACTCAAATACATATGCTATATATTATAAAGATGAATTAAAAACTAAAAAATTTTAATCCAGGATAAGTGAATATAAAATCCTTATTCAAGAAAAGGATGATAATCTTAAAGTTCTAAAAGAATAAGTTCACCATCCAAAAAATAAAATAAAATAAATTTATGAAATATTAAGATAATTTGAGTTAGAAAAAAAGGTTGAATCATAGATATATGTTAACAATAGAGTCAACAAAAAAAATGAAAACAATTACTAAGGAAAAATTTAGGGCCAATATTATTTCACTCAAGGATAAATTTGAAGAGAAGTCCAAATCTCTTGGTCATAAAAAGAATACTTAGTTGGAGGACATGATTATGAAAATGAAAAGAAAGAATCTAAGGATCGTGGATCTTAGAGAAAGATTGAAATCAATAAATAAATAATTTAAGATAGAAGATGTTCACAGTGATTAGTTAAAGGATTCATTGAATATTATTTATGATCAATCTAGTTTAGAAGAAAGACATGAATTGCTTTGTTCAAGAAACATGCATATGGAAAGAAAAATTTGGAAAAGGAGTTCGAAGAAATGTTTGTAAATATATTAGGTTGAATCAAAGATCACCTCATGATTCAAAAGTAAAGGTGAAGTTTTTTTAAAGAGTAGGTTGGTTTGATAAATTAGGAATGAAAAGTAATTAAATAAAATTTGTGAAGTTTTACTATTATGATGGTATACAAAGTATCATATATTTTTTTGAAGTGTCCATAGATCTTAACAAATGTAAAAGTCTAAAAAAATATCTTACTTCAAAAATCAAGGTAAAGGTTATGAGTTTTATAGAAGTTGATTTATATATGCTAACCAAGGTTACCTAACTAAACACTATGATAAATAATATTATGGGATAACAAGAAGGAAGGATTAATTCCATTTGATGATAGTAGATTATTTTAGAAAAAATGAAAATATGTTAAAACAAATAATAATTAAAAGTCCTTGTAGAAAAGATATTTTGAATGAAAAATGGATTTGTTGGATGCACCAAAATTTTCAATCTTATAGTAACCATTTTGGGAAGAAAGAAAGAGAGTTCAGAAGGCTGTAAAAGAGGAAAATCCTTGTAATATAAAGGGATGTTATGATCAGAAAATCTTCTAATTTAGTGATAAATCCATGGGTGTGTAGAAAAAATTGAAAAAAAAAAGAATTTAGAGTTAATAAGTAATACAATAAAAGAAAGATTTGTGTTGAAAAATAATAAATTTGTTGTGATACTCAATAATAATTTAAGAAAAGGAAATAACATTGGTTTTTATCCAAATGGGGTCAATTATAAATAAATATATGTTCATAATAATGAAATTGTTATAAATTAATGAAATAATAAGAGTAAAAGGGGGTGAAATTGAAAGAAAAATGACAGTTCAAGAAATTTAACCACTGCCCTTTATTTAAGGAGGCTGAAAGAAGTTCCAATATCTACATTTTATTAATTACTATAAATATTTTTGTTTGTTGTAGGGAATTTTATCCTTGGGTTTATTATGAAAGGAATAAATTATATTATCTAGCAAGTAAAAATATTAAAAATGAAAGGTGGGACACAATCCATTAGGAGATTAACATTTGAAGTTATTATTTATTTGGGGAGGATTCCATGATTAAAAGGGAGATTATTTTTACAAAACTCATGATTATTGATGATGTAAATAGTGAATTACAACTAAAAATTATTAATAAAGAGGTGATGTAAATGTTGAGATTCTTATTCAGCTAAGTTGAAAATAATTTTTAGACCTATAAACTGAAGAAAAAATAAAATTTTAAAAGAAAAGAAAAATAAATTTGGATGAAGTGGTGTTTATAACCTGTAAGAAAATTGAAAAAAAAGTACTAATGGAAAATGAATCTCTTATTTGTCTATTGAATATTTTGAATGGATATGTTATAGTAAGAAGAATTTTCATGAAAAAATAAAGAAAAATTGAAATTATAGCATTCATATCTATCAAGAAGTAACAAGTGGTATTATTTCTCTTATTTGATTATAAGTATTATTTAGAGGAAGATAATTTTAAATCGGATAGAGAGTCTTTCATATTATTTATCAAAGGATTTTCATGATTTGATGGGTGGGTTGTCCCAAGGGTATTTTAAGGATGCAAGGTACTGTAAGTCAGGGGTATTCTCATAAATCTATGTTAATTAATTATTATTGAGTGGATACTTTCTACTTTGTTTATTTATGTTTTGATAATTACATATTCCCTCTCACTTTTATTTGTGTATTTTCGTTAATTATTATTCCTCTCATATATTTTGTTAATTTCTCATTGTTTATTATTCATTATTTATCATTATTATTTGTTGTTATTCATTAGTATTATTCTGTAATTTATTATTTTTTATTTCTCATATTCTTTGTTGAATAAATTATAATAAGTTAAAAAATCTTATGTATATAAATTTAGAAAAGTAAAAATCCTTATGTATTTTATGGAGTTAAATAAATCCTTACATATTGGAATTTGGAAATTCAGTAATGTAAAAAACCTCACGTATTAGAAAAAAAATTACATATTAGAAAAAACCTTACATATTGGAGAAAAATATTATATAATATTTCAATAATTTTGAAAAGTATAAAAACTTAAGCATTACATTGGAGTTGGGAAAAAATTTATGTATTGGATTTTTGCATTAGAAAATATCTTACATATTGATTTTTAGAAGTTAAAAATATTATGTATTGATTTTCAGTTAAAAAACTTATATATTGATTTTTAAAAAGTTGAAAAAAAAATTATATATTAATTTTGGGAAGTTAAAAATCTTATATATACTGACTGTTGGAAATTTAGTTAAGTCAAAAAAGCTTACATATAAAGTATGTACCTTTATGTATGGGTTTTTCAGAAGTTAAACTCAATCAATATTTCAAAATTTAAGGTTTCATAATTTAAGGATTCATAAGTTAATCTTTATAGATACAAAGTTTTTGAATTAATAGTAGTATTATCTATCATAATCCATGATTTATAATTACTTCTATTCTGTTGGGATGTGAGAAGATTATAACATCATGGTATTACTTAAATATTTTATGTAGATTGGGTATTATTTTTCACATCAAACCCAGAGATTTCTTGAGAAAATTTAAATGAAGATTTCAAATTCCTTAAATTAAGAAGATTATTTCAAATCCATTTATGGGAAATAAGAGTTTTTCAACAACTATTATTTCAAAGGTATGAAATTTATGATTTTTATTTTGGTATTTTGTGACTGGTATTTATGGAAAGAATTACTCCAATGGTTATGAGGAATTAAAAATGGTTACGGTAATATATCTTTATAAATATAGATCTAGAAAAACCAGAATACATATATAGATATGGGCTTTGAAAACTTTATAATCACATCTATATTTCTACTATAATTCTTTAGAAAACTTCATCATGTTGGGATTCCTTGAAGTGATATCGAGCTGCTACATTTGTTTAAGCTCTGTCTATCTAAATCTGGTTTTTTTGTTTTGGATTTTATTTTCATTATCTATTTCATTGTACTATAATTGTAATTGGTTTATTATTTTCCTTACAAAAGTAAATACTATATTGGTTATACTTTCATAAAATTCATGTGTTTATAATTGGTTGTACCTCCATGGTAAAAGGTAGTTTGTGTGTTGGTTGTGCCTCTAATAGAAAATGAAGTTTGTAATTGGAGTGTGACTCCCCTTGAAAATTCAGGTTAATTTAGTGTGTATCGTACCTCTCGAGGAGTAGAGGGGTGTGAAGATTAGATGTAGGATCTTTGTGATCTAAACAACTATAAAAATTGATTGTGGTCATGTTTAATTTTCTACATTTTTTTAATTTTAATTTTTTTTTATTTTCCCCCTATTGACTCTCATCCATCTTAACATATGGGAAAACAATTAGAGATAAGGTCCTTGCAAGGATAATTATGGTCTGTTGTCAGATTATATTTTGTTACTAACCATATTATTAACTTATCAGTCTAAGGGAAAGATCATTTCAGATGGAAGGTCAAGTATCTAATGATGGTTGGATTCCACATAGGCCACCCTTCTTTGATGGAAATGAATATGATTATTGGCAAGATAGGCTAGAATCCCACATCAAGAAATTAATATCTAAACATTGGACCTTAATGGTAAAACCATAAAAACCACCAAAGGTAGATCCTAATACACTTACTGGTAATGATGCGGCTAGGTACATTCCTAACTATAAAATCAAAAAAAAATCTTTATTGTGTTATTAGGCAAAAAAAAATTAATCATATTTCTTATTATATGATCGATCATGATATTTGGAGAATTTTTCAAGTTACACGTTATAGTATAGGATAAGTTAAAAAGAAATAAGCTTGGCATGTTATGACATGAGTATCGAGACTTCAAAATGGGAAAAATGAGAATGTTAATCAAATGTTTCATAGTTTCATAATCATCATGAATGGAATTACTAGGGTTTGAATCCTAATAATCCCCTTGGGGGATTTACGATGCAGGTGATGATGTAGGTGGTGATGCATGCATGGCGCGGGTCTGGTGACACAGGCAGGATGTTGTAGGTGTGACGCTACATTGGACTGTTGGTCCATGTTTATGGGCCACTTCTACTTGGGCCTTTAGGCTATGTAATGGGTCTCCCTATACCCAAATATAAAGAGGTCTTTGCTTTCATAATAAAAAGATGATTCAACCCCAACTTTTAAAACAAATGAATGGAATGAGCACACTTAGTGAAACTCCGTAAAACATTTTCGTGGTTGAAAGAGTTATTAAATTACTACCAAATAGTTGTCATGATAAGAAGGTGTCCATTAGTTGTAGGATGGAGTTACACTGAAGACTCCAACTCAAGTGAGGAATTTGAAATCGAGAAGGAATCTTCTAAATTGTGCTTCATGGAAACTATGTGTGAGATCATTGATTCTAGTTTCAATTCTAATTTTGATTCAAATGTTGAATTGGATTATGAGAAACCTAGTATTATGAGTTGAGTTAAAATATTGAAAATTTTAAAGAGATATTATTATAATTTTTGAGTTTTAAAAGGCGTTTAATAAGAAACTTATTGAGTAAAACAAGGTTCTTTCTCAAGAAAATGAGAAGTTGAAGATAACAGATTCAAGTACAAATGAAAATGTTTGTGATTATTTGGAGGCCGCTAAAAAGAAGAATAAAAAGCTTAATAAATATATTGATAGCCTAAAGGAAATTATGTCAACTTTTTTTCAAGTAATATAAAGTTATGACAATATGATGTCAATGAAAAATGTGACAATAAATAAAAATGATATCAGTTATAATAGGAAAATACCTTAGATGTGTAGGAATTTCTTAGTAAATGGTTTGAATGGCGGTATCTCTAATACTATTTGTTTCAGATGTAGGACGTAGGGGAATTGTGCTGGTGAATGATCCCTTAGATATCCACAATTTTCAGGACACACTAAATCATATATCTCTAAATATTTATTTTGTAGAATTTATGCTAATACTTGTTTAAAATATTTGTGGGTACTAAAAAATAGATTAATTAATCCTATTGGACCCAATGTTTCATGGGTACTAAAAATATTTAATATTTTATTTTTCAAGAAAGATTCCTTGGAAGTATCGGGAAAGATTTATGATACATGTACTATGGATGCTCTAGGCATGTGATCATAGACCCATCAGAATTCATTTCTAACAATAAATGTGATGGAGGCACTATCACTTTTTGGAGATAATTCTAAATTCAAGGTTAGGGTTTTTGGTGAGGTTGGAACATTAAATTATGTTATTAATAGTAAAGTTTTGTTATTGATGGATTATAACATAACTTGATTAGAATGTCCCGATTATGTAATGATGGAATGAATGTTAAATTTCACGGTAATAAATTCCTTATTTTTAATATGATTCTATATTATTTTATGCTAATCTCAAGGAAAATATTTATTCCATTTTCCTTTTTGGACTAACAGTATAACATGTAAAGTGTTTAAATTTTGTACAAATAGATGCTATTTTATGGCATTGGAGGCTCAAACATGCAAACTTCAAAATGCTTCACAAGCTCTCAAATCATCAAACAGTACTGCAATTTCCGAAACTTAAGGTGGATAAGTATATGTTTGTGATCCATGCATGAAGGGAAAGTATCACAAGGAGTCATTTGGGTCGATCAAGCATGTGAACACCATCAGACCACTCCAGTTGGTTAAACTTGATTTATTTAGAATTTTTTAGATCACAATCCTTGGAAGAAATAATTATGCATTTATTATTATGGATGGATACATAATATTTTACTTTGATATATTTTCTATCTTACAAGAGTGAAACTTTATCTAAGTTTACTACTTATTGACATTTAGTTCGGAACGAGAAATATTATATGATTATCACTGTTATAAGTGGTAGAGGGGGAGAATTTCATAGCCTGGTGTTTGATAATTCCTTTTAAAAGAATGATTATTATCATAACTTTTCATCTCCTAGAACTTCACAACAAAATTAAGTGGTGGAGAGGAAAAATGTGATACTTCAAAAAATGGTAAGGACCACACTAAGTGAGTATGGGTTACCTAAATATTTTTTGGTAGAAGTTTTCCATACATCTTGTTATGTTTGAAATCGAATTTTTATTATACCTATTCTCAAAAAGACTCCTTATAAGTTGTAGAAATGTAAGAAACCAAAGGTTGTCTATTCCAAAGTGTTTGTATATAGAGTATTTATTCTTAAAACTAATAATATTTTGGATAAATTTGATGTCAAATCTGATGAAGGAATTTTTATAGGATATTCCTGTATAATTAAATCTTATAGAGTTTATAATAAAAGGACCGTGATTATTAAAGAATCATTTCAAATCAAAATTGATGAAAATGGTTTTAAAGAGAATTTTATTGAGTAAGATCATATTGAACAAGACTTTAGATAATTTAATTTTAGTGATACTCTACATTTATAAAATCATACTCAAGTGGTATAAAAACCAGTTGGGGGAGCATCAATCAGATCAACATGGGATTTCGAAGACACGTCGTGATCACCCTATTGAAAGATGATTGGTAATGTTGATTCAAGAGTTCAAACTAGAATTTTGGTAAGGAATTTTTTTGCACACTCCGCTTTCATTTCATAATTTCTTCTAAATGATGTCACATAAGCATTGAAAGACCTGAATTGGGTTATGCCCATGCAAGAGGGTTTTAATCAGTTTTCAAGGAATGGATTTTGAGAATTGGTTGAACCATCTAAAGATATAAAGTGATTAGATATAAATGGATTTTCAAGAATAAACTTAACGAATCTGGATAGATTGCAAGGAATAAGGCTAGACTAGTTGCTTAGGGTTATATTCAAGAGGAGGGTATTGACTATGGTGATACTTTTCCACTAGTTACAAGATTGGAACTCATTATAATTTTACTAGATTGTGTATCATATCTAGGTTTCAAGTTATATCAAATTGGTGTGAAATGTGAATTTCATAATGGATTTATTTCAGATAATTTCTATGTAAGATAACCACTAATCTTTGAGCATGAGAAGAATACAGGAAATATGTTTAAGATTTCTAAAGCATTTTATGGATTGAAACAAGAACCTCAATCTTGGTATGAGAGGTTGTCATAGTTTCTCTTGAAGAATTATTTAGTTAAAGGTAAAGTTGAATCTACTCTATTTATTAAAATATATTCCAAGCATATTCTGACTGTTCATATTTATATAGATGATATTATATTTGGTTCATCCAATGAGTTTTTTTTGTAATGAATTTTTATATTTCATGGTTGGTGAATTTGATATAAGTCTCATGGGTGAACTCATGTTCTTTTCAGGACTTTATATTTATCAATGAGATTATGATTTTTTTTATGAATCAAAGTAAGTATGTCAAGTAATTGTGAAGATGTTTGGACTTGATTCTTGTAAAACCACGAATACTCTTATGAGTACTTCATGCATAATGGATGAAGATTATGCTGGTAAAATAGTTGATCATAAGGTTTTTAGAGGAATGATTGGAATTTTGTTATATTTAACATTTAGTAGACCAAATTTGATTTACAATGTTTTCATGTGTGCAATATTTTAGGCTAACCTAAAGTAAAGTCACTTGAATACAGTAAAGATAATTATAAAGTATATGAAAAGTGTTGTTAACCCTGGTTTATTCTTTCAAGGGAAGCAACTTTCAGTAACTTTATCAACAGTTAGAGCTGAGTATATCATAACAGTGAGTTGTTGTGCACAAACTCTCTAGATTAGACAGACTTTGTGCGAATTCGATATTCATTTTGAAAGTGTGTTGATTATGTGTGATAATGCATCATCCATATCCATTTCAAAGAACCCACTGCAACATTCTCAAACAAATCATATTGAAGTGAGGTATCACTTTATCAGAATGATGATATTAATTTAGAGTTTGTTCCTACTAAATAAAAACTGACCAATATATTTACAAAGCCTTTGGATGTTGCAAAGTTTGAAAAGATTAAATATGATTTTGGAATGATGGAATCGTGGGGACATTTCTCAACATGGAACTACATGGAGTGTTTTCATAAAAGGGTATTTTCTAATTAGTTGGTTACTTTTCATTAAATATATTTTTATACTTCATTGAATATTATTAACTTTTTTTTCATGGCTCCTTAAAAGAATTATTTTATATAGGAGATTTTTTCAACATAAAGATTTCTTTGACGTATCTTTTAAAAGGATGAAAGTTTAGATTAAAGGGGAGCATACCTTATTGCGATTTATATTTCATCTACTTAAGGATGCATGTCTACTTCTTTTATTATTATTATTATCTTATGTTCGCTATTATTGTTTTTTAACTTAGGGGAGATTCTTGTTTATTTTATTTCTTATCCCCGTTTCTTTTTATGTTGTTATTTATTGTCCATTGAGTTTTTACATGAACTATGTTATATTTTCTTATCGTTTTTATCATATAAAAAGGGGAGGCGATGTTCGGATTTTTTTATTATCAAATAGGGTGAGAATGTTGAGTGGATTCTTGACACTTTGTTTATTTATGTTTGGATAATTACATATTCCATCTTGTTTTGATTTATGTATTTTTGTTAATTACCATTCCCCTCACATTTTTGTTAATTTGTTATTGTTTATTATTTATTATTCGTTGTTTATTATTTATTATTCATTATTTATCATTTGAATAAATTTTACTATGTTAAAAAAAACTTACATTTGAAAATTTGGAAAAGTATAACCCTTACGTATTCTACATAGCTGAAAAAATCCTTATGTATTAGAATTTGGAAATTCAATAAAGTATAAAACCTCGCATATTAGAAAAAAACCTTATGCATTGGCAAAAACCATATGTATTGGCAAAAAAAATAAATATTGAAAAATCCTTATGTATTGGAAAAAACCTTCTGTATTGGAGAAAAATATTACGTAAGATGTCGAGAATCTGGCAAAGTATAAAACCTATGCATTAGAGTGGAGCTGGTAAAAATCTTATGTGTTGAATTTTCACAAAGGAAAATATATTACATATTGATTTTCGAAAGTGAAAAAACTTATATATTGATTTTCAGAAGTTAAAAATCTTACATATGCTGACTCTTACAAATTTGGTTAAGCCAAAAAGCTTACGTATAAAGTATGGACCTTTACCTGTGGATTTTTTGGAAGTTAATCTTAGTGAAGATTTCAGAAGTTAAGGTTCCAGAACTTAAGGATTCAAAGGATACTCTTTCTAGATATAAAGTTTTACGATTGATAGGAGTATTATCTTTCGTAGGTTGTGATTGATAATTACTTCTAATCTATTGCAACATGAGGAGATTATCATAGCATGGCATGACTTAAATATTCTATGTAGATTGGGTATTCTTTTTCACAAAAAACCATGAGCAATTTCTGAGAAGATTTAAAAGAAGATTTCAAGTGCCTTAAAATAAAGAGATTATTTTGAATCCATCTTTATGAGAAATTGAAGTTTTTCGACGATTATTATTTCAAAGGTATGAACTTCATGTTTTTTATTTGGGATTTACGACTGATATTTCAAGAAAGAAATACTCCAATGGTTATGAGGAATTAAAGGTGGTTTTTTGAGGATATCTCTATAAATAGAGACCGAGCAAAAACTATAAGAGATACAAAGGTATAGATTTCAGAAACTTTGTGAGTACAACTATCTTTTAAATGCAATTCTTGAGAGAACTTCATCGTGTTGTGATTCATTGAAGTGTGACAGCGCTTCTACATTTGTTCAAGCTTCATCTATCTAAATCTAGTTTTTTGGTTTTGGATTATATTTTCTTTATCTATACCAGTGTACTGTAATTGTAATTGGTTTATGCTTTTCCTCATGGAAGAAAGTATAGTTTTGGTTATACCTCCACAAATGATATGTGTATGTAATTGGTTGTCTCCGCAATAAAAAACATGTTGTGTGTTAGTCATGCCTCCAATAGAAAAGACAGGTTGTAGTTAGGTTGTGATTCACCTCGAAAAGTTGATTTAGTGTGCACTATACCTCTTGGGGATTAGAGGGGTGTGAAGGGTAGACGTAAGAACTTTGTGATCTGAACTACTATAAAAATCGTTTGTGTTTTTATTTACTTTTCTACATTTTGTTTTAAATTTTAATTTCGGTCAATTCACCCCACCTGACCATCTTAACATCTGAGCAAAAAATTACAAGTGGTATTGTTTGAGTTATATTTTAAAAAATAGAATTAATGTAGATATTTTGATAAAAAAATGTATTAATGGTTAGATTGATGATGTTAGATGGTATGACCAAGAGAGTGTAAGAGACATGTATTAGAAAAGCATGTGCATATGGTGGAAGTATTCAGTGATGATCAATAAAGTAAAGATCAATGGATCATTTTCAATAAAAGTATTGCATGGATTCTCTTTTGAACAAAGTTCAACATGGAGGTAGAACAGGTCAAGTATAAAAGTAAATGGAGTATTTGAGAAAGATTTCGAAGTGCGTGAGTTGATTGAAGGTTTTTGAATGAGTTCAAGATGAAGAAAACCAGGACATGTTGTGGCCATCATTATCATACGACATGCTAGTGTGAATGGTGAATCATTATTTGTAGGATATTGCATCAAATAACATAACATTATGGTCAAATGATTATACTTTGTGGTTTATGTTGTGTATAGTGGCATCGCCCCTCGCGGGCGAGCGGGGTGGTTGGGGTGGGAGGGGTTTGGAGCGGGCGTCGCGGGGTTGAATCCCCAAGCGCGTGATTTCTGTTATTGTGTGGGTTGTAAAGAAAACATTTTATGTTGTGTATAGTGGTATGATTTCGACAAGTTACTAGAATAAGCTCACAATGTCGGTGAGAGGCTTTGGTTGGGTGAATTTCTGGAGTTTATAGAAGGAAAATGCAACCAGGCTGTTTTAAGTGTAACATCGTGGAAAAGCTGAGAACAAAATGACACTTATTATGTTGTGGTACTAGTATTGTTTTTCTTTCAGCCGGAGATGAATGTTTAGATTTTGTTTTCCAATAATTAAATTATAATTTATCTCGAGAAAATTACAGAAAGAAACAGACCAGGCCTGTCCCGAGCGAATCTCCTCGGATACGCAATCAAAATCTGCAACCACAAATTTTCCCACCTACGTTTTTTTCTTTCCTTTGATAACTGTGGGGTTAACCAGGCGGCAACGAAAAAGGTGACGTCTTGGGGCGAAAGGAGAGGGAAATAAGGAAAATCACCGCTATTTTTTCTGCAAATTCATCCCCCCCACAACCTTCAGTTGCCGCGCATTTCAAGTACGTAACAGTGGGGTCCAGCTCGCGCGTTCGAACCTGCGATGGTTCATGCACCTCCCCCTTCCAAATCACCTTCCCCCTTCAATCGAGGAGCACGAGCTCGATTCGAATAAGATATTAATTTCCCCATTAATTGCCCGGGCCACCATAAATGAAGCAGATATTTTCGACTTCGCTTCGCACCGGGATGCCCAGCTACCCCCACGGCTTCTTCGTTAACTTCCCGACCATCCTATTCTTTATCCGTCTCCCGCCGTCTGCTTCGCCTCTGATTCACGGTCTGCAGGTCCTTGTTTCCTTTACTCAATCGCTTCTTCTTTTTTATACATCACTCGTGATTTTCCTCCCTTTTCATCTTCCCCGTGTTTTCTTTCGTTTCAGTGACTGAACGGGGAATTGAAGAGTGATTTCACTAGATTATCTTCGCTCCGCCCCTTTTGTTTTGTTTTATTTTGATTCACTGCCTTGACATTAGGAAAAATTCAATGTGCGACCATAGCATTAGTAGTTTATTTTGATTTTGAGTTGCATTATATGATTGTAAAGGATGTTACATTTGGAAAAGTGGCTTAAATGATCCCATCCATGTTTTTAAACAGTGTCAATCTTCTGCCCCATCTCATTATTACTGATATACTGCTAGTACAATGTTTTGAATCTTGACACGCCATATACCGTTTTTTAAAGTCTCCAAGTTGGGCCAACTTGAGACAAAGGTCGCGAGCATTTAGATTTTAGCATTCAAGTTTTGATATTGTTGAATAATACATCCAGATTCATTGAAAAACGAATCTCAGCATGCCATGGGAAGATAAAATACTAAAACATTTTCCATAACCAAACGTAGCCATCAACTTGGGTCATCTCTATCGAGTTAAGCAAGCCATGCTATGCGACCTTGGGAAAACTAGTAATATTTTTTAGCTCTTCAATTCCTGCATGTTGAGATTTTTCCAAACGCTTTTCTAAGTGTGTGTGTGTGTGTGGGGTGGGTGGGGGGGGGGCATTGTTTTGAAGCGCAAACCAGGTCGGACAGTCGCTCGGTCATTTTTGTAAATCGGTTTAATCTGATTTTTTGATTTAGTCCCTGGCTTGGACTTGTCCACCCCAAAACCAGTGGAATTCCAGTTGAACTGAGGTGGCTTTTCTCTGGTGGAAGAGGTTCGATGTGTTGTGTCGTGGCAGCTTCCAGTGGAGTTCACGCTGAGTGGAGGCGGCTTTGGGTTGGGATGCGTTGGTTGGTAATTGTGCTTCTGGCCGACTCAGTCTTGGCTTGGCGGCGGTTGTGGTTGCTACCATGTTGTTTTTTTTTGGAAGTTCGATGGTGTCTGATTCGGACGGTGGTTGATGGTTGTATCCTTGGCTTTGTTTTTGGTGTCTGACGGTGATATTGGTTGTCTTGTTTGGCGCCGATGGTGGGTGGCTGTGCTTGATGATGTTCCTGGCTAGCGAAGGCGATGATGGCTTCTGTTTTGGTTGGCGTTGATCGATGGTGAAGCTTAATATGTGATGTTGGTTGGATGGTGTGACGTTCGTTGACTCTCGCTAGTTGAGCCATCACACGGGGTCTGTGGCGTCACACGACTCGAGGAATGCATGCATTGATCGAAGCATTGTTGCAAAAACGCCGGGAGTTGCAGTGACATAAACGGCGAAACACAGAAGAGTAAAAGGGAAAAAGAAAGAACAAAAACACAAAAAATTTACGTGGTTCGGGAATAATCCCTACGTCCACGAAGAGGCAGAATATTCACTATAATCGGGAGCACAATTACAGAGTTTTTTGGTAAGAAACCCTAGCCCGAAATGAGCTACAAATGAAGAAGACGATCTACTGTTCCACCAACTGCACAGGAAGTTCGCGTCACTATAGTGAAAGACAGTTAGCCAAGTCAAAAGTGCTACAGTGACTGCCGACTGGAAGTCCAAAAGGTTACAATAAAGTTGATTTCAAAGTCCGCACTGCTACAGTCTTTGTCAGTATCGGTTGGTCAGCTTTGTTACAGTGGTCAGAGATGTTACAGTCCCAAAAAATTTGGGCCTGGGGCTTTCGGCCCCCGGAGTAGGGGCGCGTTGCCCCCTGCAACCCCCAACGAGCTCATCGGGGAGCTTGACCCGCAAAAGTTGCGGGCCACAAGCATTCGGCCCAACCTGATCAGGCTACACCAATCCAACAATCTCTCATTTAGAGCCTGATCCACTACGCTGCTCTGCTTCGATGCCACTGACCAAGACAGCTTACTTAATCCGAGTTCTTCCTCTTCTTCACTCACCAGTGGTGTGTTTTCCATTCACAACTTCAATTTCAACCTGACGATTCATGAAATACAAGCTGTTTTCCTTTTGTGCTTCCATCGTGTCCTCGCTTATTCGGCCTCTCATTTTCCGTTCATCAGTGGAGACCAATAGAGGCACAACAATGCCTCAATTTCTGTATCACCATAGGCTTTGTCAACATGTTTGTCGGATTGTTGGTTCCACAAATCTTCTACAACGTCAAAAACCCATCTTGTATCAAACCTCTGATGAAATGGTACTTCAATTGAATGTGCTTCGTTCGGGCATGAAACACCGGGTTCTTTGTAAGATGTATATCACTCTGACTGTCATAGTGCAATACATTCTCCTCTCGCTTTCTTCCCAATTCATAAGTTCTTCAGCCAAACCATCTCTTTCCCAGCTTCTGTTACAACAATGTATTCTGTCTCTGTGGTGGATAAAGCCACCACCTTCTGCAATTGTGATATCCAACTTACCGCAGTCCCTTCACAGGTAAATACATAACCCGTGATACTCCTGCTGTCGACGTCGCCTCCAAGGTCAGCATCCACATGTCCCCGCAATGAATTTCTTTTCTCAAAGATACCTTCTCACAACTCCCACTGCATGACTGGCCTCGTTTGTTGAGTTGACTCGCAAAGTTTTTTTTCCCTTCAGTTTTTTGAATGCATTGTCTATTGGCCCGATGATGGATGAGAGGATGAGCATACCCCCACTGATGGGGGGGGGGTGAATCAGGCAGTGGTTGCCGAAAACACCAACTCCCACAAATTATGTGATTCCCATCGCTAGTTAGTGTCAGCAGTTGTGATACTGTTACCCATGTTTCAATTTCTTATTAAAGGAACAAGGAAAAGAACAAGAGGATTGTCTTGAACTTTCATTACATGATGAACGACAAGCGCCAACAAGTTGAATGATCTCCGCTTCTCGTACCTCAAGTGCCTCTGGAATTTGGACTTGGTGTGCACCTTTGTTCTCCTCAAAAACCTGCTAAATCCTCCTTGAAATGCTCCTGGAATAGGCATCTCTCTCTTTGTTTTGTCACACTTTTTTGTCCAGGCGGGACACCGTATATTTATAAGCATAACATGCATTGTGGTATGACCCTCAAATTCGAAGGATATGGAAGACTAAATCCCAAAGATCTTGGAGTATCTCATAATACCTTTGACCAACTTTGCGGCGTGACATGTAGATTGCGGCGTGACAAATTTGATTTTTCCAGAACCACTAACCCACTGATCATCTTCGGTTAGACTCATTGCGGTGTGGATCATGCACTGCGGCGTGACATGCCTTAAATAACCAGATCCATCAAATTCTCAAAAGTCTGTTTGCCCGAGTTGTTGCGGCATGGCATCTCTTACCGTGTCATGGTCTTCTTTACTTCACCATACGTTGCGGTGTGAACCATTGCATCACGATGCGAGACCTCATGACTTCCCAAACCAGTGTGACACTTAATTCTCTCGGAGTTGTCTCCATGATGTAGTTGACTTCTTCTAATTCCTCAAATGAACCCTTGCGGTGCAACCAGTCTTAGCTATGGCGTGGTCCTTGTGTCAGAATCATTCCTTTTGTTGTGTTAGATTAACTCCGCAACACAACCTCTCATGTAAGGTAAACTCATTCCTCCATCAACATCATCCCGACACAACCAAAATGTCTACAGCGTGATGTCTTCTCACGTTAGATTAAATCATTTCTATGGAAGATTAATCCAAGACACTGCCTTCTCACTTAAGATTTATTATCTTTTCGTGTGGGATTAACCTGGTTGCGACGTGATCACCAACCTTCACGTCGTGGTTTGTCATTTGCTGTAGAACTTCATTCTTTTGCATCTTCACTCAACTCCAAAGAGCTTCCAACTTATCCATGGGCATGTTGCCGAAGAACACAACATGAAATCTTCCCAAACCCATGAAGATCATTCACATTAAAAAAATCACCTCACCATCCGACTCAACATGAAATCATCCCAACTCAATCCATGAGCATGTTTCCTTCTCATTGACAAAGGCTTTATGACGATCAAATTTTATTATAAGATGAGAGGCTTCTTTTTTGTTTAAGAATGCGTATCATTTCTCTAGCAAACAAAATGTTGATGTGGATAGAACTAGGGGTGTGCATGAAAAGCATAAAAGCATAAAACCAACCCAACTCAATCCGATCCACCCACAAAACTGCAAAACCGCAAAACCGTCTCAAATAAGGTAGGCCAATTTTTTTCTTTGAGTCGGCCTGGGTTGAGTCGGATGGTGGGGTGATTTTTTTTTAGTTAGGTTGACTTAACCCACCCGTCTTAGGTATAAAAGGATTTTACATTCTCGGTTTTAACCATTTTCCATGAAATTTAATAAAGTATAACTGATTTTTAATGTGAATGATCTTCATTAGTTTATTGATTAGAGTTCAAGTTGGTATTGTTAAAAAATGGTCACTTTTGTTGTATGTTATGTGATATAATGATTGCATTTGACACTATTTATTTGTATGAATTATTATAATTTCATTCCAACATGAATCGACCCTCCCTTTAAATCGTTTTAACTTTTCATATTGAGTTGTGACAAACCATATTTTTGAGTATTGAATGTTGCTCGACTTTTTTTCACCCGACTAAGATGGGTCGAGTGAGATTGATCTTTAAACCGAACTGACCCACTCCTTTGAACGCCCCTAGATAGAACAGTTCCCAACAAAACTGGATTGTTCTTTGAAAATAATGATGCGAAGGATGTTTGCAAGTCTAGAGGTGATAATGCACATGAAGATCTTGCTAGTGAATGTGCATGAAAAGATAAGTTGGTAGTGCTCAAATTTAAATGGGTTTTCTTTTTCGGGAATAAGGAATTGAGAGCTATCAATCGTCGGAGGGGTAGAAGTACCAAAAAGAAAGTCATTCACAGCATCCACTGAGTCTAGTAATGACGGTATCCCAATAATGTTTAAAGAAGATTCGAGAGAAAACCATCCAATCTTGGGGCACTAAGAAGGTTAAAATCCTAAATGACTTTCTTAACCGCATCATGGATAGCTAAATAGGTCAGAAGATTTCAACCACGGTTCCATTAGAATTTTTGATAGCTCTTATAGGAGAAAATCTATGTTAGGTATACAACTAACAAAGGATCACCTGATTGTGCTTAGGGAGAGAAGAAAACAATCAATTTATTTATTACTATGCTTCACAACAGTAACTGAGTTTTGCAATAGAAGAAGTGAAAGGATTACAGCTGGGGAACGAGGGAGAGACCACCTCCTTGCGCTCCTTGTTGCGAGTAGAGAGATTTGGAGAGCGACTGCCTCTCCTCTGTGACTGCTTCCAGCATAGCCCTTTTCCAAGTAAAATCCAAGTATCCCCTCCCAAGACCAACCGACCACTATTTATAGTTGGTTGCACTCCCAACTGACCAACCAATACGCCCTACTCCACTCACCTTCTATCTTTCCGAGTACCCCCCCAGACCTACCAACCACTATTTATAGTCGGTTGCCTTCCTAACAGATCTATTAACCAACACGCCCTACTCCACTTCCCATATTTCCTTCATAGGACCAAAATCAATTGCAGTATTACTAACAATTTGCCCCTCTTAAACAACCATCTTGTCCCCAAGTTGAAATTTTGGAAATTGTTCCAAAATTCTTTTTGCATCCTCCCAAGTTGATTCTTCTTCTGGCAACCCCTTCCACCCGATGAGCCACATGCCATGAGGCCTTCCTGGCGCCTCTCTGGTTGCCTTCAACACCATGACCAGTACCGCTGTCCCACATTTTTGGGAGATTTGCTTGCACATGGCATTCCCTAACTTCCCGCTTTAGCTGGAAAACATGGAAAACAGGATGTAATTGGGTAGTATTTCGCAAAAACAGCTTGGGACACAACTATGTTGATTTCGAAGTCTACCCATTGGGCCTAAGCTTCATGATCACCATTCAACCAACCCCAAAACTCTCATACCGTCAATGTCGGCGGGAGAGGTTGGAGAACTCTATCATCAATTATTGGGCTGTATACAAATTTTGTTGGATCTGGGGCTAACATCTCATCTCTTTCCACAAGTGCATTCGCCACAGACTGCACTTGAGTTTCCTCTTCCGCATATCACAAAATTGTAGGTGGTTTCCTTCCATAGACCACTTCAAAAGGTGACACTTTTGTAGAAACATGGGTTGCTGTATTATAACAATATCCTACCCTAGGTATCCACCGAGCCCACGAGAGAGGTCGCACAGAAGCGAAGCACCGCAAACACGTCTTCAAACTGCTGTTGACAATTTTGGTTTGCCCGTCCGTTTGTGTGTGGTACAAAGAACTCATTTTGAGCATTGTTCCCTCCAATCGGAAAAGTTCCTGCTGACGAGTTTCGTTTAATCATCTAATGATTGTTGGCAACGAAAAACAACCCAAACACAAACCGATCTATCTTCAAGAAATCAAACGTGTAAATATTGTAGGTTCCGGGCGCAGCGGAAGCGCGTTGGTGGGTTTGCCCAACTTTAATTTTAACGTTAAACAACGTTCAATCCGAGATCCGTCACGATATAAAACGCCGAATCTTCGGAATAGAACGAAGAACGAAAAGAAAAGAAGAGTCCCAGAACCTTTGAGGAGGATCATCATATGTTGATTATAATTAATTTAATTAATGCATAAGAATTACCTCGTTGGAATTCTTTCTTCGTTGATGTGTCCGGTCACGATTCGGTGATCCGTCGTTGCGTCGTAGAATCCAAGTGTAGGATTCCTCTAGCGGTGATCCACACGTGTGTCACGTATCTCCGAACGTCGCCGAAGGGATCTCCGGGTGCTAGCGCGGAAGAACCTTCGCTTGCGATGTCCACCTTCGACCGCTTTGATCCGGTGGAGGATCTTGCTCTCGTAACTTGAGGACGTTCTTGGTGGAAAGGGAATTCTCTCTTTGGCTTGAGAGTATTTCCAAATCCGTTGTGCACAACAATGGCTCTTTAAAATGTTGGGGTTGCGAGGATATTTATAATCGGGTTTGAGGTTAATAGAGTTATGACAATAAATAAATCCGTTACGCGTTTTATTTATTTCATTAACTCTTATTGAAAACCCCCATGTCGAATTATTAATTCCTTGACATGCGCCCACGCTGATTATAATAAATATCATTTAATAAAACAATATTAAATCCTCAAAATCCCAACTGAAAAAACTACACGGCGTGTAATAATTAATACACGGCGTGTACTTGTTTTCTATAAAACTACACAGCGTGTACTTTTATTTTCCATTTTTCTCCACCACATTTATTAGACCTTGAGTAATGACTATTTATTTCTTAAATAAATGTAACTGCATTACTCGCTAATAAATATATTATTTCGTCCACAATATATTCTCTCGAATAACTAGTGTCAAAATAAATGCGATCAGACATCCTTAAATAATTATTAAACCACAGTCGGGAATAATATTTATTTAACTTGTTAAATTAATATTTAACTGAGATACATGGACACACTTAGTGTGTGACCCTCTAGGCCTCTTTCTCGGTGACATTAGGCTGAGCCTGCCTAAAGTCCAAGGTTAGCGTCTAGCAACACGCCAAGGCACCAATAGAGAAAGAAGTTAACGCCGCAATGACGCGTCACTTCCTACGAGCTTACCGTGTAATATAATCCCTTTGTCTCGATATCTCCAATCAAGCGGGTTGCATGCTAGTGCCATCAACCCATGTGCTTGATTATTCTTTCTTTGACTTCCCGGAATTGAACTTGCCCATACCTTACCATGACCATGGATTTATTGGCTATATCAATTCCATCAAAAGGCCCGAGATATCTACTTCCGTTATGGAACGAAAGGGACAAATCCTTTCTCGCATTATCTATTAATGCGGTATTACTCGTGACGCACCCAACGTATCCTACCTCACTGCGAACAGTGTGTCGTCACAGTTTTCGTCAATACATCTAAGTGCGCGAGTTGTAATACCCATTAATAATAATCTTAAATTCTAAGGACCAATACACACGTCCGCAGATAGGAACATCCAATGACACTATGAAATGTGGATTTCCTACTGGTGGGTCTCGTTCTCATAATATCCTCCTGGATATTACCAAGGGCGCACACCATGAGAAGGTGCCTCAAAGTTTTATGAGTCCTCACCCCTAATGACCTGTATTATTTGTGTCCCTCAAATAATATCATCCGGCCATAGAACATACATTCAAGAACAGTGTTATGGCACTTTCGGGTTCTCATCATAGCAGGGATCCGCTACGACCCTTTAATGCAACAGCTGTCCTTAGGACATTATCACATGACATGTCATGCAGAAGAACAATCAAGATGTGATAAAGTTTTTATTTAATGAATAAAGTACAAAGTAGTTGGTTCTAGACCACCAACTCCAACAAATATATTGTAGAATGATAAAATAGGATAGACCGAACCCCCAAGGTGTACTCTCTAAAGGAGCCCTTGGGGTTCTTTTATAATGAATAATTAAAACCACACCGGACCTCAAGTCCGATGTGGGATGCAAACTCCAACACTCCCCCTCAAGCTAGGTGTACCTAGCTTGGATACATAAAGAAAGCAAAAGACGCTGCAAACACTCCCCCTCAAGCTGGACATGCCCAGCTTGACGAAAAAACAAGACAAAGTAGAATAAAAGAAATAACTGCAAGGCTGCTGCTGCCCCTCATGATCGAAGCTCCCCCTCACGATGATGGATGAATGATGTTGCGGACGCAGCAGATGAACCACTCAGACCGGGCCGATTGACGGAGCGCCAGGAAATGTCGCACTAGTGGGGCCGGTCGATGAGACGCCGAGAAATCCACACTAGCACTGGGAAAGCCGCACTTGCGGGGCCGACGGCGGGAGGTGGGGATTCCGCAGAATTGTTGCGGGATCTGGCGGCGTCAAAGGGCCCGAATCCAAGGTGGTCGAGCAGCTGCGCCACAGTAGAGGAACTGCGAAGGCGTGTCGGCGAACAGGGAGGCGGCTGCCAGGAAGATGCCGACGACGGGAGGCGGGGGCTGTCGCAGGAGGAGGCCGGAGATCCGGATCTGATGGAGGGCGGTTGGTCCGGCCGTCGGCATAAGGAGGTCGACATGGAGGTGGGGCTTCCGCAAGAGGCCGATATGGAAATGCCGGATGATGAGATTCGCCGGAGTGGAGCAGATGAATCCGGCCGGAGGGAGGGCTGCCTTGCAGGAGGAGGCCGACAAGGAGGGAGCAGTGGACAGAGAACCTGGTCCGTCAGGAGTCTCACACAGGAGGAGCAGCGGTCCGGTACGGCGCCGCGTCGAAGGCAGAGGGCCAGCCGGGTGATTGGGAAGCCGACAGGAAGTTATCGCAGGTCGCCTGATTTGGGGAACCCGGTAGAAGACCTGGCGAGCAGCGCTGGCGCACATAAGAGAAAAAGGAAAAAAAAAATTGGGAAAGGGCAGCGCCGCTGTAGAACTGGCGCGGTCGAAGGAGAAAGGGGTGCAGGGCCAGGCGTGAAGGAGGCGGGCCGGTCCCGTGACGGGAGAGGGAGGCCGTCGCTGCAAATTCGTCGCGCAGGAACGGACGAGGCCGGCAGGGAGTGGCGCGAAGAGGCGGGCCGGCGGGCGAGCACCTGGACGACGACGCTGGGAAAAAGCAGGAGGGAGTCGATCCGTCGGGAGCCACGCAAGGAGGCGGGACGGGAGTCACGTGGGTTGACGGGGCTGGTGCGAAGAGGCGGGCCGTCGGGCGAAGCCGCCAGGACGAGGGTGTCGGGAGTCGCGCGCAGAGAGGGGCCAGGATCGGGACGCCGGAGGGGCCGCGGGCAGAAGTGTCGCATGAGGGAGATGTCGGTAAAAAGGGGGGAGATCCGTCGGGAGCCGACTGGCGTCGGGAATCCGCCGGGAAGAGCATCGACGGGAGGGATCCGCAGCGGCTGGGAGATGCGCCGGGAATCCGCCGGGAAGAGCATCGGCTGGGAGAGAGAGCCGGCAGGGGGGCGATCCGCCGGACAGAGGCTGGCTGCTGGGAGAGATCCGCCGCCTGAGAAACGAGCCCGGAGGGGGACGACGACATAAAGTAAACCTAGCCCTATATGAGCCCCCCCACGGGGATAAAAAATAAGAAACCCTAGATAGGGGGGAAATAAAATGGGAGGAGGAGAGTTCAAGATTAATTTCCCTCTGATACCATGTAGAATGATAAAATAGGATAGACCGAACCCCCAAGGTGTACTCTCTAAAGGAGCCCTTGGGGTTCTTTTATAATGAATAATTAAAACCACACCGGACCTCAAGTCCGATGTGGGATACAAACTCCAACATATATCATAAAACAAAGTACTTGGAATTTGTGTACAACAATAACAAAGAGAGTGTTTGATAAAGATCATTGAAGCAACAAACAAATGCTTCCTGCTTTCGGGAGAACACATCAACCGAAGGATCCTTGATCGTATCAAGAGGATACCCAAATTTTCAAAGGGTTTCCTTGTGAGAGATAAATGAGGCTTCAGGAAGAAAAGAGTTTTATCAGCTTTGCATGGAACTGATGATCACATCACCATCCAAACACTATCGACACACCTACATGAAGAGAACTCATTCTCTTTTATTGGCGAAGCTCGAGGCTCATCTTCTTTACTCATCAATGGCGTGCTTTCTATTCACAACTTCAATTTCAAGCCGATGATTCATGAAATACCAGCTGTTTTTTTTTGCGCTCTCATGGTGTCCTTCCATATTTTGTCTCTCATCCTCTATTCATCAGTGGAGACCAACGAGGCGCAATGGTGCCTCAACTTCTGTATTATTATCGGCTTCGTCAACATGTCTGTCGGATTGTTTGTTCCACAAATCTTCTACAATGTCTACAACCCATCCTGTATCAAGTCTCTGATAAAATGATACTTTAACTTAATGTGCTTCGTTCGAGTATGAAACACTGGGTTCTTTGCAAGATGTATAACACTCTGACTGTCACAGTGCAATACATTTTCCTCTCGCTTTCTACTCAGCTCATCCAAAAAGTTCTTCAACCAAATCATCTTATTTCCAGTTTCTGTTACAACAATGTATTCTGCCTCTGTGGTGGATAAAGCTATTACCTTCTGTAATTGTGATATCCAGCTTACTGCAGTTCCTCCACAGGTAAATACATAACCCCGAGTACTCCTCTTACCGTCGACGTCACCTCTAAGGTCAGCAATCCATATACCCCTGCAATGAATTTCTTTTCCCAAAGCACAGAGATACCTCATTGTTGTCCTTTAAATACCTCAGTATCCACTTTACACCTTCCCAATGTTGCCTTCTAGGGTTAACCATGTACCTACTCACAACTCCCACCGCATGAGCAATGTCGGGTTGAGTACAGATCATGACACACATCAGGCTTCCAACAACTGATGTATATGGAACCTTTGCCATGTACTCGACCTCTTTTGCTGTTTTCGGTGACTACTTATTTGATAGTTTGAAATGGTATGTCAGAGGAATAGAGACTGACTTTGTTTTTAACATACCGAATCTTCTCAGAACCTTTTCAATGTAGTCAGTTTGTGATAACATCAAGGTTCCAGCTGCGCAGTCTCGCTTGATCTTTATCCCTAAAATTTTGCTAGTTTCTCCAAGATTCTTCATTTTGAACTCCTTAGCCAACTGCCCTTTTAGCTCATCGATTCTCCGTATACATGATCTTGCAATAAACATGTCATCCATGTATAAAAGCAGTATAATATATTCATCACCAAAATACTTGATGTAGCAACATTGATCTATGCCACATCGTTTGTAAGCATTTTTAGTCACATATGTATCAAACTTTTTGTTTCACTACCTGGGTGCCTGCTTCAACCCATACAAGCTCTTACGGAGTTTGTACATCAGGTCTTCCTTCCCAGACTCAACATACCTCTCTGGCTGCTGCATATAGATGTCCTTTAGATCGTTATGAAGGAAAGCCGTCTTCACATTATGCTTCTCAAGATACAGGTCTTCTGATGCCACAATGTTGAGAACTATCCGGATGGTGGTAATCTTCACTACAGGTGAGAAAATTTTAGTGAAATCCACTTTCTCCTGTTGAAAGCCTTTCACCACCAGCCTTGCCTTGAACCTTCTCTTGTCATCATGTTCTTCCTTGATTCGGTACATCCATTTGTTCTGCAATGCTTTCTTCCCTTGTGATAGATGTGTCAACTCCCAAGTATTGTTGTCATGTAGTGAATAAATCTCTTTCTTCATGGCCAACTCCTACTTGATCTCCTTAACTCCACTTCAGGAGTAGGCTCCACCGGTTCCGATGTCTCATGCTCAGGTACACCTTCAAGCTCCATTTGTTCTTTGTACTCTGTTTCTTTGTTCCCATTTTTATCTTCAGCTGCATGACGATCCTTGTACGGGACACCTTCATTAAATATCATGTTTTGGCTCCTGATAACTATCTTGTTGAGATCATCCCAAAAACGATAACCAAACCCATCATCACTATAGCTAATGAAAAAATATGGTTTGGACTTAGCATCAAACTTGTTCCTTGCATTAATATCAATATGTACATATGCCAAACTGCCAAAGACTCGTAAATGCGAGAGTTATCTCCTTACCAGACCAGAGCTCTTCGGGTAGACATTCTCTCATTGGTACAGATGAACTTCTGTTAATGAGATATGCTGCCATGTTCACTGCATCAGTCCAGAAGGTCTTGGGTAACTTCGAGTGCAGCCTCATTCTCCTAACATGTTCATTCAGTGTCCTATTCATCCTTTCAGCTACACCATTCTGCTGTGGTGTTCTTGAAATAGTTTTTTCCCACTGAATTCCATTATTTGAACAAAATTTTCTTAACTCATTGTTGCTGTACTCTCCGCCGTTGTTGGATCTCAAACATTTCAGCTTTGTTCCTGACTCATTCTCCACCATGATTTTCTACTCCTTAAACATTTTAAATACATCGGATTTTCTTTTCATAAAGTAAACTCATACCTTATTGAATCATCGATAAATGTCATATAATACTGTGACCCTCTAAGAGAATGTACTGGTGCGGGACTCCAAACATATGTGTGCACTAGGTCCAGCTTCTCAGCCTTCGGTGTTCTTCCTCCTTTTGAAAAAGATACTTTCTTATGCTTTACAAGGATACAATCCTTACATAATCCCGCTTCTACCGACTTCAGCTCCGATAGCAATCCTTTTGTGGCCAAAACCTTCATCCCCTTTTCACTCATGTGGCCTAGCCTGTAGTGTCACAATTGTGAATCTCCGACAGAATTTATTGATGGAGGCATGTCCATGCTTGTTTATGTTATGTTGTACAAGGTACCATTCTTTGCTCCCCAAGCTATGATCATAGTTCCCTTGGTAATCTTTCAGGCACCACCAGTAAATGTGGTACTGAAGCTTGCATCATCAAATTGCCCAACAAAAATAAGATTTCTTCTTAAACCAGGGATATGCCTCACATTTTTCAGAACCAAGAGACTTCCACTGTTGGTCTTGATCCGTGCATCACTCTTCCCCGCAACTTGTAAGGGTTCATAATCAACAAGATGTATCTTGCCAAAAAAACATTTCTTCTTGTTGGCCTTCAGCTGGTTTGTTTGCAACATTTTGAACACTGTCTCCAAATGCCTAAGATGCTTTGTCCAAACCTGGCTGTAAACTATAATATCATCAAAGAAAGCCAACACAAACTTCCTCAATATGCCCCCAAACAATCCGTTCATAGTTGATTGGAACGTTGCCAGAGCATTCATGAGCCCGAAAGGCATCACAAGGTATTCATAATGTTCATTGTTTTGAATGCTGTTTTACAAATGTCTTTAGCCCTCATCCTAACTTTATGAAATCCAGACTTAAAATTCCAGTTTGGTAAAATACTTTGCCCCGTGTAACTCATCCAACAATTCCTCTATAATCGGAATTAGAAACCCATATGGTATTGTCAGCTTATTTAACACTCGGTAGTCTACACACATCCTCCAACCCCTGTCTTTTTTCTTGACTAAAATAACTGGGTTTGCATAAGGGCTGTTATTATTCCATTTTCCAGCATCTTTGCCTCCTGATTCTCTACCTCATCTTTTAGGTGATGAGCCAATAGGGTCTAATATTCACCGGGACTGCCCCGTCTACCAAGGTTATGGTGTGGTTTGTTAGCCTGCTTGGGGGTACCCCTTTCGGTTCATCAAAGAGGTTCTGATACTTTGACATTAACCCTCCTAACTGCCACTGACACTGCTGTTCTTCCTGGCCACTTCCTCTTTCAGGAAACATAAGCTCAGTTTTCTATACACATCCCTCCAAAATTTTTTCTGACTTTGTAGCAACTGCTGCAAATTTTCTAGTTCCCCAGCAGTTCCATACCCCCCCCCCCAAAGACCTACCAACCACTATTTATAGTCGGTTGCCTTCCTAGCAGATCTACTAACCAACACGCCCTACTCCACTTACTTCCCATCTTTCCTTCGTAGGACCAAAATCAATTGCAGTATTACTAATAATTTGCCCCTCTTAAACAACCATCTTGTCCCCAAGTTGAAATTCTGGAAATTGTTCCAAAATTCTTTTTGCATCCTCCCAAGTTGACTCTTCTTCCGGCAACCCCTTCCACCCGATGAGCTACATGCCATGAGGCCTTCCTGGCGCCTCTCTGGTTGCCAACAACTCAACTGGTTCAACACCATGACCAGTACCGCTGTCCCACATTTTTGGGAGATTTGCTTGCACAGGGCAGTCCCCAACTTCCCGCTTTAGCTGGGAAACATGGAAAACATGATGTAATTGGGTAGTATTTGGCAAAGACAGCTTGGGACACAACTATGTTGATTTCGAAGTCTACCCATTGGGCCTAAGCTTCACGATCACCATTCGACCAACCTCAAAACTCTCATCCCGCCAATGTCGGCTGGAGAGGTTGGAGAACTCTGTTATCAATTGTTGGGCTGTATACAAATTCTGTCGGAGCTGGGGCTAACACCTCATCTCTTTCCACAAGTGCATTCGCCACAGACTGCACCCGAGTTTCCTCTTCCGCATATCGCAAAATTGTTGGTGGTTTCCTTCCGTAGACCACTTCAAAAGGTGACACTTTTGTAGAAACATGGGTTGTTGTATTATAACAATATCCTACCCTAGATATCCACCGAGCCCACGAGAGAGGTTGCTCAGAAGCGAAGCACCTCAAACACGTCTTCAAACTGCTGTTGACAATTTCGGTTTGCCCGTCCGTTTGTGTGTGGTACAAAGAACTCATTTTGAGTATTGTTCTCTCCAATCGGAAAAGTTCCTGCTGATGAGTTTCGTTTAATCATCTAATGATTGTTGGCAACGAAAAACAACCCAAACACAAATCGATATGTATTCAAGAAATCAAATGTGTAAATATATCATAAAACAAAGTACTTGGAATTTGTGTACAACAATAACATCCATTTTCTCTTCACAAAGAGAGTGTTTGATAAAGATCATTGAAGCAACAAACAAATGCTTCCTGCTTCCAAGAGAACACACTGGCCGAAGGATTTTTGATCGTATCAAGAGGATACCCGAACTGTTGAAGGGGTGCTACCGCCTCCTCATGAGAGATAAATGAGGCTTCAGGAAGAAGAGAGTTTTATCAGCTTTGCATGGAACTGATGATCACATCACCATCCAAACACTATCGACACACCTACATGAAGAGAACTCATTCTCTTTTATTGGTGAAACCCGAGGCTCCTCTTCTTCACTCACCAGTGGCGTGCTTTCTATTCACAACTTCAATTTCAAGCCGATGATTCATGAAATACCAGTTTTCTTTTTGTGCTCTCATGGTGTCTTTCCATATTCTGTCTCTCATCCTCCATTCATCAGTGGAGACCAACGAGGCACAACGGTGTCTCAACTTCTGTATTACTATCAGCTTCGTCAACATGTCTGTCGGATTGTTTGTTCCACAAATCTTCTACAATGTCAACAACCTATCATGTATCAAGCCTCTGATAAAATGATACTTCAACTGAATGTGCTTCGTCCGGATATGTAACACTGGGTTCTTTGCAAGATGTATAACACTCTGACTGTCACAGTGCAATACATTTTCCTTTCGCTTTCTACTCAGCTCATCCAAAAAGTTCTTCAACCAAACCGTTTTATTTCCAGTTTCTGTTACAACAATGTATTCTACCTTTGTGGTGGATAAAGCCACCACCTTCTGCAATTGTGATATCCAGCTTATTGCAGTTCCTCCACAGGTAAATACATAACCCGTGGTACTCCTCTTACCGTTGACGTCACCTCCAAGTTCAGCATCCATATACCCCTGCAATGAATTTCTTTTCCCAAAGCAGAGAGATACCTCCTTGTTGCCCTTTAAATACCTCAGTATCCACTTTACAGCTTTCCAATGTTGCCTTCCAGGGTTAACCATGTACCTGCTCACAACTCCCACCGCATGAGCAATGTCGGGTTGAGTCCAGACCATGACATACATCAGGCTTCCAACAACTGATGCATATGGAACCTTTACCATGTATTCAACCTCTTCTGCCGTTTTCGGTGATTGCTCATTTGATAGTTTATGTATACATGATCTTGCAATAAACATGTCATCCACGTATAGAAGTAGTATAATATATTCATCACCAAAATACTTGATGTAGCAACATTGATCTATGCCACATCGCTTGTATGCATTTTTAGTCAAGGATGTATCAAACTTTTTGTTCCATTACCTGGGTGCCTGCTTCAACCCATACAAGCTCTTATGGAGTTTGTACACCAGGTCTTCCTTCCCAGACTCAACATACCGGCTGCTGCATATAGATGTCCTCCAGATCGTTATGAAGGAAAGCTGTCTTTATATCATGCTTCTCAAGATACAGGTCTTCTGATGCCATAATGTTGAGAACTATTCGGATGGTGGTAATCTTCACTACAGGTGAGAAAATTTCAGTGAAATCCACTCTCCTGTTGAAAGCCTTTCACCACCAGCTTTGCCTTGAACCTTCTCTTGTCATCATGTTTTTCCTTGACTCGGTACACCCATTTGTTCTGCGATGCTTTCTTCCCTTGTGTCAGATGTGTCAACTCCCAAGTATCGTTGTCATGTAGTGAAGAAATCTTCTCCATGGCCAACTCCCACTTGATCTCCTCAACTCCACTTGAGGAGTATGCTCCACTGGTTTCGATGTCTCATGCCCAGGTACACCTTCAAGCTCCATTTGCTCTTTGTACTCTGATTCTTTGTTCCCATTTTCATCTTCAGCTGCATGGCGATCCTTGTACGTGACACCTTCATTAAATATCACATTTTGGCTCCTGATGACCATCTTGTTGAGATCATCCCAAAAACGACAACCAAACTCATCAACACTATAGCCAATGAAAAAACATGGTTTGGACTTAGCATCAAGCTTGTCCCTTGCATTAATATCAATATGTACTTATGCCAAACTGCCAAAGACTCGTAAATGCGAGAGTTATTTCCTTACCAGACCAGAGCTCTTCGGGTAGACATTCTCTCATTGGTACAGATGAATTCCTGTTAATGAGATATGTTGCTATGTTCACTGCATCAGTCCAGAAGGTCTTGGGTAACCCCGAGTGCAGCCTCATGCTCCTGACACGTTCATTCAGTATCCTATTCATCTTTTCAGCTATACCATTCTGCTGTGGTGTTTCTAAAATAGATTTTTCCTATCGAATTCCATTATTTGAACATAATTCCCTTGACTCATTGATGCCGTACTCTCCAACGTTGTCGGATCTCAAACTTTTCAGCTTTGTTCCCGACTCATTCTCCACCACGATTTTCTACTCAAACATTTTAAATACATCAGATTTTCTTTTCAGAAAGTAAACTCATACATTCCTTATTGAATTGTCGATAAATGTCATATAATATTGTGACCCTCCAAGAGAATGTATTGGTGCGACCCCCCAAACATCTGTGTGCACTAGGTCCAGCTTCTTAGCCTTTGGTGTTCTTCCTCCTTTTGAAAAAGATACTTTCTTATGCTTTACAATGATACAATCCTTACATAAGCTTACTTTTACCGACTTTAGCTCCGGTAGTATTCCTTTTGTGGCCAACACCTTCATCCCCTTCTCACTCATGTGGCCTAGCCTGTAGTGTCACAATTGTGAATCTCCGACAAAATTTATTGATGCAAGCATGTCCATGCTTGTTTGTGTCATGTTGTACAAGGTACCATTTTTTGCTCTCTGAGCTATGACCATAGTTTCCTTGGTAATCTTTCAGGCACCAACGGTAAACGTGATACTGAAGCCTGCATCATCAAACTGCCCAACAGAAATAAGATTTTTTCTTAAACCAGGGATATGCCTCACATTTTTTAGAACTAGGAGACTCTCACTGTTGGTCTTGATCCGTGCATCACTCTTCCCCGCGACGTGTAAGGGTTCATAATCAACATAATCAACAAGATGTATCTTGCCAAAAAAACATTTCTTGTTGTTGGCCTTCAGCTGGTCTGTTTGCAACATTCTGAACACTGTCTCCAAATGCCTAAGATGCTTTGTCCAAACCTGGCTGTAAACTATAATATCATCAAAGAAAGCCAACACAAACTTCCTCAATATGCCCCCAAACAATCCGTTCATAGTTGATTGGAACGTTGCCAGAGCATTCATGAGCCAGGAAGGCATCACAAGGTATTCATAATGTCCATTGTTTTGAATGCTGTTTTACAAATGTCTTTAGCCCTCATCCTAACTTGATGAAATCCAGACTTAAAAGTCCAGTTTGGTAAAGTAATTTGCCCTGTGTAACTCATCCAACAATTCCTCTATAACCGAAATTAGAAACCCATATGGTATTGTTAGCTTAATTAACACTCGGTAGTCTACACACATCCTCCAACCCCTGTCTTTTTTCTTGACTAAAATAACTGGGTTTGCATATGGGCTGTTATTATTCCTTTTTCTAGCATCTTTGCCACCTGATTCTCTACCTCATCTTTTAGGTGACGAGCCAATAGGGTCTAATATTCACCGGGACTGCCCCGTCCACCAAGGTTATGGCGTGGTTTGTTAGCCTGCTTGGGGGTACCCCTTTCGGTTCATCAAAGAGGGTCTGATACTTTGGCATTAACCCACCTAACTGCCGCTGACACTGCTGTTCTTCCTGGCCGCTTCCCCTTTCAGGAAACATAAGCTCAGTTTTCTATACACTCCCCTCCAATTTTTTTTCTGGCTTTGTAGCAACTGTCGCAAATCTTCTAGTTCCCCAGCAGTTCCATACCCCCCCCGGGTATCAAAAACATATGTTCCAATCTTGATAGTGAAATTGTCCAAACAAATCTCTACCAGCTTGCAAACCCCCTGCTACATTGTTCTGTCTATCTCCCAACTTAATTCCAAAAGAATTAGTCAGACTGGCTTCCACATTTTCCATTTTTGTGAGAGTTTTAGACATGAAGTTATGACTTGCACCACTATCAACAGGGACTATATGCAAAGGACTGTAGGGCTGACTGTCACGACCCGCCTTCACCAAAAGGAGGGAAGGGTCAGCAGATTGCCAGACCCTTTCTTCTTTAAGTTGAAGGAGAGATAATGACCCCCGAAATCCGCTTTCAATAGGTCCCGGAGTGGCGACTAGCACCAAGGGTATAGAATCACACGCTAAATGGAAGACATTACCCTTTTTCTTTGAATAGGATCGGGAGATAAAATGGTAAATCCCAACACCACCAAAAGCGGAAAGTAAAAGTAAAGCCAAGAACCATTCCCAATGCATGTTACAATAGTAAATACCACAAAGTACAAGTGACTACAAGGGTAAAGTACGAAGAAAGAAAAACATCAACTGCAACTGCCCCAAAGGTCCGAGCTAGTATGGTCCCGCGCGATCCCCGAAGTCCTCCTGGAAACCTGAAAGCAGTTTTATATACGTAGGGTGAGCATACAAGTATACTCAGTAGGGAAAACCAAAGACTCTTGTGCACAAGTGGGGGAACGTACTAAAGTCCCGTGAGAAAAAGAGTAAACCAAACACCTAACAAGGTAAACTATCCACCCAAGCCTTCCTAAGGCACACTCCCCAAATAACGCAAGTCAAGTAATATATATAATAAGAGTACATCGATGTTTGGGTACCCCGCGCCACTTTCCCACTGGTTATTGAAGACATCCTACGCATCGAACCAATCCCGCCATTCTCACCGCAGTCCCATTGCCTCACCCCGCCTGCGCACACCTGGGCCACATCCTCACGCAGTCCCACTGCCAAACCTCGCTCGCAAACACCTGGGCCACAACTGTCACACGTAACCACGCCTGCAAACACCTAGGTCAGAACAACCACCGCCACGCCCGAAGACACCTGGGCTAGAAGATCTACTGCCACGCCCGATAACACCTGGGCCTCATCCCGAAGATACTTGGGAAACCACCTGCTCGCACACACCTGGGCCATAACCACCACACTACCCCGCCCGAAGGTTCTTGGGCTAATAATGGACCTCAGGCCATCACAGCCTGCCCGAAGATACTTGGGCTATCCGGGAAAGGGAGCAGAAAAGAAGCTAATAACCAGCCACTAATAATAGTGTTGGGAAAAACACCCTCTCCCATGAAATGGGGGTGTTCGGCACTAAGTGCTCAATTTGGGTGGGCCGCGAATAAGAAACACAAAACTACAAGTATATGTATAGGTAACAAGCACTCACCCAAAGTTTAGGTTTTTCTTCAGCCCGCTTAAAGAACACAAACAGTACTACGTCCAAGTCACAACTCACACCAAACCAAGACCCATTTGTCCCATCCTGGTTTACATGTTCAGTAATAAAGATTAAATGAGTTTTCTGCAACTACTGGGCAACTAACACATAAGCACAATCCAAGGGGAAAAGATCCAGCCAAACGTCACTTTAAGCATTCCCACCCGGTTCTCTTGTAAAGCCACAACAACCAAAGAAAACCCTAAGTTACAGCCCCATGTCCAATATCCAGGAGCCAAAAGGTTTCTCAACAACAGAGGATCCCATCCCAATTCGTGATATAATCAAGGTAACCACCCGACCTTAAAGTCGCAACCACTGGAAGCATAACACAGGGGATCCCATCCCCAATTTCACAACCACCGAGAGTATAATAACAGGGGATCCCATCCCCTCCCACATCACCCAACAATCGGCCCGTGAAAGAAGAACAATCAAACCACTACCACCAAGCAAAGCAGGCCCATGCGGGTTTTTTTAGATTTAAAAGATTTAACACACTCCATGATTTTCAAATTCGCTATACTTTAACCGGGGTTATCACAGAAAGGATTGATCCTGGTGCTTCCAATTTATTTAGCTGAATATACGTAATTAACTAAATTCCTTTACACAGTAAGGGTTATCCACCGCAAAACAATCCATTTAAACGTCACCAGAAGCAAGGGTTCGTTAGTGCACAGAGAAAGGCCACCCACGACCATGATTTTCAGAAGGCGTAGCCCGCACAATTCAGGAATCATAAATCATGGAAGATCATAAATTAAAGCATCATCGATCACACCCCTCCCCCCTTCATTCTTTAGAATCGGTTTATTATCTTCATTAAGGTTCGGTCCATCCAATTCTACAGAATCAAAAGCACGTCCACCCCGCAAGATGCACAGACTGGAGAGTCGAAGGTAAAACCCTACTTGTTGATCAACGATCGACGCTAAGGCCGGGCGCGGAACTTCACGGATAGCGATGCGGCTCGTCTGAACGAAAAGCGGTTCGTCTGAATGGAGGGTACTGCTAGCACAGGGTGATCGAGAAAAGAAGAAACCCACGGCGAACCCTTTGGTTTATAAGTGTGGGGGACGGTTGAGATAACAACGTGCAACCGCGTAAGGAGCGGGGGTCGTGGGTTGACCACGCGGCCCCACACGTTATTAAAGGGTCGGGCGGTTTAAACCGACGCACACACCAGGTTAATTCATTAAATATTTAATTAAAACATTTATGGGCGTTACCGGGCTTTAAAACAAGCTTAAAGGGGTCAAAATAGGGTTTAAAACCCAACTCGCGCAAAAGGAGCGCTACTGGAAAGACCCCGTGGGGGTAGGCGAGAGCCACCGGTAGACCGAGCTACCGGTAGACAGAGCTACCGGTAGGCTGCGACTACCGGTAGACCGAGCTACCGGTAGGCCTGCTACCGGTAGGCTAAGGCTACCGGTAGGCCTACCGTTAGGCCAAACTTCACCGAGATTCCCAGACCAGAAAACCCAATTTGAGATTTTCACAAAGTAATGGACCCCAAAAACCCGAGCCATTACATCAGATACCTCTTAAACGATTCTCGTCCTCGAGAATCAAAACAACCCAGAAGGAAAGAGAGGGTCCGAACAACCACCTCGAAAGACACCTCTTAGGAGTGAACCCCATTGTTAACTAAGAACGACTTTCTGTCAAGAACCAATCAACATATCATGTCAAACTGCCCAGCCATGTGGGTTGGGGAGTCTCCTTCCCCATGTCAAGATACTATCTACTTTGGGCGGCACTGACTCGCCCGCACGGGTTTAATCGCATTCACCTTAATGCGTCTTGATTAGGGGTCGGGTCCTCCCCTCTCCGTAGCCAGGACTTTTCACACACATTTAGAGGAAAGAAAACCGCATACTTCATAGCCAGCAAGATAAAACGTTCTACCACAACAGGTATAACAGAACATCACAAGACTCAAAACAACTCTGGGTACTGGGCACGCATCTGTGCTTCCCTCTCCCACGTACTCTCCTCAAGCCCACCATGTCTCCATAACACACGAACCAAGGGAATGGTTCGCCCACGAAACACCTTCTCCTTGTGATCCTCGATCATCACTGGTCTCTCCACAAAAGTCACGTCGTCCTCGATGTCCAGCTCTCCCCAGCCGAGGACGTGTGAATCGTCGTGCACATACCGACGGAGCTGGGACACATGGAAGACATCATGTATCCTCAGTAGCGGCGGTGGTAATGCTAGCTGATAAACCACTTCGCCGACCCGCCACAACACTTCGAAGGGTTCGATGAACCTGGGAGAAAGCTTACTCCCTTTGCCGAACCTCTGTTGTCCACGCCGAGGGGAGACCTTCAAGAACACGTGGTTTCCAACCTCAAACTCCAAGGGCCTCCTCCTGGTATCAGCATACGACTTCTGTCGGTCCTGGGCCGCCTTCATCCTTTCCCGTATGAGCTGAACCTTCTCTGTCGTGCTCTGCACCACCTCCGGGTCAAGGATGCCTGCCTCTCCTACTTCGGTCCAACACACAGGTGAGCGGCATGGTCTCCCGTACAAGGCTTCAAACGGGGCCATACCAATGGTAGAGTGATAGCTATTATTGTAGGCAAATTCTACTAGAGGCAAATATCGCACCTATGATCCTCCTGAGTCCAGAACACATGCCCGCAACATATCCTCCAAGGCCTGGATGGTGCGCTCTGTCTCTCCATCTGTCTGGGGATGGAAAACAGTGCTAAGACGTAGCTGGGTGCCAAAAGCATGCTGCAATCCTCTCCAGACTCGTGAGGTAAACCGTGCATCTATCCGAGACTATGGACCTCGGAACTCCATGCAACCGCACCACCTCATCCACATACCTTCGTACCAAAGCATCCACTGCACTCGACTCCTTGATCGCCAGAAAGTGAGCCGATTTTGTCAACCGGTCCACTACCACCCAGATGGCGTCGTATCCCCCTTGGACCTTGGGTAGTCCCGTGACAAAATCCATCGAGATGTCCTCCCATTTCCACTCGGGGACATCCAGAGACTGCAACAGACCACCTAGAACACGGTGTTCAGCCTTCACCTGCTGACACACTAGGCACTTGGCCACAAACTCCGCCACTGCTCGCTTTATTCCGGGCCACCAAAACTGTCTCTTCAGGCCCCGGTACATTTTGGAAACTCCTGGGTGTACCGCTAGGGGTGAGTTGTGGAACTCACTGAGAACCTGGCCGCACATTGCCTCTGGAACAAACATCTTCCCCCGGAAGAGCATCCGGTTCTGACCATCCTCCGTCCATCCTTCCAGAGCATTTCTTTGGCCAACTCGGTCACGCATTACTTCGCACTCTGGGTCTCCCCACTGAGATTCCTCCACTTGCTGGAACAGAGACGACTGTACTGCCATCTGATACAGACAACCTCTACCACCATCCATACCCGCATCCAGGTGTAAGACAGCCAACTCCTCCATCGCCTTCCAGGCGTCTGTCGACTTTCGGACCGCATCCTTCTGCGTCCTCCTGCTCAAGGCATCGACCACTACATTGCCCTTGCCCTCAGTATAAGAGATCTCGAAGTCGTAATCCTGGAGGAACTCAACCCATCTCCGCTGCCGCAAGTTTAGGTCCCGCTGGGAGAAGATATACCTCAAACTTTTGTGATCTGTGAAGACCACGAAGCGTTCTCCGATGAGGTAATGCCGCCATAACTGTAGCGCAAAAACGACCGCTCCAAGCTCCAAGTCGTGGGTGGCATAGTTACGTTCGTGAGGACGCAACTGCCTAGACCCATAAGAGATCACCCATTGTCGCTGCATCAACACACATCCCAGGCCTTGTCCTGAAGCATCACAGAACACCTCATACGCCGCCCCTTCTTCTGGTAACCTCAGCACTGGGGCACTACCCAACTTTTCCTTCAGATAGCTGAAGGCTGCCTCGCACTGCTCACTCCACACGAAAACCTGGTCTTTCTTGGTCAAGGCTATCAAAGGTGCCGCAACTCGAGAGAAGTTGGGTACGTACCTCCGGTAGTAACCTGCCAGCCCGAGGAAACTACGAACCTCTGCCACGTTCTTGGGTGCTACCCAAGAAACAACCGCCTCAACCTTTGATGGGTCCACCGCTACCCCCCTCTCAGACACCACGTGCCGGAGGAAGTGCACTTCTCGCGTTCAGAACTTGCATTTCGATAACTTCCCATAGAGCTGGTGCTGTCGGAGGACTTCCAAAACCGTCCTCAGGTGTTCCGCGTGGTCCTCCTCTGATCTCGAATAGATCAGGATGTCGTCGATGAACACGACTACGAACCGATCCAGGTACTCCCGGAAGATGGAGTTCATAAGCCCCATGAACACAGTCGGGGCGTTCGTAACACCGAAAGACATGACTACGAACTCGAAGTGTCCATATCTGCACCTGAAGGCCGTTTTCGGGATGTCACTCTCCTTTACCCTCAACTGGTGATACCCAGACCGCAGGTCGATCTTCGAGAACCACCCTGCTCCTTTCAACTGGTCGAAAAGATCGTCTATCCTCGGAAGAGGATAGCGATTCTTGATCGTCACCTGATTCAGCCTCCTGTAGTCTATGCACAACCTGAGACCACCATCTGCCTTCTTTGCGAACAAGACTGGAGCACCCCACGATGACGCGCTTGGTCGAACATAACCCCTCTTCATCAAATCGTCAATCTGAATCCGCAACTCCCGTAGCTCCGAAGGTGCCATCCGGTAAGGAGCCATCGAGATCGGCCGAGCACCAGGCTGCAAGTCTATCCCAAAATCGATATCCCGTCGAGGGGGTAGAGTCATCACATCCTCAGGAAAGACGTCCATAAACTCACAGACGATCTCTGACACCTCCACCATTTCAGCATCTACTGACTCTACTGACAGCTCAGCTAACAAGGAGAGGAGGGGTTCCTTTCGCCTGTTACCCTTTTGACTGCTCCGCTCGTCGGTGAAGGTAACACGCCGGCCGCCCAAATCTGAGAACACAACCCTTCCTCGGAAGCAGTCGATGATGGCACACACGGAGAACAACCAGTCGATGCCTAGGATGACATCGTATGGCTGTATCTGTAGCAGAAGAAGATCCCTAACCGACTGATGTGGCCCCATCATCAGTCTGCATCCTCGACAAACAAATAACAAGTCGGTCTGACCTCCGATTGGTGTGCTCAGCACCAGGGGCACTGGAAGTCTCTCGACATCTAGACCCAAGGCACGGGCTAGACTGGGTGCAACAAAGGAGTGCGAAGCTCCGGTATCGAACAAGGCAAAAGCAAGAGTACTGAACAAACTGATCGTACCTCGAACAACCTCCGGCCCTGTTGGAACTGCTGCCTCCGCGGCGTGTAGCTGTCCACGCCCAGCTCCTCTGCCCCTCGGCTGTCGGCCACCTCCCCGACCACGCCCCGGTCGAGGTCCCTGAGGAGCACCCTGAGGTCGGCCTCCTCCTCCTATGTCTGCCCTCGGAGGAGCGGGAGCTCGCTGTCCCCTGCTGCTGCTGCTGGAAAGGCCTGGCTGGAAGCTGCTGCTGGGGCGGGTGCTGGGGATGTCCGCCACTGCCGTATTGTACCCGGTCCGGGCACTGACTCCGGAGATGTCCATGACTCCCACAGACGAAGCACCGCGGTCCTGGGCTCGAAGGAAAAGGGCGAGGACCAGGGGGTCGAAATTGAAACTGCTGCGGCCTGCTCCCTGCTGGTAGGAACCTGGAGGGTCCTGACGCTGGAGGCCTGGTACTGACGGCCTTCCCCTTCGATGATCCCAGCTGGATCCCCTCTCGTGACACACCTCCTAGAGCGTGCATTCTCTCCACCACTTCGGTCTTCTTCTGTACCTCCAAGTACGTCGGCAGGGTAAATGGGGTAACAACATACTGGAGAGAGGGTCAGAGCGCCTCCTCCAAACGTCTTGCCCGAGACTCCTCGTCGGGAAAGAGGTCCGGAGCAAAACATAGGAGGTTCTTGAACTTGATTCCCAGCCCCCTCACTGACATACTTCCCTGCTGGAGGGAGAGTAGCTCCTGTCTCTTTTCCGCCTTCATCGTCGAAGAGAGGAATTCCGCCCGGAACTCCCTCTCGAAATCAGCCCATGCCACCTCAGCCTCTCTCCTCTCCCCCAGGTAAAGCGTCCACCACTGACGCGTCGCTCCCCGCATCTGGCTGACGGCCAGAGGAACCCAGTACTCGATCGGAGCCCGGATCAAGCCGAAGGCTATCACCAGCTCCTCTAGCCAGCCCTCCGTTTTCATATCAGAGGTGCTGCCCTCATACTTCTCGAGGGTCTGTCGCTGGAAGGCCCGAAGTGTCTTCTGCCACTGGTCGTCCTCCTCTTCTCGATCAGCTCTCTGCCGATCGGCCAAGGTAGTCTCCGGGGCCTCGATCGCCCGCACCAAACGTGGTCGCCTTCCAGGTGCCATAGCTGCAAGGTAAACAAGGAATGACTAAGCCCAAGTAGTGCAGAATATTGTTCTTAAAACTTCTTAAACTTTTTATTTATTTTTAATTCCCAAAACACCCCAGAAACACGAGAACACAAGTCATTATGATGCATGTACCTTTCCTAGGGTCTCTACCCTGCAATCAACGTGGCCTCACTTGGTCGTTCGGTAGGTCCAGAGTCCTTGCATCGGATCACGGGGGGTCCTAAAATCCCGTGTCCTAGCCGGTCTTCCTTGGCCTAATTCACGCACCAAGGTCACTCAACACTGTTGCCCTACCATCCCATGCAATCCTCACTGTGCCTAACTCCAGACTCCATCCTATCTCTCAAATCTCCCTCTGATACCATTATGTCACGACCCGCCTTCACCAAAAGGAGGGAAGGGTCAGCAGATTGCCAGACCCTTCATTCTTTAAGTTGAAGGAGAGATAATGACCCCCCGAAACCCGCCTTCAATAGGTCCCGGAGTGGCGACTAGCACCAAAGGTATAGAATCACACGCTAAATGGAAGACATTACCATTTTATCTCCCGATCCTATTCAAAGAAAAAGGGTAATGCCTTCCATTTAGCGTGTGATTCTATACCCTTGGTGCTAGTCACCACTCCAGGACCTATTGAAGGCGGGTTTTGAGGGTCATTATCTCTCCTTCAACTTAAAGAAGGAAGGGTCTGACAATCTGCTGACCCTTCCCTCCTTTTGGTGAAGGTGGGTCGTGACACTGACCACAACAGAAACATAGGCCCTTTTGTTTTTGTTCCTCTCTCCCGCTCTCACACCATTCCACCTTTCTACTCCACTGGATCTTCTAATTTTATCTCCCTTCATACTCCTTTCAACTGCTGGCCTACTGGACTGAAATTTGGGCTCCGCAAGTCCAGTTCCTCATGGGGTCTGGGGTAGCGTCTGTTTTCCCTGGACCCTCAAAGCTCCTTCCCCCACCAGTTCCCTTTCAATCTTTCTGGCCAGAGTCTATAGGTTCATGTGTGGACACTCTATGTTCAATTTCCGACTGCAATCCTCCCATGAATAGGCTCATGTACCATGGCTCAGGGAAATCAGGTATCCTTAGTGCCACTTGTTCACAGTACCGGTTTGTTGAAGAGTCTTCAAGAATCTCAATGGATCCCCCTCCGTCGCCTTCCCATATATATCCATGAGCGCTGACTTCAACTATTCCCATTTCAGTCCTGAATTAACATTCTGCCAAGACAAAAACCAGTAAAGTCCCTTGTTCTCCATGCAGATTGTGCTAGAGGTAGTTTCATATCTTCCATCATCCAACTTATTAAGAAGTCTCTGCTTTCACGATCCATCTAAAAGGATCCTCTCCTGAAAACAAATATAGCTCTAACTCTTTTCGACACACTCCTCAATCCTCCAACAAGAGCAGCATCTTCCAGAATTAGGCTTTCACCTTGTCTCCTGCCAACTTCCGCATTCACTTCCGTACAGAAACACAGCAGCTGCCTTACTCTGCTTTTTGGAATCAAAACTGTGTTCCGCCTGCAGCTTGAGCCCCTTAATCTTCTCTATCATCTGCTCCAAATCTTGCATACTGAGAGATTCTTTCCTCAGTCTGTCGCGTCTGTTCATGCATGAATCGCCGGTAATTGGCTTGTCCCTGAATGAGCTTATCCATACTAGTTTGCATGGTGGACAACGTCTGATCTCGTGCCTGCTCCCTCTCCTCATACTTCTGCTGGTGACTCTCCAGAGCCGATTCAATGGTGGGAACTCTGTTCTCCATTCTAGCCTGTTTTCAAACAGGGAGGCGCTCACCTCAACCTCGCTTCAACTGTCTATTATCGAACAACTTTTCAGCGAACGAGTCAATGATCGACTCTCTCTCTCTCTCTGTCTCTGTCAATGAAAGCACCAAATTGTTAGGTATACAACTAACAAAATATCACACGTTTGTGCTTAGGGAGAGATGACCCTCTCCTCATACCTCCGCTGGTGACTCTCCAGAGCCGATTCAATGGAGGGAACTCTGTTCTCCATTCTAGCCTGTTTTCAAACAGGGAGGCGCTCACCTCAGCCTCGCTTCAACTGTCTAGTATCGAACAACTTTTCAGCAAACGAGTCAATGATCGACTTTCTCTCTCTCTGTCAATGAAAGCACCAAATTGTTAGGTATACAACTAACAAAAGATCGCGCGTTTGTGCTTCGGGAGAGAGGAAAAAAATCAATCTGTTTATTACTATGCTGCACAACAGTAACCAAGTTTTGCAGTAGAAGAAGAGAAAGGGTTATAGCTGGGGGAACCAGGGAGAGACCACCTCCTTGCGCTCCTTCCTTACTGCAGGTAGAGGGTTCCGGAGAGAGACCATCTCTCTTTTGCGACTGCTTCCAGCAGAGCACTTTTCTGAGTAAAATCCGAGTATCCTCTCCCATGACCATCCGGCCACTATTTATAGTTGGTTGCACTCCCAACTGACCTACTAACCAACACGCCCTGCTCCACTTACCTCCTATCTTTCTTATCTTTTTTTTCGTTGATAGGTATGCAAAATAGGGGGTTGAGGACTAACGGAATCAACCGCAACATCACTAACAATCTATGTCTGATTTTGACATGACATGAGCATGAGAGAATTTAGTATCGAAATCAATGTCTTCAAGACACTTAATTTTAGATTTTTGTTTCCATAATGTCCCTTGATTTTCTAAGGGTTTTGAAAAGGTAAACTCGCAAATGATGAAGTTCATGATTATTAGTAAAGGGTGTAAAGGGATCAAGGTCAAAGTTAATTTTATGAGTTTTTGTCTCCTTGAAGGATTTGATTGAACTAAACATATTACCAAAAGTTCTGTGAGGATGGCAGTGTTCAACGACCTGCATTTCTTGCAGAAATACATTGAAGAAAGAACGATGTAAGCCAAGCAAAACCTGATGCAAGCCAGAAGACACTTTGGGATGGAGCTTACACCAGTTCATGAGGATGATGAATGCTGCCAACGCCCGCTCGATGAGATTGATCCGAAGAAGGCGAAGTTTCCATGTTGCTTAGTGTGGGCGCCACTGCCAGTCGTCTCGTGGCTGGCGCCCTTCATCGGCCACATTGGCATCTGCAGGGAGGATGGCGTCATCCTTGACTTCTCCGGCTCCTATCTCGTGAGTGTCAATAACTTCGCCTTCGGCTCTGTCGCCAGATATCTCTGCCTCGACAGAGAACAGGTACACGCTTCCAGAACCTTCTTCGCTGATTCCAGAATTTTCTTTTCTCACCGAGATTAACCCATTCCCTGGGCAGTGCTGCCTTCCGTCAAGTTTAACAGGGCACACTTGCGATCACCGGTATTTGCATGCAGAGTTCGGAGCAGCGGTTGCCTGGGATGACGCCCTACGGTGGAGCGCGAGCTGCTTCGAGCACAAGTCCTACAATCTCTTCACCTGCAACAGTTACTCCTTCGCAGCAAATTGCCTGAACCGGCTGTCTTACGGTGGGTGCATGGGTTGGAATGTGATGAGTGTGGCGGCGCTCCTGCTGTTCCGCGGCCGCTGGGTCGGCTGTGGTGCTGTGGTGAGGTCCTTCCTGCCGTTTCTGCTGGTAATGGGGGTTGGGCTGGTGATGACGGGGTGGCAGTTCTGCATGGGGTTGCTGTTCTTTTCGCTTCTCCTGGTTGGGTGGTTTCTGGTGGCCACCTACTGCTTCAGAATCTTGGAGTGTTAGCAAATCATGCAGTGCCTTGTTTGTTTTGTTCAGAAGACCATGTGGGTCTCTCTGAAAACCTGTTTTCACTTCGACAGAATCTTTTGTTTGTGTTTTTTCACTTGACATAGCCATCACTTGGTTTTGTGTTGTAGGAACCAAAAACCAATCTTTCAAGAAGCCTGAAAAGAGTGGTATCTAAATCCTATAAATTTTTCATCTATGTTCTTCAACTTAATGGTGAAATGTCTTTATGATCATTATCAAACTCTCTGTAAAGTGTGGCAATGAACTTATTACTCATTAATTCTGGTTCTTTGCTTTGTCGCAAATCATTTAATATCAAAGCTTCACTCTCTGATCATGATAATGTTGGATGGAAACGGCGCACGCAACTTTCACACACCATGATGCAGAGGGGTCTGTGGCCAAATGCTGATTCTTATACACGCAGTGGAGCGTTTGGCGGTAAATCTGTCTCAACAAAACCATTCACCCTTTGAATGCATGAATGAGCAACAAAAGATGACTTTGGAGATTGCATTGATGAGGTTGACTTTGAGGGGGCTCCTACAACTTGATGACACTAGAAGGGGCTCCTACAACTTGATGACAATATAAATTAAAATGGTATACTAGTAGCCTTGATATTCTAATGAAGTTTCCAAATCACTAGAGAAGAGACTCAAATAATACTCCATCAATTGTTACCAAGGAAAAAGACAAAGTTGAAAACTCTTGTTCAACTCTCAAGTTCAGATTTAAGTGTTTTAGTGTTGGGAATGTGCACCAAAGTCAAGACTACGACGTGGTGGTTTAGACCATGTTGTGATCTGTACTGTTGTGAACCATGACTGTACTGTTGTGAACCATGACATAGTGAGGGCCACTAAGTTGTGGTGCTGTGTATGATAGTTTTATGTGATATACGATATCGTGTGGTCCAACATTCTTACACTCCAGCTATCATATGTCGGGTTGATCATCACACGATGATGATGTGAGGAGTTTGAATGTCCAACTTAATTGTTTAAATGTTAAACAATTAACCATAAGATGAAGAGTCACGAGTTGCAAAGAGTTGTAACTCATGAAACGTTTCTCTTTTGACTCCATGGAGCCTCCTTGAATGACCTATATAAGGAGGCTCAAAGTTTGTGAACCGGTCTGCCTTTTTCCATTGTGTCGATTCTGTCATAGAAACTCATCTAGCCGATCATCACTTTAGCCCTCATTTTCTTCAAGCCTTTAAACGAAGGTTCTAGCAAATTGTGGCTCGAAGGAGATCATTCTAAAATGATGAGAGATTCATCCATCCCGTTGATATTTTAGGAGAAAGGAGCCTGCTGGCTACTTCTCAGTAATCGATATCATGCTCGTGTGGTTGATCTTGGATTAGCCGAATCATCGGTGAATAAGATACACCGTTCTTTATTATTTATATTCAATCCAAACAAATGGAGAGATCTTATGGCTTTATAGATTTTGTTTGATGTTTTCTGCCATTTTTGGATAAGTGTTATATCTGATCCATCTTGTCTCGATTGAATTATCGAGGGGATGAAGAAACTGGAAAAATGATAATTCCATATTCTATAATGTGTTATGTTCAAAATGGTTGTTCTTGAAAGTTTGCTAAACGACATAAAAGTTATGTAAAATGGCCATGATCTCATAAAAGTTATATGACCATGACGTGGTTTACATGAAACAGATGTAGGAAAATTTCTAGAAAAATAGTATCGCACTATATCATGGTTTACTCCTTGTAATGGTTTTGGTTTGTATGGAATATGATTTCATAAGAACACCATGATGTGGCTAAATAAGACCACATCATAATCTTAGAAGTGAGACTTTTGAATATTATGCCTGAAATGATTTGGCTAAAAAAAGCGACTTCCTTAAAATGGCTTGGTTGAAGCGTTGCACCGTAGAATAGTAGTTCACGCTCCAACCATTTTGCATAGGATTAAACCCAAGCTATGTAAGAATAAATATGTCTTGTGTAGGAGTAAATCCAAGCCACATAATAATAAACAATTTCTGAAGGGTAACTGGCTAGCCTCACTTGCTCCACCACCGCGCCGTGGCCTATATCCAAAACTACCGTGGTGTGTAAAATCTTAAATAAAAAATAGTTTTATTAAAATTCTCAAAAACCTTTCTCGACGCAGGCCTATGTGATGCTTATTTTGTAGTGTTTACATGAAATATGATCATAAAAGTTTTCATAAATGTCACATATTTTGAATATGAAGTTCATATTAAATGCCATGTAAATTAAGAATATGAAAGGGTTCATATTAAAACAAATACAAAATGTTCATGTTTATTCATGTTATGGAATGTCCATAAAATATGCCTAAATTATAGTGTTTTATTTTATGAAATGTTCATAAATTGTTTATCTCATGTCTAAATTTATGAAATGTTCATTTATTTAGTTTATTCCCTGTTTAATAATTCATGAGTATACGTGTTATATTATGAAAAGATGTATGCTTTAGTTTAAATGAGTTTAAATTGCTTCTTTTGAATTATCATACTTTCATTTAATGAGTTACATGTTACATTTGATAATTGATTTAGTTTTCTTCTATCTTGACTTTGACTTGTATTAGGTTATGAGCTTGAATTAAAAAGTTAATTATTGTTTATACATAATAGGTGTTAAAATTATGATGGAATTGAATTCACTCTTGAGTAAAGAACTATAGGTAGAGGGTCTTTGAGTCGGATTGCCCACTGACCTGAGAGATTAGTCTCTATCAAGAAAAGTGGGGGTTGGCTACCTGTATCTCCATGGCCACTCTTGTGAGGTTTTTTGATTTCATATGATTCTAATCCTTTACATGAAAGAGTTTCATGTGCCTTATGCATGTGATGCATTTGGATATGTAGTAGCGGCGGACACTGTTCATTACTGTAGTTGGCAGACACTGTAGTAGTACTATTCACAGAATGGGCTTTGGACAAAAAATTTGGGCATACGGGTCATGTAATGGGCTAAATGCCCACTGGGCTTTCGGGCTATGTAATGGGTCTCCCTTTACCCAATTAAAAGAGGTATTTGCTTTGCTTTAATAATAAAATGAGGCTTCGGCCCCAACCTTTAAAAATAAAATAAAATGGTGAGATGATAAATCCCCTTAAAATAGTAAGTGTAAGATTTCTTCCAAAGAAACACTTTTCAAGAACTCGATCATCCAACTGGGTAGGTTTATGCTAAAGTTGGGTGCCCATGGATTATCTTGGCTAAGGCAAGAAAGTTATGAGTGACCTTAGGTGCCCCTATTTGGCGTATCCTTTGGGTTACACTTAGTCGAGAAACCCAATAGAGGCTTGACATAACAATGTAATTGCTGGGGAGGGGCAACTCCTATTAGTCTTGATCTGGGTTTCTTCTTGTGATTTGATTTCGGGTTTCTCACTTTTTCCTTAAAAGTGCTTTTGAAATAAAAAATTTAATTTTCAGTCATATGATGGATTGGATGAGGATTTATTCACTTAACTATCCAAGAGTCATATATGATATGATTGGCATGATGACCTACCCAAATAGCTAAGAAATGAGATAAACACTAAAGTGGACTCATTACTTAATGAAATATGGATCTTGTCCCACTAATGGATATGATGAATTTAAAAGGGGTCATCATTTTAGTGGGAGATAATCTAATAAAATTCTTTATTATATGAATATAAAACATGATACTCATCTAATAAAAAGCTTCCATTATAGATAAAATGCCACCATCATCATTGAACATGACTTTGAGATGAATCTTAGAGGAGAAGCTTAATGGAAGAAACTTTCTGGACTGTATAAGAGCCTGAGAATAGTTTTAAACGAGATAGAAAATTATATGTGTTAAAGAAACCCTTTCTCGAGAAATGAAATATTGAATTTGTTCTACAAGCGTATCTAGACGCTTACAAGAAGTATAGAATGACTCACTTGAGGTTTCAAAGGCATTAGATGGAAAACAACCTAAGGAACTTTAATCTCCACTCATGTTCTCAATGTGATTGGGTATATTAATGACTTGGAGAGAATGCAGGTTCCTATTAAGGATCTGACTAAGGAATTCATTCTGGAATTAATGTTGTAAAGGTTTCAACAATATGAATGAATTCAAGAAATGTTTACCCTATATCTTCAAAGTGTTGAGGATGACTGAGTAAGACATGGGATTTCTAAGCTCTGGTGTTGTGTTGACAGTACAGATGGGTAAAAGTTTAAGATAAAAGGAAAATATTGGATGCTCCAATTATCGACCTAGGTTATTGAGACCAAAAGGAGGCATTAAAAAAGAGGGGGCGGTCTTTCCATTGGATGGAATTATCCAGAATATCTGAAAGGGGTTTAGAAACTCCATGGAAATTCCATGCCAGGTATTAGTGTTATAGAAACCAATTCTTAAATTTTGAAGGGTATATGACACCAAATGTATATTTTACAAATATTTTAAGTATAAATGAGTTCAAAATCAAGGTATGAATTGATGAATCTTGTAGTTTTCATTCATGTGAAGAATCAAAGGGTTGCTAAATCATGGCGTTAGATGCGAATGAATATTTCAATCTTAAATGGATACATATAAAGGATGTTTATTTTCATCTTATTTCTCTTACATGATAAGAGAAGTTGTTTGTTAACAAAGAGTTGTTATGAACAACATGAGATGATGGGTTTAATACACATGGTTTATGATTTATCAAATTTTATAACATGCTTGAAAAGAAGATAAGGATAAAAAGAGTTTTATCTAGGACAAGAGTTTATCTAAAATATTTGATAAAATATGAAGGATGGAGTTTCCATCCCTCAACAATGGCATATTTTAAAGAATAAAATCTATTTTCTAGAATATTTCTCTAAACATATAAAATACCATATAATATATGGTTGTAAATAATTTACTTGTTAAATATTCCCACTAAAGGAGATGAGTGTTATTTCATAACACAAAGAAGTTTTTATACTTAGCATGATATTCTAGAGATAATATAGTCTCTAAGTGGCTAGTGGGAGTATGTATGGACATAAGGAAGTTCAAAGTATAACAAATAAAAGTTAAACCAGTCAGATTCAAAGTGAAAGTCACTTTATATCCTAAAAGAGTTTAGGATGGGTTGGTAAAGAAAGATAATGTAAAGTGTTATATTTCTTACCGAAATGACCTCAAATAAAAGTTTGAATGGGAAAGTTCCAAAATGATGATGAACTTAAAAAAAAATTCTAAGTAGAAGACCAAAGTTATTAACATCATAACACTGGATGTTGTGAAGTAAAAGAGTTTGAATACCATGTTTAAAGAGTTAAGTATTAGGAATACGATTCCTAAGTCTCACCATTATTAAAGAAAAATTTCTTCATAGATTTTACTCACTAATGGATTTTAATGAGAGGTTTTATTAGATGGTCACATAGATATGTGGAAGATAGTCAGAGATGTAATGGGTTTAACAATGCCCTAAAAGTGTAGAAAATATAAAGTCTCTTTGGTGGCCTATCATATGCGATATGATTAGACATAGACTTATGTATGGTTTTGTTAGTATTCTTAAAGGAGTTTAATAATATAAAATGCATCATGTTATACAAAAGGAAATATCTAATTTATCATTCTTTCATGTTGGTTGCACATATTTATGGAGTGAAATGATAATTAACCTCTCAAAGAATGACTTTGAGTTATACATAACTAATGCTCACCATAGAATGTTATAGGATTTAATGAAATGTTAAGGTTAGTGTGAGAAATATTTCATATAGAGATATAAAATATTCTCATGAGACACAAAATAAGTTTTTTGCACTGGATGACCCACCAAGTATGCCATATAGAGTGCCATACACTGTATTTCATATGCTAGAGGTGCATATTTTATATTGAATCCCCGCACCAGAGGATGAAAAGATACCTATAATAACAACCTTAATACTTTGATAACTTTCTTATGCCAGCGCTGGGGTTGATCTAATTAGGTGATGGTTGGATATGCTGCTGATCATGTCATCGATTGAGGCTTAACCAAGATGGGTTTGTAGCAACCCTCAAATTTTCGGTATGAATTTGAGGCCCATTTCTGGATTCAAATTATATATTCTTGGATGACTTGAGATGTTCTTGGGGGGTAGCAGGGCTTGATAGTGGTTTAGAGAAGGGTATTATGGTACCCCTGCTGAAATGCAACAGGAGGGTATTAGGTACTCGATATAGGGTCACCGAGTATCCAGTGAGCTGGTTAGCAACCTTGTAAGGGATGGAGGCCCACTAGGTGGCTGGTAGGGGTAGGATGGGTGCCCAGTAAGGGAACCAGGTACCCAATAGAAGTTGAATGGGAACCTGATGGCTTCTGGTTGTCCCTTTTTAGGGGCGGTTTTGGAATCCACCCTCTCCCCCTTAAACCCCTCCCCTCTTACTCCCTTGACCCTTGATACGAGAGGCTATCACGGGCTTCACATACAAAATTTATAAAACCCATAATGTAGTCTAGTGGGACTGACCAGGGTCGTTCTCAAGGAGCAATGAGTCGACTCTTCACTAATCTCAATCACTTATGTATAATTTTTTTATTAATTCCAAAAGCATGAGAGAAATGGGAGGGGGTATTTTGATGCATGAACAGGAAACATAATGGAAATGAAAATGTAAAATGAATGTAAGAAAGGAGACACCCTTTGATTAAATTGTAATGATCCTTCATTGTCTCATAGCCTTGACTCCCTATTCAATTCTTTGTGTGCTTCAATCTGCTACACACATACTCACTACTTCAAATGTTTGAATGATCACCACACTCAAGGAGAACCCCCTAAGTGATTAGATCATCACTCTCTCAAATGGGTCAAAATCATGATTCCATCCTCCATTCATACCACTTATCCCATTGTACAATATAAATCCGAACATTAGAAGAGGATAAGATGTTCAGTAGCATGAAATGAAAGGGGAAGACAAGACACATGAGGTACAACCATCTCCCCAGTCTCTCACTATCCTAAGATCCTCTGAGAAAAATTAAATAAATTAAACCGGGTGTGTGAACTCTGGTTCTCTAGTTTTCATCTGGCAATTGACCCTTGGGTTAGCCTTCCATCAAGGATATATGTTTGAGAGATCCTGTTAAGAACATAGGTTGGGAAACACAAAGAAATTGGGGGAGGAGAGAATCACACAACACAAAACAATGAACAAAATGAAATTAGAATTAGAAGTGTAGAAATAAAAAAACCCTAACTAGGATGAAGGCCGAAGTTTTGAATCCTTTTTAATGGGAGAGCAGAGGCATATTTATAAGCATTTCCTGTTTCTTCCTCATTATCCATGAATTTTGGCGTCGAGCAGTGAGATCCCTTTTCAGCTTCGGATGGGTTCCACGTTTCTAGGCCAAGGGTTGTGATTTTTCTAGGTGGGTATCATGTGAATCTTCTTGATGAAGCATTACATTCCCATGATTGATTTCCATACGCATTCTAGAAGAATCAGAGTGAATGTGATTAGATACGTCATGAGTGCAGTTGAAGATGAGTGCTACTTGGCATGATCGCGAGCTGACTAGAGTGAAGATGGACTAGGTAGCCTTGTGCCTGAATTGGGCCTGGGTTGATTTAAGATCAAGCCTATATTTGCAGACAGTTTCCATATCATAATGTTTTGAAGCCTTATGATGGGAAGCTCCATGTATTTGATGAAGTCCTAAAGCTTTATGTTCTTGGGAAAATCCTTACGCTCGGTGTAAGATCCCATATTTTTTAAGGTTTTTTTGTTTACGTTTCAGTTTAAATCCCTTATTTTGGTCAGATAAGTGTTTCCCAAAGTTCATGAGAAGGCTTAGGGGTGTTTCGGGGGTTCAGGGCACAAAAGAGGAGGGAAAATGAGTTTTCTGGGCATGTTGCACAGTTTGCACACGATTAGTACAAACCATGCAGACCATCCCAGGTAACCGTGAAACCTTGGATAGAGTCTTTTGCACGGTTATCGCACAGTTAAGATAACCGTGCATAATTCCCAGAAAACTATGTGAAGGGGTGATTTTGGGACAGTGGATCACACATGGTTTGCGCACGGTTTGGAAAACCGTGCGGGTAAACCGTGTAGCCTAGTAAAGTTAAAAAATTTACAAAAATGCCATCCTAGGATTTTTAACCCCAACTCAAGATTTTCCTCCTCTCTTCCTCTTGCAACCCTAGGGACGATCTTGGATGACCCAAGCTTCTAAGAGGTGATTATCCTTCGATCCTAGGCCGTTTGGAGTTCCATTGGTTGCGGATCGAAGCCCCAGGTAAGTCTAATCCACTCCTTGCTTCTTCTTCTTGATCAAGGTTTGTATCATTCTACCATCTCCTTCCAAAGCTCTAAAACCCTATTTTTATGGTGATATCTAGGTTGAGGCTTAAAGGGTTGGTGGAATTGGGATCTAAGGCTACTTTTAAGAGTGCATTCATCATCAGATTTGAGGTAGGTGGTCTACAAGTATTATCCCAAAGTTTTATTTTAGATTTGTGCTTGAAAGCTTGTTTTCTTGTTTTCCCCTATTTGTGCTCTTGGTTTCGTTAGAGGGTTTGGTAAATAGGGGTGTCCAAGTGACCAAAGTGAAACCCTCACGATCCCCGTGGGATGCGTAGAGGATGACTTGACCATTTTAGGGCCACCCATGGGGTGCACCGACATTCTCGAACCTAGAGAACAGTAGGATTAAGTGAAAGGTTGATGTGTGATAACGTAGAGCCCTTGTTGAACATGCTAATAAGTTTAGGTGAACTGGAGATGGAATGTTGATAATTATTCATAGGTTGGTAATGGCTTAAAGTGTTTGTTTGGCATGACTTAGTAATGGGTTAATTGGGTTAAAGGAAATTGTGTCAAAAAGGTTATTAATTATGTTGTGTTGCCCAAAGGAATTAGTATATATGAAACGATGAACATGTTAAATTGGAAATGGATTGCGAATTGAAGAACATGTGAATGGGTTTGCATAAGGTAATTGATGAATATGCGGAATGGGTAAATACATGGGAATTATGAGGTACACCTGATGAGTTGAATGTGGTAAAGTGGTTGTGCTAAGTGATATAAGAATTGTACTTGAAATGCATAAGTGGGAAATGCTTGTGAAATGATAAGCGGGCTAATTGGGTTAATACATGGTAATTGTTGAATGTTGGTTAAGGTGTGGAAATTTTTGAGCATACTTAATGGGTTAAGGCACAAGAATGGGAATTGGTTCAAATGGGCTTTGAAATGTAAATGGAAAACTTATTAATGGGTTATGGAATAATATCAATTCCCTTATTGATTATTGTGGATTGTTATTGCCATTGGTATTGGTTATGTTTGTTCTATTATGGTATGATTATTATATGTATTGGTTGTGTTTGGTTGTGATATGGTTTGTGTGGTGATTGGATAAATAAGCATGTGCACATGGCTTGGTGGTGGTATAAATGACTAATGCTCCTCCCACGGGTAGGGTTGGACTGATGCTCTAACCTACCGAGGAATGAATGAGTTGGGGAGTCAGACTGATGGTCTATTCCCCCAATGGTTGTATTCAATGAAAATAACTGAACCGAGGATCCAAGGTAAGTGTGGTGATTACTTGATATGTTCATCACTAGTGAGATAGGGACTTAACTTGTTTTCATACGCGGATTGATAAATGCCATGAATATTTTGTGAATGAGGTAAATGTCTAACCCATGGATTACATGTTGATGAACTAAATGATAAGATGATGTACATAATGAACTTGGAACAATGATCCTAATAGTGATAGTAAAGTAGATATTGTTAAATAGTGACCCTTTTATTGTATTTTACTTTCCATTCATTTATGCTTGCATGCACTATCCGTTAAACTGGATATTTTGTAGACACCATTGGTGGTGGCCTACTGAGTTGTACTCACACCCTGCTCGGGCCGCCGTTGGGTACCCAAGCAGATTTCATGCTTGCAGGTCAGGACAAGGGCAAGATCCCCATGCTAGGGAGTTAGGTTGGACATGGGACATGCATGGATGAGGTTCCAGACTTGGAGTCGAGACTGTTTTGGGGTTTTCGCTATTTTTCTTATTTTGGGTTTTGTTCACTGGGCATTGTATCATGACATGACATATTTACTATTGGTTGTGGTTTGTACCTAGTTGGGAAATGGTTATTTATGCTTGTTCATTGATTAGTTCATGTTATATCTACTGTTTTATATGTTACTATTGTGGATTACTCTGACCAAGAGGATATAGTCTTCCCACATGACCAATTTAGACCCTCGATGCTAGTCGACAACCTCTGGCGTACGGGGATGCGCGCTTGAGGTCATGTGACGACCCAGCTCGTGGCACCGATTTAGTGGTACCCGGGCAGAGGACGTTACAAAGTGGTATCAGAGGAGTTATTTTCTCTTTCTTACTATTTGGGGATGGTAGATAGGTGATTAGGTCAGTGTCGGGCCTTGGTAATGAGCTCGTACCTGGGAGTAGCTAACCCAAGTATGAGGGAAAACCTAAGTCACCCAGGGTGGGAATTGTTGTTCTTGTTGTGTGTTGTTACATTTGATGATATTTCACCATTAGGTGATGCACATGTGGTGTGATGTGATAGTTTTATAATATTTTGCTCGTGGCCGGAATGGCATGAGGTTGCGCATTCATGCATCATTTTAGCCACCTAAGGATATAGGTGGCATGCATCATGATAGGCACACACGAGATGGGTGTGCATGGCATATAGAATGGAATCCATTTTACTTCCTCAGAAAACTTGAAGAAAATGGTGCCTAATAAGGGAAATGAAAGTGGGTAAATGGAATGAATTAAATGGATAATTAATGAATATTGTGTATAAATAAACATTATGACCAGGTTAAAAATTTTGTGTTGTGGTAAATTATAAAGATTGAACGATGTCTAAGAGATAAGGATTTGCGTAGTGATGGTAAAATTATTAAGGAATTTTTCCTTATGAAAGGTGTAAATGTGTTAAAATGATGATTGTAACAATTTGGGGAAAAGGGAGTTTAAAATGTGAATTTATGAGTTAAAAAATGGTGAAGTTAATTATGAAGTATGTGTAATGGTGGAACTTTGGTGCGAACTGGGTAATGAGTATTCCTTGTGTTGTCAATTTGACCCTTTGTATGGGTGGTTTGGGTAGTGAGAGTGCCCTAGTTTGAGACCTTGGATATGAGTTGTGAGGCCTTGTTGGTTATGATATAGAATATGAGTTGTGCTTATGGAACCCTTGGTAGGATATGGCCTTTGGGTTGTGTGGCATTGTTCGGTAATGTGAGCGTGGAAACTCTCATGGTTTGTGGCCACATAGAGTGTAGGCCAAACCTTAAGGATGGTTCCTGGGTTTTGGTGAACTTGTGAGTAGGGACCTTGTAAGTTGTGTTTTGAATCCCAGAGAGGATGTTTGTCTTGCAATGTCAATGTATGTGTGCGATTGACTTTGATACAGAACCTAGAGTAAATGGTCATTAGTGCACTAGGCACAATGTGTATCAGAATGGGGGTGAGAGTGCCATTCACAAGAATTGTTTTGTTCATAGATAGATATCTATGGTTGGAGAGAGGACCGATGGATTTTGTTTGTCGCGACTTCAGTTGGGAAGCTGATATCATTCGACCTCCAAGGTGATCTATGAGAGAGGTCGTACGATATTGCTAGTACTTTTGGGCGTGTGTCATATAGGTGGATGTTTGGACTTTGATAGTGGGATGTGGAAGATGCCATCTAGTGCGGGTTTGGCCTAAAGGTCTAGTGGGAGGATTGATACTAGGTGATGTGACTCGAGTTGTGGTTATGCGTTGACAATTTTGGGAAAATCAAGGGTAACATTGTGGGAGGCTAGCCCAGCGGTGCAGGTGCCTTGGAATATAAAGAGTATGAGATTCTTGAGAGGTGGAATCGAGGAATAATGAGTACCATACAATTTTGGTGAATGGTATGGCTGTACCGCGGTCCTTCAGAGGGTCACCTGAGTGCTGGTAGTAGGTTGTAAGGCTTGTTTCGAAGGGTTATATCGTAAGAATGCCTAACCCATCTATTTGGATGATGATTAATGGACACCTCGATGTTGTTCTCGGTGGGAGAGACAAGTGTGACTGAAGTGCGATTAGATGATTTTGTTTTGAAGGTGACTTCGAGGTGAGGTTGGTCGCATGTCTGAGCTTGTTGTGCGTATGGTTTGGTTATTGGGTGAAGTTTTGAGAATGACTTGGGCTGAGGAGGCTGACTGACCAAGAGGCATGCTTTGGGTAAGTGAGAGGGCATCAGGCTATGCTCATGTGATTGTCACTTGTGGGGACTAAAGTCAGTTAAGTGTGGCCATAGGAAAGTGCAAACTTGAAGGCCCTAATGAGGTCCAAATGTGGGTATGTGCTAAAAAGGCATGATATCGATTGGGATGAGCATCTGTTGTTCTCTTCATAACCAAAGTGGGAAGCATGGATATGCGAGATACTGTTGGTTCGATTGGTGAGGTCTATCGTTGTGTTGGTTGATGCTCTTTAGGGTCATTCTGGAAGAGATCAAGTGGCTTGGTGGTAATAGAATCAAAGTAAAGTTGGTTCACAAAATCTTGGAGAATGGTCGTGGAGCGGTGGAAAATCTTGGTTGGAAACCACGCATGAGTAGTGATGGTTAGGTGTTGTTGGGATGTGATGAGATATGTGCGACATAGAATCCCGAGATCTAGGAAGGCCATAGTGTCCCATAGTGGGAGGTGACATCAGTAATGGATAAGCTGAAAGTGGTGTTCTTTGACAACTTCTTAGCATACCTCAGCTAGTGACGATCATGCCCAACATCTTGACATCGTCCCAGGTACATTGAGAAGCTCTGGCTTTATGCTAAGAGATTTGAAGTTGTTCTGGTTAGTTAAGGGACATCATAGAGTTTATGATCATAGGAGCGGTATATGTGGAACTGGATGATGTGATGTACACCCTTGATGGTTTCGAGTGAGGTCCTCGGGATGGACCGAATGTTGAAGAATGCAGTGGGTTCCGTTCGTGGTGGACAAGAATGGGCCTTATGCGACGTTCGTTATTTGGTTTCAAAAAAATCTAGACAGCCAAGTATATGTTTTGGGGTTTGGCTTGTGATCGAGTACACGCTGTGGTGGTTGGAATCCATTGTGTAGAGCAATGGTAACAAAAATCCTAAGGTGGGGAGTGATAAATCAGTCCTAGATGTGGAGATTATAATTTTGAATTGATGTAGCTGCACTAAGATGTTGATGAGGAACCCGAGGGGCGCATGTCAGGTCTCTCAGGGAGGCCAGATGGGTCATGATTATGATGAATGATTGATCCAAGCAGTGGAGTTGTGCCCAGGGTAGTTCCAAATGAATTCGAGAATCTTTTGTTAAGCCATTGGTGGGGGCGGAAAGACGTAGCAACAGTCCTAGAAAAAAAGTAGTTGGGTTATATTCTCCAATGAAGATTGGGAGTAGAACCAGGTTAGTGTCTTTGGTGCTCTATGGCTATCTAGTTGGGTGAGTTCTGACACATTATGGTGAATGATAGTGGGTGTGGTGAGAGTGATCCACCTCAAATTTGATGTCGTAACGGTAAACACCATGTGGAACCGAGGTCATACTTGAGTGAGGCCAAGTTGATCTTATTCCTCAAATGGATGGTGTAGGAATGTCCTCTTGGACATTTTCAATAGTGAGGCTGGAAGCCAATGCAGGTTAATGTCCCTATGGATGCTCGGGCATGGTGAGTTCAGACATGTCAGGTGATGAGGAAGTTGAGTTGAGATTATGGTGGTTTTTCTTCGACGGTGGGGGTGCAAAACAATGGAAAGTGGTGGGGAGAACCATAAGGGACAAGTTGTTGGATGATGACGTGATCAAAGTTTCGGGTTGGGAGGAACTCGAGTGATCACCATTCAGGTGAGTGGCCCTGATGGCGAGCACTGGCCCAAATTCAAAGGGTCGAGTGCCCTGAGAGTTTTGGTTGTGTTTAGATGTATGATTATCCAATGGTATCACCAAGTTACGAGTGGTGGATCAATGTAATTCAAGAAATGTGATTAGAAGGACCATGTGTTTTCATTTGGGTGATATCAGGGTTTGGTCACCGCTAGAGTTTCGAAAACAGAGGGAAAATAACACGAAGTGATTTGGGTCATGAGTTATGACTGTTGGGGTGACAAATGGTTTCCCCAGGAGAATATGATGCTGTGTGCGAATTTTCCATGTGCTTTGAATCGGGCACTATAGACTAATTTTTCCCTATGAATTTCTAGTGGTTGATATATGATTAAAGTTAATGCGTCCTTTAAGGAGCATCCGGTTCATGTTGTGGGTTGTGGTGAGGGAGTCTTGCAGGGTAAGACTTTTCCCTTATTTTGAATTTTGTGGTAATATTTTCATATTCAAGGAGAAACATGGAAAAAGGGGGAATGGATAGGTGGTCCTAGTCGCCTAGTCTCTTGGTTGCAGAAGCTCAGTGATGCTTGGGAGCATGGCTTGAGGACGAGCCGTTATAAGGTGAGGAGGTTGTAAGATCCCATATTTTTTAAGGTTTGTTGTTGTTTAGTTTCAGTTTAAATCTCTTCTTTTGGTCAGATAAGTGTTTCCCAAAGTTCATGAGAAGGATCAGGGGTGTTTCGGGGGTTCAAGGCACAAAAGAGGAGGAAAAATGAGTTTTCTGGGCATGTTGAACGGTTTGCGCATGATTAGTGCAAACTATGCGTATCATCCCAGGTAACCATGCAACCTTGGAAAAAGGATCTTGCACAGTTATCACATGGTTAAGCTAACCATACAAAATTCCCAAGAAATTGTGTGAAGGGGTGATTTTAGGATAGTGGCTCATGCACGGTTTGCGAACGGTTTGGAAAACCATACGAGTAAACCATGCAGCCCAGTAAAGTTAGAAAATTTTAAAAAATTCCATCCTGGGATTTTTAACCCCAACTCGGGATTTTCCTCCTCTCTTCCTCTTGCAAACCTAGGGATGATCTTGGACTACTCAAGATTCCAATAGGTGATTCTCCTTCGATCTTAGGCCGTTTGGAGTGCCGTTGGTTGCGGATCCAAGCCCCAGGTAAGTCTAATCCCCTCCTTGCTTCCTCTTCTTGATCAGGGTTTGTATCGTTCTCCCATCTCATTCTGAAGTTCTAAAACCCTCTTTTTCCAGTGAGATCTAGGTTGAAGCTTCAAGGGTTGGTGGAATCAGGATCTAAGGATACGTTTAAGAGTGCATTCATTGTCAGATTCGATGTAGGTGGTCTATAAGTATTATCCCAAAGTTTTATTTTATTTTTGTGCATGGAATCTTGTTTTATTGTTTTCCCCTATTTGTGCTCTTGGTTTCATTAGAGGGTTTGGTAAATAGGGGTTTCCAAGTGACCAAAGTGAAACCCTCACGATCCCCATGGGATGCGTAGAGGATGACTTGACCATTTTAGGGCTCCCATGGGGTGCGCCGACATTTCTGAACCTAGAGAATGGTAGGGTTAAGTGAAGGGTTGACATGTGATAACGTAGAGCCCTTGTTGAACATGCTAATAAGTTTAGGTGAACTGGAGATGGAATGTTGACAGTTATGCCTATATTGGTGATGGATTAAAGCGTTTGTTTGGCATGACTTCGTAATGGGTTAATTGGGTTAAACGAGATTGTTTCAAAAGGGTTTTGAATTATGTTTTTTTGCCCAAAGGAATTAGTATATATGAAATGATGAACATGTTAAATTGGAAATGGATTGTGAATTGAAGAACATGTGAATGGGTTTTCATAAGGGAATTGATGAATATGCGGAATGGGTAAATACATGGGAATTATGAGGTACACCTGATGGGTTGAATGTGGTAAAGTGGTTGTGCTAAGTGATATAAGAATTGTACTTGAAATGCATAAGTGGGAAATGATTGTGAAATGATAAGTGGGATAATTGGGTTAATACATGGTAATTTTTGAATGTTGGTTAAGGAGTGGAAATTTATGAACATACTTAATGGGTTAAGTCATGAGAATGGGAATTGGGTCAAATGGGATTTGAAATGTAAATGGAAAATGTATTAATGGGTTATGGCATAGTATCAATTCCCATGTTGATTGTTGTGGATTGTTATTTCCATTGATATTGGTTATGTTTGTTCTGTTATGGTATGGTTGTTATATGTATTGGTTGTGTTTGGTTGTGATATGGTTTGTGTGGTGATTGGATAAATAAGTATGTGCACATGGATTGGTGGTGGGATAAAGGACTGATGCTCCTCCCATGGGTAGGGTTGGACTGATGCTCTAACCTACCTAGGAATGCACGGGTTGGGGAGTCGGACTGATGCTCTATGCCCCCAATGGTTGTATTCAATGAAAATACTTGGACTGAGGATCCAAGGTAAGTGTTGTGATTACTTGATATGTTCATCCCTAGTGAGATAGGGACTTAACTTGTTTTCATACGTGGATTGATAGATTCCATGAATATTGTATGAATGAGGTAAATGTCTAACCCATTGATTACATGTTAATGATGAACTAAATGATAATATGATGTACATAATGAACTTGGTACAATGATCATAATAGTGATAGAAAAGTAGAGATTGTTAACTAGTGGCCCCTGTATTGCATTTTACTTACTTTCCATTCATTTATGCTTGCATGCACTATCCGTTAGACTGGATATTTTTTAGATACTGTTAGTGGTGTCCTACTGAGTTTTATTCACACCCTGATCGGGCTAATATTGGGTACCCGAGAAGATTTTATACTTGCAGGTTAGGGATAGGGAAAGGGCCCCATGCTAAGGAGTTGTGTTGGGCACGAGACATGCATGGATGAGGTTCCAGACTTGGAGTCATGACCGTTTTGGGGTTTACACCGTTTGTCTTATTTTGGGTTTTGTTCACTGGGCATTGTATTATGGCATGACATATTTACTATTGGTTGTGGTTTGTACTGAGTTGGGAAATGGTTATTTATGCTTTTTCATTGATTAATTCATGTTATCTCTATTATTTTATATGTTACTGTTGTGGATTACTCTGACCAAGAGGGTATAGTTTCCCCACGCGACCAATCTAGACCATCGCTGCTAGTTGGAAACCTCTGGCGTATGAGGAGGCATGCTTGAGGTTATGTGACGACCCGAATTGAGGCACCGATTTAGTGGCACCTAGGTTGGGGACGTTACACTCAGAGGTGAAGTCTTACGCTCCACCTCAAAGCCGTATGTTGGGCAGTTCTTCTGAAAATTGGAAAAGTCCCAAATCCTCATGCTTTTGGGCAAAGTCACATGATGGGAAATAGAGTCTTACACTCATCATAAAAAATACTTACGCTGGTGCCTTTATCATTTTCCTGGAAACCATGAAAATGAAATCTCTCAGTGTAGCCTTTATCCAATTAAGTACAAAATGAATAAAAATAATAAAAATAATATTTTAAAGTCTCTAAACAATTAAATTCCCGAATCAATCAATGTATATATTTTCATTAAAATCCTAAGGATGAATAAAACAAATAAAAATCATGATTTTATCCATTTAATAAATTAATTTCAGAGTTCACCATGTAATGAAAAATATATGATTTACTCAGGATTTATATTGATTAAGAGACTAATTTCCAATGAAAAACATATAAAAATTTGGGAAAATTTGGCTCTCTTCACTCCCCCACACTTATAATATTTCACTCTTGATAAATACCTTTAATTCAATTATCAAAAGATTAACACATAAATGTTCATTCCTAGGTTCAAATACACATACCGAAATTGAAGGAAAGCATAAATTTATCCATTATTTAAAAATTACATGCCTCATATGTGAATTTCACTAGCCACCTCACTTTAATTTATGATCATTTTCTAGTTCTAGGGGTGAAATAAATAAGATTTAAGTGGAATTGAAATTTCAACAAGTGACACTTTCATTTATCCCTTTCTCCTAAGTTTCTTACACCAAGGTTCCAATATCAACTTTATTGATACAACTCAAATGAATTTTTTATAAGTAAATTTTCCCTTTATTTATTTGGGTTCAATATTCCCCTCACCTAAATGAATTATTTTTTGACTATTAGACACTTATTCCCAACCATGATTGGGAAAAGAACTGTGAGAAAAAACTTATTACATAAAAAATGGCATTTACTTACTCACCCAGTTCCTAATATCTCATAAATTTATTATGGGATCCCAATTTCCCCTTTTATACTAGTTTCAAAGGAGTTATATTAATTTATTTTGAGTTGGATCCTTGAGGAGTTTTTTCCCAAAGTCCAAATTACTAGTTTCATGTTCATACATATAGTTTCCTCAAGTTATAATTCCTATTCCACAAAGTTTTTTCAATCACATTCCTATTTCCAGTTTTCAAACATATTCTCCATAAAATATTGGACATGTTAACTTATTAATCATGAATTTTCATAAATTTTAGAATCCTTTGATCCCTCATAACTAGCATGAAATCATCCACTAGGTAGGAAAACATTGAAGCTAAAATTTCCTAGCCTAAAGCCACACTAAAAATAAAAAATAGAATATAAAACAACATGATTTTTTATTTATTATTTTTAATATTTAAAAATTCTAAAAAAAATCCAAATAGTCCTAAACAGGTTTGAATCCCTCCCTCCACACTTATCTTAAACACTTCTCATAATGATTTTCAGCATGAAATTTATCAATGAAAGGAAAATTAATAATTAGTAGTGTGAAAAAAATGATAAGAATATAAGAAACTTGGTGTTTATTGTCAGCAGGCTTGAGTTAAGATCTCCCCTGGTTTCTTTATAAACATATTGATTTATCCTCCTAGGTAATTTCCACATTAAAACCGATAGGAAAATAGAAACATAAACATGATAAATTTTATTAAAAACTATAAAAATTGAAAAATAAGAAGAGAAAGAGAGAGTCCTAGGATGTCCCTCCCAAGAGAGGTTGTATCTAGACCATCCACAACTAGAAAATCCTATGATTATCCACAATATATTAAAAGATTGGATTTATATGGTAAGAACCACCATATTATTATTTTTCCCAAACTCTTCTCATCTTTATTCTTCTTTTGGAGGTCTCAATTTTTAGTAAAGTGTAGTGTGTTCTTCCCCTTAGCAGTGTAATACAAATATCCAAGTGGGATTGGAAGGATGTTTTATGGGGTCGCTTATTATTCTTGATAGATTAGGATGTCTATTTCTCCTTCTATATCTTCTTCAAATTCCTATAGAACAGACTTTAGTAAATTTGAAAAATACTCCTCATCTAGCTCCTTCTCATCAAGCTGGACAACCTTGTCTTTAATTTATACCTCCATTTTTTCTTCTAAGGTGGATTTCTTAGGTTTATCTCCAATTTTTAAGAAAAAATGTGGCTCGAATTGACCTATAAATTCAAGATATATGGAGTTATAATTCAATTCAAGCAATGAAAAGTCAAATGAAAATTATTCCATAGGAAGATTTACTCCCTTGAGTGGTGCAACTAAGAGCTCTTGATTTTGAACGAGGGCCTCCAAACTAATTTCCTTAGGAGTGGGAAATGGTTCTATATAAATATCTTTAAAGACCAAAATTTCCTTTTCTTCCTTTTCCAAAGCATACTTCAGTAAGACTAAATCTGTATCATTAAAACACAAGGGTTCATATTTTAAATGAATTTGAGATGAATTAAAGATAAGTGAGTTAAGAGTTTGGTAATCTCCCTCAAGTTGTTTAGTTGGTAGATCATGTTTCTCCTTGAGTGCCTCATGTATCATCTCAGAAATGTATGGGGGATAGTGGTTTTCAAGTAGTTCCTCCACCTCTTGGATATCCTCTTGATCAAAGACCATGTGTACTAATTCATTTTCTTATTGTTCTTTCCTTTTTCTCCATAAGTTCTTAGAGGTTGGTGACTATTATAGTTTTCATTTCCTTAAACTCTTACAGTTGTTGTTGCTCCTTAAATTGTAGATCTATTAGAAATTATTCATTGATATACAGTTGAATTTCTTCCATTGTTGGTTAATCTTCACTTAGATGGTACAAGGGTGGGTCAAAAGCATAATCCATTTTTTAGATTTTAGATTTTAAATTGAAAATAAAAAATTATTTACAATGAGAAATAGAAACATGATTTACCAACCTAACTCCCTAGAAATGGATCCAGTGATGTGAGAGGCTATCAAAGGCCTCACATACAAAATTTATAAATCTTAGAATACAATCCAGTGGGACTGAACATGTTCTTTCTCAAGGATTCATGGTTCAGTTATTCACTAATATCAGTCACTTAGGTATATTTTTTTTTGTTTTTATAATTCTAAAAGTATGATAGAAATGGGAGGGTGTGTTTTGGTGCCTTCATAGGAAAAAAATGGAAATAAAAATGTATAATGAATGCAAGAATAGATGCGCCCCTTGATTCAGGCACAATGATCCTTCATTATATCACATACTTGACTCCCTATTCAATACTTCATATTCTCAAATCAGTTACACACAACCTCACTACTTCAAATGTGTGAATTATCATTACACTTAAGGAGAATCCTCTATGTGATTAGATCATCACTATCTCAAATGGGTCATAATTTTGATTCCATTCACCATTTAGATCACTTATACCATCATTCAAAATCAATACAAATAGATAGAGAGGATATGATGTTCATTAGTGTAAAAGGAAAGGGGAAGGAAAGAGACATGGTGCACGATTGTCTCCTCAACCTATTAATGTCTTGAGATCCTCAAAGAAAAATAGAAGAAATCAATATGGGTGCATGAAATCTGGTTCACTGGTTTTTATCTAGAAAGGGGCCCTTGGGTTATCCTTCCATCGAGTATAGAAGGTTGAGAGATCATGGTAAAAACATAGGTTGGGAAACACAAAGAAATTAGAGGAGGAGAGACTCACACAACATAGAACGAAAAATAAAATGAAATTAGAATTAGAAGTGTAGAAATACAAACAAACCTAATTAAAATTGATACCAGGATGAAGGAAAAGTTCCTAATCATTTCTAATGGGATAGGGGAGACATATTTATAAGAATCTTTAGCCTTTCCTTCCTTTTCCATGAATTTCGGTGTCGAGCAGTGATCTCCTTTTTTAGCTTTAGATGGGGGTTCCATATGTCCAGGTCGAGGGTCATGATTTTTCTAGGTTTATATCACATGAATATTCTTATTGAAGCATTACCTTCCTAAAATCGATTTTCATATGCATTCTAGAAGAATCAAAGTGAATGTGATTAGCTGTGTCATGTGTATAGTGGAAGAGGAGTGCTGTTTGGAATGATACCGAGTTGACTGGAGTGAATATGGACTTGGTAGGATTGGGATTAAATTAGGCATGGGTTGATTTGATATTGGGTCTGAGTATGTGGGAATTTTCCATATTATAAGGCTTTGAAGCCTTATGATGGGAAGCTCCTCATATTTGAAAAAGTCCTAAAGCTTTACATTCCTAGTTAAATCCTTATGCTTGGGGGTGAAGTCTTATACTTAACCTCAAAGCCATATGATTCTGAAAATTGGAAATTCCCAAAGCCTTACACTCCTAGGAAAAGCCTTATGACAGGAAACAAAGTCTTATGATCATCATGGAAAAGCCTTACGCTGCTGCCTTTGTCATTTTTCTTGGAAACCATGAAAATGAAATTCTTATTGTAGGATTTATCCAATCAGGTATAGAATGAATAAAAATAATAAAACTCACATTTAAAAGCCTCTAAACAATTAAATTCCTGAATTAATCAATGTATGGTTTTTCATTAAAATCCCAAGGGTGAATACAACAATTAAAAATTACAATTTTATCCATTTAACAAATTAATTACATATTTTACCACATAATAAAAAATTTATGATTTACCTGATATTTAAATTGATCAGGGGACTAGTTTCTAATGAAAAACTGGAAAAAATTTGGGAAAATTCAGCTCTCATCAACCCCTAGTCACACAACACTCGATTTTGGGTCCCCTATGGATTCCTAATCTTCTCCAATACCATTTAATCATTATTTTAAGTGTAGTTAGTTGCAGTGGTCCTCTATTGACGAGTCTTGATCCATATTAGCCTTCAGTGGAGGTTTCCCTTATCATTTCTCCTTCATTCTTCTCAAATCCATAATTTAGATGGGTTTTGTATGATTTTAGGGATTCGATGATTCAGTCTTGAATTGAGTGATGTGACTTAAAGAGTAAGATCTCCTAAGATCGAGGTAGGAATTCCTTAGCATGTTTTGGAAAATGTATGTGGTTTTACGAGCTTCTGTGTAGGTGAGTGTTTGTGTTTGACTAATATTATTCTGCTTCTGGTACCAAAGTAGTTGGGTGAGTCATAATTATTGTAATTGACCCCTAATGGGTGGATATGGGTTAAATGGATTGAGTACAATGAAACCACACCTCATAGAATGGTTTGAGGAAGGGATTATACTTTGGTTGGTTGGGATTAGTGTGAGTTGTTTGGGCTAAGTTGAGGTTTGGGTGAACTTATTACTTGGCCTATGGCCATGGGTGATGAATTACTTCAAAATTAATGGTGTTAATGAGTGGGGTTTTCTAGTAAAAGAATAGTATCAACAATTGAGTTAAGGGATGCATAAAGGGAAAATTCTATGAGGTTTATGATATAATATGTCTTGTTGATCATGTGTTGACCCCAGCGGGATGGGTGTTGGATTTTGGGTATCTTTTCTATTAGTTGTATGTGATATTATGAGAGACTCAACCATGGGGCCTTACCTATGAGGAGGTTTTGGTTCATCTCGCATGGGAGGTTGATTATGTTATATCCTCCTTAGAACATTTCTTATGATATTTGGGTTATATGTGACCTAGCCATGGGACCCTTCTCTGAGGGGTTGGTTTGAATCACATGGTAGGTTGGTTATGTTATTCCCTCCTCAAACCAATTCCTATGTGATTAATGGATATGAGATATGGCTAGGGGGCCTTACCATGAGGGGATGGTTTGGACTATTTGAGAGGTTGTCTATGCCATGACCTCCTCAAATATCTTCTTTTGATATCAGGTCTGGTTGGTACAAGATAAACTCTTCTGCTAACATTGATCACATCAGTTATGGTCAGGGTTCATGGTGGCCTGGTTAGTACATGATGACCCGACATGGGTGCATGATTGCTTGTCAATTATTTATTTATTTTCTATTATGTAATCCACTCATATATATCTTCTGTACTTATTCTACGGATGTGTTGGTGGTTGTCTATAGAGTTTTATTAATCACACTTTTCATGAGCATATTGGTGCATGTGCATACTTTTTTAAGGGATCTAACCAAGGGAAATGAACCAATACTAGGATTTTTGAGAAGCTGTAGATGGTTGGGGATAGAGTCAATATCGGGACATGCATTGGGATCATTTTGGATTTGTGCCTTAATATTATTTTGTTTTTTTATTATTGCACCTATCGATCCACCACCTATGGGGATTCTAATTTTTTATTGGATGTGTGACTGATATGTATTAATTTTTTATAGTACATGATGTTATTTATTTTGTTATCTCACCACTTTGATTACATGTTGTGTCTTTATTTATTTCTATTGATTTTTCTGTATGTTTGATTGATGGTTACATAATATTGAGGGTACAATCTCCCAAATTTATGGTATAATTCCTCATCGATAGTCGATGACCTCTTACATATGGGGAGATGTGCTTGATGCCATATGATGTTCCATATAAGACCTAATGATTCAGATCAGGGTGTTACAAAATGGTATAAAATCTTTTTCTTTTGATTTATTATTTGGCGGAGGGTATAATGGAGAGAGGATGGTCAAAACTCAGGTGGGAAGATGTGCTTGTGCTTGGACATCACTTTTATAGTGGACATTAGAGTTTATAGGGTAGTGGGATTGCTTTTACAGATTATGGGATTATGGTTTTATGTTGTATTTCAAGTTATATTATGGAGGTTATGGTTTATTGTGGGTTTCCTCTTTCCTAGGGTAGTGAGAGAATGTGAGTTCATGCATCATGATTCAGCACATAGGTTCACATGTCATTCGCTTGCTTGTATGTGATTGTTAAGGGTTTAACTTGATTAAATTCCAATAATAACATATTTAGTGTTTTCCTAAATACATTATTGATGAAATATAATCAATTAACCTGAGTATGTTTATGTTTTTTATGTATGATTTTGATTAACGCAAAGGTACTAATGGTATGGGCCTAGGCATTAGGCGAGTACTATAGTGGGATGTCTAGTGTCTTGTGGGTAGACCCTAAGACCATGTATCATAGGGTTGTTTTATACATGTATGCACATATTAAATATAGCTAGACAAGATAAACATGAATTTATTTAACATCCTTTAATTGATATAAACATTACATTTCATAAATAATAATATCCCAAAGATTGATAGGTTTAGTGTATTTAGAGACTAGCTGCATAATCATCTTATTTTACAATACTTAGATAACTTATCCTTAAAGGAACCATACTAGACCATATTCTAGACATATCATTAGTAACACTCATCCTCATAACCTAGGGAATGAAAACATAAGAAAGAGGTGAGCTCAAATACTTAGTAAGGGGTGAATAAACATTTCATCAAGGATGGGTTCATAAGAATAAGTAAAAATAGGATCATAAGATAAATACCATTGCATCATGAGAAATAACCATAAAACATAAGTGATCTTAAAATTACATGGCATAATAACTTAAATCCACAAAAGATCAACATGGAAACATAATAACTATAACATGGATTAGAATCATTTAACATAAACCTTGAATCATGAGAGCATAATATCATAATGAATAACATCCTTTAACTATGGAATAAACATTAGAATAGGGAAAAATCACTTTCATGAGAAACATCATGAGAGTATAATCAAAAGGTTCATGATCCATGTAGACTCAATCCTAAAATTTATTAAAGAAGAAGAAATACATCAGTTCTGGTATTATAGGGGTTTTACAAAGATAGGAGTGGATCTCATCCCACATGTCCACATATACTATTGTTACACAATTGTCCAGGCTCCAAAAGGACCACATCATGCTCATTTCCATGATCAATATCTTTGATAAGGCATCCACAACTTGATTGGATTATCTATAAGCATGTGATGTAATCAGGTTTAATTGGATGGAATCTTGAAGACATTCAATCCAATAAGGTATCATTTTTCAGGGAACATTCATAGTTCTAGATTGAAGGGCTTCAATAGAAAGTTTCGAGTCAAACTCAATCCATATGGAGTTCCAATGATGATGGAAAACATGTTTGATGGAATATATCATGGTCCACAACTTAGTTTCCTATGCATATCCAATTCCAATGTAGTAATAAAAGAAACCTTTGAAAAATCCATAGTGGGTGCAGAAGACACCTCCATAACCTGAGGGTCCTATCATACTAGATTCCAAAATTTTGATGTTCACCTTGATCCATGAGGTGATAAAGGGGATCCAATTAATATATTTAAGAACCATGGGTTTTCTAGGTCTACCATGTACGACCAACAACTATAGTATGTTGTGGTCTGTGATATTGTTCCCCATTGCACATGTTTACACCTTGGATGAAACTAATACATATTTTTCATGGAAAGGATACCCATGTGGAGAGAGGGGGGATGATTTTCAAACACCAATGCATTTCTATCATTCTAAAAAAAATCAATTACAGAGGTCGTGGATGTAAGGAGTAGATTCTGTACCTGCTCACTCTGTCCAACTTTACAAATGTATACCTTGAGGTTTCCCAGTTGTCTATTTGTACAGATTATAATCCTAAACAAGTTTTGTGCATAATTATAAAGATAAAGTTCAAGGCTATAGCCCATGAAGAGGTGCTATACATTCTCTTCATCCCTTAGAAAAAGGTGGAAAGACAATGTAAGTTGTTTTCCATCTCTCTTCAGTTGGTCATGGGTTGGTAGTATGCATTTCCAAATTTTCCAAAGAAGAATTAGCTTTGTAGGCTGAATAAAACATGTCTTGAATTTGAACATCCATGGTGGAATATTGGTGGATCCATCACATTTCATCCTATAGAATTCCTTGACATTGAATTGTCCATTTTTTGGCTTCCAGATAAGAGTGTCTCTATCCACGAAGGCATACCTTTGTATTTATTAGCTAATATGAGGGGGGGGATTCCATTATAACTATTGTTATATAAAATTAGGAAAAAATATAAATTTGATGCCTATTTATGGGAACAACTGTGATTTATTTGATGGGATTATTAATCTAGGGGGTATTCTAGCATTTGAGGTTGGACTGTGTGTAGACCATCCACTTGGAGTTACGTATGTGATCATTAAATGAGTATCTGATGGCAGGAAAAACAGACGAGGTAGGGTAGTGAGGATATCCATCCAATAACCTTTTATTAAACTCGTTTGAGATAAAATCAATAGAATAATCATTAGATGTTAAGAGGTTCTAAGTAAATTTTCTAAGAAGGGAATCATTTAAATCCTTAAGGTCTTCGATGTCTAATCCCCTCTATGTCAATAGGTTTTATGACCTCCCTCTATGAAATAGTTATCAATTTTCTTTTGTGGATAGATCCAATCTAGATAAAATTCCTGATCATGTTTTGGAGGTCATTGATAAAGCTTTTATGCCATCTATAAAGAGAAAAAGAGTAACAAAAATTAGAGGTGATCACTGAGTTGACCAAGAACACCCTTCCATATTAAGATATAGATTTCCATTTCCACTTAGCTAGATGGTTAATGATGCCAGAACATATATTCCTGAGATGAAAGCTTCTCACCTTTCCCCAAAACAAGGAGATGCCAAGGTAGGTAAATGGAAGGTATCACCTCTTTACTCAAAGAGTTTTGGCGATCTTGTTTTTCTTGGTGACAGATACTCCATACCTAAATACAATGAACTACTTATTCCAAAAAATGGATTTTAATTCCACTTACTCATAGTGTGAAAAAAATTAATTTAATGACAGATATGGTTTACTTGGAGGATTGGACAAGAAGGAGGATCATCAGTAAAATGGTGGTGTGAGGGAGTAGAGGACCCTCTTCTAGCCTTGATTTGTTTACAGATTCCAATTTGAGCAATCTCATTGATGAATCTACTCATATAGTCTTCAACAATGGAAAGTAAGAGTGGATCTCCTTGTCTAAAACCCTTAGTACACTGGAAGAAGACTATGGGGGATCCATTAATAAGAATGGACATCCTTTCAGAGTTGAAGACAATGTTTATTAATTTGATAAAGTCATTTGAGAATCCATACTTCTCGAGGGTGGAAAAAATGAAGCTCCATTATAGCGTGTTAAAGACCTTAGAGTTATAAATTTTAAGAGAAAAGTTCCCATCCTTTATTTTCCTTTTTATTAGGTTGAAACTTTCTAAGGTTGTGAATAAACAGTTCAGAATGCTTCTACCCAATACAAATCTAAGCTAGTTTGGGGTGACAATGTATCTAACCATGCCTCCCATCCTATTCATAATAACTTTACTGATCATTTTATGAATAGTGGTACCAAGTGAAACTGACCTAAAGTCTCTAATGTTAATGAAATTCTATTTTATGGGCATCAGAGTAATGAAATTTAAGTTAATTCCATAAGTCATAGAGGAAAGATTAAATAATTCCCTAACATAATTTTTCACCTCATAATGAAAAATTTCCCAGTAAAACATGAATAATTTTCTATCAAAACCATCAGGTCTGGCAACACTATCAATGTTGATGGAGATGATAGATACTTTGAATTCATCTTTAGAAGGATTGTAATGACCCACTTATTATCATTGGATTGAGAATGCAATGAATCATTACTAATCCATAAGATACATCCCCAAGATGCTAAAGGATAGAAATAAATACTGAAGGGTTTCAAATGCAAGTGGGGGATGATTTACCCTTTAAGAAATAGATCAATAACCAACCAACCATAACCAAAGAACCCACTATATTATGCATGAATAAATGAAAGAGAACTCAACCACATAATTTATATCAAAACCACACCAAGGTGCACTACAGTGGAAGACAAAAAACTATCAAAGTCAACAACATAAGATAACTACAAGAACTCCAAGACAACCACAAGACTCTATGATCCACGAACTCTATGCTCCAACATCACCGAGAAGCCCAAGTATCACAAGGTGGTGCTAAAAACGTGTGATAATTTACATTTTCCCATGTCCCAAAAGATAGCATCTGCAAAAGCACCAAAGTGTCAAAGCAGGGGTGAGGTTTTCCCCAATGACTTCCCTACTCATGCCACTAGGATAGAAAAGTTAGAAACATATATATAAAAAAATTTATATAAAACAATTTCCCAAAATAGTTTATAACTAAATATAAATAAGTTACAAAACCATTTATAACCATGTGTAACCAAGTGCCATGTTAAACCATTTTTTTGTAGGTCATAATTACAGAAAAATAACCAAACAAAGATTTAAAACCATTTCTTGTTCACATTTTGGCATAACTATTCCATTCCACTTATTCACACATTCAACCATACAAGCTTCGTTATGAGAGTTCCATACTCATGAGAGGTCCCTCATCGATCTACCATGTCATCACATGATGATTATACCCCATGTTCCATTAATCCTTTGGCACTGATCACAAGTTCATATTACAACCAATCCTTGTAAATTTGTTATAAACACACACCACTATTATGCCAGAACCATTTCAAATAACCATTTCAAACCATTTCAATAAAACCATTATTTTATTGAAACCCATTTAAACAAACCAATTCCAACCAAGAATTCCATTTCAATAAAATCATTCCTTTTATTAAAAACCTTTTTATCAAATCCATTCACCATTATTCCAGAGAAATCCCATTTTCAAATCCACATTTTAAATCAAGAATCAAACACTTTAATCAAAAGCACCCATTTTCCATATTTTACACAACCATCACCAAAGAGGGTTTCTATAAATCATAAAGTAGCCAATTCAAAATCAAATCCACATAAAGAAATAAATTTGAAACCATTCCATTTAGTTCTACTAAGAGGAGTCGAGAGTGAATCCACCTACCTCGACCATTTTGATGAAAATTGAAACAAACGAAGAACACTCACAAAAATCGGGTTGATTCTCCATGAAACCACCTTAGATATCTTTTAATAACAACAAAAAGACCAAATATCATCATATTTGGAATCCAAAAACTTATATCTACCCATACAAAGTGTATATTTGATAATATGAGAGGATAATAGAAGTAGATCTAAGTAGATCTAAGAAAACGTGACAAGAACGGAGAAGAACGACACTCACCACAAGAATCAGACTTGAAAACACCAAGGGAGGGATCCAGATTGATTCCAAATAACTTGGAAGAGTTTATCCTACCTTAAATGGATTAGAATACTATGTTAGGTCCACTAAGGGAAAAAATGAGGGAGTTAGAGGCAAAACAAGTAAGATCCTATTTTTTATGATCTAGATTTGACTCTGCGCATAGTTAGATCGCACGGTTAGACAAACCGTGTGATAACCATGAATTAGATACTACCTTAAGGAAACCCTTGCATATAATCCTAACATAGTATCCCTAACCATGCACCCACTGTGCCAAAGTTATTACCTCAAAACTGCTACTGCGTACGATTCCTTCTAGAATTTTCTCATAGTTTAGACAAACCATGCGCATCCCCTCCCCCCCCAAAACTTATCAAAAGTTCACCTAACTCTCCAATCCTTAAACCTTACACTTTATAAACATAAAAATCACAAACCAAGGGTTACATAACAGAAACTAGGGGTACTACAAGGATCCATGGTGAGACTTTAGATTTGGTGGTTCTCAATATAAGGGGATATGATATCAATCATCATTTAAGTGTTATCAACTCCATCATCAGAGTACATCCATTTTGATTAGTGTAGCTGATGGAATATATTTGAGTTTCCGTCATCATCCTAAAACAATATAACATTGATTTGGATGCGGTCTATCCTCTCTTTAATAGTTAAAAGATCATCAATCTTGGAGAGGGATTGGATTTCCTCCCTAGAGGGAGTATTTTGATTTTGGTTTCTATTTTTACAACATGCAAGGTGTTCCTCAATAGTTGTAATATCATCTTAAATTTTAGAGAATGATTTATTTCCCAATTCCCTTAAGATACCTTTAGTATGGTTCAATTTTCTATAAATCTCCATCTTCTAATCCTCTAAAATAATTTCCCTACATCCAAGATTAATAATCCATCCATTGTTGAATTTAAATGGATAAGGGGATGACCTTAACAAGTGAGTGGAGATTTAAACCATGATAGGGTTTTGATTTGAGTGTCTTTTGGGGAGGGTGAAGACATATACCCCATTGGTAGTACTCTTGTCATCAATTTGGGAAAAAAATCTATCTAGCTTACTTTACTATCTTCTATTCAAGGTGTATCTACTCCATGTGAAATAATCTCCAGTAATTGGAACTTCAGCAAGGTTGTAATAGTCAATGAAGGAAGGGAACTCATGGGAGGATTCCCTATTGAATTTAGATCCGGTTTTTTCTTCAAGCATCAATTCAATATTGAATTCCCCCATAATAATCCATTTGTGAATCATGTTTTTAGATGTTTCCTTCATCTCCTTCCATATTTTACTTCTTTTGATGTAGGAGGTGGATTCATACACAAAGGAGATGGAGATAGTGGAGCATTGAGTGCATAATTAAACTAAGATACTCTGAGAGTTCTTGTTTCATGTAAGAATATTGATTCTTTCATGCTTGAGGATCCATAGGTGGTCTATATCAATGTCATGCAAGTTATGTGAGATAAAAGTGTATCTGAGAGAGGCACATTTGAAGGCCTTCCAATTATAAAACATCATTTTTGGTTCTACAAGTCCAATAACAAGGGTTTTATAGGATACAAGATAATGTATAAGGGCTTTGACCACATGGGAATTCCCTATCCCTTGAAAATTATAATATAAAATCTTCATTTCTTTAGATACTTACCTCTTGTTAGAGGCCCTCCTTGTTTTTCCATATCCACATGGCCATTTTTTAATTTCCCATTACCTTTCTTATTTATCTTTAGATGTTGTAAACTCCATTGAGTAGTCCTTTCTCCCAGGGGATCAATTTCAACTTGGAATTCTTTAGTAGGTTGAAACCCCTCAATTTCATCAACCCAAAACTTACTATACAGGGGATTGAATTGGTTGATGGAGTGAAACCTATTGGGATTTCCATAAAAAGACCTTCTATTGGAATATTTGGATGAGGGAACATGAATAAAAGTTTTCTCCACTTCATCATAGGGGGATATCCCCTCAAACAAGTTATCTTTAGAGGTGTTAACCTACTTATAAGGGGAGGGATCGGTATGTGTACATTCTCATGACTTCTTCACATGGGTCATTTCCAATGCCAAATGATCATCTATTCTACCAGGCCTGTGATTCTCAGCTAGGTCCATGTTAGTCCTAGATACACCTGTATTTTCTAGGACGATCTCTCCATGCACAGTTCTTTTTTTCATACTGGCCTCTAATAAGGGATCATCAAGAGAGGGGATTCTCATCTGTTGAATTTGGAAATCTTTGATAGCCTCTTCCACTTCAACAATTCTAATCAATGCTGCAATATTAGTGTCTAGTCCTCACTCCATAGATAGAAAGGTTGAGGTTGACTATGTAGTAAACTGGGGGTCAGGTTTTTATATGAGGTCTTTTGGGGAGTCCTTATACAAGGTACTTGAGGAGGATGGGTCATGGGCTACTGCATCAGAAGGGAAGGGTGCCAAAACCTTGTATTTCCCTTTTAACTTCATGTAATATTCTTCCTCATACCCATTTTATTTATAGAAATTGAAAGTTTTTTCCCTATTTCATTCAAAGTATACATGACCAAAGAGGTTACAATTCATATATAATCTGGTCTTTCATTCATATTTAATTTTAAGGCTGATTCTATCATCTCTCATTATTATAAAAACCTCTTCAACTGGGGTATTTTCCATGTAAAATTTCACCAGAACCCTTGAATAATTCCCAAAACATGGGTTATTAGTTTTTTGATCCATTATGACCAGGTTTCAAATTGAGGAGGTAGTATCCCATGGGATTTTTAAATATCGATATTTCTAATTCAGCATGTAAATGCAGATCCAAACATGTGTGAGAGTGTTCCTAACATTTCTGGGGTCAAAATTCCAGTCCCACTCATGTATTATGTGAAATACATGATTTAGTGCAATAGATATGAAGTTTCATTCCCTCATATTTCATTTATAATAGGGGAAGACTATGTGATAATAGCCTCTCCCCATGGACACCATCATCCATTCCTCAAACCCCCAGATCTCTGTGATTATTCTATAGAGACCGTTGAACTTTTAACCAATTCATTAGAGGGTGATATAGTAACCCACCCATAATTATCCATACTTAAGTGTTCCATATAAAAATCATTAATTTTTAAAATCATAAATAACCCATGGAAATAAAAATGGGTTTCATAAATCATCCAAATGTAAATCAATCACTTTTCATAAAGAACCCATGAAAAGAAAAATGGGTTTCATAAAACATCCAAATGGTATAAAATAACATCATGAATTAAATCATTTAATATCGAAATCTTGATCACAAAAAATAATCATATAATAAAAGAAAATATATGGTGAAAAATGAAACATAACTCCTTTGGTGATAGATCATTTGAAGATAATGAAATCAAAATCATGAAAATAGCTTTTTTGAAAACATTTTGTATTCATCATTGTAAAAGTTATAGTTATGAGTCTCTTTTCAAAAAGTATCCTTTGTTTTTAAGGAAAATGAAAAGAATAAATTTCATGAAATTTTATTTGGTTCAAAAAATATTTTACCCATAAAAAAGAGACAACATCATTCAAAAATGGAAAGTCTTGGAAAAATTAAGTTCAATAATAATTTGTATAACTCAAAGAAAGGAGTTTGAGTTACCAAATACCTTACCTTTATCCTTGATTTCCAAAAAAGTGATATAAATTCCTATATTATAAAAATAAAAATATTAATTACATATTTAAAAAACTTATTTATATAAATTTTCATTTATACTCTTCATTAATAACAATTTTTTTTATGTATTATATTGTTGTAATCTCTTTTCAATATCAGGTATAAATAATCTTGTCTGTTTTGAACCAGGTTCATAAAAGAGGTGTTGATATTCCTTTTTATCCCAAAGTTCATCACTTGAAAACCATTAAAGGTACTATAATTTATGTTTTATAAATACTTATAATGTTATAATTCCATTACATGGGAGTTTTAGTCATTTTTTGTGAAGATAAAAACGTTGATGTACTAGTTTTGGGTTAATTACCGATATCGACAGATTACCTTATAACGATCATTATTTTTTGTGTTATAAAAAAATAACCATATTATTAATATATATTAATTATATAAATCATATATAATCATAAAATATAATCTAAAACCATCCATTTTTTTCAGTGAAAGAAAATGACACGTTTATTCGTAGAGGTGACAGTTCTCACAATGCACAATTCACGTTTTCATTTTTTAATGAAAAATGGGAGGATGGTTAATGATTGTACCATAATTATAATAACATAATAGTTTAATAATTATACTGATTTTATCATTTTAATATGGTGAAAATAAATTTTATGAATAAGAAAAGAACATAAAGAAATAGAAAAGAGAAAGAAAGGTTAGAAACTTATACCCCGCTTCTTGGATTATCTCCTTTGCGAAAAAGATTAAACCTTTGAGGTAAGGTATTTTGAGAAGAAAATAACCTCATTAAGGTGTATAGGAGTTTTAAGTAGAGTTTTGGGTAGAATTTTGGCTGAAATTAAGGGGTTTTGGTGTGAGGATAAGTGAGGGTAGGAGTGCTCCTTTTATAAGTGAAAAGGATTGACATTTTTGTAAATACCCAAAAAATTTCAATAATCGAACGTCAATTTCAAGGAAAATAGATAAAAAATTTAGAAATAATAGATAGGATGAGAGATAAGGTCCATAAACACCTCAATAAATCAATTAAAATATGTTTTTAACATTTTTTTACCTTTACCTCTTAGGTTACTCATTTTTACCATTTTGGTTTTCACTACAATAACTAGTTTTTACCTAGGTAATTTATATTTTTACCCACAAATAAAATGGTAATTATTATATAATTGGTACCTAATGATTCTAAATTTTAAATCCATTTTATTTTATTCAATTTCTAAAAGTGATAAAAATTAATTTTAAAATATTAAATGTATAATGTATTAAAAACAGTTTTTTTAAAATATAACTTAAATTATAAAATATAAAATATGGATTTATAAATTAAAATCAACATTTTTAAAATTATATTAACTTTTAAAATAAATATTTGGTATTATAAAAATGTTTCATAAATTTATAATTTATACATATATACTAATAATGGCATAAAAGTCATAATATTTGTAAAAACAGTATATTATACTATTCACCTAAAAATAAAATGTTTCAAAAAAATAAAAAACTCATATTAAGATTATATTGTTATTATTAACAAAAAAAGTTTTTTATTTTTTCAAATTAAATTTATAAAATTTAACAATTCAATATTTAAATAAAATCCCAAAATATAGTGGAAAAATATTCATATTGGAAAACAACTTTTTGAAACATTAAGTATTATTTATTCTTATTTACTATCATTTACTAATTAATTTAATGGTAATATATTATTCATATTATCAATATATTTTATTATTATTTAATTATAATATACTTAGTTTCTTGAAATAGAGCACTAATTTTAGAAAAATATATTTTTAAGCATAAAATAATTTTCTTATTTATTTTAGCTATACTAATTACATTTATTAATATTAAAAGTAGTATTTATTTCCATTATGTAAATATTTCATATTTTGGTTACTCCTGTTCATACCATATAATTAAATGAATAGTTTTTTAACTCTCATATTTAATATTTATATTTTTCCTAAATATTTCATGATTTTCGTTTTAGTTCAGTGTTGCCTGTGGAGAAAGCTATCGAACATAGTTTTTATTTAAGGAGGAAAAAATCAAGTTATTACATTCTACCTCCCTTAAAAAGAATCTATCCACCAAATTTCATTAGTTGGAAGAAATCAAGTGAGGGTACTTTTTCTTCATTATATCATTAGGTTCCCACCTAGCCTCTTCAAGCTTATGATTTCTCCTTAAAACTTTGACCATATGAGTGGTATTGTTCCAAAACACCTTATATATTAGATCCATAATTCACACTGGCTGTTCCTTATATGAGAGATCATGTTCTAGTTTCATGAATTTCAAGTTCAGTTGATGTAAATGGTATAGTATGTACTTCCTCAAAAGTGATACATAAAATACATCTTGTACTTGGGAGAGGTTAGGTGGGACTACTAAGTGATAATAAAAAACCTTGAAATGATCATGGATCTTAAAGGGACTGATATAACTAGGGATCAACTTCCCTTTCTTCCCAAATATCATTACATGATTCCAAGGAGATATTCAAAGGAACACCTTTTCACCAACTTCAAACTCTAAATCTCCTTGATGATTATCTATATAACTCTTCAATAAACTTTATGCCACTTTTATATCTCACTAAATGGTTTGAACCATTTATGTCATTTCTTGGAAAAGGATAGGACCTATCAAATTCCTCTCTCTAACTTTATCCCAGTATGTTGGAGTCCTACATATCTTCCCATACAGAGCCTCATATGGTTCCATCTGAATTCTAGAATGGAAATTATTATTATATGATAACTCTACCAGGGGGAGGTGCTGATCCCAAAATCCTTGGAAATCCATGGAATATGATCTTTTCACATCCTCTAGAGTTTGAATTGTCCTCTCAAACTGACCATATGTCTAAGGATGATAAGTAGTGTTAAAACTCAAACTTTTCTCCAATACTTTCTAAATACATCTCAAAACCTCAAGTAAACCTCAGATCCCGATCAGATATAATGGATAGTGGTACTCCATGCAACCTTACCACTTCCCTCATGTATATCATAGTGAGTTGGTCAAGGGATAAACCTTATTTTATGGAAATAAAATGTAGTGAATTTTTAAAGTGATCAACAACAACCTAAATAGAATTATGACCTTTAGATTTTTTGGGGAGTCCTATAACAAAATCCATGGTAATGTTTTCCCATTTCCATACTAGTATGGGTATTGGTTACAACATACCCTTATATTTTTTTCATTAATCCTTAACATTTTGGTATACCAATCATCAAGATATGTATATTTCAATCTCTCTCTTCATATTATCCCATAAGAAGTTTTTTTTCATATATCTATACATATTCGTGCTTTCAGGATTAATAGAGAAGGAAAAACTATGAGAATCATCCAACATTTTCATCTCTAGTTCTGGTTTTGATGGTACACATATCCAGGTTCTAAACCTTATAACTTCATCTTTATCAAAGTTGAACTCTAAAATATTCACAACAATTTTTTATAGCTCCACATCATCTTTTTGGGCTTCATTAATCTTTACGTGAATGGAAGGTTGATCATTTAGTTGGAAAATATAGGATATATCTTCCCCCATTATGAATTAAAGATACATCCCTTGAAAATTCACGAGTATTAGGTCTTTTTCAATCCTCATAATTGATAGAGTAGCATGGTCTTTCCCGCTCAAAGCATTGGCCACCTTATTTTCCTTCCTCAGGTTGTAATGTATTGGGCAGTCATAATATTTTATCAATTCCAACAATATCCTTTGGAAAATGTTCAATTCATTATATTTGAATATATATTTAAAGCTATTTTAATTAGTTTATATATCATACTATTCTCTATAGAGATAATGTTTCCAAATATTTAATGAAAAGATCACTGCTGCTAGCACCAAATCACGTGTCAGATAATTTTCTCACGAGTTTTTAATTTTCATGATGAATAAGAAATTAACTTTTATTTTTCATGATGATGCATCCCAATCCCTTCTTTGAGGTATCATTTTATATTAAAAATCATTCCCTACTATAGGGTAATGTAAGTACGTAAGTAGTGACCAACCTCTTCTCTAGTTCCTTGAAAATTTCTTCACATTCCTCTATCCAAAGAAATTTTAATCCTTTTTTTGTTAACTTGGTTAGTGGATTCAATATCCATAATAAATTGATCACAAAGTGTTAGTAATATCATTACAACCTAATAAAACTATGGATATGAGTTACAGTGGTCAATCTAGCCCGTTTTTCAATAAATTTTGTTTTTGAAGGATCTATAAATATTTCCTTACTGGTGATTACATGACCCAATAATAACACCCTTTGTATCCTGAATTACCATTTTATAAATTTTTAATAAAACTTATCCTTTCTTAATGTTTCAACACAATCCAAAAATGATATTCATTCTCTTCCTTGCTCTTTTATTATATAAGAATATCATCTATAAAGGAAACATCAAACTGATCCAGGTAGTCCCTAAAGACTCTATTCATTAGATCCATGAAGTTGGAAGGGGAATTAATCAATCTTAATGACATCAATATAAACTCATAGTGTCTATACCTCATTTGTAATGATATTTTTTAAATATCATCCCGTTTTACCCTTAACTGATGTTATCCAGATTGGAGGTTAATCTTCAATAAGCACTGAGCTCCTTCGAGTTGACCAAACAAGCTATCAATATGGGTTAAAAGATATATATTTTTTAATTATGATCTAGTTAATATCATGATAATTAATGAAAATTTGTATTTATCTATCTTTATTCTTAATAAATAGGACTGATACTCCCCATGGTGAAGCACTAGGGTAGATAAAACTCTTTTACAACTTTTCATTTAGCTACTTATTTAATTACTTTAATTTAAAGAGAACTATTCTATATAGAATCCTTGATATAGGAATAGATCCAAGTATAAGTTCAATCAAGAACCCAACTTCAAACTCTAGGATAAGTCTAGATAGTTCATTTAGAAATACATAAAAATATTCCCATACAATAGGCATGTTATTAATGTTGACTTTCTTATCAATCATTTGAGTCAAGTGTCCCTCAATGTTGGGTATCAAAACCCATATTATAGATTTTTTTCCAAGGGGAGATCATCCTTATATTGATACTTGAGAATATGATGATCTGGAATATGAAATGAGATATACTTCTCCTGATTATTTATATGGTATCTATGTTGGGATAACCAATACATACCCAAAATCACATCAAATTCAACTGAGGGTAAAATAATTAGATTTGTAGGAAGTATGCTCTCAGATTTTTCAATTGGAGAAGATTTATATATCTTAGATGAAATCATTAAGACACTATGTGTTTTCATATATAGTTTCATATCCATATCTTGAGGTGGTGAATCAAAATTCTTAGGAAACTCATGTGATATAAAATAATGTGATGAACTGGAATTGAATAAGTTACTTGCAGATCTAGAATAAAGAGTAAGTGTACCTTTCACTACTTCACTATCATGATCTACCTTAGTAGTAGTGATCAAGAATACCCTCACTTGTTCCCTATGTTTGGGAGTCTCTCGTGGCCTATTTTATTCATTGGACCAAGGTTTGGGGCATTGATTTATATAGTAACTAAACTCATTTCACTTGAAGCATTATAGTGTGGGTAGAAAATTAGCTGGGACCTTCTCGTCCTCGGCTATGTTAACCAGCCTCTTTGCCTTAATTTAGAAATTTTGGGCTTTGTGGCCTAATTTACCACAATTAACACTTCCTTGATCCATTAAGGCAATTACCTGGGTTCTTCCTCCCACACTTTTGGAAAGTAGGGGTTGAAATTTTTTCCTTTTATATGACTTACCATTGGGGTTCCCTTAGTATTTTTCTACCAATTTTCTCTATTTGGAGTATAGAGAAACCCTAGATTCCATTTTCACCTTTAGAACATATTAAAACATATATTATAGCTTTAAAATTATCTTATGGGCAAAGCCTTTCTAATACTAAGTTTTAATCCTCTGAAGAAACAATCAATTTTACTTTATGGATCAGAGATAAAAACTAAGGCGTATCTTGAAAGCATTGTGAAGTTTGATTCATATATCAAAATGGATTCATCCTCCTTTTGATTCAACTCTAAAAATTCCCTCTCCATATTCATATGAAGAGTTCGAGAAAAATACTTAGTAAATAAAAGGAATTCAACATTAAAACATCTTATTCTTTGACATTATCATGTTAGTCTATAATTATTTTAGTTCAACATATATCATTAGGGTTTTCTCATACTTATTAACCTAATCCCTCAATGTAACCAAGAAATAAATCCTTCAAAATAGTTTATAAAGAGTATGAGATCAACCAAAGAATATACCCCAAGAGTGTCTATACAGGTGTGCAGTTAAGCCTATTTATTGTGCACCAAGTCACAATTGAGTTAATAACTAACACACCCTCTTTGGGGTTATTAACCCTAGGTACAATTGTACCAAAGACTGTATCCACTTACCAATATCCATAAATAGATTTATTTTATAGGAAAACCACATACTTAAGACTTTACCAATATTTTAAGATATCATCCTACACTTAGAATCATCTCTAAGATTTTCCACTAAGTTTATCTAACCTCAATTCTCAAAATAGTTTCTTTAATATACAAAAGTAACTAAACCTTTACCTCTAATAACAACTATAGAGACCCAAGTTAAACATTCCTTTATTTTAATTCCTTCACATGATGTAAAAATTATATTTCATAAATAATAATATCCCAATGGCCGATAGGTTCAGTTTCTTTAGAGATTATATACATAATCATCTTATTTTACAATACTTGAGAAAATTATCCTTAAAGGAACCATACTCGACCATATTCTAGAAATATAATTAGTAAGACTCATTATCATAACCCAGTGTCACAACCCATCCCTTGAGGCCCGTGTCGTGACTACCCTAAGCACACCTTCCATAGGCCAAGGGTTGGCGACTAAAACCAGAAAGGAATATCCCAAAAAAGGAAAGGCATTGCCTCAAAACCTGTACACACACAGACAAGGCACACTGCACACAAGTATAACACAATGGAAGAAGAAAGGTACAACCACAACCAAATACCGAAAATGGGTGTAAAAGTAAGTACTTAAAGTAAAAGGGGACATAATACAAGACCAACTGAAATAGAAGTATAGGTAAAAGTGAAAATAGCTCTCGAGGTCACCCTCCAAGGATCCTACCTGAAGGGTAGGTACAACTCATCACTACGGATCTCCCTGTCAACCGTTCGCCTCTGTACACCATCAAGTCCTGGATCCTCGAGTCTCAGTTAAAGCTTCCTATCGTCTGCAAAAGACACAATAAGGTGCGGGTGAATCCTGTGTATGGGTGAGTATAACAATACTTAGTAGAAACCCCGAGACCCCAAAAGGTCTCTCAGAATTTCACAAAGGAATTACCACAAAGCATGATCTCTATCACAAAGCACAAAGAAAAAGATAGATCACACCAGGTATAACTTAAGTACAGAAGTACAGATGATTATTCGTAAAGCTAGATCATCTTATTCTGTCAAGAGGCTATACTGCTGACTCACACAGGATTAATAGATGCTGACCCACACCGGATCACTAGGCGCTGACCCACACAGGATCATTGAGCGCTGACCCACACAGGATTAATAGGCATTGAACCACACAGGATCTCTGAGCGCTAACCCACATAGGATCGATAGGTACTTCCCCAAACAAGATCGCTGAGTGCTAACCCACATAGGATCGATAGGTACTAACCCACACATGACCACTATTCATTCTTCACATCACAACCAACCACTAGATTCCCGCACTTAGTACACTTGATTCCGGGAGGATATGATCCTCAATCCATTAGTCGTACCTCAACCACCATAAATTCCAGTGAATAAGTAACCCGATGAACCGCCTTGTCATAAGGGTTCTAATTCAATAGGCGACACGTCAATCGGACGCCCGGTCTGTAAGTTATATGCATTTTAGTGCCGGGGGCCCGATTGGATTCGAGTTCGATCCAACCCAACCATACCCCAAATTTCTCCAAAACCCAAGTGTAGTATTTCAAAAGGACCTCCTCGTCCTAAGGGTTCTAGTGCCGTAGACGGTTCGTCAAACGAGCAGTCAGTTTAGGAGATATGCCCATTTAAGTGAAGATGGGCCTAAAAAGGTCTGGGTCTGGTCTGGCCCAGTTGGACCGACCCAACCCAGCCTGCTGGCTGCGGGCTAGGCCACCGGGCTGTGGGTTTGGACCAACCCATCCGGCTGGGCATGGCCTGCCGGCCTGCGGAATTGTCCGGCCCGCTGGCTGGCGTAGGGGTCTGATCCCCTTCCGAACGGCTCAACCGTTTGGGGTCTTCAAAGCAGTGGCTCCAGTGGGCACCCCTCCAGATGGATGGTCCACATAGACCAGTCAACAATGGACCCGTGGGCATGGGTCCACCCTCCACCATGGCTCAGAGCTGCAACCCTCCTCCATGGCGCGCCGTCATCATCAACGCGACCGATGTTTACTGACCGCCTTTGTCTGCCATGGCGCCTTCGGGTGCATCCTCCTCTTCGTGGCTGGTGAGAGCCGGCCTCTAGCACCGCCATGTTGGAAAAACTTTTGCGGGCCTCCAATGAAGCTCTGGGGGACCGTTTTCTCTTTATACCGTGCCTATAGGCCACCTGGGATGCTGCCATCATTGCGTGGCTCTCAGTTTGGCCTTGCCTTATTGTTGCTCGGTCGCCCATGAAGAACGTAACCAAACCAAGAACGACGGAGGATCCAGGCCTTGTTGGGTTCAGCCTGCACCCTCCACATTAGCGTTATAACAAGGGAAGAGTTGAAACAACATCAAGATAGATGAATTCATAAACTATTAGAAATAAAACAAGAAAAACCCCTACCTCGAGCAAGTTGGAAAATGCTACAGATGAGGGAGAAGAACTTGTGCTCGAATGTGTTCGTCATCACTCAACGTTGTCCGATTCAAATCCTCCCACGGTTATCCAAGCTCAATTCTACATTGGTGGAAGACGTCGTTGGCACTTCAGTAGAGGTTCCTCTCGTGAGTCCCTAAAACTCATGCCCAAGTTTTGTTTAAATAGAAGGACTAAGAGTTTAACTCACCACACAATTAATGTGGTTCATTTATGAATTTAATTAATGAAACTATTAATCTCCCAATGGTGCAGTTACACAACCAAGTGTAACTAGCCATAAATGATCTGACAACCCAACGGTCCTGCCACCGTCTCTCATCGGTTACAAAGAAATAAATAAAATAACTCATGGAGTTATTTTATTATTTTCTATAAAGTCTAAAAAGAAACTTTTTTTTTCTGATTTTTTTCGAACAAAGTTAAGCTTCCCTTAAGAAAATACCAGCACTATGAATTCAACGATGACATCATATTTTTAATCCGAGCACCGATTCAAAAGATAGAAATCGCCGCTCGCATATTTACTAAAAGTACCTTAAAAAAAATTCAAAATTCTCTTCCGGGATCTCTGGGCCTCAGAATCACGTGCCTTCGATTTTCACAGACTTTTAATAATCCCAAATAATTTAAAAAAAATTATATAGAAATTCCAATTCATTAAATTCTCCCCACATTAGGTCTTTATGTCCCTAAAATTCACAACAAAACTAGGGAAACAATTGGGGGGGTATTGAGCATGTATCTGAGCCTCCCGCTCCCATGTGATCTCCTAGAGGTTTCCGTTTTCCCAACAAACTCATACCAGAGAAATTGACCGCCCAAAAAGGACCCGCTCCTATAGATCCTCTATCTATATAGGAAACTTCACGAACGTCACCCCATCATCAATTTCAAACTCGCCCTAGTCGATAATGTGTGATGGATCATGCACATACCTCCTTAACTACGACACATAGAAAACATTATACACCCGGTGCATCTGTAGGGGAAGAGCTAGATGGTATGTCACCTCACCCACTTTGCTGAGAATCTGGAAAGGTCTGATGGACCTCAGAGATAACTTTTCACCCCAGAAAAATCTCTACAATTCTTTTCGGGGTGAGATCTATAGGAAGACATGGTCTCCCTACTTGAACTCCAAGGGTCTACATCTCCTGTTGGAATAAGACTTCTACCAGCTCTATGCAGTCTTCATCTGCTCTTGGATGATCTTAAACTTCTCAGTGGTAGCCTGTACCAACTCCAGACCCATAAGTGTTGACTCCCATGGGTCTGAACAACATAGAGGTGATCTATATGGTCGCTTGTACAAATCCTCAAATGGGGCCATGCCGATGGTGGAGTGATAACTATTGTTGTATGATAACTCCACCAGTAGAAGGTGGTCCTCCCAAATACGACCAAAATCAAGGTTGAAAGAATGAAGCATGTCCTCGAGTGTCTGTATGGTCCACTCTGTATGACCATTTTTCTGAGGATGAAAGGTGATTCTCAAGCGTAGCTGAGTCCCGAACACCTCCTGTAATCCCTTCCACAACCCGGATATAAAACGAGTGTTGCGATCTGAGATGATTGTCAATGTCACCCCATGAAGCTGCACAATATCCCGTACATAGAGGCATCCCAATCCCTTTACTGATCCTTGCTCTCAGATGAGTAGGAAGTGGGATGACTTGTGAGTGGGTCAAAGATCACCTAGATGAAATCATTGACCCTAGAAATATGTGGTAGTACTATTACAAAGTCCATGGATATGCAATACCAATTCCACTCTGGAACCTCAATTGGATGAGTCAAGCCTGCTGGAACCTGGTGCTTGACCTTTACTTGCTGATAAGTGAGGCATCATGGAATGAACTCCGCTACTGGTTTCTTTATCCCTGGCCACCAGTACTGATGCCGGAGGTCCTGGTACACCTTTTCCACTCCAGGATGTACTTCCAAAGGGGATGCGTGGAACTCCCTCAACACCTCCTCTTGTAGTTTCACTGGTACCATGGTGCATTCTCTAAAAATGATGACATGCTCTCCACCTTCAAAAAATCCTTCAGGATCCTACCCTGAGGATATCTGAGCACGTCAGGTCTCGCAGTCCACGTCCCCAAGTTGTGCCTCCCAAACTCGCTGAAGGAGTGGGGGAGTGACAATCATAGACTGGAGGTAAGATGTTCCATCACTATCCACAAAGGATATCTTCAAGCAGATATCTGCTCTATCGCCTCATTCAATAACTATAGACCAGACCTCCTGCTGAGTGCGTCTGCTACTATATTCCCCTTCCAAGGAGTGTAGACTATCTCAAAGTCATTGTCCTGGAGGAAATCCAGCTATATTAACTATCTCAGGTTTAGGTCCTTCTGTGAGAAGATATACCTGAGACTCCTGTGATCGAAGTAAATAGTAAACCATTAACCCATCAAGTAGTGCCGCCACATCTTCAGTGCAACGACCACTACTGCTAACTCCAGGTCATGGGTCGCATAGTTCTACTCGTGTTTCCTCAGATGTTGTGAGCCGTAGGCGATCAAAACTCTCTCCTGCATCTGGACACACCCTAGTCCGGTCCCTGATGCTTCATAGTAGACTACATACCCAACTCCCTCTTCTGGTAGCCTCAAGATGGGGGCACTCGTCATTCTCTTCCTCAGCTCCTAGAAACTCTACTGGAATCTCTCTGTCCAAAATAAATGATGTACCTTCTTTGTCAAAGATGACAAGGGTGTTGTTAATATAAAAAAGTCATGTATGAATATTCGGTAGTACCCATCCAATCTCAGGAAACTTCGCACCTCAGTCACACTCCTAGGTGGATCCCAAGAAAGCAATGCTTCTATCTTCATCGGATCCACCACAACTCTAGCCTCTGAGATAACGTGTCCTAGAAAGTGGACCGCCCATATCTAGAACTGGAACTTCAAGAGCTTTCCATAAATATGGTGCTCTCGGAGTGTATCAAGAACTATCTATAGATGCGTGGTGTGCTCATCCTCCATTCCAGAGTATACTAGGATATCTTCAATAAAGACTACCACAAAGTGATTGAGGTAAGGCTGGAAGATTCTGTTCATGAGTCCCATGAACACTTCTGAAGTGTTGGTCATGCCAAAACACATCACCAAGAACTCTTAATTTCCATACCGACATATGAAGACTATCTTCGGTACGTTCTCATCCCGTACCCTATACTGATGATAGCCTGATCTGAGGTATATCTTCGAAAACCACCGTTCTCCATTCAGTTGGTCAAAGAGGTCATAAATCCTCAACAGAGGATACTTGTTCTTCATAGTCACCTGGTTCAGGTGCCTATAGTCCACACAAAGCCTCAGACTCCCATCTACCTTCTTGGCGAACAAAATTGGGGCTACCCAAAGAGAAACACTAGCCCTTACGAACCCCTTACTCTACAAGTCTTCCAACTGTACCCTCAACTCATAAAGCTCCACGGGAGACATCCAATATGCTAGTGTAGATATTGATGTCATCTCGGGGTATAGATCGATGTAAAATTATACCTCTCTATGAGGAGGTAGTCCCCAAACATCATCAAGAAAGACATCAACATACTAGTACACCACAATATGATAGCTCAGACTCCTCTCATTCACTACACTAAGGGTGAGGCTATCCAACTGATGAGTGATCGACTGCTCCCTCCTTTGATAAAGTCTATCCTATGCTGCAAAGGTTTCCTTCTCACTGGTGAAGGAAAACCTGATCCCATCCTTGCGGACACACCACACTTTGCGCCTAAATTAGTTGATCTGAGAATGGACTGTGGATAACCAGTCCATACCCAAGATGACGTCGTAAGGCCTCGATGCTGCTACTAGGAGATCCCAGACAAAGATCTCACCTCCTAGAGTAAGCTCACACTGCATACACCCATGTGTAATCATCGAATCATCTCTCGTAGGAGTCTCTAAATGTAAGGATCGAGCCAATAGCTCCATCAAAATTTCTGAGCTCTGAACGAGAGCCATGAAAATGAAAGAATTAATGGAACCTGTGTCTATAAGTATTGTAGCTAGGGTGGATTAGACATAGATCATACCTCGAATCATCTCTAGAGCACCGTGATCATAGGCCTCTACCACCTGAAGCTGAGCTCGCCCCTATCCACCTACTCCCTATGGTCAGGGTGGTCCACCTGGGGGTGGTGGTGGTAGAAACTCAAATCGCAGCCCACCAACTACTGCATGACCAACTCCTCTTCCACATCCTCTGTCCAAAAGACCTCCCCACTTGAATAGCTACCTCTTCCTCGACAGTCCCTCGACTGTATGCTGATCATCAGTACGATGGGTCGGGTAGTCGTGAGCCATGTGATCCTACCCACCGCATGTGTAGCATAGTCTACTTCTCTACTGACCTCCTATATCCCATGAGCTTTGCACTTCCAACCCTATATCCTAGGGTTGCCCTCTGGAAGGTCTGGCCCACTTGGACCTCTGCGTCATCTGTATACTACCTACTGCAGATGACTCGACTGCCTGTCATTCGGTGGTGGCTCTCACTGTCGGTGCCTGCTCAACTAGGAATCTCTCCACCAATAGTGCTTGCTCTAGCACTCCAGCCTACATCGGGATATTGAGTGATATCATCGATGCTATGATCTCCCATTGAAGACCCTTATCAAAGGTCCAGGCCCTAAATAAAGGGTCCCATACCATGTTAGTGGATTAGCAAGAGAGGTTAGTGAATCTTGCCGAGTATTGGGCTACTGTCAGGCTACCCTGTTGTAAGTGCAGTAGCTCCTGAATACGCATGGTGTGTAGTGTCACTGGTACAAACTCCACCCTAAAGAGTCCCTTGAAGTCCAAATAGGAAAGTGTCTCCTCCTTATGTGTCTGGAGCGTCAGGCTCCACCATCTCCCTTCTGTACCCTGGAAGAGACTAGTAGCTAGGATCACCATCTGGTCTGCTGGGGTCTCGACCAAAAAAAACCCATGCCACAGCCTCCATCCAGTCCTCAGCTTCCTGCGGGTCTATCTCACCTCGAAACCTTAGAGGCCTATATCTCTGGAACTCATGCAACACGCTTAGTTGTCATGCACAGTCTGCTAGTAGGGCTGGTGGGAACTGCTACCCTATGGGTGGTGGTGCTGCTGGTACACCACCCGAAGGTGCTATCACCATAAGAGGGACTTGCACTGACGCCTCATCTCTTGGTGGGAGATCATTGTGATATCTCTCTGGAATCCTGGTTGAATGTGTAACGCCCCGACCCCAGTTACCCAGAGTTGGTGCATTACTTCGTAACATTGGAATGATCACAAAAGATCAAGTCTCGAAAGACCGATTAGTTTAGTAGCCTTGGAAACACTAGATACATTCATAAATGTTACATTACATCATAAGGTGAAAAACTATAATAACAAAGTCTCCATAGTCCACACTCATATCCTCTTCTGACTATCCCTTCAGGTCATTCATAAAATACTTCTTCACATCCTAGAAAATATTAAAACATTGAAAGGGGTGAGCTCAGATGCTCAGTAAGGATAACAATATAGTGGAAGCTTTCATAAATAAACATAAACATTTAAGGCAATGTATAACTAAAACAAAAGCCTTTTAAACTTTAACTTTAGCATAATATGGAAAAAGTAAAATGAAATAATTCCATTTACTTACTCACATGGATATTCTACTAGTCAAATAATCACATGAAATATCAATAACCACTTTCATAATGATGGAATGCATAATTCCAGACTATCATAACCAAGTAGCCAAGGCCTCGTGCCAAGACCACAAATAAGATTTTGTCAAGGCCTCGTGCCAAGACACTAGTTTGTCTCATGAGACCTACCGATGCAATTTTTTTTAGAAGATACTTACATTTAAAATTGCTCAAATATACTCCAGTGTTTTTCTGAAAACATTATGCAAGATTTTGAAAACAAAATAACTAATTCTGAGACTTCTCGACTAATCACAGGCCATGATAGGTCCACGCCCAATCCCTTCCTATCTACCACACTCGAGAGTCAGGTTTTCTGAAAACATTTTTAAGCTTGCGTTAAATATGTATACATTTGCACTGAATTTTCATATATTTGAGAGAAATATCTCTTTTTGAAATAATTTAAAAATAGCATAATTATAAAATGAAACCATTTTAATAAATGTAAAATTCAAAGGTATTTATACACCGTATAAAAGAAAGTTGTGTATAAAACAAAATATGCCTCAATGAAAGGAGATTGAGACAAAGTCCTTTACAAAGATCATTTTTAAAATAAAATAGATCTGTTATGTGTATTCACTATAAGTACACATAAATAAATTACAAATACAAGATAGGACATAATAATATCATGACATAATTTGAAAGTAGGATATTAACCCAAATAATGGAAATTGGGTTAAGAAGTTACCTTACCTCGTGTCCGAATTCACTCGACCGTTCTTTGATCTCCTGAATAATAAACTAGAGTTAATTTATAATTTCTTAATAACCTTTTTCAAGTTTATTATTCATTTTATATCACTTATTACCATGTTATGAACATTATGTAATTATTTATGTTAATAACGGTCGTTTTGATGATCTTAGGTACTTGAGTCAAAAATAAATTTCTTATAATTACACTTTGTTCATGTGGTAATATATCCATTATATCCATAATTATATTCATGATTTATATATCATATACATAATATATATCCAGTATATACATTCATTTATAATATTACATTACATTTAGAGGTAATAAATGAAATGCACCGTTCATGGAGACAGTAAGCCATACGTACGCATGAATGCTACTTTCATTTCTATTTCGTATTTAATGGAATGAAGTTATAATTATATAAAGGTATAATATAATTCCAATATAATATAATTTATAATACCATTTACTCCATCCTTTATACATCCCACATATGTCATTAACGATTCAAATCACTTTGAGGGGGCGGTAGTCCACACTTCCTAAAATGAAATTATCGCGTTTACCCATAATGGAAATCATAAAGTATGCCAAAAATGAGAAATACAGAAGCATAAGGAAAACATAAAAATAATATATATATCATATATGAAAATAGTGTCATCAAAATGGCTACCATTAGAGGTTTTAAAAGAATATTGAACAATCATCATTTCGTGAGGCAGTATTTCTCCACCCACAGAAACAGTATGTTCTTTAACCATTAGACTAAGGTGTGTGTAAGTTTAAAACAAATACTTATCATAAAAACATCCTAGTATATTTTAGATACTGGTTTTGTTACAAAATAAAGGAATAAAAAGAGTTTAAGGGGTTGGAGAAGCAAAATAGAACAAAACAACATTAGAGAAGACATTACCATAAAATCGGGTAACTCTTTTTTGATTTGATCAAAAAGCTTCCTTGGGAAGAATTATGCCCAAAGTGAGGCTTCTAGGAGTAAGATAGGGAAGTTAGGAGAGTATTTGGGCAGAGTTTGGCCGAGCCAAATGGCTTGAAGGTGTGAATAAGGTGGGAGTGGTGGGGGCCTTTTATAAGAGGAGAAGAGGGCCACTCTTGGAAAGATTGAAATGTTACTTTATTATGAAATGATTTTTCGGATTCTAAAGGTCCCACACTTATATATTTCCAGGATAAGGTGATAAGGGTTCTAAATATACTCATCCAATAGGTTTTTGACAAGTGTAAGTCTTCGATTTTACATTATCCTTTCATTTTATTTAAATCGTTAATTAATGAGGTAATCGCTGCATCATCATGGTGTCATACATAATTTAATTTATTTAATGTCTAAAAATTATAAAAAAAATATCACGATGTAGGAAATATTTTTATATTTCTAATGAATATTTATAGTAAAAAATATGACTTGTATAACCCCATTTAAATTTTTTTTTAGTAAAACAACTTATGTTTGTGACATTTTTATTTTAACATTAAATAAAAAGTTATTTATGTCATTTTCCTACCAAAGTGGCTCCATGGGGTCCCCAAGTTGACCCATGGATTGTCTTGGTCGGCAATGACACATCCAATAGGGGTAGGACAAGTGTAAAGGTATTTTCATATTTTTATAATATCATTTTTACCTTAAATTTCACTAATTACCTTTAATCACGATTAATTAAACTTAAAAGTTACTATTCACCAAAAAATTATTTTAATCCCATTGAACCACATTTTACTTACTAATGACAACCATGTATGTCAGATTTTTGAAAATCAAATCACAGAAGTGGTAATGTTTCATTTAAACGAAAGATCAGTTTTTTTAACTACTACTTAGTGGTTTCACTATTCATCAAAAATTGAAGTTTTTCAGAACGATGCCAAAATTTCACCCTAAGATATAATTAATATTACAAATTCAAAAATGATGTCTATTTTACAAAATTCCAAACATATAAGTTGCATTAATTAATTTTATAATTAATTCCCGCTGTCACAACAAATAGCGTGTTTTTAAGAAACAATATATATCAAAAGATTGACAATTGTTTATGTCCAATTTCAAAGTGAAATTAATTCTAATGAACACCATTGGATAAAATGGTAAAAATATATTCTAATTATACTTTAAAACCACTGAATAGTATAATATATCACTATAAATTATTTTGATTAAAAAAGTTGTTTTTAAGTATTTTTCACTATTTATAAAAAATTGGAAGTTCTCCTAAAATTACAAAAAATTCAACATAGGATAATTTTGATATTCTGAATCCAAAAATGAAGTTCATTTTGAAATATAAAATATATATAATTTCAAAAAGTGGGTATTACTATTCATAATGGCTATTTTGATTGGTCGCGGTGCGTTAGAATCTCGAACTTGCGTACAATGCAAGCTATTGCATTATTGAAAGAGAAGCGTATCATGAAAGCTCGGGGTGTTACATTCTCCCCTCCTTCAATAAATTGCGTCCTCGTAATTTGAAATTTTATTTGAAAATAAAATGTTGAAAATAGAAAATACCTTTGTGGAAAACCCACATCGCAAATAAGGTTAATACAAATATAACTTTAAAATAAAGAAAGATAAGTACAAAGGTCACCCGAGATAGCCCGTACTAGGATTCTATGAAAATATGGATATGGAAGAAAAAAAAACCATCAAGGTCTGATGGAGAGTTGTAGAAAACTGGATTAGGAGAAAGTTAACCATAAGAAAATCACAAACTTGTGATTGGTTAAACGGTCATTGAATCCACAGTTGGAAAAGTTAACCGGCAACGTTTTTGTTTTATGTTACCTTTTATAAAGTTGAGGAATTTATTTAGGAGATTTACTAAGAACGTAAGGGAATATACATACTGGTCATGTAAACTTTCATTCTTTAATAAATTTTTACCAAAAATCCATCTTTCACTCTAAAAGGTAATAGAACTCGAAAATATTCTATTTATAATAATTGTATAAGGTTCCAAATATTAACACATACCATTTAGATTAGGAAAACTTTTTGTAATAACTAGGGACTTCATGTAGGCTAGTGGTAGGTAGTAAAGGCCTGTTGCACTATGGTTGTGGGTTCGATTCCTGCAGCTTCATCCGACGCGACGGGTTATGCCCCACCCTACAGGTTGTCCTTTTCCTAAAAATATAGTATTATAATATTCCAAAAATAATCTTCAGAAATGTTTTAAACTTAAACAATATTATTCAAAGTTCAACTTAATCCATCCCAACCTTTATAGTTATCCAAAATACCTCTGTCCAGACTTTCTCTAAAAGGTCTCTTAATTCCAAAATCAATTTATCAGATTCCCCAACCAAAGTAAAGTTTCTCTTATTGTCACATACTAAAAATATGATTACCTTCATCATATTAAGACCTTAATGAAAACAACAAGTACTGCAGTACAATCCTTATATATATCACATTATTCTTATAACCAGAATATAATCCTTGAGTCCAAAATCACCAATACATTAATTATTCCACTTCAACTGTAGTAACAACATAAGATTGTCCTTGATCCCTTGGCCTTTTCTGAGGTAAGTTTCCCTGACGCTTAGGAAATTTATTTGCATAATGCCCCATTTCCCTACAATTGTAGCATTCAACATTGATAGCCTCTTTCTTTCCCTTGCAATCATGATCCTGGTGACCTTTTTCTCCACATTTATAACAAACTCTCATTCCTTTTAGGCAAGTACCAGGGTGATTCTTTCCACAGTTATTGCATAATGGAAAATCCTTCTTTCCCTTTTTCCCTTTATCTGTCTCTTGTTCCACCGTTCTCTTCTCCTCTTGCTTTAATTTATTGTCATAAGACTTAGAGAATTCCTTTTCTGTCTTGATAGCACACGAGACAATATCTTCGTACGATGAGAAGGATTGTGATACTAAAGCTCGACGGAGAAATGGTTTTAACCCATCAAAGAAATGATCAATCTTACTTCTTGGGTTACGTATATAATCTGCAGTATGCCTCGCCAACCTTGTAAAGTTAGCCTCATAATTTGTGACATTCTCATCCTCCTTCTGCCTCAGACTCAGAAATTTCCTTTCCATATATTCTCGATGGTCATGAGGAAAGTATTTTTCTAAGAAAAGATCTTTGAACTCTCTACATTCCATACTTGATACTTCTTCATCTTCCTTTGTGTTTTGAATCAGCGACCACCATTGATCGGCATCTCCAGTGAGGCGGTAGACTGCCATGACAACCTTCTCCCTTTCGCTACTCCCCAAGACGTGGAATATTTTTTCTAAGGAGTTTATCCATTGCTCAGCTACTAATGGATTTGTACCCCCATTAAATGTTGGTGGTTGTTGCCTCATGAAGCGGTTTAACATTGATCCTACACGTTGCGGATCAGGGTGCTCCATACGAGTAAGGTTATTATTCATAACCTGAGTGAGTTGTCCCAGTATGGTAATAAGTTGATCAGCACCAGTTGTATCTCCAGATCCACAATAATTATCTTGAGCAGGAGGGCAATCCCTACATGGAGTGCGTGTATTGATACGGTTTCCATTCCTTCCACTAGGCGCCATTTCTAAACAATGGCATAAACTAGATTAGTTTATGAATCAAAATACATAATTCCATACTTATAAAATACTTAACATAAATTGAAATATTTATGGATATAATCCATAATCATAAAAATGTCTTCTTTGAGGAAGTATATACTCATAACCCTTCATAGTGATTTTTAAAGAAAATGAGAATTATCCTAAGCATATCCCCCGGGAGTGTCGTAACCAAGAGTGCAGCAAGGCCCGTTGTCGTGCACCAATTCCCGTTCGAGTCTAGCTTAAAGCGGTGTTTTTGGGTTTTACCCCTAGGTACATCTGTGCCAGAGCCACCTCTACCTGCTCGTATCCAGACAGGGATGTATTGCTTGGAAAACTCACAAAATCTCTATAATACCAAAATTCTAGGAAGTTCTTCTATACTAATCCTCAAAGTCTATCTTTGGGCTATGTGCTCTAATCAGATTTTATCTAAATATAGCTTCCAAGGTTAGTACTAAACTGCCTATGATACCAACTATAACGCCCCGACCCCAGTTACCCAGAGTCGGTGCATTACTTCGTAACATTGGAATGATCACAAAAGATCAAGTCTCAAAAGACCGATTAGTTTAGTAGCCTTGGAAACACCAGATACATTCATAAATGTCACATTACATCATAAGGTGAAAAACTACAATAACAAAGTCTCCATAGTCCACACTCATATCCTCTTCTGACTATCCCTGTAGGTCATTCATAAAATACTTCTTCACATCCTGGAAAATATTAAACCATTGAAAGGGGTGAGCTCAGATGCTCAGTAAGGATAAAAATATAGCGTAAGATTTCATAAATAAACATAAACATTTAAGGCAATGTATAACTAAAACAAAAGCCTTTTAAACTTGAACTTTAGCATAATATGGCAAAAGTAAAATGAAATAATGCCATTTAATTACTCACATGGATATTCTACTAGTCGAATAATCACATGAAATATCAATAACCACTTTCATAATGATGGAATGCATAATGCCAGACTATCATAACCACGTAGCCAAGGCCTCGTGCTAAGACCACAAATAAGATTTTGTCAAGGCCTCGTGCCAAGACACTAGTTTGTCTCATGAGACCTACCGATGCAATTTTTTTAGAAGATACTTAAATTTAAAATTGCTCAAATATACTCCAGTGTTTTTATGAAAACATTATGAAAGCTTTTGAAAACAAAATAACTAATTCTGAGACTGCTCGACTAATCACAGGCCATGATAGTTCCACGTCCAATCCCTTCCTGTCTACCACACTCGAGAGTCAGGTTTTCTGAAAACATTTTTAATCTTGCATTAAATATGTATACATTTGCACTGGATTTTCATATATTTGAGAGAAATATCTCTTTTTGAAATCATTTAAAAATAGCATAATTATAAAATGAAACTGTTTTAATAAATGTAAAAGTCAAAGGGGTTTATACACCGTATATAATAAAGTTGTGTATAAAACAAAATATGCCTCAATGAAAGGAGATTGAGACAAAGTCCTTTACAAAGATCATTTTTAAAATAAAATAGATCTATTATGTGTATTCACTATAAGTAAACATAAAGAAAGTACAAATAAAATATAGGACATAATAATATCATGACATAATTTGAAAGTAGGAGATTAACCCAAAGAATGGAAATTGGGTTAAGAAGTTCCCTTACCTCGTGTCCGAATTCACTCGACCATTCTTTGATCTCCTAAATAATAAACTAGAGTTAATTTATAATTTCTTAAGAACCTTTTTCAAGTTTATTATTCATTTTATATCACTTATTACCATGTTATGAACATTATGTAATTATTTATGTTAATAACGGTCGTTTTGACGATCTTAGGTACTTGAGTCAAAAATAAATTTCTTATAATTACACTTTGTTCATGTGGTAATATATCAATTATATCCATAATTATATTCATGATGTATATATCATATAAATCATATATATCCAGTATATAAATTCATTTATAATATTACATTACATTTAGAGGTAAGAAATGAAATGCACCGTTCATGGAGACGGTAAACCGTACGTACGCATGAACGCTACTTTCATTTCTATTTCGTATTTAATGGAATGAAGTTATAATTATATAAAGGTATAATATAATTCAAATATAATATAATGTATAATACCATTTAATACATCCTTTATACATCCCACATATGGCATTAACGATTCAAATCACTTTGAGGGGGCGGTAGTCCACACTTCCTAAAATGAAATTATCGCGTTTACCCATAATGGAAATCATAAAGTATGCCACAAATGAGAAATACAGAAGCATAAGGAAAACATAAACATAATATATATATCATATATGAAAATAGTGTCGTCAAAATGGCCACCATTAGAGGTGTTAAAAGAATATTGAACAATCATCGTTTCGTGAGGCAGTATTTCGCCACCCACAGAAACAATATGTTCTTTAACCATTAGACGAAGGTGTGTGTAAGTGTAAACCAAATACTTATCATAACAACATCCTAGTATATTGTATATACTGGTGTTGTTACAAAATAAAGTAATAAAAAGAGTTTAAGGGGTTGGAGAAGCAAAATAGAACAAAACAACATTAGAGAAGACATTACCTTAAAATCGGGTAAATCTTTTTTGATTTGAGCCAAAGGCTTCCTTGGGAAGAATTATGCCCAAAGTGAGGCTTCTAGGAGTAATATAGGGAAGTTGGGAGAGTATTTGGGCAGAGGTTGGACGAGCCAAATGTCTTGAAGGTGTGAATAAGGTGGGAGTGGTGGGGGCCTTTTATAAGAGGAGAGGAGGGTCACTCTTGGAAAGATTGAAATGTTACTTTATTATGAAATGATTTTTCGGATTCTAAAGGTCCCAAACTTATATATTTAAAGGATAAGGTGATAAGGGTTCTAAATATACTCATACAATAGGTTTTTGACAAGTGTAAGTCTTATATTTTACATTATCTTTTCATTTTATTTAAATCGTTAATTAATGCGGTAATCGCTGCATCATCATGGTGTCATACATAATTTAATTTATTTAATGTCTAAAAATTATAAAAAAAATATAATGATGTAGGAAATCTTTTTATCTTTCTAATGAATATTTATAGTCAAACATATGACTTGTATAACCCCATTTAAAAATTGTTTTAGTAAAACAACTTATGTTTGTGACATTTTTATTTTAACATTAAATAAAAAGTTATTTATGTCATTTTCCTACCAAAGTGGCTCCATGGGGTCCCCAAGTTGACGCATGGATTGTCTTAGTCGGACATGACACATCCAATAGGGTTAGGACAAGTGTAAAGGTATTTTCATATTTTTATAATATCATTTTTACCTTAAATTTCACTAATTACCTTTAATCACGATTAATTAAACTTAAAAGTTACTATTCACCAAAAAATTATTTTAATCCCATTGAACAAAATTTTACTTCCTAATGAAAACCATGTATGTTGGATTTTTGAAAATCAAATCACAGAAGTGGTAATGTTTCATTTAAACGAAAAATCAGTTTTTTTAACTACCACTTAGTGGTTTCACTATTCATCAAAAATTGAAGTTTTTCAGAACGATGCCAAAATTTCACCCTAAGATATAATTGATATTCCAAATTAAAAAATGATGTCTATTTTACAAAATTCAAAACATATAAGTTGCATTAATTAATTTTATAATTAATTCCCGCTGTCACAACAAATAGCGTGTTTTTAAGAAACAATATATATCAAAAGATTGACAATTGTTTATGTCCAATTTCAAAGTGAAATTAATTATAATGAACACCATTGGATAAAATGGAAAAAATATATTCTAATTATACTTTAAAACCACTTAATATTATAATATATCACTATAAATTATTTTTATTAAAAAAGTTTTTTTTAAGTATTTTTCACTATTCATAAAAAATTTGAAGTTCTCCGAAAATTAAAAAAAATTCAACATAGGATAATTTCGATATTCTGAATCCAAAAATGAAGTTCATTTTGAAATATAAAATATATATAATTTCAAAAAGTGGGTATTAATATTCATAATGGCTATTTTGATTGGTCGCGGTGCGTTAGAATCTCGAACTTGCGTACAATGCAAGCTATTGCATTATTGAAAGAGAAGCGTATCGTGAAAGCTCGGGGTGTTACAGAATGTCTATACGGCGACATCCTAAAAGAAACAGATGCACCACAGTCAATAAGTTATACTTGGTGAGCTGACTCAAAGAGATTATAAAGAAAACAAAATTTTCAAAACACACGCAACTAGTGTTTTCGTGTACCGAGTCAGAAATCAAAATTCAGGGTCCTGGTGTATGGATACATCGGCCAACTCAACAATACTGGACTCCCCAAACTGAAACCCAAACTCAGGACACTTAACACCATTGCTCCATTGAAAACATAGACTCTTAGTTCTTCTGGAAGAACCGACCCCTTTGATACCACTTTTTCACGACCCGTCCCCTGGGGCCCATGCCGTGACTACCCCAAGCCCGCCTTCCATAGGCCAGGGATTGGTGACTAGCACCAGAAATACATATCCCAAAAAAGATAAGGCATTACCTCAAAACCTATTCACACACATACAGGGCACACTGTGCACAAGTATAACACAACAGAAGAAGAAAGGTACAACCATAACCAAATACCGCAATTGATTGTAAAAGTAAGTATTGAAAGTAAAAGGGGCCAGAATACAAGACCAACTGAAATGGAAGTACATGTAAAAGAAAAAACATCTCCTCAAGTTTCCCTCCAAGAATCCTACTTTAAGGGTAGGTACAACCCGTCACTGCGACTCTCCCCGTCAACCGGTCACCTCTGTACACCGTCAATTCATGGATCCCTGAGTCTCAGTAAAAGCTGCCCGTCGTCTGCACAAGACAAAATAATGTGCGGGCGAAGACCATGCATGGGTGAGTATAATAATACTTAGTAGGGACCTTGAGACCCCTAAAGGTATCTCAGAATTTCACAAAGGAATAACCAAAAAGTATGATCTCAATCAAAAAACACAAAGAAAAAGATAGCTCACACCAGATATAACTTAAGTACATAAGTACAGATGATTATTAATAAATATATATCATCTTATTATTTTGAGAGGGTCTACTGTGAACCCACACAGGATTGATATATGCTGACCCACACAGGATCTCTAGGTGCTGACTCACACAGGATCGCTGAGCGCTGACCCACATAGGATCGATAGGTGCAGACCCACACAGGATCACTGAGCACTGACCCACATAGGATCGATAGGTACTAACCCACATAGGATCGCTGAGCTTTGACCCACAAAGGATCGATAGGTACTGACCCACACAGGATCACTATTCATTCTTCACGTCACAACCAACCACTGGATTCTCGCACTTAGCACGCTTGATTTCAGAAGGATCCGCTCTTTAAGCCATTGGTCATACCTCAACCTCCACAAAGCCCCGCGAAGAAGTAACCTGATAAACTTCCATGTAATAAGGGTTCCAACGCAATAGGCGGCGCGTCAATCAGACTCCCGATCTGTAAGTTATAAGCATTTTAGTGTCGGAGGCCCAGTTGGATTAAAGTCTGATCCAACCCAAATGCACCCCAACATTTTCCAAAAACAAATTGGAGTATCTCAAAAGGACCACCTCATCTTAAGTCTTCCAGCGCCATAGATGGTTTTTCAAACATATGTTCAGTTTAGGAGATATGCCCATTTAAGAAAAACTAGGCCTAAAAGGGTATGGGTCCAGTCCAACCCGACCCAGCCCGTTGGGCCCGGCTCAGTTCAGTTGGGCATGGCCCTCCGGGCCACAGAACCGCCGACTCACTTGCTGGCGTGAGGCTCCGCTCCCCTCCCAAACGACTCGGTTGTTTGGGGTCTTCAAAGCAGCGATGCCAGTTGGCACCGCTCCAACTGGCCGATCCGCGTGGACCAGTCAACAGCGGACCCACGGGTGCGGGTCTGCCCTCCGCTATGGGCGTTGGTCTACCCTCCTCCGTGGGTGAAGGTCTGCCCTCCGCCGTGACTCATATCCATATCCCTCCTCCTCAGCATGCTGCCACGACGCCATCGGGCGCCGCCCCTTTTCGCAGCCGGTGGGAGCCGACCACTGCCTTCTTTGGTTGCCAGTGCTGCCATGCCGACAAAGATTCCGCAGGCCTCTGTTGAAGCTTCAGAGGTCCGTTTTATCTTCTGAATGTGCCTATGGGCCACCTGGGATGCTGCCATCACTACGTGGCTCCTGGTTTGGTCTTGCCGCCTTGTTTCTCTGTCACCCACGAAGAACACAACCAAACCAAGAACAAAGGAGGGTCTGGGCCTTGTTGGGTTCATCCCACACCCTCCGTGTTAGCGTTCTAACAAGGGAAGAGTTGAAACAATATCAAGATAGATGAATTCATAAACTCTTAGAAATAAAACAAGACAAACCCCTACCTCAAATGCATTGGAAGACACTGTGGATGAGGGAAATGAAACCGTGCTCGAAGGTGTTCGTCCTCACTCAACGTTGTCCAGTTCGAATATTCCAATGGTCATCAGAGCTCTGTTTTTTGTTGGTGGAATACGTCGTTGGCACTTCAGAAGAGGTTCCTCTTATGATTCCCTAAAACTCATGACCTATATTTGTTTAAATAGATGGAATACGAGTTTAACTCACTGCACAATTAATGTGGTTCATTGATGAATTTAATTAATGAACCTATTAATCTCCCGAAGGTGTAGTTAGAAAACCAAGTGTAACCAGCCATTAAATGATTTGGAAACCCAGTGATCCCACCACAGTCGCTCATCCGTTACAAAGAAAGAAATAAAATAACTCATGGAGTTATTTTATTATTTTTTGTAAAGTACCAAAATTAACTTTTTTGTTTGAATTCTTATGAACAAAGTTAAGCTTCTCTTAAGAGAATCACAACACTGTGAATTCAACGGTGCTTTTAGATTTTTAATCCGAGCACTAGTTTAAAATATAGAAATTTCCACTCACAAGTTTACTGAATGTACCTTAAAAAAAGTTCAAAATTCTGTTCGATGCTCTCTGGGCCTCAGAATCATGTGCCATCAATTTTTACGGACTCTTAATAATCCCAAATAATTTTAAAAAAATATATATGGAAATTCCAAGTCTTTAACCATAGGGAATGAAAATATAAGAAAGTCGTGTGATCAAATTCTCAGTAAGGGGTGAATAAACATTTCATCAAGGATGAATTCATAAGAATAAGTAAAAACATGATCATAAGATAAATATTATAAAATCATGAGTGATAACCATAAAACAAAAGTGATCTTCAAAGTAAATGGAATAAGAACTTAAAACTAAAAAATATCAACATGGAAACATAATAGTTATAACATGTGTTAGAATAATTTAAAATAAAACTTAAATCATGAGAGCATAAGATCATAATGAATAACATCCTTTAACTATGGGATAAACATTATCATAGGGAAAAATTAATTTCATCATGAGAGTATAAGATAATAATGATAAAAATATTTCAAATATGGAATATACATTAGTATAGGGAAAATTACTTCTATGAGCCACACTATCAATTCCTATGATTACGAGCAACTGAAATGTACTTGAAAATATATTTTTCATGAGATATCAACTTTTAACCAATGCATTGGAGGGTGATATTGGACTCTATGCATCATCATCCATACTTAAGTGAACCATATAAAAATTATTCACTTTTCAAATCATAAAGAAACCATGGAAATAAAAATGGGTTTCATAAAAAATCAAAATGGAAATCATTAAATTTTTAGAAAGAACCCATGGAAACAAAAATGGGTTTTATAAAACATCCAAATGGTATAAAATATCATTATTATTTAAATCACTTGATACCCAAAATCTTGATCACCCAAAATAATCACACAATAATAGAAAATATAGGTTAAAACACGAAGCATAACTCCATTTGAGATATATAATTTTAATATAATGAAATAAAATCATGGAAAGATATTTTTGAAACCATTTTGTATTCATCATTGTAAAAGTCATAGTTATGAGTCTCTTTTCAAAAAGTATCCATTGTTTTTAAGAAAAATAAAAAGAAAACCTTTAATGAAAATGTATTTGGTTCAAAACCATTTTTCCTAGAATAAAAGTGATAAAATCATTGAAAATGAAAATTCTTGGAAAAAAAAAGTTCAATAAGTAATTGTATAACTCAAAGAAATGAGTTTGAGTTACCAAGTCCCTCAACTTTACCCTTGATTTACATGAAAGTGATTTAACCTCATACACCATAAAGATAAAAATATTAATTAACTATTTTAGAACCTTATTCATATAAATTTACATTATACTCTCCATTAATAACAATTTTCTTCATGTATTATATTTTCGTAAACTCTTTTCAACTACGGGTGTTAATAATCTTGACCGTTTTGAACTAGGTTCATAATGGCGATGTTGATTTTTATTTTTCTCTTAAGGATCATAATTTAGAGTCCACTAAAGTTACTAGAATTTATGTTTTATAAATACTTATAATGTTATAATTCTATCACATGATATTTTTAGTGACGTTTCATGTAGATGAAAATGATGATGAACTTGTTTTTGGTCATTTACCGATATTGACGAATTACCTTATAACGATCATTAAATGTTTTGTTATAAAAAAGAACCATATTAATAATATATATTAATTATATATATATCATATATACTCATAAAATATGAACTAAAACCATCCATGTTTGTAAGTGAAGGAAAACGACATGTTTATTCATGGAGGCGATAGTGTGCACAACGCATGATTCACGTTTTCATTTTTATTAATGGAAAAGGGGACAATGTTTAATGATTTTACCAGTATTATAATAAAATAACATTATAATAATTATATTTATGTTATTATTTTTATATGGTGAAATACAATTTGAGTAATAAGAGAAGCACATAAAGAAATTTAAAAGATAAAGAGAGGTTAGGAACTTATACCTCACTTATAGGACTATTTCCTTTGTAAAAGGAATTAAATCTTTCAGGGATGGTATTTTGAGAAGACTGGAACCAACTTAAGTTTCATAGAAGTGTATAGGATAGTTTTGGTTATATTTTGGGCTAAAATTAAGGGGTTTTTGTGTGAGGGGAAGTGGGGAGAGGAGTTCCCCTTTTATAAGTTAAAATGAGGGACATTTTTGTAAATACCCAAAACTTTTCAATAATGGAAAGTCAATTTCAAGTAAAATGGATCCAAAATTGATAAATAATAGATATAAGAAGATATAAAGTATATAAGAAGATATAAATTATATAAAAACTTCAAAAAAACAATTAAAACATTTTTTTAACATGTTTTACCCTTTATATATTGGGTTACTCATTTTTTACCATTTTGATTTTCACCACGGTAACTAGTTTTTACCTAGGTAATGTATTCTTTATTCCCCAAAATAAAATGGAACTTATTATATATTTTAGACCTAATGATTATAAATTATCAATACATTTTATTTGATTTAATTTTTTAAAATTGATAAAAATTAATTTTAAAATACTAAATATATAATGTATTAGAACTATTTTTAAAAAATATAACTTAAATTCTAAAATGTAAAGTATGTGTTTATAAATTTAAACCAACATTTATAAAATTATATATTTAATTATAAAATAAATTTTTGGTCTTATAAAAAGGTTTCATAAATTTCCAATTCATAATTATATACTGATAATGGCATAAAATCCACAATATTGTAAAAACAATATATTACACTATTCATCTAAAAATAAAATGTTTTATAAAAATACCAAAAATCCATCATAATATTATATTATTATGATGAATAAAAAAACCATGTTTATTTTTTCAAATTAAATTTCTCAAATTTTAGAATTAAATATTGAAATAAAATCCCAAAATATAGTGGAAAACTGTTGATATTGGAAAATAACTTTTTAAAATGTTAGCTATTCATTAATATTATTTATTATCATTTAATAATTAATTTATTGGTAATATATTATTCATATTATCAATATATTTTATTATTATTTAATCATAACATTTTTAGTTACTTAAAATAAAAAACTAAATTTAGAAAAACATATTTTCAAGTATAAAATGATTTTCTTAGTTGTTTTAGCTATACTAATTGCATTTAATTGGTATTAAAAGTAGTATTTATTTGAATCATACACATATTTAATATTTTGGATACTCATATTCATACCTTACAATTCAAAGACTACGTTTTTAACTATCATATTTAATATTTATATTTTACCTAAATATTTCATAGTTTTTGTTTTAGTTCAATGTTGCGTGTGGAGCAAGATATCAAACATAGTTTTTATTTAAGGAGGAAAATCATGTCACTACATTATATGATTAAGTTCTATTAATATTTAACCTGTTAAAAGGCATTTCTATGTCTATGAATTAGTATTTCATAAAAATTACACCTCTATGACATCCCATGATGACACCTAAGGACAATGTAGAGGATGTACCTAAGGTTCAAAATACTCCTTCCATAATTTAAAATGTTAAAGAGGGAGGAATTGAGAATAATCACCAAGGATTATATAGAGGTTCGATCAGTTTCTCCTTTATATTTAAGTGTGTTTATTATAGTACTAGTTAGAGGTAGAGGTGTGAATTAGTGTGGAATTACTATGGTAGAATTTTCCTAAGAATTCTAGATACAACATATGCTAGATTTCTAGGGCACATATGGTCCTCATGATTCTAATTACTAGATCGAGACCATAGAGGGTGTCTTTGAGATGGTATAAAAACATGATGATAAGTGGGTGAAACTTGCAACTTATATGCTTTAGGGACCCACCAATAGATGGTGAGAGGTTATGGTTCTTTCCAAAAGGTATAAGGGATTGATATTGGAGACCTTCAAGGGACTATTATTTGAGGAGTTTTTTACTATTCCATTGAATTTGGATTGATCTCATGAGTTTATGGAGATTCACTAGGGGATGATTTCTATTCCGGACTATGAAACCCATTTTATTGAGCTGTTATGTTTTTATCCCTTTTAGCAAGGAACGAGGCCAAGAAGGCCCACATGTTCAATATTGACCTTCAATTTTATGTGAGGTACTAGGTGAGGATGTTAAACCTGACATCCTATTTTGGTGTGGTTCAAAAGGATCTCACCATTGAGAAGGGACCAGTGGAGGACATCATAATAAGATCCATTTCTATCTTCAATGTCTTGGTTGGTGGCCTCTCTGGTGGTACTAGTGGTGCTTCTTCTAGTGGTAGGAAAAGAAGGTATGATGAGATGCACCAGGGAGGATAGATATATTCAGTGAAAATAATAGGTTCTTAATTACCTCCTTTTATAGGATCTTAGGTGGTTTTCTATTAGTGTGGGTGGTTAGGGCATTTTCATGGTTCTTGTACTAGCTATCCAAGAGAGTTCCATGCTTGTGGAAGGATGGGGCATCTCTAATGTTTCTATATGAGGTTTCCTTAGAAGGGTTCTTGTAGAGGATTTAGGTAGAACTTAAATTCTCGATCCTAGACAGGGTGACCTTAGACATACAAAAAGGCTTCATATGTTTGGTCAGGCTGAGGAGTTAGCCGAGGATCTTAGGGGAAGCAACAACCACTAACATGTCAAGGGTCAGTTACTCGAGAAAGTAAGGTATTGTGGGGTTAGGCCCATGGATCTGATGTGGTTAGGATTTATTGTTTAGAACATGTTCTATATTATTGAGAAAAGGGTTCTTATACCATGAGAGGTATGGTTTTAGATGCTTATTTGTTTTTTTTCTTTGTTTGATACAAGAACATTTCATTCATTTATATCTTATTGTGTGGTATCTAGACTGGGGTTTCCACTAGAGTTATTAGTTGGTATGTTTCCTCTTGACATTACTATAGTAAAGAGGTTATATCACATCTATATATTCCCAAGGTGATCCATAGTGGTTGTGGGATACATGCACTTATGGTATTTTTTTCACACTAAATATGACGAGATTTGATATTATCTTTGGTATGGATCAAATGATGTTATTTTAGGCTCACATTGAGTGCTATTAGAGGTGGGTGTCCTTTAATTACCTTAAAAATAAGAAGTATGTCCTTGTGGGTGAATAATATCTGAAGTCTAGTAGAGTGGGACTTAACCTCAGTCAAATAGGATCCACTATAGTACAAGTGGTGGGTATGGTTCTTATAGTGAACCATGATATAGTTCCATATACTTTTACAATACTAGTGGACCATTTATAGGATTTATTTACCAATTATTTATTAGGGATTCATCCTAATATAGTTAGAGATTGAGTCCATGATTGACATCTTATTAGGTGAAGAACCCTTATTGATACCTTCCCAGCATATGACACCAGACGAGTTGAGGGAGACGAAGGTGTAACTAGAGGATCTTAGGGTGAAGGGTTTTATTCACCTAAGTACCTCCACTTGGGGTGTTACTATTTTTTTCATCAAGAATTTGGGTGATAGATTGAGATTATGCATAGATTACTAGAAACTTAATCAAGCCACGATGAAGAAAAAGTATCCATTTTAGAGTATAAATGATCTATTTGACCAGTTTATGGGAGCCTGATGTATCTCCAATATTGATCTATGATTAGACCACCATTATTTGTAGTTCATAGTGTAGGATATTCCAAAGAAATTATTTAGGAGTAGGTATGGGTTATACAAGTACCTTATGATTCCAATTGGCCTTAAGAATTCATTGGCAGTGTTTATATCTCTCATGAACCAGGTTTTCCTTCCCAAATAGACTCCTTCATTATGATGTTTGTGGATAATATTTTGGTATATAATTGGACCTGGGAGTTGAATTATATTCACCTAGAGATAATATTGAGTATTCTTTGATCACATAAGCTTTATTCTAAGTCGTCTAAGTGTCACTTATGGATTTAGGAGCATTCTTTCTCAACCATGTGATATCATAGGTGAGAATTTTAGTTGACTCAAAAAAGTGGAGGCAGTGATGTTTGGGTGAGACCCAAAAACATGTTCAAGATTAGAAGTTTTCTTAGCTAGGTTGGGTAATATATGAATTTCATTCAGGATTTATCTCACTCGCCAGTGTCCATGATATTATTGACGAATAAAGGGGTGAAATTAAAGTAGACAAATCATTGTGAAGTGACATTTATTGAGTTAAAATAGAGATTGAAATATGTTCTAATTATAAATATTCTAGACTCAAGGAAGGGTTATACCATGTGTTGCAATGCCTCTGGGGTTGGTCTGAGAGATTTTTTGATGTAGGGATATTGGGTGGCCTATTATGGGTTACATCAGCTATAAACCCATGAACATAACTACCCTACCCATGATTTGAAGATATATATTGTGGTTTATACCTTAAAGTGATGACATCATTATCTATTTGGTGAGATATTTATCATTTTCATGAACCATATGATCTTATGGTACATATTATCCTAGTGAGACTTGAACTTATAGTAGAGGAGCTGGATAAAGTACCCAGAGATATTTGAATTTGAGATGGATTATTCCCCAGTAAAGGGTAATGTCATGGAAAACTCTCTTATTAAGAAGTCACATGAGTAGGTGCTTTAGGAGTCTTGTGAATAATGAAATATGATGAGTTTTTTTGTAGAGTAGTAGATAGATATGATAGAGGGGTAGGAGGCCATGAATGTTTCTCCCTTGAACACTATTTCCTCTCTAGTGTATCGAGTCAATGCTATCCATGAGTTTGTTTCAATTTTTCTCATGATATAGGAGCAACTCATGGAAGATGACTCAGTCTTGGGATATTATCAGGATGATAATGGAGTTCTTTACATCTATGATAGGGAGGTATTCCCTAATTACATTAGGGAGGATTTGATGGGAGATTCCCACACCTCACATTGGGAAATTCACATAGGGATAACTAATATGTACCATGATATTAGGCATTGCTTTTGGTGGATTGTAATGAGGAAGGTCATCACAAGTTTTGTGGCCTGATGTCTTACCTATCATAGGATCATAGTAGAGAATCAGTGACTAGGTGGATTACTTCAACCCATTACAGTGCTTGTTCAGAAGTGGGATGAGGTGAACATAGACTTTATCACCAAACTTCCCAAGACCCTAAGGTTTCATAAGGCGGTATGGGTGGTAATGGAATGAATAAATAATGTTTCAATTTTATTACCTATCTGGGAGACTCAGTTGATGAATGAGTTGGGAAAGCTATATATTCTAGAGATAATATGATTTCATGAGGTACCCTTGAGCATAACATCAGATTAAGAGGCATGTTTTATTTTGTTATTCTAGTAGATTTTTCAAGATTCCATGGGCTCTCATCTAAATATGAACACAATATATTACCCATAGATATATAGGAAATCCGAGAGGTCAATATAGATACTTAAGCATTTTTTTGGGCATGTGTGCTTGATTTTGGGGGAGCATGGGATGACTGTTAGGCATTTTAAGTGTTTTTGTATAATAATAGATTCCAAAAATCTATCCAGATGGATCCTTATGATGGATTGTATAGCTAGCTGCGCCACTCGTCTCTATGATAGTTTGAGGTGGGTGAGTCAGCAGTCATTAGTATGAGCATGGTGCAAGAGACCTCTAAGAGAGTGTAGTCGATTAAGAAGTGATTTCTTACTTCTTAAAGTAGGTGGTGATAATATTTTGACTGAAGGTGATGACCCCTAGAGTTCACTATGGGAGATTAGGTATTCTTATAGATATCATATTGATTGGGGCATCAACTTTTGATGAAGATAAAGAAGTCCACAACATGATTTTTTGGTCCATTTGAGATTATGGAACAGATTGGGGTTATGGTTTACTGGTTAGATCTTCCTATATGACATTGAGTTATGAATGATGTGTTTGAATTGTTGAAACTATAGAAGTATGAGCCTAAACCTATACATGTGATTGAAAATGATGATGTCGAGTTAGAGGAAAATAAATCATTAGAGAAGCATCCAATGTGTATCATGGAACTGATTGAGAATGTTCTATGAGGGAAGATAGTGCCTCCTTTTTTGGTGTTGTGGTAGAATGTACGAATCCAAGAGGAGACTTGGTAGTGAGAGTTAGATATACAATACCAGTGATTAGTAGTTTTTAGTGAGGATCTCTAAAGATGCTTCTTAAGGATGAGAAACCCTTACAGTTGGAGTTTATAATGGCCCTAAAATTCTAGGAATGAATTTTAGGCTCATTTTGGATCTAAATTATATATTCTTAGATGATTTGAGATTTTCTTGGGGGTAATGGGGCTTAAGAGTGTTTTAGATAAGGGTATTAGGATACCTCTATTAAAATGTAGCAAGAGGGTACTAGGAACCTGGTGTAGGGCCATCAAACACTCAATGAGTTGGATAACATCCTTGTAAGGGTTGGATCCCCACCGAGTGGATGGTGGGGGTGGAACAAGTGTGTGGTAATGGTAACATGTACTTGGTAGAATTTTATTGGGATCACTGTGGCTCCTGGGTGTCTTTTTAGGAATAGTTTTGTAATTCCACATCTTTCCCCTTAAACTCCTCCCCTATTCCTCCCTTGAACCCCACTCACCCAACACTCAATTTTGGAAACCTAGCTTCCAAATATCCTCTTAGATTATTTCTTACATGTTTTAAGTTCCATAAGTTATGGTGGTCCTCTCTTAGTGAGTTATGGACCATATTAGCCTTGAATGGTGTGATTCAACATGAATTTTACATTTTTTGTACTAAAATTCATTGATAACACCCCTTCCAATAATAATATATGGGTATTAACTACAATTTCATGACAAGGTAATAATTTTAAGATTAATGTGAAAGTGGATTAAAATCATGATTTTAATATTCAAATTTATATATTTTTATTTTAATGACATTGTCAAACCTAAATTGGTGTGTTTGGATTATTTTTAGGTGAATACTATGAGACATTAAATGAGGAGATCAAAGTTTTTATGGGTTGATATAGAATTTACTAACCAACATAGAAAACATTATAAACCTAAAAATGACTACATTCATGCCCCATAATACATCAAGTTCACAATGTAGTCTTAAGGAATGTCTCAAGGGAGTGCTAATATGCCAACAATATCTCACTGAGGGCCATACAAGAATAAATACTAACTGTATAAGAATAAATATTGGATATGTAAAATTAAAGGGAAGTTTCATGACATAGGAAATAAATGAATTATATTTTATTAACATTATATATATTTTATTCTATCACATTTATCAATTAATTGGGTTTTAGGATATTTTAGAATTAAAGTTTCATTTCATTGTATTTTAATTTTTTTTCTTAAATGGATAAAATTACGAATATAATTGGTTTATTTAATTTATGGAATGAAAGGAATGGATAAATACTGATAAATCCTTTGGTTTGTTTTTTTAGGAGAAGTTAGTTGAAGTAGAAAAATATATAGATGTTTGGTTAGTCTAGAAGACAGGGTTCTTCTAAGTTTGGAAGTCAAAGTTGTAAGAGATAAACCTGAAAGGTGTTTCAAGATGATTAATTTACCAAGCCTAGAAGGTCAAAATTTGGTGAGAGAAGAAGCTAAGAAAATTAAGAATTATGGAATCTAAGGTGTTCATAAATTAAGAATATTTTAATTTGTTCTAAAATTTATCTAATTACTTAATATGTAAGAGTTTCTTCACTCAATACATAAGAGTAATCCTAAGAAGATGGACTAAAAAATGAAAAATTACTCAAAGACACTCTGATGTGTAAAATTAACTCTAAGAAAATAGGCTGGAAAAATGAGAAAGGAAAAAGACTCCCTGTATGCGTAAGGGTCAGCTGGCTAATACATAAAGGTAATTTCTGATACATGAGATTCCTCTCCTTTTTTTCTAGAAGTGAAGAGTTGAACTTTTGAGAATATTTAATGGTTACTAGGGAGTATATATAAAAGTAACCCCATGGATACATGATATGTAAGAGTCAATTAATTTTATATAGGGATAAAACATTCAATACATAAGAGTCCTCCTACCAGATAGATTTAAAATTTGGAAAAGTCTTGACAATGATTCCCTATGTTATGTAAAGATCACATGACTAATACGTAAAATTCATTTCCACAGATATAAAGACACATAAGGGTAATTTAATTTTCCTATAGGGATGCAGCACTCCGAGTTTTTATGGACCATTTTTTTTGAATAAATTAAAATTTTCATTTATATCTTGCAATTCACTAAGCCAAAATTCCTTTCATACTAAACCAACTTGTCGTATGTTACACGCAACACCGAGTTGGCGTACAATACACGCAACATTGAGTATAGATTTTTTTCAATGTATAAAAGAAATATGTTTGGATTATGTTATAAGTAACAACAAAGTAAGATTTTACTGCACACAACACTGAATTGACTTGCATTACACACAAGAGTGACCTTCCTTGATAGCTTGCATTGTACGCAATACCGAGTTTCACTAAAAAATGATATATTATTAAAATATTATTATTTAATGGGTTATAAATTAGACATTATGAATATTATTAACCACATTTTGAATTTTATATAACATTAACATTAATATTATGTATTTTCTAGACATGATATAATAACAAATTTAATTTTTTTGGATAAAAGAAGTATTTTTCAAAAAATGCAATTTTGCTGCCTTTTGATGGCACACCCATTTTAAATATGGGTTTTAAGAATTTTATATATTATATTTGAAAAGATAAACTTCTTATTTGGAAGTGTGACATCAAAATTTACTTTGGTTTAATTTTTGGTATTTTTTGATAAAATTCATTTTTTAATGAATAGTGAAAAATACTGCATTTTAATTTAAAACAGCCTTTTTATATAATTTATTTATATAGTTAGATTATCTTTTTAATTTGTTTTAAAGTGTAATTGGATTATGTTTTTATAATTTAATCTAATTTTGGTCATTGAAAGTAATTTCACATTTAAATTGGATATAAACACATGTCAATATTTTGATAGTTTTTATTTCTTTAAAACTCACTTTCTGGTTTTGACAATGAGAATTAATTTTAAATTAATTTCTTACAATTCTATGTTTTGAATTTAGAAAAATGGATTCCATATTTAGAATCATAAGGTTCAAATTGTGTAAATAGGTACCTTTTGTTTTTGGATATTATGAATAGTAACTTCAGTAATTAATTTTATTTACCATGGTTAAAGGGTAAATCAGGTAAATAAGGGTAAAAAATAATATTATAATAATATAAAACTACCATAACATATGTTATAATCCTATTGGATGAGATATGGCCGACCGTGATCATCCTTGGGTCAATTTTAGGACCCCATGGAGCCACTTGGGTGTGATAATGACCTTTTATAATAATTAATTTAAAGTGAAGGGAAATATAACATAAACATGTATCTTTTTACTAAAAAAAATTTATTTTGGTTTATATAAATGATATATTAGAATATAAATAGTAATTATAAATCTAAAATAATTTCCTATATTATGGTATTTTATTTATAATTTTTATACATTAAATAAATAAATTTATTTATGACACAATGATGATGCAGTGATTACCTTATTAATTAAATATTCAAATAAATGATATTATAAATATTAAAATAAATGTAATTTGAACATTTTTATGCTATAAAAAAATTTGGATGACATTGGCATGTGAGGGATGAGTTAATTCCTTTTTTTGAAGGAATCAAGTTGTTACGACTTTAATAAAAATCAATTACTAAAAGTGTCAAAATTGACATAAATGAGTTTTAAAAAAAATACTATTTTATAAAATGGTATAATAGTCATAAAAATATAATATTCATCCAAAAGACTTAGATAATGTTAAAAATTTCATTAATGATCCACTTGAGGTTCTCTTGTCATTTTATAGTAACTATAGGAACCATATATTATGAAAATAAAAAAAGGCATGGTAAGAGTTAATGTTTTTAACTAAGGGTTGAAACTAAAAGATAAGGTTAATTTTGTGTCCTAAACTTATCTAAAACATATTTTTTGAGAGTATTTATACCCATAATCATCTTATATTAGAAATAAATGAGTTTGGGACCATTAGAAACTGTAAGTAAATTTATAATAAATTAATATTTGACGACTTTCCTAAAGTGCCCCTCACCTCTTCTATAAAAGGACACTTCTCCTTATATTTTATTAACACCTCCAAATCCATTTGTATTGGACAAAAACCACCCAAATATCCTCCAAAATTCTATCAATTCACCCTAGATTCCACACTTTGGGAATAAATCCATCCTAGGTAGACATTTTATGCAAATCAAAAGGAGATACTCGAAAAAGAGGTAAATGTTTTATCACCTATTTCAAAATTATTTTCTTATTATACTTCCTATTATTATGTTGTTTCCATAATAAAGTAATAAATAAAGTATATTATACATTATGATATGTTATTATAATTATGTGAAAAACTTATACTTCCTTTTATCTATCCTACGAATAACAATATCACCATCCATGCATATGTACAACTTACTGTCACCACGCCGTGGTGTGATTTTTTATTCAATAATACTTAATTTGGATGGGTATAATGATGAGTATAATTGATTTATATAATGAATATAACATTATAATTATTCTGTATAATTAATATACCATCTAATTCCATACCATTTAACCATTAAGTGAATGATATCATCGGTCATGCGTACGTACGACCTACCGTCTCCACGACGCGATGAGATTCATTCTCCACGTTAGCCATTCAAGAATGATTATAAAGTATATATAATAAATAATAATGAAATATATGACATAATAATTCTACTTTATTTATGTGTGTGTATATATATATGTCACTTGCTTCCATTCAATTCAATTAGGAAACAGAAACAACGATCATTCGTACGTACGACCTACCATCTCCATGGACGATGTATTCTATTTCATTTATCTATCTATTATATATATTTTTATAATTAATATTTATGATATATAAATCATTTTTACATTATGGAAGTAATTAAATCATGATCTAAGTAATAAGATCAAGAATAACAAGTCAAAACATGTACGATAAATAAAACGATTACTACCCAAAATGTTGATTTAACATGGAATTGATAAATAAACGGGTAATATAAATTCATAAGTGAATAATATATGATATAATAGATATTATTATGGTTCTTATAAAAGTTAATAATATGTCCAAACCCACTATATAGGGGTTTCATACACATACGGAAGAAATCGGACCTAAGGTATTGGATAATTTCATAATCTCATTATTATCTAAGATTATTTATACGTAAGTATTTAATATGGTATATTTATCAAACCCATCCATGTTTCCCAAGTATGTAATATTATTTTTATTCTTATAAATTTTTTTAAATTTAATTTTACCCTTTTGTGAATTTTTATTAAACAATATGAAAGGAATCTTTTGTCGTTATTCGATTTGAGGTAATTTTTGACTTTTCCAGCAAAAGTATGAGGAGAATATTTTTTAACTTATACGGAATGAATGTATTTTTTACAGTTTCATAACACCTAATTTACATGAATATTACTCTACATTATTTCATGTTCATTTTCAACTAAATACTTTTATTTTAAAATTGCGTGGCATTTTGATAAAAGAAAACATTTTTGAAATAGAAAAGATATTTTCCTCAAGAATTAAGTTCATGTATTTTATCAAAATTATTTTCCATATAATATGAAATAGGTTTATGTTTCTATAAATATTGTTAATTTTATTTCATTGTGTTTATGATGGAATTATTTTCATGAAATCCATTTATTTTATATTTATTATGATGGAATGATGTTTAAGAAACCCATTTTCTTGTTCCTTGGGTTATGCTATGATGAATGGTTTATGTTTTTATGGAACATGTAAGAATGATTTCACTATGATATGGGTGGTACCTATATCTACATTCAATGCATTGGGTAAAGATTTATATCTCATAATATAGAATTGACTGGAATTACAATTAAATCCAGTTCAGTAATATAGGGCTAGAATGGAAAGTAAATCTACTTCAGTAATACATGGATGGAACGAAAAGTAGACCTGGTTTAGTAATGGACTTTGTCCACTATGATGGTCTTGGTAGAAATTCCTTGGATAATATATAAATCATATCATGTGATTATTTTTTCCATAATTATATGTTTTATGCTAATTATATTTTATCATGGGTAGTGTTTCTTTATGATCTTTGCCTTACGTATTTACAAGATTTATTTCATGACTCATGATTTTTTTATTTAAAATTTATGTTCATGTTTTTATATTCTGATGTTTATTATTTGTTTTATGTTCTCCATGTTTATCCTTACTGATCATTTAATCCCACCCTTTTTATGTTTTATTTTCCCTAGGATATAAATAAAGGTTTTAGGTAGGAAAACAAAAAGGGAAGATATTTATGGGAGATGTTGAAGATATTTCAACAAGTTAGAATATTATGTTCCAAGTTTCCAAATACACTAAAATAATAAGTTCTTCGGGAGTATATTTGTGCAATGCATTAAGGATTATACAAAATAAATGTAATTTCTATGTACGTCAAGCTTGGGTTGTTAGAGTTGATATAAGAGCGGAGGTTTAGTTAACCTTTGGAAACTAGGATGTGAAAACTTTAGTGAGATCCCTAGAGATATTTATAAGGTATGTCTAGGGATGTCCCTATGGGTTACTCTAACTATAGGTTATAGTCCTATAATTATGGAAATGATCATGAATAACCTAGGATTAAACCTAAGATGTTAGAGATTGAAAGTACACTCATTTGATTATGTTGTTTTCCTAGTATGATTTTTCCTCTCACACTATTCTTTTTGGGTTTTAGGTAATGGATAGAACCTGAAGAAACCATGTTAATGATTAATGCACTGGGAAATGTAATGATTATCCTCTTGAACAACCAAATTTTATGAGAGTCTGAATAAAGAATCTTGTTTCTATGACCGTAAATACTGCTAGGCTTCCAAATGACCAAAGGCGGGAACAATGTTCTCTTGAATCATTCTTAAGAAAAAATCCACCTTATTTTAGTGGAATGATTGATCCACTAGTTGCTTATAAATGGATTTGTACCATTGAAAATATATTTTTCTTTCTCTATTTTTCAGAAAGTGAAAGGTTAAGTTGGTCACTTATTTCTTGGAAGGTAAAGTGAATCTGCGGTGGAACTTTATCAATATTACAAGAAAACAAAATAAAATTGACTCCATGGATTGTGATGATTTCAATAACTTATTTCTTAGTATGTAACTTAGTTTTATTCTTCTTACAAAAATAGATATTACAATTTCTCATTTATCTCATGGTTATGATTAGAAAAGAGGATAGAATTTAAAGGAAACTATAAAAATTATAGAGAAAAGAAGATTAGATTTTCTTTATTCTCAAAGTGTGGAAGGAAGCATGAAGGAAATTTTCTTAAGGGGACTGATAAATGTTTTAAGTGTGGGAAAAAAGGTCATCAAGAATTTTACTTCCGAATTATTGGGAATAAACAAAAATCTTCAAAGAGTTCACCTCCAACAAATTAGGGTTACAAGTGTAAGGAAATGGAGAATTATGCTAACGAATGCCCTAATCCAAGGATTATGGATGATTATCAACATTAACTACCTCTTAAGGCCAAAGAAAAAGAAAAATCAAATGCGATCACTATTGGATATATTGAGTATGAAAATTACATAGTAGAATGATTAAGTGTTTATGTAATGGTATTCCAAAATAGTGTTGTAGAATATCATTTATAGTATTATGGAATATTGGAATATCTATGTATTGGTACATTGTAGTTTTTCATAAGTATATGGTACTTTTAACCATGAAAAGTGATTGAAATATTTTTGGAAATCACGTGATGTGCACACAATTAAGGAATAAGAAGACAATGAGATGTTTGATTGTATAATGACCTCATGACTGATATAAGGAAAAAGTGATATCATGGTTTGAGTATATAGAATATTTGGTATTTTTGGTGTGTGGAAAGAGTTAATTTCGACAGGATTCATGTTTTAACTAAGGTTTTATGGTAATTCATGTTATTATCATGTTTCAAGAGAATACATGATTAAGGTATTCACATGTTTGGAATGTGACAACCAAGAACTACCTTATGAGATATTGGAGATAAATGTTAAGTCGATTTAGTTCACCTATTTCTAAAGTTTTATATTTTTAGGATTGTAATGTTATCCATTTATAGATAGTATAAGTTATATTCCATTTGAATTTTGTTAGATTAATGTATTATCTCACTATAGGTGGACTTATGTATATTTTATTACCTATGCTAAAATTTTTGTTGAGATAGATGGAATGACCTGTCTTTATATCTCATGATCTGCTAAGACATAAAGAATGAAAAATTCAAATTCATTTCTTTAAATAAGAGATGAAGTGGAAATTGTTCAAGGCACAAACAATGGTGAGATTGTACCAAAATCAAGTAAGTATTTATTCTCATGAAAAATTATTCAAATTTAGGGAAAGGATCTTGAAAACCAAAAATTTTATCTTAGTACCTTCTTATCTGATGAATCAGATAGTCCCTTAAATCATCATAGATTTATGGCTTTCTGGTTGTTAACTTTCTTTAAACTGTGTTCTCTATCACTATCCATCAGACCTTGATGGTTAGATTTTTCTTCCATATCCATGTTTTCAATTCCCAACTATGTTCTCCTATGTTGAAATCCAGTGATGTATTACTTTGGGTAACTACTATGTTTTTAACTTTCCTATTTTAAATGAAGTTTTAGTATTCCTTTCTATGATGTGGGTTTCCATGAAAGAAACTTTCAAGTCGTAAACATTTTATAACCCCGACAAATTTTGAGGGTGAAATTAATTTTAAGAGGGGTATAATGTGACACCCCATGTTTTTATGGATCATTTTTTTTGAATAAATTTAAAATTTCATTTATATCTTGTAATACACTAAGTCAAACATTCCTTTCACACTAAACCAACTTGTCGTATGTTACACACAACACTGAGTTGGCGTACGATACACACAACACTAAGTATAGATTTTGTTAAATGTATAAAATAACTATGTTTGGATTATGTTAAAAGTAACACCAAAGGAATATTTCACTATACTAAACACTAACTTGTCTTGGGTTATATGCAAGAGCGACCTTTCTCAATAGCTTGCATTGTACGCAATACCGAGTTTCACTAAACAATGATATATTATTAAAATATTATTATTTAATGGGATATAAATTAGTAGTTATGAATAGTATTAACCAAATTTTGAATTTTATATAACATTAAAATTAATCTTCTGTATTTTCTAGACGTGATATAACAAAAAATTCAATTTTTTGGATAAAAGAATTATTTTTTGAAAAATGAAATTTTGTCGCCTTTTGATGGCGCACCCATTTTAAATATAGTTTTTAACACTTTTATATATTATATTTTACAAAATAAACTTATTATTTGGAAGCGGGACATCAAAATTTACTTTGGTTTAATTTTTGGTATTTTTCTGATAAAATTCATATGTTAATGAATAGTGAAAATACTGCATTTTAATTCAAAACAGCCTTTTCATCTAATTTATTTATATAGTTAGATTATATTTTTAATTGGTTTTATAAAGTGTAATTGGATTATGTTTTTATCATTTAATCCAATGTTGTTTATTAGAAGTACTTTCAAATTTAAATTGGATATAAACACATATCAATCTTTTGATAGTTTTTACTTCTTAAAAACCCGCTTTCTAGTTTTGAAACGGGAATTAATTTTAAATTAATTTATTCCAATTATGTTTTTTGAATTTAGAAAAATGGATTCCATATTTTTAATTATAATTTCCAAATTTTTTAAATAGGTACCTTTTATTTTTGGATATTATGAATAGTAACTCCAGTAATTATTTTTGTTTACCATGATTAAAGGGTAAATCAGGTAAATAAGGTTAAAAAATAATATTATAATAATATAAAACTACCATAACACGTATCCTAATACTATTTGATGAGATATGGCCAACCATGAGCATCCTTGGGTTGATTTTAGGACCCCATGGAGCCACTTGGGTGTGATAATGACTTTTTATAATAATTAATTTAAAGTGAAGGGAAATATAACATAAACATGTATCTTTTTACTAAAAAAATTTTATTTTGGTTTATATAAATGATCTATTTGACTATAAATAGTCATTATAAATCTAAAAATATTTCCTACATCATGTTATTTTATTTATAATTTTTATAAATTAAATAAATACATTTATTTATAACACAATGATGATGCAATGATTACGTTATTAATGAAAATTTAAAATAAATGATATTATAAATTTTAAAATAAATGTAATTTGAAAATTTTGATGCCATACATGAATTTTTGGGATTAAATTGAATTATTAGGGACGAGTTAATTTCTTTGATTTGAAGGAATCAAGTTGTTATAACTTTAAAAAAATCAATTACTAAATAGTGTCAAAATTGACATAAATGAGTTTCTGAAACAAATAATATTTTATAAAATGATATAATAGTCCTAAAAATATAAGATTAATCCAAATAAATTGACTGAATTAATGGACCAAAGGATGAAATTTTTATTGATTTTGGATAATCCCCTTTTAAGGGTAATGGGGGGAAACCAAGACTTCAGAGACATCAAGACATTAAAAAAATTCAAAAAATAAAAGGGTTGCAACCCAGAAAAATACTAAGAAGAAGTGCCTCTAACTAGCATCAATATCATTAAGTCATGCGTCCACCAAATTATGGATGCTCAGCAAGCTGTCTCGTGCAAGAATACATGGGCCCGGTACTGATGGCTATTCCATACCCTCTCAATCTTGCAAATCTGAAAATCTATGCATGATGAAGATGATCAACTCTATCCTCATCTGAAGTAAAACCTTGTATAATGTTTGGGTTCCCCAACATTCCATCCATTTCACCTCTAATAACAATCAAACAGTAGGTAACCGTTAGATTCATAGCCAACCACGCCATCAACACCACCAAGATACCACCAATTTCACAGCCAATAAAAAAAGATCCCAGCTTCACCAAATCAAAACTTAGAAAAAAATTACAAAAGAACCAAAATGAAAGGCCTCCCCCCTTTGAACCATTGGATTCAACCTCGAGAACACCAGATAATTACAGATCTGATGTCGAGCTAGGATTAAGCCGAGCTAAGATCTCAAAGTCAGAAGGCACACCAAAGCCGATGTTGAGCACAACATAGCCCACGCTGAGTACACCACAGCCACGACAGAATCCTGAATAGTGAGATCCCGAAGCCAAAGGCATGCTGAAGCCGTCACTGAGGTCACCAGAGCTGAAACAAAGCACCCAAATCCACAATAAAATCCATGATATGGAAGGAACACCACCATCACAGAGCCGAGAACCCAAAGCCAGACCACTCAGAGTTGACACACGCTGAGGCCGAGCTGAGATCCCAAATCCAGGAACGTAGAAGCAGCCACTGAGCGTACCGGTGCCGGCGCAAAACAAAACAAAGATGATATGAGATCCTGAAGCTTTAAGGAACAACAAAGTCTCACTTTGGGCATAAATCCATCCTAGGGAGACCTTTTTTACAAATCAAAAGAAGATACTCAACAAATTGGTAATTGTTTTATCACCTCTTTCAAAATTATTTTCTTCTTATACTTCTTCTTCTTATGTTTTTTCCATAATAAAGTAATAAATAAAATACCTTATACATTATTAGATGTTATTATAATCATGATACAATCTTATACCTCATTTTATCCATCATATGAATAACAATATCACCATGCATACAACTTACCGTCACCACCCCGTGGTGTAATTTGTTATTAAACAATAACTAATTTGGATGGGTATAGTGATAAGTAAAATGGATTTAAATAATGAATATAACATGATATTTATTCTTTATAATTAATATAGTATCCAATTCTATACCATTTAACCATTAAGTTAATGATATCATCGCTCATGCGTGTGTACGACCTATCGTCTCCATGACGTGATGAGATTCATTCTCCACATTAATCATTCAATAATGATTATAAAGTATATATAATAAATAAAAATAAAATATATGAAATAATAATTCTACTGGATTTATGTATATATATATATATGTCATTTACTTCTATTCAATTTAATTAGGAAACAGAAATAGTGTTCATGTGTAGGTACGACCTACCGTCTCCATGAACAGTGTATTCCATTCCATTTATCTATCTATAATATATATTTATTTAATGAATATTTATGATATATAAATAATTTTTTACATTATTTAATTAAGTAAATCATGATCTAAGTAATAAGATCAAGAGTAACAAGTCAAAACACGCACAATAAATAAAACGATTATTACCCAAAACGTTGATTTAACATTGAATTGATAAATAAACGGGTAATATAAAGTCATAAGTGAATAATATTGATATCATATATATTACTACGGTTCTTTTATAAGTTAATAACATGTTTAAACCCACTATACTGGGTTTTCAGACACATACATATGAAATCAGACCTAAGGTAAGGGATAATTTCATAATCTCATTATTATCTGAGATTATTTATATGTAAGTATTTACAGGGGTATATTTATCACCCACATCCATGTTTACCAAGTATTTAATATTATTTATATTCTTATATAATTTTTTAAATTTAATTTTACCCATTTATGAATTTTTATTAAACATTTTTAAAGGAATCTTTTGTCGTTATTTGATTTGAGGTATTTTTTGACTTTTTCGGCAAAAGTATGAGGATACTTTTTTTAACTTATATGGAATGAATGGATTTTTTATGGTTTCATGATACCTTATTTGCATGAAGATTCCTATAAAATATTTCAAGTTTATTTTCAACTAAATTCTTTTCTTTTAAAATTGTGTGGCATTTTGAGAAAAGAAAAGGTTTTTGAAATAGAAAGGATATTTTTCTCAAGAATTAAGTTCATGTGTTTTATCAAAATTATTTTCCATATAAGATGACATATTTTTATTTTTCTATAACTATTGTTACTTTGATTTTATTTTTTTATGATGGAATTATTTTTATGAAATCTATTTATTTTATATGGATTATGATGGAATGATGTTTAAGAAACCCATTGTTTTGTTCCTTGGGTTATGCTATAATGAATGGTTTATGTTTTTTTGGAACATGTAATAATGATTTAATTATGAGATGGGTGGGACCTATATCTCCATTCAATTCATTGGGTAAATATTTATATCTCATGATATAGACATGACTGGAACAACAAGTAAATCTAGTTTAGTAATACAGGGCTGGAACTGCAAGTAAATTCGATTCAGTAATACATGCCTGGAACGACAAGTAAACCCAGTTTAGTAATTGATTTTTTCCACTATTATAGTCTTGGAATTAATGCCTTGGATAATATAGAAATCATATTATGTGCTTATTTTTTCCCCCAATTCCATGTTTTATGCCAGTGCTATTTTGTCATGGGTAATGTTCTTTTATGATCTGTGCCTTATGTATTGCCAAGATTTTTTTCACGACTCATGATTTTTTTATTGAAAATTAATGATCATGGTTTTACATTATTATGTTTATGTTTTTTATGTTCTCTATGTTTAACCTTACTGATCATTTGAGCTCACCCTTTTTATGTTTTCTATTCCCTAGGATATAAATAAAGGTTTTAGGTAGGAAACAAAAGGGGAAGATCTTTATAGGAGATGCTAAAGATCTTTCACCAAGTTAGAAGATTATGTTTCAAGTTTCTAAAGACACTAAACTAATATGGTCTTTGGTCATATATTTTTGTAATGTATTAAGTATTCCACAAAAGAAATGTAATGTCTATGTACGTCAAGCTTGGGTCATTAGATGGGAGAATTTTGGCTAGGATGAAGTGATATGTAAAGTTTTATTTATTTACCATAGAGTATGAATAACCTTTACATAATGGAAGATTAGAATAAATGCCTTGATATGTAAAGGTTTTCAAGTAGCACTAAGAATATGTAAGGGATATGCACTTAGTGAAAATTCGGCCTAGTAACTGATATCTAAGAGTCATTCCCAGGGCCAAGTGATATGTAAGGGTTGATAAATTTGTGAAATTTGATAAATCAAAAGTCATGTGAGAATTAAATTTAATATTTTATTCTTTCATGAATATCATTTAAAATACACATCCCAATATTCTTGAAAATTTTGTTTAACTGAATGCATTAATCTAAAAGAGAATAAGGGAGCATGATTATGAAGAGAATCATAAAGGATTAATAAATTCAAATTTTTGGATTTATAAGAAGCCTGATATCTTGAGGAAGATATTAAAAATAAAATAGGAGATAATATTAAGAGTTTGATAAGAAATAAATAGGTAATTAAGAATCTACAAAAGATCCGGAGACTGAGAAGGAGGGGAGAGAAATTTTGAGTTTTCATTTTTTTTTATATTGTTGTAATTATTTGATTTCTTTTTCCCAACTGCCTGTTACCTTTCACATAGAGGAGTAAACCATTTTTGTTTTTGGGATAGGGGAAAGTAGGACCTTTTTAGTGATTGAGTTTGAGATTCAATGAATAAAAATTCTTTTATTTATTGATTTTGATATTCAATATCTGGGTTTTATTTCGAATGCGATTGTCTTCAATGTTTTTTATTATAAATTATTTACTTCTTAGGTTGATAATCATCATTGTCCTACCACTTAACTCATATTATTGAATATGAAATATTTAGTGGTTAAATATATAGTGATTTTTGATACGTGTGTTGAAGTTAGTAAATTATTTTTGGATCACTTAGTAGCAACTTAACCCGATTAAGATTTTCCTAAGTAGTTTAGGGGTAATTTATTATTTAGGTTTCATTTAATATCTTTTCACACACACAGGAAGGAGGATGGATTAATTTGTAATTTATTCTAAATTACACCACAATATTTCTATTTTCCTTGCGTGAATGATGAATCCATTGAGGATTATTTCATTTATCAATTAGTAAGAATAAGGGTGAACCATTTTCAAGACTAGGATAACATTAAAATTTTGATTCCAATCCCCAAACCAATCACCTATCATAACATTAAAAAATCTATTATGTTTCATTTTTTTTCATTTTTTATAAATTTAAATTCCAGGAAAAAATGATTTTTTTACTAATTTTAACAAAGATAATTTTCCACTCCTCTTTAGAGACAACCTATTATTTCAACTATACTATATAATTACCTTAGGTTTTAAATAGATTTTTTCACTGCCATGATTGATGTGTAAAAAAAATTGGCACCATTGATGGGGATAAGGTGTCAATTTTTTTTATAATTAATTTTATGACCCATTCTAACATTGACCCTCTTTTCTTTATTGATCTAGAGATTGATAGAAACTTACTGTCCAAACTTAGAGAATAAATAAACATTTAAAATTTAAAAACATATTTTGAAAAAAATTTCTCTAATAAAATCCAGTGAAACTTTAAGTTTTTATTTCAAGTCTGTGGCCATGGCAGAGCACCCTAACTAAAAATTATGTGATCATTGTGCACCTCAATTCATTAACTAGAATAACCAAATTTCCATGATTATATTATAGGACAATTTTGAATTAAAAACTGGCTCGATTAAATTACTTCTATGATTTCATAGACTTTTAGGTGAGTACCACAATAGTAATATTAAGGAATTAACCTTGATATTCTCAACACTAAATCCTTAGAGATCAGGTGAAGGACATGCCAAATGTAGATCCCTTCCATTATATTTGGATAATGAAATTAAATAATGGTTATAAAACCTATAGCTTGGATAATTGAATGACTAGGATGAAATTCCTAGGAAGTTACTTATAAGGTTCTTCCCAATCTATAGGAGCAAGAATATAAGTAAATAAATCTATGTAATAGGACATGCATTAGGAGAGACCCTTTATGAGTATTGGTAAAGATTCAAGAAACTATTTTCTAGATGTCCCCACAAATTTATCGAGGAACGCCATAATCATGTCTTATTTTACAAAGTTTTTCTTAATAATAATAGAAATTATCTAGATTCATCATTAGAATAATATTTATTTGAAAATTCATTGGTAGAATCCATAAGACTAATTGAGAAGATAACTCATAGTTCTCAATAATTTGTTATAAAAGGTACAGGTAAAAGAGGAATGGATGAGGTAAGTTCTTCTGAATCACCCTTACTAGAGTTTAAACTTGAGGATCAAATCACTTTGGTTAGATAGGTGGATATTAAGAAAAAAAGTGAACAACAAGCACCAAAAAGGTTTTGTGATCTTTTTTTTCTCCAAACCATTATACTAATTAATATAATAAAATGCATATAACTAAAAGTTTTGAACCTACCTATCAAAAGAGGCCATTTCAGAAACTCAATCAAGGATGGAGATACACTTCTCAATTACAATATAGATTTTGGATCCAAAAATATCAATCCAAATCAAAATTTTAATAGAAATCTCATCAACCTACACCATTCTAATAACCCTATAAGAAACCATACACTCAATAAGCCTTACAACCACTACCCTTAAAAAAAAACCCATTGAGAAGACCTCAAACAATTCACCACCATAATTATATGCTCAATAAAATCCCAAGATTGAAAAATTAAAAAATGACATGGAAGAGTTGAAAAATCAGATAGGAATCCATGTGGAGATAACAGCCAAGAATCCAAAAAATTTATTATCTCAACTCATTACAAATCCAAAAGGTAATGTGATCATGGTAATAATAAGGAGTGGAAATGAAATGTAATATATCCTTGAAACTGATCCCAAACCACATATGGAACATTACAAGGAGACCAGTAGGGAAGAGTTAGATAAGGCTTATAAGATTAAGAAATTTTTTTTTACAAAAACAAACTCGGGAAAATAAATATATTCCACTAAAATTTTCCTCAAAAACAGTTTAATAAAAGAATATACATGAGGAAGAAATCCAAAAGTAAATTCTAGAAAATTTCTAGAAGGTTGAAATAAATATAACTTTTATTGAAGTTCTAAAACAAATTACAAAATATTTTAAGTTTCTCAAGGACTATGCATCCATATAATGAGACTCCAAGGAAATGAGAGAGTAAATTTAGGGAGAAACATTTTATCCTTAATCAAACCACAACTTTAAAAAAAGTTTCACTCTCTTGGATATATGTCTTTTAATGACACATTGTGTGATTTGGGATCTTTTATAAGAATTATGATTCATTCTATTTTCACTTCCTTATAGATGAGAGAAAGCAAACCCATTGAGTGGTTGTTCGAATTTCCAATAGATCCACTACATTTCCAATGGGAGTTTTGGAATATATCAAATCAGAGTAAAGAATTTTATCTTCCATGATTATTTCGATGAAATGAATATGAAAGAGGATAAGAAACTAACTTAGTCACCCATAATTTTTGGAAGAACCTTCTTAAAAATAGAAAGTAAAATCATAAATATTCATGAAGGGACTATAATAAGGGATTTTGGTGAGAACACCATCCACCTTATTATTTTTGATTCTATGAAATATCCTTAGGAAAATAATTCCCTTTTCAAACTTTAACTCTCTGAATAACCTAATATACATGAAAAATCTAGTATGTTATAAGAAATTTTGAGTTTAGGAAACCACCTAAGATTTTAAAATTCTATGAAAAACAATTGGTAAAAATTAAAAATCATATTAAACTATTTAAAAATGAGATAAACTATGATTTATTTTACATTTTTGATTGTTTATTCAACAATGAGGAAGAAAACACTTCAACTTTTATAGAGAAAATTGAAGACATCGAGGTTATAACACCTAACATGATTTCATCATTAATATAGACCCCAAATTTATAAATAAAACCTTTACCCATAGATTTAATGTATGTGTTTTTAATTTAAGGACATAAGATATAAGTAATTATTAATAGAAACTTATCTTCTAATCAATAAAAAATAATGATAAATATTTTGAGAGGAAATGTGAGATAAATAGGTTGGAATTTAGGAGATATCCCTGGGATTAGTTCTAAAATATTCATACAAGGAATTTTACTTGAAGATGATGAAAAACCTATATATTAAACCCATAGGAGACTCAACCCAACTATGAAAAAAATATCCATGAAGGAGATTGAAAAATTATTATAAGTAGGAATTATCTACCCCCTTTCTGACTCAAAATGGGTTATTCCCATTCATATAGTGCCCAAAAAATCTAGATTGACCATTATAAAGAATGAAAAAAAATGAAATAATTACCATGAGTGTCCAAAATAGTTGGAGAGTTTATATAGACTATAGGAAAATGAATATGGTCTTAAGAAAATATCATTTTACCATTCCATTTATTAACCAAATACTAGAAAGATTATCAGGTATAACTCATTTATGTTTTATAGACAGATTTTAAGAATACTTCTAGGTTCCCATTGAACCTAAGGACCTAGAAAAGACAACTTTCACATGTTCTTATAATACTATTATTTATAGGATTAATTTGGATTGTGCAATGAACTAGGTATATTTAAAATATGCATGGTAATAATTTTCTTTGATTTGATAGAGGAATGTGTTTAGGTATTTCAAGATGAATTCTCCATGTTTGGAAATTATTTTGATAATTGTTTAAAAAATTTAGAAAAATTATTGAAAAATTTTATGGAAAATAATATTGTTTTAAATTTTTAAAAGTGATATTTTATCACTGAAAGAGGAATTATACTTAGATATGTAATTTCAAAAAATTATATTGAGGTTGAAAATTTTAAAATTAAAGTTATTAATGCATTACCATACCCAAATTTTCTAAAACATGTTAGATACTTTTTAATACGTGAAGGGTTTTATAGAAGATTCATCATGGATTTAAGTAAGATTTATTTTCCACTATTCTAGTTACTCTTAAAAGTTTTTGGGTATATTTTTGATGACCATTATAAGAAACCTTTTAATGAGAAGAAATGTAAACTGACCACACCACCAGACATGTATCCACCTAATTGGGAGCACTAATTTGAGCTGTTGTGTGATTCTTAAAAATTTAATATTGGATTATTATTATCTTAGAAAATTTAATACACCATGTTATTTCCTATGCTTCAAGATCACTGAATGATACTCAAAACCATTATAAAACCAATAAAAATGAGTTTTTACCAATTTATTTCCTTATATAAACTTAGATCACATATGATTGGTACTAAGGTGACTATTTTGTTTGATCATGTTTCCCTTAAGTAATTAATAAATAAGGAAGAAGAAAAGATAAGGTTGGTTATATGGATAAGTCTACTATATGAGTATTATTTGGAGATAAAAGACAAGAGATGAGTTAAAAATAAAGTGGTAGATAACTTGAACAAGATTGTCCACACAAATGATGTGGAAATACCATATAAAGATCCATTAAATGACTTAATTCCATGTAAACACATGTATTTTATTGATAGAGTGGTACCATGGTATGCTGACATGGTAAATTTTCTTGTTACTTTTTAAGTATTATCTCACCCAAACCAACAAAAAAATTTAGACTCAAAGATGAATCAAAGTTTTATATTTGAGATGATCCAATCTTTGTAATATTTTCAATGATAAAATTATTATGAGAAGTTTTCTTGACTGTGTAGTGAAATTTTTCCTAGAATTATACCATACATAAGCTCACAGAGTCCATTTTAGACCTCAAATAATTGCTATAAAAGTATTAGAATCTAGAATATTCTAGCCCACATTATTTGAATATTCCCATGAATTTTCTAAAACATGTGATAAATTACAATTAACTAAGAATATATCCAATTGATAAGTTATGCATAAAAAATAAATGAACTTTTTTGAAATATTTTAAGTATTGGGGATAGATTTTGTGAGATCTTTTTCCATAACATTTAGAAATCCTTACATCTTGTTAGCTGCGGACTATATTTTAAAATGGGCCAAAGCTAAATCGACCAAAAAAGATAATGCCACTATTTTTTGTGATTTTTTCAGGACAAATATCTTTTATATAATTTTTATCTTAAGGGAACTAATCAGTGACCAAGGAACCCAATCTTTCAATAGGAGCATGAGAGCTTTGATGAGGATATATGGGGTGCACCACAAAAAAATTCACTATGTACCATCTGTAAACTAATATACAAGATGAGGTTTATAATAGAGATATTAAATGAATTATAGAAAATATTTTGAATTAAAATAAGAAATATTGGACCCAAATGTTGAAAAATAAATTTTGATATTATAATATAACTTATAAAACCTCAATTGAAATGTTCCCATACTGGTTGATATATGGGAAAATATTTCACCTGCCTATGGATCTAGAGCACAAATCCTATTGGGTAGTCTAGGAGATGAACTTGGATATGAGAAAATATAGATATGAGAAGATATTTCACATTTAAGAGCTAGATGAAATAAAAATAGAATCATTTAAAAATTCTTATAATTTACAAGGGGAGAACAAGAGTATCATATGAAAGGATGATTCAGAAAAATGACTTCTATATAGGAGAAAAAGTGATACTCTAAAACTCAATAATGAAATTAATTATAAATAAAATTCACTAAAGATGGGAAGGCCCATTTACCATCACTAATGTGTTTCTATATAATGCTGTATAGATACTTAAATAAGAAAAGAAGAACCCATTCACTATCAATGGATATAGGTTAAAGAAGTATTTTGGAAATCTACCACAAGAACTATTTGAGTAGATTACTATAATATAATCATTATACCAATAAAACCCCTTGGTTGTACTTTTCCTTAACCTTATTGATTTTTTCTTTATTTACAGCATGAATAATCTTCCATTTTTATTAAAATGTATTAAAGGAACTGTATCATTCAATAATAGGGGAGAAAAACCTTTTTAGTTTTTAGAAATTTAATTTTTTTTGTTTTACTTTTCATTTTTATGTCTCTATTTTTAATTTTTTTTTGTTTTGAAATCCTTTGAGCTCAAATTGAATACCTTTATAAGTTTGGAACCTATACCAATTGGGTGGAACTAATTTTACCTAGGAAAATAAACTTAGAGGAATTCTAAAATGAACTTATTTTTAAATTAAAACTTTGGAAAATTCAAGAAAATGCCTTTGGTTTTTGAATCTCATGCCTGTAACGACCCAATTATTTCCTCTTTAAATAAAAAATACATTTGATAGCTTGCTCCACATATAATACCGAACTAAAATAGAAACTATAAAATATTTAGGTAAGATATAAATATTAAATATAAAAGTTGAAAACCTAACCAAGGAATTAGTAGGTATAAATAGGTGCAACCAAAATATGAAATACATGTATAATGGAAATAAAGACTACTTTTAATCCTAATTAAATGAAATAAGTATAGGTAAAACAACTAAGAAAATCATTTTATTCTTAAAAATATATTTTTCTAAAATTAATGTTTTATTTCAAGAAACTAAGTATATTATGATTAAATAATAATAAAATATATTTATAATATGAATAATATATTACCAATAAATTAATTAGTAAATTATACTAAATAATAATAAAGAATATTTAACAATTTAAAAAACTATTTTCCAATAAGAATAGTTTTCAGCTATATTTTTGGATTTCATTTAAATATAGAATTATAAAATTTTATAAATTTAATTTGAAAAAATAAAAATCATTTTATATTAAGTTTAATAATATAATCTTATGATGAATTTTTGGTATTTTTCTGAAACATTCAATTTTTAGATGAATAGTGAAATATATTGTTTTACTTATATTGCGGACTTTATACCATTATTAGTATATAAGTATGAATTGAAAATTTATAAAACATTTTTATAAGATGAAATATATATTTTATAATTGAATCTAATTTTTTTAATTTTTTTAACTTATAAACCCATATTTGACATTTTATAATTTAAGCTATATTTTTTAAAAAAATGTTTTTAATACACTATACATTTTGTATTTTAAAATTAATTTTCATCATTTAAAAAATTGAATAAAATAAAATTTATTTCAAATTTGGAATCATTAGGTCCAAATTATATAATAAGTTCCATTTTATTTTTGGGCATAAAGGCTAAATTACTTAGGTAAAAACTGGTTGTCGTGGTGAAAACCAACATGGTAATTAATGAGTAACCTAATAGGTAAAGGAAAAAACATGTTAAAAAATTATTTTATTTTATTTTTTGAGGTTTTAATCAAAACTATCACTTATCTTATATATTATTTCTCAATTTTGGATCCATTTTTAGAGTGACTTTCCATTATTTAAAAGTTTTGGGTATTTACAAAAATGCTGCACCTTTTCACTTATAAAAGGGAACTCCTCTCCTCACTTACCATCACACCAAAATCCATTAATTTCAACCCAAAATATATCCAAAACTCTATTCCACACTCTTATTCACATTAATTAGGTTACAATCTTCTCAAAATACCACCCATCAAAGGTTTAATCCCCTTCAAAAAGGAGATAATCAAAGAAGTGAGGTACAAGTTACTAACCCCTCTTTCTATTTTATCTTTATTTATGTGATTTTATTCTTCCTAAAATTATATTTCACCATATAAAAATTATAGCATCAGTATCATTATTATACTGGTGTATTATTATAATGATGGTACAAGCATTAACTACCCTTCCCTTTTCCATTCATAAAAATGAAAACATGAATATTGTTGGATCGTAATTGATGGAAATAATGACTAGAGGTACCATGTTCAAGTTATGTAGTGTAGTTAAAATTAAAATAATGAACATAGTGTTTTTTAGTGGTTCAGATCACCAAGATCCTAGTATACTCACCAACCTTCTCTACTTACCTAGAAGATTGGTACCCATTAAGAATAAGTCACTTTTAGAGGTGTGATAACTTTTTATAAACTCAACCTTTTAAATTAATCAGAGGTACAACCCATAATTTTTATAGAATTATTAACCTAGTATGGACTTAAATTTTCTTGGGGAGTCACAACCCAATAACGTACTTTTGGGTGGTAGAATAACCAACAAACATGACCTTATTTTTATTTGGAAAATCATAAACCGACACAAAAAATTACAAATATATAAAGAAAAGATAACATGAAGAAAAAAAAAACCAAAAACAAAAGAAAAATAATATGATGAAGATTTTGAAGTTCTATGATCTTGATCAATTCAGTATTAGAGGATGGTATAGTTGAATTCACTTCACAATCTCATTAAGGAAACATAATTCGCATGAGTTCTTGATCATATGTGCAACAAGAATGTGTATCAAAAAATTTTGTTGAATGAATTGAATGAAAAATTTATTTTATCCCTTGATACCATCCAAAAGGACTAATCCTACATCATTAAATCAAATATATTCTAGGCACATTTAGTCTTAAAATCACTACATTCCATGACTTAGTGAATAAAAAACCTAAATATTACCATTACCTGTATTTGAAAATAAAATAATAAATATCAAATAATTTTTATGCACTTTTATTCTTCATGAAATAACACCATAACACTTCTAATATGATAATTAATATAAAAATATATATTAAACATTTATAAAATAGTTAAAATTATATGAATTAACTTTTAGTTCATTGAAATACAAAAAACTCACAAAAATAGAGTATCATAAAGAATAATATGCTTGTGTATATGTGTATAATATTTTTCTTATAATTTTTTAATAAAACAAGTAATTTTATTTTAGAAAAATAAAAAAATAAAAAAGTAATTAAAATATTTATTTCACATGCAATAAGTAAAAAAATAGTTAATTTTTTAGAAAAATATTTGGCCGTAGATAAAAATATCAGTCGGTAGAAAGATGTTGCCACCACTTTCATGATACTGTCACATAGTAGAATGATCTACCATTAAAGAAGAGGATCTATTATTGACTTACAATTCTATCATGAAGAAGGCTAAGCAGTAATATCACCATTGTTGAAGATGATCTACCGTGTAGAGGGATTTAGTGTCCCATGGTGTAGTATGGTACTATAATCTATCATGAGGAAGGCAGACTCCCATTGGTGGAGGCTGGATAGTTGGTAGTACTACCATGAATGATGAAGTGTTTTACCGTCACACATAGAGGTGCGCTCCGTCACTTTGATATGGTCTACCATGAATGGAAATAATGGTTGACCATTGATTCTATTATTGGTGGTTCTTTAATTGTCTAGCTTTATGTGATCTACCATTGTACAATGGTATCTGGTGGAGCTATGGTTACATGGATGAGTAGAGATTCTATGGATGAGCAAGGGAGTTACTATCGAGTGGTAGGTTAATCTACCATTTTCTAGTGTTATACTATCACAACATGAATCTTCCATCACAATAATGATCCACCATTGCTTCCACTATGCATGGAGGAGATGTACATGTGATATGAGTTACATTCTTCTCATTATTTTCGAGCTTGAATTTGTCCATGGTTATCAGATGACTGAACAAAATCCTGAAAAAACATTTTCATTCAACTGAAGATTGTTCCTCAACCTCCTGGATGAATTTAAATCTTAACATGATTGCATTAGTTTTCATCAACTCACTATCTTGTGATCTTATCCTCAGAGTGACCATGGAAGGATAAACTTTTATCGATGATGGTCTAGCTGTGAAATCTGGTGATATGGAATAAACAGATGATCCTTGAGGAAAAAGATGATCACGTGTTTGATTGGATGTCTTAGGACTATTGGATCATATAAAAGATATAATGTCTATATATTTTTAATATAGAGAAACAATAACTCACATCATTGAGTCCCACATCGGTTCCTTAACTTTTCCGACACTGCTATATCAATTAACCCATGCTTCTACCACTTCAAGATGACAGTGGGGGATGAGCACCCACACGCACCATCACACACCTGGACCTTATGGGCCATGTTGACCCACACTGGACCACTTTACCTATCCCATGCACTCTCATATGGGCACACTCCTATGGGCCTATACAAGGCTGAACACGCTCTCCTACCGCCATGGTTGGTCCTTTGGGATGGCTCTCTCATATAGTTGACCCTCAGTTACCCTATGTGGTTTATGGGATAGCCTCGTAGGCTTATCATGGCTAGCCACTTTTCTTTACTAAATACACCAAGGAAAATATTTAGAAATTCAAAAAAAGTAAAAAACATAAGATAAAAAATAAAAAATATAAATTATATATGCACTAACATTTTTAATTTTATTATTAAAAAAATTTAAATCTTAAAATTTTTAATTAATAATTATTAGTCAAAAAATACATGAAATTAAAATAAATAAACTTGAATTCAAATGTGAGGAAATTGAATTTTATCAAATAAAAAATATAGGATTTTAGACAAAGTTAAAATGAAATTAAACCTTAAGTTAAGAGATATAAATCTTAATAAAAAAATCAATATCAATTAAATACTTTTAAATAAAGATTTATAAATAAATATATTTAAAAAGAATATGAAATTCAAGGGATTTTACAAAATATCAATGGGGGGGGGGGTTCTCAATTTAATAATTAGGGGGTTTTCAATGAATGTATAATGAAATTCATCAAAACAAATAAAATACAATGAATAAATTTCCCAACACTAACATCTCCCCATTTTTGTAAATTGAAAAACTAAAATTTTATTTTAAAGCCCAAATTTCCTCCCCCCTTTGAAATTTATCAAAAAGAAAAAAAATTATATCTCCTAAAAACAATACTTTAATTTTTATGAATAAACACAAATAAAAAAATATAATGTTAAGTGAAACAAATCTGTGATATTCATTTATCAAAACAAGTTATTTAAAATGATTTATAATATGACAAGAAAATACAAACTTCTAAGAATAGACAAAAAATAAAACATTGGGATTTTTACATACTATTTTCTAAAATAAATGATAAATCATTTTTATTTAATTTTTTAAAATCATAAAAACTCACCATGAGTTTAAGAATCTAAAATCCAATCAAATTAGATTAATTAATCAAATGTTATTGTAAATGGAGTTTATTTTTTTTTATAAAATCAAATCAATTTAAGAAAATATTGTAAATTTAATTCAATTTATAATTTAAACTGATTTTAATTAAAAACCATGACAAACTAAATTGGAAAGAACAAAATATGTTTAAAAGTTCATAGAAAAACTTCCCTGGATTATAAGTATTTGAGAGAATATATTTCAACCACTATAAGAATCGAAGTGATAAAGTAGTGGGTGGTTAACTAAGTTAACAAAGAAAAACTTCACAATACTAAAGTGTAAATTTAAGTAACTTGATAATAATAAATAAAACATAAGTTATTTCCTAAAACATAAAATTGTTATTGAAAATTATTTCAAATAGACTGGTCAATTTTTAATATGGCATATACTAATTGTTCAAACACTAATTTTAAAACTTATATACCAGTATATCAATTCATTTAATAAACAAGGGTTAACTCCCCCTAAATTCATGCTTCTCTAAATATAGATATAACAATACTATTACAACTCTTTATAGAAAAATTAAACACATAATTAGAAAATATGAAACTGAACTTTTTAAACTAAATAGGATACATCATGCTTACTTTCAATAACAAAATAAAAGTCAACATTCATGCCTAAAGTACAGAAATTAAAAATAACATCATAAAAGATATTACATATTAGATATCATGAATTCTAGTATACCAAATTATAAAATAATAAATAGTATGCATGTCAGATGATAGAAAACACTTACTAGGTCTTGGTTACCAGCTTAGGTCTAATAGTATTTGAGTGACATCCTTTTATTACCCATGTTGTCTTAGATTCACCCAAATTCATAGAAGGTCTTTTGGACACCCAAACACACTTCAAACATCTATTTTTGGGAAAGTTTGAAAATAAATTAAAGATATAAAAATGACAGTATAACCAAAATATTGAGTAAATATTAATGAGAATTTATTGGCATAATACCCTTTCATCTTACATTTAAAACATGTTATAGTAGAAATAATAGGTTTTGATCTTCTAATAAAAGTAGTATTTTTCAAGTTTGTGAAAAATTATTATTACCAAAAACTTTCTTATTACTCGTTGGTTTTATTATAGACATCATTTTATCGTATATTTTTTTCCTTGAAAAAATGTAGATAAATTTTTATTAAGATTAGACACTTCCTTATTCAAACTCAAATTATATTTTTGAATAGCTTCTAAATCAGTATAAACCTTTTCATTAGATCTAGAAGTTGTATTTCTCAGTTTCTTATTTTATTTCTTAAGTTTATTACATTAATTTTCAACATTAGTCAATTCATCCAAAAAAAATTAAATATTATTTCCTAATATTTATTATTTAATTCTTAAAAGTATTTAATTCGATCATTTTCTAGTTTTAACATCTTATAATCAGTATTCCTTTAAGATTCATCATTATGGGAAACATAGATATTCATATTTTCACATTCCCTTTTAATTTTTTTTTAATTTTATTTAATCAAATTATTATTTATAATTTTTATGTTAGTATATTTCTCAATAATCATGATACTATCATTCCTTAATTACTTATTTTTTTATACATCATTTTGAATTTATAAATCATAGAATCTTATTGAGAATAAGAATATACATAGTTTCGTTTTCATCTTCAAATATATCATTATTATAAATACTACTCAGAGTAATTAATTGTGTAAACAAGGAATCAATTACCTCACATTATACACCCATCAGAGCAAGGTTACCCATTTCCTTTTCACTCCTTGAGTCACTGCTTGAATCAGAACTGTCTGAAGAATCCCATCCTCTAAAAAAATCTTGCTTTTTCTTTTCTTTTCTTTTATTATATTTATAATTATTTTAATTATTGAGTTTTGGTTAAATTAGGGATAATGTGACCCTTATTCTTGTTCTCATAATGTTAATTTTGAAAAATAATTATTCTTGTTAGGATTACCTTTCTTGTATTATTTTTCATTATTCCTTCTGAACTGTCTCTTTCCACCATTATTTTTCATAAATTTGAAAATATTCTTACTAAAGTGTTTCATATATTTGTTACTTTACTAGAACTTGGATTCATAAGTATTATATATTTTATTAATATTAGACTTAAAATCTATACCTTTTTCATTTGTAGAATCCTCATCAGTAATGTTTTTCAACTGTAACTCATACTACAATAAAGAGACTATTATTTCATATAAGGTATACACTTTAAAATTATTACTCTCAATGATTGACACCTTCTTTCCTGCCATATTTTTATTAGATCTCTCCAAACTCTTTAAACTTGAACTGTGTTTTTGAGTACTTTACCAAGAGTACTAATACCATTTTTAATACTAGTAAATCGATGGAAATCTAGTCCAATGACTCTTATTCTCCCATCCCAAAGTCATGATATTTTTCTTGAAACATTTTTAGATTAGTTATTTTGAGATTTTTAGTCTCATAGAGAGTTACTTTAAGTATTCTCAATATTTTGATAGGATGTATTACATGCTAAAACATGGATATAGACACTTATACTTATAGTACAGTGAAAAATATTCTTAACTTTATAATTTAAAACATAATTAACTATGTAATTACCTACAAGTGTCTCTGAATAAACTTTGGGTAGCTCATATGGCATCTTCATGATAGTCTAATGATTCAAAATTAACTATTTTAGGCAATCTTCCATTCATTCTTTATAGTATCTATAGTTACTTCCATTAAAGAATGTTGGTTTTTAGGGAATCTATCCATCATTGGAATTAATACCTTACATCTTCAAGAACTTTTATTTGATTCCTTATAATATTAGGTATATGATGATATAGTTAGTAAATATTTAAAAATAAACAAAAAAACTATATCCAGAAGTATTAAAATAAACAAAGATTATAACTAATCTGATAACTGTGTGTTTGATCATATAGATCAAGCTACTTGGATCAGACATTGGATGGAATGTACATATATTTTTAATATAAAATAATAATAACCTACATCGTTGAGTCCCACATCAGTTATTCAACCATTCTAGACCTGCTATATCAATTAACTAGTGATACTACCACTTTAAGATGGCAGTGGGGGCTGAACACTGACACACATTATCACACACCTAGCCATCACGGGACACACTGACCAATGAAGGAACACTTTCCCTAATCCATGCACTCTCACATGAGAATTCTTCCATATGCCTATACATGGCCGAACATGCTCTCCCTCCACCATGGTTGTTCCTTCGAGATAGATCTCCCACAAGGTTGATGTAATGACCTAATGTTTTATCAATGTAAATTTATTTCTTATAAAAATGTCATATAATCATATGAAATCACAACACAATGAACTATTAAGTACTATGTGACCTTTAAAAATAAGTTTGTCACTTATGTGATTTGAATTTCGAAAAAACGGTCATCTGTAATTGTGATCAATATGTTATTTGGAGTTTGATAAGAGAAACTTAATTTTTAATGTATAGTAACATACCATTATGAATAGTAACATACCTTTATGAATAGTAATTAATAGTAATGAATATAAAATTAGCCAAAAAAATAGAAACTTCACCCATGAATGTATAAATACAATTTAGACATCTTAAAAGTGAAAATGATCATAGTATAAGAATTGGTATTTTTGTATGTAAAAAATATTTTATTTACAATTTTATGATTAATTTAATAATTTAAAAAAGAAATTTATTTTCATAAAATTTAATAATAAATTGTTACTTTATTGTCTTATGGTTATAAGATAATTTTATGGCACCTTGATTATTTTTTCAAGGTGTTATAAAACAAGTCATAGTTTTTAATGTTGTTTTTGTTGAATAAATTATGATTTTATTTAAAAATTAAATTAAAAATATTTATAAAATTATTTTCAGAAAATGGATTTTATTTTTTAATTCTACACATAAAAATAATGGTTAGGGTGAATTTTTGGGAATTTTCTAAAATACTTGAATTTTTTATGAATAGTAAAAATACAGTTTTGAGTTTTCTGTATGTTTAATGACATCATAATGATGTAATAATTAACAAAAAATTCTGGTAGACTTGTATACAGTAAAATAAAATATTATGTGTCCCAAGTGGCTAATACCATGGGAAAATATCATGGGCAAGACCATGGTTTTTCAAAAACCAATAATGAGGTGTCCTTTGAAATTAATAAAAAACTCTCTCTTTTACTATAAATACCCAATCTTTCCTTCATTTTCTTGCATCCCATATCCATCATACTCGAATATATGTTGGTTTTTCTTCCTTATTATCCCTTCCAAGGTGTCCTAAATCCCCCAAGGTCCCAACCTTCAACTTTTAGGAGTTACTCCACAAGGTAAGAGAACCTTTCACGCTCCTCTTTTAGCCAACACTTCTTTTATGTTATCTCTTTGAATTTCCATTTTCATATGTTGGGGTTTGATATTATTTATCCCTATTACTGTAATTTTTATTTCTATATGATTATATACCCTTTTTGATCTTGTCAATTCATTTTATGAAATTTTAAGCGATGCCGTTAGGATGCCGAATTTTCATAAGGGATCTCTCAACTTTTGTTTTGATTTCAAGTTCATTTCATTTATTTTTCTTTAATCACTTATTTTAAACCAAATGTTGTGATGAATCCAAAAAATTACATTTACAATAATTTTTTCATGATTAAGGAATAATTCTTCATCATCTCTCTTTTCCCTTTCTTTAATACTAAAAATGAAAACACCATTCGAGATGTGTTAATTTACCACATTCAAGGACAATGGGTTTTAAATTTTTGTTACCATATTCAATTATGGTCATGAAACCATTTTAATGGTTGAAACATACCATAATATATGTACTATGTCTCATACATGATTCTGGAATCCTTTTTTACACAATGTTTTTATTTATAAAAAAAAACATGTTCCTTATAGCCAAAAACCACCAATTAACCCAAAAGGTTATCACTAAAGTTTTACATAATGATTAATCGTCACTATAAGTAACCAAACGAAATTTAAAATAATGTAACATTATGGTTATTAAATAATATAATATAACTCCAATTCTGTACATCCATCCCCATTTTACATGATTCTCCGAACATGAATATTAGTGAACCGACCATTAGAACCAAAGAAACAAACAGTCCCAAACAATGAAATTGAACCACATAACCAATCAAAAAGGTTATAAATGAACTCAAAAATGTTGTAATAAATCATTTTCATATAGAATAGGTTCTTTATTTATCAATTAATGAACCTAATTCTATTATTAAAGTCTTTAATATCAAGTGGAGAACACCATCGAACTTAAGGTAAGGGATTCTACCCGAACCACTTTTATTCCTTTGGGTTCCTCCAATGTTCTTTTTACCCAAATGAAGTTGTACTTTATTTTTATTTAAAAATTCTAAATACTATTTATATTCTCCAAAATCATGTTTCAAGATCTATACCTCATTATCTTTTAGGTATATACATATTTTTAAGTGATTCCCTTCTTAATTATTCCTGATAAGCAAACCTATTTTGAGGGAACATCCCAATTTCTTACCCAATTTCAAGTGAACTCTATCCTCTATTTTAATACACTATTGTCTTTATAAAATCAGTATTTTTATTATTAAAACCTTTTTGTTTCACTTCTGGTTTTATATAAAAGATTATTCTCTTTTCAAATTTAAATGTTCTTTAGTATTTTTCTTAAAACCGCACTAAAAGGTTTTAATGCTAAGAATTTCCTAAGTACTCTCCTTAAATGTTGTCACTTATATTTTATATAAATTACCATGATAAATGCCTATTTTACCTTATTAATTTCCATGTATGTTTTAATTACTTTCTCTCATGGACATTTTTATGATACACCCATTCATTATGCTTTATGACATGAATATGATACCCATTTCTCTTCATGGGTTCTCTTATGTTTATGTATGGTTGATTATGTATGATTATTTATTTAGAAAGAATATTCATGAATATTTTAAGATGGTTGTGACTATGTAGAGCTTCAATGAATTGGGTAAAGTTAAGTCTCATGAGATGTTATGTGCAATGGTCTTGGCGGTTAGCCTTGGCTTGTGATACTATGGGAAACGATCTTAGCGGTTAGTCTTGACTCGTACTAAAGTCATGTGTTATGTTGCTGCCACATTTTTATGATCCCATATTTATATGATCCTGTGTTCATATGATTCCATGTTTATACAATTATATGTTTATATGATCACATATTTATTTGTTATGATTCCATATGTTCCATGCTTTTGATATCATTATGTCATGCCTCCTAACTCATGTGCTTAAGATTTATTCTTATGTTCACTCCATTAATGGTATTTTTAGATCATCCCTTTGTTCATGTGTTCCCTAGGGTATCCTATGCATATGTATGAGCACAATGGAAGATAGGATCTCATTATGTAGTTTAAATAATTTTTTTATTATGTACCTAGTTTTCCAAGACACTAGACTTTACTATCCTTGTCTTGTACTCTGATGTATAATTATGCTTAAAATAATGTAATGTTATATGTAAAAGGCTAGGGTCACTATAGTTTAACCTCAGGTCTCCTATGTGGTTGATGGGATAGCCTTGTGGGGTTGTCATGGTTGGACCATTTTTTTACTAAAGAAACCAAATAAAATCCTTATAAATTAAATATAATTAAAAATATCTTAAGATAAAAAAACATTATATATGTACTAACATTTTGAAATTATGATTAACAAAATTAAATGCTTAAAATTTTGAATAAATAATTATTAATCATAAAATACATTCAATTAAAATAAATCAACTTTAATTAAAATGTGAGGAAATTGAAATTTATCAAATACAAAATATAAGAGTTTATAAAATTTAATTTCAAATGAAATTAAACTTTAATTTCAGATATATAAATCTTAATAAAAAAATTAATATCAATTAAATCATTTTCAATAAATATTTTTAAATATATATATTTAAGAAGAATATGTAAATGAATGGATTTTACAAAATATCAATGAAAGAGGGTTTTTTCAATTAAAAAAAGAAGGTTTTTTCAATTAATGGATATTGAAATTTATCAAAGAAAATAAAATTCAATGAATAAAATTACCAACACTAACAAATCATGCATTGTGTGGACTATAACCTCAATGAATAAGAATATTGTTTTCCTTCACTACCAAACATGGATGGTTTTAGTTTATATTTTATGAGTATATATGATATATATAAGTAATATATATTATTAATATAGTTTTTTTTGGATAACACAAAAATTAATGATTGTTATAAGGTAATACATCGATATAAGTAAATAATCCAAAACTAGTTCATCATTGTTTTTGCCTCTATTAAACGTAACTAAAAATATTAGGTAATGGAATTAAAAAATTATAAGTCTTTATATAAAAACAATTATAGAACCTTTAATGGTTTTTAAATATTGATCCTTGGGAGAAAAAGGAATATTGACACCTATTTTATGATGCTAGTTCAAAATAATCCATATTATGAACACCCAATGTTGAAAAGAGATTACAACAATCTAATACATGAAGAAAATTTTTATTAATTAAGAGTATAGATGGAAATGTATAAGAATAAGGTTCTATAATAGGTAATTAATATTTTTATATTTATGATATCGGAGGTTAAATAACATCCATGGAAATCAAGGTTAAAGGAAAGGGACCTGGTAAATCAAACCCATTTCTTTGAATTATACAATTTCTTATTGAATTTTGTTTTTCCAAGACTTTCCATTTTGAATGATGTTATCTCTTTGTTTCTGGGAAAAATAGTTTTTGAACCAAATCCATTTTCATGAAATGTTTTATTTTTATTTTTTTAAAAAGGATACTTTTTGAAAATATACTCATAACTATGACTTTTACAATGAATAATAAAAAATGTTTTCAAAAAACTATTTTCATGATTTGGTTTTCATTATCTTTAAATGATCTATACGTAATGAAGTGGCATTTCATGTTTCACCTTATATTTTTATTAATTATGTGATTATTTTTGGTGATCAGAATTTTAATATCAAATTATTTAATTCATGATGTTATTCTATACCATTTATATGTTTTATGAAACCCATTTTTTTATATGGGATATTTATGAAAAATTAATGATTTCCATTTATATGTTTTATGAAACCATTTTATTTCCATGGGTTATTTATGATTTGAAAAGTGAATGATTTTTAAGTGGCACACACAAGTATAGATAAATGAAAATTGGGGTCCTAGATCTTCCTATAATTCATTGGCTAAGAGTTTATATCTCACGAGATTAGTATTTATAATTATATTTAGTTTCTCGTAAGAATGGTCATTACTGGTGTGACTCATGAAAGTAATGTTTCCAAATGAGAATTTTTTACCATAGTTAAAGGATTTTATTCATCATAATCATATGATATCATGATTCAAGATTTATGTAAAATGATTATAAGAAATTTTATAGATATTATGTTTCTATGTTGGTCTTTGGTGGATTTAAGTTATTATCCTATGTAATTTAAAGATCAGTTATGTTTTATGGTCATCAATCACGATGTTATAATATTTATCTTATGTTCATTTTTTACTTATTCTTATAAACTCATCATTGATGAGATTTTTATTCACCCCTTACCAAGTGTTTGATCTTAGTATTTTCTTATGTTTTCATTCCCTAGGTTACGAGGATAAGTCTTACTAATGAGATTCATAGAAAATGATCTTGGATAATTCCTCTATGGAGAAATTTTCTCAAGTATTGTAAAATCATATTATTACATAGCTAGTATCCAAATACACTGAACCAATCGGTCCTTGTGATATTATTATTTATAAAATTTAATGTTTATATCATATAAAAGATGAAAAATAAAGGAATTTTTATCTTGAATCACTATAGTTAATATTAGATCAATGTTTATTTACTTTTGGAGATTATAGAAAATATTTTAAGAATTAAGGTTAGAGAACAGTAGTGAAAACCCCCAGAGGTGAGTCTAAATATAGGATGATATCCTGAAATATTTTTAAAGTCTTGAGTAGGTGGTTTTCCTAGAAAATACATCCCGTTTTTGATACTGGAAAGTTAATATAGGCTCTGGAATAGTTGTAACTAGGGGTAATAACCCCGAAGAAGATGTTTTGGGTAATAAGTCAACTATGACCTGGTGCATAACAAAGAGACCCAACTGCACACCTAGATAGACACTCTAAGAGGATATTCTTCGATTTATCTCATACTATTTATGAAACATTTTAAAGTATTTATTTCCTAGTTATATTGAGGGATTAGGTTAAGAAGTATGAGAAAACCCAACCTAAAGTTTTACCAAGAATTATATAGTTTGAACTAAAGGAATTATAGATTAACATGATAGAGTCAAATAATAAGATGTTTTATGGTTGAATTATTTTGTCTTCTTATTCTCTTATGATGTTAATTTTTCATATCTCATGTTAAATTCTTTCTAGTTTTAATAATGACTATAAGGATTTAGGTTAACAATTATCATGAGGGACAATGCGATGGTTTACACTACGAACAACCCAATGGAATAAGAGTTATATTACAAGACCTTATAGCTACACTCACTCAACTATCTCAAGCTATAAATAATAATTCAAACCATTTTGACCTCTTGAACACACCAAGGAGGGAGTAACTTACTATTGAGTCTTGAATGTAGCAATATCCACCCTCTTTTGGTGAATCTTAAAATCTATTTATCACCAAGAAATCGATCAGTGAGATGGAAAATATATTTTCCATTATCCAATGATTATAAAATTACAAGGTTTTTTTTGGAATTTTATTATTTGGAAGGTGAGGCTGACCAATGGTGGACTTTTATTTAGAATAAAATGAAGAAAGATAAAGTATACTCAATAGAATTGGAAGAATTTAAGAAAGTGTTATTTAGATAGTATTTTATTTAAACTCTTTATACAAAGATGTAGAGTGAAATATTTGAGTAAAAAAAGGAGGATGAATCCATTGGTACATATAAAGAAAAACTCACAAGTCTTATAAGATACGCCTATGATTTTATATCTGATCTAGAAAATAAAATAAATCATTTATTTAGTGGATTAAAACATAGTCTTCATAAAGTTTTTTCTAGAAGAGACTTTGGAAGCTATGAAGATATTTTTAATGTTCTCTAAAGGTGTAAATGGAATCTGGGGTTTTTACATACTTTGAAGGGGGGAAAGGGAAGGTGGAATACCAAGGGATCCCCAATGGTAATTCAAATGGGGAGAAGAAATTTCAACCCCCTATTTTCTAAAAGTGTGGGAGGAAGCACCTAGGGAATTGCCTTAAAGGATCATATAAGTGATTTAAGTGTGGTAATGTATGCCACTAAGATCGCAACTATCAAATTAAGACAAAGAGTCCAATTAACACAGTAGATGAGGTGAAAGTCCCAACTTGATCTACCCTAACTACAATGATTCAAGTGTAAGGTTTTTGTAAACTATGTGAATTGATACCCTAAACTTTGGGCCAATGATGAAAATAGGCCCTATAAGCCTCCCAAATAGAGGGAATAATGAAGGGCATTCATGATCACTACTATTGAGGTAGATCATGATAAAAAAGTGATACGAGGAAAACTATCTCTTTATTCTAGATCTTTAGGTACCTTATTTGATTATTTTTCATCACATTATTTTATATCACACAAGTTTACTACAAATTTGGAATTACCACCTCAAGCGGTGGACACCTAACTATCTGTGAAAATGCATGGTGGATCAATAATCATGTATAAGTTATATAAATATTCTCAAATTAATATTTATAAAAGTATATATGATGTAGATATAATTTCTTCACCCATGGTTTAATTTGATATGATTTTGAGTATGGATTGGATATCCCTACATAAATCCCATGTCAATTTTTGGGAGAAAAAGATATCATTTTGTATTCCAAATCATCCTATTATCAAGTATCAATATAAGTTTGACCTCAACTTAGAAGAAAATTCTATAATATGGGGTATGATACCCAAAAACAAGGGACTCTTAACTCAAATGATTAGGGAATACATCAACATTGATGAAATACCTATTATACAAGAATATTCTAATGTATTTCAGAATGAATTATCGGTCTTCACCCAGAGCATGAGGTTGAGTTCTCGATTGAACTTTACCCAAATATATGAATATATCAAGGAGTTTATATATAATTAATATTTTTGAATTTTAGGAATTAAATAATAATCTAAAGGAAAATTTGGACAAGGGTTTTATCTACCCTAGTGCTCCACCATGAGGAGCACTATTCCTCTTTATTAAGAAGAAATATGGATCAATGTGAATTTTTATTGACTATAATGAGATTAAAAAGATCATAATTAAGAATATATATCCTTTAACCCATATAAATGACCTATTTTATTAATTCATAGGAGCTCTGTACTTATTAAAGATTGACCTCCGATCTGGTATTGTTTGTTAAGGGTCAAAATGGAGGATATTTCCCAATTTTTTTTAAATGTGGTATGAACTTTATGAGTTTATAGTAATTTAATTAATATTGACTAATCCCACAAACATATTTATGGATCTAATTAATAGAGTCTTTAGGGACTACCTAGATCAATTTTTGGTTGTCTTTGTGAGGTCAGAATAATACAAATATACACAAGAGGGGGGGGGGTGAATTGTGTATTTTCAATAATATTCACCAATTCTTATTTTTGAATCCCTTTGTGATTTATACAGATATGAAATTTTTTCTTCTGTACAAAATATGAGTAGAGGATAAACATAAAGAATGAACACAACAATATTATAGTGGTTTGGGGAACAAAGATCCCCTAGTCCAATCCACCAACTCTCTCTCCTTGAGCTTGGCGAATTTCACTAGAAAGGCACTCTTATCATAAAAAATTTAAGTCCAAAAATTAGTGCAGGCAGTTGAAACCTTTACAATAAGGATAAAACAAATACTTCTAGTTATTTTACAGGGAACCGGTTATCCAAATCTTATACTAAGAAGCTGATACTCCACCATGACTGAGTCTGAGAAGTCAAAACTCTAATAAATAAAAAGAGTTTGATTTTTTGATGATTTGGGTAGAACTTCAAAGTTATAGCAACAAAAAATGATAGTAGATGGATCTCTTTCTTCAAAAAATAATTTATTTAGGAAATAATAACTTTAAAGCGATCCTAGTTGCAAATTATCTTTAATAAAATAAGCAAAAAACAAGCAACAATTCAAGGTAGAAAATGTTTATCTATAAAGTGTAGTCTCTTTCACAAAAAGTGTTTATCGTTCATTTTAGCAGTACTATAAAAAGATATTCATAGGTATACAGTCATAAGTGTATTTCAAAAGAAATAGAGATAGAATATATAGATCAGTTATATTGCTTCGGTATTCCAGATCCAATAAAATTACCTGATAGATCACAATTATTCAAATTCAAATTTCCTAGAGGAGTCATAACTTTACTTAAGAATAAGAGAAATTTGATCCACTAAATATGGTTGATCAAAATTAGTTTTTGAATCAGTCAAGGGGAATATTTAAATTAGAATAAAATAATTTCAATACCATTGCATGAATCTTAGATTATATTACAACATTAAAACACCGCTATTGTATATACAATCGTAGGGTTCAACTGCGTAGCATAGGGTTTCTTTGTGTAGAATAGGGGTCCTTTGTGTAGAATAGGGTTACTTTGCATAGATTAGGGTTCCTTTGTGTAGAGTAGGGTTCCAAAGAAAGGTTATAATAATAATCCATACATTAATCCTTTCATTATAAGATTGATTCCAAATATAAGGTTGATTAACCATACATTCAATCTCTCAAACATTGGGTATGAACAGTGATTCCTAAATTTGAAGTTAGGTTGATATTCCATACATTTATTCAAACATAGTATTTCCAATCCATATAAAAACTTTTTAGTGTAGTTATGATAAACCATACACACATTAAATAAACATAGGGTTCATTCCTTATGTTACACATAGAAACGTAGGGTATGTACAATGTTTCTAGAAACACTAAAACACTTTCATGGCACTTTGATAAATATTCCTCGCAGATTGAAAATTTAAATATAATTCCAAAATATTGCAAAGAATATTAATTTCCTAAAACTCACTTAAAGTAATATCATCATTAAAACAATTAAGGGTATTTGTGAGCATCAAAATCAATATATAACACAAAGTATTTTTAAGAAAATACATACCCAAAAATCTCCCCCTTTTTGATGATAAAAAATCCCATAACATAATCTATAGAAAATGTATGAATTGTAAACATTAAAGAAACAATATTTTTAAATAAAATATTAAAAATTTTATAGTAATATTTTGATTTCACAGTACTTGTTTGATTTAAAAGAAAATAGGTACTTGAATGTTTGTGTTTACCCAATTTTCTACCAAATTTTGTGATATAAAAAAGAAAGTATATGAAAATTAATGAAAAATAATATAATTTTGCATAGAATAATAAATGAATATTATAGTCTACTGATTAGAAAAATAATACATGTTATATGGTAGTATAAATTTTAACATAAAGCATAAAACTATATAAAACTCAGAAATATAAAAGCAAAGCAAAGTAAAGTAAACTAATATAAAATGTAGATCAAATGTTTTGAAAATAATGAGTACATCCCATAATAAACTAAAGAAATATTAGAAATTATGGGATTCGATAAGTTTGGAATTCTTGATTAGAATATTCATTGTCAGAAGGTGTAGAAGGATGGGGAATGGTCTAAACAACACCTTGTATATCAAGAAGTTTCACCAACAGGCTCTAGAAGTGGTTATTGAACACATTTATCCATTATTGAAGAATATTATTTGAATCTTATCCAACCTTAAATCTTTTAATTAAATAAACCTTAACAAATTCATTCAATGTTTCTTCAGATTGAATAAAATCAATCAACCTATCTATAACTTGATAAATGAAAGGTACCAACTATGATTCATTAGATGTCAACTGAATTATCAAATATCTATTATTATCCAAAATAACATTAAATGGAGTAATTTCACACTAAAGAGTGTATAGTCAGTTATTGAAATCAACTAACACAAGAATTATAGCTTTAAATATTCTTATCAAGTTAGGAGGAGTCTGTTGAGAAGAGGTTGAAGCCTGATGACTTTCTCTAATAGATTGAAACTCTCTTCCTAATAACCACTTCAAATCATCAACAAATGATTTATTTATAGATTCTTCCTTTAAGAATATGAACTCAACCAACAAAATTCTAACAAACTATTCAAGGTCACCCATGAACATAATAGTTTCATGAAATTCTCTTAATTGAGCTTGAAGTCACTCAAATTGAGTTCTTGACATTGTAGAACTTATTATCTCTTCAAAATTATTCCTCTCAGTATCTAATTCTTACCTTAGAGTCAAATTTTGTGCATTAAATTGATTAAAACTTTAAACCAACTCTTCTATATTTATTTCTAGTGAGTTAGAAGACTCAGTAGATTGAGATATGGTTTGTCCAACTTCCACCATAGCTAAAATTGGATCTTATTATAAGAAAAGTGTTCTTTATCTTAGTGTAGATACTCCTACATCAACCAAATCAACAACAACTAAAGAGATATTTTTAGAGGAAACTTGATTAGAATTTGGAATAACTTCCATATATTGATCAGCCCTTTGAGAAACTTGCTCATCATTATCATTTACATAATCCACCTACTTAGAAAATTCTTCTTCTCTTGATTGAGAAGCTGCCACTGGATCAGAAATATTTATTGAAATTATTATTCTTTGATGAATAATTTCCTTATTAACTCTTGATTTTGCTTCTTCATTAGGCCTTGTCCTCACAGAACTAATAGCAGGAAAATTACTCCCCCCCTGAGCACTAACCCTCATCCTTTCCTATTCTTCTATACCAACTGGCAGAAGATAGTTGAAAGATTCACTCCAGAAAAATCCTAGATTTTTTAAAGTTCCAGTATTGAGAATATTTATATGATGATATATATGACCAAAAGATATGTCTCTTACCTTTAACAGCCTAAGGAACATAAGGGATAAAATTCTTCCATACGGGTAAAAACATATCTTTTTATCCTTCTAAAAGCAGTGACTTAAATAACTTAACATATATCTACTGAAGTCCAACTTAATATTTTTTAAAAACAAAAACATAATATACATATCTTGATAAATAAATTTATCTAACTCATCTTCCCTTGGAACAATTCCAGATTCTATGAACTTCATTAAGACTCTTTGATCAACATCTAGATCTCTTATCATCATTTTCTTGACTATTCTAGATCTAAAGAGAGAAAAAATTATATCATCTGATTTTTATTTCTCATCTCTTATATTACTTAGATCAAAATAAAATTCCCCATCATGGGGACAAGTCACGATCTTAGAAATTTTCACAGAATAGATAGAAAAATCATCTTTATAAATCTTATACATAACCGAATCTTAATCATTTCAAAAACTAAAAGAGGATTTTCGATAGAAATATTTTTCTTCTATATCAAAAAAATACATATTTTTATTGACAAAAATGAATTATAGGCCTTGAAATCTTATCAAATACTTTAACGATATGTGTGTTTGTTTTATCCAATCAAAATCAATTACCTTACCTTGAAGAAATTTCTGATATTTCAGCTATCGAGAAGGCTCACTTGGTCCAACTTCTTTAACTCTGCCTAAAGCTTCCATTTCTGAAGGTTCAAGGTTTGAAGGTTCTAAGGTTAGGGTTTTGATAATCTGGAAGAAGATATGATCTATAAACTAAAAGGGTGTAAAGGAGTAAGAATAAGAGTGGGAGAAATATAATGGTTTAGTTTTTGGTTTCACATTCCAAAGATGTGGGGTAATCATTAAAATTTTAATTTTGAAAAGATGCATTGACAAAAAATAGAATACAAACAAAAATATATTTAATCAAATAAATGAGATAATAAATTGATAGCTAAATTAACAAAAATTGAAATAAATTAAAATGAATTAAAATTATAAGTAAATTAATTGAAATAAATTGATAAACATTTATTTAAATATTAAATAAACCTAACTTCCCCTTAATAAAATATAAACTTATAGGGGAAGTGGTTTAGTAAAAATATCAGGTAATTGATATTCAATATTTTAAAATTATAAAGATATATCCTTTTTAAGAACATGATCCCTTAGAAAATGATGGATTATATCAATATTCTTGGTTTTAAAATGACTTATAGGAATTTTTGAAATATTTATTGCACTAGTATTATAACATAAAATAGGTATATTATTAAAATTTAGTCCAAAATCTAGTAGAGTGTGTTTTATAGACAACACTTGTGCGTAATAACTGCCTGTAGATATATATTCTGCCGCGGTTGTTGATAAAGAAACTAAACGTTTTTTCTTACTTGACCATGATAATAAATATTTCCTAAAATGTGACATATTTCTGAGGTTATTTTTCTATCTAATATACAACCTCCAAAAGAAGAATCTGAATATGAACTAAAATTAAAATCAGAAGTTTTAGGATAAAGAAGAGATTGAAAAATAATTCCTTTTAAATATATAATTTTTTTAATAATAGTAAGATGAGATTGTTTTGGGTTTGACTGAATTCTAGAACATAAAAATAAAAAAACATTATATCTAGTCTGTTAACAGTAAGATACATTAAAACACTAATCATACCTCTATATAACTTGTTGACAACTGGTTTTCTAGCTTCATCCAAATCAAGTTTTATATTTGTACAATGGGAGTTGTATAGGTCTTACTATTTTTAAGTCCAAACTTTTTCAATAAATAAATAATATATTTACTTTAATTTAAATCATTTCCATAATATTTTTGATAAATCTGAAATCCTTAAAAGAAATTCAGTTTTCCCATTATACACATTTCAAATTCTTTTTTCATCAGATTTAAAAAATCATTACAAATATTTTTTTTGTTGAACTGAAAATTACACCATCAATATAAATTTTACTAAAAAAATATTAGAAAATATAGTTTTATTAAAAAGAGTAGGATCTAATAATTATAAAAAAATATATTTTCCAACAAAAAGGAGCTTAATATTTCATAACAAGCTCTAGGTTCCTATTTAAGGCCATAAAGTGCTTTGGTATTTTTAAAAACAGAATTTGATTTATGAGGGTTTTAAAAACCTAGGGGTTGTTCAACATAAACTTCCTCTATTAAATAACCATTTTAAAAGGCAAATTTATCATCCATCTGATATAACTTAAAATTCATATGAGTTGCACATTCTAAAAGGATTTTAATAGCTTCTAATATAGCTATAGGTGCAAAGGTTTCATCATAATTTATACATTCTTCACAATTATATCCTTTACCTACTAATCTAGCTTTTTTCTGGTTATGATCCCTTGATCATCCTGTTTATTTCTATAGACCCATTTAGTTCTTATTACTAGATAATCTGATGGTCTCTCTACTAATTCCCAAACTTCACTTCTTTTGAATTGGTTTAGTTTTTCTTGTATGGATAACATCCAAATATCATCTTCTAAGCATTCTTCAATAGATTTAGGTTCTAACTAATATATAAAGGAATATAATTCAACTATGTTTCCTACATTTGTTCTAGTTCTAATTCCTGTGTATAGGTATCCTATAACAGTTTCTAAAAGATGATTCTTTAAGGTTCTAGACTATCAGGGTATGACAATTTCAGGTTCTTCAGTATAATGTTCTTTTAAAATGGATTGAATTTTATTTAAATCATTTTAAAAATCATATTTAGGAGATTCAATTCTCATGCTGTCAAAAGAGTGAGTATTTTCATCTATTTGATCTTTCTCTTTATTAAGATGGTCAGTTTTATCAAACTTCACATGAACCGACTCTTCAAAAATCCTTGAATTTATATTAAAAACTCTATAGGTTATAGAAGTATCAAAATATAATAAAAATATCCCATCACCATCTTTTGGATTAAATTTACCAAGGTTTTCCTCAGTATTCAAGATATACACCTTTTATCCAAAAACTTTAAAGTACTTTACTTTAGGTTTTATATTAATCTAAAGTTTATAGGGTGTCTTTTTAATAATAGGTATTATTAAAACTCTGTTAATGACATTTCAGGCTATGCTTACAACTTCTTCCCAGAAATATGTAAGAATAATGTATTCATTCAGCACAGTCCTTTCCATTTATTGAATAGTTATATTTCTTATTTCAAAAATTCCATTTTGTTGAGGTGTTCTTAGTGTAGAGAATATGTGTTTAATACCTAAATTTGAGAAAAAAAATTAAATTGTTTATTCTAAAATTCTCCACCATGACCACTTCTTAATGAAATTATTTTAAAAACTTTTTCATTTTGAACAATCTTAAAAAAACTTTCAAAAATAGTGAATACTTCACTTTTGAGTTTTAGAAAATATACCCAAGTAAATCGATAATAATCATCAACTAAAACATAAGAATATAATTTATTAGCCAAATTTTATACTTTGTATGGTCTAAAAAATCCATATGGATAAGTTCTAATGGTTTAGATGTAGCAATTTTGTTAAATGGTTTAAAAGACGATTTGTGCTATTTTCCGATTTAACATGCATCACAAATCTATCATTTTCAAAATTAAGACTAGGAAAATCAGAAACTAATTGTTTCTTATATAATTTATGTAAAGAATATATATTTCAATGTCCAAGTCTTCTATGCCATATTAATGGATCATTTGTCTTAGTAATTAAAAAATTCACTTTCTATTTACACTAGGAATTTAAATCCAAAGTATAAACATTGTTAGTTCTTGGTGCTCTAAATTTAAGAAGTTTATCTTTGAAAATAGAGAAGGAATTATTAGAGAAATCAATATAAAATCCACCATGAAAATATTGATAAATACTTATCAGGTTGTTCTTTAACCCTTACACATAAAGTAATTTTTTTATTAAGATAGTCTTTGGATCTCCAACCATTCCAAATATAATAATTGTTCCTTTTGAACTGTCACCAAAAGTTACTAGACCTATATTCATTTGAGTCAGTATATAAAAATTTGGTGAGTATCCACTCATGTTTTTGGAGCAACCACTATCCATATACTATATAAAATTTTTGTTCCTCTGGCCTTTTTCCTGTAAAAGTAATTAAACATGTGTTTGTTTTGGTACTCATATTTTTTTAGGTACTAAAGTGTTAGTGATCAATGATTCGAGAATCTAGATTTTTTTTCCCCAAAATTCATATCACTTTATTCAACTATATTTTTTGAAATAAAATTCTTTTTAATACCACTAATGGAACGTCCTAGTTCTAGAAGCCACCCAGAGGCTCCCCGTACCCAATTGGTTACATGGTCTCAAGCGCATTTCCCCGAACACCAGTGGCTGATGACTAGCATCAAGGGACTTGGGTGTGATAGTGGGGAAACTATGCCCTCATTGGCAGAGTAACACAGTAGAAGAAAAAAATAGCAACAATAGAATCGGTAATAATCCATAAAGAAGTAAACAACGGAAGACTGAAAAATAATAAACTAGAGCACACATATGTATATGTGAATGATGCACGACACATATGTATAGGAAAGCATCCAAAAAAATCACAATGCTGGAACACAACATTACTAAACCAAATATAAAATAAAGCACGTAACAACTCCTCAACATCGCAAGCCACAACTTGGTCCCATGATCTCCAGATCCACAGTAAACCAAGAACCTGAAGTAGAAGGGCGCTTTCCCTTATCTATACCTACAGTAATATATATTTTTTGGGCCCAAAAGAATGTCCCAAATAGGGTATGAGACTAAATCCTAGTAGGAAACAACCCAAAGATCTGTGCCTAACAGTCAGTAAATATATTGAAGGTAAAGGTCCATAAAGCAGTAAACAGGAAAGTACTCAGTAGTAAACAATCCAAAGTTTCAATATCAAGCAAGAGCTAAACATGCAGCTAAACACAAACAGGTAACCCTTTGGGAAGTATTCACAACCCACCCCCTCTGGTCCCACCTAACAAGTACATGCAACCCTCTGGGAAGTACACTCAGTCCAACCCCTCTGGTTCTGTCATAAGGATATATATAAATAGACTCTCTAAGGAAGCACTCACAGTCAATTCCCCTTATAGTCATAAGTAAAAAAAGAATCTCTAAGGAATATCACACAGTCAATTCCCCTTATAGTCTAAGGTAGTAAAGGAATCTCTAATGAATCTCACATGGTCAATCCCCCTTATATCCCCAAGGTTAAGGACTCTTTGAGGAAGCTCACTTGGTCAATTCCACTTATAGCCCAAAGTTGTTCAAGTAATTCAAAGACTCTCTGAGGAAGCTCACACGGTTAATTCCTCTTATAGTCTGAAATAGTCAAGGACTCTTTGAGAAATCTCACTCGGTTAATTCCCCTTATTTCCCAAAGTGGTCCTAGGCTCTCTGAGGAAGCTCACTCGGTCAATCCCCCTTATAACCTAAAGTGCTCAAAGACTCTCTAAGGAAGCTCACTCAGTCAATTCCCCTTATAGTCTACTACACCAGGTTCTCATGGCCCTGTGTAGGTCAACAAGCATATCAATGCAATATGGACAAAGTAACCCTACAAAACTACTTGGATAACCAGTATACAACATAACAAGCATGTCAGAATACGAACTCTCCACCCTACAGCAACTGGCATGGATAATAGGCAAGGTGGCCAAAAGGCTAAGCATGACCAAACAGTCGTAAACAGATCATGCATGGGTAAAACATCCAAATCATAGTAATAAAACCTATTCATAACCAATAAATCTCAACAAAAGCATACAAGCATGGAAGGAAATCAATAGGGGTAAAACGGTAAACACACAATACCCTGTTCAAGGGTATTGGTCAAAATTGCATATAATACTCAAATACTTTCAACGGAAAGGAACAAAACACCTACCTCGGCATTGGGAGATCAATATATGTGAACCTTGAGTATTGAGTCACCTTATAATGCTGAAGATCTACAAAAACGTATAAAACGTTCAATGGAGGATAACTTGAGGAAGAATAGGAATCATGAAACAAAGATCAAGAATAAGAGATAGATTACCGAAGCGATCCCAACGCAATCGACAGTGGTAAAATCAGAGATCGGATGGAGGCTCAGGGTCTCAGATAAGGATCATAGTTGTACGGGTTCTCTCAGACGAAGAAAACCTAGTAGAAGACGGTTCTAGCATTTAGACATGACCCCGGTGCATTTAATGAAAAAAAGAAAGTACACAACGTGTAATTTTGAATTACACGGCGTGTACTCGCTGTTTTTGTACTCCGCTTTAGGCGTCCTCCAAGTCACCTCCACACGGCCATGTGCATGATCGCTACATAGCCAACACCCAGCTACGTGTGGTAACTGAGTACACAATGTGTACTCATAAAGTACATGATGTGTACTTTGAAAATTTCTAGAATTTCCTCTTTTTCTCAAAAACAACCCGAAAAGGAATAAAATACCTGAAAAGAAGATCCAAGTTCTTAAAAACTTCCCCCCTTAAAAAAATTCATCCCCAAATTTCTCTAGCGTGGCGTAGAAGAAGAAACCTCAAACAGTTCTAGCCACTATGCTCATACATCGGCCTCCCTCTCCCAAGTCTCGTCCTGTACCCACCTGTGCTACCATAAAACTTGTACCAGAGGAACATACCTTCCATAGAGAACCTTTGTACTGTGATAAACAATCTGGATATGATTCTACTCAAACAACGCATCCACTTTGAGCTCAACCTCATCAAGTTGAAAGACATGAGACAGGTCTGAAAAGTAACGTCAAAGCTGAGAAATGTGAAAAACGTCGTGCATAGCCCGGTACTTCTGAGGTAACTGCAACCGATAGGCAACCAAAACAACTCTCTCCAACACCTCAAACGGCCTGACGTACCTCAGATAAAGCTTACCCTATCTCCTAATCCTCCTGTTTCCCAACCTCGGTGTAACACGCAGAAAAACCTGATCCCCAACCTCAAACTCCAGAGGTTGTCTCTGCTGATCAGCATAATAATTCTGTCAAGATTGTGCAGTATCCATCCTCTTCCAAATCAATTATATCTGCTCTGTGGTCTCCTAAACAAGAGGAGGTCCCAGAAAAGCTGCCTCTCCTGCCTCTAGCCAACATAAGGGTGATCGGCATGACCTACCATACAAAGTCTCATAAGGTGCCATCTGAATAGTTGATTGAAAACTATTGTTGTAGGAAAAATCCAAAAGAGGTATATGCTTCTCCCAAGAACCTCAAAAATCCATAATACATGCTCGAAGCATGTCCTCAAGCACATGAATCATACGCTTGGACTAGACATCTATCTGGGGATGGTATGCTGTACTCAAAAGTACCTGTGTACCCAAAGCCTTCTGAAGCCCCTGCCATACCGAAGAAGTAAAAGGGGCATCCCTGTCTAAAACAATGAAGTATGGAACTCCATGAAGACGTACAATCTCTCGGATGTATAACCATCCCAACTCATCAACACTGAATGTCTCCTTGATCGTCAAGAATTGATCAACCTTCATAAGTCTGTCAATGACAACCCATACTGCATCATTCCCTCGAAGCGACCTTGGAAACCTGATCACGAAGTCCATCGCGACATCATTCCACTTCCACTCGGAAATGGTTAACTACTGTAAAAGACCTACTGGTTGCTGATGCTCCTTCTTCACCTGCTAACATATAGAACACCTCATGAAAAAACCAACAACATCCCACTTCATACCTGGCCACCAATACTGGTGGTGTAGATCACGATACATCTTGGTGACACCAGGATGAACTGCCCAAACTGAGGAATGAAAGTCCCACATCAGCTCCTCACGTATGTCTGTTGGAACCCATACACACCCCTGGAAATGCAAGATCTCATCCTCTCCTACTGTCCATCCAGGAATAGGGTCCTCTCCTAACACGCTTTCCCGTAAGACTAGGCCTTCTGAATCTGATAGTTGCCTCATTCACACTCGATTTAGAAGAGTAGAGGTAATAGCTACAGAAGAAAGAAATGTCTACCCATGACTATCCTGAACTTCCAAATACATCTCAGAAAACAGATCCATAAGCTTCCACTCACTGCTGGCCTCCTGAACTGACTATATATGAGTCCTCCTGCTCAACGCATTAGCCCCTGCGCTTCATTTCCCAGGCGTATAAGCAAGCTCAAAGTCAAAATACTGAAGGTAATCAACCCACCTTCACTGTCTCAAATTCAGGTCATGCTGAGTGAAAATGTACTTGAGACTCTTGTGGTTAGTGAAAACCACAAAATGCTCTCCCAAAAGATAATTTGTCCAACAACGTAAGGCATGAACAACTGCTGCCAACTCGAGATCGTGCATCAGGTAATTCCTCTCATGTGGCCTCAACTGCTGAGACCTGTATGCAATGACTCCATCTCCCTGTATAAGCATGGATCCCATCTCGATACATGATGAATCATAGTAAACAATATAGCTCTTGCCCGGCTCTGACAAGACTAGTATCGGTGATCAAGTCAACCTCCTTTTCCGCTCCCAAAAGGCTGACTTACAAGAATATGACCATAAGAACTTCATAACCTTCTTAGTAAAACCTGTCAGTGGTGATGCTAAGCATGAAAAGTCCTGTATGAAATGTCTGTAGTATCCAGCTAGCCCTAGAAAACTCTGCACCTCAAAGATGTTCTTCGACTGCTCCCAGAAAACTACTCCTCTCACTTTCTCTAGGTCTACTGATACTCTTGTCTCTGAAATAACATGACCTAAGAAGTGAATCTGATCCATCCAGAAGTGTTATTTTGAGAGCTTAACATATAACTGATGCTCTCTCAGTGTACTCAAAACGATCTCAAGATGGGTAACATGGTCGTGTCAAGTGTGATAGTACACCAAGATATCATCCACTAAAACCACCATGAAGAAATCCAAGTATGGATGGAACACTCGGTTCATCAGTTCCATGAAGACTGAAGGCGTGTTCATGAGACCAAACAACATAACCATATACTTGTATAGGCCATACCTACTTCGGAAGGCTGTAAGGGGTATATCTGATGGTCTAACGCGCAAATGATGGTAATCGGACCTCAAGTAAATCTTTGAGAACACCTGGTATCCTCGAAGATGATCAAAGAGATCATCAATCCTAGGCAAGGGATATCGATTCTTGACCGTCAATTGATTCATCTTCTGATAATCCACACAAAGCCTGAGGGTACCGTCCGACCTTTTCGCAAACAGGATATGCGAACCCCAAGGAGAATTACTAGGTCGGATGAAACCCTTTGCTTGAAACTCCACCAAATGCTTCTTGAGCTCCTGAAACTTAGGTGTAGCCATCTTATAAGGAGGAATGGACACCGGTGCCGCTCCTGGTACAAGATCAATAGAAAAGTCTACCTCACGCTCCAGAGGAAAACCTGAAAAGTCCGCTGGAAAGACATCTCTGAAATGATCCACCACTGAAGGAAAGTCTAACTGTGAAGTCCCCTAGTCATCCAGATATAGACTAATAATCTAGTCTTTAACTCCTCCCAACCCATGATTCTCGGGCCCTTCTCTTCTCTCCTGGACATCCCATTCACCCTTATGAAGAAACAATCTACCCTCTGGTGATGTGAAACTCACCCTGCGGTGATAACAGTCGATGAATGCCTGGAATAGAACTAACCAGTACATTCTGAGAATGAAATCATAACATGTCATCTCTAGGACATAAAGGTACCATAAGAAGTGACACCCACCAACCTGCATAGGGAACTCCTTACACTGACGTACACTAGCCGCTCTAGTCCCCAACAGAGTGTCTAGCATCAAGATATCGATAGAGGAAAAGATATAGAGGCCAAGGATCTCCACAATAGTAATATATATAAAGCTATGGGAATCCTCTGTATCGAAAATAATAGAAGATAAAACTGAGGCTACTAAGATCATACCTCAAATTGTAGAGGGTTTGGGATCCTGCTTATATTGGGTCTGCTCCACTGCAAAAGTCTGACCTATGCTGCAACCCTGTGACCCTGCCTGACCACTATCAGCTGATCCACCCAGCTGCCGCTGAAAGTATGGAGAATGGACACCATGAACATGACCTCCACCTCGGCCTAAACGACTGGAAGAACTCCAGTTCCCTGACTGGTGAGAAAATGGTGGCGCTACTCCTGAACGCGGATTCATAGAAGAACCCCTGTCACCAGCTGCTGGTGAGAAAAACTGACAGAAGCACTGAAGGTGACCCATATTACCGTAAAATCGGCACTCCAATGGGTCTCTCAGGAAATGTGGCCTCATATGACCGCTCTTCCTGAACTGGTAGCACACCACCTGGCTACCAGAAGATGCATCCCACCTACTCTGATCTCCTCGTGTAGTCTCCCTACGGTGCTTCTTTCTATTAGTATGAGGAATATTGACTCTGAATGCTGAACCGCCCTGGATCAAAACTCCAGAATCCCTCAGATTATGCTCTATGATCATCTCTTAGTTGACGATAGAGGATTTCAAAGTCGACCTGAAGATTTTCACCTGAGACAAGATGTTGTGCCTCATACCATCCTCAATCTTCGGTGCAAGGAACAACTCATCACCTCCTAGAATAGGCATGAAATGCTGCAGCTCTGTGAAGTGAGAGGAATACTCTATAATAGTAAGAGTACCCTACTCCAGAATTATGAACTCTCAGGATCGATCAACCCTCAAGGTCTCCAGATAGAAGTAATCATAGAAGATGTGCCGAAACTCATCCCAAACCATATTCTGCTAAAGTCCTGCCTATGAGATCACATCCCACCACCTCTTGGTGGAGTCTCAAAGAATTTTGGTAATGAGCTTAATCCTCTTCTCTAGAGGTATCTCCAGATACTCGAAAATCATCAGCGTGGATTCTAGCCATGACTCTGCAGCCTGGGGTCCTCCATCCCCTAAGAAAGTGGGATGATGCAGCTGCTGAAAGACCCGCGTCAATTCTACCATCGACGGGGTAGGAGGCGGCGCTTCCTAAAAGGTCTGAATCATACTCAAAAATCCCTCCCTAAAATTTTCATCAACACCCATGTTAGGTACAACGGCTGGTGCCAAGGCTGGAACAATTGGAGGATCCGCTGGGAGTCCCTGATCAACCATGTCCGGTGTCTGATCACCGCCTAGAAATTGGCGTACAACCAGAGGACGTCTCGGTGGCATGAATCTGTAAGGTCAAACACACACCTTAAAAAAAGATTGTTAAGGATTGAAAAATAGAAGTGTAAGAAGGGAACGAGAGAAACAAATCACTCAAGTTTTACAAAACATGACTACACGACATGTACAATTCCTACACAGCGTGTTCCCTTAAGTCATTTACATGGGCATGTACTCCTGCCTAAAACTGGTTGTGTAACACCCCAAACACATGGAGTGTTGTCTTAACACATGACATGTACTTGAATACTCTTTCTCTTCCTGAGTCCTTCTACACGGTTAAGCAACACGGTTCTCCTAAGACAAGGCTACCTGACATGTTCTAGGTAGACAAGACATGTACTAGACAAGCTTCACCTGAACCGTGTTGTTTGTGACATGGCCTGACACATGGCTCCCACTACATGGAGTTTTCAAGGCGGACACGACATGTACGTGAAAGGATAACACCAAACCATGTTGTTAGTGACCCGAACAGGTACCTGGGTCAAACTACACAGCATGTTCGATCCTGACACGGCGTGTATGGATTAAGGTTTATCCGTCCGTGTTTTTAGTTCCACGGGTGGACACAGGGTCAACACTACATGACATGTTCAACTGGTACACGAAGTGTTCCCACCAGACTTTCACCATCCCATGTCTCTACCCACACGAACTATGACAGAGTTAGAGACTACATGGAGTGTACATAAAGTACACGACATGTACTTAATAAAAACAGTTTCTTCCCAAATAGAAGAACACATGGCGAGTAGTCAAAACTATACGCCGTGTATTCTGGGTTTTTCTGGACAGTAAGCCTCAGAAACTACTCTGGAGCCCAGAAAACACTGAAATGAACATCAAAGTGCCAAATTCTGATCTGTGAGTCCCCATAATCCCCATGAATCAAAGTTTGTCATCTTACTCATGTTATAACAAGGAAAAAAAGGAAATAATCCACCAAATTACGGTCCATGAGGGACCATAACACCTCAAGAACCAAAGTTTGGCATTTATTCAATCAAAAAATTACACAAAAAATACCCTATCAAACAAAAAGTATTTTTATCAAGGCATCTATCACAAAAGTATTCATATTCTACACAACATCTATCACAACAACATGCAATCACTAATTCATCCTAGATGGCATGGTAAGAATGCATGACATGTGATTTCTAAAAAGTGCCTATATGATGCATGAGATGGCACACCCTCATCTCATCAGGTTGCGAAAGAAATAAAACCTCAATAACATTAACGGTAACAACAAAAAACATGTGAATCACCCAATGGTGAAAATAAAATTAACCATAAAGTTGAAAAACCAGAAAAATTGCATTAAACGAGGTAGATTGGATTTTACCTATACATGGGTTAGCTACTACCAGGCAAAAATTATTACCAAGTACCTATTTTATCCTATCCCTGACTATAGGATCCATACAGTAAGTCAAGAGAAAATAATTCCTCTGATACCACTTTGTAACGTCTTAGTTCCGGAAGCCACCCAGAGGTGCCCTGTACCCGGTTGGTCACATGGCCTCAAGCGCATTTCCCCGAATGCCAGAGGCTGCCAATTAACAACAAGGGCCTTGGGTGTGATAGTCAAGAGACTATGCCCTCATTGGAAGAGTAACACAACTGAAGAAAACAATAACAACAGTAGAAGCAGTAATAATCCATATAGAAGTAAACATCGGAATATTGGAAAATAATAAACTAGAGCACACATATGTATATGTGAATGATGCATGATACATATGTCTAGGAAAGCAGCCAAACAAATCACAATGATGGAACATAGTAGTACTAAACCAAATACAAAAGAAATCACGTAACAAATCCTCAGCATCGCAAGCCACAACTTGGTCCCATGCTCTCCAGCTCCACAGTCAATCAAGGACCTAAAGTAGAAGGGCGCTTTCCCTTATATATACCTGCAACAATATAATCTGTTTGGGACCAAAATCATGACCTAAATAGGGTGTGAGACTAAATCCCAGTAGGAAACCACTCGAAGATCTGTGCATAACAGTAAGTGAATATATGGCAGGTAAAGGTACATAAAGAAGTAAACAAGAAAGTACTCAGTAGTAAACAATCCACAATTTCAATATCAAGCAACAACTAAACAAGAATCTAAACAAAAACAGGTAACCCTCTGATAAGTATTCACATCCCACCCCCTCTGGTCCTACCTAACATGTACAAGCAACCCTCTGGGCAGTACACTCATTCTAACCCCTCTGGTTGTGTCACAAGGATATATATAAATAGACTCTCTGAGGAAGCACTCACAGTTAATTCTCCTTATACTCATAAGTAAAACAAGACTCTCTAAGGAAGATCACACAGTCAATTCCCCTTATAGTCTAAGGTAGTCAAGTAATCTCTAAGGAAGCTCACATGGTCAATACCCTTTATAGCCCCAAGGTCACAGACTCTCTAAGGAAGCTCACTCAGTCAATTCCCCTTATAGTCCAAAGTCATTCAAGTAATTCAAAGACTCTCTGAGGAAGCTCACACGGTCAATTCCCCTTATAGTCTAAAATAGTCAAGGACTCTTTGAGGAAGCTCACTCAGTCAATTCTACTTATTGCCCCAAGTGGTCCTAGGCTCTCTGAGGAAGCTCACTCGGTCAATCCTCCTTATAGCCTAAAGTGCTCAAAAACTCTCTGAGGAAGCTCACTCGGTCAATTCCCCTTATAGTCTACTACACCAGGTTCTCACGGCCCTATGTAGGTCAACGAGCATAGCAATGAAATATGGCCAAAGTAACCCTACAAAACTACTTGGATAACCAGTATACATCATAACAAGCATGTCATAATACAAACTCTCTACCCAATAGTAACAGGCATGAAAAACAGCCAAGGCGACCAAAAGGATAAGCAGGACCAAATAGTCATAAACAGATCATGCGTGGGTAAAAAATCCAAAGCATAGTAATCAAACCTATTCATAACTATTAAATCTCAACACAATCATACAAGCATTGAAGGCAATTAACAAGGGTAAAATGATAAACACACAATACCCCATTCAAGGGTATTGGTCAAAATTTCACATAATACTCAAAGAATTTCAACAGAAAGGCAGAAAACACCTACCTCGGCATTGAAAGATCACTATATGTGAACCTTGAGGATTGAATCACCTTAGAACGCCAAAGATCTAAAAAAACATATAAAACTTTCAATGGAGGATAACTTGAGGAAGAAGAGGAATCATGAAATGAATCTCAAGCAGAAGAGAGATCTTACCGAGGCGATCCCAACGCAATCAACGGAGGTTGAATCAGAGATCGGATGGAGGCTCGGGGGCTCAGAGAAGAATCGTGGCCATACTGGTTATCTCGGACGAAGAAAACCTAGTAGAAGATGGTTCTGGAGATTAGACGCGACCCTGGTGAGTTTAATGAAAAAAAGTACACGACATGTACTTTTAAAGTACACAGCGTGTACTCACAGTTTCCATAATCTGCTTTAGGCGGCCTCCAAGTCACCCCCACACGGCCGTGTGCAGGGCCGCTACACGGCCAGCACCCGAATATATGCGGTTACCAAGTAGACGACGTGTACTCATAAAGTACATGGTGTGTACTTAAAAAATTTCTAGAATTTCCTCTTTTTCTCAAAAACGATCGGAAAAGGAAAAACATACCAGAAAAGAAGATCCAGGTTCTTACAACTAATTTGAGGATTTCTTAAGTAACATTTGTTAGTGTAATGACCTTTTATTACACAGTAATAATGGGTAGTATTTTTTGAATTGGGCACAAAATAATTTTTGTATAATTGAGATTTTCATCTTTTCTTCCTATTCCAAATATTTCTATTTTAATAACATTCTTTACAAGAATCTCATTCAGAGTCTTTTATCCTTTTGTAAAAACAAGAGTAACACTTTTATAAGATTATACATCATCCTGTAATTCTTTTACCCTTTTTTCATGATCATTATAGTTTGATGTAGATGTATTGAATTTTTCAATTAGATATTGATGTTGTTTTTAGCATTATGTCTCTTTCACTTAAAACAACATTATGTATATTTTTTAATGATTTATTTTTCTTTATTAAAGAATCATATTTTTCTTCTATCATATAAAAATAAACATATAATTTATAATTTAAATAACTATCAGAGTCAGAGGCAGAAGAATAATAAGTTTGTACATCTTCTTCTTCCTTATCCACAAAATATATATTGGATTTTAGATTTTTTAGCTCTTTTTCTGAATTAGTTTTTTGAAGAGCTGTTGGAGTCTTCAGATACACTCACTACAAAAAATTAGGGTGATTAGAAGGGGTTATTTTTTTCATTTAGAAGGGGTTTTAACACCCTCTAAATACTTTATTGGTAGTTACCTATAACTGCCGCTAAAGTGACTACCTACTCTAATTAGAGGCATTTATGGTGAAGTGCTGGTAAAATAGGATTCTATTTAGTGGCAGTTAAATTAGATGGGGTTTTGACCCCATTTATTTTTTCTCTAAATTCACAAAAATATTATATTTTAGGGGTGGTTTTAACCTCTTCTAATCCTCAAAACATATTAGGGGAGGTTAGAACCACCCTTAATCTTTCCCTCTCTTTTTATTAATTTTCTCAAACCACTTGGACACCCACTTGATAACCCCACACGCCCCCATGACACCCGTTGTGTATTGGAACCCCATGAAACCCCAAGCAACCCAATGACACCCCCTGTGCACAGGCACCCCATGACACCCCGAAAACCCTCACACAGGAACCCCATGACAACCCCCTAGGCCCGCAGGACAACCCAAACACACCACCCAGACAGACCCCCAGGCATGCCCCCACTATAGTCAACAGGATGCACACCAAGGATGCCAGACAACCCCCTAGGGACCTCCCTATTGTGTTCATGGGACAAACCCATAAACACCAGAGGCCCACCAAGCACTCACATACGTTCCTGTATGCCCCACACCTATGGAAAAATAGTTTCCACCGAGAATCAAATTGGAGACCTATAGAAGCAGCGCCCACCACCCTGACCACTACTCTGAACAACTTTTCATTAATATAATAGAATGTAGTATATTTATTTACATTAAAAAATATGAGATTACACACACATATATATATATATTTATAGAAATATATATAATATAATATATTTGTGTATATATAATATATTTCTTTATAATATAATTTATATTTGTGTATAATATTTATATATAATATATATTTGTGTATAATTATAATATATTTGTGTATATATAATATATATAAATACATATTTATACATATATTTATAAATACATTTATATTTGTGTGTGTGTGTGTATTTTTGTATTTATATAATATTTATAAATATAATATAATTATAATATATATTATACATATATTATATTAAATACATTTATATTATAAATTAATGTATTTAATTATATACATTTATATTATATCATCTACCCACAAATATATACACAAAAAATTAAATACATTCATATAATTGGAAATAAATAATATAATTAAATGATATATATATATATTTACTAAATTAATTTATAATTAATATGATATACTAAAATATACATAAAATAATTAGAAAATATATATAAATTTATTTATAATATAATATATATAATATAAATACATAATATATTTATATTTATATTTATATTTAATTTTCTCTAAATTATGAATATTTGTATACATAACATAATATAAATGTATTTATACATAAATATACAATACAAATGTATTTATGTACGTGTGTGTGTAACAATAATATTATTAATTATTATTTTATTATTATTAAACCTATTTTTTAAACTATAAAAATTATATGCTGATTTTATAATTTATATATTTTATGATTTATATTATACATAAATTATATGAAATACATTTATATTATATATTTATGTATGTGATTATATACATTTATATTTGTATCATATATATATATACACACACACATAAAAATAAATGTATTCATATAATTGGAAATATATAATATAATTAAATGATATATATATATATATACTAAATTAATTTATAATTAATATGGTATAATACAATATATATAAAATAATTATATAATATATATAAATGTATATATAATTAAATATTTATAATATAATATATATAATATAATATATATAATATAATTATATAAAATATATATGTATATTTATATTTAATTTTGTCTATATTATATATATTTGTATACATAATATAATATAACGTATTTATATAAAAATATAGAACAAAAAGGTATTTATTATAATCTAAATCATAATATAAATGTATAGTATTTATAAAACCATATATAAATTTTAAAAATTTGAATAAATATATTTATAATTACATTTATATTACGTATACCAATATTTATATATGTATATATTTTTGTTTACATGTATAAGTATTTATTTAAAGTATTTATATAATGTCCTTATATATATGTGTGTGTTTATAATGTATTTAAATACATTTATCTAATGTGTTTATGTAATATATATACACACACACACATACGCACACACACATATATATTATAAAATTTGAATTTATATGAGATTTATTTTAAAAAATAAATAAAAATTTAGAGGGGGTTTAAAACCCCCTCTAATCAAAGGGATTAGTGGCGGTTCATAACCCCTATAAAATTTCTTGAATTAGAAGGGGTTCACAAACACCTCTAATTTCATGAATTAGAGGGGGTTCAAACCCCCCTCTAATTTTTTAAATTAGAAGGGGTTCAAAACCCCCTCTAATCTAAGGGATTATCAGTGTTTCATGAACCCCCTATAATATCTTAAATTAGATGGGGTTGTAAACCCCCCATATTTTCATTTTTAAAAAATAAATTATATATATATATATCCAAATGAATGTTATATATATACATCTACTCTAAAATCCAATATAATTTATAGAGCCACTAATTATTAAATTAGCGGTGGTTTTGAGATAACTGTCTCTAAAATCAAACCAAATATAAAAAAAATGCTAAAAAAATTAGAGGTAAGATGAATTTATAGGGGGTTGTGCATAACTCCTAAAAAACCGTCACTAATCTATTGTTTTTTTAGTGAATCCATATTGATTTCATGGATCTTTTTCTTTTATGCTCATAATCAACATTCTTCTGATATTTCTTTTCTGTCCTGTTTATTTAATCTTTCAATTGATGGAAATGAGTTTTGATGTGACCCAACTTTTTTCATTCATAAAATCTTACTTCACAAGGATCTCTTTCATCCTTATTAAAGGATTTTCTGAACCTATATTTTTCTTGTAGAATTTGATGAATTTTCTATCAAGGTGACCCTATTACATTTCAGAATCCGAGGAGTCTGAATTTTTTCTTTTTGACTTCTTGTTTTGATTTTCTTTCATGCTTTTGAGATGCCACCTTAATGTTAGTGTTTTCCCTTTTTACAACAATCTTGTGATCTTCAGCTTCATCTTTCATTTCTGCTTCATACATCATCAATGTTATAATTAATTAATTCATAGTAAAATTATTGACATGTGATGATTGTCTAATTGCTATAGACATTCCATTCCATTTTGAGGGTAATACTCTAAGTACTTTTAGAGCTTGATCTGATTGACCGATGGTATCTCCAAATGCAGTAACATTGTTGACAATATTTGTTAACCATCCATTCATTTGAGTGATTATCTCTCTATAAAACATTATATAGGTATCAAACTTGAGTTTTGTGGTAGCATATATCATTTTTATGATGTTGTCAGTTTCTTTATAAGAAACTATAATAGCTTTCAACATCTCATAGGAAGTAGGGAATTTTGAAACTTGATTAAATTCATCAGGTCTAAGTCCATAGATAATAGCATTCATTTCCTTTGAGTTGATGTCATATTCAACTTATGTTTCAGTAGTCCATGTATCTGATTTTTCAAGAATCACATATGGAGTGATGATCTTTGAATAGAATTTAAAGCCCAGATTTTTTAGATATATGATCATATGTTATTTTCAGAATCCATAGTTGTCACTATTAAAATATAGAGCATGAACAATAGACATACCTTATTTTGGATAATCCATTTGCATATTCTTTATATAGAACTTATTCTCTTTAATATTGCCATAGATTTATCAAAACAATTTCTTCTTTGACACCCATTATTAGGTTGGAATAATACAAATATACACAAGAGGGGGTGAATTGTTTCTTTTCGATAATCTTCACCAATTCTTGCATTTGACTCCCTTTGTTATTTATGCAGATATGTTGTGTTTTATTCTATATGAAATATGAATAGTGGATAAATATAACGAATGAACACAATAATTTTATAATGATTTAGGAAACAAAGATCCCCTAGTCCACTCTACCAACTCTCTCACTACGAGATTGGTGAATTTCACTAGAAAGGTCCTCTTATAGTAAGAAATTTCAACCCATAACTGAGTGCAGGTAGTTGAAACCTTTAAAAAAGACTAAAACAAATCCTTATGGTTATTTTATAGGGAATCCGTTATCTACAACTTACACTGAGAAGCTGATACTCCACCATGACTAAGTCCGAGCAGTCAAAACTCCAATATATTAGAAGAGTTTGATTTGTTGATGATTCAAGTTGAAATTCATAGTTTCAGTAGCAATAACTAATTGTATATAGATATCCTTCTTCAGAAAAGAATGTATTCAAGAAATAATAACTCTGAAATGATCCTAGTTTCAAATTGTATTCAATAAAAGAATCACCAAACATGCATCCGTTCAAGGTAGAAAAAGTATATCTCCAAAGTGTAGCCTCTTTCACAAAAAGAGTCGATCATTCTTTATAGAAGTACTATAAAAATATATTCCTAGGTATATATTCCTAAGTGTATTTCAAAATAAATAGTGATAGAATATATAGATTAGATGGGTTTCTTTAGTATTTCAGATCCAAGAAAATCGCTTGATAGATCGTGGGTATTCAAATTCAAATTGCCTAGAGGAGTCGTAACATTCCTTAAGAATGGGAGCAATTTTATCTTCTAAATATGGTCGATCAAAAAGAGAATTTGAAACAGTCAAGGATAATATTTAAATTATCCTGAAACACTGTCAATACCATTACCTGAATATCAGATTATATCGTGGCATTAAGACACTGCTGTTGAATAGACAAACATAGGGTTCAACTGCATAGCGTAGGCTTCCTTTGCACAACATATGGTTCCTTTTCATAGTGTAGGGTTACTTTACATAGTATAGGGTTCCTTTTCATAGTGTAGGGTTCTAAAGAAACATTATAATAAGAATACATACATTCATACTTTTAGCGTAATATTGATTTCAAACGTAAGGTTGATTAACCATACATTCAATCTCCCGAACGCAAGGTATGAATAGTTATTCCTGACTTTGACATTGGGTTAATATTCCGTATGTTTATTCAAACATAGTGTTTCTAATCCATACAAAAAATATTTAGAATAGGGATGATAAACCATACACGCATTAAACAAATGTAGGGTTCATTCCTTATGTTACACATACCAACATAGGGTATAAACAAAGTTTCTAGAAACACTAAATTGCTTTCTGAACACTTTGAAGAATATTACTTGTGGATTGAAAACATAAATATAATTCCAAAATATTACAAAGAATATTAATTTCCTGAAACTCAATTAAAGTAATATCATTAGTATGACAAAAAAGGGTATTTTTGAACATCAATATCAACATATAAAATAGAGTATTGTTGAGATAATACATGCCCAACAATCTTTACAAATGATATTCATATATACTCAAAGAGAAAGGAAGAGCATAGAGATCATTTTAGGATTGTGTTAATGACCATAAGAAATGATAAGTTGTATGAAAAATTTAGAAAATGTGAAATCTAACTACAAAGTATGTTATTATTGGATTATATAATCACTGAGAAGGGTATATTTGAAGATCCATAAAAAAAGTTATTGAACGATGGCCTAGATCAACCACTATAACCATGATTTGCGGTTTTTTTGGGTTAACAGGATATTACTGATGCTTTTTTGGAAAATTTATTATGATTATCAAATACACTAACCAAGTTAACATAGAAGGGAGTAAAGTTACTTTACATAGAGGAATGTGAAGAAAGTTTCAAGGAACTGAAGAAGAGGTTGGTCACTATTCTTATACTTACATTACCCTATAGTGGGGAAGTGTATCGACTAGAGATTTTTTATCCTTTAAAATACATAATATTTTCTATAAATTGTGTCATAGGCTATACCATAAACAAACCACAAAAAAATTAAGAAGAAATTATTAATTAAACTGTAATAAATACTAATATAGAAAACCATTAATAGTTATTACCTTTAAAAGATAAATAATTAATATGAGTTAACATTGAAAAGGTTATTTTAAATAAAATCCATTTTATATATTTTATTTTTAAAAAGGTTAAAATTATAAATTTTATAATTTAAATTTGATAAATTAAACTTCATTTTTGAATTCCTCATAATAAAATTCTCTTAGGATGCATTTTTGAGATTTTTCTAAAATAATTGGTTTTTAGGTGATTAGTGAAAATACTGATTTTTTTAATACCATCACTTTTATATGAATTAGAAGTTTTTGAAACATTTTCATATAAAACAATATATTATAAATTATGATAAATAATTTTAAAATACTATATTGAAATTTTTAATTCATGGTCAACATTTTAAAAATATATTTAGCATTTTAATTCAAATTATTTTTTCAATTGTTTTATTTAATTAATTATAACATAATGAAATTAAATTTTTGATTTATTTTATTTTAAAATAAATAATCTTTGAATTATAATAATTATTTTAAATTCATTGTAATCAATGAAATTTATAATTCTTTCTTAATCATAAAACTTTCTGCTTAAAAATAAGTTTTTAAAAAAAATTGGTTATTACGCATTACAAACACTAATGTTAAGATTAATTTATATACACATGGAAATTTAATTTTATAAAATTATTATTATATTTTAGAAAATAATGTTCATATTATTTAATATGTATAATTTTAATTTCAGGTATAAAATTTAGTTTTTTTAAATTACTATTTTGTTAATATCAAGAAATTTTTATCAAATAAATTAAATTAAAATAATTTAAATAAAAAATATAATATAATTTATAAAAAAATAAGTAAACATATTAATACTTATTTTGTTGGTAATAAATACTAAGTTAGATTAAGAATCTATAATTTTCAAAATGTTTTTTTCCTATCAAAATAGTTTTTCTACACATTATCTATTTTAATTTGAAAGTTAATTTTATAATATTTATGAATTTAATTGGATTAAATATATGTTAAATTTATTTCCAAAAAACCCAAATTTGGTTATATTGGTTATGTTATATGTTCAATAAAACATAAACTCACATAGTTAAAAAGTAGATACCTAGTTTAAAAGTAAAAGAGTGAAATATAAAAATGTAATAGTAAAAACCCTATGAAATGTTTAAAACATGTGATAAAACAATCAGTTGATATTTTATAGACTTAAAAATACCTCACAATCCATTATTTTTAAAACTTTTTATCTATTGAACTTGTAATAGTGTCACAAAATTATTAAAATATAAAGGGTGTTTCCACGAGTGCCCTTTTCCTCTCTTATAAAATGGGATCACTGCACCCTTTAAAACACACATATATCATTCTAATTAATACTTGAAAATATTCCATTTTACTCTCCCTATAACACTATCTAAAAAAATAATCCCTTGTTAGGTGATATTTATCCCACTCCATTAAATTTCAAGGGAACTTCTGAGGAAAAAATAAAGTCTCCAACGTAAGTATTATCTCATTCTTAAGTTTTCTTCTTAATATTACTCTTACAAATATATTATCACCATAATAATATTATGGATTAAGTATAATTATTATAATTTTATTTATATTAATGGTATAAACCTTATTTATTAATTTCCATCCACTTATTAAGACACTGTAACGTCAATCGTGCGTGTGCATGAACTACCACCTCCACAAAGAATCATTTTTTCATTTTTCTTCTAGTTTTTCATTATTTATCCAAATATATTCAAGAATGGTTCACCATAATATAAAAATAAAAATAATATCATTATTATTATATCATAATGATATTATTTCAAAATAAACACCTCCTTAACCATACTCACCAAACGAGTTAAAGCTTGTTTAAGTTTGGGCCGGTTTAACCACCTATATAAACTATGCTTTAAAATATGATTATGGATGACTATGGGAACATGAAAAATAATAATATTATAATATAGTAATAAAATAATTATTGGTATATTTATATTTAAATATTATATTAAGTATATAAATTATTATTAAAGTATCATTTTCATTTGCTAAAATCACTGAAATAAGCTGTTATCAATTTAGTTTTCACATAACGTAACCAAAAAACATATAGAATTAAATGAGAAAATTTTAAATCAATATAATTTATGTATTACATAATATTAAATGGTATAATAGTAATTAAATTTTTATTAAGCTATGGGTAACAATATAAAAAATTATTATACATGCGCAAAAACAGTTAAAGTTATTAACACATGATGGTCATAGTACACATAACTAATTAATGTAAAACTAATAAAAAAAGATTATAATAAGGATTATAAAAGGATAATATTTATGGTAAAGGTTTTTAAAAATTATATTAAGTTATTTATTTTAGTTTTATAGGAGTTTAGAGTGTGATATACTATTCAAGGAAACAAGGTAAGGGTTTTTCATAACTCATTTTCCTTTCTTTGAGTTATAATGGTTATTCTTAAATCCCATTCTTATAAGTTGAATTATTTTATCCTAATATTGTATAAAATTGTATTTAAACTTTAATTTATCTATATTTTCAATTATTTCCCAAGAATTAATTTCCAAAATATCATTACTTTAAAGATTACGATATTCATAAGGGTTTCTTTGTCTCAATTTTGAATCCCTTGAGACATATTTATGCTATACACCATGTTTACTTTTCAATGGTGTAAATAATTCCTTATTTTCATTTAATATCATTATTATATTATATTTCATGATATTTAATTTTATTTTTAAGTTTATACCTCTCATAAGGGTTTGATTCAAATGTTATAAATGTTATAAGGGGTTTTCTTGACTAAATTTTCTTACTTAGGTCATAATCACTATTATTTGTATATTATATTTAATTATTGATATATTATAACCTATGGTGATATTATTATGTATTCACATGTAATTTTTTTGGGAAATTTTGTTTCACACTGAATCCTTCTACCTTTATGATTTTATTGTTTTTTTAACATGCATTTTTAAGAACAATTCCCATTTATTTTAATGGATTTTCCTTCCCTATCCATGTTTTTACTTACCAAAAATTTTGTCCTTTACCTAGTGGAAACTAATTTTTTTATCCCCAATGATCATTTTTAAAACATTTAATAATTTTAAAACAATGGTTTATTTATATTTTTAAGGATGTAGGTTTTCAACATGGTTATTTCAAAATGTTCAAAAGGGGTTTTCCATCCTTTCAAAATAAAAGGTATTAATATCCAATCTACATTTTATTTTGATAACCTTTATGTATTTTTAAATTTTCTATTATTAAATATTATTTTTAAATGTAATTTTTTTCAAACTATTTTCTCTTTCCCTTTTCTAAAACTTTCTGCTATTTTCAAGTTTCCATTATTAAAGATTCTTTTCAAAAGTAAAAGTTTTGAAAGTATTTTAAATTCTCATTTTTGAAACCTTTATGTATTTTTAAAGTATATTTTATTAGGAATTATTAATAATAATGTTTTAAAAAATCTTTTTTCCCTTTATAAAAATGTTTTAAAAGTAATTTTTCATTCAACGTTTTAAAAAGGTTTTGTGAAATTTTTATTTTCACTTCTATTTACCCCAAAAGGTATTTTTTTCCTGAAGTGATGTTCTTATCACCCTCCATATGATTTCATGATATGATTCCTTTTGTAAAATGATATTTTTGATATCCTATGATTTCTTGAGTTCTTGTTATGTGATGTTTTTTAAAGGTTTAATAAACCCATTATCTTTCCATGGGTTCATTAAGATATGTTTATGATTGATTAAATATAACACTTTTTTATGGATAATTATGGATGGGGAACTATATCACCCTCATATTCATTTCTTAAGGATTTATATATCATGAGAAAAGGATGTTAAGCATAATCTTTTTTTTGTTCACAACTTGAATCGTGGGAATTTTTTTTGTTCACAATATGAAGTGTGAGATTTTTTTTGTTAACACTATGAAGTGTGGGAATTTTGTTTGTTCATAATATGAATCATGTACATTTTATTTGGTCACAGTGTTATAATTTCCTTATGATTATGTTTGTTCCATAATTCATTATATATGACATGATATATTTCTACATTCATATGATTATGATCCTTGACTAATGATTATTATCTCAATATTACACACACTTTTTTCCATGGTATATGTTTTTTCCATTTGAGATTACATGTCCTCCTATCATGATTTATGGATGACTCATATTGTTCAATGCTATTTTTAATAATGGATTCCTCCACTGCCCAAGTTTTCTCATATGATTATGATCGAACCCTTGATAACATGTTGATAATTTTTCCCTTACTAACATTTGAGCTCACCTCTTTATTTTATTTTCCTTTACTTGGGTTAATAATATAACTGTAATTTGTGGGAAGTCAAGAAGGGAGTCTAGAGGAGTTCAATTATGGAGAAAATGTTATATATTGAGATATTTATATAGCCAATCTATAAGACACTAAACCTTTCAATCTTTGGGTTATGTGACTATTTATGTGATGAATTATTTAAACCATGAAATTAATGTATTATTTATGTTAAGTTTAGCTTGGGTTTCTATAGTTTTAATTAGAGTAGGATTTAGTTATTTTCTAAGACATGTTTAGTTTTTTTAAGGATTAGTTTAGATAACCTTAGTGAAAACCCTAGACATGAGTCTAGGTTTAGAATGATATCCTAAAATATTGGTAAAGTATTGAGTAAATGGTTTTAACTAGAAATACATCACTATTTGGATACTACAAGTGGATTTGGCTGTGACACATATACTCATAGGGGTAATCACCCCAAAAATTCTTGGTTAAGCATTGACTCGATCACCACCCTGATGCTCGACGAGTGGACCTAAGACCACACAAATAGTTTGAAAATCTCGAGGGATATGATTTTATTGATCATATACTCTTTAAAAACTATTATAAAGGATTTATTTACTAGTTATATTGAGATATCCAGTTGATAATTATAAGATAACTCAACTTAAAGTAACCTATATTAAACTAAGATGGTTATAGTATGGACTAATTTTAACATCATAGAAGTGAAAGTATCACAAGTTGAAATGAAGGTGTCATTAGAGAAGAAATAATAGGATTGAGTTTTCATATTCATATGATTATTTATACTAATTGTTCACAAACTTTTTTATTATAGTATTTGGTTGGAAACAGAATCATAAAAATTATGCTGTGAAAGGTATGCCCCTAAGAACTCCTAAGAAGTATATCTGAGATAAATAGTTTCCTAGATTTACCAAGGATAAGTGAGGTTTATATCTTAGTAAAATATATATCATGAGATTCTTATGGATCTGTTATCTTTTTTTTTCTTTAGTAAATGATAACTAAAATTATGAGGATACAATTTATTTAAGGGGGGTAGAATGTAATGACTTGGGATTTTAGATCCTTAAAAATACATACTATATTCTATAACTTATTTCCTAGGATACACCATAAACAAACAACAACAAATTATGAAGGAATTATTAATTAAACTATAAAAAACACTAATATGGTAAACCATTGAAAGTTATTACCTTTATAAGGTAAATAATTATTATAAGTTAATATTGAAAATGATATTTTAAAGAAAATTCATTTTCTTCATATTATATATTTTATTTTAAAAAAGTTTAAGTTTAAAAATTTTATAATTTAAATTTGAAAAATTAAAATTAGTTTTTTAACTCCTCAAAACAAAATTATTTTAGGATTTATTTTTGATCTTTTTCTAAAATAATTAGTTTTTAGGTGAATAGTGAAAATATTGATTTTTCTAATACCGTCCCATTTATATGAATTAGATTTTTTTTGAAAAATATACCCTTAAAATAATATATTATAAATTATAATAAATTATTTTAAAATACTTTTTTTAATTTATAAACCCATTCTTAACATTTTGAAAATTTATGTATTGTTTTAATGAAAACTGGTTTTTTAACATTTTTGTTTAATTAATTATAACACAAAGACATGAAGAAATTAAGTTTTTGATTTATTTTATTATTAAATAAATAATTTTGTAATAATAACAATAATTTTAAATTAATTTTAATAAATTATATTGATAATTATATCTTAATCAAAAATATTTTTTACTTAAAAATAAACTTTTTCAAAAAACAGATTATTATGAATTACATGCGCTAACATTATGATTAATTTCCCTATAAATAGAAAGTTAATTTTATAAAATGATTCTTATATTTGAGATAATAATTTTAATATTATTTAATATGGTCAATTTCATTTTTAGGTATAAAATTTAGATTATTAGGATTAATGCTAATTACCGTGATAATTATGAAAAAATTATTTTAAAATTACCGTTTTATTAATATAAAGGAATTTTTATTGAATAAATTAAATTTAAATAATTTAAATAATGATTATAATATTATTTATAAACACATAAATAAATATATCAACAATAATTTTGTTAGTAATCAATACTAAATAAGATTAAGAATCCATAATGGTCAAAATGCTTTTTTCCAATAAAACAATTTTTTCTACACATTATCTATTTTAATTTAAAAGTTAATTTGATAATATTTAGAAATTTAATTGGATTAAATAGATATTAAATTTAGTTCAATAATACCAGAATTTGGTTCTATGGGTTATGTTATATTTTTAATAAAACATAAAATAACTTAGTTAAAAACTAATTACCCAGTTTAAAAGTAAAAGAGTAAAATATAAAAACATAATAGAAAAAACCTTATAAAATGTTTAAAACATGAGAGGAAAAACTTGGTTTATAATTTATAGACCTGAAAATACCCCACACTCAATTATTTTGAAACTTTGGAGCCATTGATCTTGTAATAATGTCATGGCATTATTAAAATATAAAGTGTGTTTCCAAGAGTTCCCTTTCCCTCTATTATAAAATAAGATCACATACACCCTTTCAATACCAAACATATACTTATAATTTCTACTTTAAAATATTAACTTTAAATCTAAATATAACCTTATCCCACAAAAACAATCCTTTGGTAGCTCATAGTTATCCTAATCCCATCAATTTCAAGGGAACTTCTAAGAAAAAATCTAGTCTCCAATGTAAGTATTATCTCTTTCTTAGGTTTTATTCTTAATATTACTCTTAAAAATATCTTATCCCCATTATAATATTATCGATTAATTTTATTTTTTAAATTAATTTTAAAACCCTTATTTATTTATTTATGTCATCTTAGAAAAACAAAGGAATGACAATTGTGTGTGTGCACGGACTACCGCCTCCATGAAGAATCATTTCCCCCCCTGTTTTTATTCTAGTTTTTCATTATATATAAAAAATATTAAATAATGTTTAAACATAATATGAAAATAAAATAATATAATTATTCTTCTATCATAATGTTATTATGTGAAAAGAAACACCTCCTTAACCATACTCACCAAACGAGTTAAAGCATGTTCAAGTTTGGGTCAGTTTAACCACATGGATGAATGACGCATTAAAGTAAAATTATTTATGAATACAGGAACATGAAAAATAATATTATAATAATATAATAATAATATAATTATTTTTATATGATCTGTAAATATTATATTAATTATATAACTTATTATTAAAGTATCATTTTCATTCACTAAAATCACCGAAATAAGCTGTTTTCAATTCAGTTTTCATATAACGTAACCAAAAAACATACGGAATGAAATGAGAAATTTTTAAAAAATAAAAGTTATATATTACATAATATTAAATAATATATCAATAATTAATTTGTATCTAATTATCGGTAATAATATAAAAAATTATTAAACTTGTGCAAAAAAGTTAAAGTTACTAACACATGATGGTCATAGTATGCGATAAATAATTAATGTAATACTCATAAAAAAAATATAACAAGGACTATAAAAGGGTAATATTTATGGTAAGTGTTATGAAATAGGATATTAAGTTAGTTATTTTTTTATACGAGGTTAGAGTGTGATATACTAAGCTAGTAAATAAGGTAAGGGGTTTTCATAACCCATTTTACTTTCTTTGATCCATACTTTTTATTCTCGAACCCCATTATTATAAGTTAAATTATTTATCATATGATTGTATAAAATTTTATTTTCACTTTAATTTATAAGTATTTACAATTTTCCCATGAATTCCTTTCCAAGGATCGTTACTTCAAATATTATGATATTCATAAGGGTTTCATTGTCTCAAATTTGAACCCCTTAAGACTTGTTTAATAAATACACCATGTGTCCTTTTTAATGGTAAAAATACTAAAATATTTTCTTTTTTTTATCATTATTATATTATATTTTATGATATTCAATGTTATTTTTAAGTTTATACCTCTTACGGGGTTTTGATTCAAATGTTACAATGGTTGTGAGGGGTTTTCGTGACTCAATTTTATTCCTTGGGTCATAATAACTCTTATTTATCTATTATCTATCATGATTGTTATATTATAAACTATAATGATTTTATAATGTATTTACACATTATTTTATAGAGAAATTATGTTTCATACTAATTTTTTATACCTTTATTATTCTATTATTTCATTAACATGCATTTTTTTTAAGAATAATTTCTATTTATTTTAATGGATTTCCCTTTGCTATCCATGCTTTTACTTACCACCAATTTTATAATTTACCTAGTGTAAAATAATTTTTTTATATAAAATGATCCATTTTCTACCATTTATTAATTTTAAAACAATGTTTTCATCATATTTTTAATGATATGGGTTTTCAATAAGGTTTTTTCAAAATGTTCAAAAGGGTTTTTACATCCGTTCAAAATAAAAGGTATTACCATCCAATACAAATTTTATTTTGATTAAATTTATATATATATTTTTAATTTTAAATTATTAATTATTATTTTTAAAATTAAAATTCTTTAAACTATTTTCACTTTCTCTTTTAAAAATTTTTGTGCCTTTTTCATGTTTCCATTATTATAGATTCTTTTCAAAAGTAAAAGTTTTCAAAAATATTTTTACTTCCACTTTTTGAAAATTATTTTATTAAGAATTATTTATAATAAGGTTTTAAAAATTATTCTATATCCATTCACAAAAATATTTTTAAAATTAATTTGTCTTTCAACATTTTAAAAAGATTTTTTGAAAACTTTTGTATTTTCAATTCTATTTACCATTAAAGTTTTTTTATTCATGAAGTGATATTTTTATCACCCTCCATATGATGTTATAAAATGATTACTTTTGTAAAATTATATTTTTGATATCCTATAATTTCTTGGGTTCATGTTATGTAATGTTTTTGAAAATTTTAAGAGACCTATCCTCTTTCCATGGCTTTACTAAGATACGTTTACAATTGATTTTTAAATAGAACAAATTTATATGGATGATTAAATGTGGAGTACTATATGACACTCCAATGTATTGGTTAAGGATATATATCTAATGAAAAAATAATCATGTGATCATTTTTTTTGTTCACAACATGAATTATGGGTATTTGTTTGTTCACAACATGGAGCATAAACATTTTTTTCCACAACATGAAGAATGGGTATTTTGTTTATTTACAACATAAAGTGTTGGGATTTTGATTGTTCATAATATAAAGAATGGTAATTTTTTTCATTCACAATTCTATAATTTTCATATGATTATGTCTATTCCATAATTCATTATTATATTACATTTCATATTTTTATGGTGTACAATTATGATCCTTGAATAATAATTATTGTCTCAAGATTCCACACACTTTTTCCATGGTATATGTTTTTTCCATTTGAGATTACATGTCCTTATCTCATGATTTATGTACAAATCATATTTTCCCATGTTCTTTTTAATAATAAATTACTCCACTTACCTTGTTTTCCCATATGATTATGATTTAACCCTTGATGACGTGTTGATAATTTTTCCTTTACCAAGCATTTGAGCTCACCCCTTTATTATGTTTTCCCTTCCCCAGGTTATGTAGATAAGTTTAATTTTTGGGACATCTATAAGGGAGTATATAGGAGTTAAATTATGTGGAAAATATTTTATATTAATATGTTTATGTAGCTAATCTCTAAGGCACCAAATCTTTTGGTATTTATGTTACGTGACTATTTGTGAGATATATTATTTAAATCATGAGATTAATGTATTGTTTATGTTAAGTTTACCTTGGGTCGCTACATGAAGGGTTTATAATATATAGTGATACCTCAAAGAAGTTATTAAGATGATTACTAATGAAAAACGAAAAGGTAATTGATTATACCTCATGAAAATTAAAAAATCATGATAAAAATTACCATAAACATGATTTGGAGCTAGCAGCAGTGATATTTGCATTAAATATTTGGAGACATTATTTATATACAGAAAAGTGTTATATATATACTGATTATAAGAGTTTGAAATATATATTCACATAAAATTAATTAAATATACACTAAAGGGGATTGTTATAATTGATGAATGATTATGACTACTCATACATTACCACCTTGGGAAGGAAAATAGGGTGGTTGATGATCTGAGTAGGAAAGACCATGATACTATATCCATGATAAAGATTGGAAAAGACCCAATACTGAGGGGTTTCTAGAGGATGAATCTTAAAGTCATAATGGGGGAAGAGAAATCCTATATTTCCCAATTGACTGCTCAAGATTCCATTCATGTAATGATCAAAGAATCCCATAAAGATGATGTAGATCTATAAAAAAGGTTGTGAATATTCTGGAGTTCAACCTTGACAAGGATATATTTATAAATTTTTGAACCTAGATATGTATCCCATAAAAACCATAATTGAAGTGGAAAATTTTGATGATGATAAATCTCATACTTATCTATTCATCCAGGATTCATGTAGATGTATAGATATATAAATTAAAACATCTGGTGAGATAATATGAAGAGATAGATTTAAGAATACATATATTGATTCTTGGTATCTCAGAAGGTTAAGGATGAACAAAAAAATTCAGGGTATGTTGAAATAATTACCCATACTAGTATAGAAATGGGAAAACATCAACATGGATTTTATTTTAGGACTCCCCAAAACATCCAAAGACCATAATGTTATTTGGGTTGTAGTCGATCAACTTAAAAATTTAATGTATTCTATTTCTATAAAAAAATATTTCTCCCTTGACCAATTCACCAAGATATACATGAGGTAAGTGGTATAACTTCATGAAATACCACTATCCATTATATATGATTAGGATCCAAGGTTTTTCTTAAGGTTCTAGATAATTCTTTAGAAATTATTGGAGATAGAGTTGAGTTTCAACACTGATTATCATCCTCAGAAAGATGGTCAGTCTAAGAGGAAAATTTAAACTCTATATGATATATTCAGATATTATTATATGGATTTACAAGTATGTTGATATGAACACCTCCCCTGAAAGAGTTCTCATATAACAACAATTTATATTCTAGCACTCATATGGAACCTATGAGGCTCTATATCATAAGATATGTTGGAATAAAATATGTAAGGATGTCGTTGAAGATACAAAGTTGATATGTCCTGAACTAGTATAAGAAATGATAGAAAAGTTTCAAATAATTTAATGACATATGAGAGTAGAACAAAGTTGATAGAATATTTATGAAGATAACCATTGATGAAATATAGAGTTTGAAGTTAGTGTTATGGTGTTCCTTAGAATACCTCCTTAGAAGTGATTTATGATATTTGGGAATAAAGGTAACTTTATGCCTTAATATATCAGTCCCTTCAAGATCCTTAATCATTCCAGGGTTGTAGCTTATCACTTATCACTCCCACCTGACCTCTGCCAAGTACATGATGTGTTATTTGTATCTCTTTTAAGGAATTAAATACTATACCATTCACATATACTAAAATTATAATATATGAAATTGGAACATGATCTATCATATGAGGAAAAACTATTTGAAATTCTAGATCAAATAGATAATGTGATGTAAAATAAGACCACTCATCTGGTCAAATTTCTATGTAGAAATAATAAGTTTGAAGAAGTTACGTAGGATGCTAAGGATGTAATGAGGAAAAAGCACCATCACTTTTTTTCTTCCATGTAATGAAATTTGGAGGTAATTTTTTTAAGGGGTGAAGAATATAACAACATGAGTTTTTCCTCCTTAAATAAAAACTATGTTCGATAGCTTGATCACACATAACACCAAACAAAAATGAAAACTATAAAATATTTAGGTAAAATATAAACATTCAATATGATTGTAAAAAACCTAGACATTTAATTAGAAGGTATTAATAATAGTGACCAAAATATGAAATATTTTCATAATGGAAATAAATTCTACTTTTAATATAAATAAAATGCAATTATTATAGCTAAAACATCTAATAAAATCATTGTATTATTAAAAATATGTTTTTTTTTAAAATTAGTGATTTATTTAAAAAAACTAGGTATATTATGATTGAATAATAATAAAATATATTTATAATATGAATAATACATTACTAATAAATTAATTAGTAAATGATAGAAAATAATTATAAATAATAGTTAATATTTTAAAAATCTAATTTTCAATATGAACAATTTTCCGCTATATTTTGGGATTTAATTTAAATATTGAATTATAAAATTTTAGAAATTTAATTTGATAGAATAAAAATAATTTTTAGATTAATAATAATTATATATTCTTAATATATATATATATATATATTTTTCTAAAACATATGATTTTTAGGTGAATAACGCAATATACCATTTTTACTAATTTTGCATCTTTTGTGCCATTATTAGTATATAAGTATGAATTGAAAATTTATGAAACATTTTTATAAGAAAAAATATGTATTTTATAAGAGAATATATAATTTTTAAAAAATATATTTTTTAATTTATAAACCCATATTTGAGATTTTATAATTTAAGTTATATTTTTCAAAAAATTGTTTTAAATACATTATACATTTAGTATTTTAAAAATAAATTTTTATCACTTTTAATAAATTGAATAAAATAAAATGGAATTAAAATTTGGAATAATTAGGTACAAATAATATAATAAGGAATATTTTATTTTTGGTCATAAAGGATAAATTACCTAGGTAAAAACTAGTTACTATGGTGAAAACCACAAGGGCAATTAATGGGTAACCTTAGAGGTAAAGGGAAAAAATGTTAAAAAAATGATGTAATTGAGTGTTTGAGGTGTTTATTGACCTTATATATTATTATATATATCAATTATCAGTTTTTAATCCATTTTCATTGAGTTATACTTTCTATTATTGAAAAATTTTGGGTTTTTACAAAAATGCCACTCTTTTTCACTTATTAAAGGGGCACTTCTCTCCTCACTTAACTCTCACATAAACCCATTAATTTAGGCCCAAAATCTATAAAACACTCTCCTAAACACTCATATACATATTAAGGAGGTTTTTCGTTCTAAAAATACTATCCATAAATGGTTTAATCCCATTTTTGAAGGAGATAATTCAAGAAGTGAGGTATAAGATACCGACTTCTTTTTCTCTTTTATGTTTCTTTATGTGATTTTATTCTTACTAAAATTTAATTTCACCCTATTAAAATGATAACATCAGTATAATTATTATAATTTTATGTTATTATAATGTAGGTAAATTCATTAACCATCCTCCCCTTTTCCATTAATAAAAACGAAAATGTGAATTATGCGTTGTGCGAACTACCAGCTCACTGAATAAATGTATCATATTACTTCACTTAAAAAATGGATTTTTTAGTTTATATTTTATTATTATATATATTATATATAAGTAATATATATTATTAATATGCTTATTTTTTTATAACACAAAATTTAACTATCGTTATAAGGCAATCCATCGATATTAACAAATAACCCAAAACTAGTTCATCATATTTTTTATATTCACAAAACATGATTAAAAATCCATTATAATAGAATTATAACATTGTAAGTATTTATAAAAAATAAATTATAATACCTTTAATGGGTTTTAAATGACAATCCTTCAGATAAAAATGAATATCGACATCGCTTTTACATACCTACTTCAAAACAATCAAGATTATTAACACTCGATATTGAAAAGAGATTACAAAAAACTAATACATAAATATAATTTTTATTAATGAAGGGTATAAATAGAAATTTATATGAATAAGGTTCTAAAATAGGTAATTAATATGTTTATATTTATGATACATGTGGTTAAAAAACTTCTGTAAAAATCAAGGGTAAAGGTAAGGGACTTGGTATCAAAATCCTTTATTTGAGTTATAAAATTTCTTATTGAACTTCATTTTTACAAGAATTTAAATTTTAAATAATGTTATATTTTTATTTATAGGTAAAAGTGTTTTTTAACCAAATCCATTTTCATGAAATATTTTCTTTTTATTTTTCTTAAAAACAAATTGGGAATTTTTAGAAGTGACCCATAACTATTATTTTTTACAATGATGAAATAAAAATGTTTTAAACAAACTAAATCATTGATTTGGTTTTCATTATATTAAAATGATCTATCTCTAATGGAGTTTTGTTTCATGTTTCATCCTATATTTTTATTAACTATTCAATTATTTTGGGTGATGATGTTTTTGGTATTAAATAATTTAATTTATGATGTTATTCTATAACTTTTGGATGTTTTATGAAACCTATTTTTTCCATGGTTTTTTTAAGAAAAGTTAATGATTTTCATTTGGATATTTTAAGAGACCAATTTTTATTTCCATGGTTTATTTATGAATATTTAATTATTTCTATTTATATTTTTTATTAAACCCTTTTTTATTTCTATGGGTTTATTATGAAAGGTGTATGATTTTCATTTAGAATTTTTATGAAACCCATTTTATTTTTATGGGTTATTTATGATTTTAAAAGTGAATGATTTTTATGTGGCACATGTAAGTATAGATGAATGAATATGGGGTCTTGTATCTCAATCCAATTAATTGGTTAAGTGTTTTTGTCTCATGATATAGGTATTCAAAATTGTATTTTAGTTTATCATAAGCACAAGAACTGATGGCGTGACTCATGAAAGTAATGTTTCCATATTATAATACTTATTCCATAGTTAAAGGATATTATTCATTAGGATCTTCTAATATTATGATTCAAGGTTTATGTTAAATGATTCTAAGACATGTTAAATTTATTATGTTTCAATGTTGATATTTTGTGGATTTAAGTTCTCATGCTACGTAATTTGAATATCACTTATGTTTTATGGTTATCACTCAAGATGTTATGATATTTCTATTATATTAATGTTTTTACTTATTATTATGAACTCATACTTGGTAAAATTTTTATTCACCCCTTACTTAGTATTTAAGATCATCCCTTCCTTATGTTTTCATTACCTAGGTTATAAGGACGAGTCTTACTAATGTGATGTATAGAATATAATCTAGTGTGGTGACTTTAAGGAGAAGTTTTATCAATTATTATAAAATAAGATGATTATGTAGCTAGTATCTAAATAAAATAAACCTATTGGTACTTTGGATATTATTATTTATGAAATGAAATATTTATATCATGTAAATGATGTAAAATAAAGTCATGTTTAGCTTGGGTCACTATAATGCCATGCCATACTCACCAATATTAAAATCACTCACCTGAGAGGGTTTTAAACCAAATTTGGAACCTTCTCTAAAATTAACTAATTTTTTTGATAGAACTAATACATGCTTCAATAAATAGAATTTACAATGAAATCTAGTCAAAATATTAGAGAATTGAGAAATTTGTGTTGAAAATAACTTAGACATTGTTTTGATTAGAAATAATTTTTTATAATTAAATTCTATTCAATAATACCTTAAATTTTTTCCATTTTTAGTTATTAAAATCTATTAATGATCAGATTAGGTCACCACATTACAACCCCAAAATCCATATTTACCTAGATTTAGGAGTAAATGCATGACCATTATAGAAACCCTAATCTTTATTACACATTAATTCATGATTTATTACATAATATTTCACATAATAAAACTCAAAATATTGATAATTATAGTGTATTTGGGAATTAGGTACATTAAATAACAACTTAAAAAAATAAATACATCATATTTATTGAAAAATTCCTTAATATTCCCATACTTAAAACTACATGGGATAACCTGGGGACATACATTAGAAAGAGGTGAGATATAAAGTCCAGTAAGGGAATAAACATGGAATAACATGAATAAAGTAATAAATGTTAGACAATAGGAATATCAATGGGCTATAAAAGGGGTGAGAATCATAAACATGAATAATAAGGCATGATATAGCATGATAATATAAAGGCAACATGGGAATTATGTAAACCACTTAAAACACTGCATGATAAACATAGTTCAAGGGTAATTTATAAGACATCATGATGGAAAAATTAACAAAATGGATTAGGTTCACTCCCAAATACCTTTAATTAATTCTCATGAGACTAAAACATTACCCAATAAATTATAGTGCTCTATAATTTTGGACGCACCCATCACTTTAATTTCATTCTCATGTTTAAGTGTGCCACATAGATCATACAACATGGAATCATTTATAATAACATTTTATTACCGATCATGGAGTATGAAATATATACATGAAATTCCCTTATAAAATAAGTATAAGTGTATAAAGGTGAACATACTTGATAGAAAATGAGTACAAGTATTCACTATACAATTATTTGGAATGGAAAATTGTGGTGAAATTTCGGAAGCATAAGGATGTTACTTAAAGATTCATAAAATGGGTTGATGAGAGTGAAAGGGGTCTATAATCATTTGAATATAAAATGGATAGTAATAGGGACATGGAAAAATATATCCTAAAATCAGAAATTTGAAATATAAGACATAATATAATTTTGAAGCTTGAATAAATAGGAGAAGGAAAAGACCCCTTACTAAATTTCAGCATGGCAACTGGTGTACACAAAGGTCCATGGGAGTGATTAATGAGAGTGAAAGGGGTATCTCATCACATAGAAATAAAAAGTACAGTAAGAGTGTTATATTAAAACATACCCAAACAACCACAAATTGAAACTAAGAAGCATAACATAAAATAGGTGATTTAATGGAAATGAGTAGAGGGAAATCCATTACTAAATTTCGACATGGTAACGGGTGTACATAAAGGTTCATGGGAGGGATTAATGAGAGTGAATGAGGTATATCATCATTTAGAAATAAAATTTAAATTAAGTTGGATATGTAATACCATATCCCAATATGAAAAAATGTAAATTAAATGGTGTAACATAAAAGAGGTGCTTTAATAAAAAGGAGAGTGAGAGATCCCTTACTAAATTTTGGTATGGTATTGAGTGTACATAAAGGATCATGGGAGGGATTAATGAGAGTGGAAGGGGTATATAATAATTTAGGAATAATAGGTACATTAAGTGGTATATGGATGAAAATATCACAACATTAAAAATTAGAGAAAAAGGGATAAGATACTGAAGATACTTGAATAAAGAGGAGAAAGAAAAGAACCCTTACCTTGAGAGTGTGACTCCAAATGCTTGAGAGGATCTTCTTGAGAGTTTGGGGGAAACTTGGTAGGAATATAGAGAGGTTAGGTTAGATTAAGGACATTATAAAAGTATTTTTAGTGAAGATAAATGGGATCTTGGGTGAGTTTATATAGGAAAAGAGAGGGGAGTTCTTTATTATTTCCCAAACTTAGGTTTTGGACTCTATATAATAAAATAACCAAAACTAAAAACTTTACCAAGGTTTATGCTCATGGTTTTTAAAAAATATGCATGGTTATAATTATTTTATTAGTCAAAGGTATGTAATTATTAAAATAATACCCTTGATTATGTGGAAGTGAGTCATAGTCTTATTGAAATGATTTTAAAACCTTAAAATATATTAATGGTTTTGGAGGATTCATAAAGTCTTTATAAAAATAATCAAATAAACATGAAATCACATAATTTTAAAGGTAAAAAATATATTTGGTAGTTTATACCATTTACAATGTTTATTACATCACTTTTGGGTCATTATGATGTCATAATTTACACCATATATTTATACTATATTTAATTTTTACACAAAAATTATACTGTCTTAGAAAATTATGAGAAATTTACCATTGGATACTTTTGAAATTATGATTCTAAAAATAATATTTATTTTACCCAAATAATTTTTTAAATATTTTATTTTATACTTTTAAAATAATAATCAACATTTATTGAAAATGATAGGTTTTTTTGACAATAACAGTTTTCAAACCATTACATAAATCACATTTAACATCATAAAAACGATATTATAAATTAAATTTATCAATAATAATTTAATAATAATATTTTATTAAAATATAATTAAATTTATTTCATCAAAAGGAACGTATTAATTGAAATTTCATATTACTTAAAAATAAAATTTGTGTTTTATCATATCAAAATATAAGCTTTATCAAGCTCATTACTTAATCATTTATAAAGTAAAAATAATAAGGAATAAATATAATAATAAATTTAATGAAAATTAAATATAGATATCAGGGTTAAATTTTTTCTATTATTTGTTAAATTATTTTTACCCTTAATTAACCTTTTTTTCTTTTACCCCGGTAATTAATATTTACTACATTTACTATTCATATTGAAAAAAAATTAACTTGACCTTATTACCTAATGTTAATTATGATGATTTCAAATATATAATCTATTTTATCAAAATAAATTCACATAGGTGGAATAATTTAATTTAATATAAAACCCGAAAGCATGATGGAAAGCAGTTTTCCAAAAAATACATTTTTTAAGGGAAAATATGATTCCACTTTAACTTTATAAATAGTAATATTAATTATTTGAAATTTAATACATAAATATAGATATATAATCTAATTTATTTTTAATTTATATCATTTCTCATTATAACTTATTTTAATTAATTAAAATGGATAAACATTATTCATTTTAAAATAATTTTCAGAAAAATGTGTTTTTAATCCAAAAAATATACTTAATAAAATCTAATATAAGAAGGATTTAAATGTAATTAATATAAATTAATATAAATAAATAATATATATGTTTTCTTTAAATCAAATTAAAATAATATTGGGAATTTTATATGACTTAATTTATCAAAAGAAAAGACAATTTTACTTAAAAATAGTATTTTTCACTATTCACTAAAAAATCAATATTTTCAAAAAATCACAACATTTCAACCTATGTTAATATTGATATGATGATATAAAAAATGGAGCTAATTTTATCAAATAAAATTTCTAAATTTTCTATAAAATAATTATAATATTTTTTTCATAAAAATAAATAAAAAATCATTTTTGAAGAAAACATATTTTGAAGAACAAAAAGATTTTACCAAAATTTTATGGATTATTTAATAATAATTAATCAATATATTTTGAAAATATATATATTTCATAAATTAGTTAATCCGAATCATATCCAAAAATCTAATTGGAAGGTTAAAATGGTTGTATTTTAATAATCTTTGTTTGTTTAGGCTAAGTGTTGCATATCACATACATTATCAAACATAGTTTTATCTTAAAAAAACATGGGGCGTTACAACCTTAGTTGAAATAAAGCATGGGGAAATATTTTTGTGAGACAATATAGGGATAAATTTCAAATTTGGAAAAGTTTGAAGGTAAAATATCATTTAAAATTAGACAAAGAAGTTCACACAACCTTTTAAAGACCACATATTCCTCTCTACATTCAAATAAAAAAAATATAGAATTGAAACAAAATAATAAGAATAAACAAAGATACTAAATGAATTAAGAGAGAAGTGTTAGATCCAAAATGGATCTAGATACCCTAAGAGGGGGGGGGGGGTGAATCAGGGTATGCATATTCTTTTCAAAATTATTCCTACCCCACTGGATCTTGAAATATTTATTATAAGGTTCACTTTATTTGCACTTAAGTATTAATGAGGATCTTATTCTTTCCTTATTTATCTAATGATGCTGATTTGATTGTAATGCAGAAAATAAAGAAGACAAACACACAAATTTTTACTTGGTTCACCCTCACTAGGCTACATTCAAGGAGAATACAGTGACAATGTGCTGATGTACTAAATCCACTAATGCTCAATGCATAAATGTTGTTCAGGCTAGATCATTTCTATGCCCAATATCACTGCCTTTACAAGGTTCAGGGTTAGCTCACTACTTTCCCAAGGGTCACTCCCTATCTCTTTCTCTGGCTAATTTATGGTGGAAAAGATCACCTTCTTCCTCTTCCTTCGCTCACTACTCTTAGAAGAGATTCACCCATAGCTTATCGACTTGTAGGCCCCTTAATTTTCATGAAAATATGCATCCTCTACTATAGGTATATGATCTGTTTAAGTCCTATTTTTACATATAGAAAAAATCCACTTTTCCACGCATTGTTAGTTTACATAAATTACTTTTGTAAACGGTTCCTCCACGAACTTCCCTACTTCCTCTACAAACTATCTTGCACTGTGTGGTGCGAGTGATTTACAGACTATGACTTACTCTATAGACCATCCCTGCTTCATGGGCAGATTAGTCTTATGCAGATTGCTTCTCCTTTTATAGATGGATGATTCCTTATAGAATGCCTCTCCTTCTACATGCCACTTCTTCTTCCACTGAACAAATCTTCCCCTATGGAACCTTTTCCTTTGTGAGATTAATATCCTCACAAAACACTTTCACAGACTTTTCCTATGAATAACTTCACCCTTCATAAAATTTTCCCTCATGAACTCTTCTCCTTCATAGATTCCCTTGCGAAATCTTTTGGACTTCTCCAAATTCTTTTGGAAGAAATTATGTTTACTATTAAAAATTTCTCTAAGTAACGATAGAATTAGAAGTCCTTATATAGGAAAATAGATCCGAAAAATTTGCTAATCCATTTTACTCAAATCTTCGATGCGGTATATCTTTCAATGCGGACTGTGCTCCTCCCACGAACCGTTTTTCCCTCCTTGGTCCACATATTGCCTTTCTTTCCTAATGGTGATCGATACCTTCGGTAAATGAAAACCCTTTTCGGCTCCTAAAATCACCACCTCCTTTATGAAAACAACAATCCATCCCATGAAATCCAAGCCTTCTATGGACTCCAAACCTCCCATGAACTGTTTCTTGTTTATGGTCTGTATAGAGTCCTTTACAGTCCACATATTATTGTTATGTGGAATATTTCCTTTAACAAATTTCCTTTTCCATTTTATGAATCTCATTTTGCATTCCAAAAACTGTGCTTCGCGATTTGAAAACCATGAACCACTTTGAAGAAAACCTTCCTTTACCAAAAACAACTTCTGATTTTGAGGCCCAAAAATTTGGCAAACACTGGGAAACCACACCACCTTAAAAACATTCTTTTTCAAATACCAACCATACTCATTCACCATCATTTTGATTTTTCAACAAACAAAATCACACCCAAAACACTGAGAGGACACTTTAGGGGGTTTTTTCCCAATAATATCCCCCTTTGGCTTTGTTGACAACTCTTCACTTATGTATACCTCATTAACTCTTCTTCCATCTTTTACCACAATTCTCTTTTTGAGATTAATATAATGATCAAGAATATAATAAACACACAATATAAGACCACATGATCCATACTCAACATGAGAAACAAAAGTATAATAAAAGGTGTATTAATTAATCACTTCATTACATTCCAAAAGCACTCATCTTCTTTCATCACAAATATCATCTATTATGATATATATCCCTTGATCGATCACTTATAGAATCATAAAATTTAATACTCCACATACTTCATTGTCCCACCTTTTAGCTTCTCCCTTTTTCTTGATTAAGATATTTTCTCCCATTTTACAGCTACAATTTCTCCTCCTTTGTCAATGAATCCAAAGGACACTATTTTGAGTTCTGCAATAGGGTAAAGAACACAAATAAACACATTAGGAAAAAATAAACCATACCTTGAGGAGAGGGGGTCCTTCATACACACTTTTCAAGTTCTTGGAGTCAACTAAACTCCCAGAGCCAGTCAATGCCATTAAAATACATCTTTGGTTAAGGCCTTTGTAGAATATTTTCAACCTATTGTTCTGTAGGAACATACTCCAACTTCACAAGCTCTTACTCCACATTCTCCTTGATAAAATGATATTTTATTTGAATGTTATTTTTCCTTGAGTGATGGACTAGATTTTTTTAAAGATTTATAGAACTTGAATTATCATAATGGATTTTGATCGGAGACTTCACTTCAAATCCCATATCATCAAGTTGTTGCTTCATCCACACTAACTAAGTTCAATCTTGAGTGGACACAATATATTCATCTTCTATGGTGGTCAATGAAATGAAATACTATTCATTACTTAGGTAAGAAATAAATAATCCACCAAGATAGAATGCACATACTAAGGTTCATTTCCTATCATCTTCTAATCCAGCCCAATCTACATTGGTATATCCTAATACCTCTGTATGAGATTTTTCATTATACATCAAACTAAAATCCACTATGACCTTGATATGATTAAGTATTATTTTCACTGAAATCATGTGGATTTATTTGGGATTACTTTGATACCTTTCTTCTTGGCATGTGGAAAAAAATATCATGTCTTATTGCTATCAAGTACAGTAGACTACTAATTATTTTCTTATATTTTATAACATTAACTGCATTACCTTCATCATCCTATGAAAATTTCATTGGGTAGGCACCAGAGTCATCATATCCTTGGAATTATCCATTCCAAATATTCTCAAAACCTCCTTGGCATATTTATATTGAGAAATTAATGTTCTATTCATTCTTTGTGTCACCGACACCATCATCTATTGGTTACTATCATTATTTTCATATATATTGTAATGAACTCCACCATGCTGGAAACTAAGCTTTTTCAAAAAGTGATAAAGTCTTGAATACCATTCTCTTGGTGCCTGATTCATATAATTTCTTCTTTAACTGAATTTTTTTTCTCATCTTCATGAATGAGAAACAATCTAACTTCTCAATGTAAACTTATTCTTCTAGAACCCCATTCAGAAATGATGACTTGACATCCATCTAGAAAATTTTGAACTTTCTTTGCACTGCTATAAACAATAATAATCCGATTCTTATCAATTTTTCAGATTATTCTTTTCGTATGTATCTCCATTCAACTTAGGCAATCATGATCTTTCATCACACACACTCCAAGGATTTTATCTCCCCCTTAATTCTTCATAAATTCTAGTAGATATTAGAAACATTTAATCCATGGGGAGATGGGTACCTCCAAAATCCTCAAGATGAAGATTGTGGTCGATCCTTATGGATTAAACCTTTGATGATTTTTTATAAAGAACTGTACTAATTTTATGATTGTTCTAAATACCCAACCAAATTCAACTATTCTAGCCATAAGAATATGCATTATTTACCCACATGTTGAGTCTTATTTTGATATTTAGCTTATTTAGGATTTTACCTTTTCAAAATTTGGGTTTTACAACCATTAGTAGAAATTTATTTCTTTAATGCTCCACTAATATTCCATTTTTAGGACTCTTTATTTGAACATGGATCTTTCTACTTGTTGTATTCCCTTTATCCTCCCTCCATTAAAGGCCTCTTCCTCTTTCCTTCACTTATTTCCATGAGGCATGACATGTGAATGTTTCAACACATTCTTTATTAATTTTTATTTTATTATTTATCTGAGTCACCACACTAATTTGTGATGGTGGGGGGTCCTCTAATAAATGTACATTCTTCTTACTCACAACTGGAGAAGATCCTCCCATTTTCTTCCAGGTTCATTCACATTATTTCAAAGAGAACTGTTGTGAGTGTAATAGAGGAGGTTCTTGATATACCTTTTGTTGAGGCCCTTGTGTTTCCTCTGAGTATTTAAAATTATTTTTCAACTTGTAACTTTGTCTTCTAATGTATTATTTATCATTATACACCATTGGGGTAAGATATCTCCTTTCAAGTTCCTTTTCCTTCCCTACTTTCTTCCTACTGCAATATCTTTCCGAATTCCCATTATTAGAACATATAAAACATGTCATGTTAAAAACATACCTCGTTTCATAATTTCTAGGTTGATATGTTGATAAAGATTGAATTTTTCTTCTGAAATTGAGCACTTGGGCTTCTTGAAACACACTCATGGTGTTTCCTATTCTTCAACATTAGTAGCATTTCATGGATACTTTCTTATGAGAGTCTCTTTTTTCAGACTTCTCAAATTTCTTCTTATAATTATTAGATTTAAAAATATTTCTATCTTCACAACATGAAATATATTCGAAAATCTCTAAAAAAAACTTGATTTATGACCATAAATCCCAAATAAATAGTACATGCTATCATTACTTCCTGTAAAACCCTTTTTAGGTTTGTTTCTGAAATTTATAGGATTTTTCCTATTTCTAGAACTATTCACAACTCTTATCTTTTCATGAATGGGAGAGGTTTCATCATATATAATACCAATTTTTACAAAACTAGACATCCTTTGGGATGAGTTAACCCTTTAATTTTTTTCCTTCTGAAGTAGTATATTTGATTTTAATTTCATTATCACCAGTTGAAGGATAATAAAATAGCAAGTGCAAAGAATCCTTCAATTTGGTCTTTCCTTTGGCACTAGATTTCCCCACTTATTTCTTGAATGAATCTAGATCTTTTCCCAATTGTTGAATCTTCTTGTCCCTAGATTCAAGTTGATCATTATGTTATCTTATGAGAGTCTTCCCATTTATTATCTCAACTTCTAATTCTTGGGAGATCTTATCTATCATGTTAACTTGATCCTTTATTTTAGAATCTTTTTAAGCAATATAGTCATTGTAACATGCATTCTCTTTCTATAGCCTTTGTTTTTTCTAAACTAGTTTAGATTTCTGTGTAGTAAGATAATCATTTATGGATTCTAGATTTTGAATTTATTTTACGTTCAAACTCTTTCCCTTGTAATCAGCTTTGAGTTTTATACCTTTTTAGAAAAATTTTGTAGTTCTTAATCTTGGGAATCATTATTATCCCTTAGATCAGTATCCACATAAATAAGACATTTATTTTAGCCTCTAAGCTTGTTAACCTAAATTTACTACACTTGGATTCATATATCCTTAGATTTAATTCCCTAAAACAATTTATGATCCAATTTATTAGTTATATGGTAAAATTATACTTTTGTATTTCTTTCAATTTTCTTTTTATTAGTTGTTCTAGTATCACTTGGAATATCAAGTTTTTCACTCATTCCTATGGCACTATTGAATGGGTAAACACTTCCACTGTTTGATTCATCAAAAATAATTATTCATTACACTGTTTTTTCCTTCAACTAAATCAAACTCTTTCTAAAGAAACTTCTACACTAAGGAATACAACCAGGATTCTTTTTCTCCTTTAAAGTTATACCCTTTGACATTGAGTTCTGAGATAATATCAAACTGAAAATTTAATTTCAAAAATCAATTCAAACAAGTTAGATAAAATAGAAAATATATCTAATAAAAGAAACCAATTATTTGATATCGATGTTAGGTCTAAAAGGGGTCTACATACCCTGAGGGGGGGGGGGATGAATCAGGGTATGAATATTCTTTTCAAAATTATTCCCGCCCTACTGGATCTTGACCTATTTTTTATAAGGGTCACTTTGTTTTCACATAAGTGTTAATGATGATATTATTATTTCCTTGTTTATATGATGATGATTCTTTGAATGTAATATAGGTAATAAATAAGATGGAAACATATATTTTTATTTGGTTCACCCTCACTGGGAAACATCCAAGGAGCATACAAAGGCAATGTGTTGATGTACCAAATTCACTGAGGCTCACTATCAAAATATTGTTTGGGCTAGATAAATTCTATGCCCAAGATCACTACCTTTACAAGGTTTAGGTTTATCTCACTTCTCTCTCAAAGTTCACTACCTGTATCTCTTTATCTAGCTCACTACCCATGGAAAGGATCACCTTCTTCCTTTTCCTTCACTCACTATTCTTAGAAGGAATTCACCCATAGTTTATAGACTTGTAGGTCCCTTCATTTTCATTAAAACACACATACTCAACTATAGATAGATTCTCTTTTGAAGTCCTATTTTAACCTATAGATGAAATCCACTTTTCTATGCATTTTTAGTTTAAATAAATTACTTTCGCAAACTTTTCCTCCATGAACTGCCCTGATCCCTTCGCAAACTATCTTTCAATGCATGGTGTAAGTACTTCATAGACTACCTATTCCTCTGCATAACATCCCTACTTTATGGTTGAATTCCTCTTCCACAGATCACTTCTCCTTCCACAGATGGATGATTCCCCACGAATAACCTCTCCTTATATGGACCACTTCTTCTTCTATAAACAAAATCTTCCTCCGCGGACCCTTTTCCTTTGTGAGCTTTAGAGCCTTGTAATTTCACATACTATTCCCACAAATAAATTCACCCTTCATGAAATTATCCCTCATGAAATATTCTCCTTCATGGAATCCCTTGTAAACTCTTTTGGACTTCACAAAATTCTTCCTAAAGAAATTATGTTTTCTATTGAAAATCGCTATAAGTAATGATGGGATTAAAGTTCCTTATATATCCAAATAGATTTGAAAAATCTTCTAATCCATTTTAATAAAATATTTTATGAGTTACAACATTCAACATGAACTGTGCTCCTCCCACAAACAATTTTTCCCTCCATGGTCCGCATATTTCCTTTCTTTCCTCATGGTGGCTAATGCCTTCTGCAAATGAAAACCCTTTGTGGCTCCTCATATCACCACCTACTTTCCACAAATGAGGAGACACCCTAAAAACTCCAAGCCTTCAGTGGATTCCAAGCCTATCATGAACTATTTCTCATTCCTGGCCTATATAGAATCCTTTGTAGTCTACATAGCGCTGTTATGTGGAAATTGTCCTTTGAATAATTTCCTTTTCCATTCTATGAATCTCTTTTTGTGTTCCACAAACTGTGCTTCATGATCCACAATCTTTGAACCCCCTTTTGGAAAACCTTACTTTTTCCAAAAAGCCTCCCAATTTTGAGGCCCAAAAATTTGAAAAACACTAGAAAACATTGAAACCTTAAAACATTTCTTTGAAAAACACCAATCATACTCATTCATGGTCATCTGGATTTTTCAAAAAACATAATCACACCTAAAAACACTGAGAGGACTCCTTGAGGAATTTTTCTAACAAGAATATTTTTTTCTATCTAAATAATTATTGGTTTAGCATTCCATAGGATATAAAATGAGTTGGGAGATAAATCATTATAAGGGGTAGCAATTGAGGATTCTCTTCTTGAGTGTAAAATTTAAATCATTCATTTTTCTATATTATATAGAATAAAACTACTCATTATAAATTAAAAATTTTAACACCAGAACCTACTAAAACTTAAAAAAATTTCTCTAAAAAGTATTCTTAATAAACACAAGTAATTAACTCATTTAGTGGATATTTAGAAACACAGAAAGACTATGGTGACCCTTATATGAGCATGGAATGTGATTTTTTTTATTGAAATTCATACTTTGTGCGATGAGTGAAATAATTTTAGAAAGGTAGGCATAAATGAGTATGAGAGGATGAAAAAAAAGTAGAAATTAATTGAATGTATTTCAAAAATAAAATGTATTTAATAAAATTTAGGAGGAATTAATATTTTGAGTAACATGACTATTGAAAAAGTGAACACACATTTTCTAGTGTTTTAAATTTTGTTTGGGTAATATTTTTGATGTTCACTTGTCCAGGAGTCCATGGTTTAAGTGTGGGGGAATTGATACTGGAAATAAATCAATTGTATTTTTTAGTATTCAATTCATTTTATTACCTCATATTAATTAATTAATTTATTTTTAGGGTGTTTTGGAATTTAATTTCCATTTCATTGGATTTTTTTAATATTTATTAAAATGGTTAAAATTACCAATATAATTGGGTGATTTATTTTTTGGAATAAAAGGAATGGATAGATACTGATAAATCCTTTGGTTTATTATTTTAGGATAAGTTGGATGAAGAAAAAAAGTATCTGAAAGTTAGGTGAGTCCAGAAGATGGAGTTTTTCTTAGTCTAAGAGGTAAATTATCTAGAAGTTGAAGTTTCATGAGTTAATACTGGAAGGTGTTTAAAGATGATAAATTGCCCAGTATATTAGAACCTGACGAGATAATAAGCTAAGGAAATTCATAAGTTAGAATGATAGGGTATTTAGAAGTTTATAAGATTTGAATAGGGTTTAATATTTGTCCAATTCCCCAATACACAAGTTTTACTTCAATCAATATGTAAGTGTATCTCTCAGTAGATGGAATAAAAAATGGAAGAGCCATCCAAGTAAATCTATTGTGTAAAAGTAACTCTGAGTAGATAGGGTATAAAATTAGAAATAGAAAAACCTCCCTATATTTGTATGGGTTAACAGACTAATATGTAAAGGTCACCAATGATATTTAGGAGTCCCATCCTTTACCTCTAGAAGTGAAGAGTGGAACTTCCAAGAATATGTAAATGTCTCTAGGGTGTATACATAAAAGTAACTTCACAACTACATGATATGTAAGAGTCATTGTATTTTCTACAGGGATAAAAAATTCAATACATAATATTACTCCAACTTGATACATTTAAAATTTGGAAAAGTCTCAACACTACTTCTTTGTGATTTGTAAAGGTCACTAGGCTAATATATAAGATCCATTTCTATGGATAAAATGATATATATGGGTAATTTACTTTCCCAATGGGGATAATTTATTCCTGGATTAAGTAATATGTAAAGGTCTATGAATTTTCCATCGAGGGGGAATTACCCTTAAATAAGGGAAACTTGGAAGAAATGACATGATATGTAAAGGTTTTCAAGCAGCATAGAGCATATGTAAGGGTCATTCTCTTAGTTAAAATTTAGCTAAATAACTGACACATAAAAGTCATTCCTGAGGCTAAGTGATACATAGGGGTTGATACCTTTGAGCAATTTGATGAATTTTTGGTGACATGAGAATTAAATTAAATATTTTCTATTATAATGAGGATTATTTCAAATCAGTATCCTATGACCCTAGACTAATTTTTTTGATTGAATACATTATTATAAAGGAGAAAAGGGAACAAGATTTAGAAGAGGGTTTGAAGGGATTATGAAATTCAAAAATTTATATTTTTAGGAAGCCTGAGATATTGAGGAATATAATAAAAATCAAATATTATGGAATCTTAGATATTGTACATGAAGTAAATATAGAAGTAAGAATATACAAAAGAGATAGAGGTTGAGAAATGGAGAGGGAAATTTTGAGTTTTTATTTTCTATTTTTAACTATAATTCTCATCTTTTATATTCTTAACTAAATGTTACCTTTCACATATAGGGGTAAAACCTTTTAGTAATTGGGATAGGGGGAAGGAGGACCATTTTAATGCTTGAGTCTGATCTTCAATAAATAAAACTTCTTATGTTGATTGATTTCAATTTTTAGTGTTAGGGTCTTATTTTGAATATGATTGTGTTCAATATATTATTTATATGATTTTTGGGTACTTGGGTTGATAATAATCATTCTCCACCAAATTAAATATGATTATATACAATGGAATATGTATGATTATGAGGTGAAATATCTAGTGATCACTGATTCATGTGTGTAATAGAGTGAATTACTTTGGATTACTTAGGAGAAACTTAACCCAATTGGGATTTACCTAAGTAATTAAGTGTTAGTTTTTTGTTTAGGTATCATTTTATATCTTTTTACACACACTATAAAAATGTTGGATTAAACAGTGATTAATAATTGATTACACCTCACTCTTTATATCAACCTAGGGTAAAGGATGAAGTGGTTGTGGATTCTTTCACTAATCAATTAATAAGAATATGGGTGAACTATTTTCAAGACTTGGATAACATTATAATTAGGATTATAACCCTCAAACTAATCACCTCTTATAACATTGATAAATCTCACTTGTTTCAATTATTTTCAATTTTTCTAAATTTGAAGTCTACCAGGCACCCATATTTTTAATAATTGTGACAAAGATAATTTTATACCCTTATCTAGAGACAACCTATGGTTTAAATTATAATATATAAAAATAATAGGTTTTAAATAGATTTTTGTTCACCCGTGACAATTGTGTCACTACCCTAGTCCCCTAAGAAGGCACTTGTGCCTAACATAACCTCATATAATTCCCTTAATTAGGTGAAAACATGCCAATGCTTCCCTATACTCGGTATTAAGGATCCATCAACACCAAATAATGTTGTATTAGCTTACTAATACTGTGTACACAACTCAACATAACCACATATTCCAAAAAACGTAATAATTTTACATGATAATTTATTCTCAAGAGATAATGCTAAATTATGAACATGACATGGAATAATTAGAGTTTTGACACTCTGTTTTGGTAGAGGCAAACCATCAAAAACAACACATCACCCATAAACCAATGAATTAGTCTTAAACCTACAATTTTTGCCTCCATTATATCCTCAATGATACCTCAAACTGTTCCATGACATGCCATCCTACCAAAAATGTAGCCTCAATACCACACTAAAGATTAAAAACCCTCCTCAATATATCCTCACATTTCAACCTGAGACTGCATTTTTAGGTTGATGCTACCATGAAAAAATGCTTCCCAAAGCTTTGTTAATGAATATATAAGGAATAAAAAGAAAAATCACCCTCATCCATTAATGATTAAGGGAATACATATAGATTAAATTCAACTAGAGGGGACTATTTTAGATTCCCCATACATATTTATTAATTGAATAGATTAAAGACTAAATAAGAAGGCCATATGGAATTCATCTAAGGGAAAAATAATATTGTGATCATGGTACTAAAACTTATAATTTTTGAGAAATAAATCAAGACATGTAGAATAAATATTGATCTAGTAGAATAATTATGTAGTGATTTTTGTTTTTTTATAATTATAGGCTAATGTTTTCTTTAAAAGGAACCCTATATTTTAGTTTTTTACTCAGATCATTTTTAGAAGACTAATTTTATTAATTTTTCATTATATGTTTGTGTTTCTTATTTCTCTCCTTTTATATCATTTACATGATCTCGAATATCCACAATGATGGAAAACTAACCAAAGTACTTGATCCAAAGGGAGGTAGTGGTGTCCTGATCTTTTTTCTTCACTTTTATGTTCAGATTTAATTTCTTAGTGATATAATGGGATATAAGGAGTTTGATTTAGTGATCTTAAATCATATACATATGTACACACCCTAATTTATTCCTCTACTAAATTATTTATACCACCATTTGATCAAATTATCCAATGTATGATGGTATTAGTGGAGTTTATTGATGAAAAAAATATGAAAGATTTAGGTTTTAAAGAGTTGTTTTACTGTGATTGTGGTTTCCCATTAATTATTCATTATTGATAAAGTAGAATATGATGTACCCAGGAGATATCTATGGTCTACTAGGGTTTCAAAAACATAAGCAGGGTAAAGTGGATACTAAATGATATTGATTTATACATTTATTTAATTAAATACAAAAAAATAAAAGCTATAAAATATTCATTTAAAAAAACCTAGGATCATTCCTTTTATTACATAATTATGTTAGTATATTTCACATTAATTTTATTTTTATAATATGCGTATCACCTAACATACCAATTTATACATTTACTGCTTCTTAAACTCTTTTAAATCCAAAAAATGAAAAATAAATAAATGATAATATCAATAAAAGAACACTAGAATCTCCTTGGTAGATGACTTTGAAAACCACTATGTTTCATTAAGAGTTCTAAAGATATGTAGTGATTTCACAACCCATGACCAATGAGAACCACTTAAGAAATGTTTTCAAGGAGTATCTTGGTTCTTGGTTTAATGTGGTATCATACATTTTCTTTATTATGTTTTCATTTTTATTAGTTTTTAAACACACTTTCCATAATGAATTTTCCAGAGGACCCATACTATGCATGGATTAACTACTATCTGGGGTTAGAAGATTAATTTTATGATTTAAGAGAATTCTAGATGAATGATCTTAGATATAAAACACAGGAGGTGCAATAAAAAATAGTTATGATCACTATGTACCTCCAAGAATAAAAAATATAGAAACAAAAACCCGAACTAGTGGTGGAAGAATTTCCATAACTAATATTTCTAATAGAATAAACCAAGGAGGAAAATAAGGAACACAATGAAGATATTCTATCTAACCTATCTTTGTCCCTACCTGGGGAGATTACTAAAGAGTACATTCCAACTAATGTTACTGTAGTAGATCAATAAAATTTAGATACATTCTTGAGTTATTTTTTAATAAGTGACAATCCAAGTGATCCTACCATATTTTTAATTGAATAATCATCACTATTTAATCTTTTTATGGCTATGAAATAAGAATAAACCACTATTGTGGAATAATTTGAGGAAAGTATGAAGGTGAGTGAATACCTACATCCACCCATGACAACACAAATCTAATAGGCACTATCAAATTAAGAAGAGTTAAAATCGATGGAAATTTATGGAGATAACCTAAAATTAAACTCATTTATATCTAACTTAATTAAATTTTAATTGATCATTAAATAAAACTACTTTGAATATATAGATTTTTCCAACCAATAGTATTCCCTAGAGATTGATAAAAAAGAAAAATTATATGAAGAGGAACCAAATGAAGAGAGACTAGTGGCTATAAATAAATAAATGGAACTAGAAGTTGACATAATACGGGGAAATTAATATTTAGATTTATCTTGAATTAATCTTATTCAAATTGAAATTATCACTGAACCCCTTTTGATATTGTTAATAAAAAACTAATTAAGCATGCAGTGGAGGATAAATCCAAAATATCTATAGAAGATGCATCATGATTCCAAGAAAAAGAGTTTGAGGAACCTTATTATTTAGAATTACCCACCTTAATATATAATTTTGAAGTATATCAAAAAGAGGAGGAATATTATAATAGTTACATGATACAAGTGGACCCCAGATTGAAGTCTATAGAAAATGAATTAAGAATCTAGTCTACATGGATTCAAAATGGAAGGAATTCAATGTAGTGGTTATTACTATAAAAACTCAACCCACCATTTGATTAGAGATAATCTCTAGACTATCCAACCATGAATAATAAAATCTTAGAAACCATTTTGGGCCAAAAAAATATTTATTTCACTTTACTTTTCATTTTCATTACTTTTAATAAATTAATTATGTTTAATTGTTTTCTTTATAGGTTTGTAGGAGGATTCAAGTAAAATCTTAACTCAATAACCCATGGGTAACAATCACCATGTTATATCTACCCTTCCCTATTTTCTATTTATTATCATTACTTATGAAAAATGATTCCTAAACTTAATTAAGGGGTAGTAAAAAAATAAGTGAGGGGGAGGGGTGTTGGTATATTTTAGGTTTTTCATACTATTTTTTGTTTTAATTTTCAGTGTGATTTAGTTAGATATTGAGATGCACTGAGGTCTAGATCATTTTACACTCCAGAAACACACATTGATAAAATAGAATCTCTTGTGTAAAAATTATCAGAATGAAATTTGATAGAAAATTTTTTATGTGGATTATAAATTGATATGTATACACTATATTTTTTAACTCAAAGTTTTGTAAAACATTTTTTGTGAATACATATCACCTCAAGTAGCCAATTTTAATAAAAATATTTTAATTTTTATGATCTAGAGTAAAATGGTAGATAGGATCTGACTGAAATTTTTCTAAGTTAACATTTTCGTAGGGCATGTGTGTGAAAAATAAAATATGCTAATAAGAGTTAAAGAAATATAAGATATGAAAATCCAAACCTTTCTTCCATACCTTGAATATCAAAAATTATCATAGGGGGAACTTTTGGTTTAGTTCTAGGTTATCACTACTCATCCAATAAGTTCTTTGAAAATTAATGACTTGGGAAAAATTGAATATGTTCCTTAATGATAAAGGCAATGGATAATGAGGGGAATTATAGAATCAGATGAATAGGGTGGAACATGATGTATTATATTGTTATATAAGTTTTATCATGGAAGTGTTAAACTAATAAATGGGTGAGGGACCCAATGGAGAGGTATTTAAGAAGGTGTTTCATGTTTGGATCATGATTCAATTATTCTTTTTCCATTAAATATTCATTGATATGTGAGATCTAGATACATGTATTTTCTTTGGGGTAAAAAAATTAGTTTAGGTGAGTGATTCAACATGAATTTTCCATATTTTTATATAGAAATTCTATGATAATACCCCCACTAATTCAAAATACATGGGAATTTACTGAATTTTCATTGCATAGGAATATTTTGAGGATTAATGTAAAAACAAATTAAAATTATTATTTTAATGGTTAAATTTATATTCTAAATTTTAATAACATGGATGAACATAAATTGGAATGTTTGGATGATTTTTAAGTGGATTACCTAAGACTGGAAATATAGAGATCAAAATTTTGATTGGCGGTTGTAGAATTTTTTGAACAACATAGACAATATTAGAAACCCATCATTGCTTGTGTTAAATCCATATAATATGTCAATTTCCAAATGTAGTCACAAAAAACGTCTTAAGGGAGTGTCACCATGCTAATCGTATCTCATGGAGGTCTTCACAAGATTTTTTTTATTTGTAAGAATAAATTTTTGCTGTATAGAATTTAACAAAATCCACACTAGCCCTTGATATGACATACATGTTTCAAAGAAACCTCATGGAAGTCCCTTAATCAGGATCTAACACTGCCTTATTCTCAAGCTTAAGGATCTATCTATGCCAATAGATGCTACATCAACTTTCTAGGATAACATCTAGACCTCAATATAAATTTAGTTCCCAAAAAAATTATACATTTTAATTCCAACATATGATCATAATCTAATGCAAGGTTATAAACATGACCTAGAAAAATAAATATTGCGACACTCTGTTTTAGGGGAGGTGAGCTGACATTTATGATGAATCATCCATCATCTAGTGAAATATCCTTGATCCTACAATTCTAGTGTCTATTATATCCTCAAAAATACCTCACACTTTTATTTTACATAATATCTTCCCATTAATGTATTCTTGATACCATGATTGAGATTACAAACTCACTTTAATGCATTCTCACACCCCAATGAAGGACTACATTTATAAGAAGACACTTTCATGCCAAAAATACTTACCAAATATTTATTTATGTATATAAAAGGTATAAAAATCTAAATACACCCTTAATAATTAAAGATAAATGGGATCCACATGGCTAGAATACAACTATATTTGACCATATAATATTTCCTATACATATTTCCTCACCAAATCAGGTAAAGACCCAATAAGAATGCCATGTGGAAGTCATTCAAGGGGAACCGAATATTATGATTGTGGAACTAAAACCTATTGTTTCTTAGAGTTTAATAAATCCATGTGTAATACATATGAATATTGGAAAATAATTTCGGAGTGTTCTTTGTTTCTTATAAATATATGCCAAGGACTTTTCTAAAGGAATCCCTGGATTTTAATTTTATACTCAACTCATTTTATTGAAAAATAATTTTGTTCATTTTTCAATATAATTTTTTGATACTTATTTCTATCTTTTCTTTTTCATCACCATGACCTCTAATATCTTCTATAGTGGATAACTAGCTTGAGGTTTTGATCCTACGGGAGGTAGTGGTGTTCCAAGCTTTATTCTTTACTTCTATGTTTTGATTTTATTTCTTGGGTGGGATGCAAGGAATTTAAATTAGAAATATAAAATCATATATACTATTCTACATCCTCATTTATTCCCCTACAAAATATTTTTTACCTCTCTTCATGAGCTTATCCAATGTATAATGTGATTAGGGGAATTTTGTGATGAATAATATATGATGGAGTTGGGTGTCAAGAAAATGGATCACAATGATTGTGTTTTGAAAACAACACTTCACTATTGAGTAAGTGGAATATGGTGTGCTAAGAATATGTACAAGGTGAATTTGTTTTAAAAATCATAATTAGAGGTAAGTATATAGTGATTGATATTGAGTTACCTATTGATTCAATTTAAGACAAAAAAATACCATGGAGCTTTCTATGTAGACAAAACTTGGATCATCCCATTTCTTCCCAAATTATATTAGTATAGTGCACATGTATTTCATTTTTCATAATATACATATCACCTCACATAACCACCCCTATTTACTACTTCCAAAATTATTTAAATCCAAAAACATAAAAATAAATTTAAATAAAAGAGAATCTCACTAAAAAATACCAATCACTCCTTAGAAGATGACCCTAGTCAACCATTGAGATATACTAAGAATTATAAAAATATGTAGTGATTTTAGGCCCATGACAGTCAATAACCATGGTGGTTTCCCTCACTGTTTTTTCTTCATTCATCTAAAATCTATAATTTAGAGGGTTTTTTTCTATTTTTAGGGATTTAGTGATTCAAGCTTGAATTAGGCGATTTGACTTAGCAAGTGAGCTATCATAATCTTGAGACATGGTATGTTTTGTAAATTGTATGTGGTTTTATTAACTTTCATGCATTTAGCTATGTGAATTTTCCTGATAGTGTTCTACTTTAGGTACAAAAGTGGATGGGGGAGTCTGAATTGATGTAATTGACCCCTTAGAAGGTATATATAGGTGAAATATCTTGATTATAATGAAATGAAATCTTATAGCATGGTTTAAGGTAGGGATATCTACTTTTATTAGTTAGGATTTTTGAGCTATTCAATATTAGTTAAGGTTTTTGTGAGATTTTATCTAGGACTATGGGTATAGTTGGTGCATTCCAACAAAAGTGAAGGTGTTGATGAGTGGTCTTGGATAGGATAAAAAACATATTGGGGGTTGAGTTAAGGGATTTCCAAATTGAAACTTCTATGATGTTTGTGATATAATATGTCTTGTTGAGCATGCATTGACTATAATGGGTTGGCTGTTAGATTTTTGGTGACTTTACTTCCACTTGTATGTGATGTTTTTTGGGAATAAACCATAAGTAATTACCACTAAGGAGGTATTGGTTCATCTCACATAGGAGGTTGGATATGTTATCTCATTCTCATAATATTTCCTATGATGTTTGGGCTATGTTTGAATTATCTATGGGAAAATAGTCCATTGGGTTGGTTCAACTTGCATGGGAGGAAGGCTCTGTTATTCCCTCCTTAGACCATCTCACATGTGATCAATATATATGAGACATGTCTATGAGACCTTACCCTAAGGTGATGGTTTAACCTATTCAAGAGTTTGGATATGTTGTTACTTCCTTATATTTCTTATTTTGATACCGGATATGATTAGTACATGATGAATTCTTCTATTAAAATTTTATACATTAGGTATGGTAAGGTTTATGGTGGCCCAGTTAGTACATGATAACATGGAATTGGTGAATGCTTACTTGTAATTTATTTATTTATTTTCCATCAGGTAATACACTCACATATATATGTTGTAATTATGCTAAGGATGGGTTGGTGAAGTCCTATTGGGTTTTATTACTCATACCCTACTCAAGAATCTTGGTGCACATGCATAATTTGTTACCAGGGATCCATCCAAAGGAAATGAATCTATATAAAGATATTTAGGAGGTGGTGATGGCTGCGGATAGAGGTGATACCAAGACATGCATTGGGATGGTTTTAGATTTTTTCCTTATTATTATTGTATTCTCTTGATTATTTCTCCTACTGATCCACCAAATATTGTAATCCTACTTTTTTAACTAGATGTGTGACTGATTTGTACTCATTTTTTATAGCACATGATGTTGTTTATTTGGTAAGTGCACAAATGTGATTATATATTGTGTCTTTATTGATTATTAATACTTCCATTTTATGTTTTATTGATGGTTACCTAATATCAAGGGAATAGTCTCCATAATGTATAGTACAATCCCTCACCACTAGTTAATAAACTCTTGTATATGTGGAGGAATTCAAAATTCTATGTGATGCTATGGATTAGACTTGGTGATCTTGATAGGGGTGTTATAAAATGGGAAATAAGTTCCTTTATTTTTATTTATTATTTGGGGATGGGTATAATAGAGATAAAATGGTTGAAACTTTAGTGGGAAGCTATGATTATTCTATGAAAACACATATAAAATTAATATTCAAGTTTCCAGGGAATTGGGATTATGTTTATTGATTCTGGGATTATGGTTTTATGTTGTTCATCAAGTGATTTTATAGAGTTTATAGTTTATTGTGGTTTATTATAGGTTTACTTTGATGAAATATTATTGTTAGTGTGAGTACGATTTTATATAGATATATAGAATATTATCATAAGAAACATAATGATTATTATGTTCTTTATTACCCATAAAGTGCACCACATAGAGTGTGGTATGTTATGTATTTGGTATTCTAGGGGTAAATATTTCCAATTTAATCCCTATACACAATGTTGGAATAATACCTAGCATGGGAAACATCATAATTTGATACCTTTATTATGTTATCCTTGATGTTGATCTAATCAGGTAGTGGTTGGGTATGATTCTAATCAGGTCATCAGTTAAGGCTTAACCAAGATGAGATTTGTAATGACATTAAAATTTCAGATATTAATTTGAGGCCCATTTTTGGATTTTAATTATTTATTCTTAGTTGATCTAAGATGTGATCTAGGGTAGTAGGGATCAAAAGGGTTTTATAGAAAGGTATAGAGCCCTCCTCATTGAAATGAAGAAAGAGGGTACTCAGTACCCAGTGCCAATCCACTAGGTACCCGGTGAGCTGAGCAGTAGCCGTAGAAGGGATGAGCCCCACCAGATGGCCATTAGGTGTGGAATGAGTGCCTATTATGGGAACTAAGTACCCAATATAAATTAGATGGGAATCTGGTATCTTTTAGGTGTCTTTTTGGGATTTTTTTGGAATTCTACCTATTTCTCCCTTAAACCCCTCCTATATTTCTCTCTTGACCCCTTATCACCCAACACTTAGTTTTGGGACACCTCATGGATTCCAAAGCTCCTTTAAAATCATTTATTCCCCATTTTATGATCTATTAGTTGAGGTGGTCTTCTCTTGGAGAGTCTTGACCCATATTAACCTTCGATGGAGGTTTTCCTCATTATTTCTCCTTTATTCATCTCAAATAACTTATTTATAGAGTTTTGTATAATTTTAGGAATTTAGTGATTTTTTCTTGAATTGGGTGATGGGTCCTAGTAGGTGAGACATACTATAATTTACATAGGATGTCCTTACTATGTTTTAACACTTGTATGTGGTTGTATGAGCTATCATGCATGGAGATTCCATCATTTTCTCGATATCATCCTGATTTAGGTACCAAATTGTTTAGGTGAGACAAAATTGATGTAATTGATCCCTCATAGAGTATATTTGTTTGATATTTTTGAGTTTAATGAATCCAAACCTCATAGAATGGTTTGATTAAGGGATACCAAATTTGGTTGGATGGGATTAGTGTGAGTTGTTTGGGATTTGTTGACATTTGGATGAGTTTTTTACTTAACCTATTAGTATAGGTGATGAATTATCTCAAAAGTAAAGTTGTTGGTGAGTGGTATTGGATAGTACAAGAATAAATTCATGGGTTGAGTTAAAGTGTGGAAAAATCCCACTTTGATGAGGTTTGTTATATAGGATACCATGTTGATAATCTAATCACCCTAGTGGGTTAGGTGATGGATTTTTTATGACTTTTCTTCTACTTTTGTGTGATGTTGTGAGGGACTCAACCATGGGGACTTACCTCAATAGAAGAATTGGTTCAACTTTTAGAGGATTTTGGCTATGTTATTCTATATTTATACCATTTTCTATGATTTTTGGGTTATGTATGACTTAACCATGGGACCCTACCTAGAGGGGTATGTTTAGATTGCAAGGGAGGTTGGCTATGTTATGCCCTCCTTAGAATAATTTCTATGTGATTAGTGAATATGAGATATAGCTATGGAACCTTACCCAAAAGTCATAGTTCAACCTATATGATAGGTTGGCTATTCTATGAACTCATTAGATCATTTTTTGATATCAGAGATTATTGGTACCAGATAATTTCTTCTATTGGGGTTGTTCACACCAGGTATTATTAGTGTTTGTGGTGGCTTGTTAGTGCATGATAACCCTAAATGGGTGTATTATTTATTTTACATTAGTTCATCCAATCACAAGTATTTTTTGTACTTTTTATAAGGTCAAGTAGTGCCATACTGATTTTTATTACTTACAACTTGTATGGGAATCTCAGTGCATGTGTAGATTTTTTTGTCAGGGATCCAACCAAGGGAAAGAGTCTTAATTTTAGTTGTTGATAATGTGAAGCTATTTGGGGATAGAGGTGATACTATGACATAAACTACGATCATTTTTAATCATGCCTCAATATTCATTTATTTTAATTATTACACCTACTGATCCTTTACCCATGAGGATCCTACTTCTTTGAATTGATGTGAGAATAATATATACTCATTTTTATATCATATTATGTTGTTTATTTGGTTACCTCACTACTCTGATTACATGTTGTATCTTTATTGTTTTTTATATTTTATAAAAGTAATAATTCCATCGATACTTTGAAAATATTGAATCTAAAAGAAAAAGAGGATGGTTGGGAACCCAACTTCTAACACCCAACTCCATATAGAATTTGTAATCTCTACTTAGATATCATGACATATTACATGAATTCCTTAGTACCACATCATACCATTCACATGACCTTTTTTTCACCCACACTACACATACTGACTAGAAGATATGGGATCCTTGAGCTGTTACTGTTGGTTATTTGGGAACCCAACTTCTATTGCCTATATAATGACCCACAAACCCCCGATTTCAAAAGGAAGTAGATAAAAGTATGAGGGGATGTAAACTAAGCATGAAGGAGAACCTTAATAACACTCGAGCATAAAACACGTGTTCCCATATCCTATAATCTCCCTTTTAGGTGAGTTTTGACTCTAAACTAATTGGGAAATATAGGAAGTGAAGGGTATGTGTGTCTTTTAATTAAAAATATCATTCGAAGACCATTTTAACTAAGTAATTACCAAGACTAGGGTAAATAATCTACCTTAATAGGTGAACCCAAGCGACCAATGTGAGCAATCAAGGTTCTCTATCTATCCCAAAATTGGTGTGCCCAACGTGTCTTTAAAAGATCACACTCATTTCCCAAAGGCCACCCAACTGAGCACTAATTAACTTAGGATCTATGTTAGAATAACATTAGACCTATGAAATCTTCCCCACATGGAACCTAGGTATCCATAAGTATATCTGTACTTGGGACTTCATTACCAAATTTTCACCTAGGTAATATAAATAGGCACCCCTTTCACCTAGGTCACCTACTTTGGTACCTATTCTTCTAGGTCAACAACATAGGTTCCCATTCTCCCTGGTCATCTAATCGAGCACCCCATTACCCTAGGTCACCTACCTAGGCACCAATTTCTCATAGGTCACTAACCTGGGTACTCATCTACTCAGTCCTCCTCCACAACATTATGAAATACATGACTAGTTTATGCATTCCAGATTTCTATCCTTTGACCATGAATTCCTTTGATAATGTGGATCATGAATCCCAAGATAAAACTTCCTTGACATTTTATCCCTAACCAATATTACCCTCAAGGTTTTAAAAATCATGTATTCCCTTGATAATCATCATCCCTGTCATTAGGATATTCTTTAAAACCTCCTTTAAATCAAGATTCTTATCCTGACTTCCCCAAACTGGTCCCCATAGCTTTCAACAATCATATCATCTTACAAGTGTCTAATCATCTATATTTCATCTAATCAACAATCCAAATTTATATAAATATCTTGAGACTCTAACTTGGTGTAAGAACCAACCCTTAATCATTGGTTTATATCACCCAAGATTTTATTATTTCTTCATCATCTAGTAACCAATAAACATGTGGTGGATGTGCATATATTGGAATCCTACTAGGTATAGTACCTAACCATGTTCTCATTTATGATCTCATCCCTTTACCCCATCAATGAACCATAAATATCATGGGATTTATATCAGGTGTAATCCCCAACCATAGAATATATTGTTTAGTTACAAATAAATAGGATAAACCAAAAGGGACACTCATGCATAAGTCCCACACAAACCATTTCTAGGTTCCTTACACCTACCATTCCTAATCGCATGAATTTAAACAACATGACACATTTTTTATTCCAAAAAACAATAAACTACTCAAAATAGGTCCTAATCAAAATACCTTAAACTGAAATACACAATTGTTCATAGTTAAAAAACCTTAAAAGGCACATCATTGGTCCTGAAACGATGACCTTAAAAGGAACATCATTGGCCCTAAAAACCTGAACTTAAAAATAAAATCATTGGTCATGGTTTTACAACATTAAAAGGAACCACAAGGGTCCTTGTCACACAAAAATAAAAGGTATAATGTGTCTCATTAAGTGGCACCGAATTAGGTGGGTTATGATTCAATTCAAAAGGATATATATGAACCCCCTCTCATGATTCTGATATTGAATCCACAACACCTATCACCTCCCTAAATGATGATAAATTCCAATGTTCTCATCTATGTGAATTTAAACTACAATTTAACCAAATAGAAGATGATATATAGAGAGGCCTTGATACATATGAATTTACACATTTATTCTTGGCATCAATAAATCACTCTCATGATCAAGAAAACTAATATTTTTACTGGTAAATATTTCATGAATATATCCTAAATTTTTAAGAGAGCCTAAAACTAAGAAATAAAACCCCTTTAGTAATAATCTAATCTGCTATATTCTCAAACAACACACAATCCAAAGTGTCATTGGTATGTATCAGTGACTGAGTAAATTCTCAAAGAAGGTCCACATAAATATAAAATTTATTGGGGAACATAAATGATAGAAATGATGTGAAATCATTTACTCATAAAAGAGATCAATTGACCATGCAATTTTACTTATGATGATGCACTGACAAGTACTCTGCTTATATTTTTTTCCATTTAGGACCTCTTATCACATATAAATGGAATTATTGAACAAATTGTTGCATGACATGATCCCTTTATAGGATGAGGGTAACCGTAAGATACCTCAAGCTGTTACGCACCACTAGATAATGCACCAAACATACAACTCAACTATAATGTAGGTAATGTCCTTGAAACCTATATATACATTTTCATTAACCCAATTCCTCTAAAACTAGTTTGTGAATGCTCTATTAAAAGAGTATCAACTCAACGTCTCCATCCAAACCATAGAGGTATATTGAAAATTCCTTTAGGAGATGAATCCATACAATATTTCCTAACAAATATAGGCCATGAGAAAATAGGTGGTACATGTTTCCATATCAAACCACTTTAGTATCATATCCCTGAAGTGTAGTTTTTCTTACCTCCCTTACCTTATGGAGGTGGAGAAGAACATCAACTACATCCCCATTTATATTCAAGAGTTTCTTAATAGGGATCCCATTAGTCACCATCATCAATACCACTGCACAAACCCAACCCTTTAAGAATATATTGAGGATGTCACCCTAAAGATGCTGAATCAGTTTGTCTAAACCAAGACACCGATAAAGAGGGCCTAAAAAGGGAAGATAGATACCAAAGATAAAGACCTAGAATGTATCCATATTCTTTTTCAAACCTATGAATCCTATTGGTATATCTCAATGATAATTGAGGACCCTTCTAGGAGGGATCCCACTCACAAAGGTCACTTCCCACATTGTGAGACCCCAATCATTATAATGTTTCCAACCCTAGTTTCTTGGTTAAAAACATCCATAAAAAGAGACCTAAAAGGGAAATCTACAATCCATGAGTAGGTCCCTTCCCTATAGACACTGATATCCTTGAGGCCCTTTTGTATATTCTGACAGTGGCCTAATTATCTTCCATCTCTTCATCAACATAGAAAGGAAACTATGTAAATAGAGGTCCTCCCTATAACACTATATCAAAAAAATCTAGAGGTCCTCCCTAGAACAGATTATATAAATATACTCATCGCAACACTATATACAAAAACTAAATAGGTCTGCCTTAGATAATACTCTATAAAGGTCCTCCCTACAACACCATATCCAATAACTTTGGAGGTCCTCCCTAGATAATCCACTGTGAATTTCCTCCCCATAGTGAAATATATAACTACTCTGGAGGTCTTTCCCAAATAATCCACAGTGAAGGTCCTCCCCCCAAATTCCATTTCAAACAAATCTATAGGTCCTACATAGAGAATATTATATAAAGGTCATCCCTATAGTTCCATATCCAATAAATCTGGAGGTCCTCCCCTGAGCATCCACTGTGAAGGTCCTCCTTGTAGCACCATACCCAACAGTTTCAGAGGTCTTACCTAGAGCATCCATTAAAGAAGTCATAATCACAATGAAATATCCAAAAAATCTAAAGGTAATAACTATATAATAAACTATATAGTTCCTACCCACAATTTCATATCCATCAATTTTAGAGGTTCTCCCCAGATAATCTATTGTAAAGGTCCTCACCACAACACTATATCCAATAACCATGAAGGTCCTACCAAGAGTACTCACTGTGAAGTTCATCCCCACAATTATATATTCAATAACATTGAAGTAATCCCCAAATCATCCACTCTATGGGTCCTCCCCATAGTTTTATATCTAAAAAATTAGGAGGTTCTGCCCAAATCATTTATCATAGAGGTCAACCCCATGACACAAAACATATCACCTATTAAGGTTATCCTTATAGTAGAAAATAAAACACAATTAACTATATAGGTACTCATCCTAGTAAAATAAAATTAGATAGATTTAGTGGTCCTCACCAAAGAACCTGCCATAGACATCCTTCCCTCAATAATATAAAGATCAGTCATAAATCCCCCCCTCACGATGTTAGTTTTGGAGGTCCTTCTTGCTATATGAAGATAGACTGGAAAGTATTTACTCATTTTTCTAAATGACCAAAAATTGATAACCATGATTTTTATCCCCATTAAACCTAATATAATAACTATAGAGGTCCTCCCCAGGGTATATGTTGTAATGGTCATCCCAATGATAAAGAAAACAACTAACATTAAGGTCTTCTATCTGAAGGTGACCAATATACCAGTAACGAAAGAGGCCCTACCCATAGAAAGCTTAATAATAACCCTAGAGTCCCTCCCCAAGTCATATGTTACATAGGTTATACCTGTGATAGAACACTAAGCTAGAATGGATCAAGAATCTAAAATGGAGGTCCTATCCATGGTGCTTATTGCGAAAGTCCTCTTCAAAATGGATTATCTTCTTATCATGAAGGTCCTACTCATGTAAAATATTCTCTAAAGTTTCTCTAATATTAAGAGGCTCTCAAGAAACCATTTTTAGACACATTATATGCCTCTTCATTAGTTAGAAATGTCTTATCCTGATCAAAAGGCAGTCCTAGGTGATGATCATCATTTTTTCCTCCCCTAGACCATGTACCCTATGATGTAACCAAGGAAATTATGAATAAAATTTCTCATCATGATAGATTAATGAATAAATAAAATTTATGGTCAAATTTAGCTAAATAACCCATCACAGAGGATGAAGAGGATTCCTTGGTTATGTGGGATGAGCTGGATGAGAATAGAACATCGATCATGTTTTTCCCATGGTTACTCCCTAGTATAAAATTATAAAGGCCTTGAAATAGGAATTCATAACTTAATTTCACTAAAACTTGTGGGTAACTCTCCATCATCTCAAGACCATATACCAATCTTATAGGGATTATGCTAACCATATAAAAGTGACAAATAATATTTTCTTCTACATTGACTTGGATGCCTTTTTAGTGGCTTGGAAACCTAAATCAAGGAAATAATATGAGTGTCTCTAGAATCCTTTCCTCATTAGCATGAAAGAACCCTTATAGATAGTCACTGAAACCAACCTGTTGTGCATATCTGAAGGTGGGATGAATACATAGATCTTCATTTTAATCCACTCACTGACAAAAAATATTTATTAGTGAAAGCAGCTTTCAATGTCATCGTTTTAGGCCAAGTATCAATCCCTAAGTATTCATATGACAATTAGTATATCCATTGAAGTATCTCTATTCCTAAATACCAAAATTAGAATACCTAGTGGGAGTGATCCATTAATAGGATTCTGTATCAAGTTTCCTAGAAGGTTAAGATGGTACCCCATTTAAGTAAAATGAAACTTATAATCATAGAAAAACCCTTGAAGGTGAAAAAATTATTCTTATAAAAGAAAATAAATCCAACTCATGCATGGATAAAGTATTGAAAGACTAATAATTACATAATAACATTCCTAGAATAGTATAAGAGTATCCCTAACCCATAGGGTGAAGGGAGTTTTACCACCACTACCACCCAAAATATTATCAAATCTATATAGGGAGAATTCCATGATAGTGGCTAAATAGAATAAACCTCAAACCATAGAATCATGGGAATTATTACTCCCCTTATTCAAAGGAAATTTCCAAATTGGGAATGGTTTTACAAGAAATACCTCTATGTTTTATTCCAATTTTTCATTCATATCCTTTATTAAGAGTGTGTTCAGTGAAATCCATTGGGGACTACCTCATGATTAAATTCTAGAAACGTCTTCTGGGGGATCATAAAGGATTGATAGAGAATCCTATTAAAGCTCATAATCTAATATATTTCTCTAAGAAAACATATATAAAGGAGGATTTTATTCTATCCCTCAATAGATATTTAGAGAATGATGAATCCCCTTACTATTATGAAATATATGAGGATGTTATTCCCATTTAATAACTCACGCCAGTGAACATTATTGATATCAAAATCATAAATAACATTAATAATGAAACAAATATTGAATAATGTGTTGATGAGGTATCCATTTGAAATATAATCTATTCTGAAATGCATGAAGAAGTTGTGTGTACCTAGTATAAAAGGAAGACTCATGAATTTGGAGATCCTATAATCATTCAATTAACACTTACTTAGAGATATTCAACTAAATATAAGGGGAAAAGTGTGTCTATATCTAAATCCCACCCACCACTCATGGAATTTAATCATATTTATGTTAAGGAGGAATTTCTATATATGAAGTTGAGTTGGAGAATATTAGGAGACTCAATACCAAATTTCTCTTAGAAAATATACCTACTTGGTGTAAATCCCAATCCAAGGATGAAATATATACTTCAAAGAATTCCCCTAAATAATAGGGAACTACTCAATCAATAAGAGTGGAGTCCAATCATCCATTTAACCCAAGGCCCAATAAAATAATTTATCTTACCCCAATGGCCATGGAATATCAACAGTTCCATCCCATAAGGGAAAAACTACTTCTATTTAAATAAATCTAACCTATAATGACTTAACATAGATATAAATATCTATAACAAGTGATATGTCCTTATCTGGTTCCACCCACTACCTCCAATCAAGCATCTTTCCAGGTAGAAATCCCATAAGAACTCCTTAGATTCATTGATTATTTTGTTTCTTGAATAGAAGCCATAGAGGGGTAACATGCACAAGTGCAACCCAAGAGGTAAACTTAAACTAAGAGGGTGGAATTGACTCATAATACAACTAACTTGGCGTATTCCACTTTATTGATATCTAATGGTATGGAATATCTAGAGCAACCACTCATGCACTTCACATATTGATGTGTCCTCATGATGGGAATATCAGAGCAGTAGAAGGAAGAACAAATCATGCGTTCTATACAAAAACTGGAAGCAAAAAAATTCATTTGGTACAAAAAACTACCATATGGGTTGTAACACACCAATATTTTAAAATAATAACATTATGTTCGAAAGTGTATATCACACACAACACCGAGCTTAAACAAATCACGAAATATTATATATGACCATTATAACCTACCCATTGAATTGGAGGGTATGAATAGAAAAAAACACATTATAATATATATATATATAAATTTCATACCCAATAAAAATTTATTTATTAATTATTAATAACTAATCATTCAATTTTAAAGTAAAGTTATATTATGCTTAAAAAATACATTTCCTTTAAAAATGTTTTTTATTATTTTTGAAAAAATATTATATTTAATTATTTACACTTTTAAAAATTAGATTTTATAAAATTAACTAAAATTTTGAAACCATCATATCAAAATTATCATAGAGTGAATTTCTAGGATTTTTCTTAAAAAGAATGATTTTCTAGTGAGTAGTGAAAAATACTGATTTTTATTAAAACTGTATTTTTGTTTCAATCATGAAAAAGTTACATTTTATTTTAAAACGATTTCAAAGTATAATTATTTATATTATATTTTTAATAATAAAATTAATTTTTTTGTAAGTAATTTTATTTTTTATTTTTTTATAAAAGTATTTTTATACATAAAAAGGCATTTTTATGAAAAATTATTTTTATGGATGAAATGTGTTTTTATCTTAGTAAGTTAAATTGATTACTATTAGAGAATAATTTTAAAAAAAATTATATATTATATATTAAATAATTTTTTTAAAATTCATCTAATATTTTTTCTATGAATGAGATAAGAATAAATCATATTTTACGCTTAAAACTGTATTTTTCTAGAAAGCAGGTTTCATCCCGTTTTGTGAAATTGTTTTAAAATTAATTTATTCTACTTATAAGTATCGAATTTGATAAAATGGATTACATATTTTTAATTAAGAGGTTGAAATCTTGTAATTATGTCCCTTTTATTTTTAGTCATTATGAATATTAATTGTGGTAAAATTTATCACCTCGATAAAGGGTAAATCTGGTTAATCTAGGTAAACATTAAGTGTTAAGGTCATTATTTTTCAAATAAAATACTATTGGATAAATTTAATTAGATCCTTATAACCTTAGGCTCAAACTTTAATTATTTAAGTGATAATTTTTTATGAAAATGATCTGTATATTATTCAAAGCAAAGAAAGTTACAAAATGTCACTCTCTTAGTGTTTAATATCTCTCATGTGTTCGCATAGGCAAAAAAAAGTTGTGAAAAAATATTAATATAATTTTTTTAATAATTAAATTATATTAATAATGGTAATTTATTTATAAATATTTGTTATTAAATAATTACCTTAAATTCTTACACAATGCTAATATATTATTTATTCGAATAAAAAAATAAAATAAATGATTTTAAAAATAATAAATGTAACATAACTTGAGAAATTTATAGATTTACATAATTTTTTTAGATAAATATAAAATATTAGTGATGTTTAAAAGGATTATATTCTAATTTCACCATTTTATTACTGTCTTTAATGTCAAATTAAATGAATAGTTTCAAAAGTGACATTACTGATATTTTATAATAAATAATATTTTATTAAATTATTCAAAATTCATAAAAAAATTATATTTGGTCATTTTAATGGAATATATTTAAAAAAAATCCTACATGGCCTATTTATGAGTCATTTTTCCATTTATGGTAACATTATTAACACTTAAGGATTAAAATAATTACTACCGTGATTAAGGTAAAAAATAAATAACAAAGGGACTAATAAAAAATATAAGTTTAAAAATGACACAAAAACATATATAAATTTCATTTTATGATTTTATTTCAACCCTATAAATTTTTATTCGAATTAATGGTCATTTTGAAGCTTTTGGATTAAGAATGACTTTATTAGATTTTAATATTTTATGAAATTCCAAGTGTTTCCTCTCCCTCCCTTATAAAAGGATACACCTCCTGATTCTTTACAACACATTGAGCCATAAAAATCAAACATACCCTGAAAAAAACCATTATAAAATTACCTTTAAAAATTATAAAGGTTATTTTATTCACAAAAGACTATCCCTAGGTCCCTTAAGAGGAGATCTAAATGATTTCCGTCAAAGAATTGGTAATCTCTTTAACCGATCACTTTAATTTTTACTCATTATTTTAACTCCTATAAATATATGATATTTATCACAAAATAATAAATTCAATATCCTATACATACTAAAATTTTATTATGATTATTAGATCACCATTATCCCCCTTCTTTCCCCTTAAATGGGAAGTGAAAGAATCGCTTGTATGTATGTACGACTTACCGTCTCCACGTAGAGATACAATTCAGTTTACACCACCATATTTCATGGATGTTTATTATGATGGGTTTCATGTTTATATATTATAATTATGAAATAAATATACTTAGGGAATCATAATATCACATCTACCTTCTTACCTTCCAATCTATTGGAAAATGACAACGTCGCTCATGCGTATGTGTGGATTACCACCTCCACGAAGCGATGTGATTCATTTTTCATTACCAATTTAAATGGATGGTAATAAGGATGGATTTAATTAATATATATGATATATTTAATATAATAATTATTCTATAAAGGTGATTTATTGTTTATTTTTCTTTTATTCCATCTGTTTAAAAGGGAAAACAACATTCATGCATGCGTATGACCTACCGTCTCCATGAACGGTGTAATTCATTTTTCTATCTATAACTTTTATGGATGAATATATATATATATATATATATATATATAATGAATATATATGATATTTACATAATTTTTAAAATTTTTGAGATGATGGAAATATGATTAATATACAAGTACCAAAACTACTAAACCAAAATACTCATGATAAATGAAAGAGTTAACACCTAAAAATGATGATTATAATAAGGAATTATTGATAAATGAGTGATGAATTGTTATAAAGGGATAATATATGATATTATAAGTATGTAAATGATTATTTTATAGAATTATAATAAATTTAATTTATCATACATGATTTTATAGTGTTTTCTAGGCAAGTAAAACTTGGGTTAAGGGTTTATCATTTCAAATTATCTTCTTTAGGACATATGTTATGTTATGAACCTATCTCATTTTTATGACATGTATATACTAACTTTTGGAAAGTTATATCCTTATAATACTTATTATAATGATATTTAAAGACTAATTTTAAGTTAATATTTCATGGGGCTTACAATTCATATATTACCAAAGCTTTAAGAGTTTTATATTACAATCTCATTATTTAGTGAGATTGTTTATGATTTAGTTTTTGATGATGAAATATTATGATCTTACCCTCAATAAACTGATGAATTTTATTCTCCATGGTTACTTCTTTAGAATAAATGTTTTACTTTCATTTTCCTTAGTTTAATTACTCAAGAGACCAAAATAATTTTTTTAAAGAAAACTAACTTTTTTTATCTCCTTGGTCGAAGAACCCTTTCTCTTCCATGTCTATGTTTTCTAAATTTTTTTTCAAAAAGGGTTTTAATATTCTCCAATGATTTTTTAAATTAATTTTTACTAATTTCTTAATTTCAATAAAATGGTTTAAAAGGAATCTTCTTGTAATTTTTTAAATTAGGTACTTTTTACTTTTTACAAAAATGTAAAAGGAATGATTTCTTTTAACTTATACGACATGAACAAAATTTACCACCATCATGACCAATAAATACTATAAATATTATTTTTTAATTTTCCAAGAACACATCTAGATACTATAAGTGGATTTGGTTTTGGAACAGATTCATCTTGGGGTAATAGCCCAGAAAAGAGTTGGTTAAGTATATCTCAAATATCATTCTAGTGCATGGTGCGTGTCCCCTTACTGTGAACTTGGTTTGAAACTATCAGGTGACATTCTTGGGATAATTAAAATTTTCTTTATAAACCATTATAAAGGATTTGAAAAGATGATGACCATAAATGACTTAGGTTAAAATTAAGGTGTCATTTATTGAAAAGGGGGTTTCATGATTTAGACACCCTATAAATTATTTTTCATGACTACTCACTATGAATATTGTTTTCACACTATAATTTTTGGATTTATTCAATGGATAAAACTACAAGGATTTGTGTTAACAATGACATACAATAAAATGATTTCCCTAATGAGAAACCAAATGAAATGGGAACTAGAATGTGAAACCTTATGATTATGACTTATTGAACATCCCATTATATGATTAACAACCTATACTTGGTGGATTTTTTTTAACATACCTAATAATAAAAATAAGAAGATTTATGAAGACCATAGAGTAAAGAATATTAAACTTCCTATATGTCAAAAATATGGGAAAAAGCATTCAAGGGAATGTCTCAAAGGAATGAGAAGATGTTTTTTATAAGAAAATTAATGGAATATATAAAATTATTAACATGAAAAATGAATAGTTTTATATAGGAAAATTAATTCCATACTAAGGTACCATTTATTGTTTAATTTATCATGTGTGTGGAATATGGGCATTATTCGAGCCAATTTCATAATCCAAGGGTTAATTCCTAGACCAAGGAAAGACCTATGTTATGAAAATATTTGAAGTGAAAGTATTGAAATGTTTATGTATTAGTATTCAAGAAATATATTAATTATATTTTAGATATAAGAATCATGAAACATCTAAGGAATATTCCAAACAAAATTTCTTTAGTTATTTTAAAACATATTTTTAATGGTTATGATTACCATTATGAGTGATTTAATGTTTAGGTGGTAATATTTAGATGGGATAAAGATATGATTTAAATTAATAGTATAGTATTTTTTACCTATAAATTGGGTAATTATTTGATGAAAAAGTGATTTAGGTCATCTTTGATGATGTTTATTGTATTTTTGGATTTATGGAATATATTCAATAATATATGATGTTATTTAAGGAATAAGAATCATGTTAATTTTTAGAAGAATTTATGTTTTCATGTAAGATAACTTAAAAGTTATGGATACCATCATGGGTTTATATGTTTAAGTTTGATAATAAGTTCAAAAGAATTAATACCCCCTTTTAATGTTTTAAGTGATGGTATTTTGAAGTGATTTAATTTTTTTCTAGGTTTTAGTAAGATTACTCTATTAAGGTTTAAAAAACCCTTTGGGTTAATATAATGTTAATATAATATAGTCTATTGGATATTGGGATATATAAAATCTTCATGATTGAAAATTAATTCATTGACAAAATTATATTTTAAAGATATTATGGTCAAGATAATGAGTACCTTTTACGCTAGTATATAAATTTTATTCATTATATTTTGGAAAATTTAACTACATTATAAGATTATATAGTGATTTATCATGCTTGTTAATAATATTTTGGAAAAAAATTCATTGGTTTGACGTATATGTAACCCTTAGGTTTAACATATGATACTATTATGGATGAATGTAATTAAATTTTTCAAGAAGTAAGATGAAGGGTATGAACTATACTTTTAGGTTAAAAATTTCTTAAATGTTAAGGTTATTTTTGATGATATTCACCATGTTTTTGGGAACATTATTGTAATTACATTTATATATTTTTTGAAAAAGGACAAACAATAATCCGGGAGACAACCCATTATATTTGGCATTTCCTTGGGGATTGAATCCACAACTTAAGGGTGACAAGGATGAAATACCTACCACTAGCCCACATTATTCCCCTATTAGTATGAATTTGATTTTATTTAAAAGATAATGATTAAGTTGATTTTATGAAAATTTTATGACTATGGTAAATGGAAATAATTTTGGTAAGATGGGTTTTACCTTAGAGGTAAAGGTTGAATTATATTTTGGAATCATATTTGATTTTAATTTGTATTTATGATGATTCAAGTTATTTAGGTAAATGATTAGAAAGTTTTTGAAATTTTATGATTAGGTAATGTGCATTTTTTTGGGTAAAATTTAGAGAAAAATGTTACATTGATCTTGGAAGAATATGTGAATCAAGTCCCTATAATTTTTAGGTTTTTAACTTAGATTATCCTTGATAGTTATATATAGAATTATCTAAGTTGAAATTTGGATGTTATTACCGAGGCTTTGGAGATTAATGTTAAGTTTCTTTATATAATGGTTTATTCATTTTGGTAATTAAATTACCTTGTCATAACCATTTTTTTGATCAATTCCTGAAGGTTAGAGGATTATCTTGATATAATTGTTTGATCCATTAGATGTTTATTTTAGTATTTCAGGTATAAAAAAAATTATCTCAAATAATCATTATTTGGAGCAATAGATTTGATTATGGTGGAAATTTATTAAAAGATAAAATTATAATTTTAAAGTGATTATATTTTATTATGTTCTTAGTATAGATGGTAAATTAATTCCTAAAATCCAAGAAAAGGATCTTGATACAAAAATGTTTTCCTATTACCTTTAATTATGATGAATTTATAATTTTTTCACACGTCATCGATTTATGGTTTTGTGTCATTAACTTTCTCATGATCATTCAATTTCTTATGATCAATGTTCTCTATCACTATCCATAATTATATAAACATTATGTTTTTATTCCATGTCCATATTTTCAATTACCACTAATGTTCTTATATCTGGAATCCTTGATATGTGTTATTCTAGATAACCTTCATATTTCTCTTTCCCTTTTTGAAGCATAAGTTTTATTAACCCTTTTTACGATGTGGGATTTCAATAAAGGAATTTTTAAATATCAAACCCTTGATTATCAAGAACAAGTTCAAATTGTGAGGATGTTATTTATTAATGGGGTGGAGGATGGGGTAGAATGTAACATCCCAATATTTTAAAATAAAAACATTATGTTCGATAGTGTATTTGACACACAACAATGAGCTTAAATAAACCACAAAATATTATATATGACTATTATAACCCATCCATTAAATTGGTTGGTATGAATAGAAATAACCACATTATAATATATATATATATAGTTCATAATAAATAAAAATTTATTGATTATTTCTTAGGAAATAATCATTCAATTCTTAGGTAAAGTTATATCATTCATCAAAAAATAAATTTCCTTCAAAAATGTTTTTAAATTTTTGAGAAAATATTATATATAATTTTTGAATATTTTAAAAATTATATTGTATAAAATTAACTGAATTTTTGAAATCATTATATCAAAATTATTTTAGGGTTAATTTTTGGGTTTTTTTTTGAAAATATTGATTTTTGAGTAAATAATAAAAAATACTTATTTTTATTGAAAACTGTATTTTTTGTTTCAAGAATGTACAAAGTTATATTTTATTTTAAAATGGTATCAAAGTAAAATTATTTCTCTTATATTTTTAATAATATAATAAAGTTAATTGGAATCAATTTTATGTTTGAATTTGTTATAGAAAAATTTTAATACATAAAAGTCATTTATATGAAAAACCTTTTTTATGTATGAAATATGTTTTTATCATAATAAATTAAATTAATCACTATTTATGAATGATTTTAATGAAATTTATATATTATATATTCAATAAAATTTTTTAACATTCATCTAATATTCTTTATACGCATAGGATAAGAATAAATCTAATTTTATACTTAAAACTGTATTTTTCTAGAATGCGGTTTTCATCGCATTTTATGAAATTATTTTAAAATTAATTTCTACCACATATAAGTATTGAATTTGATAAAATGGATTTAATATTTGGAATCAGTATGTTAAAATTTTGTAAATAAGTCTCTTTTATTTTTTAGGCATTATGAATAGTAATCATGGTAAAATTTATCACCTCAAACAAGGGTAAATCAGATTAATCTAGGTCAAAATTAAGTGTTAAGGTCAGAATGTTTCCCATAAATTCCTATTGGATGAAGGTAATTCTACCCTTATCACCTTAGTATCTAAATTTATTTTTTTAAGATACACTTGTCCATGAAAATGACCAATATAATATTTAAATTAAAGAAAGTTACAAAATGTCACTCTCTTAGTTTTAAATATCTCTTATGTGTTCATATAGGGAAAAAGGAAAGTTGTGAAAAAATATTAATGGCAATTTTTTGTATAATTAAATTATATCCATAATTGTAATTTATTTCTATTTTTTTATTAAATAATTACCTTAACTTCTTGTGAAACACTCATACAATATTTACTTGAACAAAAAATAAATGATTTTTAAAATATTAAAAGTAATATAATTTGAGTGAGATATAGTTTTTAAAATAAAAATATAAATATAAAATATTCGTGATTTTTAAAAGGATTATATTAAAATTTCATACTTGTCTTGGTGTCTTTAATGCCAAATTAAATGAATAGTTTTAAAATTGATATTAATGATATTTTATAATAAATAATATTTTATTAAATGTTTTAAAATTCATGAAATATTATCTTAATACATGTGACTAGAATATGTTTTAAAAAATCATCCATGGTTCATTTATGAGTCACTTTTCCATTTATGGTAACATTCTTAACCCTTAATGTTTAGAATAGTTGTTACCGTAGTTAAGGTAAAAAATAATTAACAAAGGGATTAATAAAAAAGATAAGGTATAAAATGACACCAAAATCTATATAAATTTAATTGGATGAATTTATTCAAACCCTAGACATGTTTTATTTTAATTCATAGTCATTTGGAAGCATTTTTATTAAGAATAAATGTATTATATTTTAATCTTTTAAGAAATTCCAAGTGTGTCCTCTCACTTCCCTATAAAAGGAAACCCCTCCTTCCTATTCCTTACAAAACTTTGAGGAATATATCTTGAACGTACCCTAAATAAATCAATTATAAAATTATTTATACACATTATATAGGTTCTGATATTCCCAAAAGACTAACCCTAGGGTCCTTAAAAGGAGATCTAAAGGAGTTCTTTCAAAGAAGAGGTAATCAAATTAAAAAAAATAATATACGATATGAAATATATGAATTTGGTTATATAAAATATTTATAATAAACTTATATTTATTATAAAGGAGTTTTTAAAAATTATAATGGAAGTCAATACTTAAGGTAAGATATTTCTGTCTCACTTTTTACTTGTGTCAGACACATGCCATATTCACTAGCTAATTGTTTTATATGGTGAGTATATACTTATCATGAATTTATTTTATTATTATTATAATTAAATTATGGGGAATTAAATATCCATTTTATGATCAATATTTTAGGGGCTTTATGGTTAAAAATTTAATAAATCGATTAGGGATTTTTTTCCTCAATTTTTCTTTTTTGGGACATAAGTTATGTTATACACCTATCCTCTTCTATGAGGTGTATATACTAACCCTTTGATATGTTATATAATGAATATAATTATTTAAATTATATTTTAAGTTTCATTTAATGATATTATTTCATAGGGATTACAATTCAAAGTTACTAAAGTGGTAAGAGTTTTATGTTACAATCTTATCATTTATTGAGATTATTTATGATTATACTTACAATGATGAAATATTATGATATATATATCAAAAAACCAAGGAATATTATTCTCCTTTGTTTATTTAATTAAAATAAATTTTATTCCTTAAATTTCCTCTCTTAATGTACTCAAGAGTTTCAAATAATGTTTTTTTATGAAAAATCATCTTTTCGGTCAAAAACTATTTTTCTTCCAAAACCATATTTTCTAAAAATGTTTTAAAAAATAATTTTTCAAATATGAAAGGATATTTTCCTCAAGAAATGTTTTAAATTATTTTTAAATCTTAATTTATAAGTTTTCAAGGTTATATTCAAAGAAAATTATTTTCAAAATGTTCTATATTTTAAAAAGTCTTTTTCAAAGATGAAAGGATATTTTCCTCAAGAGATGGTCCAGGTGTACTTTTAAAATTATTTTACATCTAAAATGACATCCTATGATGCTAATTATTCTTTAATAGTGATAATATTAATTCATACCATTCTTATTATTTCTATGGATGGTTAATATTTATGTTGATGAAATGTTTACAAAACCCATTTATTATTCATGGGTTATGCTATGGTGAATTAATGAAATGTTTATGAAACCTGTTTTCTTTAAATGAGTTATTAAGTGTTGATATATTTAATGTTTTATGATCTTATGGAAAATATATGTATGAGTTTTATTATGTGATGGTGGTTACATAATAACCAAGGGTGGTGGTTACGTTATAATCAAGGATGGGTGGGACCTATATCTGTCTCTAATTAATTGGGTAATGATTTCTATTTTATGAGATAAAATAGAAAAAAATTAGCAGTATTGATCTAATAAGTGAAATAGGTGTGTTAGGATCCACTATGGGAAACAGATGTGTCCTGGTTCACTATGAGATATAGGTGTGTCCTGATCCACAATGGGAAACAGGTGCATCCTGACCCACAATAGGAAATAGGTGATAAGACTTGATCCACTATGTTGATGGTATTAGTAGTTTACCTTGAAATATGATTTTTTTCTATATTTATGATGGTTACACACTTTTATGACATGAACTTATGGTTCATGAGTAATTTATGATGATTTTCACCCTCATGGACCATGTTTTTTTAAACAATAAAATTTTATTCCATGACTCTTGGTTATGATCCACGAAAGTTTTGGTATGAGATTTGTAATTTATATTCATGATCAAATACCCTTATTCTTATCTTATGATTTTATATGATCTTATATTGATATATCTTTTATTTAACCTAACTGATCATCTGAGCTCACCTTATCTTATGTTTTCTTCCCTAGGATTATAAAGAATGGTTTTGGTAGGGCATGCCTAAGGGGAGTAATACCTGAGAATATCTTTGTTAGAGATTTTTAATATCCTTCACTAGATTGGAATATTATGTTCCAAGTTTACAAAGGAACTAAACTATTATGGTCCTCAAGCATGTGTTTTTTAATGTATTGAATATTCATCTAAAAAGAAGTAATATCCATGTATGAAAATCCTGGGTCGCTATAGTTGGTATTTGGGAAAATTTTTAGTTAACCTTTGGAAACTAGGATGAGAAAAATCTAGTGAGATCCCTAGGGATATTTCTAAGGATATTTCTAGGTATAACTTGAAGGATAAGTATAAGTATGATTCAAAGTATAGGAAAATGTCTTGGAATATTGGTAATGGATAGAGAAATTGTGTTCCAGGAAATTACATCCCTATCTAGGTACTACAAGTGGATGTGTCTCTAGAACAAATATACCAAGGGATAAAAACCTTGAAAATACTATATTATTCTAGACTCAATAGAGAACTGGTGCACGATAATGAGCCTTGCTACACACCTGGTTTGACACTCTTGGGGGATATGCTTTGGAAATTCATAAACTCTTTATGAACCATTATGAAGGATTTAAATAGATGATGACTATGAATGACATAAGATAAAACTAAGGTGTCATAGATAAATAAGAATGTGTCATGATTTATACATCCTATAAGTTATTTTCATGATTATTTGGTTTCCCACTGTGATTAGTGTTTCTCATACTATACTTTTTGGTTTTAGTCAATGGCAGGAACCCGAAGGAACTGGGTTAACATTGAATGTGATTGAAAATTTTCCATTGAGCAGCCAAATGGGACAATGACTGGAGTGATGAATATTGTGATTATTCATAATCAGTTTTCATGGAACATGATTAACAATGTAGACCTTAACCAACTCTCAGTCTCACAAAATAATAGAAGGATAAAGTTTTTTGAGGGTTAAAGTAGTGGAGACTATGGAGGAAAGAAAATTAAACTTCCTATATGTCAAGAATGTGGGAATAATCACTCAAGATAATGTATCAATAGAACAATAAGATATTTTCAGTGTTGAAAATTATGACATAAATTAAGTAAATAATAATGTAAAATGAAAAGTTTAGTTTATGAGATGGATGATAATAATAGTCTCCCTAAGATATCATAAACTATTTAATCATTTAAATATAGAAAGTATGATAATTATGAAAATTGATGTCCTAATGGGAAAACTCATGAAGAAAATAAGAAAGTTTGTATTATTAATGTTCATATTTCTAATTATTAAGAGACTAAAAATGACATATGAAAGGAAAGAGGTATTAAGGAATGATATGAGGGAGCATAGTTAATGGTTTGAGAAGGACATGGGGTGAATAAAGTATTTATGCATTGGAATTAAAAGATTATGTTATATGAGTCATGAAATATATAATTATTGATCAGTATAATTTTTTCTTTAAGTATTTGAAATTATATTTTGAAGGATGCTGATGGACTGTAAGAATGATTCAATGGAAATGTCATATTTTGTTTATGGGAAGGTGACCTTTAATATGTTCCTAATGTTGATAAAATGGTGTTTAGTTTGTATGAAGAGATGATTGATATGGATAATGTACATTGGATAGTATTAATGACCTTAGAACTAATAATGGATTTATTTAAAAATTGGTTTATGTTATTGTAACATCTTGAGTTTTTAAAATGAAACACTATGTTTGATAGCGTACATGATACGTCACATCGAGAATAAACGAACAAATAATAATATTATTTAAATGTTACCATTATAAACTATTCCTTTGAATGAAGGTTATGAACCAAATTAACCAAATTATGAAAATATGGGATACAAATGTTTATAAAATTAATTCATTGGTTACCAATTAATTAGAAATAAAAATAAAGACCAATTGAATATATAAGACGTGTTTTTATGAATAAATATTTTTATGTGACCAAATACATTTTTCCTAAAAAATTAAATTAATTAGTATTATTGAATGATATTAATTCAATATATATTCAATTTTTTTTTTAAATTTTCGGTATTTTTCTGATAAGTTTCATTTTTTGATGAATAGTGAAAAATACTACATTTTAATTGAAAACTGTTTTTTTGTCTAAATTATTTATAGAATTAGAACATATTTTTAATTTATTTTAAAGTATAATTATATCAATTTTATATCATTTAATCCAATTTAGGTCATCTGAATCAATTTCATTTTGAAATTGAATATAAAAACTTTGTGAACTTTTGAATGTTTTTACTTTAAAAACCAGCTTTCTCGTTCCGTCAACAAGATTAATTTTAAATTAATTTTAGATAATTATTTTTCTTAAATTTTGAAAAATGGATTCCTTATTTTTAATCATTAGGTCCAAATTTATTAAATTATTCCCTTTTATTTTTGGAAAATATGAATAGTAAACTTAGTAATTTTTAATTACCATGGTTAAGGGTAAATTAGCTAATTAAGCATAAAAATAATATTATAAATATTATAAAATTACACAAAAACTTGTCCTAATATTATTTTATAATTTATTTTAGACCAAAACCATATTTGGGATGATATTATGATCTCTTGGAGCTGCTTGAATGACTTTATTCCCTTTATAGTATTTTATTTTAAAGAAAAGTCAAAGATGTGATACTTATGTTTTTAATAACTATAAAATTTCTAATATAGGGTTATTCAGAAGATATATTTGACTATAAAGAGTAATTTGAAAGATAAAATTCTTATCTTCATCATGGTAATTTTATTTAATTTTTAGGAGAGAAATAATTACCTTAAAGGTTTTCACAATGATGATTCAGTAATTGTTTAATTGATGGAAATATCAAATAAATGATATTAAAAATGTTAAAAATAAATATAGTTTGAGATAATTAATTTCATCCCTGAATTGTTTAGATGAATTTGATATTATATTTATGTGTTAAAATAGTTTTTTTAATATATCATTTTTATGATATTTTCTAAAAATTCAAGTAATGAATATTATCAAAATTAACATTAATGATATTTTAAAATAAATAACATTTTAATAAATGATATTAAATCCATAAAAATCAAAAATTGGTTATAATGATTGGAATAATGCTTAAAATTTCATCACTAGATCATTTTTTAGTTTTTTTTTTCATTTTATAGTAATTATATTAACCCTTAAAGTTTAAATTACATGATATCACGATAAGAGTTAAAGGGGTTAAATAAGGGTTAAAACTAAAATACAAGAATTAAAAAATAAAAAAAATATATCTAATTTTCATTGGATGAATTTATTTTGACATATAATAATAATATATTTTAAATAAATCATTTTGTATCCATTTTTAATATAAAATTAATTTATATTAATTTAATATTTTGAATAATTATAAGAGTACCCCTCCCATCTCTTATAAAAGATCATATTTTATTCTCTTTTATTGACACTTAAAAACCTATTTGGTTCAGAAAATATCTACCGAAATAAATTTATAGAATACCCACATAATTCTAGAGCCCTTATTTTAGTCATAACACCATCCTTAGTGGTCTTAAGGTTTCAAGAAAAGGAGGTGGTACAAGGAAGAGGTATCATTTTTAATCAAGTATTTATATTTTATGTCTTCTTTCACATCATTAAAATATTCTTCTACCATGATGAGATAATAAATCTAGTATACGAAATATAATTATATTTTATTATGTTAATATCATCACCTAAATTCATCTCCACTTCCATTAAATGGGAAAATAATTAATTGTTTGTGTGTACGACAAACTACCACCTAGCGAACCATATAATTAGTTTTCTATCACCATCTCTCAAGACTGGTTATAATAATGGAATTAATGTTTATATATTATAATCCTGAAATATTTATAATTATTAAATAATGTTATATCATTTATGTTCTTTCCTTTCCATGCACATAGATATGATAATGTCATTCATGCGTATGTGTGAACTATCACCTCCACAAAGCGATGTGATTTCATTTTTTATCACCACATCACAATGATGATATATATATAAGTATATTTAAATGATTAATATTATATTTATTATATTATTATCATTATATAAATATTAAATAGTACTTAACTTCTTTCCATAATGATCATTGAAAAATGGAAATGGTACTCATGCGTACGTATGACATACCATCTCCATGATTATAACATAGTTCATTTTTCATAAATATTTAGTAGTTACTTGAAACATGTGTTATAGTTTAAGAATCACTGCTTCCAGGCAGTTTCCATTGGATTTATTCATGGAACTGAAAACACCCAATTATTCTTTATCTAAAAGGGACCTGCTTTCAAAAGGCAGGCGTTCATTAAGTTTGAACTTTATGATACTTTAGAACATGCATTGGTCAAGAGGATGGGAGGTCAGACCCATCACACCCTTTTGGGGGGAATTATTGTCTACTATGAGACTCTATTTATAAATTTAAGATATTTTCATGAATCCTTATTAATTCACCAAGTATAACATAGTTTTCCCTTGGAATTTTCAATTACTTATTAACAAGTGTAAAATTTAGAATCATTTGTATGTATTATAGGTTCTTCATTAATTAATATATCCATATGTATTTGAGGTTTTCCATCAATGGTATCCTCTCATATAATATTTATAGATTCTTTTAATCTCGCTTTGATGATACTGGTTTTGAAGCCACACAGTGGGGAACTCTGGAATTTATTGTCATCCAGGGAGATGAAGGTTTGTTTTGATATTGGGATCATACCCATAAAATGGGCTACCTATGTATCCTTGTGAAAGGAATCAGAACCATCATAGTTTGGTGCCACTTAATGGAAAACATCATACATTTTAAGGTTATGTGATAAGGACCTAGCCATACAGTTTAATGTCAAGTGGTAAGGACATCTAAGAAAAAGATTCTTAGTCAATGTTTGGCATGGGACTTATGCCAAAGCAGCCCAAGGAACTTGTAAAGGATATGAGTTTCCAAGAAATATTAGACCCTGTTGTGAATATGTCCCATGAATAACAAGGTTGATTTGAAGTGTTGGGTTTGAACCTCAAGGAAGATTCCTACATATCTCATATGGATGGGAATCAAAGCCCACATAGTTCAATAAGTCTCATAAGAGAGTATAGTCATTTGAGAGAAATGAATTTGGGATTACTTCCTGAAAAGGATTCCTTGGTAATTTTGGGGTTTAATTTAGGGATTACTCCTAAGGAAGATGCCCGGATTAAGGTAATTAGGCTTGGATTCCTGAAGAGGATATCTAATGAGATCGAGCCCTAATAAGGCTTCCTATATATCCCAATTATGGTGGGAATCAGAGTTCCAACAGTTCTTTCATTATGTTGGGTATTGTGCATGAGAGATTCCCATTGGAGGAGACATGATTGGGAAAACCCTTTTGGAAGGGAACCCTTTTGATCTTAGGCCTTAAATCAAGTGTCCTACATATCCTGGTTTGAACAAGAATCAGAGTTCTCATTGTTCAATTTGTTGTGAAAATGTTATGATCATTACAAATCTATAATCCCATGTGAGCCATGCTCAATGTGAGAAATAAGAGAATGCAAAAGATTCAACAAAGGCATCTGAAATTTTTATCCTACGCTGGTGGAAGAGGGAACACCTTCGGAGATGAGGGTGGATGAGGTTGAGTCAACCTGAGAAGTGGGTGAGGCAAAAATCCCTACCTATGTTCACTTTACCAATAAGGGTCCGATGTAAAGAAGGAGTGAAGGTGAAATAATTAGAGGAGCAAGACTGCAACCTTCTACTTCCAAGGTTAAGGGATCACACCAGGGTATCTTCCCTAGTGGATCTCAATAGGGGAGAGAGAATTATCCTTTGCTTGAATGGAAAAGAAAGTGTGAATCGTACCTTCCCTACCAGAGACCCGAGGTTTCGGGTCTTAGAGACGAAAAGGGGAGGACATAACCCAAACACCAATCCTCAAAATCGGGAACATCCCAACACTATTCCTTAGAGAAAGGTCCATGTGAATGTGGATATAAAAACCCACAGACACTCCATGAATCATAAAAACATTGTGAAATAAATGTGGGAAACCTCTGAATGCGGATATACAAACCCAAATAGGAGACACACTGATGTGCCTTTCCCAAAGGTTTGATAAGTTAGAAGGTTTTGGTGGAGGCTTCAATTTAGTCCCTTTCGGATAAGAAAACCAAGGAAGGAGATACCCTGCCATGAGTGGCCTTAAATAGGGTAATTAAGTTGATATGTAGGCCTTATACACAACTCTGCCGCATAGGTACTCTATGTAGGTGTTCCGCATAGGTACCCCGTGTAGCTGTACTGCATAGGTGTGCCATGCAGGACATTATAATGACTGAAAAATGATTCACATAGGGGAAACAAGCCTATATGAGATTCAAATTTTGAAATACTTTCAAAAAATGCTTATCCCATTTAATTATATCTTCTCTCGTGTGTTTAGAGAGCTACCTGAGACAATTGGAGGGATCTTGGTGAAAGAGCTATGCAATGGGAGCTTCAGGATGTCCTTCAACTTTTTCTATCCCATAAATGGGGAGCCCAAGGGTCCTATTTATAGGCCATGAGGGGGGGATGGTCGAAGTAAATTTGTTAGTGGAGGTGTGCCGCGTAGTCCCTCCATGTAGGTCTGACATTTAGGGGTACAGAAAGTATACTTCCACACAGGTTTGCTACGTAGGTTTACCATGTAGGTCTACCATGCATGCCATTCAAAACTTTGGATTTTCTTTTAATTCTTCAAAATTTGTCTTGGGATTTTTAAATATTTGGTGATATCTTCATAGTATTTTTATATTCCTAAGTAGTGTCAACAAAATCCCCTCCTTAGGATTGGATCTGGTAATAAAGAGGGTCAAGCCCTAAGGTAAAATTTTAGTGAAAAGACTATGGATTAATTTCTAAACCACACAGGTTTGTCATGGATATACTTCGTTTAGGTGTACCGCATATATTTTTCATGTAGGTTTGTCACTGAGATCTGCGGCTGGCTATAAATAGGTCTGATCCTTTACAATTTTCTTCATCTGTGCTTCCAAATTTTTTGGCACTCATTACATAGCTCTTTCTTCCAGCCTCAACACGTTTTTCTCTCGCGCAATCTCCTTGAAATTTTCTCAAGGTGAAACTAATTTAGTGATAAAGATACGTAGAAGGAATTTGTCGAAGGAGTTGCGCTAGGATCCTTGTCTAAGAACCTATGCAAAGAGTTCCCTTTTCCAAATTTTCAAATTCCTTTAAGTTGATATTTGATTTTTCTTAATTCAAAATTCTAACCTAATAAGGGGAGTTTGGTAATTCTTTTTCATAAAATGGCTCATTTGATAACTTCTACTGAAGAAGCTAAGGCTCTTAAAAATGAGATGATGAAGACTATTACACCAAATTATTATAATGTTGTTGAAAGTACTCTTCCTAGACTATGGAAAGGTTTAATTCCATATCAACATGAATATTTTCGAAGTCACTACCTTCCCTTGTATGGAAATTAGATTTTACAAGATTCCCACATTCCATCTATTAATAAATACTTCCCAAAGAATTTGTTTCTTCAATACGCCAATTATCATTGCATGAATATTACTGTGAGGGGTATACCGGTTCATGAGGGAACAATCCCTATTGGTTGCATCTTGCATCATAGTGGCTGTAATCCTGATATAAAAGATCATGTTGTAGATCCAAGGCCACATTAATATGATTCAACCTTTTGAGCTTCTCAAACAGATCAGTCTAATGGTTAGTAGGAGGACTGTGATCTTTATTCTGGGGGAGGTGTTAAACCTGAATGGATCTGGGCATTTTGGGTACACCGGACTTGTGCAGAATTCAAGAAAGAGTTATGAGATGTTTTTATCTATGTACCTATCTGGATGGGACAAAATTATGTCTATAAAAATTATTTCATTCCTGAATTACTGAGCTGATGGAGTCTAAAAACAAATTCTTTCCATTTGATGCACATTAGTTTGTGGGATATTTACCAAATAGATGGGGTTCCCATTCTTGAGGAAATGTATGACATGTTTATTCTTACAGCTACAACATGGGGTGATGTTACCAGAACACCACCGTTGGCTCATGAACTATTCAAAATAGCAATGAAATTACCCAAAGACAAGAAATATATTCATGCTAGAGTATGGATGAAAGCCTTTTTAGAACCAATGACAGAGGAAGGTCCCACCTGTGGACATCATACTATTTTTCCTTCTACAGATAATCGAGGAATTTCAGAAACATATTGGACTACATTGGAGAGAGGTGACTATAATATTTGGGGCTATAAAGTTAAATCTGATATTAATGAAAATAAACGCTTTGCTGCCTTCCTTTCCATGTGGATAAGCATTTACTTGATTCCAGTCCGTGATTCCGGAGGTAGTGTAAGGCCAAGGACTTTTTTCATCACAACTAAATTGGTATAAGGGAATTATATTGGGTTATCAACTCCTGTATTGGAAATAATTTACCATTCCTTACTGCATTTATACAATGGGAAGGCTCCATTTATAATTTTAGGGTCATTACAAGTGTTGTGGGGATAGATTGAGGAACACTTTTCTTCATACTAAGTGTTGAATTCAGTTAGAGTCCCCAATGGTCGATTCAATCCATTTTTACAGAAAGTTTCTGGTATTCAGCCTCAGAATTTGAGACATGATGTAGTACTAAAGGCATTCAATGCATCATGAGAATTCAGCTTCTTTCCTTTTGGTAACTCACCAACTGGAAAAATTATTAATGATAGTAAAGAAGCAAATTATGAGCTAAAGTCTTATATGATAGAATTCAAGGATAGTGTATTAATAACCAGGGTTGATAGTGAAATTATCTTTAAGCCTTACTCCCCCTATAGGTTTGCTCGTCAGTTCAGATGTCTTCAACAATCAAACACTTTTCCACCCACGTATGTTAAAAATGAGAAACACCCAATGGTAGCGAGACAATTGTGGATTATAATGGATTTAGAGATATCCAAATTGTAAATTACATTACCTCCATTATATGCATCAATAATATTGGAAGCTGGATGTGCCAAATCTTGGGCTTCTTTCATATCCTCAAGGAGATTTGACTAAATGAATATATCAACTGGGAGCTACAACGACTGTTGTGCATGGAAATCATGGTAAGAATTCCAAGGCCAAAGATGATGCAGAAGTTTCAAAGGTTTCAGAGCCTTAAAAACATCTTTACAGGAGGTATACCAAGAAGAATAGGGCAAGAGAAGAAATACCTATGGAGCCAAGGTGATCCAGCCGCCGCCATCAGAAAGAGATTCCTATTTCATATGTTGACATTTCTAATAAAGAAGGGAGGCCTGAAGAGGCTCACCAGTTAGAAGGTGTTGAATTTCTTCTACAACCAACCATACTGAGATCAAGTTATGTGTGACCTTCATCCATTCACTTTTGTGAGAGCATGACCCATGAACTTAAGGATTCATGGGCATTCCTCTAACATGGAAATAATAATACCAGATGTGGGTGAAATTAAGGAACCTTCTGATTACAATTTGGATAATAACCTGGCTGAAGTACAAAAGTTTATTATGGAGATGGAGTCTTTTATATATGAAACTAATGAACAAATCCTAGAATATAAACGAGTATCCCATATTATGGAATTAGAAATACATGAAGGTGTAATTATTGACATTGAAGAGGAATGTGATATTTATGTTAATACTGAGAATTTATTTTCCTTTTATTTTTTCTCAATTATGCTTTACCATTCATCATAATTAATCTCGATGAAATGCATCATATAGCTTTAATTCAAGGAAGGAAACTCCAAAAAGGTTCTTGGATCACCAGGGTATGGGCCTACAGGTTCTCCCATTGATGCATCAAATGATCCTCCCAGGTCTCCATAACTTTCTCCAGGAGCGAGAATCATGACTGGGGTAATGAAGATAGATAATCCTCATCTATTAACTCAGGTTTCTCCTTCCAAAAAGAGTGTTTCGATTTCTCCTCAAGCTTATGAAAATAAACACAAGAGATCAATAAGATTAGTCTGAAGTGTTCACCAAAGGAGTAAGTATTTATACTATACTCAGGGCATTATAATTTTCTTGATACACTCTGGTAATCACATTTATCCTCTTGCAGGATCTGTATCTCTCTCCTATCTCAAAGGATTAAGAGTTGATTCTTCAAGACCAGAGAAGGAAACCCCAGGAGAAACCTAGGTTCATGTTGGTGTATCTACTACCTTAAGAGATAAAAATTAAAAAGATTTAGCTATACCCACTCCTGGATCTATTGAGAGATATAAAATCTATGGTAATATCAAATACATTTCTCTTTAATATTAAATTCTTTTGCTAATATTCTTCTTTTCAACATATCTCAGATTAGTTTCCTTTGCCAATGGATCCTGCAATAATCAATACTGATATTCCTATTACTTCGGGAGGAAGGAATGAAGACCTAGAGCAGTCTAAAGTAAATACTGATGTTTACTTAAACCTAACAAGATCTGATGATTCTGTACTAATTGAAGAACCAATAGAATAGAATGTCACCGGAGCCAATTTGGGAATCAACCAACATTTGTTGGATACCTTAAATGATGAGGATGATATAACATTCCAAGATTCATACATTGAAATTATAGATCCCTTAATCAAAATATTGATATTCTTGGTTCCATCAATGAGTTTGGGGATTTTCATGATGAATTTCAAGAACATAAGTCCTTATTATTGAATTTCTATACACAATTGATCTTATTTTACTTGATACTTCACATCAAAGTTCACCTTATGTAGCTTTTTCTGTAGAAAATTTTGCAATGGCTCTTCAAGAACAGGGCATTCCACTTTATCCTTCTTCTGTTGAAGTTATAGAAATACCTACAGAGGACCCCTCATTGAGAGACATTCCATAGCCTTCAATTATGAACCCTGGGAAAACATAGGAGAATTCCCATTCTCAAGAAACATATACTCAAATTACTGAAGCTGAGAATACCGGGGATGAATCCAATCAAGTGGCCGACTTATTATTGGGTAAATGTTATCGTCTATCTAGACCATATTCTGTTTCTATCATTTTTTTGAAACTGAAAATGATCTTTATTTATCATTTAGGGTTATCAAATTCCATAGTTAGATCGGAAGATGAAGCTTCTGTATTGGCTCAGGTATCAGTAGAAGGGAAGCTTCTACTGTTCCAAGAGAAGCAGAAAAAGGAAACTCTTTTAGTGATCTATTTCCAGAGTACATTTTACCCCATGGTAGAGACTCATATTCATAATTAGATATTAAATATGCTCTTGTCAAGGATCGTAATAATACATGGTGACATATATGGAGTATAATTGCTGATAAGCCTTTGGACAAGCTGTTGTCCCATTTTTCCAAACTACCAACATTATTCTGCTTATTGGAATTTGGTGGATTTAGTTATCGACCTGTCTACAATGAAATGAAGGAGACCATTCTCCAATGGGAACAGGAACATAAGCTTTAAAAATATTTTGAAAAGGCTAAATGACTTATTAATATTGAGATCTTCCAAGCTACAATAGATGAGGCATAGGCCAATCATAACAAGAATTCAATAGAAATTAGCCAACAAATGGAAGAATCCATGAAGGAGTTGGTATATCTTCAACAATAACTAGATTCTATTCATAACAAACTCAAGAAATTTAACCAAACACTAGGAGAAACCCAATTGGAGGGGATAACTGCCATTTCAACTACTAAGGAAGCACTTCGTCAAGTCAAGGAGGCTGGAGTTTCTCCACTATCTCAACATCAACAGGCGGTTGGTAGGGCTCATGAGGACATTCAACAAATTAGGATTCATATTGAGAGTTTATTTTAACACGTGATAGAGAAGCTCCATTTTGTGTATGTCCCTTTAATTTCATATGAATGGAAGAAATTTTGTCTGCAATCATATATATCTTCATTATTTCTTTTTGTGATTGAAATATTAAAGGTAATGATGATGATGATTTTTTTAAACATCAAACCTTCATGTCAGATAATCCTGATTACAATGACAAGAATGGGGGTGCTCAAAATTTTCTTATTAAGTTGATAGGCCTAATGAACATAGTTTTATTTTTACTAGGGTTATACGGAAAACCCCACAAAATTTGTATCTTTTGACTTTCTATTGCTCAATATTACCTAAACCATAAAAAATGTATGTTTAGTGAGTTAGGACTCGATTTTTGTCCAGAGTTCCCTTTGTGGGTTTTCAATATGGTGAGTACCATATCTCTTGTTATTGGTAGTTTAGAGTCATACATGTTGGACTATAAAGGGATAGTATTTAAGTTCGAAAAACTTTGACCATAAATTTTGAAATTAAATCCCAAACAAGGATCATGGGAAAAGAAATGACCTAATATTCTTTAAGTATTTCCATGGGTAATCTTGAGTCATGTTTTCTTATGGTCAACAAATCTAAAAATTGTATAAACATAAATGAAGTCTCTTCCAAGAATTAGGTTACCATTATTTTCTAAACCCATTATGGGGGTTGTGTTATGCAAGGCCGACTAGGGCATATTATGCATAGCCAAATAGTGTCAACTTTTGACTGACAGGCCTGTTATGTAAGAAACTTATGCAAGGCCTTTGGGGACACATAATTCATAGTCAAGCAAAATAGATCTTAGGAATTTAACATTTTACTATTTATAGACAAGTGAAAATAATATTTGGGTGACTGAAGACCACAATGGGTGGTTTTTCCAAGGAAATAGATTTTAAGAATAAAGGGTTATCTATGCCAACATATTTCATGAATAGGAAAACCACTTCTACACAAATTTTGTGTATGATGAATGGATAAAATTCATCAAAAAGGGGAATTTCTGATATCAGGCTACGCAGTTTTAGGTCATGCAATGAGGAAATTGTACTGTTCAGTTTTAAGTCACGTAGTGAGGACATTGTGCTATGTAGTTTTAAGTAATGTAGTGAGAAAATTAAATGGATTTAATTTAAGGTATTTAGATTTGACCAAAGGTATGAGACTCTCCCAATTTCTTGATAATTTTTTTGGAAACATACTACCATATTCAGGTATGGAAGTAAAGAAATGTAAACTGTGATTTAGGAATTTATGAATTCGAAGAATGATATGGGAAAAAGTGCTAAAGGAATTAGAGGAAGATTTTTCCAATAATTAAGTTACCATTATTTGAAAAACCCATTATGGGGGATGTATTATGCAGGGCCAACTAGGGCATATGTTGCATAGAAAAATAGTTAAATCTTTTGACTGACAGGCCTGTTATATAGAAAAATTATGTAAGGCCACCTAAGGGCACATATTTCATAGTTAGGGAAAAGAGATCTCAGAAGTTTGACATTCTATTGCTAAAAGATGAAGAAAGTTTATGGAGATTCAGATACTCTAAAGCACAGAGTTTGGTTTATGAAGAAAGGTACCGAAATATAGAGAGAGTATTTTCAATCATGATTTCCAAAGAATTGAAGGAATATGATTTCTATGAAGGTCTAATACAAATGTAGGAAGTATGGTGTCTATAGTTTTTAGGTCATACAACTAGGACAAGAAATGAAAACATTATATTATATGTTGTCAAGTGATCCAAGGTTATTTCATATTTATTTGAACACATGGAGAAGGAAATGTGTAAAACTTGGTCTTGAAGACTTTCAGATTGAGAGAAAGGTAATGAGACTAATATACATGAATTAATGCTTTAAAATAAAGATTCTTGTATATTGTTATCAAAGTTTAGAGGGAACAAAAGGCACTTTAACCAAGAATGAAATTACCATTATTTGAAAAACCCATTACGAGGGTTGTGTTATGCAGGGCCAACAAGGGAAAATGATGTATAGCCAAATAGTGGAATCCTTTGACTGATAGGACCATTATGTAGGAAACTTGTGCAAGGCCACCTAAGGGCATGTACTGTATAGTCAGGTAAACGAGTTTTCAGATATCGGAGACTCTGTCACAAAAAAACCATAATAAAGATTATAAAGACATGAAAATATTCAAGATTAAGAGTGTGAAATATGAAAGGGGGTTATGCTCAATTCACATGAGAAATATTTGAATCAATATTGGACATGTGTTTGAAGTCCTTTACATAGATCTGACTCACATGTAAAATGGATACTTTCTTTGTTTTCTTTGAATCAATATTATGCTGTGTAGTTTAGAGTCATGCAGCTAGAACATGAAGTGATTCTGACATAAAAAGGGAATATTCTGGCTGGACTAAGGAATTAAACCCAAGTGTCACTAAGTATCTCATATGGATGAGAATCAATCCATAAATATTTCTTTAAACCATCCCTATGTAGGTTTTATTCTTACATAAGGAATAAAGGGTTTTTTTTATCATGGTTGGGCCAAATATTGGAGATCTAGGCATCTCTATGTATCTCATATAGATGAGAATAAAGACAAATGTAGTTCTTAAACAATCATTTCCCACACAAATTGAGTTTAATGTGGGAGATGGGGATTTAAATGCATTCTAGAAGAATGATTTAAATTTAAGATATAAGGTGGTATGAAAATAAAGTCATATATCTTAAAATAGAATTTTGTATAGATCTAGTTCAAATACAGGAGAAGAAAAGGGAAATAAAAATTTTTTGGTTGTAGTTGGGCCCGATATTGGAGATCCAGGCATTTATATGTATCTCATATGGATGAGAATAAAGCCACACATAGTTCTTAAAATGAGGCCCCTATGTAGATCTGAATCAATACATAGGGAGGAATGGAACTAATGTTCCATTAAGGAGTAGAAATTATGTTGATGATGCTTGCATATGGAAGATCTTAACATCAAATAGATAAGACATTAACCGTACAGTTTAATGTCGTGTAACGAGGACAAATTATGTCATACAGTTTAACGTCGTGTGACAAGGAAAAATATAATATGCATTTTATCTTCGTGCATCATGGATGCTTATGGTTGTTATGCAATTTAATGTATTGTGACTTGGACCTTGTTCTGTGCATTTTAGAGTCATGAAGTGAGGAAAAAGTTGTGTAATTACACAAATTATTTCTTCAAGAATCTTGCATTGGTTGGAGTTGTAATAAGCTCTCCATCCATTGAGATTAGGGAATAAGCTCCATTTGAGTAGACCTTATGTATGGAATAAGGTCCTTCCCACTTTGGTTCAAGCTTTGGAGGTTTCTTTCCTGGTATCATTGGAGTCGTGAGGACCAATACCAATTAACTTTGAAGAAATGAATGGAGGCTAACTTTCTTGTTAAAGGATTGCACTATTCTATTTTGATAGAATTCTAAATAATGAAAAGTATGCAATCTTTTTTCATCTAATCATTCCATCTCATCAAATCATTTTTGAGACTTCTCATTTGTAGAAAACTGATCACAAATTGAAACTATGAGTGAAGGAAATTGAATTTCAATTGGAAAATCTACTTCTGTTCCATACACTAATGAATATGGGGTGTCCTGAGTGGTATCATAGGTAGTAGTCTGATAGGACCATAAAACATGCAAAAGTTTATCAGGCCACAATTTCTTATCTTTATCCACCATCTTCTGGAGTATATTTGAAAGGGTCTTATTAAAGGCCTCTATAAGTCCATTGGCCACTACATCATAGCGAGATGAATGGTTGGATTTGATATTATTCTACTGATATAACTTCTTTACCTCTACAGAATATAAATTGGTTCCATTTTCTATCAATATAGTATGAGGGACACCAAATTTGGTGATGATGTTAGTTTTGAAAAAACTAACAATGATTTTGGCTCTGATTTATTTGAGAGGTATTGCCTTTTCACATTTAGAGAAGAAGTCAGTAGCAGTAAGAATATACTTGAACTTCTTAGCCATAACTGAATGATAAGGCCCTACTATATCTATTACCCATGTGGAAAATGGACAGAAGTATTTATCTGTATGTAGAAACTCTGGGGGTTGATGAATGAAGTTGGCATGCACTTGGAAGGGATGGAATTTCTTGGTAAAATCTGTGCAATCCTACATCATTGAAGGAAAAAAGTATCTAATCCTTCAGATTTGATCTAAAAGCCTATGCTTAGACTGGTGAGCACCACAAGATCTTGTATGTATTTCTTTCATGATAGCTACTATTTCTTCTCCATCAATACACATGAATAGGATTCCATCAAAGCCTCATTTGTAGAGGATCTTCTAGTGATCTGAACTATCATAAAGAGTAAAATTGGTCACTTGTCGTCAGATCGGTTCTTTTTCAGCTCTATCTGGTAGAAGTAATCTATTTTGAAGGTATTCCATGATGGGTGTCATCCATCCTATGGTATGACCATATGGCTCTAAAATATGGCTAATTTTATTAATTTTCTCTATTTTAGTATGAATGAAAGGTGATACCACATGAATATGGGAAATACTGATGATTGTTTCATCCCGATTTGGGTCTACGAGGGCTGTAGCTACATTATCTAGTGCATCAGCTTGAGCATTTTGTGATCACAGGACATAGGACAATGTTTTATCTAAGGGAAATTCATCCATTAACCCTCTGACATAATCACACAAAGGGATTAATCTTTTTTTTATAGAATAATCCCCATTTATTTGTTTTATTACTAACTCTGAATCACATTTTACTTTCAGGTGATTCACTTGTACCTGAAGTTCTATTCTAGGCCTGTTATGAGAGTTTGATATTCTGCCTCATTGTTGGTACCTCCTTCTGACAACAGGAAGGAATAAGGCAACACTGCCTTTTCTAGGGAGATAAGTACAACTCCTAACCCAACTTTGTTGACTTTAGGGTTTTCCATTCTATTCCATGTGGAACTTCTGGAGGCACCATCAAAGTACATTTCCCATGTTTGGGAATTATCTTGAATAGAGAAGACCTCCTCATCAAGAAGTTCAATATTCAATGATGTATCTTCCACAGATGAATGTTCATCACAGAAGTCGGCCAAATCTTGGCCTTTTATTTCCTTATGAGGTATAAAATGGATATCAAACTGTTGCAAAATAACTGCCCACCATGCCAAAATCCCTATAAGAATAGGATGATTGAGGATAGATTTTAGCGGGTTATTGCGAGACACCAATTGGACCTCATGATGTTTCAGGTATTGCCTCAATTTTTGAATTTCAAAGATTAATTCCAGGTATCACTTTTCGATACTTGAATATCGAGTCTCTATGTCAAGCATAGTTTGACTGAGATAGTAAAAGCTATTTTGATTCCCATCATTATTCTTTTGGGCAAGGAAGGCACCCAGTGATCGGTCTAAAGCTGTCACATAAAGAATAAGTGGTCTTTCTTCAATAGTTGGTATTAATACCAGTGGGATCAAGAGATATTTCTTGAGTGTATCAAATTCTTCTTGGCATTCTTCAGTCCATTGATAAGTGACTCTCTTCTTCTTTAATATAGTGAAGGGAAAAAAATTTCCTGCCAAATTCATGATAAAGCGCCGAATATAGGCCAAGTTTCCTTAGAGTCCTCTTAATTATTTCAAATTTTGAGGAGGTGACATGCTAAGGATTGATTTTTTTTCTCAAGATCAAATTTGATGCCACGATGGGATACAAAAAAGCTGAGAAATGTTTCTAAGGTTACCCTGAAATCACATTTCAAGGGGTTCATCTTTAAATTTTGTTTTCGAAGTTTATTGAATATGGTCTCCAGATCAGCCAAATGATTGGAACATTTTATATATTTAACCACCAAATCATCCACATAACATTCAAATTTTTTTCTAAGGGTTTGAAGATATGGTTCATGGCACGTTGATATGTTGCACCTGTATTCTTTAAGACAAGGTAATTACCTGATAGAAAAAAACTCCTTGAGGGGATCTGAAGGCTGTATAATATTCATCCTCTAGGGTGATGTGGATTTTATTATACCCATAATAGCCATCCATGAAGGAACGAGCTTCATATCTAGCTATTGCATCAATTAAAAGCTTTGTGATCAGAACTGGAAAGTCATCTTTAGGATAATTCTGGTTAAGATCTATGAAATCAATGTAAACTATAATTTCCCCATTCTACTTTTTCACTGGGACAATGTTGGCCAACCATTTTGGATATTGAACATCCTTGAAAAAGTTAGCATTTATAAGCTTATCTACTTCATCTTCAATTTTAGAGGCATGAGTTGGGTGTGTTCTTATTTTTGCCTACTTAAATCCTTGATTTTCTTCTAAAAAACCCAAATTATGGGTGGCTACATCGATATTAAGTCATGGAATTTTTGTATAATTCCAAGAAAATATATCTCAATGCTTTTTTAGAAATGAGGTATACATTTCTTGATCTTTAGAATTCATGGCCGCACTAAATAGAGTGGGGTGTGGATCTTCTTCTGTACCCAGATTTATTTCTTTGAGATCATCCATAGTGGTAGAAACACCTTTCTCAAAGGCTGGAGGATCACCCCTGAGATCTTCTTATTCTTCTTCTTTAGTACATGCCACTTCTTCTACTCCTACTTGCATAGTAGGTGATGAAGAAAAACTTTTAGAGTGAGAGGAGAAGTAAGTATTTTAATATCCTAAAAAAGAGGCCACCATTTCTAACCCTACTAATGATGAAGGGTTTTTCTAGAGCATTGAAGAGGATATAATGAGTTGGGAATCAACATCCTTGTCTTTCTCTAGTATTGATAAAAATTCTTCTAGTATTATTTATGAATCAGAGACTTTCTGAATTTTAGTGGATGAAATGAAGAAATCTCCATTTAATATTTAACAACTTCTTGGTGAATCAACAATTTCTCTGTTGCTGTCAGGCTCTATTACCGCAATCGACATTATGGAAGTCATCAGATGAGTGTTCAAATTTGGGTTTATCCTTTCAATTTTATTGATAGGCAACACATAATCTACACTCAAATGTTTTAATGGGTTTGTTGGGATCTTTTCCAAACCATTTGGAGCATTGATTATGGTTACCTCCTTCATCAAGGACCTCATTCCATCCGTGTGATAAAATTATACCTCAATATATTGAGATTCACACATTTTGAATAGAGCCTTATCACCATACAATTTTCCAATTTGACAATTGAAATAGTACTTGAGACATTATTGGTATGATGAAGGTATGGCTACATGTTGATGTAGCCAAGGCCTACCAAACAGAATTTTAAAGGCTATGTCCTGACGAACAAATATAAAATCTAAATTAGACATAAGATCTACGAACTGAGTTCTGAGTGTAATCTTACCCATAGGTTCTTGTTCATTCTTATCATAATCTTGAAACATTAAAGTGGAAGGAGATAAGTTAGATTTAGTGAGGTCCAATCATTGAAGTGTACGAATTGGAATGAGGTTGACTCCATAGCCATTATCAATGAAGGCTCGTCAGATGTCTATGTCATTGACCCTGCTAGATGTATACAAGGGCCTGATATGTACAAGTACAAAATCATATTCATCTTCATCCTTAAAAGATATAACTACATGAAATTCTATAAGATCATTCTCTATATGGTAAACCTCAGTAGCAACAACTTCAGTTTCAAACTCTTGAGAACTTGACAAAGCCTCAATAAGTGATTCTCAAAGATCTTTTGATAGATTCAAGGCATCCAAAATTAACAACTTGGATGGTACTTGGGACAGATGTTTTAAAACATCATAATTTTGGTCCATAGGTTTGTGTTTCCTAGCATGGAGATACAATTTTTCAGGAACCTTGGAAGTTGATGCTCTTAATGTAGATGTACCCTTTGTCGGACCAGAAGCTGTAAATACTCCTAGCTTTGGTATATTAGACTGACTAGGTCTATCTACTTACTAAGAGAATTATGGTGTAACCTCTAATCAATCATCCAAAATAATCAAGTCAGGACCAAACCTATCATGCATGGTAGAATCTACTTGTTCTTGTTGATCTCGTTGAAGGGCCCTCCCATGAGTTTCCGCCATATATACAGTTCGAGTAGGGGTAGAGTTAAAATAATGGCTTCTAGAATACCCACATCTTCCCCGGTATCCTCAAACTTGGATTCTTCCTCTTGATCCCCAATTAGGTATAGGTAAATTAGGCTCATTATAACCAAAATCACCATCGACATAGAGATCCATTAAGTGAATAAATTTGATGAAACCAAAGACCAATTCTTCTTCTGATGAAGATTTTGCTTGATAGGTCAGTTTTGATTGTTCTATTTAGCATGGCGGTGCCCATTCTTTTAAAATATATGACATGAAATTTTCCATATTCAAAGAGAAATTTGTCCTTGATACGTGCTCATCTTCTTCTAACTACTATTTATCTTTCTAATCATGTCACTTTTTTGAGGATTAATCTTTTCAAGACTGATATTTTGATATAGGTGGTTTTTTTTGTGATGGGAGTGGAAGAAGACACAATCAATTGTTTCAACTGTGTTCATAAAATGGAATGAGTTCGGTTGTTCATTTTCCTGATCATCCAATCATCATATTTCTATGCACTTTTACCTTTGACTTCCTTCCATTCTCCTTATTCCTCTGGATCAGAAGCAGTAACACTTACTAATTGGGATGATAAACTTTTCAACTTTACTTGTCTAGAGTCTACCATTTTTTGCAAGAGGTCTTTGAAAAAAAACCCTTCTGAATGGGATGCCCCAACATCTGTTGAAAGGGACAATAAATTAGAAGGTCTTTATCTCCTTATTTATTTGGTTTCTTCGGCCTTAGCAACTGAACCAAATTATTCTCCAGAGTTGAGATGAAGTAACCGGGCACTTTTTCATTCCATAAAGAATAAAATTTGTCCCTTATCTTCTCAAACTATTTCCTCCTTTGATCTATTTGATCATCTTGACAAGGCAGTCATTGCTGCTAACGCTTGGGAGGTGAAGCCCTTTTATACGATGAAGGTTTTGAAGTGGAAGTAGGTACAAGTACTTTCTTGAGTGTGACTGTAGCATCCTCTGCTTTCCCTATTCTCCTTCCCAAAGGTGATGAAATTACATGAGATTTAGCTTTAGTTTCCACAATGGAATCCTACACCTATAGAGAAATTTAAGAAAGGTCTCAAAACCCTCCTATGCATTTCACAGGGATAAGTGGTGTGGGAAACTCTTCACACATATTTTTTACACAAATTGGTAGCAACTCTTCTTTAGGGAGTTCCATATTTAAGGAATATGTTAATCCTTTCCATCAAGCAATGGAATATGAGAATCTTTTATTTTACCTTTTTTTCAATTTGTAAGATAAAAAATGGTTGTTTTTGGAAACATTGAACTAAATAGAAGAAGGAATTTCTGACGAAGATCTTCCCATCTAGTAATTGATCGAGATTGCAAACTTGTAAACTAGACAAAAGCTAGTCTCTATATTGACTGTAAAAATATCATAAGATTTACTGCTTCTTATTGTTGAGGAGTCCCCATCATGGAATCAAAATGAGAAATGAAATGCATTAAGTTTTGTTCTGGATGTCTAGAACCATTAAAGATTGGGAATGTAGTATTCAAAAAATTTAGTGGGGGAGGGATCAGATCCACCCACTCAGGGTAAGCTCTCTTTTTAAGTTGAACTGGAACACGCCATTCTTCCATAGCTTCTAATCGAGTTGTTAATGCCTTAATTGTGTTCATAGGAATTTGGGGAATATCTGGATGAGTTGAGACCTATACAGGTACAATAGATGAAAAAACCATTGGTAGTGGTGCTGGTATTTATCTTGGATAACCCACGAGAACAGGCCTATAAGGATGTGTTTGATCCTACCCTGGCTATGTACCCAATGTAGGGAATTCATTATATGCATCTGTAGTTACCACAAATTTTCTTTGTTGAGGATCTCCTAAAGGATGTGCAAGTTGAGGATCTTCCTGGGGAGTATGCCTAGTAGAAATGCTGCTTTGAAGTAACTCGGTATTGAGTGTTTTCATCTCTTTAATCTCCTCTTCTTTCTATGAAAATATTTCTTCATGTGAAATAGATTGACCTTCTCCAGTGGAAAAGTGAGACGTGATCTTAATTTTACCTTTCCCCTTGTTAGATACCTTTCTGAGGGGTGGGAGTTGATTATTTTAAGGCATACCTAGATTCTAGGTAAGCCTCTAATTTCAGGTACACACACCTCCTTAATTTTCTTCAGTGTGTCCCGTATTATGGATAAGAACTTCATCTTTTGATTCCCCTAAGCTAGAATAATTTTCTAGAGGATCTTCTGTAATTTTATTAATAATATTCACTGACGCATAATGAATTGATGGCATTCTGTCATTATCTTTGTAAGATCATATCCTTCAGTATCTTCCATAATATAATTTTCTCCTATATGATGAATTCTTAGGAACTATTTGGTGGATAGTAACCCAAAGGGAATCCTTGGATAGTTCAGTTGTGAATTCTTTTTGTGGATTCTTACCTAATTAGAAGAAAACTGACTTCCATGGAGGAGGGGATTGTAGATGTGAAAAATCCCCCAGCCCTTCAGGTTGGGGATGTTTCTGTTCTTCTTCTTCAAACATTCGAATTTTGTTTAATTAATTTGAAGGTTGAATAAAAAAAGACCCCAACCCTGCAAGCTGGAGTGGCTCTTGAACTACTATATATGAGATTCGTGCAACTATTCTTCTTATTTTGAGAATTTTGGTTCAGACATTAGATGGGTTCATTATTCAACAACCAATCAAATCACCTGTTTCAAAATATCGTTGTTCTATTTCAAACATTTTCTTCATCTAAAGGATGACATCCTCTAAGAGGGAGGCCTGCTTAAGATTCTCAGATTCTTAATGCAAAATTAACTCAAAAACTTGTTTTCTTTAGTCTTGACTCTAACGAGAGATAGTTGAGGACTATTTTTGAGTATACATTTTATTACATACAAAATATGTTAATTGTAGCTAACCGTGGGAAATAACATTTCATGACACCACTTTTGGTGGGATTTTTTGATTATGGAGTGAAGTGAAATTAAATGCTCCATGTACACCCCATACTCTAATATGAACACCAGATGGGGTATCAGAAATTAACTAGCATAGACTCTTTAGAGCATTGAGGCATCCACACTGAAGGGTTCTCTGTTGCTTTTCAACCTTTGGATGTTGGGAAAATGAGAGAGATACCAAGTTAATTTGTAATTTCAACACTTCTATTACCTTTAAATGATTTTGATATTCATCATATGTTAATACTTTGGTTTTCAAATGATGAAGAGTCTTATATAAGTTGTGGCGTACATCATGAATGCAATCTTCTACCATTAATTCCGGAATGTTGTATTGAGAATTTCCCAAAGTCTAGGACATGACTGGTACTTCTCCTTTATCCAATTTTTTTCTTATATTTAACATATCTTCATAATCTTTCATTAGAGGTTTCTCCACTTGGTATGAACAAAGTGAAAACTTATCAATTGTTTTATTAAAAAAAATGGAATCAGTCATTTTTTCCTCTATTGTATTAGAAGAAAAATGACCCAAGGGAGTTTAGGAGAATAACAGTTTCCTTAATATGTATTCTAGTTGATAAATTATTTCACCTGTTAATGACAAGGTATTAGAAATGATTGACCTTGTGTTGGGAAGTTCCTCGAGATAAGAGGGATTTCTCATTACTACATTGTCAATTATAGAATTATCTTGACAATGTGAAACACTACTGTAGAGAGAACTTTTGAAGAAAATACCATCATGGGAAGAACCACCTTGGTGAATTACAACAAGGGATAAATCCTCTTGCTCCTTGGTCTTCTGGCCACATGGAGGGTTGTCATGGCTCTCATCTAGAGATAGGCTCTCTATATTGACCGAATTTTCATGAAACAAGCCTTCATGATGAAGTGTCTGATGGGGAATTTCATCATTACTGATACTACTCCCATAATTTGGTAATGAGAGGGTAGGATCTTGAGATGCAATAGATAAATGTCTGAGGGCTTCAAAAACTCCAACTTCAAGAGGAGCTATATTGCATCTTGGCTCTTGATTTTATAATTGCATTTGGTGATATTTCTTCTTAGATTCTCTCTTACACTTAGTTGGGGTCACTTATTGGGAGAAGTGGTCATCATGAGAAAGTGTATGTTCTTGCCTTGGAGTGGTCATCAGGATGGACCGATTACCTCCAATTATATAGGGTGTATTTTTCTGATCCTATTGTCTGTATGATATGGGGGAGTATACCCCATAACCCTCCTGGACTAAAGCAGAGGTATGTATTTTCTCAGGGATGTAATGCCGATATGTCATCCCAGGTGTGAGGATAGATTTAAGTGTCTATTCCCCTAGTATTGTTGAAGTTGTTGTTATTATATTCTAGCATGATTCTAGAATATGGGCAGGAATTTATGTCTGCCCTTTTACCATTGCTAAGATGTGTTTGGTGACTTCAGCAGCCAGAATGAGAATATACATTCATTCCATATTGAGAGTAGGTGTATGTATCTGATATTTTACTCCTTTTCCTATCATTGGATATTGATAGTACTCATGTATGGGGGTAGAGAGTTGAGTCTTTCCCAGGTTTGTCATCAGAGATTTCCGACTGACTTCTCCGGGTGCTACCAAACGAGACTGTTGGTAGGCTTGATGAATGCTGGTAAGTGTATGTGATTTCTGGCTATTTTACATCAAGAATTGTTGATGGGATTCTCTCAATACTGGAATATGAGACTGTTGGTAGAATTGGTGTGAGTAAGCAGGTGTATGTTCCTATTTACGAGTTTCCACCACATTTGATTGACAGGCTTCCTTAAATGTAGTCAGACGAGCCTGTTGACTAGATGATAATTTGTAAACAGGTGTATGTGCCTGTTCAAGGTACTCCACTAGATTTTCCTGGAAGGATTGGTGGGTCACCGCCAGACTAGTATGCTAGGCATCTAAATTAGGACAGATGAGTGTATATGCCCGCTCGTTGTTTGCCATCAAGTTAGGTTGATGGAATTCTCAGAAGGGGGAAAAGGTAAAAACCTACTCCTTGTTGACTGAATGTTATCCCCAGTATTTTTTCGTGAGTGCCTAGGTCTGAGGGACTTGGGCCGAATGTCTAGAGGAAACACTTCCATCATGTTAAAGGTTCACTGCTGCGTGATTCTGCTGGTAGCGATTGTTGGTGGAAGTCCTTGGGAAGGACACATGTATCTTTGGATTGAGGCCCTAAGTGGACTCTTGATCCACCTCACTATATTGTGAGAGGGACTGGTTATTGTATTCCGGGGATAAAGACCCGAAATGGTTGAATACGGTGGTTGGAAACATTTTCTTCTTGACCATTGGTCATCATTGACCAGATGATTGAGGGTTGTTATTAACCTGGAGAGCCTGTTAGGAAGCCTCCAAGGTTGGGATTGTACCGTGCTGACGGTACTCCTTTACCAGCACATTGGAGAACCATCATTGAAGATTATGAGTGGGTCATGAAGTCCTTCTCATGGATGAGGATCTAGTTTGAGCAACAGCTAGGACATTTATAGGTGAAAACTTGAAGGAATCCATTTTTGGAGTGAAGGGAGTTCTAAGAAAACTTGAAAACAACAATGAACTTTATTAAAGAAACAACTTTTATATGTATATATGAGTGATTTATTCCTTTGTCTGGCCTTCCTTTATCAATCAATAGGGGCCTAACAGGTGGGTAACATTTTTAACTTGGTTAAGGATTCCCATCAGGTTCACTATTTTTGTTTCATATTTCCATGAAACATGTGTTCCAGTTTAATAATCACTACTTCCAGGTGGTTCCATTGGATTTATTCATGGAACCAAAAACACCCAATAGTTCTTTATAAAAAAGGGACATTCTTTCCAAAGGCATATATTCATTAAGTTTTAACTTTACGATACTTAAGAACATGCATTGGTCAAGAGGATGGGAGTTCAGACTCATCACACCCTTTTGGGGGGAATTATTGTCTACTCTGGGATTCTCTTTATAAAATTAAGATATTTTCATGAATCCTTATTAATTCACCAATTATAACATAGGTTTCTATTGGAATTTTCAATCACTTATTAACATGTGTGAAATTTAGAGTAATCTGTATGTATTTGAGGTTCTTCATTAATGGAGATATATGTATGTATTCAAGGTTTTTCATAAATGGTATCCTATAATATACTATTTATTTATTCTTTTAATCATCGCTATGATGATACTGATTTTGAATCCACCCAGTGGGGAAATCTAGAATTTATTATCATCTAGGGAGATAAAGGTTTGTTTTGATATTGGGATCATACCCATAAATGGGCTACCTGTGTATCCTTGTGAAAGGAATCAGAACCCTCTTAGTTCGGTATTTCTTAATGGGACACATCATACCTTTTAAGGTCATGTGATAAGGACCTATCCATACAGTTTAATGTATTGTGGTAAGGAATCTAAGAGAAATATTCTTAGTTAAAGTTTTGTGTGGGAATTATGCCGAAGAATCCCAAGGAACTTGGAAAGGATATGGGTTTCCAAGTAAGATTAGACCATGTTGGGAATATGGCCCAGGAAGAACAAGGTTGATTTGAAGTGTTGGGTTTGAACCTCAAGGAGGTTTCCTACTTATCCCATGTGGATGGGAATAAAAGCACATGTAGTTCGATAAGTATCATAGGAGAGTATATTCCTTTAAGAGAAATGAGTTTGGGATTACTTCCAAAAAATGATGACTTGGTGATTTGGGGGTTACTCCTAAGGAAGATGCCCAGATTAAGGGAATTATGGTTGGATTCTTAAAGGGGATATCCAATGAGCTCGATCCCTGAGAAGGCTTCCTATGCATCCCAATTATAGTGGTAATTAGAGTTCTTGTATTTCATTCATTGTGTTAGGGATTATGTATGAGAGATTCCCATTGGAGGGGACATGATTGGGTAAACCCTTTTGGAAGGTCACCCTTTTGAGCTTGGGACTTTATGTAGGCATCCTACATGTTATGGTTTTAATAGAAATCAGAGTTCTCATAGTTTAATTTTTTGTGAAAATTTTGTGATCATGACAAATCTCAAATCCCACGTGAGTAATTCTTGGTGTGAGAAACAAGAGGATGTCAAAGATTTAACAAAGGCATCTACAATTTTCCTCCTTCTCTAGTGGAAGAGGGAACACCTATGATAGAGAGGGTGGATGAGGTTGAGTCGAACCAAGAAGAGGGTGAGGCGACAAGCCCTCCCTCTGTTCACTTTACACTGGATAAGGGTCCAATGTAAGGAAGTAGTGAAGTTGGAGGAAGTTGAGAGAAGCAAGACTGCGGCCTTCTACTTTAAAGGTTAGGGGAATACACCAGGATGGCTTCCCTAGTGGATCTTAAGAGGGTAGGGATACTTTTACTTTGATTTCATGGAAAATAAAGTGTGAACCGTACCTTCCGTAACAGAGAACTGAGGTTCTGGGTCTTAGAGATGAAAATGGGAGGACAGAACCCAAACCTTAGTCCTTCAAACTGGGAACTTTCCAACACTGTTCCTTGGATAAAGGTCCATGTGAATGCGAATATAAAAACCCATAGACACTCCATAAATCCTAACCCCATTGTAAAATAATTTTGGAAACCTCTAACTTCGGATATACAAACCCAAATAGGAGACACGCTGATGTGCCTTTCCCAAAGGTTTGATAAGTTAGGAGGTTTTGGTAGAGGCTTAAACTTAGTTCTTTTCAGATAAGGGAAAAAAGGAAGAAGATACCCTGCCATGATTGTCCTTAAAGAGGGTAATTAAGTTGATATTTAGGCCTTATTCACAACTCTTTCACGTAGGTACTCCGCATAGGTGTGCTGCTTAGGTATCCTGCGTAGGTACTTCACATAGCTGTACTGCGCAGGTGTGCCGCATAGGCCTTTATGATGACTAAAAAATGTTTCACATAGGGGAACCAAGCCTAGGTGAGCTTCAAATTGTGAAATACTTTAAAAACATTCTTATCCCATTTAATTATCTCTTCTCTCGTGTTAGCTACCTGAGATAATTGGAGGGATCTAAGCGAAAGGGATACGCAATGGGAGCTTCAAGAAGTCCTTCAACTTTTTCAGCCCTAGAAATGGGGAGCCCAAGGGTCCTATTTATAGGCTAGGAGGGGGGATGGTCGAAGTCAATTTATTGGAGGAGGTCCTTTACGTAGTCCCTCTATGAAGGTCTTCCGTGTAGGGTTACATAAAGTATACTTCCACGTAGGTATGCCGTGAAGGTATGCCGTGAAGGTATGCCGCGAAGGTCTACCGCATAGGCCATTCAAAACTTTGGCTTTCCTTTTAATTCTTCGAAATTTTTCTTGAGATTTTGAAATATTTGGGGCCATCTTCATAGTGTTTTTGTATTATTATGTAGTTTCAACAATAACCATATGTAATGATTTTATTTAAATGAAAGTATAATTGATTTATAAATTTTTTAATAATTTCATGAATATTGTTCTAAATTTGATGGACCAATGATCACTTTGACTATTGAAATCATACCAAAGTCATTTTGGACTCAAGTACCAAATATTACCAAACATCCTACATGAACTTAAATAGTTAAGTAATTTTTATAACATTATAATAAGTGATATAAAAATAATAATAAAAATTAAAAAGGTTATAAAGAAATTAAATAATTAACCTATGTTTATTATTCAGGAAGATAAAGATTGTACGTGATGAGTTAGACTCAAGATAAAAGACTTTATTCTAAAAACCTATTTTAAAGTTACTCTTTCATCCATTTTTAAAAAAAACCAAAAGTAATTTTTTTTAACATATATGGTATGAATGAAATTTTACAATTTCATGTCAATTAAATGTTTTTATTCTTAATTTACAAGTTTACAATTTTATTTTTAAATAAAGTGTATTCATTTATGAGTGTGAAACTTTGTAAAAATGAAAAGTTATTTCAAATTGGAAAAGTTATTTTTATTTTATGAAAGAGTTATGTGTTATGATTATATTATGGTTCATGGGGGATGAGCCTATTATAGATCTCCAATTCATTGGTTAATTAGAAAGAGTTAACCGGTAGGGTTTTTAATAATAGATTAAGGTAATATTATATGGTGGGTATTCTAAATGTAACCATGAAGGTTAATCCCTATGTAGCCATGAGAGCTAAAATAAACGTAAGAGTGATATGGAAATGATGAAAAAAGTTACCATTATAATTTATGTTTGCTATGGAGTTTTACAATAAACTTATTATTTCATGAAGTAATCTAAATAGCTTATGTTTTATGGGTGAAAATATAAATTCATAATTTTTTTTCACAGGTTAATAATTATTCATGGAATAAAAATCTCTTTCTTTCCTTTTTATGTCCCTTACTAGGATTTTTGTGATCATACCAAGTTTTAAAATGTTTTTAACAGGGTATAAGGATGGGTAAGAGAAAGTAGAAATTCTAGTTGAATGTTATAAAAAAATTTCATTAAAAAAATTTCATGTTTTTTAAAATTTTTATATTATTGAAGAAATGGATACTATTTTAGTAGTATCCACTTTGTATGAAAGTGGGATGTTATGTATTAATTATGAACTAATTATCTAAAACTATAAACATAAAAATATCTTTAATATGAAATAAAGTAAATTCTTGAATAAAAAATTATAATTTCTAATGTTTAAGGATGGGTCTTTACATTTATCATTGATGGAGTTTACAACATTATTGGATCTCTGGAATATATTCAATAATCTATGGTTATATTCAAGGAATGAGAAAGAATGCATGTTTTCATTAAGGTTGTATGGAAATTATGGTTTTAATAGAATGCATGATGAAGTTATTCACATGTTTTGTATGTGATAATTAATAACAATTTCATGATATTTATATAATTAATGATAAAATAATTTTTGGAAATTTAGTGAACTTATTTCTAAAGTTTTGAATTTTAGACTTTTGGAAGGGTTATAGGATAACCATTTGTGAAGTGTTTTAAGATGAAATTTGGATGAGGATTCAAACATTAATGTTTTATTTCACTATATGAAGATTTATTCATAACTTGTGAAAACCATTTTTCTATGATGATAACTAAAGATAAACTAAATGATTTATCATTCTATTTATGGAAATTATGATCAATTAGTGATTTAGTAATAAAAAATACACCTTCACTTATTAGATTAATATATGAAGTGGGAATTGATCAAGGAAAAACCCAAGGGTGATATTTTTCTTATGAGATGGAATAAAATCAAGTAATTATATCTTCTCATGAAAATTATTCAACTTTAGGAAAATAATATTAAAATAAAATATTTTCCAATTATCATCATTTTTTATGATATGAATAACCTTTTAACATATAATTGGTTTATGGTTTTATGGCTGTTAACATTCTCTGTATCACCCACTTTATTTTTATTAGTGATATAAATAACTCTCTATAATCATTTATGTTTTTCTCCTGTGTCCAAATCATTGCTTTCCACCTATGTAGAAACTTAGCTATGAGTTACTTTAGGTAACCATTATGTTTAAACATTTCAATTTTAAGAGAAGTTTTATTATTCATTTGTATGATTTGTGTTTATATGAAGGAATTTTTAAATGTTAAACCATTGGTGACCAAGATGAGTTTCGAGGGAGAAATTCCTTTTAAGGGGGTAGAATGTAACACCCTGAGATTTTGTGATTTTTTTGAAGTAAATTTAATATTTTTAATTACATTATACACTAATTTTATCTTAGGTTATATGAAATACTGAGTATATATTTCATTATATGTAACACTGAGATTAGTTTTTTTAAATTCAATAATGATAGCGTGCATGATACATGACACCAAACATCAACAATCCACGATACAGTATTATTTTAAATATGACCATTATAACATATCCTCTAAATAGATGGGTATGAATAGTATAAACTAATTTATGAAATATACATATCAATTTCCTACTCAATATAAATTTATTTATAAATTCTTAGTAGATAATCAATCTATTTTTAGTAAAGTAATTATATTCCTTAAAAATATATTTTCTTCAAAAATGATATTTATTCTTTTTTTATGAGAAAATATTATAATTAATTTATAAATAATTTAGAAAATTTATTTGTTAAAATTAAATTAAATTTTGAAATGATCATATATAAATTAACTTATGGTAAATTTTTTGATATTTTTTGAAAAATATTGATTTTTCAATAAATAGTAAAAAATAATGATTTTGGTAAAACTATCATTTGTTTTTAGTAAATTAAGTAATTTAAATCCCCCATTATGTTTTAATTTAACATAAGTATTATTTATTAATATTTAATAAACTTACTTACTTTTTAATCAATTGTATATTGGATTTTATTATAAGTTCATTTTATGGTTTAAAAGAGGGTTTTTCTGAAAACTATTTTAAAGTGCATAATGTTTCTCCATTTTAATTAATTAAAATAATACATAATTATGGATATTTTAAAATTAAATGCCTATATTATATATCAATAAATTATAATTTATCTTTATACATTGATTATTATTATACATAGAGTTAATATAAAATCATCTTGTGCTTGAAAGAATATACTTCTTAAAAACCCAATTTTTTTCCACATCTGTGGGTTTTGTTTAAAATTTAATTATTGAAATTTTTATGAAATTAATTTGGTAAAAAAATTCAATTTTTAAATAATAATTAAAAAATTATCTAACGATCAATTTTTTTTTTGGTTTTTTCTGAAAATTTTTATTTTTTGATGAATAGTGAAAATACTGAATTTTAATTGAAAACTACCTTTTCGTTTAATATATTTATAAGGTTAAATTATATTTTAAATTTATTTTAAAGTTAAATTAGTTAAATTATACATAAATTAATCCAATTTAGTTCATTTTCATCAATGTCATATATGATTTTGATATAAAAACTTTGTAAACTTCTGAACGTTTTCTCTTTAAAAACCCACTTTTTCGTCACGTCTGTGAGAATAATTTTAAATTTAATTTTTCCAATTTTGTGAGTGGAATTTAGATAAATATATTTCATGTTTGTAATCATAATAATTTATATTATCTAATAATTTCAACTTAATTTTTGACCAAAATGAATAGTGAATGCAGTAAAAATTAATTACCATAGTTAAGGTAAAAATGGGTTTACCAGGGCATTAAACTAAAAAAATAAGGGTAAAAATAACTTATAAACATTTATAAAAACTATTTTATGGACATATTTTGACAACTAAACCTATAAGGTTCGATAATGGACCATATTTAACTCTTGTGACTTATGAAAAATGTGGGAGCACTCAATTCATTTCAAAAATACCAAGTGTATCCTCTCCCCCACTTATAAAAGTCCACCCTATCTCTTCTCTTCTCCACACCTTAAAACCATTTTGGTTAATAAAATACATTAAAAATTCACTTCAAAAATTTCCTCCACTCATCCTAGAGACATTATTGTAGACATAAATCCATCTTAGGAAGGCTTTTAGTGCAAACCAGAGGATACCCAAATAAAAGGTAACGTTCATCAACGAGTGTTTTTATTTTATTTCTTCGTCCACCTCCTTGAATTATTATTATATCATTATTACATAATAAAATAAATATATTCCATATAAGGATATATTTTTATGCTAATATAATGACCTAAAATATTCTCAACTTCCATCAAATGGGGTAGGGAATCATCGTTCATGTGTACGGTGGACTACCACCTCGCGAGCTGATGCTGTTCATTTTTCCATTACCACCTCTTATAGATGGACATACTGATGTATTTATTGTTTATATATGATATTTATGATATTATTATTATTTTTTAATTATTATATCATGCATACATTTATACTATCCATTTTTTGAGAATACGATAACGTCGCTCATGTGTGTGGCGAACCACTGTCTTGCGAAGGGATGTGATTCATTCACAATTTACATAAAAAGTATTAAGGATGGTTTTCATGAAATTATGTAATATATATGACATAAAAGTAATTATATAATGATAATATATCATTTAACTTTCTTTCTTTTGATCCAACAAGAAAATGGAAACAACGTTCATGCGTACGTATGACCTACCGTCCCTATGAACAATATATTTCATTTTATATCACTAATTTTTATGGAATACTACAAATAGAAATATAAAGAATATATATTATATTTATATCATGGTTATGATTCTGAATATGATGTAACAATTATCAAATTAAGTGTACAAAAAATATAACAAATCCAAACTTATATGAAAAAAAGCAATTATTACCTGAAACGTAACATTAACATAGAATTTTTAAGAAAATAGTAATAAAAAGTCATAAATAAATCATATATGGTATCATATATATGAATTTTATTCTCTAATATATTTATAATAAACTTATATTCATTATAGATAAGTTTTTAACAAGTTCAATGGAAGTCAAGACTTAAGGTAAGAGATTTTCGTCTCAATTCTTAGTTGTGTGAGACACATGCCATATTCACTACCTATTTATTTTATGTGGTGCATGTAATGAAAATGAATATATTTATGATTATTATAATTGAATTATTGGGATTTAAATTTCCATTTTAGTATCTCTATTTTAGGGGTTTATAGTTCAAAAGTTAAAAAATTAATAAGGGATTTTGTCTCAATTTTCCTTCTTTGGGACATAAGTTATGTTATGAACCTATCATATTTTATGAGGTTTATATAATGAAAATTTGACATGTTATATCATTAATATACTTATTTTCATGATATTTTTAGTTTCATTTAATGATATTATTTTATGAGACTTATGATTCAAAGTTACCAAAGTGGTAAGAGTTTTATGTTACAATCTCAACATTTATCGGGATTGTTTATGGTTATGATTAGAATGATAAAATATTATGATATATCTCTAAATAAAATCATCATTTTTCTCCTAATATATTTATATTATGAGAATACATGCTATATATTTCTTTTTCTTCTCTTTATGTACTTTAAAGTTCAAAAGAACATTTTTATGAAAAATCATCTTTTTATTCGAAAACTATTTTATTCCAAAACCATGTTTTTTAAAAATGTTTTCAAAAATATTTTAATTTTTTTCAAATATTAAAGGACATTTTCCTCAAGAATTTTTTTAAATGAGTCTTAAATTTTCCTTTATAAATTTTCAAGGTTATTTATTATTAAAAGAATTTTCAAAGTGTTTTATGTTTTAAAAAGTTTTTTTCAAAGATGAAAGGATATTTTACTCATAAAATGGTCCAAGTGTCCTTTAAAAATTATTTTTCATCTAATATGATATCCTATGATGTTAATTATGCTTTTATAGGGATAATATTTATTGATATCATCCCTGTTTTTTCTCTGAATGGTTCATGTTTATGTTGATGAAATATTTATGAAACCCATTTATTTTTCATGGGTTATGCTACGATGAATTGGTGAAATGTTTAAAAAACTAATTTTCCTTACACAAGTTATGATGTGATGAAATGTTGAATGTTTTAGGATCTTCTGGAACAAATATTTAAGATTTTCATTATGTGATTTTGGTTATGTTATAACTAATAAAGGTGGTTATGTTATAACTAAAGATGGGTGAGACCTATATCTCCCTCCAATGTGTTGTGTAAAGATTATATATCATGAGATAAATTCGGAAAGAAGTAAATAGGATTAATCCACTATTGTAAATAGGTGTGTATTAATCCACTATGGGAAAAAGGTGTGTCTTGATCCATAATGGGAAATAGGTGTATCCAAATCCACAATGGGAAATATGTGATAAGTCCTGATCCACTATATTGATGGTCTTGGTAGTTTACCATGACATATGAACTGGTTTTCTATATTTATGATGGTTCCATAGGTTAATGAAAAGATCTTATGGTTTATGATTTATTTATGAACATTTTTCACTCTCATGGACCATGTTTTCTAAAATGATAAAGCTTTATTCCATGAATATTATATACGATCCTTGATAGGTTAAGAATACGATTTGTAAGTTATGTTCATGATTACATACCCTTATGATTATATTATGATTTCATATGATCATATATTGATATCTCTTATGTTTAACCTTAATAATCATTTGAGCTCACCTATTATTAAGTTTACTTCCCTAGGATTATGAATAAAGATTTAGGTAGAGATTTTTAAGGGGAGTATTACATGAGAAGATATTTATGGGAGATGTTGAATATCCATCACCAGATTAGAATATTATGTTCCAAGTTTCCAAAGGCGCTAAAATATTACCATACTTAGTCATATATTTTTGTTATGTATTTAATATTCATCTAAAAATAAGTAATATCCATGTATTAAAATTCTAGGTTTATATATTTTGTATTAAAATAAAGGTTTAGTTAACCTTTATAAAATATAATTAGAAACAAATTAGTGAGATCCCTAGGGATATTTCTAAGGATATGTCTAGGGATGTATCTAAGGATAATTCTAAGGATGAGTAAAAGTATATTAAAATGTCTTGGAATTTTGTTAAAGGATAGAGAAAGTGGTTTCCAAGAAATTGCTTCCCTTTTTAGATACTACAAGTGGATGTGGATCTTTAAAAGATATACCTAGGGGTAATAACCCCAAAAACATTGTTGATTAGGAACTGGTGCATGATAATGGGCCTTGCTGCACACCTTGTTTGACACCCCTAGGGGATATTATTTGGAGATTCAGAAAATCATTATGAACCATCATGAATGATTTAAATAGACGATGACTGTGAATGATATAGGATAAAACTAAGGTTTCATACATTAACAATAAGCTGTCATGATTTAGACATCCTACAAGTGATTTTAATTATTATTTTGTTTCCCGCTATGATTAGTGTTTATCACACAATACTTTTTGGTTTTATTCAATAAACGGAACCTGAAGGAAATGGGTTAACATTGAATGTGATTGAAAATTTATTGATGAGAAGAAAAATGGGATGGTGACTAGAGTAAAGGATATTGTGATTATGCCTAACCAGTTATAATGGAACATGATTTACAATGTAAACCTTAACAAACTCTTAGAATCACCAAATAATAGAAGGATAGAGTAATCTAAGGGTTTGGGTTGTGGAGACCACGTAGAAAATAATATTCTATTTTCTATATATGTCAAGAATATGGGAAGAATCAATCAAGATAATATCTCAAAGGGACAAGAATATCTTTTGAGTGTGTAAAATAATGACACAAAGAAATTAATTACTGTGGTAAAATTAAAAGTCTAGTTAACATAATGTATAATAATATTGGTATCCCTAATATATCATTGACTATTTAATGATTTAAATAAGGAAAGTATGGGCATTATGCAAATTGATGTCCTAATAGGAAGGATCATGAAGAAAATCATCATGGTTTTACGAGTAATTAATGGTTATATTTATAATGATGAATAGACTACAAATTAAATATGAAAGGAAATAGGTATTAAGGAATGATATGATGGGGTATAATTAATGGTTTGAGAAGAAATTAGGGTGAATGAAGTATTTATGTATTGGAATTCAAAGATCATGTTATATGAATCTTGAAATATATAATTATTTCTCAGTATAAGTTTTTTAATGATTTCAAAGAATAATTTTAATTATGCTTATATAATGAAAGAGTGATTCAATGTAAAAGTGATATTTTTATTATGAGAAGGTAACCTTAAAGGTGATGTCATGGGCGCTTTCAAATGATGCTCGATTTCGGGTTATTTAAGTGCAGAAGAGTGGCTGACCAAAGTCATCTCTCAAAGGAGGAAGTATTTAAGACAACATATTGAAGTTGTTTTGAAAATAAAATAAAATAAAATAAACATACCACTTGAAATGATGGGTTTTTTTATCATTTATAAAACCAGAAGATGCTTTCTAGAAGAAGATTGCTTTTTTTGTTTTTACTTTTGAAATGAAGTTTGATTAAAAAGACACAACAAGAAGATATTTTTTTAGAAAATATTTTAAAAGGAGTAATCGATATAAATGTACATATTCACTTAATTATTAATCATTATCATTTAAATTAATCTCCACTTAATTTTGATCCCCTAATTCGTTAACCCCAAAACCCTACAAGAATTAACTTTACCACAAAGATGAAGTGAATTAAACCCTATGCTATCTTAAGAACATGCAATCGCATCACCCTAATTTGATTGATATTATAAGAATATATTATGGTTAGTGTTAACTTAAAGTACATATCCACTCTGGAAATGAGTAATAATTGAGTTTAGTGATTATGTTTGAACTCTACAAATTTATCCTGTGTGGTTTAGAATTACCGATTAAGTTCGCACTTTCTCAATTCACACAATTCTCGACCTCACGTGTTTTGTGTTTATTGTTCAATTGATTTATTGGTTTAATTTATATTAAAAAATAAATTAATATATCATATTAAGTGAATTAAATTAGCTAATTTATTCAAAATAAATTAATAAAGGAGGTTAGAAGTATATGAATTACTAAAAAGAACTATTCCTCCATGGGAAGTGTAGTCATCATAGAAGCGTTTTGCATGTGAAAATGTTTATAAAGGGTATAACCCAATTTAGTTTCCATTATTGATTCCAGAACAAATATGATGATTAAAGAAGAAGATAATTGAATAAAAGAGAATAAAATATAATAAATAGAAGAGGAACAATGAAGTTTATTATGAAAACACAAACATTACAACATGAGAAAGAGAGGAAGGCTTCAATGAAGGGATCCTTTCTTCAAGATATCCCACTATGAGTATAGGAAATTATAGAACCTACAATGTGATGAGAGGAATCCCCTAGAAATTCAAAATTGAAGTACTTCACTTCTTGTCTGAACTTAAAAATGGGGTGCCTAAGGTGACAATTTATAGCCAAAATGGGAAGTAGTTTTGGGAACCTAGATTTAGAGATACCACTTGTGTCTCAGTTTTGGGTTGGTAGATGGACTTATATAGACTTGTAAAAAAGTTAAAAGTTGTAATAAATCATCTTTAATTTATCCATGTCAAATTTTGATGCCAAAAAAGGATTAAAAATTGATATATGGTTGAAATAAAGAACCAAATCTTTGACTTCGTGCAGATTTTTCCCCATGGACATATTGGTTCGGATGGCCCCATTAATGAATTAATTGGGCTTCTATTTCTTGATATGAGTTGTATAACATGAAGTTATAGAGTGGACCACAAAATTTAATCCCATTTTGAGGCACATATTTTGATAAATGTGCAAAAAGTGGATAGATTTCCTTGGGATTCTATGCAGTTTGGCCCATTTTCTTTCTGAATCATCTCCGACCCTAAAAATCACCTCCTCTTACAAAAAAATCACCAAAATAATAATAATTTAACTTTTTAAAAGTGATAAAAATTTAATAATTGAATCAAATATGATATGAAATTTTATATAGTATTTTTAATTTTAAATATAAAACAAGTTTAAAATAGTGATGTAAGGGTGAAATAATGCAGTGAATCGTGATGCGATCACATCCCCACACTTACCATTTTTCACTCCCAGGAAAAACCTCATATCATGTATTATTTTTTTCTGAAAAGATATGAATGTTTATATTTCTCAATCCATAGTGGAAATATAATCAATTTAAGAATCACATCAAGAGTCAATATCAATAAATTTTAAAGTCATTGTCTCATAAATTGTTTCAAAAGAAAATACAGTGAGACTCATAACACTAATAATAAAGAAACAAGTCATGGGTCTACCATGCCACTAAATCTCCATGTGTTTGTGTGTTCCAACCATTCCAATCTCATAAATACACCCTTTATTCAGTATATTTAGGTCAAGTTAAACAATTCTTCTTACTTGGTTTAATTCACTAAACCTGTTCTACATTCCTTTGCAATCACATTTCAAGACCCACTCACTTAAGCATTCTTTAAAGTCAAACCTTAAGCTCCTGACCTAGATATCCACATGCGTTATACCTTTCATAACTCCCTTCATTTATTATTATTATTTTTAAGTTTCACTTGGAAAAAATCTCACACTCATCTCTCAACCCATGCTTGATCTCCTCACGACACTAATTGTAATAGTTATAACAAGATCAAAGGTCGAGGAAGAGTGGTTTTTGACCTATCCAAGACACAAACTATTTTTTTGAGGGTGTAAAATAGTCGGATAATAGGCACACACACATATTTCAATTCACTATAGTAATGAAATTGATCGGAAGAGAAATGAGCATATGGATCAACCAATGATTTTTTTTACCTAACTTGACTATACCTTCAATTGAGTAGGAAAAATTTCACAAGTCACGGTTGAGTGAAAATTTGTTTATAGAAATCAATGAAACAATTTACCATGAACAAATATCACAAATAATTATGTCAAAATCTAAAAGGTTTTATAATGAAATAACCATTCATATCATTGAAAACTTCAATTTTTAAAAAAATAAACACCTGATGATGAAATATTACACATACTTATCATTATACCAATGAATTTTTGAAACATTAATTTTCCATATATTCCATATCTAAATTATTATGTTACATGATATGTTTTCTTTTGTTTTTTTTAAATTATAACAAAAAATTTTATAGAAAACACACAAAAAAAACACAAATGAAAATCCTAAATAAATACCACAAAATGTTTTCCCCTCCCCACACTTAAAATATCACATTGTTCTCAATGTGAACCCATGAGACGATATTTTCACATGAAAAGAATAGTTTTAAATAGGAAAAATAATATAAAAGTTAAAGGGTTAGAAAAACCTGATATGCTCAAGTGATGATGGGGTCATGCAGTGTGATGAAATCCACTACATTAGTAGGAAGTCCCTCAATGTATTTCTTCAAACATTTCTTGTTGACTATAAAGCTCCTTCTAGCATCCTCTTGTGTGATCTACACTACACCATAAGAAAAAAATTAGATACTATATAAGGACCTAACCATCTGAAATGCAACTCACCAGACATCAACCTCAGTCATGAACTGTAGATAAGGACCTTCTCTCCAACAAGAAACTCTCTCTGTTGGATCATTCTATCATGAGATACTTTTGATCATTCCTTGTAGAGACTTGATTTATCATATAATGAAAATCAAATCTCCTCAAGATATTTATTTTTAGCTTCCTTTGGATCACATCTTGGGCCAAATCCATGTTGCATTTCTTTATTTCCCAATATTATTGATGCTCGAATTCCACTGGGAGATGAAAATATTTCCCAAAAAAATTCTAAATGGGGAAATACCAATGGGGGTCTTGTATGCTATCCTATAAGCCTATAATTCATCATCCAATCACTGCTCCAATCCTTCCTATTCAGCTGCACATTTTTCTCCAAAATCTATTTTAACTCTTGATTCGAAACCTGAGCTTGGTCATTTGTTTGAGGGTGGTATGGTGTTGATGTTTTGTGTGTCACCCCATAATTCCAATGGAAGGAAGCTAAACTTTGATTGCAAAAATGTGTCCCTTGGTCACAGATGATAGCCTTTGGTACTCCAAACCTACAAAACATTTGTGTCTTGACAAAGTCCACTACAACATGATAATCAACTGTCCTGGTGGCCTTAGCCTCCACGCATTTACTAACATAATCAACAAAAACCAAAATATACAAAAAACCAAATGTACTAGAAAAAGGACCCATAAAATCAATTCCTAAAACATAAAAAATATCACAGAATAATATGGGTTGTTGGGCCATATCGTGTATCCTATAAATGTTTCCAGTGTGTTAGAAACATGATCATGACTTGAAAAGCACATGAGCATAATAGAATAAGAAAGGACAATATAATATAGAGTCTAAGACTTTCCTAGATGTCCGTTGGGGTCCAAAATGTACTCTACATGAAAGTGTATGGCAGAAATATAGAACAGACTCAAACTCATGATCAGGAACACACCTCCTAATAACTTGATCCCTACACATGTGCCATAGGTATAGATCATCCCAAACATAAAATCTTCACTCACTCTTTAACTATTGGACTTTATGTTTCTTTAAATTTGCAAGAATTTCAGAGGCAACAAGGTAGTTAACTAAATAATTATACTAATGATGCGTACCTAAGATGGAATAAAGATTCTCATCAGGGAAAGTGTCTCGAAGTGGTACCTGGTCCAATGTGTCATCCTCTAGTGTGTGAGTAAGCCTACTCATGTGGTTCGCCACTAGGTTTTCTAACCCCTTCATGTAATTTATCTCAATATCAAATTCCTAAAGAAGGAGCATCCATTGGATTAGCCTAGGCTTTGCATCCAGATTCTTTAAGAGGTACCTCAGAGCTGCATGGTAAGAAAAAACAACTACTTTAGGGCCCAATAAATATGAATGGAATTTATATAAATCAAATATGATGGAAAGAAACTCTTTTTCCGTGGTTGTGTAGTTTTATTGGGCTGAATCCAGTGTGCTCGATGCATATGAAATCACATGTGAACGTCCCTCCACCCTATGAGATAAGACAGCTCCAATAACTAAGTTGGAGGTACCACACATAAGATCAAAATGAATATCCCACCATGGGGGATGTATGATCGGTGGAGTGGTCAGACACTTCTTTATCTCATCAAAGGAATTCCTACAAGAATCATAGAACACAAAATCAAAATCTTTTTGAAGTAATCATGAAATTGGAAGAGAAACCTTAGTAAAATCTTTTATAAAGCACCAATAAAATCCTGCATTCCCTAGGAAAGATCTAAAATCACACACACATGAAGGATATGGTAAGGATTAAATAATATCTACCTTAGATATATCAACCTCTATCCCATGTTTTGACACTACATGCCCTAAGAAAATCCCATGATCTACCATAAAATTACACTTTTCAAAGTTTAAGACCATATTCTTGTCAATACAACGATTAAAAACCCTTTCTAAACTAGAGATACAATAATAAAATTAAGACCCATACACTATAAAATCATCCATAAATACCTCCATGTAGGTCTCAATAAAATTAGAAAAAATACACACCATGTATCTCTAGAAGGTACCTGGGGCATTACAAAGTCTAAATGGAATACTTCGATAGGCAAAAGTATCTAATGGACAAGTGAATATTGTATTCTCCGGATCCCCCAGAGTAATAGGAACATAAAAATATCTATGAAATCCATCCAAGAAATATTAGTGTGTTTTCCTAGCTAGTATCTCAAGAATTTGATCAATAAATGGGAGGGGGAAATGGTCCTTTCAAGTGGGATAATTTAGTTTCCTATAATCAATACACAGCCAAAAACTATTTTGCACCTCATTGGAACTAACTCCTATTTATCATTTTTAACAACAGTAAAACCAATCTTCTTAGGAACAACCTGAATAGGACTCACCCACTAATAATCTAAAATGGGATAAATTATACATGCCTCAAAAAAATTTCAACCTCTTTTTTAACAAATTCTACAAGGGTTGTATTGAGTATCCTTTATGGCTACCTAACCAGTTTATCCCCATCCTCCAAAATAATCCTATTCATGAAAATGGAGGGGCTAATACCTGATATATCATCCAAGGTCTACCCAATTTCCCTAATGTTCTCCCTCAAAAGATTCAAAAGTTTTTCTTCATTTTCAAAAGGGAGATTTTTATAAATTATAACAAGTAATTTCTCACCACTTAATATGTATGAGTATTTGATATTAGGTGGAAAATGTATTGAGTTCTAGTATAGGGGGTGATGTATGGATAAAGAAATTGAAGGAACTGAAATATGTTCACAATGAACATCAGTATCAGAATATACATCATCAAAGTTAAAGAATAAAGCATAAAACCAATCAGCATACTCAACATCCATGTCATAATCAAAGTTCACATAATCAAAATCAGAATATGAATCCATTTAAAAATTAAATCTAAGAGAGGTATGTGCATTAGAAACCGATGTGAAAGTGCTCTTAGACAATAAAAAATAACTAATACTCATAATATCCCTAATCATAGGAAAAAAAATTCCATGGGGTTTTTATTTGGTGCTTCAAAATGAGAGATAACAAAAGTATACTAGTCCTATGATGGGTACTTCATGGAGTCCATAACATTAAATATCACAACTTCATCTCCAAAATACATGGAAAGTGTGCCCTCATGGACATTTATGATCATTTTTTCAATTTTGAGGCAGGGCCTACCTAAGATAATGGGATAATGAGAACTTAAATAATTAAACTCCATGTTAAGAACATAGATTTATGATGGAAAGATCATGTATCTTACCCAAACAAGTACATCCTCAAGGAATCTCATTGGATATATTGTAGATCTATTCGCCAACTACACCACTACTCCTATTGGCTTCAACTCACCAACCTGTAAAGAAGAGAATAAATTGTGATACATCACATTTATGGAAGCTCCCAAATCCCAGAGCATTATAAAAGTGCAAACCCCCTATGGTGTATGGGATGGTGAATGTCCCGAGATCCTTGCAATTTGTTCTCATTGCTAGAGTTGGTATAATGAGTGCTGACACATTTTTTCCAACATTGATCCTATCATTTCCCTTGAGCCCTCTTCGATTGGTATAAAGTTATTTTAAAAAATTTTCATACCTTTGGATTTGATTTATTTATTCATGTAAATGGATGTTGATCTTAACATACTTTAATGTGTCCAAAACTTCTTTTGGCATAACCTTTTCAGCCATCTTTTTGGTTTATACAACTCTGTTTTGAAATGGAAGGGGTTTAGGAGGAACATCATCAATACTTTTCTTACCTTTATCTTTCTCCTTGGGTTGCTCATCAGTTGGTATGGAATGGGGCTTCTTCGGAGTTGAGGTTAATCTAGGTGGAACGACAGGTGCATATGTATCAGTTTTTTTCTTCCCACTTATCAATGTGATGGAACTAACATTTCCATTGGGATTTAGAGTAGGTTGGGAAGGTAGATTTACATAATTCTTACTTACCAGTTCATGGAGGGCAGTGGAAATTTGTCTCATTTGTGTCTTCAATTACCTCAACTTTGAATCTTTAGTCTTTAACTCATTCTGTTGATTAAGAACAATTTGTTTCAAAATTTCATCAGTATTAAAATCTACCTTTGGTTGAGAAGTCCCTTGTTGTTTACTTGTCGATGCTTGAGCTTCAAATCTTTTTTGGGGTTGTTGGTAACCTTGTTGGTAAGGCGGAGGATAATAGAGATTTTTTTGGAAAGGAGGAATTTGTTGTTGTCCAGAGCCATACCTCATGTCCGATTGATCCTTCCACCATTGGTTGTATGTTGGTGCAAAGGAATCATAATTTTTTGGGGTTGTTTCCATTATTACTGTTGATATGGTCTCCCTAGGAATACTCCTACACAATCTTATGACTCTCGTAATTGGGGTAAATAGTCGGTTGGGTGGTCTATTTCAGTGAAAATTTCACATGGCCTCATAGAAGTGGGTTGGGATGTGTTTTGAGCCAAAGAAATCTTCCTTACCATAGTGGTAAATTCTTCCAACTTAGTATCAATTAAATGAATTTCAAGATAATATGGACTTACCTGATATACTCCCCTGACATGTGGTGTACCTAGATCACCAAATTGTTGGGAGTTTTGTTCCATCCTGTCAATCAATGCATGTGTAGCTACTGGTGTTTTGTCAAACAATTCCCGTCTAGATGTGGCATCCATTATGATTATCTCCATAGGTGTGAGTCCTTCATAAAAGTATTGGATGAAGAGTTTCTCACTGATTTTGTGATGCTGGAAACTTGCACACAACTTCTTGAATCACTCCCAGTACTCATACATTGACTCTCATTATTCTTTCTTGATCCCATAGATCTCTTTTTTAATGGATGTGGTCCTTGATGCTGGAAAAAATATATACAAGAAAAGACATTTCAAATCATTCCAACAAGTTACATCTTCAGGTTGTAAATAATACATCCAATATTTCGCAGCTCCATTAAGTGAGAATGGGAATGATTTTAGTTTGATTTGATCTCCAGATACATTTCTTGGTTTCAAGGTTGAGAAAACCACATTAAATTCCTTAAGGTTTTTTGGGTCCTCACTATATAATCCATGAAACTTTGGAAGAAGGTGAATTAACCCAGATTTCAGTTCAAAGGATGATTCGATATTTGGGTATGCAATGAAATTTGGTTTATAATTAATATATGGTGAGGCCAGTTCTTGAATGGTTCTATTAAGTTCATTATTATTGGTTTTATCCATCGGTTCTTGTTCTAAGATTTATTTATAAGTGTTTCCAATTTTGTGTTCCCAGAATGGAGAAATTCTCCAACTAGTTGAATGTTGAAACTTCTTGTAGACAAAGAATGTATGATTCAATACCTAAGGTTGAATTAAATATCAGGGTCAAGATCTAAGAGATCTTTGAGATTATTTTGTTTCATAAATCAATGAAATATAAAAAAGAAATGAAGAAAAGTGGACCATAATAAAAAGAAAAGAAGTTTGAGTTGGTCAGATAAAACAAGAAGAGAGTAAGAGAAAAAAGCTTGAGAAAGGGGAAAGAAGAAAAAAAGAGGAGAAGAAAATAATTAAATGAAAAATAAAATAAATACCTCTAATTGATTGAATAAATTACTTGCCTCCCTGCCAACGATGCCAATTTGAAAGGAGCTGTCGTGGGCACTTTCAAATGAAGTTTGGTTTTGGGTTATTTAGGTGCAGCAAAGTGGCTGACCAAAGTCGTCTCTCAAAAAAATTAATTTAAGACAACATATTGAAGTTATTTTGAAAATAAAAATAAAAAACTTAAAAATACTACTTAAAAGTATGTGGGGTTGTTTATCATTTATAAAATAGAATAAGTTGACTAGAAGAATATTTCATTTTTTTGTTTTTATTTTTGAAATGAAGTTCGATTAAAAAAACAAAATAAGAGGATTTATTTAGAAAATATTTTAAAAGGTATAATGGATCTAACTCTACCTATTAACTTACTTATTAATCATTATCATTTAAATTAATCTCTACTCAATTTTGATCCCCTGATTCGTTAACCCCTGAACCCTACGAGAATTAACTTAACCATAAAGATGAAGTGAATTAAACCCTAAGCTATCTTCGGAACATGAAATCTCAATACCCGGATTTGATTGATATTATAAGAATATATTATGGTCAGTGGTAATTTAAGGCACATATCCATTCTGAAAATGAGAACTAATTGAGTTTAGGGATTATGTTTTAACTCTACAAATTGACCCCGTGTGGTTTGGAATTTTTGTGTTTATTGTTAAATTGATTTATTAGTTTCATCTAAATTAAAAAATCATTTAATAGATCATATTAAGTTAATTATATTATCTAATTTATTCAAAATAAATTAATGAATGAGGTTAGAGGTAGATCGATTACTAAAAATAACTATTATTCTATGGGTGGTGTAGTCGTCGTAGAAATGTTTTGCATGTGAAAATGTTAAGAAAGGGTATAACCCAATTTATTTTCCACTCTTGATTCCAGCCCAAATAGGATGAGTAAATAAGAATATAATTGAACAAAATATAATAAAAGATAATAAATATAAGAGGAACAAAGAATTTTATTATGAAAACACAAACATTACAACATGAGAAAGAGAGGAAGGCTTCGTGAAGGGATCCTTGATTCAAGAGCTCCCTCTATGAGTATAGGAAGTTCTAAAAACTTCAAGTTGATGAGAGGAATCCTATGTAACTTCAAAATGGTATAACTTAACTCCTTAGTCGAACTTACAAATAGGGTGCCCAAGCCAAAATGGTAAGAGGTTTTGGGCACCCAGATTTTGAGATACCACTTGTGTCTCAGTTTTGGGTTGGTAAATGGCCTTATCTCGACTTTAAAAAAAGAGAAAAGTTGTAGTTCAGAATTTTACTGTCTCCATATAAAATTTGGTGGCCAAAAAGGATTACAGAGTGAGATATGGCCGAAATAAAAAACCAAATATTTGACTTCATGCATATTTTTTCTCCTGGATAGATTGGTTTGGATAAACCCTTTAGTGAATGAATTAGGATTTGATTTCTTGAGATGAGTTGTATCCCATGAAGTTATGGAGAAGTTAAAAAAAAATTAACCCATTTGGAGGCATGAGTATTTAAAAATATGCAATATAGTGGACAAATGTCCTTTGGATTTCATGAAGTTTGGCCAATTTTCCTTCTGGATCATCTCCGACCCTCCAAATCACCTCCTCCTACAACAAAATCACCAAAAAAATAATATTTTCCATTTTTAACAGTGATCAAAATTTAATAATTGAATGAAATAGGATATAAAATTTGAGATAATATTTGTAATTTTAAATACAAAAAAAGTTTAAAACAATGATGTAATGGTGAAATAAAGCAGTGAATCGTGATGCGATCATAACCCTTAATATGTTCTTAATGATAATAAAATGGAATTTAGTTTGGATAAAGAGACAATTGATAAGGATAATGTCAATTGGAAAGTATTATTGACCTCAAAACTGATAAATGATTTATTGAATATGTGGTTTATTATATCATTGATGGAGTTTAAAACATTATTGGATATATGGAATATATTCAATAATCTATGGTTTTATTTAAGGAATGAGAAAGAATTCATGTTTTCATTGCATTTCTATGATAATTTTGTTTTCAAGATAATTCAAGATTAAGGTATTCAATTGTTTATTATGTAAAAATTAATAAAAATATCATGGTATTTGGAGGATTAATGATAAGTTTATTTTGTAAATTTAGTTACCTTCTTTCCAAAGTTTTGGATTTTAATATTTTGGAAGGGTAATAAGGCTAACCATTTATGAAATGGTTTAATATGAACTTTGGATGAGGCTTCATACATTAATGAATTATTTCACCATATGCAGATTTATGCATAACTTGTGCTAACCATTTTTCTATGATGATAACTAAATATAGATGGAATGATATATCATTATATTTATGGGACTTATCATATGTTAGTGCTTTAGGAATAAAAAATCCACCCTCATTTCTTGGAGTAAGTGATGAAGTGGAAATTGATCAAGGCACAACCCAAGGGTGATATTGTGCTTATGAAATGGAATGAAATGAAGTAAGTATATCTTATCATGAAAATTATTTAACTTTAGGAAAAAGATCTTGGAATAAAATATTTTTCTATTATCATCATTTTTAATGATATTAATGACCTTTTCACACCTATTTGGTTTATAGTTTTATTATTTTTAACTTTCTTTGGATCACCCAATTTCTTGTGATTAGTGGTCTCTATCACTCTCTATAATTATTTATCTTTTTATTCCTTGTCTAAATCTTCAGTTCCCACCTATGTTCTCCTATGTGAAAACCTAGTTATGATTTAGTTTAGGAAAACATTATATTTTAAATTTCCCTTAATAAGGGGAGTTTTATTATTCATTTGTATGATATGGGTTTATATGAAGGAATTTTAAAATGTTAAATCTTTGATGATCGAGATGAATTTTGAGGGGGAAATTTATTTTAAGGGGGGTTAAATATAACACCTAGAGATTTTGTGATTTTTTTGAATTAAATTTAAACTTTTTGATAAATTTCAATACATGAAACAATGATTTTAGTTTTTTTTCACAGAATACTGAGTATATATTTCATTATTCACAACATCAAGATTATTTTGTGTTACATGAAATAATGGTAGTGTTCATGACACGTGACACCAAGATTCAGTGACCCATGAAATGGTATTATTTTAAATATGACCATTATTACCTACCTATTAATGAGGTGGGTATGAATAGTATAAAATAATTTATGAAATATACATATAAATTTCCTACTCAATATAAATATATTTATAAATTAATAGTAAATAATGAATTATTTTTTAGTAAAGTAATTATTTTCATCAACAATATGTTTTCTTCAAAAATGATTTTTATTACTTTTTTATGAGTAAATATTATAATTAATTTATAGAGTTTTTTGAAAATTTATTTGATTAAATGAACTTCAATTTCTAAATCATAATATCAAAATTAACATATGGTGAAAATTTTATATTTTTTGGAAAATAATAATTTTTCAATAAATAGTGAAAATACTGATTTTTGTAAAATTATCATTTATTTTCAGAAAATTAATTAATTTAAATTCCCCTTTTTATGACCTATAAATAATCATTGTAAAATTAAAAAGATAAGAAATACCTAAATATGAGTATTATTTCCCCCTGCAAAAAAGGAAGAAAAGGCAGCCAGAACTCACAGACCGTGTAACCCTCTGAGAGACACATGATCCCAAGACCTTTAGAAGGTCATTTGATGGAGACATGCATAGCACATAACCTTTACCAGATCCTATAGAGGCCCTTAGACAATTCGTTCTAATCTTGAGAAGTCGTACTAGACAATCAATGATCACGTGACAACTACTAGACGAGCACCCCCATGTCACACAAATTATCACATGGTAGGTGCCCAGAAATCCATCCAAAACCCTTGGGAAATAAGGAGAAAAATATCCAAAATATGGAATCCTTGTTTTCTCGTAAAACTCACATGACACCCATGAATCTCTCAAGAAATTATGGAATCCCTAGTGACATGTCCACTTGGTCATACAAGAGCCCGCTGACATGTCACCCCCATCACGTGAAAGGATTCAGACATGTCCAGATAGTCTCACGCTCCCCCTTTGCCTCTAAAATAAAGTAGAAGTGTTTTACCATGATAATGATCACACATCACCATAAGACCATTTCTTGGTCATGTGATGAATCACTGATAGGGAAAATTATTATCCTTGACAACACTCAAGAAAATCATGAGATCCCAAACCCTTGTAAAATAAACATGGAAATTAAAATGGGAAAAAGTGTGAGTATATTGAGGTTATAAACATCATTATATGCAACCCATATAGCTTATGAGACACTAATAAAGCCATAGTGGAATGTCCTCCTGGTCATGCAAGAGAATATTGGCATGTCACCCCCATCACGTGAAAGGATACAGACATGTCTAGACATTCTCACACTCCTCCCTTTGGCTCAAAAAAAGCCGAAAGGTTTTTCCAAGATAATTCTCAAGAATCACCATAAGAACTTTTTTTAGTCACACAACACATCACTGATGGCAAGAATGATTTTCCTCGTTAATACCCAAGAAAACTCATGTTACCCCAAGCCCTTATAAAATAAACAAGGAAATGAGAAGGGGAAAAGGTGGGAGCCTCTTGCAGTTTTAAAAATCACATGAAGCACCCCATATAGTTTGAGAGAAACCACAAGCCCATGGTGACATATCCACCTCATGGTGTGAGAGCCCACTGGCATGTCACCCTTGATATGAAAATGGATTCATACATGTCCAAGTATTATTGCACTCCCTCTTCATATCCCTAGGGAAAATAGAAGGGTTTTTGCATGAAATGATTGTGCATCACCACATGGACCTTTGTTGGTCACATGATGCATCACTGGTGGGGAGAGTGACTATCTTCGACATCATTCATGCAAGCTCATATGATCCCCAATCCTTTGACAAATAAAATAAGGAAATAAAATAGAAAATGTGGGAGACTCTTTTGGTTGTAAATTTCATGAGAAATTCTCATGCACTCCACAAGACCTTGAAAAAACCCTTCGACATGACAGACTGATCTCATGAAGCCCCCTATCAAACCATCCTTGTCTTAGGAAAGGTCCTATACAAGTCATATCAGATCACATGAAATGATTTTAGAAGGCATATTGATCTTATAAAATTCCGTAGACTCATCATCATGACCTTATGAAATCCCCTTTATATGCCCACATAATTAGGAAAACCCATTAATTAGATATAATGTAATTAATGGGGTATTTATGGGATGATCTCGTAGTCTTTGAAAATCACGAGATTCCCATAGAATGACCTATAATAGGATGTTATGAAACACATGACATCAAATCACTCCACTGACTCCAGCATTTATTTACACAATACAATCCATGAAAAGCAGTGAATAATCAAGATGTAAAGGCCTATAAACCCCCACCCCAACATCAAAAAATTCATCCTTGGATCCTTGAACCGATACACCCAGGAATTAGAGAGGATTTCTTGGAGCGTATGATCTCACAACTGGAAATATCCACCATTAGGTAAAATCGGAGGAACAACCAGAGTGATCATGCAACATGCATAGTCACTTTGCATTATCACTAATAGATCAAATGAAGGATTTTTTTTTTGTGGGTTACTTAAAGAACATATCACATATATGATAAATCATGTGAGAATTAAAAAATATAACACTAAACAAATATAAGGAATATTAAATAAAGGTATGAAACAAGGACTAAAAGATGAGATACTTGTGTGAAGAACACATACACTAATACTCATGTGCTTTGTGTGAACAATACAAGTCATGCGACAACACTAGGACATGTCATCTAGATCACATGATGCTTCTTTGGTATACTATTTGGATCATGTGAAGTCCCATGGACGCGTTGGAGCAAGTCACATAGAACCCCCTGAGTATGACACCCAAGTATCGTGAAACTCTCCAGGCTTTCTATCTAAACCTCACAATGTCCTCTAGATATGTCACCCAGGCCATAAGGCAACACCAGTACATGTCAACCATGTATCATGATGGAACCAGAGGATGTCAACTAGATATTATGATGTTCTCCAGACAAGACAAATAGATCTTAAAATGCCCTCCAGGTATATCAGTTGTCTCTTATGATGTCCCCCGAACATGTTAGTTGACTTTCACGATGACACCCAAACAAGTTAGCTGGGACATGAAACACTCTATGAGACATGTCACATTGAATATCACAATGTCCTATAATCATGTCATCCGGTTTTCATTATGAAACCGAGGATAGTCAGCTGGATCACGCAACACCCTCCAAGTATGTCAGTCGAGAACATACAATGGCTTCTAGGATCAACTAGATAGGTCTTACAATGTCCTCAAAACAATCCAGTCTTCATCATGTGGCAAACCTCAGATATGCCATCCAAACTATACGACGTCTCTCGAATAAGTCAACTAGATTATGCGATTGTATTTGGACATGTTAGGAAGACATACTATAACATTTCAACCAGAATATCAAGGCATGTCGATATGAAAATAAATGTATGTTAGGAAGAAAATCAAGACAGATCAAGAAAGCATCCTAGGACTTGATAACCTTGTCTGACCTCTATAAAGGGAAACCTCAGTGTGTAATCCCCAACCTAATAAACTATGATGACTATGATTACTACTATAAATATGATACATAGTATGCCTTCTTAAGTCCCGAGATCCATAATAAACATACAAAGGGAAGTCCCAACACAAAATTCCCACATCCAAAAATAGAGAGACTGGTCATTTTCAATCCCTTGTTTCCCACACCGAGCATATCTCTTATGGGATTAGGAATCCTTAGTGTGTACACCCTAACCCATTGAACTAAAATGACTCTGATTATTTTTATAACAAGGATACATATGACACCTTATTTAGGAACAAGATCTATAATAAACATCCAAAGGGAATTCCTAGCATATAAGTCTTGCATCCATAAGTAGTGAGACCGATCATTTTCCATACCTTATTTCCCACACTGAGCATTGACCATGTGGGATTAGGAAGTTGTAATGATTATATAATTCAAAAAGGTTATCCTAAGTTTTTAATCCCCAATCCAATGAATTATAATGACTCTAATTCCTACCATATCTAGGATATTTAGGATTCCTTCATAAGGCCTGAGCTCAAATAGGCATCCACTTCAGTGTAATCCCCACCATGTCTCTGACATTACAACCATCAAGACCCAATATATCCCATGGGATAATGATAGTTCCTTATCCACCAATGGATTGAGAAATCATTGAACTATTATGACTCTTATTACTGTCATAAACAAGATACGTAGGATGCTTCCCAAATGCACAATCCCTATATTAAGCATCTAAAGGTATATCCCATCATGCAATCCCTATATCCACATTCAATGAGGCTGATTAATTTCTATCCCTTATTTCAAACACTGAGCATAAATCATGTGGGATTAGGGAGTCACAATCATCACCTCATTGGAATCATGAATCTCCACTATCCAGGTCAACCTCGTTGCATAAGCATATATCAGTGGTATGACACAATTACCCATCACACAGGGGTATCTACATTGGGGTCAATCCTATGGGTATGACTAAACTATGATAAATATTATTCCTACAATAAACAGGATATGTAGGAATCCTTCAAAAGGCTCAAACTCAACACCTAGTGCCCAAGTGACCACATATATATCTTTTCCTTATGATGTTAAGCTGAACAAGTTTAACGAACTATGTGGGTTTTTATTCCTAAAACAAGATACATATGACACCTCATAATGGCTCAATCCTGTCCTCAAAATATTAATAGCCTCCTAGGATAACAATAAAATCCAGATTTCTTGGTTATACAACTTCAATATATAAGAAACTACCCACCAAAGGGAAATGGATAAATAAGCTTGGATACATACAAATGGATTCACCCACAAGACCCCCTCTCTTTGTATATAAAGAGACTTAACCTAAGATCATTTTGTTAGGGTAGCCGGTCATAAATCGGGATTAGTAAGATATTATCAAACATATCTTAAATCTATTAGAGAGCCCCATAGTAGGTAATAATTTCCCCCACAAAAAATGGTGTGACGATCCAACCTCCAATCCTATCGACCAATGTGAGATCCTAATCATCGTTGGGTCTGAAACCCTAAAGGACCACCTACCTTTGGAAAGTAAGTCCGTACCCAGTTATGGATGTGGGAGATATTGGGAGTTTCCTCTAGGGATATAAAATTGGTAAGACCAAATTGAATGATTGTAAAAGGACATTGAAACCCCACTACAATCAACCCATCAGGTCAGGCCAACCACATCTTTCTAATGATACAAGAATAATGAACCAGATAAGAAATCATTTAACTGAAAAATATCTTTTGTAAGATAAAAAGGATAGACTACCCAGTTCTCATCATACCTATAACACCCCAATCTTCCACAGTAAATTTCCCTTTGAATAATGCAATATCTTTCATTGTACGCAACTTAGAGTTTTAACACATTACAACCAATCAAACTAGCCGTTATGAACCGTAATACTTACTTTTTGAAAATTTATAAATTTTATTTTTTTCAAAATGGACTTCATTTTTGGATTTGTAATACCAAAATTATCTTAGGGTGAATTTTTGGTATTTTTCTGAAAACTTTTAATTTTTGATGAATAGTGAAAAACACTGCATTATTGTTTAAAACCAAATTTTTATTTAAATAATTATTTATTTTATATAAATTTATTCTAAGAAAAGATATATACATAATACCTATATTAGTTAAATGTAATTAATTGGAGTCATTTTACAATAAAATTAGATGTATAAAATTTTATTGAATTTTTAACGTCTTTTACCCACCTTCTAGGCACATTCGCAATTTTTCATAAAATGTAATTTTACCGCTTCTGTTAATTGAATTTAAAAAATCCAAGAGACAAAATTGATATCAGTAAGAAAAATTTGGTTCAATAAGATAAAAATATTTTTTGGTGAATAGTAACTTTTGACATTTATTTACCACGGTTAAAAGTAAATAGGGTAATTAAAGGTAAAAATGATATTATTATTACCCTAACACATGTACTGATTCTATTGGATAAGTGTATTTAGACCAAAATAGACCTTAGGAATAAAATATGATCCTTTTGGTCCACATGGATTAGATCAAGATATTTATTATTATTTTATTTAAAGAAGAGTTAAAAGTGTTAAATTCGAATTTTCATAACTAAAACATTTTTAATACAGGATTATACATAATATAAATTAGACTATAAATATTAATTAGAAAGATAAAAATATTTTCTACATAATGGAATTTTATTTATGATTTTTAGACATTAAATAATTAAATTTATGTATGACACAGTGATGATTCAGTAATTACCTTTTTAATGAAAGGTTAAAATAATTGATGTTATAAATATACAAATAAATGTAAATTTAGACTTTTGATACATTAAAATAATTTTATCTATTAATATGACATGTTAGGGTTTATTCAATGATTTTTTTTTCGAAGCAATCATGCTTTTATGACTTCTAAAAAAAATCAATTACTAAATAGTGTCAAAATTGACATAAATGATTTTTAAAAGAAATACTATATTATTAAATGATATAATAGTCCTAAAAATATAATATTATGACAAAGGAATTATATAATAATAGATATATCATTAATGAACCACTTAGGGTTCTCTTGGAATTTTATAGTAAGATTATTAACCATATAATATAATAATACAAGAATACATAGTAAAAGTTAAACTATTTAACTAAGAGTGAAATATGAAAGATAAGGTTAATATGATGACCTAAACCTATCTAAAACCTATTGGTTGAGAGGTTTTAGACCCATAACCACATTATCCTTGAAATAAATTCTTTGGGAGCCATTATAAACTGAATATTATTGTATAATAAAATAATATTTCAAGGTTTTCCTAAAGTGACCCCCACCTCTCTTATAAAAGGGTACTTCCTCTTATCTTAATTTCACACCTCCAAAGCCATTTGTATCAGCCAAAACCTGATAAAATATCCTCCCAACTACACTCACTTATACCTAGAGGCATTACTTTGATCAGGAATCCAACCTAATCAGCCCTTTTGATCAACTGAAAAGGAAACACCCGAAGAGGAGGTAATAACTTGACCACCTCTTTCAAAATTATTTTCCTTTTCCACTTCCTCTTTCTTTGTTGTTTCCATAGAAAAAATAATAACTTCAGTACCTTATATATACTGTTATGTTATTATAAATATGGTACAACCATATTCATTATTCTATCCATCCTATGAATGACAAGTCACCATACGTGCGTACGTACAGCTTACCATCTCCACGTCGTGGTGTAGTTATCTATTAAATCACTTCATTATTTGGATGTATATAACTAATGTAAATAATAAATATAAAATGTTAAATATTATTTATATATGATATACCATCCAATTACATAAAATTTCACCATCAATAGAATGATATTGTCGCTCGTGCGTACGTATGGATTATCGTCTCCACGAACGCGATGGAATTCATTCCCCATCGTAACCATTCAAGAATAATTTTCTTTTTATGATTAAAAATAATTTTTAGGTACTTAATATCATTCTGTATATGAATCAAATACATCCTATCCATAACAAACATGACTTACGTAACCAAGCATATAAAGGAAAACGAATCAGCTAACACCTGAAACAATGATACTACTGAAATATTATTAACAAAAAAATATTAGAAGATCATATATGATATTATATTTATGTATGTGGTTCTTTTATAATTTAATAACAATTATTTAAATATTATAAAGGATGTTAACGTACCCTCGACCAAGGAAAAGTATAAGGTAAGGGTTAATTTTACAATCTCTTTATTATCTGAGGTTGTTTATACGTGAGTATCTACTTGGAACTCTTTATCATCCATATCCGTGATTCTTAAAAATGTATTTCAAAACATTTTTAATATTTCCTAGACTATGGGTTAAATTCATTTATACCATTGTTTTAATTTTTATAAAATTTTTATAAAGAAATATTTCCGTCATTTTCCAAATAAGGTACTTTATGAAATTTTCGAAAAATTAAGGTAAGAATGTATTTTTTAACTTATACGGTGGGTGTGGATATCTTCCACCGTTATAACATCTTCAAAGCTTCTGTTACAAGATTATAAGAATATTTTCAAAATAAATGTTTATTTTATGATTATGTGACTTTTAAATTATTTCAAAATAGAAAGAGATATTTCTCTCAAATAGTTTTGATTTCATCTATGTCAACATCATTTGATATATTTTACACTTGTTTGAAGTTGATTTATTAAGATACAAATATTCCATATTTTATTAAAGGTTTTCTGATATGTTTGACTGTGGATGTGTTATTTTTATACCATTCATGGATTATGGTTAAAGTATTAACATTCCCTATGCTAGATTTAATATGAATGTTTATGTTATGTTTCAACATTTTCATATGAGGAATGCATTGGACTTAGTAAGTGATGGGTGGAGTCTGCTATAGATCCTCGATGCATCAATAGGTCTCATAAGACAAACTAGTGTCTTGGCACAAGGCCTTGAAAAAATCTTATTTATATTCTTGGCACGAGGCCTTGACTATGTGGTTATGAAGTCTGGCATTATGAATTGCATCATTATGAAATTTGATATTGATATTACATGTGATTATTTGACTAGTAGAATATCCATGTGAATATGTAAATGGAATTATTTGATTTATCTTTTCCATAATATTCTGAATTTTAAGTTTAAAAGTCTTATGTTTTAGTCTTATACATTTCCTTAAATGTTTATGTTTATTTATGAAAGTTTTCTTTATATTGTTATCCTTTTTGAGCATCTGAGCTCACCCCTTTCTATGTTTTATTTTTTTTAGGATGTGAAGAAGTATATTATGACTGACCTGTAGGGATATTCTAAGGAATATGAATGTGTTCAAAGGAGACAATTTTGTTGTTTTTTTAATTTTATAATGTAATGTAAAACTTATCAATGTATTTTGTACTTCTGAGGCTACTAAACTGATCGATATTTCGGGAATTGATCCCTTGTGATCATGACAATTTTCTGTAATAATGCATCAGCTCTGGGTAACTAGAGTAGGGGAATTACGGTTGTCATCATAGGAAGTTTAGTATGAACCTTGGAAGCTAGATTAAGAAAAACTCTAATTAGAGAACATTACTCTAAGATAAACTTTGAGGATTAGTATAGAATAACTTCTTAGAATTTTGGTAATGTAGAGATTTTGTGTATTTTCCAAGAAATACATCCCTGTCGAGATATGACCAGGTAGAGGTGGCTCTGGCACAGATGTACCTAGGAGTGAAAACTCTGACAAGGAGTTTCGGGCTTGACCCGGGGTATCCTAGTACATGACAACAGGCCTTGCTGCACTCTTGGTTACGACACTCCCGAGGGATATGCTTAGGATAATTCACATTTTCTTTACAAACCATTATGAAGGATTTATGAGTATATACCTCATCAAAGAATAAATATTTATGAATATGGATTATATCTATAAACTGTTCAATTTATGTTAAGTGTTTTACAAGTTTTGGAATTATGTATTGCGATTCATAAACTAATCTAGTGTATGAAATTGTTTAGAAATGGATCCTAGTGGAATAAATGTAAACTATATCAATGCAAATAATCCATTTAGGGATTTCCCTCCTACTCAAAATAATTATAGTGGAGTTGGTGATGAAACAGGTGCTGATAAACTTATCACCATACTGGGACAACTCACTCAGGTTATGAATAATAACCTTACCCATATGGAGCACCCTGATCCACAACGTGGAGGATCAATGTTAGACCACATCATGAGGAAAAAACCACCAACATTCAATGGTACTACAAATCCATTTGTATCTAAGCAATGGATAAGTTCCTTAGAGAAAATATTTCATGCTTTGGGGAGTAGCGAAAAGAAAAAAGTTTTCATGGTAGTTTATAGCCTCATGAGAGATGCAGATCAATGGTGGTCATTAATTCAAAACACAAAAGAGGATGAAGAAGTATCAAATATGGAATGGAGGGAGTTTAAATATCTTTTCATAGAAAAATACTTTCTTCGTGACCATCAAGCGGATATGGAAAGACAATTTCTAAGTCTAAGGCAAAAGGAGGATGAGAATGTTGAAAAGTATGAGGCTAAATTTACAAGGTTAGCAAGGAATGCATCAGATTATATATGTAACCCAAGGAGTAATATTGATTAGATCTTTGATGGGTTAAAACCATTTCTCCGTCGAGCATTAATCTCACAATCCTTCTCATCATACGAAGATATTGTCTCATGTGCTATCAAGATAGAAAAGAAATTCTCTAAGTCTTATGACTTTAAAGAAAAGAAAGAGAAGAAGAGATATGTTGAACACTCTGTTAATGGAAATAAGGGGAAGAAGGGAAAAGTTGAATATCCATCCTATGGTAAATGTGCGAAGAAATACCCGAGTACTTTCCTGAAGGGAATGAGAGTCTGTTACAAGTGTGATGAAAAAGGCTACCAAGATCATGATTTCAAGGGAAAGAAAGAGGCTGTCAATGTTGAATGCTACAATTATAGAGAAAAGGGGAATTATGCAAACAAATGTCCTAATCACCAAGGAAACTTAACTCAGAAAAGGCCAAGGGAGTAAGGCCAAGCTTATGCGATCACTACCGCTAAGGTTAAAGCTATGAAAGACATTGTGGCAGGTAATTTAATGGTTTCCTCAAGTTTAGCCAATGATTTATTTGATTCTGGATCATCAAATTGTTTCATATCTTCTCAGTTTTCTAAGAAAATCATATATTTCTAATTTTATTTAATAAGAGATTTTTCAGTCAAAACTCCTAAGGAATGTATCATTACAACAAAGTTTTGTGAATCAGTCCCCATTAGGGAATATAAATGTTTTTTATATACTAATCTCATCATCATACCCATGATTGAATTTGATACAATCCTTGGTATGGATTGAATTTCAGACCATGATCTAAAAATTTATTATAAGAAGAAGTAGGTTACAATTTTTGATGATGATAAGGAGTACCTTTTAGAGCAGAACCGTCACCACCTGATTCTTATCTAGATCCACCCCCAGTAGCTCAACTAAATTAAATTACTGGGGAGTAAGAGAATAAAATAAATATTGGCGAGAAAAATAATGTTCAAATATAGGATGTACCTATTGTACAAGAATATGTTGATGTGTTTCCATAGGATTTACCCAGGCATCCTCCAGAACAAAAAAATGAGTTTTTCATTGATTTAATTCCTTGTTCAAGGCCCATATCAAAGACCCTTATAGAATGGACACTATGGAATTAGTGTAACTAAAGAAATAATTAGAGGAATTGAGTAATAAAGGATTTATTCACCTTAGTGTTTCTCTATGTGTAACCCCTATTCTTTTTGTTAATAAGAAAGATAGATCTATGAGGGTGTGCATTGACTACATGGAGATCAATGCTATAATAATAAAGAACAAGTATCCCCTACCTCACATTGATGATTTATTTGACCAACTTCATGGAGATCAATATTTTTCAAAGATTTAACTTTGATCTGGATATCATTAGTTGTGTGTGAAGAAGGAAGACATTCTAAAAACATCATTTCGAACAAGGTACAAGCATTATGAATTTACAGTAATGCCTTTTGGACAAACTAATGCACCCTCTGTTTTCATGGATCTAATGAATAATGTTTTAAAGGAATATCTTGATGAATTTTTAGTAGTATTTATTGATGATATCTTAGTATACTAAAAAATCTACGAAGATAATGAAAATCAATTGCGCACTATTTTGAAAACCCTTAGAAGAAATTAATTATATGGTAAGTTTAGCAAGTGTAAATTCTGGATTCAGGAAATTTATTTTCTTGGCCATATTGTCTCTAAGGATGGAATCTCTGTTGATCCTTCTAAGAAAAGGGAAATACAAGAATGGCTAGCACTGATTAGTATAACTGAGGTATGCAATTTTATTGGTTTAGTAGGTTATTATCAGCATTTCGTCTAGAATTATGCCCGATTGGAAAACCCATTAACAAAGATCACACGTAAAGGGGTTAAATTTGTTTGGAATAAAAGAGTGTGAAGATTTTTTTGAATAACTGAAGAGGATATTAGTCAATGATTCTATATTGAATCTACCATCAGGGAATGATGGGTTTATTATTTATAGTGATGCTTCAAAGAAAGGGCTTGGTTGTGTCCTTATGCAGAATGATAGAGTTATTGCCTATGCATAATGGAAAATAAAAATTCATGAACAAAACTATCCCACTCATGATATTGAGTTAGAAACTGTAATCTTTGCTTTGAAGATATATAGACACTATCTCTATGGTGAAGAATGTGAGATATATACTGATCATAAGTGTTTGATGTATATTTTCTCACAAAAAGAACTCAACATGAGGCAAAGGAGATGGCTCGAACTACTCAAGGATTATGATTGCACTATACACTAGCACCCAGGGAAGGAAAATAAGGTGGAAGATTCTTTGAGAAGAAAGGATCATGGAATTTTGAATAAGATAAGAGTTGAAAGGGATCCTATTTTCATAGATCTAGTAAAGATAGATATGGGAATAACAATGGAAGGTGAAACATCAACAATATTTCAAATGGTTTCCAAATAATATTTACTAGAAAGGATAAAGAGTTCTTAGACAGATGATGAGGAGTCTAAAAAGAAAATTAAAGCTGTGAATGATGGGAGATTGACCAACTTTGTATATGAAGATGGGATTTTGAAATTTGGAAAGAGACTTTGTGTTCTTGACATACCTGATCTAAAAAGGGAATTGTTGGATGATTCTTATAGCTCCAATTTCTATATACACCCTGGTAGCACTAAGATGTATAGATATTTGAAGGAAAATTTTTGGTGGGACAACATAAAAAGGTACATTTCTGATTATGTGTCAAGATGCATGGTTTGTCAATGGGTAGAGGTTGGAAAAAACATCCTAGATGAGTCATGAAACCTATTCCCATACCTGAGTGGTAATGGGATGATATTACGATGGATTTTGTCATGGGGCTACCAAAGACTCCTTGAAGGAATGATGTAATATGGGTCATTTTTGATCATCTTACCAAGTCAGCACATTTTTTTCTATAAGAGAAGATTTACCACTTGAACGTTTAGCAAGAATATATATTAATGAAGTTGTAAGACTTCATGGAGTACCCCTATCGATTGTTTCTGATCGTGATCCTTATTTTACATCAAGATTCTGGAAAAGTCTTCAGAAGGCCTTGGATACTAAACATCATTTGAGCACTACCTACCACCCTCAAACTGATGGACAACCAGAACAGACTTTTCAAAACTTATAAGACATGTTGAGATCTTGATAACTTGACTTTGAAGGTATGTGGGATTAGTATTTACCTCTGGTAGAATTATCTTATAACTATAGATTCCATTCAAGTATTCAAATGGCACCATATGAAGCATTATATAAAAAGAGAAGTTTCACACCAACTTGTTGGGATGATGTTGGTGAAATAAAACTCGTAGGCCTAGAACTTGTTGAGGACACAATAAAAAAGGTGAAGATTATCCAAACCCACATCAAAGTAGGCAAAAGATCTATACTAATAACCGAAGGAAATATTTGGAATTTCAAGTAGGTGATCATGTTTTCATGAAGGTATCTCTAGGGAAGGGTGTTATACGATTCAATAAGAAGGGTAAATTATGTCCCATGTACATCTGACCTTTCGAAATTCTAGAACAAATTGGAGTTGTAGCTTATCATTTGGAAATGTCGCCAAGTCTCTCCAAAGTTCATGATGTGTTACACATATGACTATTGAGAAAACACATGCCTGAACCAACACATGTACTCACCTATGAAAAAATAGAACTGGAACCTGATTTGTCTTATTGTGAAGAGCCTCTCAAGATTCTTGATACCAGAGAACAAGTGCTGAGAAACCAGACGACTCGTTTGTTAAAAGTTCTATGGAGAAATCATAAGATGGAAGAGGCAACGTGGGAACCCGAGGAAATTATGATGAAGAACCATCCGAATCTTTTTATGAAGTAATATTCTAGAAATTTTGTGGACGAAATTATTTGAATGAGGTAAGAATGTAACACCCTAAGCTTCCACGGTACGTTTCCCTTTTCATATTGCAATAGCTTGTTTTGTACGCGACTTGAAGTTTTAACACACCACGACCAATAAAACTAGCCGTAATGAATAGTAATATCCACTCTTTAAAATTTTTTAAATTTTATTTTTCAAAATGGACTTCATTTTTGGATTCGGAATATCAAAATTAGCTTAGGGTGATTTTTTGGTATTTTTCTGAAAACTTTAAATTTTTGATGAATACTGAAAACAATACGTTATTGTTTAAAACCAAATTTTTATTTAAATAATTATTTATTTTATTTAAATTTATTCTAAGTTAAAATAGATTCATAATACCATTATTAGTTCAAAGTAATTCATTGGAGTCATTTTATATTAAAATTAGATGTTTAAAATTTTATTGAATTTTTTAATGTCTTTAACCCACCTTCTAGTCACGTTAGCAAATTTGCATAAAATGTAATTTTACCACTTTTTTAAATTGAATTTAAAAAATCCTAGATACATGATTGATATCAGTGAGTAAAATTTGGTTCAATAAGATGAAAATAATTTTTGGTGAAAAATAACTTTGGACTTTTATTTACCATGGTTAAAAATAAATAGGGAAATTAAAGGTAAAAATGATATTATTATTACCATAAAACATGTCATAATTCTATTGTATAAGTGTATTTAGACCAAAATAAACATTAGGAATAAAATATGATCATTTTGGTCCACTTGGATTAAATTAATACATTTATTATTATTTTATTTAAAAAAGAGTTGAAAGTGTTAAATTCAAATTTTCATAACTAAAACATTTTTAATATAGAGTTATAAATAAGATATATTCGACTATAAATATTAATTAGAAAGATAAAAATATTTTATACATAATTTTATTTTATTTATAATTTTTAGACATTAAATAAATAAATTTATTTATGACACAATGATGATGCAGTAATTACCTTTTTAATGAAAGGTTAAAATAATTGATGTTATAAATATCCAAATAAATGTAAATTGAGACTTTTGATGTATTAAACTAATTTTATAGATTAATATGACATGTTAGGGTTGATTCAAATAATTTTTCATGAAGTAATCATGCTTTTATGACTTCCAAAAAAATCAATTACTAAATAGTGTCAAAATTGACATAAATGAGTTTGTAAAACAAATACTATATTATTAAATGATATAATAGTCCTAAAAATATAATGTTTGGCCAAAGGACTTATAAAATAACATATATATCATTAATTAACCACTTGGGGTTCGCTTGGAATTTTATTGTAGGATTATTAACCATATAATATAATAATACAAGAATACAAGGTAAAAATTAAACTATTTAACTAAGAGTTAAATCTAAAATATAAAGTTAATATGGTGACCTAAACCTATATAAAACCTATTGGTTGAGATGTTTTAAACCCATACCTACCTTATCCCTAAAATAAATACTTTTTAATCCACTATAATCTGAATATGATTGTATAATAAAATAATATTTCAAGGTTTTCCTAAAGTGACCCTCACCTCTCTTATAAAAGGGTACTTCCCCTTCTCTTAATTTCACACCTCCAAAGACATTTGGATCATCCAAAAACTACTCAAATATCCTACCAACTACCATAAATTTGAACTATATTCCTTACTTTGATCATGAAGCCAACCTAAGGATCCCTTTTGATCAACTCAAAAGGAAACACCCGAAGAAGAGGTAATAATTTCACCACCTCTTTCAAAGTTCTTTTCTTCTTACACTTCCTATTTCTTTGTTGTTTACATACCAAAATCATAACTCCAGTAACTTATACATACTGTTATGTTATTATAAATATGGTACAACCATATTCATTATTCTATCCATCCTATGAATGACAAGTCACCATACATGCGTACGTACGACTTACCGTCTACACGTCGTGGTGTAGTTTGTTATTCAATTGATTCATTATTTGGATGGGTATAATAATGAGTATAACTAATGTAAATAATAAATTTAACATTATAAGTATTATTTATATATGATATAATATCCAATTACATATGATTTCACCATCAATATAATGATATTGTCGCTCGTGCGTACGCACAAATTACCGTCTCCACGAACGCGATGAAATTCATTCCCCATCATAACCATCCAAGAATAATTTTAATTTTATGATTAAAAATAATGTTTAAGAACTTAATATAATTATATATATTAATCAAATATATTCTATCGATAACAAACATTACTTACGTAACTAAGCATATAAAGGAAAACAAATCAGTTAACACCCAAAACAATGATACTACTGAAATATTATTAACAGAGCAATATTAGAAGATCAGATATGATATCATATTTTTGTATATGGATCTTGTATAATTTAATAACAATTATTTAACTATTATACATTATTTTAACTTACCCTCAACCAAGGAAAAGTACAAGGTAAGGGTTAATTTTATAATCTCTTTATTATTCGAGGTTGTTTATACTTGAGTATCTACTAGGACCTCTTTATTATCCACATCCATGTTTATTAAAAATGTATTTCAATTTTTTTAATATTTCATAGAATATGGGTTAAATTCATTTATACCCTTGTTTGATTTTTTATAATATTTTTATAAAGGAATATTTCTTTCATTTTCCAAACAAGGTACTTTATGACCTTTTCAACAAATTAAGGTAAGAATGTATTTTTTAATTTATACGATGGGTGCAGCTATTTTCCACCTTTATAACATCTTAGAATCTTCCCTTACAATATTATAAAAATATTTTCAAAATAAATGTTTTATTTTATAATTATGTGACTTTTAAATGATTCCAAAATAGAAAGAGATATTTCTCTCAAATAGTTTTGATTTCATATATGTCAACATCCTTTGATAGATTTTACACTTGTTTGAAGTTGATTTATTAAGATACAAATATTCCATATTGTATTGAATGGTTTTTGATATGTTTGAATGTTTATGTTTTATTTTTATACCATTCAGTGTTTATGGTTAAAATATTAACATTTCATATGCTAGTTTTAATATGAATGTTTATGTTATGTTTTAACATTTTCATATGAAGAATGAATTGGACTTAGTAAGTGACGGGTGGAGCCCACTATAGCTCCTTGATGCATCGGTAGGTCTCATGAGACAAACTAGTGTCTTGGAATAAGGCCTTGAAAAAAATATTATTTATAGTCTTGGCCCGAGGCCTTGACTATGTGGTTATGAAGTTTGGCATTATGCATTCCATCATTATGGAATTGGATATTGATATTACATGTGATTATTCAAATAGTATAATATTCATGTTAATAAGTAAATGGAATTATTTGATTTATATTTTCCATAATATGTTGAAGTTTAAGTTTAAAAGGCTTGTTTTTTAGTATTATACATTTCCTTAAATGTTTATGCTTATTTATGAAAGTTTATGCTATATTGTTATCCTTACTGAGCATCTGAACTCACCCCTTTCTATGTTTTATTTTTCTCAAGATGTGAAGAATTATATTATGAATGACCTATAGGGATATTATAAGGAACATGAATGTGTTAAAAGGAGACAATGTTGTTGTTGTTTTTCATTTTATAATGTAATGTAAAAATTATGTATGTATCTTGTACTTCCACGGCTACTAAACTGATCGGTCTTTCAGGATTTGATCCTCTGTGATCATGCCAATGTTATATAATAATGTACCGAATCTGGGTAACTAGGGTTGGGGCATTACAAGACCATTTAATTTCCCATCATATGAGTGGTTCCTTATCCCCAAAAACCCACACGAAACAAAAATGGTTAACCTGACATGAATATCTCAATTAAAAAAATGATTGGGTTATTATCCATCAGGAAATTTTGTTTGAATTTCCTATAAAAATGAAAATGATGAACCTGATGTGAATCTCTCAAATAAAAAAATAGTTGGGTTATTATCCATCAATCTATTTTGCTTACATTTCCTATGAAAAAAAATGGTGAATTTGATGTGAAACTCTCAAATAACAAGATGATCAGTTGTCCATGACATAGATATTATGGATGATCCTTTATAGTCGGGGTTCTCATGAAATAAATTCATCATCACTTTGAAAATCCACACAAGTAGAATGGATATATCAGGAATAAAAGGAAAATTTTGTTACCCATGCATATCTAATTGAGAACATATCATGTCTGTAATGGTGTACTGATCGGTGACGTTGTTCCTTATTGTCTACATGACTGCAAATACAGATCTCATCAACAACACTTCGATCTAAGATAATTTCTCTATCCAATGACCATTATTTAATGTCATCTAAAATTACAACCCCTATAGGCCTCATAATGACCTCACCTTCCTAAACTATTCATCATAGGGTGGAGAATGAAATTGTTCGGGAATACCATCAACATGGTAAAATCCTGACCATCAAGGCTTCCTGTAAGGCTCTTCATATATTGAAACCGATTATTCTGTATCATCCAAAGAAAGATGTAGTAAATCTAGTGGACCTTATTTCCGCAACCAACCAATTTAGAAGTTTATCCCTAGAGTGCGACAATCACCACCTATAGTATCTAATGAAGGTGGATCGAGGATCCGATTATAGATCCCTTATGGTCAAGGGGACAATGAAGAGGGAACTTGTCAACCACTATTTCTAGTGCTATACCACTAGTACCCATCATTCGTCTTATTAAGGTACCACCTGACACACTGACACTACTGACTCCCATCCAAGGGAAACAAGGAAGACACATTGGGCACAGAAGGCTCTAGATAATCATGAGTGGGCTCATATCCCTACTCCCACTAACGATCTTTACCGATATATTCTAGTAATAGTCAGTGAGAAGGCTCATATTACTGCTCACTCAAAACAAGTATGTGGGTATATTTCTGTAGTGGCATGGGGGATGTTCATATCCCTATCCCCATGCATGAAGTCCATCAACATATTCTGGTGGCATAAAGAGGGAAAAAGTGGGCTTATATGACTGTTTCAATCGAAGATAGATACCAGTATATAGAGGATATGGAAAATGTTTAGGCTTATATCCCTACACACACTTTGATAAAATTTCATTACATGTTAGAAATAGCTGAAGCACTCCTCTGGCATATCTTGACACTGGTATAGATACAGGGACATGAACATATTCATATCCCTGCCGGTAGAGAATCTCAATAATCTAATCATTTTGAACAAGTGGTTTCTCCAGAGAAAGTGAAAATTATTTCTACCATCCAGGAGGATTGTCAGTATATTCTAGCAAAGGATGAGGCATCAGGATGGGGTCATATTCCTATTCCAATTAGGGCTCACCATTTGAGAGTAGAAGATTCCTCAGGATAGGAGAACATTACTATTGAAAAAAATCCAACGAAATATTTCAAAGGCCCAAGATTGGGGTCATATCCCTATTCTAGCTGAATCTCACCAAGTGAGAGGGGAATATTCCCCAGGACAGGCTCATATTCTTATTGAAGAATACTAGAAACATACTCTAAAGACCCATGATCAGGCTCATATCTCCATTCTAGCTAGGGTTCACCAAGTGAGAATGGAACATGCCTCAAGATAGACTCGTATTCCTATCAATGAATTTTCCTAGCATATTCTAATAGATCACAAAATCCGGGTTCATATTCCTACTTATTTCAGTGGATGACTACACCATCATCCTTACAAGGCAATACAAGAAGATGATCATATCCCTTATCCCATTTTGGAGGTCCAGTGGTCTATTCTAGTTGGAAATACATATTCAGACCAGGCTCATATTTCTATTCCAATCGGGGATCACCAAGTGAGAGAGGAACGTTCCTTGAGGTAGGATCATATCCCTACCAAAAAAGACTAGTGGTATATTCCAAAGGCTTAAGATTGGATCATACTACCATTATGAACAAGGCTCACCAAGTGAGAATGACACATGCCTTAGGAAAAGCTCATATTCCAATCAATAATGAGTAATCTCATTGGAATATTCTAGCAACTTATTAGTAATAAGATCATAATCTCATAACACTATATAGTCACAAATAAGGTTCGGAAACCATAATATAGTAGGAACATATACCAACACAATTATATAAGGTAGGTCGACATATTCCAACCACAACACATAAAAAGTCTCATATCCCTAATTTTCTTAATGCCAGTGTCCTCGAGATTGTTTGAGACACATTATCAACACCCCAAGGACCCATCAAATCTTAAACCAAAGTAGGAGACAACCATCACAATGATAGCCCTCATGGTTGTGTGGAGATGGATCACATGGACTTTACTCCTAACATTATCCATGGTCAACCTCCCCACGGTGATATTTCCCATAGACAAGGAAATCCTCCCCTTGCCCAAAAACCTTCATATAGAGAGGTGTTCAAAAATTAGATGCCTTTTTATGGAGAGGTTATTGAAACATCAGGGTCAAATGTATATAGTTCCCCATCAACTTCCAAAAACACTCCACTCTAATCAACAGGAGACCCCAAGAAGCATATTCTATGGTATGACGAGATGAAGGCATGTAAGTCTGATGAAGGGGAGGCATAAAATGATATATGGAGATATTTAGATGGAAAAAACATCCCCATAAAGTCCTAGCCTCTTTCCACTTCTAACAATGAGATCCTAGATGAGCTAGAGAAAGAGTGCATGCTTTATCTAAGAGAAAATATGTGGAAAACTCATCAAAGATGGAGGAATAGACACCTCACTTATCCAGGATACAAGGGTCACTATAATACCATCAAGATACTATGTTGTTAGATAGAACTGGCTGTAATATGCATGGATCGAGATCCCAAACCAGAAAAGAACATTGGAAATCTACAACATAATTTTTGCCATTGCATCACAACTCTTCGACAATTAATAGCTAAAGCCATGTCATATATCTGTATTCAAGGATGGGGAAAGTATGGAGAGTTATAATTCAACACACCCCTGGAATAGAAGAACTCATTATATACAATATCTTTTAATGTCATAGACTTCAGTTAAATCAAGGAACTATAGAATGCTTAGTCCAGTTGGTCACTACAAAAAAAGATCTTATTTCAATAGAACCCAGACATCACGAATAGAGGAAGAGGATATCCAATAAGTCTTTAAACAGTCCACCTCAAAGAAAAGAGATTTAATTTAAGACACAGAATATTCAGTTACAATAAACCCAATGGAATCCTATAGAAACTAACTCCCATCATGGGATTCCATTATAGCATGTTCCTACGTGGGCACAAATGTGCTACATAAAATAGTCCACAGTAGCAACTACTATAGTAACCATCCTAGGGAGGACACATCTCACCGGGGCATAAGATATCTACCCCTACCTCCATCTCATGGATCCTCAATTCCTAAGAGGATTCAAGACATATCATTATTAGCTACAAACAAAACCCATCCCATTGGGTTGGGGGAATTTATATCTCAATCACTATCACCAGGTTCATCATCCTTTGACCGAGTCCAAGGGAAATCAATGTCAGTTCTAGATCAACCTCAAACCTCTAGGATGGGGGAATTTATATCATAATTCCATCTAAAGAATCATCAAATCCTCAACTATAAGTATTGGTTCCTCAATAATAGAATCAATCAATTCCAATTGTGGCCCCAGATAACCCCCAGTCCTTAGGGAAGGAGAATTTTAATCATCATCATCACCATAGAGAGAACTGGTCTTCTCCAGGTTGGGAGGTAAAAATTGATAGTTGTCATCCCATCCATTCCTCCCACCATAAGAAAAATCGTTGCTATTTTAGGCCCATTAAGAAATCATGACTGTAAAATCCATCAAGTTCATTACTCACAAGCTGAGATAAGAGGACCATACAAAAAATCAATTAGACCCCACTGGGGTCGCAAGCCAAAATGGCCCAAAATAGCTAAGGGTTCAAGAATTGACCCTAATTTAGGTAGTGAAGAATCATCATGTAGTGTTGAAAGTAATGAACCAACAACCATTTCCTGATATACCTCTATGAAAGTCATCACTATCAACACAATGGATATGGTGGATCAAGAACAAGATGCAGAGGGCCACAAAGTGAAAAAAATACCCCGAGATGAATGTGATTTGGATGCACTAACTGAGACTGCAAAAACCTAGAACTAAAGAAGGCTCCAAAATCTAGCACCTCCAAATATCAAGTTTCCACCTCTCTAGTGGAACAATGTCAAAAATAAATGTAAAGATGTGGCTTCATACCAATCATGACCAAGAAGAGTCAAATTTTCTTCCACAGAGGAATGATTTTCATAATATGAGAATGAGATACAAACTCTCAGATAACTCAATGAGGAGCTACTGAGGAGAAATATTTCCACTGGGTATCTTCTTCAGGTTGAGGTGAATATTCCTCATCCTATAAGAGTTGATCATCCAACAAGAGTAGGATCTGAGTGTCAGACTGTCTCTAGATTTAGAAATCTAGTATACATAAATAATGAAGTTGAAAATGATAGTGACTTCCCTCTATTAAAATGACATCCTCTCCCTCGCTAGCGTAATCAATTAGTCTGAAAACTAGTTGAGAATCAGTGGAAAAAAATGAGACTACCTCGGCAAGCCTCACCCTCTACCTATATACAAGAGGCCACTTAAACCATAGTGCCTCCAGAAATGATCAATTCCATTGAGTCCCTGGCTACTCGAATGGTATCCATTGAGGGGAGACACACACCTATGTATATTGAGAATAATCCATATCCAAAATGGATGGATGTCACTTTTCCTCCACCCAATTTTAAAAATCCTAACTTCTCTACCTTTGAAAGTGTGGGATATCATGAACATAATCTCACTCATTTCATATCCCAATGTGGTATGATGATAGGACCTTGAGATCAGCAGGAGGTGACTAAGCTGAGGTGTTTTTGTACAAACTCTAGTAGGGACAACCTTTTTTTTGTACAACAACCTTCCAGTGGAATCCTTTATAGGATGAGAAGAACTTCATCATAAATTCCTTTATTATTTCAGCTCCATGCTGAATAAAACAACAATCATCGACCAAAAAAACTACAAGAAATAAGAAAATGAGAGGGTGTATGATTTTATAGCCAGATGTAAGGGTTTAACCTATTCACTAAGTATCCCTCTCTCATAAGAAAAATTTCTGAAAATTAGTGTTGAAAATATCTGAGATGAGTTGTATACACCTCTAATCCCAATGAAGTATCCAGGTTGGTTTTGTGAGTTCATAGAAATATCCTAACATTTGTATGATGCCATTCAGAAAACCCAATCTAAATCTCGGCTCATGCCTTCAGCATAAGGTAAAATGATCGGTAAGGTACAAGGTGCCAATATTACCCTTAAACCAAAAACAATGCCCATTAAAGCATCTAAGAAGGTCTTGAACTACCCAATGGATCCTATCAAGAGAAAACAACCACAAAATCACCCTCATCCAGAAGCACAAAGAAATCAGGGTTGCCCAATATTTGAGGAACAAATGAATAAATCCAACTCCTTTAGAAATGAAAAATTCCCTAGTTATTTCCTTGTAAACATGGAAAAAAACCTAATCTAGCTACTATAGCCCATGAATCCCAATTATGTCAACCTCACTGACCATCCTGACTACTGCCCTTTCCATAAAAGGTTAAGTCATAATATCCAAGATGAATTCATCTTCAAATACATCCATCAAGTAATGGTCAATTCTAGATAGGTGGTGTTATATAACTCATTATAGATGGTGGAATGCATAACCGTTTCCCAGTTATAAGAATAGGGTGATTGGAAAAAATTTTCAACCAAGCATGGACAAAAGTTCAACAACTGAATGACTCAAAAATAGTTGATTGAGATCATGACACCCTGAGAGAATATCTGCACAGACCCATAATAGCTCCACTACCCAAGAAGGTGATCTCAGATATGTCTTCTAAATGTGGACGAAACCATCAGATACATGAATAAAAAGAAGAGGAATATTTGTATTCTTCTTCAACACAAGATCTGACTCTTACAAATTTCTTCCCTATAACATCCGAAATATGGGAAACACACCACCAAATGAAAACCTTATCAAATGAATAACTCATATTTGGTTGAATAAATGTTATACACTTGGAATAACCCTTATTTGATGATGAATATGCCTCTTAAGTATGAGTTCCACACAGTAAATCAGGGAATAAGAGACTGCATTCATAGGAACCAAGAATATAGGAGACAACACAGGCATGGTTAGACCCAATATTTTGATCACATCCCCATAGATGAAATATATTCCATTAATACTCATGGGAAAACACTCTATCAAGACCAAAAAAGACATGGAGGTATCTCAGAACCCTCTAATGGTCGTTAGAACCCAATTATCTTGTATGAACACCTAAGAGGCGTTTGATTACCTGATCAGCCTAAGAAATAGGAAGGGACAACACAAACCATGCAAATAGTAGTAGATTATCTCTCAACCTCTGCACAAGCACCAGGACTATCCACCTAAAATGACTTGGATCCTAATACACATTTTAAGAAGAAACTTCACCTCAGGAAGCACTAATCTCTGTTACAAAAGTACAACCTCGGGGAGGCACTCATTGAATCCCTCTAGAGCCCACAAGAGTTAGAGAGACAAATTCTTATAGCCAAAGTCTATCGAGTGGAGACCATGCTATAAGAATTCCATGTCACCATCTTGTTCATAGAGTAGGATCAGAAAGAGGTGATCTACTCGATAATGTCGATATCATAAGGGCTCTGATTGACAATGGTTTCAGTATTAATCTCATCCTTATTTAAACCATAAAATGTTTTGTATATAATGAAAGGGATTTTTCTACCAAAAAACTTACCATTCAAGGTTATGATAAGCATGAAAAAATACCTCTTGGAAAGATCAAACTCAAAACTCAGTTTGGGGATCTCACATCTGATATCAAGTTTTTGGTTATCTAGCAAGACACCGCATATAATTTCCTACTCAGAAGGCCCTGACTCTATAGTCACATGAAGGTACCTTCAACATTCTATCAATGTATGAAATACACCATCTATGGAAAGGTAGGAATAAAAAATGGTGCCAATTCCCCCTTCGAGACTTTTGAGGCCACATATGCTGAAGCAGGTTTCTACAAAAGGGGAGTTAAAGAACCACCAGTGGATGATGATATACAAGTTGCATCCCCCAATGACCTAGAGATCACCCATGAAAATACCTTGAGTATACTCAATAATGACTATGCGCTCTCTATAAATCTAGTTGAGGTAATAGTTCTGATCCTAAAGGCCCAATACCATCCTATCCCTAGTGGAACTATAAAAGAAAATTAGCTCTGACATCTCTCTGTAATGACTTTGGTAGTAGGGGTGATAATTTATTTTCTCATGGAATATCTCACTATGAAAATGATAGAGATTCAACCATATTTAAATCTCCATCTAAGAATGTCTCCACAAAATTAGATGTGGAAGAAGAAGAGGTTTACCATAGGAACTCCCCTCCTACATTAGAGGAAGGTGTCTCTACCACCATCGATGATCTCAGTCATGTAAATCCGAGAACAAAAGAATACCCATAGATGACACTAATTAGCATCACCATGCTACTCGAAGAGAAAGATATGTTTATCATATTTCTAAACCAATACCGATATGTGTTCTCTTGGAACTATACAGAAATGCTCGGACTGAATCCAAATATGGCTATGCACCATCTTGTCTTACTCAATGACCATTGAGTCTTTAAGAAGGAAGGTTGGAGGATTAAACCCTCTCATCCTACCCATGTAGAGGTAGAAGTTTAAAAAATTATCAAATAAAACTTTGTACAATAAGTGAAATACCCATGATGGATTTCTAATATTGTCCCCATCAAGAGAAAGAATGGGTAGATTAGAGTATGCATCGATTTTAGATACCTTAATCGACATGTTAGAACCAATGTTTTTTATTTCTGTAAATAGAGTCTAGTTTGTGTTTGTTTTCAATCCACACTAGATTAATAAAAGAGTTTTCAAGGCAAGAGATCTTACAATATAAGATAAATACATTGTTGATGGTGGCATCATTTCCCATTTGTTTCCAAAATTTTGGGCTCAAAATCAGGAGGATTTAGTAAGATTCTCAAAAGGATGTTTTATAGAATTAAATCTTATCAAATATGGTAAATTCATAAGTTTCACTATGATTGGGTTTCATGAATATGTGGATTCAAAAAGGTTGAGCATTGTGAATATATGGAGAATCATGAATGATCTTTACGGATGTGCGATGTAAATATAGTGATTATCCATGACTACGACACAACATCTTGGGTGCCTGATGAGTTGATAGTGATTCTTGGTGACTATGAGAATGTTCATGAATGCGTTAAATTTCACTAGAGCTTCGTTAATGAAGGATTTTCATGAAAATTAATTTTAAGGTTTATGAAAAATCTAGTAGAGGCATGGGATCTTTGTGAAGGGATGTGCCTATAAATAGGTGGAAACCCCTACTTCATTTGACATGAAGAGAATTAGAGAAAATGATGAATCAATTTGAATTCAAAAAGTCTGAGAGCTTTGTAAATCGGGTATTCATTAGGATCCCAAGTATCACGAAAATACTTTCTTAGTATTGACTAATGCTTAGGTGTCTAAAAAAAACGAGTTTCGTGATGATTGGGTTTTCAATGATGAATTAGTGTTCCTTTAAGGAAATTTTCTTCACGAAGGTTGTGAGCATCATGAAGGATCTTTGTGAACTACAATGTTGAGCATCTAGTTTAAGTGAACAGTGATTTCAAGTGAATCAACTCATGAAAATGGTGTAACCAGAGTCTCATTATAGTAGGGGACAAAGGTTTAAATGATAATTTACTCAAGAAACCTTCAAGTAATTAAACTAAGTAAGACTTCACCCAAAGAAGTGATCTATGGGGAGTCGATGGAAGTTTTCTAAGGGAGGAAGTGTGTTATCCCTAAAATATTTTAAACGTAGTGTTCCTGGAGAAAAGTGACTATGTATGAACTTCTATATTTCACAACTATGAAGACCAGTAAATTTAGGTATGACTAACACACTGTCAGTGTATTCTTCTTAGACTTTACCTTAGTGGTGAACCAAGTAATTTTTTTTCTATCTCTATGTATGTGAATGTATGATTACTTTAAAATTCCATCAGAAAGGTTTAACAAGTTCCTACCGAAATGAGAACAAGATCCATCACATTAAAAGAAAATATTTACACCCTAATTCATCCCTCCACTCTCAGGGTGTTTTGGGATCCTACATGACATTGCCCACAGGAAGAATTCCCATTTTCGATCATAGAACTCTTGATCGATGAAACTGTAGGCTTCCAAGCTCTTTCCTTCATGGATGGGTATTCAGGGTACAATTAGAAAAAGATAACCCCTAAAGATGAATAATACACTACCTTTAGAGCATTATAAGGGATATTTTTCTATCAATTAATGCCCTTTGGATAAATAATTATGGAACCAATTATCAATATTCCATGCATCATATCTTCAAGACTTTCTTGGGGAGAGTAGCCGAATGTGATGTCAATGATCTAGATTTCAAATCCTAACAGTGATGTGATATCTTCATGTATCTTTAGACAGTATTTGACAAGATGTGGCATCAAAGTTTGAAGATAAATATGATAAAATACACTTTTGGGGTAGCATCAAAGAAGTTACTTGGATTTTTTGTATGCCACCATGACATCGAGGTTGACCTAGAGAAGAAAAGTTATATTTTAAAAATTTCACCCCCATAAATCAAAAATAATTGAGGGGACTCCAAATGAACCTCACCTATAATTAGTTTTTCATAATAAACTCGGAAAGGAAATCCCTTCCTTTTACAAGTCTAATGAAGAATGGGATATCTTATAAGTGGGATAGGTACTTCCAAGAAGCCTTCAAAATTCTCAAGTAGTATCTACTGAACTCACTGGTCCTGATGCCACTAGTGGAGGGAAATCCACTCATATTATATGTGGACATTATAGAATGCTCACATGGAACCCTAATCATATAGAAGAATGTTGTGGGGAGTGAGAACAATCTCTATTACCTCAACCAAACAATGCTAGGTATTGAGACCCGATATTTAGATGTCGAGAAGAACTACCTCACACTCATATTTACAGTGTAGTAGATGAGGAATTACTTGCAATATCATGAAGTCCATCTAGTCTCTTGTATTTATTTGATCAAGTATATCCTTGTCCTCCCCATTCTAACTGAGTGTCTATCCCGATGGGTGGTCATTCTATAATAATATGACATCCAGTTCGTGTCATAAAAGGAAATGAAAGGAAAAGACCTAGCTGATTTCCTTGTGGAACGTCCCATCCAGAAAGTGCACCAATAGACACCGAACTCCTAGATGAGGAGGTTTTATACACCCATGAAACTCCCCAGGCATGGGATATGTATTTTGATGGCACCTACCAAAGTACTATTAGTAAAAGGTTTTAAAATAAAAATCCCAATCAGGTTAGATCAAGGATTTTATTTGTTTCTCCAAACAAATAAAATTTTCCCTACCATTACTATCCGAAGACTGCATAAATAATGAGGTAGAATACTAATCCCTCATTGCTTCTTAGAACTTTCCCTATAGCTACATATAGCCTACCTAAATATCAAAGGGGATTTGAAACTAGTTATAAATAAGATCAATGGAGAATATTCCATAAAAAATGAGTAATTTTACCCTCTCACTAGCTATGTTAGGGGACTAATGGAAGAATTCTATTTTGAGCTCACATTGCATCATGTTCCCTGATCACAAAATTCTCACACCGATGCATTGTATAATGTGGCCACAGTCTTGGATGACCCTGATTATAAGGAAAAAATATTCTATATCATGCACCAAATAATGGTATTTTTTACCATTGTATTCTATATAGAAAAATAAGTGAAGTCAACACATACCCAAAGTGTAATGAATTAATATCCACCCATGGATGGATGGAGCCCATAACTAGTCATCTCCAAAATGGGACTCTTGGAAAAAATATTCTATATCATGCACCAAATAATGGTATTTTTGACCATTGTATTCTATATAGAAAAATAAGTGAAGTCAACACATACCCAAAGTGTAATGAATTAATATCCACCCATGGATGGATGGAGCCCATAACTAGTCATCTCCAAAATGGGACTCTCCTAATAGACCAATCCGAATGGAAATAGTTGCTGTGCAGTGAATTCTACCCTGTGCGATGACTCAAATGAGAAAATATCCCTCTAAAAGAAAGGCTTTTATGGAATCATCTTCAGATTTATAGTAAAAATATAGATTCACACCATCATGGAAGAATTCCATATAGGCTTCTATGACACTCATCAGTCTTGAACCAAGTTCTCCCACCAAATCAAGAGGATGGTTTATTACTGAAAAACCATGATATAGGGATGTGTGGAATTATATAGGAAATTTCATGCATTCTATATCCATGAAAACTTCATCCATTAGCCCCCAAAACTTCTATATACAGCTAAATATTCCTAGCAATTTTCTATTTGGGGAATGAATATTGTGGGGCTATATCCCCTAACCACTGCTAAGTAGTTCACGTACATCCTTACTGATACTAATTTATTCTCTAAATAGGATGGGGCAATACCCTTCAAGTAATTCAGGAAGAAGAATATCATAAACTTCATACAGTACAATATCATCACCAGGTTTTGGGTCCCACACATAATATTGATGAACAACGACACCAATTTATATTCTATGGAATTGAAGAAATTATACCAAGAGTACAACATCAAGTCTAATCACTCATCCTAATATCTTGTAGTGGAAAATGGATAAATAGAGGCCTTAAATAGGACCTTGTATAACACACTCCAGAAGATGGTGAACAAAGACAAGAATTCCTATCCATATAAAATCATCCATGATTTATGGGCCTACCATACCACCACACATTCTACTATATAAGAAACTACATAATCATTGGTGTATGAGACTGAGGTAGTATTTCCCATAAAATTATAGTTTCCCTAACTTCAAATATCTATTTGCAGATAACTCTGAAATGATGAGAAATCACAAAAGTGGATGGATTATCTAGAATGGACCAATGAGAATAGGTTGCATACATTGCACAACCTTGAAGTCCATTAGAATCAGATCACATGAGCCTTCAATAAAAAGGTCTGCCTCCATTCATTCCTCAATGTAGAACTAGTGTTCTGTCTCAGAACCCCAATGATACTAGGTAAGAAGAATCTAAATATGTAATGAATATGGGAAGGTCCTTATATCATACATATGGTCTATCACAATGGATCCTAATCATTGGATATAATGGATGGATAGTGTGTCACACCCCCACCAATGTGATATTTCTCAATAAATACTTTTCATAACTATCCTAAAGCATCAAGTCCTAGAATAAATACTTTAAACTGCACAATACCTCACATCCTAACCATATTACATTTAAATTTACAGAGTTGTCTTGGTTGTATGATGTTAAACTTCACAAATTAATCCTATTCATATATTGTTAAACTATGTAGGAACGTGCTGACCACATGATGCTAAATTGTACAGATCATGTCCTCATCATATGATATTAAACTGCATGGATCTCTAAATGGTTCATCTTCATTCATATCAGACGACCCAAGTCCTAGAAGTAAGACATTAAACTGCATAACTTCACACATCATAACCACATGATGTTAACTATATGGAATATGTACTTACTGTACGAAATTAAACAACATGGAATATGTCCTCACCACATGATGTTAAAATACATGGAAAAAACCATATCACTAAAGACTCAATGCACATGAGATAGATCTATGTGAAAGATGCATGAAGTTCCCCATCCCTGTGTGAGATTCAACTTCACATAGGGAGTCTCTTATTCTAAGAAGTATGCGTGTCTTGATTTATTCTATCACAAGATAAATAGTGATTCCTGAACCTATTTTTTGGGGTCTAACCATAGTGTTACTTCCCTTTCATGTTGGGTGAACCTCATCCTAACTACAAGACATTAAAATTCATAGCTAATGTCCTTACCACATGGAATTAAACTACATGGGTTTCTAGAACTACATATTTCTTGATTCTAATTTCAATCAGATAAGTAGGTATGACTTGATCTTATATCTTGTTCTAGCCACACATGATGAAAAAGATCCCTATCATATCCTTAATCACCTCTTCATGGTGAGAGGTACCCTTAACATTTCTTATTTATCACACCGAGCATATCTCATGCGAGCTTAGGAATTTTAGTAAGGGATTCCCCACATGAACAAGGAATAATGGATAATGAAAAGTTTATTATGGTCCTGAATGAAAGACTTTAAATTTCATACCCTGAGTTTTTGGAGCATGATGTTAAAATTCATGGTTAATATACCTTGCATGTAATAAAATTGTAAATTCATGTGAAACTCACTCGAGAGGATAACTATTATTGGTTTTGGTATCCTACCAAATCTCTATTCAAGAACTATGTGAGAATTGATTCCTAACATCACATGGTACATAGTGATGCCCAAATCTACAACCCTGGGTCTGGTCACAACAAATAATCATAAAAATGACCCTCCATATGTATAGGTCAAACTTGCATAGGAAGATACTTCCTAAAGAACTACATGTGGATTAATTTCTATTACTATAGGATATGTAGTGATGCCCAAATTTCCTTCCTTGGGTCAAGATGCAATACCTATTTTTCACATTGGGAAGCCCACGTCCTAGCCACATGAAGTTAAAATGAACGGTTCTTTGAGAACTATGTGTGGATTCATTCCTATCATCACAGGATAGATAGTAACTCTCAGATCTCAAATCTTGGGCCCAACTACAATAATAAATGGAAATAATTCCCACCTCTATATATGGGTCAGACCTGCATAGAGAGTTTACTGTTCAATAACTACATGTTTCTTGATTCCTATAATCATAGGATATGTATTGACACATGTATCTCCAATCCTAGGCCCATCTACAACAACCAATAAAAAATGAACCCAAAATTCATATGGGATGAGCCATACAAGACCATTTTTTCTATGTATGAGTCAGATATACGCGCGGATTTTTTATTCATGTAATATATCTTGCTTAATTTATCACATCAGTTCCCACATCCTTAACGCATGATGTTAAACTTCAAGAAAAATGTCCTTACCACATGATGTTAAACTGCAATAAATAAAGTACTTCCCTACTACATGATGTTAAAACTTGAAGACCATCATCCATTATATTCCCTTATCAAAAGACCATAAGAGCCTTACCTTGATCATCTAGAGTACGGTGTGATTCCCCTATCTTTTAAGCATCTCAATTAATAATTCACACTTCATGTCTTGAGCACCTCAAGTTTTTGCAAACTATTTGTGGCCCTTGGTAAGGAAAATGGATCTATCTACATTACTATACTATTTATGCATAAGGTATTAGACCTACTTATGAGAGAAATCTTGGCTATGTAAGGAGGGTTTTCTAATCTTTGTAAGCTTGAATTCACCATGGAGGAACTCATCACCTGAGGGTGTTCTGGTCTATATCTTATGTGATTGTCCCATATTATTACTAATGGCCTGAGAACCATGATCCATGATTTACAACATTTTCATTTCACACCCAAAGGATGTTAGATTACTCTTGAACTTGGGTATCCTAATTGGGATCTTGTGTAACATCCCCCATATTAGGTACATGTGCATCATGAACTTAAAATTCCTACACCTTGGTCAAATAAGTAGGACCTTAAACTCTATCCTCTAATGGTACAAATCACAGGACCTTAAACTATTAGTAAAAGAGACACAAAACTTGTCAGGTTAAAAACCCACAATAGGTGTTTTGATCAAAAGTCAAGTCTTTTCTCACTAAACTCTTCATCTCTAGAGTTTAGAAAAAATTAGGGTGTAAATAAATAAGGAATAATTCTCATAGGTTCTACAATGTAACCCTAGTAAAATCCAAGATATGTTCACTAGACCCCCTGGTTCAGGAAAAAAGTTAGAGTTATGATTTTTCACATCTCCTCACTATGAGAATATTTTCTCTAGGTGGTAAAAAACTTTTAGGGTTCTCATACCCTTCTTGGATATTCCAATTTCCACAAATTACACTTCATTATTTGAGTGTATCAAATCACCATAAACCTTTTATAGGCCTTGGAAAAGGATATATGGCTTCATGTAACCCTTTGTTTGAATATGCATGTAATCCCATGGCTCTTGCATATGCACCTATGGTCATCAACCAAATTCACCACTATGCAAAAAGGGATTTCTGATCCTTGTAAGCCCTGATGTCACTGTGATAGAACTCAACACCTCAATGTGTTCTAGGATATTCATGGTATGATTTTACCATATCATCATCCTAACCCAAGAACTTTGGATCATGATTTACAATCCCAGAATGAAACTATCCAAGAAGATTCAACATCCTTGATGTTACATCATCATATTTTATACCCTTTCTCAAAGAAAGAATGAAACACTCCATTCCTAAAACTTTGACTACCCACACCTTATGATTATAAATCAAAGGGCATAGGGCTTGAGCTCCACAATTAAGAGTTGAACTTCCATAGGGTGCCAGATCCCTTTCAAGATATATTTCCTCTATACCAACCTCATCATATAGACATTTGAGTCTTTAAAAATATTTCATGGCCCTAAGAAAGGAGTGGAGATCATATTTTATTTACCATGATATAGATGTTTAAGGGATTTAACCTACCAAATAAAGGAATATCATTCTGTAAGGAATGGAACTCCAAACCTTAAAATCCCTAGAAACACTATTCAGGAACCTAGAACCTCGGGTGTTATTTTTCATCCTTGGAAGGTCTTCCCCATTCCATATTCACTAAATCAAACATTTGGGTTAGAAATTATATCACCCATATTCCAACTATCCAGGTTGACCTAGAATCCCTGATATTTAAAACTCAACCAATATTACACCCATAAATCTTCCACTACCCTTAGAAAAGAGTGAATACACCTATGTTTTAAAATTCAATTGACACATAATGGATTTAACATACAAACCTGAGGCATCTCCTCTAAGAAGGAAAGGAGCTATAATCCTCATCAGCCTTGATTACACCATGAAAAAACTCAACACCCTAGGGTGTTATGGGTCATTCCTAGAATGTCTACAACATATTCCATGATCATAGACCATGACATGGAAGTAAGACTTTAAATTACATGGAATCCTAAGGTACAAGATAAAATAACCTAAACTACAAAGATAGAAGGTCTGAGCTAAAACACCTTAAACCACAGTGATAGAAGGTCTGAAATAAAAGTCCCTAAACTATAGCGATAGAAGGTTCGATCTATATGAACCTAAAATATAGTAATAAAAGGTCTAAGATAAAATTCCCTAAACTATAGTGATATATGGTCTGAGATAAAAGACCCTAAACTACATCAATAGAAGTTCTGAGCTAAAAGACCCTAAACTACATTGATAGAAGGTCCAAGATAAAAGACCCTAAACTACAGTTATAGAAGGTTTGAGATAAAATAACCTAAACTATAGTGATAAAAGATTTGAGATAAAAGAACATAAATTATAGTGATATAAAGTCTGATCTAAAAGAGATGAAACTATAGTGATAGAAGGCTTGAGATAGAAGACCCTAAACTAGAGTGATAGAAGGTTTGAGCTAAAAGACCCTAAAAAATAGAACAATAATGATTTAGTCTGTAAGAATAGAAAATCTTATAATTCCCACAATATGGCCTTGTAAAAAATCAATCTACGCTCACCAATACTATCAAATTCAAAAAAATATAGATCACTCTACCTCTAGGGAATATATTCTACCCAATTATCCTTTTGTGAAACATATAATCTTAAGATAAATGGAATAGATACATCAATGAGGAAACTCATGATTAATGGGAATTCATGAGAAATTCTCAGGAAAAATCTATTATGATTTAAATATTCAGATCCAAACATTCAGGTTTACTTGATATTATGAAAAGGATGGGTATCATTGGTGATTCATATAGAATTGAATTAATGAAATGTCATAAATATCATGAATGAAAGAAAAAATGTATAGAAACATGAAAGGTTTAGAAAATCCATTCATTGATAGTGTGTAATAAGAGGAATCTACACATTTTAGAGTCTCTCCAAAAATTTCATCAAAAATATAACTCATGCCAATGATCAAACAACAATAAGATTCGATCATCTGTGATGGACAAGTTTGAAAGAGTCTAGAGAGAAGTTTCAATTGAATTCTAAAGTTCCACTCACCCCACCTCTTCTACTTCTACCCTAGTATGGAGGGTATCAACTAATTTTGTCATCTCCTTAACACTTTTTTGAGAAATTTCCAATAAGGATGATGATTTTGAGAGTTCAGATCTCAGGAAAGCTATGATTTCCTCAAATCTCTATATCTGTACAGTCCAGGCATCCATCTGGTCTTGAAAATAAGATATAAACTAGATACTATTCTCTAATTCCTCTAAGGCCTCCTTCATATATTCAGTAAGGGAAGCCTCATCTTCAACATCATGCAAACCCCTCTCATTGGTGTCTAAATCATGCCGAGTCAGGATAATTTGTCTCATGATTTTGTAAATTGGTTTTCGATCAAATCCATCTTCCACTAAGTCATCAAATAGATAAAAAAGGCATTCCTATATTCCACAAAACATTTATAAAGGAGTATCATAAATTTAGAATGAATCTACTGTCAGATCAGCCTAAACCATGTTTGATCTTATGTGACTACTGAGGAAGTAGGAGAGGAAGCCTAATATATTCATCACTCAATAGAGGCATCACCCATTTATTGTGTTGGAGGGATAATTTCCTCAAAAAATTATATCCCTCTATCGAGATGGTCATCACTACAATGAGGGTTCTTCCATGAAGTCTCATTCAAGTCCTGAATCAACTCCATAATTTCTATAGATAGAAGGGTTGGTGAGGAAAATGGTTTTTACACATGATGAACTAGTCGACTTAGAACACCACATGGGTAGGATACTAACCAAGCCTAGGAATAATCTTGAGAAAGAAATGTAGGAGCATCAATAGATAGAAGAATGATCCCAGTATCGGTGTCTTCATGCACCAACATCATCCAAAATTAGAAGATGATCCTGGGGTGTCTCTCTCCTTTCACACCAATCGAAGGAATAGAGAATACCCTTTAGGTTTAGAAAAACTAAATATACAACTAATAAGGTGTATATGGATCACATATAGTCAACTCATCCATTCTAACTAAAAGAACACCATCCTGATGGGAGATCTTTTATGTAATTTTATCGAGAGAGTTTCCTCCATTATCAATGATTGGACCAGTCAGTTCAAGATATGGGGTGAAATCAAAGCTATCAGATCAAATAAACACATTGATAACATCATCAGAGCCTAGTGACATTGTCATAACTCTAGATATGTTTAGTAACATGGGATAAGATAAGGCATCGGAGATCCTGGTGGTATTTTAGTATTCGTAGCAATGGAAATACTTCCCTACCCATCCAAATAAAAAATATAAAAGAACACTAATCCTATAGGGGATGCTGCCCTGCTGAATGTGGTATAAGAGTTGGTAAAGGTATATAAGGGTCAACACTACTAGATTAAGGATCTGTCCCTCTATTATCCATGCTACCGTCACCAACATACTAACCCATATTCCTAAACATGCATCCCTAGATAAGAAAAGAAACCTATTTAAGAACATGTTCATGAAGCCTTTCATCCTATGTCTTGGATATATCGTTATATTTACTCAGTGTCCCCATGAAGTATGATCCTCAACTTCCAAAATGTCCTAATACGAACCAACACTATCACAAACCTGCTGGGAAGGGTACCGGTGGGGGCGTATAGCAGTCAACCTAGCTTTAATGGGATAAAAGAAAATGTTGATCCGATCTATAAAAGAGATAATTGAGTGCATATTTAGATCCTTTCTTAAATTTTTATTCTGAATGATGAGCATTTCCCTTGAAAATACTGAATTTTTCAAAGGTTCATCCCAGAAATCTAAGGAAGGAATTTTTCATACATCTCTTTGAGAGGGGTGATCCCAGCCAGTTGATAGATATCCCATCGAATAATTCTGACCTCACTGTGGGAAAAATAAAATTAGTTGGTTCTAGGGAAACAATGAATTATCTATTCCTTGATATGTTCAGATTGATGATAAACAATAAATTTTGAAATACACACTACTTCATAAATATGGACAACATATAATTGACTAGAAAACTCTAAGGAGGTTTGCCTGACCTAGAATGACCATTCCCATTCATCAGAAAAGTTACCACCAAAATTGAGATCCCATTTCAATCTCCATAATCCACTCATGTTATTCAAAGAATATAAAAATATACTCTAATATCTATAAGTGATGGGTTGGTGAGAAAAATCATAGCTGTTTAGACCCAAGGGAGAGTTTTCAACGTATAATACAACCCCTAGGACTAAGCTGCGACTAGTCATCTATTCTCAACAATTTTTTTTCTAAATATAGTCAAGATAATTTGACACCTATAAATATGGTATATTATAGTGGTAATAAATAATGAAAACATCGTCCAATAATCCAAACCCATATATAGGAAGCAAGTGTTATAAAGGATAATTTAGGGGCTTGAATGGAAGAATCCATTTTAGAATCTTGTTATCAAAATTCACATGATATTTAGGGTCATCATTATTTTTTTCTAGAAATTTTGGCCCTTTTATTAGCCACAATAGAGGAAGTATAATGAGATACATAATCCATTTGATCAAAATTAAGTGGAATATGTCTGGCAGATAAAAATAAAATCTTTTCAAAGGGAAGACATAAAATTATAGCAGCTTCATATGAATGACATGAACCATCATGGGATCTATAATCTAATAAAATACTCATGAAATTCTTGGTTATCAAAGATTTAATTAATAACATAAACCTACAGAACATCATGCAACTGCATGACCCCTTATAAGACTCGTGATCATGTGACCTTGACATGATCACATGAGCTAAAAAATAGTAAAAAAGGATCACATGATCAAGACAATAGATCCTGTGAGACCTTCAAAGTAAACCATGCATCCCTATGGATAAAGTTCAACCAATTAATAAAATTTAGTTCATGGTTTATTTGAACAAGTGCCTAGGAGAAACATATCTTATAAAGTAGTTCTCATGGGAAGTTCTCATGAATGGATCTCACAATCGGTTCTTACGAAGGGGTCTTATGAAAGGATTACATAATAGAGGTTGAGAAAAAGAGATATAAGAAGTGGGGTAGCCTATGAATAAAATTATCTCCACTAACCTATTTATAGGTAATTACATAGAATACCAAATGTTGTTTTACAGACCAAGAGTCTCCTAAAGAGATCAATTAGAGATAGTGCTAAAGCCTCAGGTGGGCATTTTCTTTCCTTTGAAGTGATCCCTTGTCCCCAAATATGTTTCTCTTAGGGGGGAGGGGAATTTTTGACACCCACCAAATGAGAATCGAAAAATTCAAAAGGTAAAAAATACATGAATATGGGTATTATTTTTCCCTTCAAAATAAAGAAAGAAAAGGTGGGTAGAACTTGAAGATCACATAAGCCTCAAAGATACATGTGATCGTAAGACCTTAAAAAGGTCACGTGGAAGATCTATGAAAAATGCATAACCCATAATAGATTCCTTAGAGCCCCTTTTAAAAGTCATTATTATCTTGAAAATTCATCCCAGACCATTAGTGATTATGTGGCTACTGCCAGATGAGCACCCCTAGGTCATGTGAATTGTCAGACAGTAGTCTCTTGACAAGCCATCCAAAAATCCTTGGAAAATAGGGAGAAAATATCCAAATAGTAATATCCTATGTTAGTCATAAAAATAATTTGATGCATCCATGCTACTTACGAGACACCACAGAAGCCTCGATGGCATGTCTTCCTAGTCATGAATGAGCCCACTGGCATGCCACCCTCGTTACATGAAAGTCTACAGACATGTATAGTAGTCTATCACTCCTCCTTTGGCTCCAAAAGCAAGCAAAGGGGGTTTTCATGATAATTCTCAGACATCACCACAATAGCTTTTTTTGGTCATGCAATGAATCTTCAATGGGGAGAATGATTTTCCTTGAAAAAAATTAAGAAAACTCATGAGACCTTAGGAACTTGTAAAATAAACAAGGAAATAAAAAGGGGAAAATTTGGGAGCCTCTTGTGGTCATAAAGGTCATGAAATGTGCCCCATAAAATTTGTGAGACCGCACGGAATCCCCAGTTGAATGTCCGCCAAGTCGTGCAAGAGCCCACTAGAATGTCACCCCCATCACACAAAGGGAATCAAACATGTCCATGCGGTCTCGTACTCCCCCCTTTTGATAAAAAAATAAGAAGAAAAATTTTTCTATCATAATTCCTTTGAATCACCATAAGACCTTTTTTTGGTCATACGATGCATCACCGATGGGTAGAATGATTATCCTTGACAACACTTAAGAAAATTCATGAGACGTCAGGCCCTTATAAAATAAACTAGGAAATAAAAAGGGGAAATGGGGGGAGCCTATTGCGATCATAAAAATCATGGGAAGAGCCCTGTACAGTTCATGAGACACCACAAGAACATGGTGACTTGTCTACCTCACTACTTGAGAGCCCACTGGCATGTCACCCTCACTACACGAAGGGCCTCAGACATGTCCAAGCGGTCTTGAGCTCCCCCATCAGCTTCATAAAGAAAACATAAGGGTTTTTCCATGAAATTCCTACACATCACCACATGAAACTTTTTTGGTCACGCGACACATCACTAGTGGGGGAGTGATTGTCTTAAAAAACACTCATGCAATCCTACAAGATCCCCAATGCTTTAACAAATAAAAGAAGGAAATAAAATAAAAAAGGTGGGAGCCTCTTGTGGTTATAAACTTTATAAGGTGCACTCATGCACTCTGTAATACCTCACAAAATCACTTCATCATTACTTTATGATCTCATGAAGCCCCCCTAGAAAGACATCCTTGTCTTATAAAAGGTCATAGAAAAGTCATCTCAGATCACGTGAAATCCTTTCAGTAGGAATTTTGATCTTGTGAAAATCCTTTGACATGTTAGATTGACCTTTTGAAAGTCCCTTTGCATGCCCACATAATTAGGAAAGACCCCATTAATTGGATATAATACAATAAATGGGGAATTGATGGGATGATCCCATAGTTGCTGAAAATCATGTGATGCCCCTAGAATGACCTACAATATGATCTCGTGGAACACATGACATCAAATCCCTCCACCAACTCTAGCTTGGATTTGTGTGACACACACCACAAAAAGCGGTGAATAATCAGGGTGGTGAGGCCTATAAATCTCCCACCCCAGCATCAAAAAATGCATCCTTGGATCTTCACACTAGCTCACCCAGACATCAGAGTGAATTTATCAGAGTAGCTAATCTTGTAGCCGAAAAAGTTATCCATTAGGTAAAATCTAGTGAACTACCATAGAAATCATTCATCATGCATACGAACTTAATGTGATCACTCATAGATCACATGAAGGACTTATGGATAGTTATTTGAAGGAAATCCCTCATATCTACTAAATCAAATAAGACTTAAAATAAGTCAACACTGAATAAATCGAAGGAAAATGCAATAAAAGGTTGGAATAGAGACTAGAATATGATAAACTTATGAAAAGAACACATACGCTGATCGTCATTCACTTTTCATGAACCAACCAGGTCAGGAAAAAACACCAAGACATATCTCTCAAAACACGTGACACTCCTTTGGTATACTTTTTGGATCATGAAAATTCCCATGGTAATGTCATAGCAAGTCACATGTCACCCCCTGAGTATGCCACCCATGTCCCATGAAACCCTTCAGGCTCACCATCCAAACCTCACGATGTCCTCTATAAATGTCACCCAGATTATAAGGCAACACCAATATATGTCATCAAAGTATCATGATGGCACTAGGGAATGTCAACTAGCTCTCACGACATCTTATGGAAAATCCATATATATCTCACGACGCCCAGTGGGTATGTCAGCTGGCTCTTATGACGTTACCCATACATGTTAGAGGACTTTCATGATGACACCTAGACAAGCCAACCAGGATATTCATCACCCTTCAAGTCTTGTCAGATTGACTCTTGCGACGCCCTCCAAGCATGTCAAACTAATTTTATGATGAAACCAAGGAAAGGTAGCTAAATCTTGTGGCTCTCTCCAAGTATTTCAGTCAAGAACAGGGATCAACCAGATTTTATGATGAAAACAAGGAAAGGTAGCTAGATCTTGTGGCTCTCTCAAAGTATTTCAGTCGAGAACAGAGGATGGATTCCATGATCAACCAGCCAGTTCTTACAATGTACGCCAGACAAGCCATATTTGGTCAAGCGATGAACCTCAAACATGCCATCCATACTATGTGATGTTCCTCCAACAAGTCAAATGGATCATGTGATTTTCTTTGGACATGTCAATAAAAAATTCTCCAAAATTTCAAGTAGAGAATTAAGGAATAATAAGTAGACAATCAATGTATGTTAATAATTCAAGGAGGCAAAGTCAAGTGGGCATCTCGGGACTTAATAACCTTGTCCAGCCTCCCTATAGGGTAGCCTCAGTGTTTAAACCCCGACCCAATGAACTGTGGTGACTCTAATTCCTACTATAACCAGGATATGTGGGACACCTTATTAATTCCCAAGATCCATAATAAAAATCTAAAGGGAATTCCTTGCACATAATTTCTTCATTAACAAGTAGTGAGATTGGTCATTTTTCATCCCTTGTTTCCCACACCAAACATAGCTCATGTGGGCTTAGGAAGTTGCAATGATCATATCATTCAAAAGGGGCAGCCTTAGTGTGTAATCTCCAATCAATTGAACTATGATTATTATAATTACTACTATAACCAAGGTATATAGGATTCCTTCTTAAGGCCCTAGCTTCATAATAAACACCAAAAGGGAAGTCCTAGTACATAAGCCCTGCATCCTCCAAGTAGTGAGGGTGGTCATTTTCCATCCCTTTTTTCCCACACTGAGCATAGATTTCATGGTCTTAGGAAGTTTTAATGATCAAATCATTAAAAAAGGTTATCCTTAGTGTGTAATCTATGACCCAATGAACTACTATGAGACCAATTATCAACTCTAACTTGGATACATAGGAGGCCTTCATTAAAAATGAGCTCAACTGGGAAACCAATTCGGTGTACACCCTATCATGTCTCTGATATTCCAACCATTGGGACCCAATATTTCCCATGGGATGATGATCCTTCCTCATCCACCAACGGATTAAGAAATCACTGAACTATGATGAATCTGATTCCTGCCATAAATAGGTTACATAGGATGCCTCCCAAAATCCCAATCCATATATTAAGCATCCAATGGGTCGTACCATCATGTAATCCCCACATCCATATGAAATGAGGATTATTACTTACTATCCCTTATTTCACACACCGTTCATAGCCCATAAGGGCTTAGGGATTCACAATTATCACCTCATTAGCATCATGAATCTACAACATCTAGGGAAACCTTAGTTCATAAGCCCCAATCGATGGTATGATACAATTACCTTTTATAAAAGGGTATATACCTTGGTTTCAATCAAAACGGATGTTTGAACTATGATCACTTTGATTCCTACTATAACCAAGATATGTAGGATGCCTCCCCAAGGCTTGAGATCAAAACCTAATGCCCAAGAGCCCACATATATTTCTTTTCCATATGATACTAAACTGTACATGTTTAAAGAAATATATAGGTTTTGATTCCTATTATAATATAAGATATGTAAGATAATTTATAATGGATCAATCCCATCCTTAAAATATTAACCGCCTCCTTGGATAACAACAAAATACAGAGTTCCTGGTTATACGTCTTCAGTATATAATAAAATATCCACTGAAGGGAAATTGATGAAGAAATTCAGATATATATAGTAGGCTTTACCAACAATACCCCCTCTATTTTCATATAAATATACTTAACCTATGATTGTTTTGTTAGGGTAACCAGTACCATATCGGGATTATGAATAGATTCTTAAACACTACTTAAATCTATAAGAGAGTCCTAGTGTAGGAAAAAATTCCACCCCAAAAAGGGTGTGATGAGCCCGAACTCCCATCATCTCGACCAATGTGAGATCCTAAGTGTCATTGGGTATGAAACCCCAAATGATAAATTACCTTTAAAAATCATGTTTGTACACAATTATCGATGTGGGAGCCCTTGGTAGTTTATGCTAGTGATAAAGAAATGGTAGGCCCGACTTGAGTGGATGTAAAAAGAAATTGAACCCACACTACAATTAACACATTAGGTCATACCATAATGTATTTAAAAAAAAGAATGGAAAACCATATGAGAAATTATTTAACTATGGAATATTATTCATAAGATAAAAGGATAGACTACCCATTTCCCGTTGGACCGTTGAAGTTCTCATCATATGATTGGTTCCTTATCCCCAAAAACCAATAAGAAACAACTCCATTATGTTTTAAAATAAAATAAGTATTATTTTTTTATATTCAATCCAATTAAGTAATTTTTAATCAAATATATATTATATTTTTGTATAATTTTATTTTAGGGTTTAAAAGAGGGGTTTTTTTTGAAAACTATTTTAAAGTGCATAATGTTTCTCCATTTTAATTAATTAAAAAATACCTAATAAGGAATATTTTTAAAAAAATGTATATATTATATATAAATAAATTCTAATTTATATTCATAAAATAATTATTATTATACATAAAGTTAATATAAAATCATCTTGTGCTTGAAAAATACACTTCTTGAAAACCTTCTTTTTCATCACGTTTGTGAGTTTGGTTAAAAATTTAATTTTTTAAACTTTTAGAAAATTAATTTTATAAAATAAAATTAATTTCTGAAATCATCATGTCCAAATTATATTAGTTTTAATTTTTTTTGGTGTTTTGAATGTTTTCATTTTTTGATGAATAGTGAAAAATATTGAATTTTAATTGAGAAATGCATTTTTTTAATTTAGTTATACAGATAAATTATATTTTAAATTGATTTTAAATTTAAATTTGTTCAATTATATGTCCATTAATATAATTTAGTTCATTTAAATAAATTTAATACACGATTTTGATATAAAAACTTTGTATTTTTTTGAACATTTTCCCTTTTAAAACTCGCTTTCTCATCACATTTGCGTGATTTATTTGAAATTAAAATTTTTCAATTTTGTGAGTGGAATTTTTAAAAATGGATTTACTATTTTGAATTATATTTTTTTAATAAGTTCAACTTAATTTTTTACCAACATGAATAGTGAATGTAGTAAAAATTAATTACTACAGTTAAAGTAAAAATGGGTTTACCGGTGGTTAAACTAAAATGATAATGGTAAAAATGACCTATAAAATTATATACAAACTATTTTATGGAGATATTTAGACCATTAGACCTATAATTTTTTATAATGGACCATTTTGGACCCTTGTGACATTTGAAAAATGTGGGAGCACTCAATTATTTTCAAAAAATACCAAGTGTGTCCTCTCCCCCACTTATAAAAGGCTATCCTATCTCTTCTCTTATTCACAACTTAAAACCATTTTGTTTTAGAAAATACCTACCCAAATTACTTTAAAAATTTCCTCCAATAATATTAGAATCCTTAGTTTGGATAAAAATCCCCCCCAGGAAGGATTTTAGTGCAAACCTAAGAAGGATACCCGAAGAAGAGGTAACATTCATCAACAAGTGATTTTATTTTATTTCTTCCTCCACCTACTTTAGTTATTAATATATAATGACTATATAATAACATCATTATATTACATATACTTATATGTTGTTATGTTATGTGAATTAACTACAACCATCTCTACTTCCATTAAATGGGTTATGAAATCATTGTTCCTCTATACGACGGACTATCGCCTTACGAACTGATGTCTTTTGTTTTTATATTACCACATCTAATGGTTGGAAATAATGATGTATTTATTGTTTTTATATGATATATATGATATTATTATTATTTTTTAATTTTTATATCACACATACCTTCATGATTTCTATTTTTTGGGAATATGATAATGTTGCTCCTACATACGACAGACCACCACCTTGCGAAGAGATGTGGTTCATTCAAACATTACATGGAAGGTATTAAGGATGAGTTTAATGAAATTATGTGATATATATTAAATATTTTTTTGAATGATAATATATCATTTAATTTTATTTCATTTGATCCAACAAGAAAATGTAAATAACATTAATGTGAATGTACGACCTACCATCTTAATGAACTGTGTATTTCATTTTCTATCACTAAAATTTATGTATTAATATAAATAAATATATAATAAATATATATGATATTTATATCATTTTTATGATTATATAGATTATGTAACCATGATCAAATTAAGAGGTAAAAAATATAACAAATCAAAACTTATATGAAAAACAAAACACTTATTACCCAAACCATAACTTTAACATGGAATTGTTAATAAACGGGTTATAAAAGGTTATAAAAATTCATATATAGTATGATTTATATGAATTTGTTTCTTTAATATATGTATAATAAAATTATATTTATTATACATGAGTTTTTAATAGGTAAAAAATAATTCAATACTTAAGTTAAGGGATTCCCGTCTCACTTTTTACTTATGTGAGACACATGCCATATTTACCACCTATTTATTTTATGTGGTTTATATACTTACTTTTAATTTATTTTATTATTATTATATTTAAATTATGGTGATTTAAATATCCCTTTTATTATCTCCCTTCTAGTTTATTTAGGTTTCAAAAGTTAACAAATCGATAATGTATTTTTTATCTCAATTTTTCTTCTTTGGGACATAAGTTATGTTATACATATATCCTATTTTGTAAGGTGTATATACTACCACATTAACATGTTATATCATGAATATTTTTATTTTCATGATATTTTTTGTTTCATTAAAAGATATTATTTCCTGGGGCTTATGATTCAAATTTATTAAAGTAGTAAGAGTGTTATGTTACAATGTTATCGTTTATCAAGATTGTTTATGATTATATTTCCAATGATGAAATGTTATGATATAAATCTAAAGAAAATCATGATTTTTCTTATCATCTAGTCATTTCATGAGAATACATGTTATTCCTTTTTTTTCCTCTATTTATATTCCTAAGAGTTCAAAAGAATATTTTCATAATAATTAATCTTTTTAATTGAAAAATCTTATTCTTCCAAAACCACATTTTCTAAAAATGTTTTCAAAAAATATTTTTCAAAGAAGAAAGGATATTTTACTAAAGAAAAGTTTGAAATTATTTTAACTATTATTTTATAAGTTTCAAGGTTATCTTCAAAGAAAAGTATTTTCAAAATGTTTTATGTTTTAAAAAATGTTTTCCAAATATGAAAGGATATTTTTCTCAAGAAATGGTCCAAGTGTACTTTACTAGAAATGTTGGGGGAAGCCCCTTTATTAAAAAAGAAAAACCACATAGACCCCTTTTGTGGGAAAATGGGGAACCCATCACACATTTGAGAATCCAAAGGCACATACGCCTTAAAATACAGTGGCTTGAATCCCCATGGAAAAAAACCATTAAAAACAGATGTATCAAAGTCCCAAAATTTAATCAGAAATCTACAGCGAGGCCCAAGCCAGAAGATGACCCACCATACCCTCTGTCTGCAAATGCACACAACAGTACCGTACCAGATACCCGGCCACCGGGGTCCACGTTGACCGAAAAAAATCACCGGAATCCTGCGTGAGCACCGCTGAATAATCCCTCATCGTCACCTGCAAATCGAGACCACCACTGAGACGCCATCGAAACACGCCAACACCTGATGCCAAAGCCCAATCACAGGTCACGCGAGATGCCTAACTCCGTCGTCGCATCACCAAGAGGCCGAAGACCCAACCGCCAGGAGTAAGAGACACGCCAAAAGAGCCGTCTGTGAGACCAATGCAAGCACGCCATCTCTCGGAATCCTGTCACACCTCCAATCCCATCAGCCGCCACAACCCATGGTGTGAGTAGATCCATCCACCCATTAACGTGACGTCGTATATATATGAGAACAGATCTACTGAATCTGACCAGATCAAGAGCGTGAGGGCCCACACGAATCCGCCACACCCTCATTCTGTGAGGACCGACGTAGAGCCACCAAAACCCATTATGATCTTGTGAGGAAGAAAATACAGGGTCGAAACCCTAGAGAAAACGAGAGCCCACTGCTTAAGTAGTGGCCCAAAAACACCAAAATATATTTTTGGAGAGTTATATTTCGGTACAAGTGTCCTTTTCAAATTATTTTTAATACAATATAACATCCTCTAATGTTACTTATACTTTACAAGGATAATATTGATTGATACCATACTTATTATTTATCTGTATGATTAATGTTTATGTTAAGGAAATGTTTATGAAACCCATTTATTTTTCATGTGTTATTCTATGGTGAATTAATTAAATGTTTATAAAACCCATTTTATTTACCCGAGTTATGATGTAATGATATGCTGAATGTTTTGTGATCTTGTGGAACAAATATGTATAATTTTCATTATGTGATGGTGGTTAATTTATAACCAAGTATGTTGGTAATGTTATAACTAAAGATGAGTGGGACTTATATCTACCCCCATTACATTGGGTAAAGATTTATATCTCATGAGATAAAATGGGAAAAAGTCGATGTGATTGATCCACTATGGGAAATAGGTTTGTCCTGATCCACTATGGGAAATAGGTGTGTCTTGATCCACTATGGGAAATAGGTGTGTGGAGATCCATAATGGGAAATAGATGAATCCTGATCCACAATGGGAAACATGTGATAAGTCATAATCCACTATATTGATTGACTTAGTAGTTTACCTTTACATATGAAATGGTTTTCTCTATTAATGATAGTGCCAAAAATTTATGACATGAGATTATTGTTAATGATTGATTTATGATGATTTCTCACTCTGATGGACCATTTTTTTTGAAATGATAAATCTTTATTCCATGACTCTTGTTTATAATCCCTGACAGGTTGGGTATGATCTTTTTAAGTTATGTTCATGATCATGCACCCTTATTCTTATCTTATTATTTCATATGATCTTATATTTATATCTCTTATGTTTACCCTTAATGATTATCTGATATCACCATTTATTATGTTTCCTTCCCAAGGATTATGAAGAAAGGTTTATATAGGGTATTCCTAAGGGGAGTTCCACGTGAGAAGATCTTTGTAAAAGATATTGAAGATCCTTCACCATATTAGAAGATTATGTTCGAAGCATCTAAAGGCACTAAACTATTAAGGTACTTAGGTGTGTGTTTTTTAATGTATTAAATATTCATCTAAAAATATGTAATATCCATGTATGAAAAGATCATTTCACCATATAATGTGTCATTATTATCATTAAGACCAAAGTAATGATATCTTACTGAATTGGGAAAGCATACACCAAATACCCAAACATGTTTTTCTCATGAGACCTATCAAATAATCGAGGGACTATATAATTACATTCCCCACTAATAATTTCTAATTCCAATGAATTCATTATATTAGATAATGAGTGAAAAATACATAATCAACTTTTCCAAGAATCATCCATATTATAATAACAATATATGAAAATACAGTAATTTCACCCATGTCAATAAAAGGTATAACATGATCATAACCTATCAAGATAAATAAAGTGTATGGTTAAAAAATACAAAGTCAAATTATCCAATTAATCAATAAACATCCATATTGGAATAAAATATATTTATATTTTCAATACTTTCCCGATAATAAATGGAATTAAATTATATGTATGAATTCCTCAAGCTAAAACTATCAGACAAATAGTTTATAGTGAATTAAATAATTTCACCAATCAATCTACGTATGATATCTATATGGACACCCTTTAATGAAAGAATGGAAAATAGGGTATTCACAAAGAAAATGCATTAGAAGAAAAGTTATTCCTATTCATGATGGATGGTTAAGCAAGATAAAGTATATGATGAATCATATATTTGATAGAAAAGAACATTATACAATACATAAATAAAAATAAGGTGGATTTTTTTGAAATAACATATCCCCAATGAAACAAAGTAAACTCATAAGGATGTTTACATATATGAAAAAATTCTTAAAAAATAATGATTCGAAGGGTAGCACACTACCATGGATCAAAAATAGAATTGTTTGATACTGAAAGTTAAATCACCAAAATTATAAAAATATATATTTATTAGAGGATAATTCATGTAACATAAATCCCATGAGGGTAAATCCTTTTTAATATCAAATGGAAAATGTGGTGAAAACTTAATAGAGCTTTTAGAAAACATTTTTAACATTAACATAAAATACAAACATACATGTAACTTGCAAAAGATACTTTTGAAAAGGTGAATTGAAAGATTTTTAAAACTTTTAATTTAAAAAATAATAACCAATAATGTATCATTGAAAATTATATAATTTTTTCTATAGGATATGTGGAGTAAATGATACAACATTTTATTATTAAAGGTACCTTTTTAATCTATTGAAATTAACATTATTAAAAACCCACATTGTAAAAATAGTAATAAAACCTTATCAGTATTAAAACTTAATTTTTACAAATAGGATTATAAAATACCAAATAATAAAATATTATGGTGGGATAACTTAATCATGTAAGAACAATGTTCAAGATAAGAATTTATAACTCAAATAAAGTATATTTGAGTTATTAATATTCATTATGGGAAACATACTCCACAATGGTAAGAAATATTTAACAAGGATTTATATTCCGGTGGTTTAAATCCACAAAAAAGGATAAAATAACACATAATATAATAAATTGTATAATATACCCAACATATATGAAATAAGTTCAATATAATGATCATAACTCAGTGGATGAAAGTTGAGTTACCAAAAATCCTAACTATCAGGGTAAAAACTCAATCAATAGCCATTTGAATGAGAAAATATAATTTTTATTAGTATATACCATGGAATATAAAAAAACATGATAAATATACATCCACGGGTAGTAAGTACACTATATATGGAAAACATGATGCATAAAATATATTATGTATCAAAGAATCAGAATTGTGACCAAGAAAACCCTTACGACATTAGAAACATTAGAATAAAAAACCCTAAAAGGATATGATTTCAAATAAAATTTAAAATACCATTAATAATTATAGGATCATGGTAAAAAAATTAAAGGTGTATTAGATACTCCATTCGAAATAAGACATGGTGTAACATAAGAAATATGTCTCAAGGGGTGAAAATTTGAGATAAGAAACCCTTACCTATTATGATGGCTTCTGTGAATACACTATAAAATTATGTATAATAATCATATATATATATATTAATAATTTATTTAAAAACATTATTAATATATTTTCCATTTATAATCATTTGGTATATGAATTTTAGTTAGTTATTACCCATTTTTAATTTCACGCGTAAGTAATCTTGATCGTTTTGAATTAGTTTCATAAAAATAGTATTGGTATTCATTATTTTTAAAAATTTTATACTTAAAATATCATTAATGTTATTAGAATATATGTTACATGATATTTATAAAGTTATAATTTCATTCCATGGTAGTTTTTCTTACAAACCATGAAGTTGAAATTGATGAAAATCATGTTTCCATGATTCTTGAAACACAAAAGGTGTGTTCTTAATCAATGAATTAAATAATAATATTACCATTCAAAAAAATAATAATAATTTAAATATTTATATCTTATTATACCATTAATTATGTTACAATAGTCATCCATGATATAAATTCATATCATTGTTTAGTAGGTGGTTAAATAGACCTAAACATGAACATACCATGATTAATGGATGATTATGTGATGGTTTACCTGTAATATCATTATAAAAAAATAATGATATTATTTAGTATTTATTAATGAGATATATCATAATTTTAAGGAATTATAATAAGAATTAATGGGTATTAAAACATTACATAATATAGATAAAAATATTTCCTAATTTGTACACTTCTTTTAAATGAATGAATTAGTGATGATTACTTATTAATCATATAATTAATAGGTTATCCAATTTTTCATAAAAAATTAGTGATATCATAAGAATTATATTTATCCATTGAACCAATTCTAATTACCATCCATAAAAGGGGATGATGAAAATAGAAATGAAAATCAATCATTTCATGGAGGCGGCAATTCACACATACACATAGATAATGATTTCATTTTACATTGAACGAGGAAAATGAGTAATATGGTTTATCATTTAATAATATAAAATATATCTTAAAATTAATACTTATATATTAAATTCCCCATTAGTTACATCCTTTTATGGTGGGTAAGGAAAATGAAACATGTTGCGTCGTGGAGGCGATAGTCCGCACAATGCATGAATGATGGTTTCACTTTTAGTAATAGAAAAGGGAAGGGTGGTTAATGCTTATACCATAATTATAATAAGATAAAAGTATAATAATTATATTTATGTTATAATTTTAATATATTTTAATAAAATATTAGGAATAATAAGTTCAGATAAATTAATACAAATGAGAAAGGAGTGTTTATAAATTTATATCTCACTTCTCAGATTATCTCTTTTGTAAAAGGGTTTATTCCTTTGAGGGTTGGAATTTTGAGAATACCATAATTTATTTAAGGTTTATATTAATGTTTATAATAGATTTTGGTAGTATTTTTTTGTACTAAGAGTTTTTTTAGATGGGAAGTGAGGAGATGAGTTCCCCTTTTATAAGTGAAAAGGGATGACATTTTTGTAAATACCACAACAATTTCAATAATAGGAAGTAATTCTAAAGTAAAGTGGCTAAAAATTAGGGAAATAATGTATAGGATAAGTTATAATGTCTAAAAATTCATCAATCACCCATTACCAACCATGTTTTTAAACATGTTGTGGTCTTTCCCTCTTGATTAGACCCTTTTACCCCTTTTGATTTTTACCGAGGTAACTGGTTTTTACCAAAGACAATTTTCCTATATGCTTGAAAATAAATTGGTACTTAACACATAATTTGTATGTAATTTTTATTAATTTGAAATAAATTTTAGAATATTATTTTTTTTTAAAAGTTATAATAATTAATTTTAAAATACTAAATGTATAATGTATTAAAAACAATTTTTTTAAAAAATATAACTTAAGTTTTACAATTTTAAATATGGGTTTGTAAATTAAAAAAAAATATTTTTAAAATTATAATTTCACTTATAAAATATATATTTGATCTTATAAAATTGTTTAATGAATTTTAAATTCATACTTATATACTAATAATGACATAAAAGTCATATTATTTGTAAAAATAGTAGTTTTCACTATTCGCCTAAAAATCAATATTTTTAGATAAATACTAAAAATTAATATTTCGGAAAAAATAATATTATGAATAAAAAATAGTTTAAATTTTTAAAATTTAAATCCTAAAATTTATAGATTTAATATTTAAATAAAAATATGAGATATAATGAGAAACTATTTTTATAGGAAAATGTATTTTTTAGAATATCAACCATTCTCATTCATATTAACTATTATTTAATAATTAAATTAGTATCAAAAAATTATTAATATCAAATATATTATATCATCATTTACAATAATTTTATTTAAATTTAAATTCATATCATATAAAAAGATTTTTTTTAGAAAAATACATTTCTAAGAATAAAATAATCATATTAGTCATTTTAGCTATACCAATTGAATTTAATTCATATTAAAAGTGTAATTTATTTTATTTATATATATATTTTATAAAGTGTTAGTATTATTAATTTTAACTAATTAAATATCTAGGTATTAATGGTATAAAAATATCATGGTTTTGTTTTAGTTTGGTGTTGCCTATGAAGAAATCTATTAGACACATTTTTTAAATAAAGAAAATGTTCAATGAAATATCATGTGTTTATAGAGTGAAACATGAAGAAAGTTGTTTTGATCATTTTACAAATATTCCTTCTACCTTTTGTGTCTCTAAAACACCGCTCAAGGTTATATAATATAATGTTGATCATTAAATAAAAAACATGATTTATCTAGAATCTATTTATTCTCATCTTCTAATAAATTAATTGAAAATATTCCCCTATGAATTGAAGCACTATAATGATCTCAAATTTTTTTATTTTAGGATGAAACTCTAGAATTTTAACTTTAACCCATGGTTGATCACACACTTTTAGGATTATGGAAAAACAATTTTGTAGAGGTAGCGAGTGTTAAGAAAGTTTTAGAATATGAGATTTTTTTGGGAAAATTTTCTAATCTATTTAACTTTGTATTTTAATTTATTTGAATATAATATGTAAAAGTTAGTAACTATACTTGATCTATAAACTAATGGAAATGTGGAAGGAGAATTATAATTTGTTTCAAAAAAACCAGCACCTTTTCAAATTGAAATTATAGAACCAATTCTTCAAAATAAATTTCAAAACTCAGTTAATATCACTTTGGGTTTTGAAAACTATAAGGATTTAAATTGTGATGGAATCCTTTAGATAATTGTAACAACCTTGTAAGTACCCTAATACTCACTTCCATGATAAAATAACTCGAAATGGGTCAATTTTTTCTTGAATTATAAAGAGGACGACATGCCAGTTTTTATTCAATAATTGGACAACATGCTTTTCAAATTTCTCAAGGGGGTCCTATAAAGGTTTTTGGTATATTATAGGGAACTTGGATGCTTACCTATAACAATTAAATCCCATTTTACTATTTTTTCACATAAGGACTGCAATACCCCATGATTTTAGAATATATTTCTCTTCAATAATTTTGATGTGTTCGATGGATTGTGATGCACACAACATAGAACTTAAGTGAGTAATGATTTAATAAAATATAAAATTAAATTAATTATTAGATATTTATGTGAAATTGATAAAATAAACGACTTTTTAAAAAGGTTCAAATTCACTTAAAGAAATATAATTAATTCTAAAGAGGCTATTTTGAACTGTTTTGTTGAATTATGAATTTTTGTTTGATTTCATACTTTTTAGGAATAATATAAATAAACATTATTGACGAAATTAAATTAATAATTCTTAGTATCACATAATAAAATCCATGGAATGGTTAATTAATGATAATAAATATTAGTTTAATAATTCTTAGTTAAAAAGAAATGTTTTGTTTGCAAACATTTTTTTTCTAAAATATAGTTTCTATTAGTTTGAGTATTAAAAAAATGGAATAATATTGTTTATACATATATAAAAATTAGTTATAATACATAAATTCCTTAAAAAATTGTTATAAATGGATATAAAATTATTTAAGGTAAAAATAGATATTTCTCAAAAAATTATTTTTTATGTGCGCAATGTATTTTATCTTAATAAATTAAATATATCACTATTTATAAATTATTTTTTAAAAAAATGTATATAATATATTAAATAAAATAAATAAATATTCATATAGTAGTTTTTACACATAAGTTAATAAGAATAATATATTTTTTATGCTTAAGGACACATTTTTTTTCTAAAAATAGTCTTTACGCGTTTTGTGTGCGGATATTAAAACTATTTTTTTTTTGAAATATAGGAATTGAATATTATAAAATGGATTAAATATTTGTAATCATTATAATAAATATTATGTAATAAGTTTAACTTAATTTTTATCCATTATAAATATCTACCATGATTAAAATCTTCTGACCATGGTAAGAGTTAAAAAGGTTGGGGGGGGGGGTTAAACTAAGAGATAAGTCTCTAGACATCATTAAAACTATTTAAATATGATTGGTTGAGAATATTTTAACCTTAAATTTTCATATATTAGAAAAATTTTCTATTTGGTTCCACTTTCCCATGAACATGACTTTATATTATTTTAAAGTTAAGGGTATTTACATGGGTGTCACTCTCCTCACTTATAAAAGGCCACTTCATCTTCTCACTTATCTACACCACTTGAGCACATTATCTCTAAAAATACTTACCTAAAAACCCTCAAAAAACCCTTATACACTACTTATGGGTTTTAGTCTGCCAAAAATACCCATCCAAGAATCCTTAAGGTGTTTTAAAGAAGATTATTTGAGGAAGAGGTATATGTTCTTACCAAACTTTTTCAAATTACTTTTTTCTTAAACCTCCTAGAAATATTACATAACCATACTAAAATAATTAATTTTTTATATTTAATATAATGAAATGTTTTTATTTCAATAATAAAACAATTTTCTTTCTCCTTTACATCCAATTAAAAATAAAAATATCACTCATGCATATGTGCAGACTACCAACACCATAAGGCGATGCATTTCATTTTTCACTACCATCTATCATTAATGATTATATAAATGTATTTAATGAATATATATATATATATATGTGATATAAATATTATTATAAAAATATAAATTATTATTTACCTTCATTTATTTCCATCCATTGAAAAATAAAAACAATAGTTATGCGTACGTGCATAATATCGCCTCTACGAAGTGATGTAATTAATTTTTCACTACATGATTACATGGTTGGTTATAAAAGTTTAGATAATGAATATATATTATATTTATAAAATTATTAGGATTATTTATGTTATGGAACAATTACCAATGTGTAAGTACTAGAACCATCAAACAAAAATATGCATGAAAAATGAAACAACTAACACCCAAATATCGATTTTAATAAAGAATTGTTAATAAATTCATAATTGGAAATTATAATGAAATGGTATGTATGGTGATAAGTTTTAATATGGTTCTATTAAATATATTTATAATAAATCTAAATTTATTATTTAAGAGCTCAGATCATGTATAAATCATGCTGGGACTTGAGGTAAGGGTTTATTTTACAATGTTATTTTTATTAGGATTGTTTATGTTTCAATTTCCATTAGGATAATTTTATGTTATTTAACTTCTAAATACCATATATTTTATTCTTATATGTCAATTTATGTAGTTTTAAAGTATTTTTTTTTCTATTTCCCCCTCTTTGGTTCTAAAAAATACTGAAATGTTTTTTATATGTAAAACCGACCTTATTTATTCTATTAATTCGGGTATGTTTTTTTCCATGTCCATATTTTATAAAATTATTCAATAATTTTATATTTTATAACCTAATGATTTTTTAAATCTATTTTAAAATCTATTTTAATTTCTTTAATTTTTTTTAAAATGAATCTTTATAATGTTTTTTTTATGTGTTATATTTGGCGTTTTATAAGTGTGAAAATAATATTTTTTAATGTTTACCAAATGAACATATTTTCTCAAAATCATTTCCATTATTTATTAAAAATATTCTATTATAATTTTATATGGTTTTAATAATAAAATCCAATTCCCATTTTTCTAGTAATTTTTATTTTTTTAAAGTTACCAAAATAAAATGATTTTTTCTCTTGTTTTTCAAAGAATATTTCTATTTCTTTTATAAAAGTATTTTTTATATTTGTAAAAATCTTTTAAGAAATATCATACTTCACTGGGGATTTTCTCTAATTGTACCATCTAATTTCATTCTTTTTATAACTTATGATATTGATGTTTTAAGAAAGTTTTTATGAAACCCTTTTATTTCCAATGTGTTATTTAAGAAATGATGAAGTGATGAATGTATTTATGATGTTATGGAACACATATGTATGGTTTTCATTATGTTATGGGTGGGTTAAGAATTATTTATCCCTCTAGTGAATTGGGAAAATATTGATATCTCATGAGATAATATTAAAGCGAATGGAGAGTGAACCCAATCCCCTATGGGACTATGTTCGCTATGTTTATGGGAATGTTGATTAAAACCAATAAACTATGGGACTATATCCACTATAAGTGTCTTGGTAGTAGGACTTGAATAATGAAATGGTTTTATTTTCTTATGTGTATGCATACAATTTATGTCTCATTATTATGTTATGCTCTCATCTATCATGTTTTATTATTGATTATTACTCATTCTTATGACTCATGTATTTTATTAAAACATATCCTTATGACATGGCTCATGTTTTATTGTTTATGTATTGTTGGGTATACTCTCAAAAGTTATGGTAATGTTATTATACCATTAATCTTATATTATGCTCATTTATGATCATCAATTGAGATGTCTCTTATGTTTAACCTTACTAAGAATATGATCTCACCCTTTCTTATGTTTTCATTTCCCCAGCTTATGAAAAAGAAAATTAAGTAGGAAATGTCTAAGAAGGGTACTATATGAGAATATATTTTGGGAATATGTTTAATATATTTCATGAAATAAGTTGATTAGGTGTCTAGTCTCCAAATAAACTAAAACTTTATGATTCTTTAGCATATATTATTATGATATGTATTTAATATTCAAATAAAATGATGTAATATTTATGTATGAAATTCTTAGTATGCCTCAACTGGTATTAGATCAGATCTTATTTATTTTTTGATATTAGGTTATGAGGAATTATATGATAGAACCTATAGAAGCCTATGATAAACCAAAGTGATGTAGGATGGACCTAAAGTGTCATAGGTTGATAAAAAGGTGTCCTAATTTAGAACATATTAGGAATAATTTTCATTATAATATGATCGATAAATATGATAAATGATTCTTAATACTCAAATAATCATTTTGGTTTTAGTCAAAGGATAAATCCCGGAGGAATCATGTGAATAATTAATGTAATGACTAATGGAATTATTGTCATCTTGATTATCTAAATGGTTTAGGATATGGAATGAAAAACTTATGGCTATGCTCACTGAACTCTCTCAATACATAAATGGTTACATGAATTGAGTTGAACTTATAAACACACAAATGAAGTAAAAAATTACCATTGAGTATTTCATACGGAAAGTTCAACCTTCTTTTAGTGGTTCCTTTGATCCACTTATTGCTGAGTAATGGATCAATGATATATAAAACATGTTTTATATTATCTAGTGATCAGACCATGAGATGGTTGTTATGGATATGTTTAGTTTGTAATGTGAAGTTAATCAATGGTTGATTCTTACCAAGAACATTAGTCAAGAGGAAGAAATTGACTTCATGAAATGTGAATATTTTAATAAGCTATTTTTAAATAATTATTTTCCTAAAATTTTTAACACTAAAATGTATAGGGAATTTTGGAACTAAAAAAGGATGATGAAACCATTGGTACCTATGAGGAAAATTTCATAATACTTTAAAGGAATTATTCTAGTTTTATCCTAAACCTTGGAATAAAAATTGATCGATTCTTTAGTGTCTTAAGACCAAGCCTCTAAAAGGCATTGGATATAGGAGAATTTTTTTAGCTATGAAGAAATAATTCATTGTGATCTCAAGATATAAATTTAGAGTAAAGACTCTTATTATTCCCATGGTTTTTAGGATAATAAGATAATGTTGAAATTTTGAGGAACTTTTAATAATAAAATCCATGTAAATAATAAAATTAACCTTCCTTCATATCAAAAATGTGGAAAGAATCATGGGGGAAATAACCTTAAGGAAATAGTTAAATGATTCAAGTGTGGAAAATGGGTTCATACATAAATTGAATGTTGAATATAGATGAATATGATGATTAATGATGAGAAGATAGATCAATAAAATACAACACCCACACTCCAAGACAAAAATTGTAAGGATTATAGAAATTACACCAAAAAATGCATGAATCTAAAGGTTAATGATGAAAATAGACATAAAAAGCCTCCCAATACAAAGGAAAAAAGATAAGATTATGAAATCACAACTAATGGAGTGGGACATGTGAATTAAGTGGTGAAAGGAACGCTTATAATTTACTCGAAAACCATAAATGTCTTATTTGATTCAATTTCTACCAACTATTTTATATATTAAGAATTTTCTAATAGTATCACATCACCACATAAATGTTTATATAATGATTTATTAGTGAAAACTATTAATGGTATGATGATTATATCTGAACTCTATATCTCCTCTATAATATAAGTTTGTGGGAATTTTCTTCCTAAAAATATTTTTAACCATATAAATTTCTCTAGAAGGGAAGTCACATTTGATATTTCAAATCAACCTATGTTCATTTATCAGTGAAAGGATGGAAATGAACTTCCAGTGGATATTAATCCCTTTATATGGTTATTAATATATATTCATATAGTGTAATTATCTCAAATGGTTAGATATAAACTTAAAATTTTATATATTACTATTGTTTAGGAATATTATGATGTATTTATATAAGAGTTTCTTTGTCTTCCACCAAATTATGAAGTATATATTTCAATATAACTCATACCTCATACCAAAACTATTTCAAGGACTCCTTATAGAATGACCTCAATTGAGTTACTGGAATTGAAGAAGAAAATCCAAGAGTATATATATAAGGGATTCATACACCATAGTGCATCACCATAGGGTGAACCTGTTCATTTTGTTAAGAATAAATATGGGTCAATGAATCTTTGTATTTATTATCAAGAACTTAACATGATCACTATCATTAACAAGTATCCTCCACTTTTATAAACAAAACGAAGTTCAATACTCTTCCAAAATTGATCTTCAATATGTATATCATTACTTAAGTTTCAAAAAAATGAGTATGTACCCAAGAAAACCTTCTGTATGATGTATGGGAACTATGAGTTTATATTAATTCCATTTAGATTTATCAATTCCCTCACTATATTTAGGGATTTAATGAATGAAGTCTATAGAGATTATCACGATCAGTTAATGGTAGTCATTATAAATGATATTTTCATATATTATAAGTGTAAAGAAGAGTATGAAGATCATTTTAGGATTGTTTTGAAGACCTTGAGGAAGAATAATATATATATAAAATTTATCAAGTGTAAATTCTGACTATATAAAGTATCATTCGTGACTCATGTAATTACAAGTGAGGGTATATTTGTGGATCCCTCTAAGATAAAAGTTATTAAATAATAGCCTAGACTAACCCTTTGAATAAGATTCATAGTTTTCTTGGGTTATTTGGATGATATCAATGCTCTATGAGAAATTTATCATGGTTTTAAAATCCATTAACCAAGTTTATGTTGAAGGGAGATAATTTCCTTTGGATAGATGAATGCGAGGAAAATTTCAAGAAGCTGAATAGAAGGTTGTTCAGTGAATCTATGCTTACACTACCTTGAAATGGTAAAGAGTTTGTGATATATAGTGATTCATTAAAGATGTTACTAAGATATTTTCTCACATATAATGATATGGTGGTAGCTTATTCCTCATGAAAATTAAATATTCATGAGAAAAATTACCCAACTCATGATTTGGAGATGGAAACAGTAATGTTTTTCTTTGAAAATATGATGGAATTATATTTATGGTGAAATTTGTGATATATATGTTGATCATAAAATATTGAATTATATAGTCACATAGAAAGAGTCTAATATACTCTAAAGGAGATGGTTGGAGTTGATTAAAGATTACGACTACTCAATATATTACTACCATATGAAGGAAAACAAGGTGGATGATGTGCTGAGTTAGAAGAATAATGTTAGATTTTACATGATGAGGATTGAAAAGGATCTAATACTTATGTATTTGTAGATTATTGACCTTGAAATCATAATTAAAGGGAATAAATACTAGATTTATTAGATCACTATTTAACCATGAATTCATGTGAATATTAAGGAGGTAAATAAGCTGGATTTGAAGTTGTAAAAGAAAGTAAGGAATATTCTCGAGTTCAACCTTGATCATTATGGGATGATAGAATTTAATAACCAAATTTAAAAACCTTCAATTCTATAATTGAAGAAGTAAATGTTGGATAAATCACATATTTCATCATTATATATCCATCCTGGAAGTACAAAGATGTATAAAGATCTCAAGAAGAATTTATAGTGGGATAATATGAAGAAGGATATTGCGGATTATAACTCTCACTGCCCAATATATCATTAAGTTAAGTATAAATGTTATAATTATAAAGGTATGATGTAACCACTACCCATACTTATATAGAAATGGGAAAACATTACCATGGATTTCATCATAGGACTTCTCAAGACATCTAAAGTCCATAACTCCATTTGGGGTATAGTCAATAACCTCATGACATCAAAAAAATTCATTGATATTAGAGAATATTTCTATATTGAAAAAATTTATAGGATATAATTTAAGGAATAGGTAAGGTTTTATGAATTACTACTCTCAATTGAGTCCGATCAAAAACCAAGGATAAAATTGATTTTCTAGATAATTCTTCAACAAGCATTGAATACATAGTTAATCTTTAACACTTAATATCATCCTAATATAGATAATCAGTTTCTTAGGATCATTCGAACCGTAGAAGATATATTGAAGATTTATATATAGATTTAAGAGGGGTTTTGGATCAACAACTTACTATGGTTGAATTTTATTATAACAATAACTTTCACTCAAGAATTCAAATTGATCCTTATGAATCAATATATAGAAAGAAGTGTATAACTAAAATATTATAGGATAAACTTAGATAATAAAATATATTGGTACATGAGCTAGCTGAGGAAATAATAGATAAGGTTAAATCAATTCAGTAGCATATTAGAGAAACTAAAATTTGATAGAGAATTTATGCTGAAAATCATTAGTAGGATCTAGATTTTGAAGTTATTTACAAGGTATTCTTACAAATATATCATTGGAAGAAGGTTATGATATTTTTAAATAAGGTAAATCTGAGCCCTAGATATATTAGTCCCTATGAAGTTATTATTCTTATTGGGATGATAACTTATTTCATGGTGCTTCCATCAAACCACTCCCAAGTTTATGATGTGTTCAATGTATATATTCTAATAAAGTAAATACCTAATCCTTCACATGTACTAAACTCATATATTGTACCACTAAAACATGATATTTCTTATGAGGAACATCTAGTATAGATTCCGGATCAAAGAGATAAAATACTACATAATAAAACCACTCACCTAGTCAAAGTTTTGTAGCAAAACCATAAATTTGAGGAAGCTAACTGGGAACCCAAGGATGTAATTAGGTGTGATAATATTCATTTCTTTTCATTAGAGTAACATAATTTTTGGGGGAAAATAATTTTAAGTGGGTAGATCATAACACCCAAAGATTTTAGAATATATATTTAATTAATAAATTTTATGTGTTCAATAGCTTATAATTCATGAAACATGAAACTTAAGTGAATAATTATTTGTTAAAATATAAAATGAAATATATTATTAGATAAATAATTTAAATTGATAAAATAATTGATTATAAAAGGGTCAAATTCACTTAAGGAAATATAATTAATTCTAAAGTGATTATTTTGAAATCCTTTTATTGAATTGTGAATTTTTATTATATTTCATACTTTTTAGGAATAATATTATTAAATTTATTAATTATATTCAAGTAATAAATCATAGTATCACTTAACTACATCCATGTAATGGATAAGAAATGAAAAGAAATATTAGTATAATAATTCTTGGCTAAATGAATTTCTTTTCTTACAAACATTATTTTATTTGTATATGTTTTTATTTAAATGATAATTTATATTATTTTTAGAATTAAATATTTGGAAGTGTATTTTTTTATACATATATAAAAATTAATTATCATTCAAACATTGATTATAAATTTTTTATAAATTAAGATAAAATCATATGAAGGTAAAAAGTGACATTTTCATAAAACTATTTTTTATGTCTGATATGTATTTATCCCAATAAATTAAATTAATCACCGTTTATTAATGATTTTAATTAAAAATTTAGATAATAAATTCAATAAAATAAGTTTTCATTCATCCAATGGTTGTTACTTGGCAAGGAATGAGAATAAAACCATTTTTATTCTCAAAACAAATTGACCTAAAATGTTTTTTATGCTTTTTGTGTGCATATATCAGAATTAATTTATTACACCTCTAGGAATTGAATATTTTAAAATTTATTCTATATTTGTAATTATAATAATAAATATTAGTTAATATGGTCAACTTAATTTTTAGCCATAATGAATATTTACCATGGTAAAAATCTTGTCAACATAGTAAGGGTTAAAAGGGGAAATGAAGGTGTTAAACTAAGAGATAAGTCTGAAATTATCACTAAAAATGGTATAAATATAATTTATTTAGTGTATTTATATATAAAATTATCCTATATTCCTAAATTTTTCTATTTTATGTGAATTTACCAGGAAAATGAATTTATATTATTTAAAATTGAATGGTATTTACAAGGGAACCAAGAATTTTAGCACTATAGTGGTGGTACTATAGTGGTGATAGGTATTGTAGCACATACTATAGTAGTGGTGGTACTATAGAAGCTTGGGTACTGTAGTAGTACTATTCACTAGAGGAGCCTTTGGGCCAAAAAATGGGATTTCAGTCCTAGAATTAGGGCTTTCAAGCCCCAGGGCCTACGGGCTATGTTCATGGGCCACTTGGCCTTGGCCCTAAAAGCCATTTAATTGGTCTCCTTCTACCAATATAAGAAATATTTCTTTGATTTCATAATAAAAAAATATCTTTGACCCAAAAGAAGGGCGCCACTCCCCTCACTTATAAAAGGAAACCTTCTCTTCTCACTTATCCACACCACTTGAGCACCTTAACTCAAAAAATACATACCCAAATAGCCTCAAAACACCACTAAACACAAACTATATTTTTTTGTCTTCCCAAAACACCCATGTAAGAATCAATTTATTTTTAAAACAAAATTACCTTAGGAAGAGGTATATATTTTTACGAATAATTTTCATTCTTATTTCTTATTAAAACTAATACAATTATTCCATAACCATATTAACATAAATAAATAAGTATAATTACTATAATTAAATGTTATTATGTTAAAGGAATAATAATTTTCTATATAATTTTAATCTAATAGAAAATGAAATCATTGCTCATGCATATATGCAGACTACCACATTATTGATTCAATATAACTCATTTTTCATCACCACCCCTCAAGGATGGTTATATAGATTAATTTAATTAATATATATTATATATATGATATAATTATTATCATTTAAAGATAAATTATTATTTTTATTTCTTTCTTTCTATCCATTGAAAAATGAAAACATCACCCATGCATATGTACAGACTACCACTTCCATGAAGTGATGTAATTCATTTTTCATAACCGACTTAAATTAATGGTTATAAAAGTGTATATAATGAATAAATAGGATATTTATGAAATTATTGAGATCCTATAAATTATGAAACCATGGCCAAGGTTCAAGTACAATAACCATCAAACCAAAACACACAAAGAAGAATAATTAACATAAAAATATTTAATTTAATGATTAATTGTTAATAAATGGGTGATTATAAAATAAAATGTAATGATATATAGTAAGATAATTATGAATATGGTCATTTTATAGATGTATAATAAATATAAATTTATTATATAGGATATTATAGTTCCTATTAAGCAAGTTGAGAATTAAGGTAAGGGTTTATTTTACAATCAAACATTTTATTAGGATTTATCATATTTCAATATTCATTGGGGGAATATATGTTTTTTATATCATAAAACCCATATATTTTATTATGATCTGGTTATTTCTGGGGTTTTCATGTATTATATCCATATTTACCTCATTGTTACTCAAAAAAAAAAACTGACAGAACATTTTTAATCAAATGTGACCTTATTTTTTATTTTAGGTCAAAAATATTTTTCTTCCATGCCCATATTATTTAAAATGTTACAAGAATGTTGTTTTCTATAATAAAATGTTTTTTAAAGTATTTTTCAACTATATTTGACATCATTTTCAATGTTTTAAGAAGTATTCTTTACAATTTTTCTGTATGAGCTACATCTGTCTTTCACAAAAGTGTGAAAAAAATATTTTTTTTTAACATTTAATGAATAAATATTTTTTTTATTGACATCATGTACATTCTTTGTTTCAAATATTCCTTTAAAATATTACAAGGTTTTATAAATAAAATTGTATTCCCATTTTTATATGTATTTTTAGTTTTTAAATTTTACCAAAAGAAAAGGAAGTTTTCTCTTGTCTTCCAAAGCATATTTCCAATGATTTTGTAAAAGTATTTTTCATCTATGTCAACATTATTTAAGGAATATTTACTTAATTGGGGATATTCTCTAATGATACCGTAAACATTATTTATTTGTATTTCTTATTATTATAATGATATAATGAAGTTTTTATGTAACTCGTTTCTTTCCCAAATGTTAATTATACCATAATGACATTATAAATGTTTTTATGATATTATGGAACACATATATATGGTTTTTATTATGTAATGGATGGGTCCAAAATTATATATCTCTCTAATGCATTTAGTAAATATTGATATCTCATGAGATAATATGAAAGGAAATGGGGGGTGAAACCAATCCATTATGGGACTCTATACACTATGATTATGGGAATGGAGAGTGAACCCAATCCACCAGGGGACTATTTACACTATGTTTATAGGAATAGAGAGTGAACCCAATCCACTATAAGACTTTATCCACTATGGAAGTCTTGAAAATGATCTTTAATTATGGAAGTTATTTTCTATGATTATGTGTATGCAATAAAATTATGTATTTTTATATTATTGTCTCACGAATCATGTTTTATAATTGATGATTCTGAACTCTTATAAATCATGCCTTTTATTATGATAAATACTTATGCCATTGTTTCACCTCTGAGGGTGATGTGGGTGCACTTGTGGGAAAAAATGAAAAAATAGTCTGATGGGTGACAAAAAAAATTCCGTTATTATAGAAACTTTCACGTTGCCATATTTGTTTCTACCCAATTAGCATCGTCATACTTTAAAGAAGTATTGGATTGACCCCGCAGGGACTTTGTAGTTTACCCCTTCTATATTGAGAAGGAGGTTCCATAGTCAATGGGTCCCAGAGAGCGATTTCATGGGGTCAAGTACTTGTGAAATCAGTCCTATTAGGATATAACTTCCTCGGATAGTCTCCAATAGGTTTATTCATGGATCCAAAAACACCCAATGACCCTGGTATCCATGACTCATGGACCTTATTTACAAAGGAAGGTGTTCGTTGGATAATTATTTAGCTAACGACACTTAAGGAATCCATTGGTTGAGAGGATGGGAAGTTGGGATCACCACACCCTTTTGGGGGGGGGGAATTTTTTTTCTATTATGGGACTCTCTTATATATTTAAGTCATGTTCAAATGTTCATGATTCCTTGGTTCTTTCCTGAAGAGTGTTTCCATGGGCTACCCCTAGTTTTTAGGACCGTCATAGGGATACATGGATTTGATGATACAGAAGAAATGATGACTTAAACCATGCAATAAGGTTCTTTGGTGTTTATCATCATCCATGGGGGATGGACGGTGACTTGATGTTGGGATCAGACCCATAATATGGGCTTCCTATGTATCCTTGGGAGAGGAATTAGAGACCACATAGTTTTGGAAACTTGGGGTTTAGGCATGGGAGATTCCCATTTGAGATGACATGATAGGGTGAAACCTTTTGGGAGAGCACCCCTTTTGATCTTGGGCCTTCAAGAAGGCATCCTACGTATCCTGGTTTGACCAGGAATCAGATATCTCATAGTTCAAGATTTTTGTTGTTGTGTAGATTTTGGGATCATCACAAGTTTCTAAGCCCATGTGAGTCATACTCAGAGTAAAAAACAAGAGGATGTGAGAGATCTGATCAACCACACACCTCCTCTCCTATTGATGGGAGAGGGTTGTCCTATGACGGAAGAGGTCGGGGTGACCGTGGGTGAGGGCACAGAGCGACGGACCATTTAATGTGGGATTACATTGGAGTTCATGAGGCTAGACCCTCAAAAGATTAGGGACTTAAATCAAAGAGAGTACCCCAATAACACGTTATAGGAAAGGGGAAGAATGTCGCCTACCATCAAAAGGAGGATCAAACAAGATTCCTTTGGATGATCACCCTTCCTCATTGAATGGAAAAGCAAGTGATCACCCTTAATACCTAGAATGGGTAGGTTCACGTCAGTTTTCCAAGGTTGGAATCTGGGTTAACATGGGAATGTAGACTTATAGACATCCCTGGAGTCCAAACTGTTTTGGGGAGATCCTTCGTGACTCTTCTTACCATGGGTATGCAGACTCAAATGGGAACACTGATGCACCTGAGGATATGATCATATAGTTCCAATTGATTTAGTGAAGGATTTGGCCTGATGTCAGTGGACTGGTTTGTAGAGGGTTCATGGAGGACTAGACGGTAATAGATGGGTGAGATTGGAACCGGAGGGAAGAATACCCAAAGGCGCCCCATTCCACATACTGTTTTTTTTGGGATGGGGGGAGCTCTGCATACCATAATGGTATGCGGGTAGTGGGGTCATCTGTCTACCAAAGTAGTATGTGGGATTGTTTATGGACCACTGTGAACCACAGTGGTACATGGCCATGAATACGGTCCTCCATGCCACTTCGGGTTCCATCCGAATACTAATGCATCATGCGGTGCTGGGTCAAATTTGTATAGTGATACACTATGCAGAACACCATATCAAAGGAGGGTCCTGGGGACTATCGTTCACGGGAAGTTCATCCGTAAGGAATATGTGGTTCATTATTTCACCAATTAGTTTCACAGTTCTCTCATTATTATTAACTTCCTTTGTTTTATGTTCTGTGGCTAGTTATACCTATAGAAACATGGTTTTCAATTTGTGCTTCTCTGACAATTCGAGACTCAAGCCCGAATCCTCTCTTAATTCTTACTTCCAACCTCTAGGTTCTCCTTTGTGCTTTCTCCATCCATAATTTCTCAATTGCTTCTATGATTTTTTTTATAGATCATTTAGGTAATCGTATCTATGGGAATGCAACACTATTTTCTGAAGCCCATGAAGAGATATATTGATCTGCTGAAGACTCAGTCAACCGAGGTTTTCTAAGGCTATGGTTCACGAGTCATGGTTTGTGGAACCCTGCGAATTTTCTTCATCTTCAAATTTTTGAGTTCATGAGACGGTATGTGGATGGCCTTTGTGTGCTTTATTCCACTGGTGATGGGGTTCACAGGATCCTAGTTTTTCCATCCACTGCTCCGCGGGCCAGTGCCTCATGGGTCATTCCGTATACTAGTGGTTCGCAGTTCATGTGGTCCATGAACCTTTCCCGGTGATGGTACATGGGTCACTTAAAACTACTTGAGAAATTTAATTCCTTCAACTTTCTTCTAAAGTTTTCAACTCAATTTGAGTCCATTAACTTTAGTAGAATTGTAGGAATGTTTTCTTCCTTCCACAAAGTGATTGTGGGAGTATTTTATTCCATTGGAGAAGTTTTCAGGACCATAAAAATGCCCCCTATCAGAATGGGGTCCATTCGTAACGAAAAGGAGACTATTCCAATATAGAAGAGATCCTAAATTGAAGTGGTTCGTGATAGAAAAAAATAGGTCTAGTAGGAGAGGACCACACCTATATATAGGGGCCCATGTCATTTGTATTTTACTATTTCTCATGGAAAAAAGTGCTCTCAACTCTCCCCCAGATTTCTATGCCTTCGCTTACCATCTCTTTTTCAAAATTTGTATTCGTGAACCACTTCGTACGTGTCGTGAGCTGAAATTTTCACCATTTCTTCCACCCGAGAAACAAATCTTGGGTTTCGCAAACTGTGTTGTAGAATTCAAAACTAAAATCCAGACCTCCACATAGGAGAACACTGTGTGGATTTTGTGTTCCACACACCGAACTTGAATCGATGAACTGAACTTTAATGATATAATAATCATAACCTGAAATTTTAAACAAAAACTTTTAATATGGACTTGGTGAGGCCTTGGTTCATGGTATTCTCCTTTGGAAAACCCTTCTGTTCACTGGCCACCATTCTACGGGCCAACGCCTCAGGAACCTTTGTGTACCGCGGCTGTCTGTGGTATAATGTTTTCACGTACCACAACAGTATGGGGGGATTATTTCTGTGTATCATGTAGTACATGGGGAATGGATACTGCATATCATGCAACATGGGGGGAATGGCTACCACAGATCATGCAGTATGTGGGAAATTTCTACTGTGCATCATGCAACATGCAGGAAATGGATACCATGTATCATACAACATGTTGGAAATGGCTACCGCGTATCATGTAGCACGCGGGAAATGGCTACCACATACTGTTTTCGGGAATAGTATGCGGATCCCCATGTAGACATATTTTTAAGTCCTTTATCCATTTTTTGTTTCCTTTATCTAACAATTTTTGTTGGAATAACTTTTTGTGGGATTTTGGATCTTTTTGTGTAGGCTGCAATGGCTCTTTCACAGGCTACCACTAACATCACTTCTCCTTCTAAGGCTACTGCTACTGCACCTCTTTTTACTTCTGATGAAATATTGAAGAACATGGTGGCTTTGGATAATTACAAATTTATGATCGTTCCATTACACCATTCTCTAGAATATCTTCTTACAATGAGTTAAAGGGAATACCTGGATTTAGATAGGCTTCCTTCTTATGGATTTAGTCTATTGTCTGATATAACAATCCTAGCACCAAATCTGACCGATCAGCCTGCTGACTGGATAATTAACACCTCTATCCCAAAGGCCTTGATTTCTATCAAGGGGTGGTACCTTCAGAGAGATATTTCCTCTAGGTATTTTCTGATCTACACACCTTGAACTTTAGAGGAGGTGCAGTGGAAGCCAGAAAAGATGGACCACTACTACTAGAGAATTTATCAGAAAGCTACAATGAACGAGCATCATGGATGGTCATCAAGGCGGGATCTTCACTCTGGAGGCTCATTCGGTTTAGATTGGGGGTGGCCTTTTGGGTCTTCCAGAGTTGTGAAGAATTTCAAACTAAGATGCAAACCGTGAGACTATATGAGGATGCTTGGGTATCTCAGACATACACTCACCGTCCCACTACCCTTATTTCACAGATCCTGAGCAGGTGGATCCCAGACACCTATACCTTCCATTTAACCCAAATGGAGGTCAAAATTAGCTTACGAGACATCCACCAACTTGGAGGAATCCCCATCCTTGGAGATATGTATTAAGAGTTTCTCCCAGAAGCCACTACTTGGGATAATACCGACCATATATTCCCATTGACACAGATCCTACTGGTTATGGACAAGGGATTACTTGATCATCCCTTCTAGGATCGCTCTATAATCCCATTAGAGGCATGGATAGGGTCATTTATATAGTATAATATGCCTAATCTAAGATCTATCATAGTAAAAGTCATCCAAACCACTAGTCTCGATAGATTCCAGGGTCATATTGCGCTACCCTCGAAGCGGGACGATATACCACCTGGGGATATGATCTTCAACCAGACGTGCCACCTACAATTAGATTAGAAGGTTTCTTTGACATGTTTTTAGTGGATGGATCATCCCATCCCATGATGTATATATCGGGGTGTGAGCCTGCACTTTGATGATGTCAGCTATACTAGAATAGGGTCAACCAATTAATGTGTTCACTCCTACTCTTGCTCGACTTTATGAGCTATTGGGAAAGATACAAGGAGGTATACCACCACATCATTTCAGTGAACTGTTTCAATTCCTATATGGTTGGATATAATAACACATCCCTTGATATGAATATCAACACACTTCAAAGGTTCCTTGCTCTGAATATCAACCTTCCCTTATTAATATTTACATTGTTCGTCTGAGGAATTTAAGTGTTAGTGATGTAGTTGGGTTGCTAAATGATGCTTCTTACTTCTCATTTTCACTGCATCATACCCCTGATGGGTCCTTAAGTGGTGACACATGTGGTTCTTTAGATAAACTCTCATACATTATCACACTTCGGTACAAGATTCTCATTGCTCGCATATATCGAGTGGCCATTTGTGAGCCATACCACCCTTATCGGTTTTCCAGAAAATTTGGGTGACTCAAACAAACTGTGCTTCTTTATACTATTTAGTTAAGGGGATAATATCATCCTATAATTCTTCAGAAGTTATGTCTCATGATGATGCAAAAAGGTGCTGCTATGGAGGTTATTATACCCAATACGATGGGATCCACTTTTCTGTTGCTGGAATACGCCCAACATTGGGTGGGTTGTAACCCTGACGGGCACTGAAAATACTAGTTCAGTAGGTCCAAAAGCCTCTAACCATTATTTTCCCCATCCTAACTTTGAAGACCATGCCATACATTCTTTATTTTGTGAAAAGTGTGATGACTATGTCTCCAATTCCCATCCCTATAGCGGCCATAATGGCCATTCCATCTATTCCTGCCCTTATGGTAAAAAGACGATCGATTCGCCACCAGAAGCATATGGAAGGGGCTTCATCAGTTCAACCTATCTTAGTGGGGAGTCATTCATACTACTCCTCTTCTATGGATACTGGCCATGATTATAATGAGGCTGGGCCCAATAGAGTATCACTGGACACCCTAGAAATCGCGACTAGTCCTCCACACCTAGCTCCAGCGGTCAAACCATCTAAGGGTAAGGATATCCCCCCATCTTGGGTAACCTATCTTAAGTTATTTCCCACTACTTTAATGAAACTTCATACCTATAGACTCATTATGTCTGGGGAGGATCAAGGTACTGGTGCCGCGGGGAGGCACCAAGCAGTGCAGAAACAGGCATGGCGTCAGTTATGTGCCCTTGTAGCGGAAACACCTATGGATATCTTTACTAAATAGACTGAAAAATTCCAATGGTTATTCACTGATATGGGTTCCGGTAGATTTTATTATCAACAATTAAATATCCTTATCTACCATAACATCATAGCTCGGGAAGACCTTGCTTCTTGTGAGGATAAACGTGTCATGTTCAATTATTCCCATCATCTGGTGATGACCTTTTGAGATGTTATGGAGGAAATAGATCACCTAACGACTGAAGAGGTGAAGGCTCATGATTTGGTGATTTCCCAAAAGGAAGATCTACAGTAGTGTGAGGCTCACGTAGTAAGGTTGAAGGCTCAACTGGACTCATCGTGTGCCCATTACGAAGCTATCCAGAACAAAGGTTGGGACCTTAAAGCTATTATGGAATGCGTGAGCCTAACAGTCATGGCTGAAGCAAATCAGAGAGCTTCTTTAGAACAAACTCTTGATGGACCATGGTAGTCACTTTCCATTTTTATGGAAAGGGTGAGATGGTCCTTATTGTAACTTTCTCTAAATCATAGTGTGTACTCATTTTACTTTTGATACTATAGGGAGACTTCAAACTGGGGATGTTCCTCCATTTTTTTGTTGAACTCAATGAAACTAATTTTATTTCAAATGATTCTTCTTTTATTTTTCCTATCATTTCAACTGATCATAATCAATCATATAAATAGCACTTCAATCAGGTATTAATTATAAACTGTGATTTGAAACCAGTAAAGTGAAATAATCGAATCGAGATCTAATTTTTTTCTGAGTTGCAAGAATCGGCGAGCGTAGTTCTACTATTGCTGAGGTTTTATGAAAAACCTAATGAACTTTTGTGTTTTTTTCATTATATCCCTAATTGTTTCCTAAGCCTGTTTAACACGGACTTAGCTGTTATAACTTGATTTTTTCTTAGACCGCCCTTTGTGGGTTTTAGACCTAACTAGATTTATGTCTCTTTTGATAGATCGGCATTTTTAACCATACATGGAATAGTTTTAACGAACCGATACTCAAATTTTATCTAGAGGTTCCCCTTTGCAGATTTCACTCTAGAGAGTATGGAGTCTTTTCCGTTGGTAGTTCATAGTCCGACCATTCAGACTTATTACTAATGTTTTAGGTCGAGCATATTTGACCAATCTTAACAGGGCATGGGCCCCAATTTGGAATTCATCAGCCAGAAATGTCCTAATATCATTCAGACATGAATGAGGGATTTTTAATGACACTAAATTTGTGTGTGTTGGATATTTAAGAAGATCATGAGCTATTTTAGGCATACGAAGGTAGGAGAAGACTCTCCTAAGGAAAATTTTTCCTTTGATTGATGATCGTTTTGTAGGTGATATATGAAAATTCCTTGGGGCATGATGTGAATAGTTAAACAAAGGTGTCCATAAGACACTGGCCTTCCATCTCTGATGACCTAGGAGGATTTACAAGTCTTTGAATTTGTTTTGATGTTGGGAGCCATAGTGGGTGGCCTATCTGAGTGATGATTTCCGAAAGTATTTGGAACATTCATATCGTCTTTGAGAGGGAAACCATTCCTAAATGATTTTTCCTTTCATAAGGGAGATCCGATGAATGGTTAGTTCAATTAGAAATAATTTTCATGTCTGGGCATTTGAAAAGGAGAGAATATGTAAAATATTTTCCAGAAGGGTTTTCTAAATACATGGGGTGAAATGGGACATGAATATCATATGAGTGTACAGAAACTAGAAAGGACTCTCCAGATGATGAATTTTTCTTTGATTTATGGCCATCTTGTAGGCATCATATGCAGAGCCACCGTGGAATGATGTGCATAGTCAACCAAAGGTGTTCACAGGACACTGAACTTCCATATTTGTTGGTTATGAAGGATTATGGAGATTGGGGCCTTTCTGAACATGCCATATAACCTTTTACAAGGGTTCCTACTAAGCATGAAAATGGGTATTTCTTTGAACTTCTCTGAGGAAAGCTGGAAATAAGTGGGGAATTTTTTTTCTTTTATATGTGGATCAAATTCACACATATGGATGGGGTATCTTTTTTTTACAGAAGATTAAAGAGATAATAGAGGTGAATCAGGCCAGTATGTCCTAATAAATCCAGTACATGGGTAGGAAGAAGAATATAAACCATGAATTTGGGGGCCCTTGAATCAGGAGGGATGTCACGAGGCTTGGAATCCATTAGGCTTACTGAGATAGGAGAGGAATCTCCTGGGGACGAAATTTCCTTTTATTGATGACCATTTTGTAGGTGACATATGCATAACCACTGGGGCATGATGTGCATAGTCAAAAAAAGGTGTCCATAGAGAATTGCCCTTCTATATCTGATGGACATGGAAGAATATGAGGATTAAATATCACTCTGAGTATAGTGTTTGAGATATGGAAAGAATGTATGAAGATACATTAGAGACATCCGGTCTGTGATTCACTCATGGAATCAGGTATCCCTTATTTAGATCTGACTCATATGTAGGGTGAGGCATTCATCCCCTCTTTGGGGTACCTGGTATTTTGACGTCGTATGGTAAAGACGTAGGGTTCCTTATTGGGAAAGGAACCATGCCATGCCTTTTAAGGTCGTGCTACTAGGACCAAATTCCTGGAATGAATTTCCATAATGTCATGGTGGATCTCCTGCTGATATCCCTAATCTCACGTGATCTATTCCCGGTTTGAGAAATAAGGGATTACGAGGATTCTGGATCAACACTTAAAAATAGAAAAATAAAAAATAGAGAGCACTTTTAGGCTTAAACTAAAGCTATGTAGTTTAATATCATACAACAAGGAAAACTCTATCCTTGTAGTTTAATGTCATGTGGTGAGGACATTACGTTGTACAGTTTAGAGTCACGCAGTGAGGAAATTATACTCTCACAAAGACCATTAATTTCTTTGATTTAATATTGGTCAGGATATTATGGCATTCCTTAGACATGAGTGATGATAGAAGGTGTAAACCATAGTCCTTGAGGAAAACTTGGATCAGGAGGAATGACATGGGGCTTGAAAGGCATTGGGTATACCGAGGTAGGAGAGGAATCTCATGAGGATAAATTTTCCTTTGATTGAAGGTCGTCTTTTAGGCATCATATGCAGATCCACTAGGGCATAATGTCCATAGTCAAATGAAGGTGTCCATAAGACACTGAACTTCCATCTCCGATGGCCATGAATGTTTATGGGGATCCAAGATTTCTCGTAGTATGGAGTTTGAAAAATTGGAAAGAGGTTTTTGGGAACATAATAAATACCCAGACTATGAATAACCATGAACTACTGGAGAATCCACATAGACCTAACTCATATGTAGTGGGAATTATGATCTTTTAACTCATTATGAGTGGGGGAATGTGCGGGGTCTTATAATATTGAGAATCAGGCCACACGTGACTCTTGATGAATATCACAGTTTATTTTTATGTGGTTATGACCTTTCAAGGAATCCTCGTACAAGTCTAACCTTTTCACGGAGGAGGGGGATTTTTTTTAAAATGGTGACTAGGTCTGGATTCTAGATCCGGGCATCACTACATATCCTACATGGGCAGGAATCAAGTAGTACCTAGTTCTGAATGTTCCTTACAAAGGTTTAGTCCATGCGTATGGGCATGATAGGGAATATTTCATTTGTTGGTGGGTGGCCTAGGATGCCAAATATGGGTGTCACTACGTATCCTTCAAGGGAAGGAATCAATCCGTACATAGTTCTAAATGTTCCCTACCAAGGTTAGGTCTGTAAGAGTAGGGGAATTTCGGTTTCATATACTACGGATGTTGGGTCTACCATATTTCCCTATAGTTTTCTTATGTAAGGGAATCCTTACCACTGATCCAAAGCTCGCGTGAGTTATACTCGATGTGAGACACAAGGAGTGACAAGGGTTTCCCTTGTAAATGTGGAGACATAGAGGATATGATAGAAATTTTTTTTATATGGTGGGAGATGGGCCAAGATCGAGGATCGAGGCATCGCTACGTATAACAATAATGAATGAGAATAAAGCCATACGTAGTTCGGTGAGGGATCGTGCAATTTATCATCGTGTGATTAGGAAGATTTTAGTTATGTGGTTTAACATCTTGAAGCTGGGAGGATATGCTATTCAGTTTTTAGTCATGAAAAAAGGACATTAGCATCAAAGTTTAATGTGTGTTGTCGGGAATAATTCCATACAGTTTAACGTGATGTGGATAGAACTATAACTCATATTTTAGGGCCATAGAGTTTGGACCATGGCATCAAAATCACTGTTATGTGAAGTACTTCTTCAAAAACCTTACATTTGTGGGAGCCATGATGAGATATCAGTATATTAATATTAAGGAATATGATCCATTGGAATAGACACTAGTATGATATATAGTCCCTCCCACTTCGGTTCAAAATTTTGGGGCTTATTCTCAAGTATCATCGGGGTTCTAGGGACCAAAACCATCTCTCCATCGAGGAAAGATTGAAGGAGAACCTTTTTGTTGAAGGCTCGTGCAATTAAATTTTGGTAGAATTACAAATGGTGAAAAGTGTGAAACCTTTTATCATCTAGCTACTCCACCTCATCAAACCATATTTGGGATTGCTCATCCATGTATAGTTGATCGCAAATGGCCACATAGAGTGATGTTACTTGAATTTGATAGGGAAAAATGCCTCTACCCCATATACTAGTGATTATGGGGTTTCCTGGGTGTCAGTATGGGTCGTGGTCCGATAATCCCATAAAGCATGAAGGAGTTTGTCTGGCCATGATTTCTTATCCTTATCTACCATATTTTGGATTATGTTAGATAGAGTCTTGTTAAAAGACTCTATCTTCCCATTGGCCACTACATGGTAGTGGTATGAATAGTTGGCATTGATTCCATAATCCTGGTATAACTTTTCCAACTCAACAGAGTAGAATATGGTGTAATTTTCCATCAGTATTATGCGAGAGACACCAAATATAGTAATGATGTTGGCCCTCATAAAGATAACGATGCTTTTTTCCCCAACTTACTTAAGGGGTATTGATTTGAACCATTTGAAAAAAAGTCAGTTGCAGTGAGAATGGACTTGAATTTTATGGATATGGCAGGGGGATATAGTCCCACAACATCCATCCCATAGGTGAAAAATGTCCACGAGTTCTTATATGTGTGAAGTAACTTCGAGGTTCGGTGAATAAAATTGGAAAGAACTTGGTAGGAATGGCACTTATTAGCAAATATGGAACAATCCTGCATCATAGTGGGCCAATAGTGTCAAAGACTTAGAATTTGATGAGATATATTGGTTGCTGATTAGTGTGCTCCACAAGATCTAGCATGCACCTCTTTCATGATGGTAGTAGTGTCTTCTCCATCAATTCACCTGATAAGGACTCCGTAAAATCCTCGTTTGTATAGAACCTTTTCTTGGTTTACCCCATTGTACAAGACAAAGTTGAATTCCCATCTCCGGATCTGTTCTCTTTCAACCCTATCTGGGGGGAGTTCTCCCCTCTGGAGGTAATTTTCAAGGGGATTCATCCAGCAAGTGTTGTGACTATAAGGCTCAGAAATGGGGCTAACCTCATCTATTTTCTCTATATCATTATAAATAAATGGAAACACCATTCGGTAGTAGGCAATTCTAATAACCATTTCATCCCAATCTGAATCATCTAGGGTTGTGGTTGTATTCTGTAATGTATTGTCTTGAGAATTTTGTGACCGGGGGACATAGGTCAGCGTTGGTTCTGATGGGAATTCTTCCATTAGTTCTCGAACATGGTTCATTAAGGGGGCCAATACTTCTTTCTTAATGGCATAATCACCATTGACCTATTTGATGACTATCTCTGAACCACCTTTTATCTTTAGGTGTTTGGCTCGTGCATGAAGTTCCAGATCTAGGCCCGCAATGAGGGCTTGGTATTATGATTCATTATTTGTACATCCCTCTGAAACTGAAAGGAGTAAGGAAAGAAAAACTTTTGGGGGATACAATTATAATTCCCAGTCCCACTTTTTTGATCTTGGGGTCTTCCATCCTTTTTTCATATCGAGCTTCTAGAAGCAGCATCGAAGTACATTTCCCATGCCTGGGGTCCCTCTTGGATAGAGAACACTTATTTATCTAGAATTTCATCATCCAATAGGGTTATTTCTTCTGAGGGGTGCTCTTCCAGAAAGTTTGATAACGCGTGGACTTTGATAGCCTTCTAAGGAACATATCGTATGTCAAACTGTTGTAGGATGACTACCCATCATGATAGGCATCCAGTTAGCATGGGAAGGTTGAGAATATATTTGAGTGGGTTGAAGCAGGATACCATGTGGACCTTGTGATGCTGTAGGTAATGCTTGAATTTCTAGACTGCAAATATTAGGGTTAGGCAGTTATTTTTGATTCTTGAATATCGAGTCTCGGGATCAATCCTTGTTCAGATGAGATAATAGAGGGTTTTCTCACTGCCGACATCATTCTTCTATATGAGGAAGGTGTCTAATGACTATTCCAAGATGAATACATACAAAATTAGTGGTCTCCCCTCAACTAGCGGAATCAACACCAGTGATATTAGAAGATATCTTTTAATATTTTCAAACACTTCCTGACAATCATTATCCCACTCATACGTAACCCCTTTCTTCATTAACCTGGTGAAAGGTAAAAATTTACCTGCAAGGTTGGCTATGAAGCACTAAATGTAGGTCAGGTGCCCCTAGAGACCTCTCAAATCTGTGAGGCTGTGAGGTGGGGATATGCCAGGGATGGATTTTTTCTTCTCAAGGTCGACTTCGATGGCACGATGGCATATGATGAAGCTGAAGAATTTCCCAGAGGTAATGATGAAGGCACACTTTAGGGGATTCATCATTAAACTATGTTTTCTCAGCTTGTTAAAGACATTTTCAATATCAGCCAGGTGGTTTGAGCGTTTTTGTGATTTCACCACCAGATCATTGACAAATCAATCAGAGAATTTTCCCAGGAAGGGATTAATAATGTGGTGCATGGTAAGATGATATATAGCACCATCATTTTTTAGACTAAAGGGAATCACCTTATAATAGAAAACTCCCTGAGGGGCCCTTAAAGAAGTGGCTTCTTCATTTCCTTGGGCCATTCAAATCTAGTTGTATCTAAAATAGCCATCCATAAAATAGAGGGCCTCGTATTCGGTGGTCACATCAATTAAAAATTCCATGATCGAGGACTAGAAAATCATCTTTTAGGTAGTGATGATTAAGGTCCCTAGATTCGATGCAGATTATAGTATGTTTGTTCTTATTTTTGATAGGTACTATGTTTTCCAGCTAGATCGGGTATTGAACTTCTCGTATGAAGTTAGCTTTGATAATCTTGTCAACTTCAGCCTCTATTTTGGCAGCATGCATCAGGTGGGTCCTTCTAGTTGCCTGCTTATAGCCTCAATGATCTTCTAGAAGACCTAGATAATGAGTGGCGACCTCAGGATCGAGGCCTATAATTTTTGTGTAGTTCTAAGAAAACACATCTCGATTATTCTTTAGAAAAAAGGTATATGCCTATTACTACTTGACAGGCATGGTTACACTAATCAAAGTGGGTTGCAGGTCATCTTTAGTTCCCAGATTTATCTCTCTATGTTCATCGATTGTGGTGGAGACACCTTCTTAGAATGCTGGAGGAGAATATTTGAGGTATTCTTCTTCTTCTTCTTCTTCTTCATGATCATCATCATCTTCATCTTATTATTCATAATCTTCTTCCTTTTCTGATAGAGAGAATATTCTCGAGATGAGCTCTCCAATGTTGGGAGAGAAATAATTTTTTTCCTTAGTGAGTAAGGTAGGGATAGTTTAGGGTCTTGAGGATGAGTCGGGAGCATCTTTGTTAGGTCTTTTCCTATCATCATAGGAGTCAACCCGCTCTTATATGTCTTTGGAATGGGAATCCATAACAAAAAACATGCAGAAAATTTGTAATTCCCCAACCCTAGTTACCTAGAGTTGGTGAATTATTACATAACATTAGCATGATCACAAGAGATCAAGTCCCGAAAGACCAATCAGTTTAGTAACCTTAGAAGTACTAGATACATACATAAGTTTCACATTGCATTATGAAATGAAAAAGAAACATTGTGTCTCCATTTAACACACTAATATTCCCTAGCCTATCCTTACAGGTCAGTTATAATATACTTCTTCATATCCTAGAAAAAATAAAACATAAGAAAGGAGTGAGTTCAGATTCTTAGTAAGGATAATAATAAAGTGGAAACTATCATAAATAATCATAAACATTTAAAGAAATGTATAAGACTAAAACATAGGAATTTTAAACTTAAAATTCAGTATAATATAAAAAAGATAAATAAAATAATGAAATTTACTTATTCAAATGGATATTCTACTAGTTGAATAATCACATGTAATATCAATAGCTAATTTCATAATGATGGAATGGTTAATGCCAAACATTTTAACCACAAAGTCAAGGCCTCGTGCTAAGACCCTAAATATAAATTTTGTCAAGGCCTTATGACAAGACACTAGTTTGTCTCATGAGACCTACTAATGCATCGAGGGACTATAACAGGCCCCGACCATCACTTACTAAGTCCAATTCATTCCTCATATGAAAAGGGTGAAACATAACATAATCATTCATATTAAAACTAGCATACAAAATGTCAATACTTTAACTATAAACCATGAATGGTATAAAAATAGCACATCCACAGTCAACCATATCATAAAACTATCGATATAATATAAATTATTGTATCATAATTAATCAACTTCAATTAAATATAAAATCCAACAATAGATATTGATGAAGATGAAATCAATCCAAATACTATTTGAAAGAAATATTTTTTCTACTTTAAAATCATTTAAAAGTCACAAAATTATAAAAGAAAAAATTTATTTTGAAAATATTCATATATATTTTGTAATGGAAGCTTATAAGGTGTTATAATGGAGAAAAATATCCTCACCCGCCATATAAGATAAAAAACATTCTTTCCTTAATTTGTCAAAAAGGTCATAATGTACCTTATTTGGAAAACGAAGGAAAGATTCCTTTCAAAATTATTTATAAAATTCAAACAAGGGTATAAATGAATTTAACCCATAGTCTATGAAATAGTAAAGATGTTTTGAAATACACTTTTAAGAAACATAGATGTGGAAGATAAATAAGTCCTAGTAGATACTTATGTATAAACAACTTCATATAATAAAGAGATTGTAAAATTAACCCTTACTTAGTAATTTTACTTAGTTGAGGGTACGTTAACCTACTGTATAATGGTTAAATAATTTTTATTAAATTATACAAGAACCAAATACATAAATATGATATCAAATATGATCCTCTAATATTTCTTTGTTAATAATATTTCAGAAGTATCATTATTTCGGGTGTTAACTGGTTCATTTTACTTTATATGTTTTGTTACTTAAGTCATTTTTTTATGGATAATATGTATTTTATTAATATAAATAATGATATTAAGTTCTTAAAAATTATTTTTTAATCATCAAATGAACATTATTCTTGAATTGTTACGATGGGTAATGAAATCTTATCCCGTCATGGAGACGGTAAGTTGTACGTACGCACGAGCGACAATATCATTATATTGATGGTGAAATAGTATGTAATTGGATGGTATATTATATATAAATAATCATTAACATGTTATATTTATTATTCACATCAATTATACTTGTTATTATACCCATCCAAATAATAAAGTGTTGAATAACAAACTACACCACGACGTGAAGACGGATAGCCGTACGTACGCACGTATGGTGACTTTGTCATTCATATGATGGATAGAATATTGAATATGGTTGGTCCATATTTATAATAACATCACAGTATGTATAACGTACTGTAGTTATTATTTTGGTATGGAAACAACAAAGAAATAGGAAGCGGAAGAAGAAAAGAACTTTGAAATAGGTGATGAAATAATTACCTCTTCTTTGGGTGCTTCCTTTTGATTTGAAGAAAAGGGATTCTTAGGTTGAATTTATGATCAAATTAAGGCCTATAAGTTTAATTGATGGTATTTGGGAGGATATTTGAGCTTGATTTGGTCGAACCAAATGGATTTGGAGGTGTGAATTTAAGGGAAGGGGAAGTACCATTTTATAAGAGAGGTGAGGGGAACATTAGGAGGAGTTTGAAATATTAATTTATTATAAAATAATTTTCTGTTTCTAATTGCTCAAAATGAATTTATTTATAGGATAAGGTGGTTATGGGTCTAAATCCTCAAACAAATTGGTTTTAGAAAAGTTTAGGTCACCATATTAACCTTATATTTTAGATTTAACTCTTAGTTAAATAGTTTAACTCTTACCATGTCTTCTTGTATTCTTATACTATGTGGTTAATAAACTTACTATAAAATACCAAGAGAACCTCAAGTGGTTAATTACTGAAATATCCAACATTATTTATGTCTTTTGTCTAAAAATTATATTTTTAGAAATATTATATCATTTAATAATATAATATTTTTTTAAAAAACTAATTTATGTCAATTTTGACACTATTTAGTATTTGGTTTTTATGAAAGTCATAAAAAATTTATTACTTCGATTTTATGGTTTCTCCAAAGAAATTTTACCAAACGAGTCGTCCGGTTTCTCAACACTTGATCTATGGTATCAAGAATCCTGATAGGATCTTCACAATAATACAGATCTGGTTCTAGTTCTATTTCTTCAATGTGTGAGTACATGCATTGGGTCTCGTATGTATTTTCTTAACAGTGATACGTGGAACACATCATGAACTTTGGAGAGACTTGGCGGCATTTCCAAACGGTAAGCTACAAATCCAATTCATTATAGAATTTTGAAAGTTCCTATATACCTAACAATTAATTTACCCTTCTTACTAAATCATATACCACCCTTCCATGGAGATACCTTCAATAAAACATGATCACCTACTTGAAATTCTAAATCATTCCTTCGGTTATGGGCATATCTCTTTTGTCTACTTTGAGCTGCTTCGATGTGGGTTTGGATAATATTCACCTTTTTTATTATTTCCTCAACATGTTCTGGGCCTATGAGTTTTCTTTCACCAATATCATCCAAAAAAGTTAGTGTGTGACATCTCTTTCCATATAAACTTCATATGGTGCCATATGAATACTTGAATGGAAGCTACTGTTATAGAAAAATTCTACCAGAGGTAAATACTAATCCCACATACCTTGAAAGTAAAGTGAGCAAGATATTAATAAGTATTATAAGGTTTGAATAGTCCATTCTGATTGTCCATCGGTTTGAGGGTGGTAGGTAGTGCTCAAACGAAGTTTAGTATCTAGGGATTTTTGAATACTTTTCCATAATCTTGATGTAAAATGGGGATCACGATCATAAACAATTGATAGGGGTACACCATGAAGTCTTACAACTTCATTAATATATAGTTTTTCTAAATATTCAAGTGGTAAATCTTATCTTATAGCAAGAAAATGTGCTGACTTGGTAAGACGATCGACAATGACCCATATTGCATCATTCCTTCTAGGAGTCTTTGGTAGTCCCATGAAAAAGTCCATCGTAATATCATCCCATTTACACTAAGGTATGGGAAGAGGTTTCATGACTCATCTAGGATGTTTTCTTTCAAACTTCACCTACTGACAAACCATACATATTGACACATAATCAATAATCTCTCTCTTCATGTTGTCCCACCAAAAATGTTACTTCAAATATCTATACATCTTAATGCTACCAGGGTGTATAGAGAAATTGGAGCTACGAGCATCATCCATAAATTCCATTTTTAGATCAGGTATATCAGGAACACAAAGCCTCTTCCCAAATTTCAAAATTCCATTTTCATATATGAATTCAATAAATCTACCATCATTCACAACTTTAATTTTCTTTTTAAACTCCTCATTATCTATCTGATAACTTTTTATCATCTCTAGTAAAGATGGTTTGGAAACCATATAAAAATGTATTTATGTTTCACCTTTCATGATTGTTCCCATATCCATATTTACTAGATCCAAGAACATAAGTCCCTTTCAACTCTCATCTTGTTCAGAACTCCACGATCCTTTCTTCTCAAAGCATCTTCCACCTCATTTTCCTTCCTCGGGTGGTAGTGTATTGTGCAATCATAATACTTGAGTAGTTCAAGTCATCTCATTTTCCTCATGTTGAGTTATTTCTGTGAGAAAATATACTTCAAACTCTTGTGATCTGTATATATGTCACATTTTTTTTCCATAGAGATAGTGTCTCCATATCTTCATAGTAATGATTACAGCTTCTAACTCAAGATCATGATTAGAATAGTTTTATTCATGAATTTTTAGCTACTGTGACACATAGGAAACAACTCTATCATCATAAATATTATCATTTTTATTCAAGGGACAAACACAAAGTACAAAGTACAAAGTAAAAGAAAAATAGGCTGGGGGGCTAAAGTAATGTAGACCAAGGGCGTTCCCTCAAATCAAATTCACCCCCAGGCTTAAAGAGAGCAATGTTGGATAAAAAAGATACATTGGAGCCTTGAACAACTAAAGAGGTGAGATAATATGCTACTTTGTTATCCTCATGCCAAGTATGGGTTACTATTTCATTATTGTTGAGGAGGCCCTTACAAATCCTGATGATATAATAGATTGACCGTGGAATAGAGCCTATACCATGTAAGGAATCATGAATGATCATTGAATATGTTTCATCTTAGGAGAGGGAGATATTTTGTTGAGCACAATGGTTGAGCCCCATGAGGACAGATTTTTCCTCTTCCAGTATGGATGTGTCACTGTCATAGTGAGCAGTGAAGTCTAGACAAACACTTCCCCTGTGATCGCGGATAACCCCTCCACCTCGCATGTCCTCCGAAATGCAAGATCCATCTGTATTGATCTTGAGGCCAATTCTTGGGGGAGACCATCACACCCAGTGTCCCCGTATGGGAATGTTGGATGGTGGTAGATCCTATAACATGCGAAGAGAAGGTTCCTACTTCCAGTTAATAATCAATGACACCATGTTAACCAATAGAATATTTGTCCTCGCAATGATATTTAGTCCTGTTGAAGTACTCCCCTCATATCTTGCTTTGTTTCTGGCTTGCCATAGGCACCATCTCCCAACACTGAGAATCATGGTTATTGCTGTTCTTTCCAGGCCTTTGTCATCTTCTCCCTTAAACCATCGATCCAAAAAATAATATCATATATCTCATGTGAAGAATATGCATTAATCCTACCAAAATCACTCCACACCGCATGAGACCACTCCCCTTCAAAGAAGATGTGAGTTGTATTTTCCTCCCTTCCCTCCTTACAACATTGGCATCTAGAAGGCAGGTTGATTCCCATCTTTTTAACATTTTCATCCAATGGTATAGCCTTATTCTTGATCCTCCAAATGCGAAAGTTGTATTTCATGGGAATCTTAGAGCACCAGACCATGTCATTCCATCCGTCCCATTGATCAGGAGTGCTGGACATCCTGTGATAATCTTTATTAGATGCATCACAATAAATAACAAACCCATCATTCTTTAATGGTAGAGTCAAGAAATAATCATTTACTAATCATCTCTTAAATTCTTCAAAACATTATTCACACTCTTTTTTCCAAACAAATTTAACCCCTTTATGTGTGAGCTTGGTTAATGGGTTAGCCAATTGGGAAAAATTCTAGACGAAATGCCGATACCAACCTACTAAACCAATAAAACTATGTACCTCAGTTATACTCGTCAATGCGGGACATTCTTGGATTTACCTAGACTTTGAAGGATCAACATAGATTCCATCTTTAGAGATAATATGACCAAGAAAAGAAATCTATTGAATCCATAATTTAGACTATCTAAACATCCTATATAATTCATTTCTTCTAAGAATTTTTAGAATAGTGTGCAAGTGATTTTCATGGTCTTCTTAGCTTTTGGAGTATACCAAGATATCATCAATAAATACCAATAAAAATTCATCAAGATATTCCTTGAAAATTCAATTCATTAGATCCCTGAAAATAGAGGGTGTATTAGTCATTCTAAAAGGAATTACTGTAAACTCATAATGCTCATACCTAGTTCAAAATGTTGTCGTTGGAATGTCTTCCTTATTCAGGAAGAAATTATGGTATCCAGATCTAAGGTCAATATTTGAAAAATATTGACCTCCATGAAGTTGATCAAATAAATCATCAATTCGAGGTAGGGGATACTTGTTCTTTATTGTAATAGCATAGATCTCCCTATAGTCAATACACAACCTCATAGATCCATATTTATTCTAAAAAAAATAATAGGGGCTCCCCATGGAGAAACACTAGGGCAAATAAATCCTTTATTACTCAATTACTCTTGTTGTTTCTTTAGTTTCACTAATTCTATAGTGTCCATTATATATAGGGTCTTCGATATGGGCCTTGAAATAGGAATTAAGTTAATGGAAAACTCAATTTCTTATTCTGGAGGATGTCCAGGTAAATCCTCTAGAAACACATCAACAAATTCTTTCATAATAGGTATATTGTCTATTGGGACATTCCTTTCCTCACCTATAGTTATTTCACTCCATTCCACCCCAATAATTGAATTTATTAGAGCTATTGGGGGTGGATCTAGATGAGAATCAGATGGTGATATTTCTTCTCTAAAGATAAGGGATTCCTTATCATCATCAAAAATTGAAACCTCTTTCTTCTTACAAAACATTTTCACATCATGGTCCAAAAGACAATCCTTATCAAGGATTATATCAAATTCAATCATGGGTATGACAATGAGATCAGCAGATGAAGCACATCTATATTCTATAATGGTAACTGATTGAAAAAACTTTGTTGCTATGATACTTATCTTAGGAGTTTTTACTAACAACTCCCTTATTAAGTCAAATTGGAAATATCTAATTTTCTTGGAAAACTAGGAAGATATGAAAGAATTAGATGATCTAGAATCAAATAAAGCATTGGCTAATTTTGAGGAAATGATTAAAGTACTTTCCACCATGTTATTTGAATCTTGAACCTCAGCAGTTGTGATCACATAAGCTTGGCATTTCTCCCTTTGCATTTTCTGTGTTAAGTTTACTTGATGCTTAGGAAATTAATTTTCATAATTCCCCATTTATTTACAATTGTAACATTGAACATAGACAAACTCTTTCTTCCCTAGGCAATGACGAGCTTTTTGGCCTTTTTATCAACACTTGTGACAAAATCCCATCCCCTTTAGGCATGTACCAGGACGTTTCTTCCCATAATTACTACAGGATAGAAATTAAAAATTTCCCTTCTTCCCCTTATTTCTTTTTCCAGAGTGTTTAGTAGATCTCTTCTTCTATTACTTCTCTTTGAAGTCATAAGACTTAGAAAATTCCTTTTCTGTATTGATAACACGTGAGACTATATCTTCATACAAAAAGAAGGTTTTTGAGATTAATTCATGATAGAGAAATGGTTTTAAACCATCAAAGAATTGATAAATCTTACTTCTTGGGTTACGTATATAATCTGTAACATGCCTTGATAAACTTGTAAAGTTCTCCTCATACTCTGTGGCATTCTCATCCTCTTTTTTTCCTAGACTCATAAATTTCCTTTTCCATATCTGCTCGATGTTTGCAAGGAAAGTATTTTTCTTAGAAAAGATCTTCAAACTACCTCCATTACATATTTTATACTTATTCATCCTCCTTTGTGTTTTGAATTAATGACCACCATTGATCTTCATCTCCTATGAGGTGATAAAATGTCAGGACAACTTTTTCCCTTTCACTACCCCCCAAAGCATGAAATATTTTTTCTAAGGAACTTATCTATTTCTCAACTACAAATGGATTTTTGTCCATTTTAATTTTGGTGGTTGTTTCCTCATGAATTGGTCTAACATTTATCCTCCACGCTGTGGATTAGGGTTCTCTATAAAGGTAAAGTTATTATTCATAACCTGAGTGAGTTGTCCCAGTATGGTTATCATCTATTCAACACCAGTTGCACCACCAGCTCCACTATAATTATCTTGAGTAAGAGGGAGATCCCAAAATGGATTACGTGCATTGATACAGTTTCCATTACTTCTACTAGGCTCTATTTCAAAATAATGGCATACACTAGGTTAGTTTATGAATCACAATGCATAATTCCAAACTTGTAAAACACTTAACATAAATGGAACAATTTATGTATATAATCCATAAATATTTTTTCTTTGGGGAAGTATTTAAACATAAATCCTTTATAATGGTTTGTAGAGAAAATGTGAATTATCCTAAGCATATCCCCTAATAGTGTCAAACAAGGTGCACGGTAAGGCCCATTTTCAGGTACCAGGATACCCTGTGTCAAGTTCGAAACTCTTTGTCTGAGTTTTCACTCCTAGGTACATTTGTTCCAGAACCACATCCACTTGTAGTATCCATACATGAATGTATTGCTTGGAAAACCCACATAATATCTACATTACCAAAATATTTGGATGTTCTTCTATAATAATCCTCAAAGTTTATAGTAGGGTATTGTTCTCTAATCAGAGTTTTTCTAAATCTAGTTTCCAAGGTTTATACTAAACTTCCTATGATACCAACTATAATTACATGACCCTAGTTACTTAGAGTCCATGTATTATTACATAATATTATCATGGTCACAAGAGATCAAGACCCGAAAGACCGATCAGTTTAGTATCCTTAGAAGTACTAGATATATACATAAGTTTCATATTAAATTATGAAATAAAAAAGCAACATTGTGTCTCCATTGAACACAATTATATTACTTAGGATGTACCTATAGGTAATTCATAATATACTTCTTCACATCCTGGGAAAAATAAAACATAAGAAAGGGGTGAGCTCAGATTCTCTGTAAGGATAATAATATAGCAGAAACTATCATAAATAAGCATAAACATTTAAGGAAATGTATGAGAATAAAACACAAGTCTTTTAAACATAAACTTTAGTATAATATAGAAAATATAAATCAAATAATTCCATTTACTTATTCACATGGATATTATACTAGTAAAATATTCACATGTAATATCAATAGATAATTTCAAAATGATGGAATGTATAATTCCGAACATCTTAACCACAAAGTCAAGGCCTCGTGACAAGAACCAGAAAATAAATTTATTCAATGACTTATTTCAAGACACTATTTTGTATCATGAGACCTACTGATTCATCAAGGGGATATATCAGGCCTCACCCATCACTTACTAAGTCCAATGCATTCCTCATATAAAAAGGGTGAAACATAACATAAACATTCGTATTAAAACTAGTATACAAAATGCCAATAATTTAACCACAAATAATGAATGGTATAAAAATATAACATCCATAGTAAAACATATCATAAAAACATCAATACAATATGGAATATTATATCATAATTAATTAACTTCAATTAAACAAAAAATCCAACAATAGATGTTGACACAAATGAAATCAGTCCAAAAACTATTTGAGATAAATATCTCTTTCTACATTGAAATAATTTAAAAGTAATATAATTATAAAATAAAACATTTATTTTGAAAATATTCATATAATATTATAAGTTAAGCATAGAAGGTGTTATAACAACAGAAAATAACCACATACGCCGTATAAGTTAAAAAACATTATTTCCTTAAAGTGTTGATAATTTCATAAGTACCATGTTTGGAAAACGACAGAAAGATTCCTTTCAAATCATTTTATAAAAAGTCAAAAAAAGGTATAAATGACTTTAAAACATAGTCTAGGAAATAGTAAAAATGTTTTGAAATACCTTTTTAAGAAACACATATGTGGAAGATAATGAAGTCCTAGTAGATACTTACGCATAAACAACCTCGGATAATAAAGAGATTGTAAAATTAACCCCTACCTTGTACTTTTACTTAGTATAGGGTACATAAAACTCCTTTATAATGGTTAAATCATTGTTATTAAATTATATAATAACAACATAAATAAATATTATATCAAATATGATCCTCTAATATTGCTTTTTTAATAATATTTCAGTAGTATCATTATTTTGGGTGTTAACTAATTCATTTTACTTTATAGGTTTTGTTATGTAAGTAATGTTTATTATGGATTGGATGTATTTAATTCACATCCATACTGATATTATGTTCTTAAAAATTATTTTTTAATCATCAAATAAACATTATTCTTGAATGGTTACGATGGGGAATGAAATCTCATCACATCGTGGAGATGGTAAGCCATGCGTACGTAGGAGCGACAATATCATTCTATTGATGGTGAAATAGTATGTAACTGGATGGTATATTATATATAAAGAATCATGAAAATTTTATATTTATTATTTACATCAATTATACTCATTATTTTACCCATTCAAATAATGAAGTGTTGAATAACAAACTACACCACGATGTGGAGACGGTAAGCTGTACGTACGCACGTATGGTGAATTTTTCATTCATAGGATGGATATAATAATGAATATGCTTGCACCATATTTATAATAAAATCAAAGTATTTATAAGGTAAAGGATTAATTATTTTGTTATGGAAACAACAAACAAAGAGAAAGTGTAAGAAGAAAAGAACTTTGAAAGAGGTGATGAAATAGTCACCTCTTCTCCAGGTGCTTCCTTCTGATTTAAACAAAAGGGATTCTTAGGATGGATTTATGACCAAATTTAGGACTCTAGGTATAATTGAGGGTAGTTTTTAGGATATTTGAGTAGGGGTTGGCCAAGCCAAATGGCTTTGGAGGTGTGAATTTAAGATAAGTTGAAGTACCCTTTCATAAGAGAGGTGAGGGGCACGTTAGGAAGAGATTGAAATATTAATTTATTATAAAATCATTTTCAGTTTCTAATAGCTAAAAATGAATTTATTTTAAGGATAAGGTGTGTATGGGTCTAAATACTCTCAACCAATAGGTTTTAGATAAGTTTTGATCACCATATTAACCTTATCTTTTAGATTTAACTCTTAGTTAAATAGTTTAAATCTTACCATGTATTCTTGTATTCTTACACTATATGGTCAATAAACTTACTATAAAATGACAAGAGAACCTCAAGTGGTTCATTAATGAAATATAAAACATTATTTAAGTTCTTTTTATGAATATTATATTTTTAGGAATATTTTATCATTTTATAATATAATATTTTTTTTAAAACTCATTTATGTCAATTTTGACACTATTTAGTATTTGGTTTTTTTGAAAGTCATAACAACTTTATTACTTCAAAAAAAATACAATGAATAAACCCTAACATGTCATATTTACCTATAAAATTCTTAGATGGCATAAAAAGTTTAAATTTACATTTATTTTAATATTTATAACATCAATTATTTTAATCCTTCATTAATAATGTAATTACTGCATCATCATTGTATCATAAATAAATTTAATTATTTAATGTCTAAAAATTATAAATAAAATACCCTAATTTAGGAAATATTTTTATAATTCTGATGAATATTTATAGTAGAATTTATCTTATGTATAACTCTATATTAAAAATGGTTTAGTTAATAAAATTTGAATTTAACACTTTTAACACTTCTTTAAATAAAATATAATAAATATCCTAATCTAATCCAAGTAGATCAAAAAGGATCATATTTTTTTTCCTAAGGTTGATTTTAGTCGAAATAAACTTATCCTATAGAATTAGTACATGTTTTGGGTTAATTATAATAACATTTTTACCATTAATTACCCTATTTACTTTTAACCGTGGTAAATAAAATTCAAAAGTTACTATTCACCAGAAATTATTTTCATCCTATTGAACCAAATTTTAATTACCGATGACAACCATGTCTGTCAAATTTTTGAAATTCAATTCACAGAAGTAGTAAAATTATGTTTAATGTAAATTTGCAAATGTTTTTAGAAGGTTGGTAAAAGATGTTAAAAAGTTCAATAAAATTATATATATATAATCATATTATAAAATGGATCCAATGAGTTAAATTGAACTAATATAGGTATTATGTATATATTTTGAATTAAAAATAAATTTAAATAAAAATAATAATTATTTAAATAAAAAGTCAATTTTAAACAACAACGTAGTTTTTTTCATTATTCATCAAAAATTGAAAGTTTTCAAAAAAAAATACCAAAAATCCACCCTTAGCTAATTTTGATATTCAGAATCCAAAAATGAAGTCCATTTTGAAAAATAAAATTTATAGAATTTTAAAATGTGGGTATTACTATTTATAATTACTTTTTAAACGACTAGTTTTATTGGTCGTGGTGTGCTAGAACTCAGGGCTACGTACAACACAAGCTATTGTATTCTTCAAAGATAAACGTACCATGGATGCTTGGGGTGTTATACAATTGAGTCTATATTTGGGCTTAAACTTATGCATTAAACTTAGTTTATGGGTAATACATACTTTTCCCCAAGCTGTTGGAGGGGGTCAGCGGGAGCCATTTCTAAACCATTCGGTTCAGTGATCTAGTCAACGTTATCGACCAAAGACTTCTTCTCTTTCAGTTCATATAACCCTGCATTGATGTAATGAAATTCATAGGATTCGAATGGGGATTTATTAGTGCACAATGTCCTGTTTTTTTTCCATTGGTGCAATACTTGACGCACTGATGGAATGATGATTTAATTTCAACATGTTGATACAACCAAGGCCTCCCTAACAGGACATTTAAGTTAATGCTTTGACGCACTACCAGGAACTCGGAATGAGACACAAAGTCTCCAAGATAAGTTTTATGCCTGATTCATCCCAACAGATTTTGCTAACTTTTTTCATACCCTAACAAAATTGTAATGCAGGGTGTTAAACTATCCTCATCATAGCCCACTCGATTAAGTGTTCATAGTGGGAGGAGGTTGACTCCAGAGCCATTGTCGATGAAAATCTCCCGTACATCAATGTAATTTATCTTTCCGGACACATATAAGGGTTTGATGTGCCCTTGCATAATGGCTTTATCCTCCACGTCTGTGAAAGAGATGATGACATGAAATTCTTCGAGATTGGTCTCCATCTGATAGACTTTAGCCGTTGCTACATCAGCCTCAAATTACTGGGTAATTAATAAGGATTCAATGACGCCTCCCTAAGGTATACGAACAGACTCAATGCATCCAGGATTGATAGATTATCCGGTACAGAAGCTAAATTCTTTATAATATCATATTTTTTACTCTAAAGGTAGGTTATTCCCAGATTGGGTATTATCTTTAATAGACATTTTAAGGAGCTTGATATTTGTAAGTAGATTTTCTGGCCTCTATGATAGAAGCTGGCGGTATTGCAGTCCTTTCTGGGTTCGACCGAACTGGCCCGTCCGTATGCCTTAGGCGATTTGATATTTTTTCTTCCTCCAAAGGAATCTCTAAGATAACTGGGCTCATATTTCTTTCAGTAGGGGAGGAGGAACAATTTGTTTTTTTTGTGTATACCATAGGGTCCTTCTGTGAGTTTTCGCAATGGTAATAGTTTGAGTTAAGGCATGGCCAGATATTTGACTCCTACCACGATCATGCCTTCCAAGAAACCCTTGACCCATGTGGCATCTTCCTCTGACTCTCCGGTTGGGCATAGAGAATTAGGTTTCGTGTCCATAGTCTCCATTAGATAAGGGGTCCATCAAGTGAATGACATTAATAGAGTCAAAGATCAGTTCTTGATCTGACAATGTTTCTGTATGACTACCTCCTTCTGATGGTGCCATTTGGCGAGGCAGTGCCCATTGTACCATTTGGTGGGGTAGTGCTTGTTGTACCAAGTCTACTAGCATGGAGTCAAAAAGTGTGAAGACTGGTTTCGACTTTGGTGGCAGCCTATCTTCTTACCCCTACTTTCTACCCTTTTGGACTTTAGAGGATTGTGAGACTGAGGATGATGACTCTGTTGCATCAGGAGCTTTTGGGGGCATGGTCGGTTTTTTCAACTATGCTTAGAGGATTCCATGAACTTGGTTGACTATTTTCCAAGTCATCCAATTGTCAAAATTTTCCTCCATTTTACTGGTGACTGTTTACCATTCCTTTTCCCCTCCTGGGTATAAAGTGGAAACATATGCCACTTGTGCTGGTGGTGGAACCAACTTGACTTTCCCAGAATCCACCATCTTTTAAAGGAGATAATTGAATATGAAGCATTACTAGATGGTGTGTCCCAGTATCCGATGGTAGGGATAATAATTTGGACAATTTTCAAGACCCACTTCATCATCTCGCTTTGGCTCTAGTAGCCGGATCAAGTTTCAATTCATGGCGGCTATAAAGTAGTTGTGGACCAGGTCATCTCAAAACAAGTAGAATTTATTTATTTTCTCCTCGAACTGATTTATTTGAGCACCCCTTCACTCATTTTTATGAGGTGGTGGTGGCTGTTGGCATCCATGGGGTCGCTCACAATTTGGTAGAGGCCTCGTAACTAGAGTTGGTGCTGGGGGTGGCTTAAGTGTGACCGAAGCTACTTCATCTTTTCCCACTATTTTTCATAGGGATGATGGGGCCACTCGGGACTTGATATTGGTCTACTGCAAGGATTATTCTATCCTTTAGGAAATGACAAAGAAATCTCATAACCCACTTTTTTACTTCACCAATATGAGTGGTTTTCTCAATTCATCATGAATTTTACCAATGCATATAGTGAGCATTTCATCCTGGGGGAGCGGTCGGTTCAGGGAATAAGATAGGCCTTTTCCATATGGAAATTAAGTCTAAAAATCTTTCATTCTCTCACTGCTTTTAGTTTATGAGGTCACTAACCATTTTCTTAGGTAATGTCGAACTGAACTGGAAGAGAAACTACCATCGAAGGTCCTCCCAGCCTATGATTGAGTTAGCTAGAAAGCTAGTATACCATACGAAGGCTGATCCATGTAGGTTTTTCATGAAGAATCTGAGTTTTATTGCTTCTTTCTGCTCCGAAGTTCCCATCATTGGGTCACAATAAGGGGCATTGTGCATTAGATGTTGTTTCGGGTCTCTCAAGCCATTAGACACTGGTAATACGGGGTTTCTGATGTTTGGAGGTGGCAGAGCATTTCTCACCCAATTAGGGTAGGGTTTGCACTCTGGTTGTAATGGAGCGTGCCACCCCTCCATGGCTTCTAGTTGATCTATTGTTTTCTTGACAATATTTAAGATCCCTTGATTCATATCCTACTGGGCGTGAGCTTGGGATGGTGCAACAACATCCAAATCTAAACATTCCCGTGCTGTAAGAATTTGGCGTGGATAAAAAGCTGAGGTCATCATTTGTGGGTTCACCTGAATATACTATGGATTCCTTCCCAGTGGGGGTAAGTCTTGATATCTTTCTAGGGCTAGATTTAAGTAGGTTGATAATCCTGATGCCGGGTTGGACGGACCTCCGAGTTTGAACTCATTCACCAGGATGAGTGCCTGTGGCAAGGGCACCCCTTCTGGAAATACCTGTTGATGTCCACAGGGGGAACACATCTATAAAGATATCTCCCTCGATAAAACTCGACATTAATTCTCTTTATCTCTTTCATTTATTCCTCCTTATTGGAGAATCTTTCCTCGTGTGTGAGGGACACATTCTAAGGGGGAGGAGGAGGTGGTTCATGGATGACCTATGATTTATTATTCTTCTTGTTGGGGTTTTTCAAGGGAGGTAATGACATATTAACTTTGGGGGAACCTAAATTTTGGACCACTTTCAATTTCTAAGTATGCACACCAGCCGACTCGGTGTGAGATTCCACTAGGAGGGAACCATCTTCTCTTATGTCCTCTCCCTTTGTATCATTTCCTATGAGATCTATGGGATTGAAGTTTACAACGTTCACTGATTCATACCACATTAGGGGTGGTGTACCCAGTGCCAAATGGTAGGAAGGATTTTTGCATCCTTTATTGAACTTTCTCCTTCCATTCTGCGGTATTCTTAGGGTTTCTGGGTGAATATTGACCCAAAGGGAGCCCCAATATGACATCATAATGCGCCTTCATCTTGGAGGGTAAGAACCATGAGACGGGGTGGAACAAGTGACTTCTATACTCATCGTTCTTCTTATATGGGAGAAGACAGACGTCTGTTGTGTGGGAACTTGAGGTAAAATTTCCCTCAACCCTTCAGGATGGGGTTGTTCCCATTATTTCGCTGATGCACTACAGATTAGATCTTTTGTTCTTAAAGGGGAATTTTGAGTTAAAAATTCCCTTAACCCTGTGGGATGGGGCTGTTCTTGTATTACGGTGGTAGCTACCATTATTTCCAACTTTTTGATTTCACGCACTCCCGCGCAGGTGTGAGGCAAGTATAGAATTGGACATGTATGGGATTTATGGGCTTTTAAAGACATGAGAACTAATTTTTGGTTGGCCTCCCTTAGGCAGGAAGCCTTCTATATGTTCTTGGTTACCTGGTTCAGAAGCTTTTTGATGGCCTGATCTTGCTGATCCTGACGCTTTTGAAACTTACTCCGGGCCTATTTTTGTTGAGCATTCCATCTTTCCTGAGCAGGGATTTAATTTGATTTCTGAATTTTGGTAATGATGTTGCAAGAGGTCAATTCCAATGAGGTTTATTGGATGGGATTTAGGGTGAATTATAGAGCTCCATGTTATCCCCATCCCCTAATATGAACTCTAGTTGGGGGATTTCCAATTATGTAACACAACTTGTGTATTGCATGGAGGAAATCCATTTCAAGTTTTTTTCCTTCACCTTTCCAATCGTGGTGGTCATGCATATGGGAGGGATTCCAGGTCAATTAGATAGTGTATCTTCCCAAACATGTTCACATGGATCTAGTACCCTTCGTAGGGAATTTTTTTTTCTTTTAGCTGGCGAAGAGTCGTCCATATATTGAGGCGAATGCCATGCACACATTCCCCAAACAACTCCCTTGGTATGTAAAAGTGAGAAGTGGTCGTAGGACAATACATCACTGGTATATTATACTTATCTAGTTGTATTCTCACAAGAAACATATCATATTGTTGTTCTTCCAGGGAATCCTATATTTTATATGCTCAGTTTGACTGCTTCTTAATAATTTTGTTCCAAGCCGTCAGGTTGGTGGGAGCCTCATTGATATGTGAATGGCGCATGGGTGGCTCTGAAGATGAGCGTGGACCCAAAACATTCTCTGGTTGAGAAAGGATATCACTTATCATATAAAGAGTTCTTGATTTGTATGACCTCATCTTTTTGAGTGCCTCATCATAGGAGGGATTTCTTACGTTTTTCCCAGAAAGGGGTGGGACTTCTTGCCGGTATGAATTTTTATTGTAGGGAGGACATTTGGAATTAGTTTTGCAATGGAAAGGGCTACCATTGCAACTTGATGACCAACCACAGGGAGTGTCCCTATGAAGTATACCCTATGGAGGATGTTCAGGGTTGGCTACAGCGAGGGGAGGATCTTCTTACTACTGGATGTAACTGAGGGGAGAACATTCTTGATGACTACTATGATAGCGAGGACTACTATCACAGCTTTATACATGGCTATAGGGAGAGTTTCTACAGTGTAAATCCTAGGGAGGTCCTTTAGTATGTACTAAAATGAGGGGAGGACCTTCTAATTTGTTGATGTTACTTTGGGGAGGGCCTTCAAAGTAACCGCCATTACAGGGAGGGCCTTCACAATGACTATCATCATGGCGAGGACTACCATCATGACTCAATGTCCGACTACAGGGAGAAGTATATCTGTAGCGTATACCCTGGGGAGGACCATTAGGGAAATGAAAACAATGGTAAGACCTTATTGATGTTTTATCTTTAGGTTAAGGGTAGAGTTACCCTGACTTGCATTAGGATGTAGGCTCTTGTGATCAATCATTCCTACCCCATGGAGTAAGCCCCCGTGGGTGCTCGGGGGAGGACCTTTAGAGCCGCTGGTAGTGACATTGTAGGGAGGGAATTTTCAACAGCTAATACCACTTCCATAATTTGGTAATGAACTGATAGGGTCTTGATCCTTTCTTAATATATGTTTGAGGGCATCAAGAACCCGAGATTCCATCTGAGTAGTATCATGTATGTGCTCTTCATTTTATGGTTTCCTTTGGCGTATTTCATTTTTGAGAACTCTCTTGTGGGTAACCACAACCACCTTCTGTTGGTAACGACCTTCATATATGGGTTTCCACATTGGAATGATATCCCCCAGTTATAACATGTATTTTTTCCTGATCCGGTTATCTATGTATTGAAGGATATTGCTATCAACCCTCCTGGACTGAAGCAGGGATGCATAATTGCTCCAGAGTGACTGAACCATTTTGTGAGTAAGCCATTCCATTCAAGGAAACTAGGACATGGTTCTGGTTTCTCGCCTTTTCTACCGATGAAATGATATCTTGGCATGTGTGGAGGATATGGTCTGGAATTGACATCTGATCTTCCATCATTTCCCGGATGTGCTGAGATAAATCTTTGGATGGAACGGGTATGAAGGCCCATTCTGATGTCAAAGCAGTATTTTATGCCTACTCTGATCCCCTATGGGTTTCTAGTAGATACTAGTAGTTCTCTTATGCAAGGACAAAGGAACGAGTCTACCACCAGTTGTCTTCTCTAGTTACCACAATATTTGACTGGTGGGCTTCATATTAATGAGTGGAGTTTTTCATTTACTCACTTGACGATATATTTTTCTCAAGGGATTTGTATGCATCCAAAGGAATGTGACACTACTCATATTTTCTTGCCACACTATTTGGATAAAATGATTTATACACATCAATAGGTATTTTTTTCTATGTATTGTTGGATTCCTCCCTATTTGGATGATGGTCTTCTTATGCATCATCAAATATTTTCATCTTCCTATGTGTAGATGGATGTCACCCTATTTGGATGATGATCTTGATATGAATTAGAAGGTATTTGTGCTTACGTGTAGTTGGATGCCTCTCTATTTGGATGACGGGCTAGATATGCATTAGCAAGTATTTGTGCCTACGTGTAGCTAGATGCCGCCCTATTTGGATGGAGGACTTGATATGCATTAGTAGGTATTGTGCCTACGTGTAGCTAGATGCTACCCTATTTGGGTAATGGGATTCTTATGCATCGATGAATATCTACATCTACTTGTAGTTTTCCACTCTGTCTGCATACCAGAACCTATGAGCACTAGCAGGAGCATGCACGTGCTCGTATTGTGCCATCATATTTCTATGGTGGGTTTGAGCTGAAAGGGTAGAGTTGTATGTTTTCCTATTGATTTCCTCCATTTTTGTACGGTAGAGTTTCTCCTCAGGAACTAGGGTAATAACATGTTCTTGATTATATATTTTCCTCCCTTGACTAGAATATCGAGGGGACCGGGTCTTCTGGACTTCAGTAGGTGCCCTCGGCATAAGGTCCTCTTCAACAAGAGGAGACTTGGTCGCCCAGTGTCGGCGATGACGCTCTCTGGTAGGGGCCCGTGCGTAGGACCCATGTGCAGTTGAGATAGATTTTTCAGCATTGAATTCATTTTCCTCACTATGATAATGGAGGTACATGTTTTCATGTTCTAGGGATAGGCTCCCTAAACGGTTTGAGACGATCACCAGGGCCACCTTATGTTGGGGCATCGGTCGTGGCTGGGGAGGTGGTTGGGGAGCCTTCACAGACTGGAGGGATTGTCTCACAACCTCCATCATTGGGAGAGTACCATTTCGGTGGTCTCATTGATTAACATGTTGGATACCCAGAGTTGAATATACTGGGTAGGTGAGGGGGTCCTACTCTTCATCGGGGCCCTGACCGTTTGTGAGATCGCTGAGGCGCGTGTCTACATTGGTCTTCAAAAAGTCATTTGGATCAAATGTTTCTATGTGGGAACCTGTAATATACATATATGACACATATAGACCACAAAACCCCATCAAATTAGCATTCTATTGAACATATGCATATTTGACGATTCGGCTTGGCCTCCTCCCCCCTTTATTTTTTTATTGTGAGGAGAAGGGTCTTGAGTGGGGTAAGACAACCACCTTGGTTAAGGATTCACATTGGGTTCACCATTTTTTCTCCTTTGAGGGAGATACAGGTGCATGTGTGGAAAAAAATGCAAATAATGGTCCGACGGGTGAGAAACATTTGTCCATTATTATAGAAAATTTCACATCGCCATCTTGGTTTCAACCTGATTCGCGTTGTTATCTTTTAAAGGAGGATTGGATTGACACTACAGGGACTGTGTAGTTAACCCCTTCTATATTTCAAATGAGGTTCCACAATCAAATAGTCCCAGTAGGCGGTTTCATGGGGTTAAGTACTTGTGTAGTTGGTCCTCTTAGGATATAACTTCCTCGGATGGTCTCCAACGATTTTATTCATGGAGCCAGAAACACCCAACATCCCTAGTATCCATGATTCGTGAACCTATTTTCCAAATGCAGGCGCTCGTTGGATGATGATTTGGCCAATGACACTTAATGACTCTATTGGTCGAGAGGATGAAAAGTCAGGCTCACCATACCCTTTGGGGGGGGGAGGTTATTTCCTTTTCTGGGACTCTCTTATAGATTTATATCTTGGTCAAATGTTCATGAATCCTTAGTTCATTCCTAAAGAGTGTGTCCATGGGCTACCCATAGTTTACCGGATCGTCATAGGCATACATGTATTTGACGTAATGGAAGAAATGCTAACTTCAACCATGAAATAAGGCGCTCTGAAGTCTATCATTATCCATGGGGGACAGAAGGTGTCTCGATGTTGGGATCAGGCTCATAATATGGGATTCCTACGTATCCTAGGGAGAGGAATCAGAGCCCATATAGCCCGGGAAACTTGGGGCTTACGCATGGGAGATTTCCATTTGAGAGGAAATGATTGGGTGAAATCTTTTGGGAGAGCACCCCTTTTGAGCCCGATCCTTCAAGATGGCGCCCTACGTATCCTGGTTTGACCAGGAATCAGAGTTCTCATAGTTCAAGTTTGGTTTAGTTGTGTGGATGTTGGGATCATCACAAGTCTCTAAGCCCACGTGAGACATACTCGGTGTGAGAAACAAGAAGATGTGAGAGATCCAACTAACCACACACCTTCTCTCTTGCTGATGGGAGAGGGAAGGCTTACGGAGGAAGAGTCTGAGGAGACCGTGGGAGAGGACGTGAAGTGATGAACCTTTTAATGTGGGATGAAATTTGATGTCATGCAGCTCGACCCTTGGAAGATTAGGGACTTACCTCAGTGGGAGTTCCCAAATAATGCATTCTGGGAAAGGGGAGGAATGCCGACTTCTATAAAAAGGAGAAGCGAATATGATTCCTTTGGCCAATCACCCATCCTCATTGAATAGAAATGAAAGTGAACAACCATAATCCCTAGAATGGGGAGGTTCATGTCAGTATCCCAAGGTTAGACTTCGGGTTACCATGGGAATGTAGACTTAAAGACATCCTTAGTGTTTGAACCATTATGGGTAGAGCCTTTGTGACTCCACTTACCATGGGTATGTATATTCAAATGGCCATGCATATGCACACGATGATCTGATCATATGGGTCCCATGGATTTGGAGGAAGCTTTGGCCTGATGTCAGGGGACTGGTTCACAGAGTGGCCATGGGGGACTGGACAGTAATGGAGGGGCAAGATTGGAGACGAAGGGAAGAATACATAAAGATTCCCCATTTTGCATATTTTTTTATTATGTGGGATGGGGGGAGATCTACATACCATAGTGGTATGCGGGTAGAGGGGCCATCCATGTACCAAAGCAGTACATGAGCTTGGTATGGACCACCATGCACTAAAGTGGTATGAATCGATGAATGAAGTCCTCCACTACACTTAGGGTTCCATCCATGTACTGATGCAGCATGCGGTGTTGGGTCAAATTTGCATAGCGATACACTATGTGGAACACCATATTGAAGGAGGTTCCTGAGGACTATCATTCATGGGGAGTTCATCCGCGCAGAATATGTGGTTCACAATTTCACTAATTACATTCGTGGTTCTCTCATTATTATTATTTTCCTTCATTTTATGGTTTGCGTATGATTATACCTATGGAAATATGGTTTGCAATTTGTGTTTCCCTGATGATTTGAGACTGAGTCTGAAATCCTCTCCAAATTCTTACTTCCAACCTATAGGGTCTCCTTTGTGATTTCTTCATCCATCCTTTCTTAATTCCTTATATGATCCTTTTATAGAGGATTGGGGTAATTGTATCTATAGGAATACAATACCGTTTTCAGAATCCCATGAAGAGATATCATGATCCTTGGAAGACTCGATCAACTGAGGTTTGTGGAGGCTATGGTTTGCAAGTCATGGTTCATAAAACCTTTCCAATTTGCTTCATTTGTGAACTACTGAGTTTGCAAGAAGGTACATGTATGGCCTTAATGCACTTGATTTCTCTACCAATGGGGTTCAGAAGATCTTGGGTTCATTGGCCAATGCCTCCTGGGTCGTTCCGCATACTGGTGGTTCGCGGTTCATGTGGTACGCAAACCCTTCCTGGTGATGGTATGTGGGTCACTTAAAACTCCTTGAGAAATTTAATTCCTTCAAGTTTCTTCCGAATTTTTCAACTCCATTTGAGCCTATTCACTTCACTAGACTTGTAGGAATGATTTATTACTTTTTCAAAGTGATTGTGGGAGTATTTTCTTCCCTCGACGAAGTTTTCAGGACCCTATAGCCATGAATCATGTTTTTTGGTTTAGGACTTGTTTGGTGTAATATATTAATTTTTTATTATGTTACCATACCCTTAATATTGTATTATTCTCACTTATGATCATTGATTGATATATCCCATGTTTACCCCTATCAATTATCTGATCTCACCCTTTCTTAGTTTCCATTTCCCTAGGTTATGAAGAATGGTTTTAAGTAGGAAATGTATAATAAGGGCACTATGTGAGAAAACATTTATTGGAAATGTTGAATATAATTCATGAAATAAATTTTTTATGTATCTAGTCTCCAAAGGAACTAAACCTTTATATTTATAGTTCTTTTATTATTATGAGACTTAATGAATAATCACCTAAAATGATTGTATATAAATGTAGTTATTCTTGGGTCACCTCGACAACTACATGAAAATCCCTCAAATCACATCTCACCATAATCCTAAAAAAAGTGTGTGCCCTGAAAATGGTCTTACCTTTGGTGAATCATTAGTAGGATACATGTCATCTCTATCACATGAAATTGTAAATATCCTCCCATGAATCTACCATCATCTCTCTTAGAGTCTGATCAACCATCACACTATGTAATGATACCCACTGAGAAGATTAAATTGAAGTTGAGTCATAAATCCACTTCGGGGAAATCATTTAAAGCATGTGTGCAAATGAAAATCCCAAAGATACTCACTTGATCATAACCCCTTGAGTTACTTCTAAGTACGATGAAGAATCATCTCTAAATATGAGTTCCACCACTAACTTAAACCTAACTCATTGGCTATGTTCCTAGTAACTTTTCATCATACTAGAATAATAAAAATTCACTTAAAAAGATCACACTCTCCTATGATCATATTAATTTAAAGGAGGCATCCTATCATATCCTATCCCCAACTCAAGATCCACACCAATGATCATCACAATACGAGGACTACATACCAGGTCAAATCTAACTCATGACTCTAAGAAAAACTATAAAATTAGTCATCAGTGATCGTTTGACCAAGGTGATACTAACAGAGTCTTTAGAAATCTATATGGTCCTTATTGACAATTAATTTAATATGCTCACATCTTATTTATGGGATGAAATTTATATACATTACACTGATATACAAATAGTAATAATAATTAAATTGTTTTTATATAAAATGGTACAAGTAATGAAAATTCTCAATCTATAAAATCCATTTACCTCATATGATGATCCATAAATTAATCCCAAGATTTTACCAACCATTAATAATCCCATGATCACTAATATTAATCATAAAAACTAATAAATCTATAATCGAGTCATTTATGTCAACAATCCATAATAGTTACATGATAAAATTCTTAATGAGTGATTTCATGATATCGAACCCACAAAGTACAAGGTGTGATCACTCTCAATACACCATCAGACCTGATAAATGTAAAATCCCCAAATAAAACTCCCTAACATGGTCAATTTCATCTAATTCCATCAGAATTCTTAAATAAAATATTTGATAAATATGCCTAAGATCAAATGATATGAATCAGAGAGATTATATGCCTTATGATCCTCATCTACACCAAGTACACAAAATATTTATGTGATTATACCCTAAACTTGTGTAATTTTACATTGAAAACCATATCATGTTAAACTAAAATCATAGGAAGTTAGAGAAGAATACCAACAAAACAAGAATAATGATAAATTATCTTAAATTGGAAAACCTAAGTACCCGAAAACACTTTATACTAAAGTAGGAATCAAGTAAAAAATGATTAGCTGCATCCATACAAAAAAACCACTTATTTAGTTCCATACCCATAACAATTGGGGTCGGGGTAACCATCAAAATACCATTATTCTCCTGATAAAAAATTAGGTTGAGCCTTATTAGGTACCTGGTGTACAAACACACACTACTTGTTGCTCCACCAGGGTCCCTACGAAAGGTTATCAACCACTCAGAGGTTAAAAAAGTAGTTTTGACCTAGTGGTCACTCCATCACATACTTGATAAAACCAGACCTGGTATTAGGTGGCTTCTTCCCACTATCACTCTCTTCCTTTCAATTACCAACAATCCAAATTTTTTTGGGTATATAATTCCCATATTTCTACAATATTAACATCTAATTAATCATTCTAAACATGTTTAATAATTACCACTATGATTTTAAATCCAAAATTTCAAATTCACCCATTTATAAAATCAATTAAAGTTATAAATTCCTTTCAGTTTACTAACATGGGAAAGCACATGTCATTATAACTTGACCATGGAAAGCTAAGATTTTATATTTTTGATCCATGAAGTGATTTTAGTGTCATTCTTTTGAGTCTTTACTCATTTTAAATCCTGATTTCTTTTATTCTTAGAATTTTATTTTAAGAAAATAAATATTGATATTTGTTTTATTTGTGAGTAAGGTGTTATTATAAAACTATTATTAGATTATTTTCCTTATTAATTATTTTATTCATATATAAATGCATTCATTTTATAGTTAAGTGATATGGTGTGTGATTTCATGCCATGAGATTTAATTTGACCATTATATTTGGTGTTTAAATTTAATTATTTTAAATGGAATTTGTGAGTATAATGATTATATTGGTTATATATTTTTTCTTAGTGATTTCCAGGTGTATTAATTCACTTTAATAGGAAAGGAGTTTATATACTGAGATTTTAGTGTGATTAATCATTATTAAAAAAAAATTTGGTATATAGTTTTGGATTATAATCTACGAATAAAATGAATTTTAGTAAGTAAAATATATTTATATAATGAAGGAGAATGTTTTTATACAATCAAAATAGACCTGAATACTTTGTTTTCATATTATTTATTTATTGAATTTTTTTAATAGATATTATTACATTTCATTACAAATATACACATTAAAAACCCCATTTAATATTTTAGCAATTAATCAAATAAATAAAATGTGAAAAATAAATTTAAATATATAATTATATGCAGAAAAACTTGGGGACTAATTTACTACACTCCTTAGTAATTTAAAAAGATTATTGGAATTTCATGACAAAACCCATATCATCAAATATCATAAAGGAACAAGTATATAAAAAACATGTAGGTATGAACACATAAAAAAGGTACATGACATAAGAATTTGAAAATCATAACATAATGATCATGAACTCAATGACGCGGGGAATTCATAATCATAGAATATCATAAATTTTTTTCTAAGATCCTTTCCAAGTAATTATAAGATAGTAAAATAATCTCACTACCCATATCTCATACATAATAATCTCATGTGATATAATATTTACCCAATTCATTATAGATATATATAATTATGATACCATAAATAACATCATAAAATATCCATACATATGTGTGACACATTAAAATAAAAAATATCATTAATTCATTAAATTTCATAGCATGATTAACACATGATAACAAAATAGGTCTTATAATAGTAGTTATGAGGTACAAAAATCATTAAAAGAGAGAATGTGGAAGATATAAATAATTTAAATATGAAGATAAAGATATAAAATATAATATAAAGGATGTTCAAAGGATGAAACATAAAATATGATTGAAATAGTTAAAAAAATCTTTTAGAGTATAGGAATAAATTCCAAGGAAATTAATAAGGAATTTACTTTTCACTTTTATTATGTTGAAGTAGTGAAAAATAGAGGATTAATTTGAACATTAGTTTCAATTGATTATATAAATACATTTATAGATCGATGATAAACAATTTCCTTAAGAATAATTCTAAGAATAAAATATAGATAAGTATAAAATTCAAACAAACAAATTCTTTAAAACAAAGTGATGAGATTTTATGAAATTAATAAGAAATATCTTTATCATTTTTATATTTTTATAAAGAAAGAAATGAATAATGAATAGATAAAAAGTAAAGAAAATATAAAAAAAAATTATTTAAAAAACATGACATATCAAACTTCTAAAGTAATCTATTTGAAAACAATTGTTGTGAGAGAGAAAGACCAAGTGAAAAACATAAATTGATAGAAAGAGTGACCCCCTTACAACTTCAAAAGTAATAATTTATAAATTGAAAGAGGTATGAAAATACTTCAAAAAATGTAAGGGTATAAGATATTTTCATAAAATGAGATATATAAATCCTAAAAGAACATAGATATAGAAGACAAATATCAAATGAAAATGGAGGTATAGTAGATATTCCCTTACCTTAACACCCAAATTCTTCAAATATTTTATAAATCCCTATATAATAAACATTAGTTTATTACTTCAATATTTCAAAACCTTATTTTTTAATTTCTTTTTATATTAACCATTTATAACTATTTATTACTTATTTATTAGTTATGTAATGTTTATATAGGTTTTTGAGTGTTAATAATTACATTTGTCCAATTCTTTCCTCCATATGGAAGCATTGACCATCATTCAATGTTCATGAGTTTTTCATCTTTAGAATAGCTAAATAATTGGAATCAATAAAGAAAAATGTGCTCTTATATTTCTTTTTTATTCAATGATAGGTATGATTATGGCTTCTAAAAAAATACTCCACAATTTTTTCATAAAAGGTAGTTTTATAAATCATTTAGAGTTATTTAATAAAGAATTGATATGAATAGATTATTAATTAATTATCATAAAATTTTACATAAACTTAATGTTATAAATTTTATGATATTATATAATTTAATTAGATCTAATAAGATTTATATTAGTAATATAAAAGAAAAAATATAAAATAAATCATTACTTGTTTTGAGGTAATCAAAACATCTCTTTTTGACCCACTTTGTAATGTAATAATTGAGAATAATTATTGGGATCAGAGGTAAAAAATGTATATAAGGATTTTAGGAGAGGAAATTTGGATAGAGTTCAGATAAAATCTGAATGTTTGGTATGGTTTGGAATGGGTGGTTGAATTCCCATTTTATAAATGGGATTTGAGTAAAATTTCTAGAAATAACCATTCCTTAATGGTTGAAGAATATAATTTTGTGCGTAAAATGACTCATAAATGTAAAAAATGATGTCATTCATTCATTTATCATCCACACATGTTTTATTATATTTTTTATGATTACTTTTAACTTACAAATAATTTTTACAATATATATCATATTTATCATATTTTATATTCACTCAGGTAATTTATTTTTTATAAAAATACTATATTTACCTTATTACCTAATTTCAAAATTATAATTTTAAATATAGAATTAATTTTATTAAATTCAAACTCTAACTATATAAAATTTAAATTTAAAATAAAAACACATATTACATAAAAAAATTAAAATAAAAACCATTTCTTTAACAATGAATTAAAATATTTTTATTTCTTATTATTCCTTAATTATTTTATAGATGTTAATTATATATTTATATATGTAATATATATTATTTATAATGCATTATTATTTTTTACATAATAATTTCATTCCAATTATAATAATTTTAATATAAAAATAAACTATACCCAATGATTATATATACCAAATGACTATATAACATTTAATTTACCCTTTTCCATTCATATATATCTCCTTACAAACTTATCTAAAAAATTAATCATATTACATTATTTATTCCTTAAAATAATCATCACATTTTTAGTATTTTTCATTTTTCCAGTCATTCTTAATGGTAATATTTTCAAGGGTGACCCCAAGAAATAATATTTCAATATTTTAGTATTTTTATTTATTATACTTTTAAAAATTTACTAATTATGTGGCACATATGTTTCATTTAATTTCATACTGTAATGAAAATAATGTTTATTACATTTTGTGTTGTAATATTTCACCTAAACCAAATAAAGATTTTTTTTATTTTTGTTTTTTATTTCATGAATTTTTTTTTATTAAATTACAACATGCATGAAAGATATTGAAGAAAAATTTATACAAATGTAAGGGGTGTCACATTCTCCCCCATTGAAAATCATATTCACAAAATTATATCTCTCATATGAGAACATATGTGGGTAGTATTTTTCATTACATCTTTTAGTTCCCATGTCACGTCCTTATACTTATTATTGCATTAGAGAACTTTTAAAAGGTGAGTGGTATTATTTTTATAATTTATCTCTATATTAAAAAAATATTCACTTGTTATTACTCATATAATAGATCATATTTCAGTTATACCACCTCTATATTCAATACAAGAGATGGTTCTGGTATGTATTTCCATATAGTTGATACACAAAACATGTTGTAAACTTGTGATAGGTTTGGTGAAAGATCTAGAAAAATAAGATACCAATCCAAAGAAATCAAGAATCTTAAAGGGACCTATACATCCATGGATTAGATGTCCCTTATTCTTGAATTGAACCTCTTCCATGGTAATATTTGATGGAATAATTTTTTCTCTAACATCAAACTCTAGATATTGCTGTTGATTATCATCATATATCATTTGAAAAAATTATAATACTTTAATATATTCACTACAAAAAATTAAACTATTTGCGAAGGGGTATTTGTGACGGTAAACTCTCCCATCACAAATAGTTTCTCTGAGTTTTTAAAAAACCCTATTATGATGGGCCCGTTGCAAATAACATAAAAAAATTAATATGAATAAAATTGAATATAATAATAATAATAAAATATTAATAAAATAATATAATAAATAATAATAATAATAAAATTAATAATAATATAATTAATAATAATAAAATTAGTATTTATAAAATTGATAATAATAAAATTATAAAAAATTATAAAATAATAAAAACCTAAATATTTGGAAAAATATATAAATAATAATAATAATAACAAAATAATAAAATATAATAATAATTTTAATAAAATAATAAGAATATAAAAAATAATAATGTAATAAAATAATAAAAAATTAAATAAATAATGAAATAATAAAAAATGCAATATTCACAACAATATAAAAATCAAAGTATATAGAAATGTAAATATATAATATTACAAAAAAATACATTCAAATGTTTTATCATGAAATGTAAACACATCACTGAGGGGGAGGGTCGTCTGGAGGAGGTGGAGGACCTGAAGGAAACGGTAGAGGGAACTCCATCCCCAAACCATGAGTCAGACGTCGCATGTACTCCATCATCTGCTCTTACTACTACTGGTGCCACCGATGCATCTCCTCCTGCTATTGATTCTATTGTTTACAAAGCTCTTCCTACTCCCTACACATACACTCTATAAGCTCACCATAAGTTCATAGATACTCCTTATACTGTGCAGCAGATGATGATGAATCTCCATGAGCTTCTTTTGAGCTACATGATGCCATCACAACAGTACCATAATAACTAGAAAGCCTCAATCAAGATTCGATACCAACAACTCAACCTTTCTTGAAGTCATATTGGGTCATCTGCATCCATTTAACCTCATCAAATCTTGGTGCACTGGTCTGATCATCAGTCTTAACCCGACTCTCAGCCTATGTCTAAGACTCCACAACCTCATATGACTCCTTCAACTACAATTTAAAATTAAATATTTAAAATATTAGTTTCATTTAATTTTAAACTCAAAAAGAAAATATACTGACCACTATATGACGCTGGCAATCACCTAAAATCTCTCCAGTGATAAGATCACTGCACATCCTCCTATAAATGTCGAACTCCATAATATTAGCATGCTCGACTACCAATATGAATATAAAATAAAAACTTTACATTTAAAGTTATATAAATTAATTAAAAAAGGTACTTACCATATATTCCCTATGTATACTGAATGTATGACTACCAGTTTGATGTGTCACATCCTGTCTCCCCCGGTTCTGCCAATCTACAGATGATCTTCTCTAAAAATGACCACCCATCCTGTATGAACATAGTTCATCCCAAACATGAGATGAAATGTAATCATGTCAGTGGGTGCAGTAAGACTGATCAAACTCTGTGACTCTTACTTTCCTCATTGTTTTCCTCCTCAAATTGGGTAAAAATCAATGGCAATGATAACACATATAGCCCTCCCATTCCTTCTAGATAGAGTCACACATGCTCTCATTAATAGGGTACCATAAAACCTACAAACAATTAATAATATCAAGTTATTACTTAAATAAATTTCAAATTAAATATTAGTTATTTATATACCATCCAATGATCGACCATGCAGTGCTAATCATCTATGAGAATCTGATCCCATGTAACCCATGCTCTAGAAAAATAATTTCACAATATAGAACTCACATGTCTAATAGCTATATGGGAAAATCTATGAAAAAAATAACAAATGATCAAACAATTAGTATATAAATAAATTAGTTATAATCAATGAAAACTAACTAAATATATAGGTGAACATACCTATGCATGCGTGGATTGAAGCCAAGATGTGAAATTCACTCGGGGATAGGGTTAGGAATCATCAACCATGCAAGACCGTGCACCCTTCGAGTCCTCCATGAACCTCCAGCAGTCTGAGGGTCAAATGATCCAATATCTTGATATTCATTAGGTATACCACCCTCCTCAAACTCATTAAACGGATCTGGTTCCATCTGAAACATAAAATGACTGTTGTAATCAAGCAGTTGAAAATAAATATTATATATAGATATATATTATATATGATTATAACCAACATTTAACTATATTAATATTAATCTTCATCCTCATATTCATATCTTACTATTTCAATGTCTTCATATTCCTCCTCAACATCATTAATTTCTATATGAGTTTTAGTTTCATCATCTCTTTTCATTTCAAATTCATGTGTTACCTTATTAACATCATCATCACCATCGACCATTAAACTATGGGGTTTTATCATCTATATTCATGTATCTTCATGAAAATATGGATTTAGAGTAGTGTCTTGAAAAATTTCAATTCCTTGCACTTCAGCAAAACCACATTCACTTTGAATAAAATGATTTTCCTGAGATTTCATTTTTATTATGCTCCACTAATCACCCAAATCTCTTGAAGTAGAAAAATAATTTACATAATAAATTTTATGTGTATGATGAGCCAATAATAATGTTTCATTTATTACAAAAATAATTTTAGATTTAATATCAATGATTCCATAGATCAGATGAAAATAAAATCCTCTCTCAGTATCCAACTGCTGACATTTAAATATCATTATGTAATTTTTTCCTAGATAACACAATTAAATAATTTATTCACTCATTTTATAAAAGTCAAATTCAATTGATCTATGATGATATCCTCTAAAAACACCACTATTCATTGTTTTTTTGATTCCCCATATGCATCTGTATGAAATCGAAAACCTTTCACCACATATTTATTGTAAGATTTAACCATTTTGGATGGTGGGTTACTCAATAAAAATAATCGATTATCAATTTTATCAGCATGTTGAGATACTTAAAAATTGGTAAACCAATTATCAGTATAAAAATTAATAATTTGATTTTATATGTTAAACCATAAATAATTTAGGTTATGAGATTTTGAAACCATTAGGAAAAATTATTTTTCACACGTTCTTCAAGAGAAGCTGCTAAAATTTTTGGAAGCTATTTCAGGATATAATTATCATATAAACTATAAATAAAATAATATTAATTTACTATAACAAAAAATTATAGAATAAGTAATAGGATCACTCATAGTACAAATGGTTCCATTTCCTCAAAGTTGAGCAGAACATATGTACAAGCTTTGTGATGTTCATCATCTAAAATCCATCATTCATGAACTCCAAAAAATCCAAGTTCTAGATGATTAGAAAATGATAATTGAACACTCATTTCATCATCCACATTTACATCATTATGACCCATGAGGTTTTATTTTGTGGGATATTTAGATTAAAAATAATGAGAGAAAAAAATGAAATTTTCTTCTGCAAATAAGCTTCTATAATTTATCTTTCAACCGATGCTTTGTTATATACTTTTTTATTCAATTTTAGCATGTATCTATCGAATGGGTACATCCATCAAAACTATAATAGACCTCTAATTTTTTATTCATGAGTCAAATTTAGTATCAAATGTTCCATTGAGTCAAAGAAATCCACCAGGAAGATTTTTTCTAGTTTATATAAAATTAAAAAACATATTCTTACAGTCTTATTAGTGCATCATAGTCCTTTTTTACGATAAAAATATCTTAGAAAAAATATGAATGTCTATTAGGATATCCCAAATCATATAATTCAACAAACCATTTAATCTAATCAGCAGAATTATTTACATTATAATATGAAAGTCATGAATTTTTAATCTGGTAATATGACCATTTATGAAACATCTACCCAAATTGGAAATATAACCATCTAGAAGTCTCAAATATATATCCCACTAACAAAATAATAACCGATTTTATTTGTAAAGTGTATAAGATTCTTTTAGCTACATTAACTTATGTGATCTGATATTTTCAAACAGTTCATGTTCTGTTCACCTGAAAATTTGGGTAAGATCTAATCATGCCATTACATTATCTTTAGTCTTACATGGTGTATCCAAAACTTTATAAAATATATTATCAAAATATTTCTTCTCAATATGCATGACATCCAACATGTGATGGACAAAAAAATCAGAACAATATGGCAGATCACAAAAAATGCTCCATTTTATCCAGTTATGTTCCTTCCCAAAGCCATCAATTTTCTATTGGTTTATAGTTGGTCTAAATGTAATGAGAGGTAATGAAGAGACAAATTATTTTAACTATGTACCCAAAATAAATATTGGAGGTCCATCTCTTTCAATTGCACCTTTTATAAAATGATATTTGTTCTTCTAAAAGGATGATAGGTTGGAAGGAATCTACGATGATAGTTGAAAAAACAAGTTTTTCTTCCATTTATGAACATAAAACACTTTTATGTATCTCATATAGTAGAAACATGATTTTGGACCATGTGTACTTCAACCAGATAACATGACATATGCTGGTCCATATCAATGCAACTTTTAGTAGGAAATTTTGTTTCGCAACAACATTATATGTACTAACAACATTACTCCATAATGAATTTAACTCCTCAAACAATGGTTTCAAATAAACATAAATATTCTTTTTAGGATGTCTTATAATTAATAAGGTCAAAAAGATATATGGATTCTTCCTCAACATCCAAGTAGGTAAATTGTATAGAGTTATAAAGATAATCTAACATGAATATTGACTACCATAAGAACCAAACGAATAAAAACCATCAGTAGAAAGATCCAATAACATGTTTTGGGATTCTAAAGAAAAATAAATATGTACTTGGTAATAATGTTTCAATGAATCTCCATTAAAAGAATGATTTAATCTTTTACTGGTTGAAATATTGTTTTTGTGCCTTGACATCAATGTCGTTGTGTTCTAATACAAAAATAAACACTGTAATCTGGGTGTAAGTGGGAAATACCTCAACTGTTTTATAGGAATAAATCCATACATCCCTAGTTAATCCTCTTTATACCTCAATTTTCCACATGTGGAACAACTATCCAATGATTCATTTTCACCATAATATAAGATGCAATAATTTGAACATGCATGAATCTTCTGATAACTAAGACCCAGATTACGAATCAACCTCTTTCTCTCATAGAAATTTATAGGCAACAGATTTATTTTAGGTAATAGTGTTTTAAACAAAAAGAATATCTGATTAAAATAGATATTTTATATTCTATTATCTAATTTAACAACCATAAATTTTACAACCACTTAAAATTTTCTTATCTTGCAACTAATATATAATGCATCCTTAACAGACCTCAACAACTCATAAAATTGTGATGGTTCCAACTCATGAGTTAAATCAATATCATACTGAGTTTTATTTTATTTAAAAGATAGACTTGTCACATCATTAACTAAATTTAGAAACCATGATGGATCTAGAACCAAATTATTAGTATCTTCTCGGAACTGCGATCACCATGTTGATACCAAAAAACATAATCTATTTGAAATCCAAAACACAATAGATAACCCCAAAAGTTTTGAAATGTGTCAAACATTGTTAGACCACATTTTTTACGTGGACACTTAATTTTCCCTTCTGAAACAAATTTTGGTTTTGATGTTGTAAATGATAATAAATTTTTAACACCCTTAATATATATAAGATTTATACTAGAACCGTTTGGATTCCTATGTTGATTAATCCAATCACGATCATCTAATAATGACTATTATGGACTTCCCTATTCCAAATTTCTCTGAAAAATATAAAATAATATGTTTTTTATGAATAATTTGATATAATAAAAACATGATTCAAAAAAAGAAAAAAATATTCTTAATTATTCTTAATTACCGCTAATTACCACTATTTATTACTAATTACCGCTAATTACCACAATTTATTACAATTTATAACTATTTATTAATAATTATTGTTAATTAATTTTAATTAATCTAATTATTACAAATTACTTCTAATTATGTCTAATTATTGATAATTAATTTTTATTACAATTCATTAATAATTACTGCTATTTATTACTAATTACCACTAATTACAACTATTTATTACTAATTATACCTATTTATTACTAATTATATTTTTTATTACTAATTATTACTAATTATACCTATTTATTAATAATTATTACTAATTATACCTATTTATTACTAATTATACCTATTTTTTTTACTAATTATTACTAATTATACCAACTTATAGCTAATTATTACTAATTATACATGATTATTACAAGTTATGCCTAATTATTATTAATTATACCTAATTATTACTAATTATACTTATTTATTACCAATTATTACTATTTATAACAAATTATTACTAATTTTTACTAATTACACCAAAATTATTACTATTTATTACTAATTATTAATAATTATACCCAATTATACCCAATTATTTGTAATTATTACTAATTACTACTAATTACTGGTAATTATTACTAATTATTACAAATTATACCTATTTATTACTAATATACCTATTATACTATTTATTACTAATTATTACTAATTATACCTATTTATTACTAGTTATAACTAATTATTATTATTTATTACTAATTATTACTAAATATTTTTTAAAGAATATTACTAATTATACATATTTATTACCAATTATTACTAAATATTACTAATTATTACTAATTATTACTAATTATTACTAATTATTACTAATTATTACTAGTGATTACTAGTTATTACTAATTATTACTATTTATTAATATTTATAACAAATTATTACTCATTATAATTAATTATTACTATTTATTAAAAATAATTACTAATTATTACTAATTATTACCAATTATTATTAATTATTACTATTTATTACTTATTATTACCATTTATTAGTAATTATTACTATTTAAAACTAATTATTACTTATTATTACTTATTATTACTAATTATTACTAATTATTATGAATTATTACTAATTATTACTATTTATTACTAATTATTACTATTCATTACTATTTATTACTAATTAATACTAATTATTAGTAATTATTAGTAATTGTTACTATTTATTATTATTTATTGCTAATTATTACTATTTATTAATATTTATTACTATTTATTACTAATTATTACTATTTATTACTATTTATTCCTAATTATTACTAATTATTACTAATTATTACTAATTATTAATAATTACTTATTAGTAATTGTTACTAATTATTACTAATTATAACTTTTTTATTTCTATTTATTACTAATTATTACTAATTGTTACTAATTGTTACTAATTATTACTAATTATTACTAATTAATACTAATTATTTCTAATTGTTAGTAAATATTACTAATTATTACTATTTATTACTAATTATTACTATTTATTACTATTTATTACTAATTATTACTAATTATTACTATTCATTACAGATTATTACTATTTAATTATTACAAATTATTGCTAATTATTACTAATTATACCTATTTATTACTAATTATTACTAATTATTACTTATTATACATAGTTATTACTAATTATTACTAATTATACAATTTTTTTACTTATTATTACTAATTATACCTATTTATTACTAATTATACCTAATTATTAATAATTATTACTAATTATACCTATTTATTACTAATTATTATTAATTATACTTATTTATTTCTAATTCTTACTAATTATACCTATTTATTACTAATTATACCTATTTATTATGAATTATTTTTATTTATTCCTAATTATTGTTAATTATCCCTCATTATACCTAATTATTACTAATTATTCCTAGTTATTACTAATTATTCGTAATTATTCACATTTATTCCAATTTATTCCATTCTATTCCTAGTTATTTCTAATTGTTTCTAATTATTCCTAATTATTACTAATTATTACGAATTATTACAATTTATTTGTATTTATTACTAATGAAACAACATATTTATAAAAATAAATAATGCAAAATAAAACTATCTAATTCTAATTTAATTTAATTATCTGTAATTGACAATAATTATAACTGACATAAAATTAAATGAATTAACTAAAAAATAAAAGCAATAGATAAATAGCGTAAAACAAGATCTTTTGTACGCTGCAAGTCTTGAAAATTGCTCTGATATTAAATTTTAAACTTTGGTAAAATTTCAGAGAGAAATATGAGAGTTCAGAGAGACAGACGAGTTGAGAGAGATGTGAATGAAAAAAACAGATTAGGGTATATATGGGTTAGATTATTTTCCATGAGAGTATTTGTGACGAGATTCCTGTAAAAAATAAGTGTATTTGTAACGAGACCTATCGCAAATACTAACCCCCTATTAATTAGGGGGCAATGGTTAAAAAGGTATTTGCGACAGAGACCGTCGCAAATACCTACTTGCCGACATAACATTTGCATTGGGCGATAAATCCCATCACAAATGCTAAACCCCTATTAATTATGAGGTGACAATTAAAAATGGTATTTGCGACGGGTCCCGTCATAAATGCTAAAACCACAGAAGGGTATTTGCGACGGGGCCCGTCGTAAATGATAAAACCTTTTGAAGGTTATTTGCGATGGGTGAAAACCACCCGTCGCAAATAACCCGTCGCAAATGACGGGTTTTTTAGTAGTGATTTTTGAATATATTGGATATTCTTTGTAATTTATTGAAAAAGTTTTAGTCCTAATAAATTTATCCCTCTAAATTTATCTTAGAAAGCTAGAGTTCAATATATCCTCCCATACAAAGTCTTATGTGGATCTATTTGTATTCTTAAGTCAAAACTAGTATTTTATGAAAACTCAAATAACAAAAATATTGATTGTATCCTATGAAATTCATCTAAAAAGATTTAAGAAATCCTTCCAAAGTTTTTAGAAAATTTAGGAAAACATTATATCTTGATTATATATAATTAAAAGTGGTACCCCCTGTTGCATTACCACTTAATATAAGAACACAAACCATAACATATATTGGTTATAGTCTTCTTTGAAATTCATCAAGAATGATATATGAAAACCTTACAAAGCCTCTATAAAATTAAGGTAAATGTCAAATCTTGATTATATACAATTAAGAGTGGTACTACATGTAGCATTACCTCTTCTTATAAATAAATATATATATATATATATATATATATATATATGGGAGAGTTGATTGAGTGATAAATAGTCTTGAATATGGATAAAATGACATGAAGTTTTTATTTGATAAACTAAAAATCAAATGAAATTATTTCCCTTATACTTCAAGGGGAGAATAAACTTCTCAGAATGACTTAAATACCTTTATTTTTTAGAAATCATTATTTGAACTCTAAAACCCTTCAAAAACATTTTACAAACAAGTTTGAAGGATCAAGAGAGATAACCCAAAAAATAACTACGTAAAGCAACTATTATAAGAGTAAGCATGAATGGGAAAGATACAAAATTTCAGAGTTTAGAGATAGAAAACCCACTAAATCAAATATAAGAAATAAATTCCAAGTGTAAAAGTAGATATGACATGATAATATTATGGGTAACTATATAATAAAAATAATTTATAATAATAAATACTAATAAAATAAAATGATTAAAGCAGACCAAAGATGAAATTGAATTCATGTAAAGATTGAAATGGTAAATAAGTAAATAGGAAATCAAAAATAAATTTAATAAAGGACTAACACTAAGGAAACCTAGTAAAAGTAATACATATCATGGGAAAATCCTTAGGTTCTATTGATACAATCCAAGATGTACTCGATGAGAACAAATAGATACCGACCAATCGATGAGTCTCTAAAAAATAAACCATGACTTACTCTTACTAGCCTCATTGGGTGGCACTCCCTGTATGCAGAGTCTCTTTACACTCTAAAGGATCCTTGTTATTGTGTAAACACATCTAGCATAAAAACTAATTTTTAATCTCCCACCTAGATGCCTAGGGTTCCCATGAAATTAACTATTAGAGGTGTGACAACATTTTATCACATATCCAAAAAATATGAAAGGGAAATGTATCATAATATCAACTAATCATCCCACCTATATATACCCATTTATAAATAGCACCTTTCCATTTATATAGACATAAAACAATAATCACATTCAATCATTAAGATCCAAAAGATCATATAAAACATGTTATCATGAGGCTTAATCCAAGGGTGTTTCTTATAAAATGATTTTTTATATAAGTTTTTAGATGTGCCTTCAATAATTATTTATGAGGGAAACCATGAAATCAATTTAAATAAAAGTTTTCCAAATGGGATTTAAAAATAAACTAAACAATTTAAAACATGAAAACCATCTTTAAATATTCATGTGAGAATGTAAATATCATTAAAACCAAAATGAAACTCAATAATTACATTAACATACACAAAATATACACCATGTAAAGGTATCCAGCACCATCTTAAACATCATTGCATCAACTAAGAGACCAAATATATCATTAGCATCATAAGAATTTATAAACTGAGTTCATATAGATCAATATCAATTCAATGCTAATCAAACACACCCTTAAAAAAACCTTAAGTTTATGAAACATAATGATTAAAAATCATTAGAAAACAAAACTCTATTTAAAACTATACTTTCACTTGGAAAACCCCTTTTAGGAATTTTATCAAATACTTGAAATGTGTGGATTTTTGTCATAAAAATATAATAGTAGGAATCCATGAAAATCCCTTTATGTAAATCCAAGAAATCATAAAAATTTGGAAAAAAATTATAGATTTATCAAGATTTACATGAATAGGAATACTTTTTTGTAAAATGAGTTTAGAAAACACAAACATGACATGGTTTATTAAGAAAATGAAAACACATGGAAACACCTACCAAGTTCTTGTGAGTATGGCACAAAACCTTCGATCATGGATAGAAGAAGAAAAAATTATCAATCCACACACCATAAATGTTAAGAACCATAAGGTTTAAAAAAAACCCTATCCTAGGGTTTGACCACCATGGCCCCATGGAAAGACTAAGAGAAAGAAATAGATAAAGAGAATAAATATAAAGATAATTAGGTAATAAATATAGATCTAAACATGAATAAATAACTTGGAATCAAAGAGTAGAATCATGAAAACCATGGGATATCAATGAGAGTTCAGCTAGGGATCCCCTTTGGTTGATTTGTGTGAATGAGAAAGAAGAAACCCCAAAGAGGGGTTAAAATCAATAGGAGTAAAATAAAAAATATAGAAGATAGAAAAACCTAGGTAGGATACAAGGTTTACCAAACCATGAACAACTATGCGAGAGAAACTGGATCACCTAGGAATTGATTCATGGTTTGACCACCCAATTTATCAAACCACATGCTAATCATGTACTATCCACTAGATAAAATTTCATCCTACTTAAGGTTACTCCCCATGGTTTCTCATAACTTGGATAGATTAGTAATTTATAATATAATTCCATACAATTACTATTATCCATAAATATGATTAATTCTCATGGTTACTTATAACCATTCACTAACCACTAAATTAGAAATATCACATGTAAGATTACATCACATAGTTTCTACTAATCATACTCTGACCATGTTATGACCATTTGACACTCAAAATTTCAAATCTTTGAAAAATTCAAATCCATAATTCTAAAAATCCATAAAAATAAATAATTAAATAAAATAATAATGAAAAGTGATATTAGGGTGTGAAAAATCTCCCCACTATATCACTTTCTTCCTCGATAAAGTTATCAATATTCATGGATAAGAATAATAGAAACTATTCTACCTAGATAGATTTGATAAGTAATGACATGTTTATCCTAATATTTAATACATGAATGAGGGAATTTAAGGATTTAGTAAGAAATAAAAAATAATAACCATATGATATGATTCCCAAACACTACTAGAAAATTAGGCTATAGCCACGATTCCAAATCGTGACTATAAACCAAAAAACCGTGGCTATAGGTTATATCCACAGTTCATTGAACCGGGGCTAAAACCCTTACCATTTCATAAAAAAAACAGCCCCCCAGGCATCCCTTTCACCACTTTCACACACCCCCTTGCACACCCTTTCCCCCCTACTGACCCCTTGGACAACATCCCCCACCCCCCTGCAGGACCCCCGTGGACAGTAGCCCCCCACCCCCTACTGGACCCCCTGAACAGCAGCCCCAGCCCCCCTGCTAGACCCCCTTGAAAGTATCCCCCCTACTGGACCCCCCTGGACAGCAGCAACCCCCTGCTAGACCCCCCTAGAGAACAGCAACCCCCTGTTGGACCCCCTGGATAGCCCCCCTGCTGGACCCCCTGGACAAGAGCCCCCCCACTGCTGGACCCCCCTGGATAGCAGCTCCCCCTACTGGACCCCTCGGGTGGACCACCCTGGATAGCCCCCTTGCTGGACAACATCCCCCTACACATCCCTTGCACACCCCTTGCCCCCCTGTTGGACCCCCTTGCACCACCCCCTACTGGACACCCCCCTTGCACCCCCTGCTAGACACCCCCCTGCTGGACCCCCCTTTCACCCCTTTCCCCCACCCCTTGCCCCCCTGTAGACCCCCCCCCCCTTGCACACCACCCCTGCTAGACAACCCCCCTGTTATCCTTGCCTAGCACAAAAAGACATGGTTGATACATTAATAACCATATAGTACAACAAAAACATAAATCTGGAAAAAATTAAAGTTATTGTATAACAAAATAAATAAGGTTTTTTGAATGTTGCAGGATACCGTAATATGTGACGCACTTTTCTTGATCAATATGCTCTCTTGGAAGTTGTTCCAACATTGAAAACATGACATCATTTTATTTTTAGTAAAATAAGAATCACAAAAGTGGTTGTTTATTGTTCAGAGTTTACCTAAATATAGAAGAAAGCAATATCTATTCGCAGAATCTTAATACAATGTGGTGTATTTGTATATATATAATGTAATTTAAAATATTATATTGAATCTATCTATGTATAGGTAAATTCATGCAATGTGGTAGTGGAATCAACCCACCAAAAGGAGGATAGATTCCAGGATCCAAATCTATCTTTATAAGCTATAATTAAAAAAAGTGGACATAATGGCCTGGATTTTCAAAATAAAAGGTGTTAAAGCCATACCAATAACAACTAGTGGTATTATACAAAATCCGATTTGTTGCAAATAATATCAAGCCATGATCTAGTGAAATCAATCTGTTGTAAATAGGAGGGTATATTTGGAGAAACCTAATCATAAAAAAATGGGGGAGTTAGAGAAGGATTGTAATGGTTATTCAACCTTATCTAAGATTAAAGAAACCTATAGAGAATAACTACACCCCCTTGCCCCACCCCCTTGCCCCACTGCCTCACTACCCCACTGCCCCAATACCCCACCACCCTTGCACCCCTCCCCCCCTGCAGAACACCCCCGGCCCCCTACCCTGTAGACCTCCTCACTCCACCCTGCACCCTCCACCCACCCCTCCCCCTACCCTGAAAACCTCCCCCTGCCTCCCTGCCCTGAAGACCTCCCCCCTCCCCTCCCCTACCCTGCAAACATCCCCCTACCCCCTGCCCATGCCCCCTCCACCCTTACCCCTACCCCTGCCCCCTGCCCCTACCCCTCTCCACCCTGCCACCTTCCCCCTGCCCTACAGACCTCCCCCTCCCCCTGCCCCCTGCCCTGCAGACCTGCCCCTGGCCCTACCCCCAGCCCCCCTGCCCCTACCCCCTGCCCCTACTTTGTAGACCTCCCCTACCCCTTCCCTCTTCCCCCTCCACACCCTTCCCCTGCCCCCTACCCTACAGACCTGACCCCTGCCCCTTCCCTTGCCCCCCTCCACCCTGCCTCCTACCCCCTACCCCCCTCCAACCTACCCTCCACCCTACCCCCTGCCCCCTGCCCCCTGCCCCCTTCCCCCCTCCACCCAGCCCCCCTCCACCCAGCCTCCTAGCCTGCACAACCCCCTCTGCACAACCCCCCAGCCCCCTAGCCTGCACCAGCCCCCCTGCACCACCCCACATCTTGCACACCCCCTAGCCTGCACACCCCCTGAGTCAAAAAAATATTTGGAGATTCCAGTGGTGTCTCAAATGTGAAGAGTAAGGATTAAAATGGAAAACATAAATAAAATAATGTCAAACAAGATATATAATCATAAACTACCACTGTGAGATTTCACAGACAGTGCACCTCCATTGGAGGGGTTTTATTACAAAACTATTAATTATTTATAAAATGGAACAATTATTTTTACTAACACTTGATCAAGAATTGAAATTTAATATAAACAATCAGGAATCAAGAAGAAATATAAATGCAATTTAAAAAATTATTGAATTAAAGAGGTTGGGAGAGGGAATCTACCTCAAAGGTGTCAAGCCACACATAAGAGAATCCTTATATATATGCCTACATGCATAAGCATGGGCTATGTTTTGTTGCTGGTTCTCTTCATATCATGTATCCCTATCCACAGACACAACCTATCATGCAAAATCATACACACAAGAAATCCAGTTCTTGTGAAGACATTGAGACAAATAAAACCTCATAATGATATATTTAGAATTAGTTATACTAATAAAAGGGATGAGAAGAATTCCTGGGGAGGAAGCCATTTCAAAAGTATCATCAGTTTTTGAGAAATAATATTGGAGAAACGAGGTCCAATGACAATGTACTCCAAAAGCCTGTACTAAAAAGAACAACAAAGTGGTTATCGAATGAAAGGAACAAAAGTATTATTGCATTGAAATTGATTGTAATTACCTCTCAATGTCATCAAGGATTATGATGCTTAATTGTGACTTATAAGCATCCTCAAATACCTAAAAAGAACAGGTGAAAAAATGACTAAAAGTATTCAGTATACAAGTTTCAAATTTAATAAGCATAAGAAAATGGAAACTAGTTGATTTTAAACATTGAAAATTTGTGGATATTTACTGGCATCACTCACAAAAATCATTGATTCAACTAAAACTTGGCCATATATAACCCAACAAAATTTGAAAACACAAATATACGCAAGTTCATGCATGCGATAATGAAAGGAAACAATGAGAATTATTAAAATGCACTTACAATCTTAACATATGTGAAATAACTTTAAATACCAATAGTGCTTCCACATCCCCAGCCCCCCTGCACACCCCCCGCCCCCACTGCCCCTTTCACACCCCCTAGCCATCTTTCACACCCCCTGGCCCCCTTGTACACCCCCCCTGACCCCCCACTGCCCCTTGCACACCCCCAGCCCCCATTGCACCTTGCACACCCCCTACCCCCCTTCCCCCATTCCCCCTTCCCCCCCCACCACCCTACCCCCTACCCCCCTCCACCCTGCCCCCTGTCGCCTTCCCCCCTCCACCCTGCCCCTACCCCCCTGCCCCCTACCCGTGCCCTGACCCCTTGCCCCCACCCCCACTCGTGAAATAGACCACCACCCCTCCCTACAACCCCCCTCCCTGGACATACCCCCAACACACCCCACCCCACCTTGAACACCCTCTTCCCCCCTGAACACCCCCTTGTGAGTCAAAAAAACATTTGGAGATGCTCGTGGTGTCTCAAATGAGAAGAGTAAGGATTAAAATGGAAAACATAAATGCAATAATGTCATAAAATCTATATAAGCATAAACTACCACTATGAGTTTCACAGACAGCGCACCTCCATTGAAGGTTTTTTTACAAAACATGACTTATTATAAAACGAAACAATTATTTTAACTAACACTTGATCAAGATTTGAAATTTAATATAAACAAGAAGAATCAAGAAGGCATAAATGCAATTTAAATAATTCATAAATTAAAGAGGCTGGGAGAGGGACTCTATGTTAAAGGTGTCAAGCCACGCATAAGAGGATCCTTATATATATGCTCACATGCATAAGTATTGGCTATGTTTTGTTGCTTGTTATTTTCATAGCATGCATCCTATCCATAAACACAACCTATCATGTGAAAGCATACACATAAGAAATCCAGTTCTTGTGAAGACATTGAGACAAACAAAACCTCATAAAGATATATTCGGAATGATTTATACTAATAAAAAAGATGAGAAGAATGCCTGGGGAGGAAGCAATTTTAAAAGGACCATCAACATTTGAGAAATAATATTGAAAAAACAAGGTCTAATGGAAATTTACTCCAAAATCCTGTACTAAAATTAATGGCACAGTGGTTATCGAATGAAGGGACCAAAAGTAGTATTGTGTTGAAATTGATTGTAATTACCACTCAATGTCATCAAGGATTATGATGATTAATTGTGACTTATAGGCATCCTCAAATACCTGAAAAGAATAGGTGTAAAAAATGACTAAAAGTATTCATTATAAAAGTTTCAAATTCAATAATCATAAACAAATGGAAACCTAGTTGATTTTAAACCTTGACAATTTGTGCAAATTTACTGGCCTTGCTCACCCCAATCATTGATCCAGCTAAAACATGGCTTTATAGAACCCAAGAAAAGTTGAAAACACAAATAGATGCATGTTCATGCAAGCGAGAATGAAAGGAAACAATGAGAATTATTAAAATGCACTTACAATCTTAACATATGTGAAATCACTTTCAATACCAATGGTGCCTGCATAGCCCCTGCCCCCTTACACACCCCCTACACACCCCACCCCCTGCTCCCTTGTAATGTAATTGAGTATTTAAAACCCAGAAAACAATTTATCATAAGATTTACATGAAACCAACATTAAAAACACAACAATTAGTTACTAATTTCTTGCAAAAATCGGTATAAAATAACCATTACCTCTTAAATTTTATATTCACGTCAATCCCGAATACAAGTCATGGGAGAAAATCAATTTCACCGGCTATGTTTTCATGTTGGTTCTTTGCATGGCATGCATCATATCTTGTACACCAATACAAGTCATCAAACTCCCAATATGATCAGTGAAACTAATAGAGGGGCCGCCTCAAGAAAAAAATTGAAAATTGGACTACATACCGTCAGAGGTGTGCCAAAGGAGATAGAGGGGCTGCCTCAGAGCAGCCTCATCAAGGTGGTATGATGGTCACATCAGAGGAGGATACAATTAAATATAATAATAATAAGACTTAACTACTAAATAAACAATATGTAGAAATAGTCAGAAACACCATAATACAACTCGGTATTACAATAATAAAACCTCATTGTATAATAAAATTACACATATTAACAATCCAAAAATACAATTCACATCAATAGTGAGTCTCAATATCAGTATCATCATACTCATGATAACCCTCATCTACACATCTTACAGAAACACCATCAGCACCTCTTACGCCACCAACATCATCATCAACATCAGCATCGGTACAGACACTGACACTGGGACCGGCTCCGGTATAGCTCCGGCTCCATCTCCAGCTCCAGCTACAGCTCCATCTCTAGCTATAGCTCCGGCTGCACCAGTAGAACTCATAGATATGAAGCATGCGTCCACCGCTGCAGCTGCTTCTGGTGAAAGTATGTAATAAATGACAGACATAACTTTCTTCATATTTAAAATATTTCCTTTTCTACTTTTTGAGTTGTTTCTTTGATTGCGGAATTCATCTGTTCCACTATGACCAAACCAGAACTAGTACTTGAAGAAACATTGTCAGTAGACTAGTATCAAGATGGTACAATCTTCTTCCCAGGTTGACAATGCACTCTACCCTGATGCTTAGCTCCTAATACCTGATATAGATGATTGTTTGGGCCCAAATTGTCAGGCTATTTTTCTACCAATGTCTCCAAAGCATTCTATTGATTGATATATAACATAAATTAAAATAATAAAATAATATAAGGAATTAAATTCCGTAAAAATAAAAGAAATTGAAATATACTTACAATCTCCTTCTCGGTGTCAGTATTTGGCACAGTACCATCTTTCTTTTTTATACTTATACAAAATATAGTAGAGTGAGGAACACTACCCTTGATATTCAATTATTTTTTCTATAAAAAATAAAGAAATAAATCAAAACTGGAAGTCAAAAAATTACACTAAACAAAGATAAATATTTTAAATATTAAATTACCTGTGTTTGTTCAATATCTGGGAGTGAAGTGTGTCTACGAGTATAAACATGTTCATTCCACTCTTATTTCTTTTATTTCTGTCTGATTTCTCCTATAAACAAATAATTATATAATTTCATTAACATAAATAAAACTCATTTTAAAATAAATAAATGAATATATATATAAATTTAATAAATAACTTAAACTATTGACTCTTCTAATAGTCGGTCATCTCTTTGTATTGTGATATTGGGAAATCATGAATCACTGGTACTTCTTCAAGCTCCGTTCCGACTCTCTTTTTTCCAACCAAGATATAAGTCATACTTGTACGCTCGCCACATTTCACCTAAATCCATTAACCTTTCATCCTTGGCATTTTTTCCATCAGGAAAATTATATCGGAGATACAATGAACACAATATTAGTTGAGAAAATATTATAAATTAATATATATAAAAGTAAATTAACATTACTTACCCATATCTCTGCCCAGCAATAGTCTTTTATTTGTTCTCCAACTTCCCTCCAACTTATTGGTTGAACCATAATGATATTTCTATGTCTAGAAAGTGTTCCCATAAATATTTTACATTCCGTACCATTTTTTTTAATTATAGCTTTGTCCTCATTATATTCAACCATGATTTGCGTGTGTCTATTCCAAAACTCTCGCATTTTTGTGCGGCCTCGTCATCTTGTGGAGACTGGAGCTAATCATGAAAAAAGTAAAAATGTATAATAATATATATGAATTTATCATTAATCACTAACAATAATGTTTAAACACATACTAGTAGATGGGGGATCTGCTGACCCCTGAAGTGCAGCGTCTAGTGGGGGAGTACCCTCTGTGGTAGGTGGGATATCTACAGTAGGAGTACTCTGTACAGTAGATGGATAACCCTGTACAGATAAGGGTAGATATGGATATGGATATGGCAGTGGGATATATGGGGGCACATTGCCTTGTATAGTGGATGGTGGGAATGGAAAATAAGGGGGGATGGGAGTCTGGGAACTACCATCTGATGTGGGTGTGGTATATGGAAAATGTGGGTATGGATAATATGGAGGTGTCATAATGGGAGGATGACCTTCTGGTGACTCAAGCAGCATAGTAGTAGGCTGAACTGTAGAATTAATACCCCCTCTATACTATCAGCCTCAGTAGTATAATCCAACCATCTCCTCAACGAAGTAGCCTAAAATAACATAGATGATAAAATTAAACGAATGATTACAAGATAAATAATATGAAAGACCATAATATTCAAACATAAATTGTACTTATGGTGTTGTCCAGATGAGACATATTTTGTTCATTTCTTCATATTCTTCTATTTCTTCTAATATCATCATATTCAGACATTTTGACCTAGAAATTTAAAATAATATTCGCAAATAAATAGAAATAATGAAAAATGTTAAATAATACAATTGTATCATAAAAAATGAGATACATTTTCAATGTGATATTTATATAGATAAAATATCAAGACTTTTCTATGTTTAAGAATTACGATATATGTGCTTAAATAAAAATTGGTCAGACTATATATAGTATTATATTAAAAAATGTTATAAAATATACCAGTTAATTTGATATCATGTATGGAAGTTTAAAAAAACACATACAATATTATGATAATGTCAGGTAAATACTTACAAATGTATCAACGTTCTGTGTGGTCTGTGAAAATTTATGGTTCACAATCTGTTCTACCAATTGAGTCATCTGTGTCATCAAATGAAACATTAGAATAAATATTGACATGTTCATCCACAACATCATTGTCATCCATGTCTTCGTCAAAAATATGTCTAGGAATAAAAATCAACAATAACACCAAATCATTGTTGTAACAGGTCAGTTACATAAAGCAATTGTCTAGCCTCTGACACAAGAATATAAGGTTCATTAGTGTGAATCTAGTGATTCATATCAATCACTCTAAATCAAAATTTATCAATATACATTCCTTGTTGTGTCATTGAATCAAACCACTTAAATTTCATCATTGTGACGTGACCATGTACATAGTAATATAATAAAATGATTCTTTCAACAACACCATAATATGATATATTTTCTGACCGAGGTTTTCTATCTGATGCACTCACATAACAATCTATTTTGGCGCTTATCGTGACACCGTCATGCTGTGTTGCCTTTTTTTACACCTATATTTATAAAAAATTTAAATCCATTGACGACCATTTCTTCCCAATCACATACCACATCGTTTGGACCAAAGGATAACACTCTTACTTCATCTGATACTTCATTCATTGGTAGAGTTAAAACCTAAAAGATACCAACATTGAATTAGAGACATGTGATTATGTTATGATAAGAAAAAAAATATATTACCTTTGACTTTAACCAAGCAGCAAATTCTTTGTTGTGCATCAATTCCTTCCTCTTAATAGATAGAGAGTGATGTCTCTTTTTTATAATTTCTAAATGTTCTCTACAAATATGAAATCTTAAAAATGTCAGAAGATATGAAGAAATAACATAATGAATAAAATGCATATTTATTAGTTTACTTACTTGATATAATCATCAAGCACACCACAATTGAATAATACTGTACGATGAGCCATTTCCCACTCTTCCATGATTAAAGTACACAATGAGTATGATCCAGATATCCCCCCTATTTGGGGAAATGAAGGAAATGCAGGCTTAATGGGATCATATTGCTCATATTCAGTTCTCATAATTTGATTAGTCCTTGTGGTGATGTTATCCAAGTACGATGAACATAAATCCATGCATTCTTGTGCTAAATAACATTTCACAATAGATCCTTCGGGGTGATATTTATTTCTCACATAAGATTTCAATGTAAACATCATTCATTCTGTAGGATACATCCACCGACTCAAAACAGGACCACCAAAAAGAACTTTTGTGGGAAGATGCACAGTCAGATGTAATATACATGTGAAAAATTATGGTGGGAAAATTTTCTCCAAGTTACAAAGAATAATCGGTGCATCTCTCGGAAATTTTTGAACAACACTTCTGGTTAGTCTTTTGGCACAAAGGTCTCGATAAAAATGACATAACCTAATCACAAAAACTCTAACATTATGTGAAAGTAAATGTCTAATGGAAATATGAATCAACTCATGTAACAAGACATGGTAATAATAGGTTTTAATAGATTTTAGTTTCACTCTTGTGTATTCAAAATTTTCTAAATATTACTTGAATATCCATTTAAAACCTTCATACTTTACAATACCTAAAGATATTGTTTCTTCTCTATATTTTTCATCGAATAATAGGAAATATGGACTTTCCACTTATTTTGACCAATTAACTCAAGATAAAGTTTTACTCATATACCCCAATCCATCAAATCATGATGAGACCGCAAATCATCTTTTGTTTTACCTTTGAAATTCAAAATAGTAGAAAGTAACATCTCACAAATGTTTTTCTCGATATGCATTACATCAAAAAAATGAAAAAATAAATTCGATGAACAATACAACAACTCAAAGAATATGATTTTCTTTCTCCAATTGTTATTGGAATTCGAATTAACATGTTTTTGATTTCTGATATTTGATTGAATTTTTCCAAGAAGACAATTCAAATCATCAAGTTATTTAACAACATCATTCCCTGAAATTTGTTGAGGTGTCTCATCTGTCTCGATGGTATTATCGAACTGTTGACCGTGATATCATGACACGTCAAATTGATTTTGTTTTTGAGGATTATATATAGTATAGGGAAGACCCTAGGTCGTCTCTCAAGGAGCGTTGGTAGGTTTAGAGTGTGTGTTCTTAATAAAAGGGACTAAAAGGGGGGTATTTTTGAAAACAGTTTAAAGAAAATGAATTGATTTAAAGTGTTTAATAATTGAAAAATAAAAGAGGTGTTCTACAATTATGAGATAAAGGAGATCATTTCAAGTTCACTACACAACTTGGATAGTTCATTGTTTTGAAAATATTGACATGGTTTTTTTCAATTCTTTGGTTGAGGGTTGTCAAGATATTGATTCCCCTCTTGCCTCTTAAAATGTTGCACAAAGCACCAACCCTTGACAAAACAATCGTGTTGTCAAGGTTTGGATCTCAATAACAGAGTTAAGGCTACCAAAACATACTGAAATCTTATGTATGTGTGTTATTAATAGGGTTCTTGTCTTGTCCTATCGGAACAAACCAAGATCCCCACTTGAAATCTCAACCCAATCGGTGTTGAGATAAAAAGTGTTTCACTTAAATTAAACCACACAAATTCATTCAGAAGATAAGATCATAGAGATTAATCATAAGTGAAATATTTAACACACAAATTATACAAAACCAGTGGAACAACAAGTGCTGGAACTCCCTCCCAAGTAAGTGTAGCTCCCTCGAAATGATCGCCCACCGTTTAGCTCACCATCGTGAGGAGGAGGAGGCTCGGGTGAAACTCATTCTTCATCCTTGATCCCCCTATGAGGATAGGGGACTCCATAACTTATTGGATGATGAGAGTAATCCCTTGGGTCTCCAAAATACCAGAGCTTTGCCTCCTGGTCTAACTTACAAATGAGGAGCCCAAGGTGCCCTTTTATAGGAAATGTGGGAGGTGGTTTTGGGCACACAGATTTACTAAAACAGATTGGAACATTGTTTTAGCCTACCAGACATTCTTAAAAAGTTTTGTGGAAAACTAAAAAGTTGTATCCCCACGTCTTGAATATCTCCAAAGATAGTGTGGCATCATTTCAACAAGTGGAGCACGAGATATGTACAGATCACATCACACAACTTTTGACCTCGAGCAGATTGGGTTTGCTGGATAGATCAGGTTGGCTGGGCCCCTTAATGGAAGAATATCTCTTGGGTTATTAAATGAAAGTTATAGCCCAATGCGTTTTTGATTATCCCACAAAATATCAGCCCATTTGGATGCATGGTGGAGTATCATCATGAATTTGAGTCCACTGAACATCTTGGATCCTGCGCAGTTTGGCCCATTTTTCAAGGACTTCATCATGGGCCCTCCAAATCACCTCCACCTACATTGTAATTTTCAAAACAAGTATCATTTCCCTATTTAACAGTGATAGACACAAAATTATTTAATCAAACATGAAGCACAATTTGATAATATTTTTATAATTTTTAATACAAAATATGTTTAGCATAGCGGTGTAAGGGTGAAAATGAAACAGTGAATCGTGGTACGATCACACCCCCACACCTAAACATTTGCACTCCTAGGAAAATTCACATTTCTAAAAATTATGCATGTAGATATTCCCAACTTCATGAAGATTTAACATTCTTGAGAAATTAATTTCTGATAGAATTGTGATCAAAGCACAAATCACACCGAGGAGTTATTCTCAGTGATCATGGAAAAAGTCGTCTCAAAAATTGTATCCAAATGAAATTCGAAGAGACTAATGATACCAATCAAAGAAAATAATTAAAAAGTTAATCATGTCACCAATTCTCCATGTGTGTGTGTGACAACCATTTCATACTATTCTTTCCACTTTCTATTAAATAAATATAAGTTATTTTAAAATTAGTCTACTGAATTGATTCTTTCCACTGAACCCACCCTACATCCTTTGCAATCAAATTCCAAGACCCACTCAATTAAGCATTCCCATAAGTCAAACCTAAATCTCCCGACCTAGATATCCCCATATGCTGTACATTTCACCACTCCCCTCAATATTTATTAGTTTTTTTAAAGTTGCACTTGGAACAAATCTCACACTCTTATCTCAACCCATGTTTGATGTCCCCACGACACTAATTGTAATAGTTATAACAACATCAAAAGTCGAGAAAGGGTGGTTTTTGACCTGCCCAAAATACAACCCCATTTTTTTGTTTTTTTAGGGCATACAACAGTTGGATAACAGGTACACACGCGTAGGTCAATCTGCTACAGTAATGAAATAGATCAGATAAGGAACGAACGTATGTAAAGATCATTTGGAAAGTAGAGAAAAATTAACTTAACTTATGTTTACCTTTAATAAAGTAAATATTCACACTTCATGGTTGGGTGAAAAAATTTGTGGAGAGATTAAATGACACAATTTTCCCTTAAAATATTCACAAAAAGGGTACCACTCTTCTCAATGGCTTCAAAATGATAAACCATTCATACCATCGACCAACAACAAATTTTCAAGATAAATTAACACCACAATGTTGAATTCATGCTGAAATGAACATTTCATCAGATTTTTTTTGAATGTTAAAACAACTTGAAAATGGGAAATTCCTCATGTATTTTCAATAAATTCAATGATAAAACGGGCATCATTTTTCATGATAAATTAAGCATAAAAATTATCATTTTAGCACAGAAGTGAGGGGGGGAAATAGGGGGAAAGTGACAATACCATGCAACAAGAAAAAAAGAGAACAAAGAAGAGAGACAATGAAAAATTCCTAACATAGGGATGTACCCATGAGGGGGGGATGTGAAAATACCATGCAACAAGTGAAAAAGAGAATAAGAAGGAAAGATAATAAAAAATTCCTAACTAACCCAGGAATGTACCCATCCCCCCACACCGAGAGAATGCAGTGTCCTCACTGTAATAAAAGAGACTATGGGAAGGAAGGATAAAACCTGGTGAGTGTTATTCATAGACCGCTTCTTGAACATGGAGTTCCTCCATTGGGGACTCCGGAATGGCTTCATGGAAGTGCTTCAACTACTACCCATTGAAAGTGAAGGTTTTCTTGGTGTCTTTATTTTGAACCTGGGCAACACCAAATGGAGAGACATTAGTAACAATGTAAGGTCCAAACCAATGAGAACGAAGCTTACCAGGGTGCAACTTCAGCCTTGCATTATAGAGGAGGACCTTCTACCCGATGTGGAATTGACGATGAAGGATGAGACGGTCGTGGGCAGCCTTGGTTCTCTCCTTATAAATCCGGGAGTTCTCATATGAATCTCTTCTCATTTCCTCCAACTCCTGAATCTGCAACTTCCTTTGAATACCTGCACCAGAAATATTAGAATTTCATTTTTAATGGCCCAGTAGGCCTGGTGCTCTACCTCAACAGGGAGGTGACAACTCTTTCCAAAAACTAGCCGATATGGTGACATGCCAATTGGAGTTTTGAATAAAGTACGGTAATCCCATAATGAATCATCGAGTCTAAGACTCCAGTATTTTCGGATTGGATGAACCATTTTCTCAAGAATCTGTTTTACCTCTCTATTTGACACTTCGTCTTAACCATTTTTTGTGGGTGATAAGCAGTAGACACTCGATGCCCAACCCCATACCTGCCCAAAAGAGATTGCATTGTGTGGTTGCAGAAATGAGAACCCTGATCACTAATGATAAACCTAGGTAATCCAAACCTACATAATATTTGGGTTCTCAAAAATTCCACAACTGTCTTGGAATCATCCATCCTCATGGCTCGTGCCTCTACCCACTTTGAAACATAATCCACTTCCAGAATAATGTAAATGTTCCCAAATGAATTAGGGAATGGTCCCATAAAGTCAATGCCCCAAACATAAAAAATGTCATGGAAGAGAAAGGGTTGTTGGAGAATCTCATTTCTTTTAGAGACATTCCCCATTCTTTGAAAGCGAGGACAAGATTTACAAAATTCATGGGTATCCCTAAACAATGTGGGCCAAAAGAGACCAGAATCTAAGACCTTGCGAGAAGTCCGTTAGGGACCAAAGTGGCCCCCACAAGCAAGTGTGTGGCAGAACCTAAGGACAGAATGAAACTCACTATCGGGAACACAACACCTAATAACTTGATCACTACATGTGCGCCATAGGTAGGGGTCATCCCAAATATATCAACGGGAATCATGTTTTAGATGGTCGGCCTGGTTTTTGGTGAAATCAGAAGGAATCAAAGATGCTGCCAAATAATTTACAATTTCAGCATACCAAGGAATAGCATCTTGCACTCGGTACAATTGCTCATCAGGAGACAATTCATTTATGTGAATACAGGGGGATGAGTCAATGTCTGTGGATGGGATAATCCTACTGATATGGTCAAAAACCATATTCTCTGCTCCTTTTTTATCCCTAATTTCTAGATCAAATTCCTGAAGGAGGAGCATCCAGTGAATGAGACGTGGTTTGGCTTCCGGTTTCTTAAGGAGATACCGGAGGGCTGCATGGTCTTAGAACATAATGACTTTGGACCCTAGAAGGTATGACCTGAATTTATCCAAGGAAAACACAATGGAAAGAAATTATTTTTCAGTTGTGCTATAGTTTCCTTGGGTAGGGTCCAGAGTACGTGAGGCATAAGCTATGACATGTGGAGCTCGGTCGACCCTTTGTGATAAGACTTCCCCAACTGCATAGTTAGAAGCATTACACATGAGCTCAAATGGTAAATCCCACTGAGGTGGTTGGATTATCGGGGGTGACGTGAGAATCCATTTTAACATATTGAAATCTTCCTCACATTTGTTATCCAAAACAAATTCTTTTTCTTTTTGGAGTAATCAGAAGAGGGGGAGTGCAATTTTACTAAAGTCACAAATGAAACGACGATAAAATCCAGCATGACCCAGGAAAGACCGCACATCCCGAACATTTTTAGGGAATGGTAGGGAGGAAATGATATCTACTTTTGATTTGTACACTTGGATAACTTCCCCAGAAATGACATGTCCCAAAACTATGCCTTGTCTCACCATGAAATGACATTTCTCATAATTTAATACGAGATTATTTTCAATACAGCGACGTAGGACAGAAGCAAGAATACTCAAACTTTCATCAAAAGAGTATCCATAAACAGTAAAATCATCCCTAAAAGCCTCCATGAAATTCTCCAGGTAATCTGAAAAAATACTAACCATACATCGTTGGAAAGTACCTGGAGCATTGCATAGACCAAATGGCATCCTTCTATAAGAAAATGTACCAAAGGGGCAAGTAAAGGTTGTCTTTTCCTGATCCTCAGGGGCAATATGGATCTGAAAGTATCCAGAATACCCATAAAGGAAATAGTAATGGGACTTCCCTACTAGCCTCTCTAGCATCTGGTTAATTAATGGAAATGGGAAATGGTCCTTCTTAGTGTATTGGTTTAGTCAGCGATAGTCTATACAGACACGCCAAATATTCTGCACACGAGTTGGAACCAATTCATTATTTTCATTTTTAACTATAGTAAGGCCATTTTTTTAGGAACTACTTGAACGGGACTGACCCATTGGCTGTCAGAGATTGGGTAAATGATTCCAGTAGCCAACAATTTTGTTACTTCTTTTTTAACAACATCAAGTAGGTTTGGGTTCAGTCGACGTTGTGACTGCCTCACTAGTTTAGCCTCATCATTTAATAAAATATTATGTGTACAAAGTGATGGGCTAATGCTAGGAATGTCAGCAAGTGTCCATCCCAAATCTTTTTTATACTTCCTCCAAAGATAAAGCAATCGCAATTCATGCTCAGGAGGGAGTGAACTAGCAATGATGATGGGCACCTTGTTTCCATTCTCAAGATATGAGTATTTTAAATCTTGAGGCAGTTGTTTCAGTTCCAATTTTGGGGGATTTTGGATTGACGAAAGTGTGTGTGAAAGTGAGAATTCACTGATCTCATCTAACTGCTCAATGGTAACATCCTCAGATGAGGAATGAGCTTTTACAAGCTTAGCAGTATCATCGATGGTCATGTGATCCTCTGTGTTCAAGAAATCATCAATTAACAAACATGCATGACATTTATCTAGACCGATACAACAATCAATGCATGATTCATTAACTAACATTTCAATCAATTAAGAAAACTCAGAAAGGGGATCAGGTGAATGAAAATAAGTTGTTTCAGGGGAAGGGAGAACATCAATTGAATTGACAGAGAGAGAGAGGAGTGTTCTTCTGAGGGGTGCTTCATGGCATCAAGGATATTGAAGTGGACAGTATTACCACCAAACTCCATAAATAATGTACCATTATGGACATTAATTATGGTTTTGGTGGTTTTCAAGAAAGGTCTCTCCAATATAATTGGGGCATGTCCATTCATCCTATCATCTTCCATTTTAAGCACGTAAAAATCAGCAGGAAAAATTAAAATTTTCACCCTCACAAGAACATCCTCTAACACAACAGAGGGGTGTGCTGTACTCCAATTTGCTAGCTGAACGACAATACCAGTGGGCTTCAGTTCACCGACCTGCAATGAAGAGTAAATAGAGTGAGGCATCACATTAATAGAAGCACCCAAATCATGCATAGCGTTGGAACATGAATACTCCCCTATGGTGCATGAAATCGAGAATGTACTAGGATCATTGCACTTGGTACGAAGTGATGGCTCTATCAATGCTGAAACATTCCTCCCCAGGCTCACCTTCTCATCACCACGAAGCCTCCTTCGATGTGTACACATCTCCTTCAGAAACTTGGCATATCTTGGAATTTTCTTCACAGCATCAATCAAAGGAATGTTAACCTATACATTCTTGAAAGTTTCCAATATTTCTTTATCAAGTTTGGTTTCTTTTTGTTTCCTAGGTTGGGCATCCATTTGAGTAAATGGAAGAGGAATGGTTGGGATAGGTGGCTCATCAACAACCACAGTCTTTCCTTTATAAGGGCTTCTCTCAGGAAAAGGGTTTTCTTCTCTTGGATCATTTTCAGTAGTTGGGATGGTGGTTTCCTTTGGATTGGAGGACTCTAATGGTGGGGTCATTTGGCTTTTGAGTTGTGTCCCACTCTTAACGGTGATGGAACTAACATTTCCTTTATCCCTAGGGTTTACTACTGGTTGAGATGGTAGTTTACCCGACCCATGAATTTGGATTTCCCCCACTGAGTTGGAAAGTTGGCCTAGTTGGGTCTTTAGGTCTTGTATGGCTGCTTGGGTGGTTTGTTGGAATTGGATATTATTGGAATCCATTTGCTTCATAATATCTTCTAGGCTAGGCTCGATTTTTGGAGGGGGTGGTTGGAATGGCCTTTGGGGTGGTTAAGGATTTCTAGGTGGTGGTGGATGACTACTCTGACCCTATTGGTTCCATTGCTGTTGAGGTTGGTTTGAATACCCCCTTGCCTATAGGCTTGGTTGTCCTTCCACCCTTGGTTGGATGGATAGTACGGTTCTTGCCTAAAGGGTTGGTTAAAGGGGCGTCCTGGAAATATTGCCTCACAACTCTTAGAAGTTTCTCTCAATTGAGGACATTGGTCAGAATAGTGGGTGTCAGAAGAGCAGATTCCACAATTGATGGAAGGATGAGATTGAGATTTCCCTTGGGAGAGATCAAGTTGTCGTAGAAGGGTACTTACCTCTACAAACTTCATGTCCACCTTCTTCTCAAACTCAGTACTTTGCACCTCATATACACCTCGAATGGGAACATTGGACCGTGTACCGAATTGTTGAGTGTTCTGTGCCATGTTCTCAATGAGGGTTCTTGCAGCAATTAGGGTCTTATCTACCAATGCACCACCTGCAGCAGCATCAATCATATTTCGATCAATAGGAATCAATCCTTCATAAAAATATTGAATTAAAAGTTGATCACTTATTTGGTGGTGTGGGAAACTTGAACATAACCTTTTAAAGCGTTCCCAATATTCATGTAATGTTTCCCCTTGAGATTGTATTATACCACATATTTCTTTCCTTATAGTTTCAGTTCGAGAGGATGGGATGTATTTTTCAAGAAAAAGGCGTTTCATGTCTGCCCATCCCCTAATTGGTGAATTGAAATAGTATAACCAATCTTTTGCAGTGTCTTCTAATGAAAATGGGAATTCCCTAAGCTTCAATTGTTCTTCATCCACATTTTTAGGTTTTAAGGTTGAAAACAAAGTATGAAATTCTTTTAAGTGCTTATGAGGGTCTTCTCCAGGCAATCCATGAAATCTTGGTAATAAATGGATTAGACCAGATTTTAGTTCAAAATTAGGTGCCTCGCCTTGAATTTGAATGTAAGTGGGTTGGATATCAACATCACGTGAGGTTAATTCTTTTAATGTTAAATTATTTTCAGCCATGTTATTGAAGATTATTTAAGGTTCTAATTTGGTTCCAGAAGAAGATGGGTTTAGAAGAGTCTCGAGTGGTGTGTCCTCCTTCAAAAGGGGGTCTTGTGCGTCTCGGTGTCGCTGACGTAGGATCCTCTCCGGTTCAGGTTCAAAAGGTGGTAAGTATCCCGAAGTAGAATGTGTCATGCACAGAACCTACACAAGATATGGATCAGAACACACGAAGAAATAAAAAGGTATAAAAGAAACAAATATTCACAAAATTTACAACTACTTTATAAAAAACACGCACTAAAAACCAAAGCGCTCCCCGGAAACGGAGCAAAAATTTGACCGTGATATCATGAAACGTCAAATTGATTATGTTTTTAAGGTTGATATATAGTCTAGGGAAGACCCTAGGTCATCTCTCAAGGATATTTGGTAGGTTTAGAGTGTGTGTTCTTAATAAAAGGGACTAAAAGGGGGGTATTTTGGAAAACAGTTTAAAGAAAATGAATTGATTTAAAGAGTTTAATAATTGAAAAATAAAAGAGGTATTTTACAATTATGATATAAAGGAGATCATTTCAAGTTCACTACACAACTTGGATAGTTCATTTTTCTGAAAATATTGACATGGTTTTGTTCAATTCTTTGGTTGAGGGTTGTCAAGATCTTGATTCCCCTCTTGCCCCTTAAAATGTTGCACAAAGCACCAACCCTTGACAAAACAATCGTGTTGTCAAGGTTTGGATCTCAATAACAGAGTTAAGGCTACCAAAACATACTGAAATCTTATTTATGTGTGATATTAATAGGTTTCTTGTCTTGTCCTATCGGAACAAACCAAGATCCCCACTTGAAATCTCAACCCAATCGGTGTTGAGATAAAAAGTGTTTCACTTAAATTAAACCACAAAAATGAATTCAGAAGAGAATAGCATAGAGATTAATCATAAGTGAAATATTTAACACAAAAATTATACAAAACCAGTGGAAGAACAAGTGCTGGAACTCCCTCCCAAGTAAGTGTAGCTCCCTCAAAATGATCGGCCACCGTTTAGCTCGCCATCGTGAGGAGGAGGAGGCTCGGGTGAAACTCCTTCTTCATCCTTGATCCCCCTATGAGGATAGGGGACTCCAGAACTTCTTGGATGAAGAGAGTACTCCCTTTGGTCTCCAAAATACCAAATCTTTGCCTCCTGGTTGAACTTTCAAATGAGGAGCCCAAGGTTCCCTTTTATAGGAAATGTGGGAGGTGGTTTTGGGCACACAGATTTACTAAAACTGCTTGGAACATTGTTTTAGCCTACTAGATAGTCTTAAAATGTAACCCCCCGAACCCAGTTACCCAGAGTCAGTGCATTATTGTGTAACATTGTCATTATCACAAAATATCAAGTCTCTAAAGACCGATTAGTTTAGTAGCATTGGAAACACTAGATACATTCATAAATGTTACATTACATCATAAAGTGAAAAACTACAATAACAAATGTCTCCATAGTCCACACTCATATCCTCTTCTGACTTTCCATGTAGGTCATTCATAAAATACTTCTTCACATCTTGGAAAATATTAAAACATAGAAAGGGGTGAGCTCAGATGCTCAGTAAGGATAGCAATATTGCGGAATCTTTCATAAATAAACATTAACATTTAAGGCAATGTACAAATAAAAAAAAGCCTTTTTAAACTTGAACTTTAGAATAATATGGAAATAATAAAATTAAATAATGCCATTTACTTACTCACATGGATATTCTACTAGTCTAATAATCTCATGCAATATCAATAACCACTTTCATAATGATGGAATGCATAATGCCAAACTATCATAACCACGTAGCCAAGGCCTCATGCCAAGTCTACAATAAGATTTTATCAAGGCCTCGTGCCAAGACACTAGTTTGTCTCATGAGACCTACCGATGCATCGAGGAGCTATAGCGGGATCCACCCGTCACTTATTAAGTCCAATGCATTCCTCATATGAACAGGTTTAAACATATCATAAACCATAACATAATCGTATCACATAAAACATGCATAAAGGAAACATAAAATGTCCACATTTCAATCAAAAGATATCAATACAACACATTGATATAATAAAAACACTTTCAAAACCATTTTCAATACCAAAATAAAAGAAAATTAAAACTTTGTATTTATTTTTTATTTAAAAAAAGTTATGGCTTGTAGAGGAAGCCGAAACACAAATAATGGTCACGGTGGTGGAGAAGTCGTTGTCGCCGCATACGTAAGACAAAAAAATTCCTTTTGTCATTTAGTAAAATGATTTGTAAAAAAATATTCCTTTTTGAATAAAATTCAAATTCAAAGGGGTTTATACACCGTATACAAGAAAGTTGTGTATAAAACAAAATATGCCTCAATGAAAGGATATTGAGACGAAGACCCTTACAAAGATCATTTTTTTAAATAAAGTAGATCTATTATGTGTATTCACTATAAGTACACATAAATAAAGTACAAATACAAGATTTTACATAATAATATCATGACATAATTTGAAAGTAGGAGATTAACCCAAAGAATATAAATTGGGTTAAGAAGTTCCCTTACCTCGTGTCCGACTTGACTCGACCGCTCTTTAACCTCCGGAATAATAAACTAGAGTTAATTTCTTTTTTCTTAAGAATATTTTTCATGTTCATTATTTCTTTTATATCACTTATTACCATGTTATGAAAATTATGTAATTATTTATGTTTATAACGGCCGTTTTGATGATCTTGGGTACTTGAGTCAAAAATAAACTTCTTATAATTACACTTTGTTCATGTGGTAATATATCCATTATATCCAGAATTATATTCATGATTTAGATATAATATATATCATATATATCCATTATATACATTCATTCATAATATTATGTAACATTTAGTGGCAAGAAATGAAATGCACCGTTCATGGAGACGGTAAGCCGTACGTACGCATGAACGATACTTTCATTTCTATTTTGTATTTAATGGAATTAAATTAGAATTATATAAATTTATACCATAATTTATTTATAATATAATATATAATACCATTTACTCCATCCCATATACATCCCACATATGGTATTAACGATTCAAATCACTTTGAGGGGGCGGTAGTCCGCACTTCCTAAAATGAAAATATCGCGTTTACCCATAATGGAAACCATAAAGGAACACAATAAATGAAAAATACAGAAGCTTAAGTAAAACATAAACATATTATATATCATATATAAATATAGTGACATCTTAATGGCCACCTTTGAAGGTGTTATATGAGTGTTGAACAATCATCGTTTCGTGAGGCAGAAATTCTCCATCCACAGAAACAGTATGTTCTTTAACCATTAGATGTAGGTGTGTGTAAGTGTAGCTCGAATCATTCTTATAAAAACATCCTAGTCTATTGAGGATACTGGTTTTGTTACAAAAAAAATTAATAAAAATAGTTTAGGGGTTTGGAGAAGCAAAATAAAACAAAACAACATTAGAGAAGACATTACCTTAAAATCGGATAACTCTTTTGATTTGAGCCAAAGGCTTCCTTGGGAATAATTCTGACCAAATTGAGGCTTCTAGGAGTAATAGAGGGAAGTTGGGAGAGTATTTGGGTAGAGTTTGGCCGAGCCAAAAGGCTTTGAAGGTGTGAGTAAGGTGGTAGTGGTGGGGGCCTTTTATAAGTGGAGAGGAGGGGCACTCTTGGAAAGTAATAAAATGTTACTTTATTATACAATTATTTTCGGATTCTAAAGGTCCCACACTTATATAATTTGAGGATAAGGTGATAAGGTTTCAAAATATACTCATAAAATAGGTTTTTTACAAGTTTAAGTCTTAGAGTTTACATTATCTTTTCATTTTATTTAAATCGTTAATTAATGAGGTAATCGCTGCATCATCATGGTGTCATAAATAATTTAATTTATTTAATGTCTAAAAATTATAAAACAAATATCATGATGTAGGAAATCTTTTTAGGTTTATAATTAATATTTATAGTAAAAAATATGACTTTTATAACCCCATTTAAAAATTGTTTTACACTAGTGCAGAAAACGTTTTTTACGTCACCATTTTTTACGTCGGTTATATAAAACCGACGTCATAATATGTAAAACGAGGTTTTTTACGTCGGTTAAGAAATAACCGACGTAAAAACCTGTGTTCGGTACACATTTAACGTCGGTTATACAAATAACCGACGTTATTAATCTCGCGGCTTCGTTTTTTACGTCGGTTATTTTTATAACCGACGTAAAACACGCGGTTTTCGAAGGCCCTTTCACGTCGGTTATTGAATAACCGACGTAACAAACGCGGTTTTTGAAGGCTTTTTGATGTCGGTTATAAAATAACCGACGTAAAAAAAGAATCCGCAGATGTTTTTGACGTCGGTTATTCCATAACCGACGTAAAAAAACGCGGATTTTGAGCCATTTTTTACGTCGGTTGTTATATAACCGACGTAAACAATGAATCGGAGGAAGTTTTTTACGTCGGTTATTGAAATAACCGACGTTATAAATGTTTTTAAAACAATTATCACGTCGGTTATTGAATAACCGACGTGATAACTCAATTAAAAATTTACCCAGACCCGTGGATTGTCATTCGCGAGTTTACCTTCGACAGTCGCCACTCGTCTCTCTCGCGCGTAAACCCGAATCGGCTCGTCCATTTCGTTGGTTTAGATTCGTTTTGCGATCATCGTTTCTCATATTTAATCTCCTCGGATCAATCATCTAAACTCGCAGCACTCAGGTAATCCTCCCACTCGTTCGTTTTTTTTCGCGGATAGTAAATATATATGTGTTGTGATTTTTTTGTTGAAACTAGCTAAGATTCTTCGATTGCGAACCCTTTTAACTCGTTTTGGCACCATAATCTTATTTATCATCCCTAGATCTATTTGTTCGACTTGAAATATTGAGTAATTTTATGATTTCACTAATTTTTCATCGTTTTCTATAAATCCCCGAGAGGGTTGGGGCGTGTCCATTTGGATGGGTTGCCCTTTTACAGTTGTTACTACTTTATTCACACACAACCATGGCATAGGTGCATGGATTTGGGGTCGGGGGGTGTCCAGGGGGGTTTACAAGGGGGTGGGTGGGTGTGGGGGGCTGTCCAAGGGTGTGGGTGGGTGTTGGGGGGTGTCCAGGGGGGTGTCCAAGGGGGTAGGGGGTGGGGGGTGGTGTCCAGGAGGGGTGGGGGGGCTGTCCAGAGGGTTGGGGGGTGTCCAGGGGGGTGTCCAAGCAGGTCGGGGGTGGGGGGTTGTGTCCAGGAGGGGTGGGGGTGCTATCTAGAGGGGTCGGGGGCTGTCCAGAGGGGTCGGGGGGTGTCCAGGGTGGTGTCCAAGGGGATGGGTGGGTGTGGGGGGCTGTCCAAGGGGGTGGCGGCCTGTCCAGAGGGGTCGGTGGGGTGTCCAGGGGGGTGTCCAAGGGGGTGGATGGGTGTGGGGGGCTGTCCACGTGGGTGGCGGCCTCTCCAGAGGGTATTTGGGGTTGTCCGGGTGGGTGGGGGGGCTGTCCAGAGGGTTGGGAGATGTCCAGAGGGGTGTCCAAGGGGGTAGGGGGTGGGGGGTGGTGTCCAGGAGGGGCGGGGGGCTGTCCAGAGGGGTCGGGGGTGTCCAGGGGGGTTTACAAGGGGGTGGGTGGGTGTGGGGGGCTGTCCAAGGGCGTGGGTGGGTGTTGGGGGGTGTCCAGGGGGGTGTCCAAGGGGGTAGGGGGTGGGTGGTGGTGTTTAGGAGGGGTGGGGGGGCTGTCCAGAGGGTTGGGGGGTGTCCAGGGGGGTGTCCAAGCAGGTCGGGGGTGGGGGGTTGTGTCCAGGAGGGGTGGGGGTGTTTTCTAGAGGGGTCGGGGGGTGTCCAGGGTGGTGTCCAAGGGGATGGGTGGGTGTGGGGGGCTGTCCAAGGGGGTGGCGGTCTGTCCAGAGGGGTCGGTGGGGTGTCCAGGGGGGTGTCCAAGGGGGTGGATGGGTGTGGGGGGCTGTCCAAGGGGGTGGATGGGTGTGGGGGGCTGTCCAAGGGCGTGGGTGGGTGTTGGGGGGTGTCCAGGGGGGTGTCCAAGGGGTAGGGGGTGGGTGGTGGTGTTTAGGAGGGGTGGGGGGGCTGTCCAGAGGGTTGGGGGGTGTCCAGGGGGGTGTCCAAGCAGGTCGGGGGTGGGGGGTTGTGTCCAGGAGGGGTGGGGGTGCTTTCTAGAGGGGTCGGGGGGTGTCCAGGGTGGTGTCCAAGGGGATGGGTGGGTGTGGGGGGCTGTCCAAGGGGGTGGCGGCCTGTCCAGAGGGGTCGGTGGGGTGTCCAGGGGGGTGTCCAAGGGGGTGGATGGGTGTGGGGGGCTGTCCAAGGGGGTGGATGGGTGTGGGGGGCTGTCCAAGTGGGTGGCGGCCTCTCCAGAGGGTATTTGGGGTTGTCCGGGTGGGTGGGGGGGCTGCCCAGAGGGTTGGGGGATGTCTAGGGGGGTGTCCAAGGGGGTAGGGGGTGGGGGTGGTGTCCAGAGGCTGATTACTTTAAAATTAAAGTTCCCGTTTTTAACTGTAAATGGTTTATCGGTAACAACAGTGTCAGACACGATGAATTTGGAATGACACTTGTTAATCTGAATAGATTGGAAGACACAGCTGATTCTTTTATAATGGAAACACATGCCAAACAAATTTTCTATGTAGTAGATCAATCAGATATGCAGTGGGCTGTTGTTTTACAAGGGAAAAACCAATATGTTGGTGAGGATGAATTTGATGAAGATGCTGATTTATGTGAGATCCCTACTTCCATGGAAAGATTAACAGAACATAATGATGAGTATGTTGAAGACATGGTTTGTGCCATTAGGAACGATCACGACGAAGGAATTTGGGAAAACAATCCAACTGTACATTCCTAAAATTACAGGTAACACAAGTATATATCTTGTTTACATTTAGTTTTTTCATATAATGTTAGATACTGTAAATTTTTTACTTATTAAAATATGTATCAAACCAAAACGATAAAACAATAAAAACCGTAAAGAGGAGAAGTCCTGCGCGCACCGGCAACCGGTCCTCTCTGTCTGTACCACCGGCCGGCCGCTGGCTCACCACCGGCCGGCCGGTGGTTCAGACAGAGAGCCTTCCTCTCTGTCTGGATCACCAGCGGCCGGCCGGTGTTGAGCCAGCGGCCGGCCGGTGGTTCAGACAGAGAGGAAGGCTCTCTGTCTGAACCACCGGCCGGCCGGTGGTGAGCCAGCGGCCGGCCGGTGGTACAGACAGAGACAGAGCCTCTCTGTCTGGATCACCAGCGGCCGGCCGGTGTTGAGCCAGCGGCCGGCCGGTGGTTCAAACAGAGAGGAAGGCTCTCTGTCTGGTCCACCGGCCGGTCGCTGGATCACCACCGGCCGCCCGGTGGACCAGACAGAGAGCCTTCCTCTCTGTCTGGATCACCAGCGGCCGGCCGGTGAGGAGCCAGCGGCCGGCCGGTGGTTTAGACAGAGAGGAAGGCTCTCTGTCTGGTCCACCGGCCAGCCGGTGGTGATCCAGCGGCCGGCCGGTGGTCCAGACAGAGGAAGGCTGTCTGCTCCACCGGCCGGCCGGTGGTGAGCCAGCGGCCGGCCGGTGGCATCAGTGAGTCCACTTTTCAGCTTTCTTATGCCAACTCCTTGGCAACATTTTGCCTGTGTTTACCATGTTTATCATTGTTTAACATGCTTATCATATTACCGATGTTTACTATTATGTAATTTAGTACACTTTTCTATTTGTGAACTAATGTTTGTTTTTTTGATTTGAAGGAAAATGACAGATCAATCAGTTGATCAGCCACATGATTCTGGAGATGAGCATATTGGTCATACATCTGGGGAGGAACATTCACATGCTCCTATTACGAAAAAGAGTTCAAAGGTTGGTAAGCGTGGGTGCACACGTTTACCAAAATTATCACTTGCCCGTACGAAGGAGGAGAGGATAGTCGTGGAGTTTGATGAGGATGATCTTCCTAGAGGTCCAAATGCTAAAGATTTTAAGGGTTTTGTAGCAACTCAGGCTAAGAGCAAAGTAAGCATTCTTTATGATGATTGGAGAAGTGTGGATAAGGCGATAATTTCTCAGCTGTGGGAGACCATTTTGGTAAGATCTTTTGCTATTGTTTGACTGTTCTTTAAATGTTTCTAGTATATATAATATTTTTAACCTCTTTTTTATCAGATGACATTTGATATTCCTGACACTGGAGGAGTCAGGAAGAAATGCTTATCGTTGGCTGCTAGGAGATGGAGGGATTTCAAATCAACCCTCTCATCTGATTTCATTTATGGTCATAGGAGTCGTGAGAATCCATGTCGTATATATCCTTTTATAGATGAAGACACATGGAGACAATTTTTTGAAAGTAGAAGAAAAGAATCATTTTTGGTAAGGGCAATGTAAACTTTTATAAGCTTTCTTATATAAATGATCTTATTATTGTTTTGTTAATGATTACTTATTCTTAATTTACAGCAAACAAGGAAAGCTCATCAAGAGATCCAATCTAAAAATGTATACCCTCATAGTTTATCTCGGGGAGGGTATGCATTATTGGAAGAACAAATGATGGTAGAAAAATTTCAACAACTAAGAGCTGAGTCTTCAAGCTCTGGAGAGGTGGCCCCTCCATCCCCTCCATCTAGACATGAGAAATGGAAAAGAGCTCGGAAGGGCAAAAAAGGACAATATCTTTCGGAAGAATCGAGACTCGTAGTTGAGAGGATTGTAAGATATCTATTTTATTTATTTAAGTTTACTATTTTCGTCATATATTTCCAATCATTATAGAAAAGTTCAATTAATTATTACAGGACTCTCTTGAGGAGCAGAGTTCACAGGGGACATTTACACCATCTGGGAGGGAAGATATTTTATCTGTGGCATTGGGAAAGCCCGAACATCCTGGCCGTGTAAGAGGATATTCGGCAGGTGTATCGGTAAGAAAAGTGTTGCCACGTTCCTCAACTTCTAACGTTGAGGGAGTTTATAAAAAAAAAATAGAATCGTTGGAGGCTGAAGTCCATAATATTAATGCGACAATGGAGGACAAGATTAGAGCATCGGTGCAGTTAATGTTTGCAGACTTGCAAAGACAATTTCAGGGTGCAGCTCCCACTCCACCTCTCCCAGTAGCTCCCACTCCCCCACCTCAGCCTGCGGACCCCATTTTTGATCCTCCTCCTCCGCCGCAGCTACCTACTTATTGTGAGTTGTATGTTGATGATCCTCAACATCATATAGTTGCATATGGGATGGTATATTGTATAGGAGATACAGTTCATCATCAACAGTTAGAGGTAGAGAATCAGAGGGTCACTGTACAGGATATTATAGATAGATCAGCTCGGATACCATTACCTACAGATGAGGTGACGACAGTTGGACATAGTATCGGCCATTTTTTACTTTGGCCATCCAGACTTCTTCGACTCATTACCATAGAGGTATGGATGTTATATCTTTTATTTTATATTTTTATTAATGTTTTATCATTTGAAAACTAATATATTTTTCAATTTATTTTTACAGGAATACTTCAAAGGTAAAGAAATACTGTATAGACAACAACAAAGACAGATAGCTATGACATCAGATGCAGATACTAGCAGTCTTGACAAATTGTCAAGATATTCAAATTTGTTGGCGGATCATTATGACTTTACAATGGAAGCTCATGTCTGTGGACGTGAACTATGTGTGGGGATTATGAAAAGTGATATCATGGAGTTTGTCACTGGAGATAAGATGGGCATCAACGTGGTGCAAATTTTTATCATGTAAGTCTTAACTCCTTTTCCTTGCGTTATATTTATTAAAAATGTATACTTATGTCTGCTTTGTATTAGGTATATGTATAAAATTTGTGAGAGGAATGAGCTGACAGATGTATATGGATTCATGGACCCACAATTGATTTCCCCTGAAGCATGTGCATTGGATGAGGAACAAAGAATGCTTTATATTGCTGATAGATTTGAAAAGAATGTAATCACACAGTGTTGGATGATGCCTTTTTGTGAGAGGTATGAAACACATCCCTCTCAAAGAGTTAATTATATTTTAACATAAAAAACCACTAACGTTAAATTTCCTTTTCTCAGGGATCATTGGATGTTAGGGGTTTTTTGCCCTAGGGAGAAAACACTTTATTGGATATGCTCTCTCCATGATGATGTGCGAGAAAGTTTTAAGAATATATTGGAAACGTAAGTTTCAATTTCACAATAGTTTTATATATTATAATGAATTTTAAATTTACCCCATTCGTATTATTTTCTAACAGGGCATGGGTCCACTTTCGAAAAAGCGCAAAGAAAAGGAATTACAAGATCAAATATGTACATGCGAAGGTAAATATCCATTTATAATTTGTACATTTTGATTTATTACATAAAAATAATATATTGAATTTACACTCATTCAAACAGAAATGTCATGAGCAACAAGGCATCATCGAATGCGGATATTACATGTTAAGATTTATGTATGAAATAATAACAACTGGGACAGTTCTGAGTTTTGACCTGGTAAGATTTCCTCTTTCTAATAATATTTCAATTTGATTTATTCATTATACACGTTGACTACTATCCTTTTCCTTTGTAGCTTTTTGATGACCCTCAACCCTTTACTGCTGAAGATATCAAACACTTACAAGTGGAGTGGTCAAATTATTTTACAGGTTCGATTGACTTTTAGTTGTTTGTAATGTAAAATGTAATTTTGAATATTGTCAATGTAATTGTGTATTTCGTAGTCGTTTAGGTTGGATTTAGTTTTTTTTGAAGTTGACATTGTAAGTTTTGAATGTTATATAAGTGAATGTTTAATTTTTCTCTACTTCTTGTTTTGGTCTACTGTTGATGGTTTTTCTGGTCTGGATTTTGGTATGGGGGGAGAGGTTCCAAGGGGGTGGGTGGGTGTTTGGGGGGTGTCCAAGGGATATGGGAGGGGTGTCCAAGGTGTGTTTGGGGCTGTCCTAGGGGTCGGGGGGGGGGGGGGGGGTGTAAATGAGGGTGGGGGTGTCCAAGGGGTGGGGGGTGTCCAAGGGATATGGGAGGGGTGTCCAAGGTGTGTTTGGGGCTGTCCAAGGAGTCGGTTGGGTGTCCAAGTGGTGGGGGGGTGTCCAAGGGATATAGGAGGGGTGTCCAAGGGGTGTTTGGGGCTGTCCAAGGGGATGGGGGGGTTTCCAAGGGGTAGGGGGGGTTTCCAAGGGGTAGGGGGGGTTTCCAAGGGGTAGGGGGGGTTTCCAAGGGGTCGGGGGGGTGTCCAGGGGGTGGGGGGCTGTCCAGTGGGTGGGGGGGTGTCCAAGGGGTGGGGGGGTGTCCAAGGGATATGGGAGGGGTGTCCAAGGGGTGTTTGGGGCTGTCCTAGTGTTCGGGGGGTGTAAATGAGGGTGGGGGGGCTGTCGAAGGGGTGGGGGGGTGTCCAAGGGGCAGGTTGGGTGTAAATGAGGGGGGGGGGGTGTCCAAGGGGTCTGGGAGGGCTGTCAAGGTGTGGGGGGGTGTCCAATGGGTGTTTGAGGCTGTACTAGGGGTCTTGGGGGTGTCCAAGGGGTGGAGGGTGTCCAAGGGATATGGGAGGGGTGTCCAAGGGTTGTGGTGGGGCTCCAATGTGGTGGGGGAGGGCTGGCCAGGTTGTTAGGTGGGTATAGATGAGGGTGGGGTTCAGTTGGGGCTTGGGGGAGGGCTGGCATGGTTATTTTTGTTTGGTTTCTGGTTGCTTTTTGGTGAGAGCAGTGCAATTATTTTAAAAAAAAAAAAAAATCTTTCACGTCGGTTATAAAATAACCGACGTGGTAAATAAATCGGTAGGGGTTTATCACGTCGGTTTTTTCTAGAACCGACGAGATAAACCTTTCCCGGGGATTTTATCACGTCGGTGCTTAGTATAACCGACGTGATAAAAGGCCTGGGAATCGATTTACCACGTCGGTTATTGAATAACCGACGTGCTAAAACGTTTCCCAGGCCTTTTTATCACGTCGGTTTCCTAAATAACCGACGTGGTAATAGGCCAGGGGAAGGGTTTATCACGTCGGTTATGACATAACCGACGTGATAAACGATATCCCAGGACTTTTATCACGTCGGTTTAGGGAATAACCGACGTGATAAAGCCCCCCGCGCATATTTATCACGTCGGTTATTATATGAACCGACGTGATAACCACCGTGAAGTTAGGGATATTACGTCGGTTTTAAATAACCGACGTAAAAAACGTTATTTATAACGTCGTCCGTATTAACGTCGCCTAAAAACCGACGTAAATAATAAAAAATAACCGACGTAAAAAACGTTTTCTGCACTAGTGTTAGTAAAACAACTCTTGTTTGTGACATTTTTATTTTAACATTAAATAAAAATTATTTATATCATTTTCCTACCAAAGTGGCTCCATGGGGTCCCCAAGTTGACCCATGGATTTTCGTAGTCGTCCATGACACATCCAATAGGGTTAGGACAAGTGTAAAGGTATTTTCTTATTTTTATAATATCATTTTTACCTTAAATTTCACTAATTACCTTTAATCGTGATTAATTAAACTTAAAAGTTACTATTCACCAAAAAATTATTTTAATCCCATTGAACCAAATTTTACTTCCTAATGACAACCATGTATGTAGGATTTTTGAAAATCAAAATAGAGAAGTGGTAATGTTTCATTTAAACGAAAAATCAGTTTTTTAACTACCACTTAGTGGTTTCACTATTCATCAAAAATTGAAGTTTTTCAGAACAATGCCAAAATTTTACCCTAAGATATAATTGATATTCCTAATTCAAAAATGATGTCTATTTTAAAAAATTACAAAAATCTAAGTGGCATTAATTAATTTCATAATTAATTCCCGCTGTCACAACAAATAACGTGTTTTTTAGAAACAATATATATCAAAAGATTGACAATTGTTTATGTGCAATTTCAAAGTGAAATTAATTCTAATGACCACCATTGGATAAAATGGTAAAAATATATTCTAATTATACTTTAAAACCACTCAATAGTATAATTTATCACTATAAATTATTTTGATTAAAAAAGTTGTTTTTATGTATTTTTCACTATTCATAAAAAATTCGAAGTTCTCAGAAAAATACCAAAAATTCAACATAGGCTAATTTTGATATTCTGAATCCATAAATGAAGTCCATTTTGAAATATAAAATATATATAATTTCAAAAAGTGGGTATTCCTATTCATAACTGCTACTTTGATTGGTCGCGGTGTGTTAGAATCTCGAACTTGCGTACAATGCAAGCTATTACATTATTGAAAGAGAAGCGTATCGTGGAAGCTCGGGGTGTTACATTCTCCCCCTCCTTCAATAAATTGCATCCTCACAATTTGAAATTTTTTCTTTGAAAATAAAAGGTTGAAAATAGAAAATACCTTTGTGGAAAACCCACATTGGAAATAAGGTTAATAAAAATATAACTTTAAAAGAAAGAAAGATAAGTACAAAGGTCACCTGAGATAGCCCATACTAGGATTCTATGAAAATATGGATATGGAAGAAAAACAAACCATCAAGGTTTGATGGAGAGTTGTGGAAAACTAGATTAGGAGAAAGTTAACCATAAGAAAATCACAAACTTGTGATTGGTTAAATGGTCATTGAATCCCCAGTTGGAAAAGTTAACCGGCAACGTTTTTGTTTTAAGTTACCTTTTATAAAGTTGAGGAATTTATTTAGGAGATTTACTAAGAACGTAAGGGAATATACATACTGGTCATGTAGACTTTCATTCTTTAAGAAATTTTTACCACAAACCCATCTTTCACTCTAAAAGGTAATAGAACTCGAAAATATTCTATTTATCATAATTGTATATGGTTCCAAATATTAACACATACCATTTAGATTAGGAAAACTTTTTGTAATAACCATGGACTTCCTGTAGGCTAGTGGTAGGTAGTAAAGGCCTGTCGCACTATGGTTGTGGGTTCGATTCCTGCAGCTTTGTCTGACGCGATGGGTTATGCCCCACCCTGCAGGTTGTTCTTTTCCTAAAAATATAGTATTATAATATTTCAAAAATAATCTTCAGAAATGTTTTAACCTTAAACAATACTATTCAAAGTTCAACTTAATCCATCCCAACCTTTATAGTTATCCAAAATACCTCTGTCCAGACTTTCTCTAAAAGGTCTCTTAATTCCAAAATCAATTTATCAGATTCCCCAAACAAAGTAAAGTTTCTCTTATTGTCACATACTAAAAATATGATTACCTTCATCATATTAAGACCTTAATGAAAACAAAAAGTATTGCAGTACAATCCTTATATATATCACATTATTCTTATAACCATAATATAATCCTTGAGTCCAAAATCACCAATACATTAATTATTCCACTTCAACTGTAGTAACATCATAAGATTGTCCTTGATCCCTTGGCCTTTTCTGAGGTAAGTTTCCCTGACGCTTAGGACATTCATTTGCATAATGCCCCATTTCCCTACAATTGTATCATTCAACATTGATAGCCTCTTTCTTTCCCTTGAAATCACGAGCCTGGTGACCTTTTTCTCCACATTTGTAACAAACTCCCATTCCTTTCAGGCAAGTACCGGGTTGATTCTTCCCACAATTATCACATAATAAAAAATCATTCTTTCCCTTTTCCCTTTATTTGTCTCTTGTTCCACCGTTATCTTCTTCTCTTGCTTTACTTTATTATCATAAGATTTAGAGAATTCCTTTTCAATCTTGATAGCACACGTGACTATATCTTCGTACGTTCAGAAAGATTGTGATACTAATGCTCGATGAAGAAACGGTTTTAACCCATCAAAGAAACGATCGATCTTACTTCTTGGGTTACGTATATAATCTGTAGCATGCCTCACTAACCTTGTAAAGTTAGCCTCATACTTTGCGACATTCTCATCCTCCTACTGCCTCAAACTCAAAAATTGCCTTTCCATATCTGCTCGTTGGTCATGTGGAAAGTATTTTTCTAAGAAAAGATCATTGAACTCTCTCCATTCCATATTTGATACTTCTTCATCTTCCATTGTGTTTTAAATCAGCGACCACCATTGATCGGCATCTCCAGTGAGGTGGTAGAATCCCATGACAACCTTCTCCCTTTCGCTACTCCCCAAGGAATGGAATATTTTTTCTATGGAGTTTATCCATTTCTCAACTACTAATGGATTTGTACCCCCATTAAATGTTGGTGGTTGTTGCCTCATGAAGCGTTCTAACATTGATCCTCCACGTTGCGGATCAGGGTGCTCCATACGAGTAAGGTTATTATTCATAACTTGAGTGAGTTGTCCCAGTAAGGTAATAAGTTGATCAGCACCAGTTGTATCTCCAGATCCACAATAATTATCTTGAGCAGGAGGGAAATCCCTACACGGAGTGCGTGCATTGATACGGTTTCCATTCCTTCCACTAGGCACCATTTCTAAACAATGGCATAAACTAGATTAGTTTATGAATCAAAATACATAATTCCATACTTATAAAATACTTAACATAAATTGAACTATTTATGGATATAATCCATAATCATAAAAATGTCTTCTTTGAGGAAGTATATACTCATAACCCTTCATAGTGGTTTGTAAATAAAATGAGAATTATCCTAAGCATATCCCCTAGGAGTGTCGTAACCAAGAGTGCAGCAAGGCCCGTTGTCATGCATCGGTTCCCGTTCGAGTCTAGCTCAAAGTGGTGTTTTCAGGTTTTACCCCTAGGTACATCTATTCCAGAGCCGCCTCTACCTGCTCGTATCCAGAAAAGGATTTATTGCTCGGAAAACTCACAAAATCTCTATAATACCAAAATTCTAGGAAGTTATTCTACACTAATCCTCAAAGTCTATCTTTGGGCTATGTGCTCTAATCAGAGTTTATCTAAATCTAGCTTCCAAGGTTAGTACTAAACTGCCTCTGATACCAACTATAATGCCCCGACCCCAGTTACCCAGAGTCGGTGCATTATTGTGTAACATTGGCATGATCACAAAAGATCAAGTCTCGAAAGACCGATTAGTTTATTAGCCTTGGAAACACTAGATACATTCATAAATGTTACATTACATCATAAAGTGAAAAAATACAATAACAAATGTCTCCATATTCCACACTCATATCCTCTTCTGACTATCCCTACAGGTCATTCATAAAATAATTCTTCACATCCTGGAAAATATTAAAACATTGAATGGGGCGAGCTCAGATGCTCAGTAAGGATAGCAATATTGCGGAAGCTTTCATAAATAAACATTAACATTTAAGGCAATTTATAACTAAAACAAAATCCTTTTTAAACTTGAACTTCAGCATAATATGGAAAAAATAAAATTAAATAATGCCATTTACTTACTCACATGGATATTCTACTAGTCGAATAATCTCATGCAATATCAATAACCACTTTCATAATAATGGAATGCATAATGTCAGACTATCATAACCACGTAGCCAAGGCCTCGTGCCAAGTCTACAATATGATTTTGTCAAGGCCTCGTTCCAAGACACTAGTTTGTCTCATGAGACCTACCGATGCATCGAGGATCTATAGCGGGCTCCACCCGTCACTTATTAAGTCCAATGCATTCCTCATATGAACAGGTTTAAACATATCATAAACCATAACATAATCATATCACATAAAACATGCGTAAAGGAAACATAAAATGTCCACATTTCAATCAAAAGATATCAATAAAACACATTGATATAATAAAAACACTTTCAAAACCATTTTCAATACCAAAATAAAAGAAAATTAAAACTTTGTATTTATTTTTCATTTAAAAAAAGTTATGGCTTGTAGAGGAAGCCCAAACACAAATAATGGTCACGGTGGTGGAGAAGTCGTTGTCGCCGCATACGTAAGACAAAAACATTCCTTTTGTCGTTTAGTAAAACGCTTTGTAAAAAAATATTCCTTTTTGAATAAAAGTCAAAGTCAAAGGGGTTTATACACCGTATACAAGAAAGTTGTGTATAAAACAAAATACGCCTCAATGAAAAGAGATTGAGACGAAGACACTTACAAATATCATTTTGTTTAAATAAAGTAGATCTATTATGTGTATCCACTATAAGTACACATAAATAAAGTAAAAATACAAGATTTTACATAATAATATCACGACATAATTTGAAAGTAGGAGATTAACCCAAAGAATAGAAATTGGGTTAAGAAGTTCCCTTACCTCGTATCCGACTTGACTCGACTGCTCTTTAACCTCCTGAATAATAAACTAGAGTTAATTTCTTTTTTCTTAAGAATCTTTTTCATTTTCATTATTTATTTTATATCACTTATTACCATGTTATGAAAATTATGTAATTATTTATGTTAATAATGGTCGTTTTGACGATCTTGGGTACTTGAGTCAAAAATAAACTTCTTATAATTACACTTTGTTAATGTGGTAATATATCCATTATATCTAGAATTATATTCATGATTTAGATATCATATATATCATATATATCTAGTATATACATTCATTCAGAATATTACGTAACATTTAGAGGTAAGAAATGAAATGCACCGTTAATGGAGACGGTAAGCCGTACGTACACATGAACGCTACTTTAATTTATATTTCATATTTAATGGAATGAAATTAAAATTATATAAAGTTATACTATAATTTCTGTATAATATAATGTATAATACCATTTACTCCATCCTTTATACATCCCACATATGGTATTAACGATTCAAATCACTTTGAGGGGGCGGTAGTCCGCACTTCCTAAAATGAAAATATCGCGTTTACCCATAATGGAAACTATAAAAGTATGCAATAAATGAAAAATACAGAAGATTAAGTAAAACATAAACATATTATATATCATATATAAATATAGTTACATCTTAATGGCCACCTTTTAAGGTGTTATATGAGTGTTGAACAATCATCATTTCGTGAGGCAGAAATTCGCTATCCACAGAAACAATATGTTCTTTAACCATTAGATGTAGGTGTGTGTAAGTGTAGCTCGAATCCTTCTTATAACAACATCATAGTATATTGAGGATACTGTTTTTGTTACAAAATAAATTAATAAAAAGATTTTAGGGGGTTGGAGAAGCAAAATAAAACAAAACAACATTAGAGAAGACATTACCTTAAAATCGGATAACTCTTTTTTGATTTGAGCCAAAGGCTTCCTTGGGAAGAATTATGACCAAAGTGAGGCTTCTAGGAGTAATAGAGGAATGTTGGGAGAGTATTTGGGTAGAGGTTGGATGAGCCAAAATGCTTTGAAGGTGTGAGTAAGGTGGTAGTGGTGGGGGCCTTTTATAAGTGGAGATGAGGGGCACTCTTGGAAAGTAATAAAATGTAACTTTATTATACAATGCTTTTCGGATTCTAAAGGTCCCACACTTATATAATTCTAGGATAAGGTGATAAGGGTTCGAAATATACTCATCCAATAAGTTTTTGACATGTGTAAGTCTTAGAATTTACATTATCTTTTCATTTTATTTAAATCGTTAATTAATGAGGTAATCGCTGCATCATCATGGTGTCATAAATAATTTAATTTATTTAATGTCTAAAAATTATAAAACAAATATCATGATGTAGGAAATAATTTTAGGTTTCTAATTAATATTTATAGTAAAACATATGACTTATATAAACCCATTTAAAAATTGTTTTAGTAAAACAACTCTTGTTTGTGACATTATTATTTTAACATTAAATAAAAATTATTTATGTCATTTTCCTACCAAAGTGGCTCCATGGGGTCCCCAAGTTGACCCATGGATTTTATTGGTCAGCCATGACACGTAAATTAGGGGTAGGACAGGTGTAAAGGTATTTTCATATTTTTATAATATCATTTTTACCTTAAATTTAACTAATTACCTTTAATCGCGATTAATTAAACTTAAAAGTTAATATTCACCAAAAAATTATTTTAATCCCATTGAACCACATTTTACTTCCTAATTAAAACAATATATGTCAGATTTTTAAAAATCAAAACACAGAAGTGGTAATGTTTCATTTAAACGAAAAATCAGTTTTTTAACTACCACTTAGTGGTTTCACTATTCATCAAAAATTGATGTTTTTCAGAACAATGCAAAAATTTCACCCTAAGATATAATTGATATTCCGAATTCAAAAATTATGCCTATTTTACAAAATTCCAAACATATAATTTGAATTAATTAATTTCATAATTAATTCCCACTGTCACAACAAATAGCGTGTTTTTTAGAAACAATATATATCAAAACATTGACAACTGTTTATGTCCAATTTCAAAGTGAAATTAATTCTAATGACCACCATTGGATAAAATGGTAAAAATATATTATAATTATACTTTAAAACCACTCAATATTATAATTTATCACTATAAATTATTTTTATTAAAAAAGTTGTTTTTATGTATTTTTCACAATTCATAAAAAATTCGAAGTTCTCAGAAAAATACCAAAAATTCAACATAGGCTAATTTCGATATTCCGAATCCATAAATGAAGTCCATTTTGAAATATAAAATATATATAATTTCAAAAAGTTGGTATTACTATTCATAACTTCTACTTTGATTGGTCGCGGTGTGTTAGAATCTCGAACTTGCGTACAATGAAAGCTATTGCATTATTGAAAGATAAGCGTATCGTGGAAGCTCGGGGTGTTACATAAAATGTTTTGTGGAAAACTAGAAAGTTGTATCCCCACGTATTGACTATCTCCACCGAAATTTTGGCATCATTTCAACAAGTGGAGCGCGAGATATGGATAGATCACAACACACAACCTTTGACCTCGAGCAGATTGGGTGTGCTGGACAGATTAGGTCGGATGGCCCCTTTAATGGCCGAATCTCTCCTATGTTATTAAATTAAAGTTGTAGAACAATGGGTTTTGGATAATACCACAAAATATCAGCCCATTTGGATGCACGGTGGAGTATCAGAATGAAATTTAGTCCACTGAACTTCTTGGATCCTGCACAGTTTGGCCCATTTTTCAAGGACTTCATCATGGGCCCTCCAAATCACCTGCACCTACATTGTAATTTTCAAAACAAGTATCATTGAACTATTTAACAGTGATAAAAACAAAATTATTTAATCAAACATGAATCACAATTTGACAATATTTTTATAATTTTTAATACAAAATATGTTTAGCACAATAGTATAAGGGTGAAAATGAAATAGTGAATCGTGGTACGATCAACTGTCTTCAATTTTTCCTGTATGGATGATCCATTAATAGAAATTGTCGATGCCCTATGAAGTTAAAAGTTTGTCAAAAATTTAATCTTTGGAAAAGTTTATTTTTCATACAAATAGGGCAGGATAATTTCCCTTTAGTACTCCAACCATACATCATTTCGTAAGCCGGGAAATCATTTATCATTCATAATAAAGCTACACGAAACATAATTTAAATACCCATAAAATTCAAGGGAAATTTTTTTCTTAATTTTCTTTGGGATTTTACAAGAATGCAGTTTCTGACGACACCTGATTCCGAGGCCCAGTGTGCCCAAAATTATTTTCTGAAGTTTAGCTCGGGTACGTTCAGTGAACGAATGAGCGTGTTTTTCTAAATTTTGAACCGGTGGTCGGAATCGAAATCCGAGGACACCGATGGAATCTCAATGCTGGTAATTGCTTAGAAACACCTTTTATGGAGTTGTGTTTTCTCGGGTGTGGTTTTTAAATTTTGGGGTTAAGTAAAGGAATAAAATAAAAGTGGTGCAACCAATTTTTTTTTTTTTTTTAACCTAATCTAAGTGGATATAGCGGGACACATAATATCCTACCCACTAGGTAGGATAATTGTGAGGTGGGACCCACACGAGCCCACCATTTCTTTTCTTCCCAAACCCCCTCCTTTAATATGGTAACGCACCCTCACCCCCATTAAGTGGAAGTCAACTATTGAGTTTAACTTAATATGAAACGCCTCTTTTAATTTGGCGGTTTAAACGTTTCTATTAATTCAATTAATTGATTGTTTAAATTTTGAATTTCAAAGGCGTTGCCTTGTGTGTTAATAAAATAAGACAAGTCTTATTTTATTAAGAGGTTCGCTGTGCGTGAAGGCTTGGGGAGGATTTTTCTCAAGTTCTTGAAGTTCTTCCTCCTCGACCAAGAACACGAAGAACGCCGACCTCCGACGGCGGACGACGGTTAGAGATGCCTTCCTCAGAGATCGGTGACCCGACACGCATCACCTCATTCTTTCATTCTGTGTCAAAGGAAGGGAGACACCGTTCCTCCGCGACGCAACGATCCGCCTTCTTCTGCGGCGATCAATTCCGCGACATCCCTTTCCACGACAACCTCGTTCGACGATTATGCTCGAGGTAGTGGTTTATTTTATCTAGTTGTTCATGATTACTTCCGTCTCCCTTCTTCATTTCAATTTGAGCCACCTGATATCGCACTAACGGGAGGAGGTCGGACCGCACGAACACGGCCGACCCTCCTCCCCCTTATTGGTTTGATTTTTGTTGCGGCACGTGTAAGGCAGAGCGGTACCGAGCACCACGCGGGAAATATTAAAGGAAGGGCGGAGAAGTGCGGCGCCGTCGCACCGCGCCATTGAAGACGAACTAAACAGCGGCACCGCTGCGCTGCGCCGGAGAACCTCGAAGGAACCTCGAAGACACTGCGGCCGGAGCGGGGCCGCGGTGGAGGGGCGCGGCGCCGTCGCGTGGCGCCGGACAGACCAAGGCTGCGACTTATGCCGTGGCGGAGCAGGGACCGGTGGCCGGTTCGGGGACGCCAGCGTCGGAGCAGGGGGACCGGCCCATGCTGGTCCCGTGGCGGCAGCATCCGGTCGGCCGGAGTGGGCCGGCTGGTCAGGGAAGAAACCGGGGGTTCGTAACCCCCGGTTGGCTAGCAGGTGCGGCCCCCCACATGGGGGCCGCGGTTTCACTACGCGGGGGGCAGCGCGCCCCCACTTCACCGCTCGGTCGTTTCGGCCGAGCCACCTGGCCAGCGCCAGCGCGCCGGGCCGCGCCCAAGCAGGCCGGACCCGGGACCGGGTCGGGTCGACCCGGTTCGGGCTGACCCATGGGGTCTCGGGCCGGATCGGTCCGGGCCCGAAACCCCCACTTCCGGACCTCTTTCGGTATTTTTCCCATAACTTTTGCTAAGGACATCCGATCGACGTACCGTCAGTGGAGATGCGGTCATTGGATTGAGACAGACGTTTCGGTATATTATACTCAAGGTTTCGGAGAACTTTGGGTTCGGCCGGGTTGGTTCGTACACGAAACCAACCGGGCCATCGGAGTGGAAACACTTATAACATGAGCTCCGGACACCACATCACTTTCTTTGGTATGAAAGATTGCATTCCTTCTTTATTAGTCTTCCACCTTGATGTGACAAACTATTTTCACTGACTTAACTCTGCGTTTTCCTTCCAGAACAGACAATAATATTTAGGGAAAGAATGAATCTTAATAGATGAAAATCCAAATTTTTCAACCAACTCTGACACCATGTAATTATTTTCTAGAATACATGCATCATCAGGTAGTAAATCCTTAATAAATGTAAGGACATAGTCAACTGTAGTATTAATAAATCCATACATTTCTTTTCCATGATATAATCGCATTAAAAACTCAAGTTTGCTCATTTTTTCACATGCCTGATATACTGGGGTATTTGAATATTCCATCAGCTTTATAACACTCTCAGCATCATCATCCTGATTAATAGATGAAAAATGTGTTCCGGTATTCATTTCCTCTTGCACTGATCTACATGAGGAGTAGGCTTCAGAAACAAAAGGAAACCGATCAGAAATTGGATTTTTCATACCAATCCTTTCCGCTGAATCGATGTCATTCAACACTTGTGCTTTTTCTCCATTGTGATACCACACATGATATTTTTTTGAAACCTTGTTTAGTGATATGATAACTCACTCCCTCATGAGTTAAACATGGTCTTCCAACACAATCAAAACATTGGCATCAAATCAATCTTCCATCTGAATCATTAGTGAATGAAAAGTCTAAGAAATGTTGTAACTCATTCTGAAATTCATCAGTGATCCGATGAACGTTGTACATATAGTATCTATCCATTCCGAGGCATATCAACATACATTAAATAAATAATCAAGAAAATGACTTAACATTAAATGTATTGTTTCTTAAGATAATAAGTAACCATCAATAACATGTCAATAAATAAATCATAACAAATATTATGGTTAAGGGAATTCATAAATGTTTCAAATTATAAAAAATAATGAACAGTCACTTCTTTCAATGACCACATAAGATTATTTTGGTGTACCTAAATCACCCACATTAAAACCTAGTTGTTTAAAAAATGACCTATTATGTTTTTTATAGAATTCTCTGATGGGTACCCCCTCCTGGACCCCCTCCCCCTCCCTCTTGGACGCCCCCTGGACACCCCCCTCCCTCCTGGATAGCCCCCCCAACCCCATTGGACAGACCCCCTACCCCTGCACCCCCACACCCTTTCCCCCCTCCATTCCCTCTGCACACTACTCTCCCAGACCCCTTCACCCCTCTCCTGGACATCCCCCCTCCCCTTGCACCCCATGCCCCCTCCCTGCACACTAAACCCCCAGAACCCCCCCTCCCCCTACACCCCTGCCCCCCTCCCTGCACACTGCCCCCCTGGACACCCCCTACCCCACCCCTACACACTGCCCCCCAACCCCCACCCCAGACACCCCCCTCCTGAACAGCCCCTCCCCCTGCACCCCCTTCCCCCTCCCCCTGCACCCCACACACACTGATCCCTTCACACTACCCCCACCTCCCACCCCCTCCTAGACATCCCCCTCCCCCTGCACACTGCCCCCTCCCCCTACACCCCCTGCCCCCTCCCCCTGCACCCCCACACCCCCTGATCCCTTCACACTGCCCCCTCCCTATATAGTTCCCCCTCCTGGAAAACCCCCTCTAATACATGATCACATTTGTTTTTTTTAAATTGGGACAAACACAAAAACTAGTATGAATCATGTACCAAAACACTTGGTGTTACAAATTTTTTTCAATAAATACGCAATATTTATATGCTTACAAAAAAACACTTGGTGTTATAAACAATTTTCAATAAATACCATCAAACATACTTATATAGAGGCAGTAATCATAATTAGTTCACAATAAGTGATGTCAAGCAAAGCCTTTAGGTTCATTTAACAAAATTTGAGCAGTTAAAAAAATAGGGGGCATTTGTTTTGTCAAAGAAAATAACTTCCACTAAAATTCACTAAAAGAAAAATTAAATAAGAAATATAGAAACTCATATAACGAATCATTTATCACAGGTGATAAATTTTATAAGCAGTGCTGTAAAACAGAGCCTTGAAATACTTTCCCCTTATGATAAGTGGTTTGAAAAATAACTGGTGTGTTCTATTTCTGAAAAAACAATAGTGCATAACATTCAAGAACAAAACCACTTTAAAAAACTATTTCAATAAACAATCAGGAAAACCTAACACAAAATCACTTACAAAATTTGACAAAAAGTTGTATCTCTCATCAAAGGGATCCAAAAATTGATGAACCAGTAGATTTCTAAGAAATGATATCACATGTTAGAAAATAATATATATTTACAAATAAGAAACCAAAAAATCAAGGTATATAGGAAGATAGTGATAAATAATCATGAATCAATTAATAAAATCACCTTATGAAAATATCACATATAACATAAAATCATGGTATGAAACCCACATATCATGGAAATTCAAGGCATTTGAATCTCTATGTTCCTAGAATGATGACTGAAACAACATGTTCATTCCATGAAACCCAAGAATAATATACCCTAATATAATAAATCTATATGTAGAATAATTTAAATCAATCACTCAAGGTGAAATCATAATCAATTTTAATAACTATCAATAAGACCACAGTCTCATCCCTGAACACTTAGTCTTTTCCCCTTGCATGGGTTGAACACTCCCAAACATGATATTTACCCTAAAATGAAACATTCTTAGAATCATATATAATATAAAAAAATTGCACGATAATATAAAAATAAACCTCTTATACCACTTTGTAAATTCCCAACCCAAGAGCCTCTAAACAGATCCCCAAGATATTTGGTTACATGGATACAAGAGTGCCACCGAATATGTCAGAGGCATCTGACCAATAGTGAGTGTATAATTATGGTACAATAGAGAGTCTATAACCTTATAAAAATAGTATCATATCACTATACAATAACTACATCAAGAATAATAAGAATTATATATGAATGACATAGAATCAAATGGTAACAATAACTGATAAAGAGAAAAATATCATCAGCATAAAACAAATGTGATGGTGCAAAGAAATCCTTCCCAAACCCCAACTGCTAATAAAGCCCAATATTAACAAGATCAATAAGATAATAACTAAGATAATCCTCAGCTATAGGAAATAAAATCCGAAATAAAGGATCTCCTTTCTAACTCCTCTTTAACACTAGAAGAAACCCCTTGGGGACTAATTAACCAGAATAGAGATCCTGGCACTACGCAGGTTAGAACAAATCAAATCAATGAACCTCTGTGAAAATACTTTCATTTTCAGAATAGAAAAAATGAAAATCCATTTTATTGTATAAAAATATTTTGATATATCAATCTTCAAGGACATATTACCATCCTTTACCTTCCCCTTCATGATATTCACACATTTAGAAGCATTGTAGAGGAAATTATGAATGTTCCTCCCAGGGAAAACCCAACCTGATTTGTCAAAATAAAACCCTTCGAAATATCACCCATCTTGTGCATCATGATTTTTCTAATGACCTCTAGTATAAAAAACCCAATAGAAATAGTCATAAATTATTTATATACAGAGTATTATCTTTCTTTGGGATTAATACAATGATGTTGGAGTTCACCCAAAAAGGAATTGATTAAAGAATAAAAAATTACCTCATAGCATTTATTACTTCAAGATGAAGAATGTCCCATTAAAACATGGAAAAAGTTTTGTCAAGATATCTGGTCCAACAACACCATCCATATTTAATTATAAGAGAGATTCATGAATCTTATTTTTCACTGGGGGCCTCAACTATCCTTCTATTCTGAATATCATCAATTCTTGGTTCATTTTATTTGATAATTTTTTCAGTTTTTTCTCCTCCATTATCTGTGTAAATCTCCTCAAAATAAAAAGTCACGAAATTTTTCATTTTATTCTTAGAACTAAACATATTACTATTAATTTATAGAGAAGTGAGACTCCTCACATTTTCCTCTCTATGCATACTATGAAAGAAAAGTAAATTTAGATCCCCCTCCTTCATCCGTCTAATATTAAATTTATTATGAGAAAGGTTCTATTTTAGAGTCAAGATAATATCAATTTTGGATTTGGATTTTATCTCCTCCTAAGAGGGCCCATCCCAAGACATGTTTCTTTGTTGGAAAATAATCAGATGAGATTAAGACTCCTTAATGTCACTATCAAGATTAAAAAAGGATGCTTTAATCTATTCTTTTAGTTTTACCTTTACAATTTTTATCTTTCAAGTTAGAATATGTAGAGGACTTCCCACAAATTCAATCCTTCCAGAATCCAAAATGATTTATCTATAGCCTGGCACAACAAGCCAGGAATTGTTAAACTTGAAAGGAAGTGGGGTTGACCTTGATCTATTAATAAAGATTTAAATTAATAGAGGACTATGATTAGAATGAAATCTTGGAAGGGTGAGTCCAGATATCTCAACTGCACTATTCTTTCCATCCAATTACACAAATCACATATCCAATATACTTTCCAGCCTCCCCTTTTAAGTATATAGACTCCATGTTTAATCAACTCTAGATATGGAAACTTTGTCCAATCCACATTTATCAATACAAGAAAAAAATTCACCAGCTGAGATTTTATAGAAATTATTACTGGTGTTTTAATCAAGCTTTAAAATAGCATTAATATCACCAAGAAAAATCCAACACCTAGAAATATTCTTTGATATGGATTCCAGATTTATTCAAATATATATTCATCTTTTATATAAATTGAAGGCATAGACAAAAGTCACAAAAATAGTAGTTTTACCGATGCAATAGAATATGATCATTGACTGATGATCATTATAGAAAAGAATTTATAGTGACACTATCATTATTAATAACCAACAAGGACTATATGGCAGCATCAAATTGATTATTAGAAAAAAATGAGTAACTGAAAGATTTACATTTGAATTCCATCCAATTCTCAAAATTAAATCTTGGCTTGGTAATACTAATCAGTATAGGTTTTTTGTTCACAATAATGTGACTAAGGGTTTTAACAATGGGAGAGTTACCAAGACCTTGGAAGTTCCAAAAGATGACCTTCATTACATAGTAGACCATTTCCTAGTACTACGCCTATCATAACATTGTGTCCTTCCTTTATCAAAATGAACAGTTTCCAAAACCTCTTCACCCATATAATCTATTGAATTAGTAGATGAGGGGTCACACAGGTCCTATTCGGATGGGAAATATCCTTGTCATCTCCCATAAAGGATTCAGTACTGAGGGAGTTGAACCAGTTAGGCGATTAAATAGGGGTCAAAAGAAGGCTTAGAAGTAGTTTCCTCCTTGAAATATTGGATGCAGGAACTATTGATAAATCACTAGTGTGATAATAACCATCTCCTTGAAATCCTGTAAGATAATTAGCCTACTATGTAGAGAATTCATTAACTCCAAAGGAACAAGAAACTAAGTCAATTCTCTAGATATGATCTGGATCAAAATCCAAATTAGGACAAGAATAATCGCCTTGCTCTGTAAGTAAAGTATGTGCTAGTTCCTCATCATAAAAAACACATGAAGCCTTCCCTGGTGGTAAAAAATTACCTTCTCGAGATCCATAACATTTAAATATTTATTGGGTACTGAAGTATTGGCCTTGTCTATTTCCATCTCATTGGAGCCTTCACTGGTAGTGAAACAGTGACCTGATCAGGTTCCATAACAATGATATCCTTAACTGGTACTAAAGAATTGGCCATCTCAGGTTCTATCTCATCGGAATACTTCACAAGTGCTGAAGTAGTGGCATGTTTGGGTTCTAAAATGACACCCTACATAAGATATGAAGTAGTGAGATACTCAGTGGAAAAAAACCATGACTAGAGACCATGAAAATAGTATCGGTAGTAGCATGGATATGACTGGACTCATCAATAGTATAGACAACAACAACATCATTAGAGGAATTTCCACATTAGTTATCTTAGCAACATCCAGGATAGGATCACCCTTGTATCCACCCCAATGATAAGGGGCCTCCATAGATGTGTCATTACCAAAGGGTGGGACCAAACCCTTATCATTATTTCTTCTATTGTTGGAATCGTCATGTACCCTAATCTTTCAATGATTACATAGTTTGTTTCTATTGCAATAAGTGGCCATATTCCAAAAAAATAACAATATTCATAGAATTATAGCTTCCTCTCAAGAAAAATATCAAGATTAATATCCTCATCTCTGGTGGTTAGAACCACTTCTTTAATATGGGTGGAAGCCATATCAATTTCAACAAGAATCCATACATAATGCCCAAAAGATGGATTACCCATCTACTTGTCCATAAAGACTCTAAATAAACCATAGGGTTTAACTATATCAAAACATTCACAACATGCACATAATAAAACCTTCAAATTCAAATAAAGAATCATCACTTAGAAATAATAATAAACTGGTAAAACATGTAAAAACACTACATTATTTAATCCTTCCATCCACCTAAATGAAAACTGAAATATTATAGTTGCAAAGATGAAAAAAATAATATATAATAAGAATCACATACCTGGAAGTAAGCTTCAAACCAAACTAAACCAAAAATAAAGGGATATATGAACAATTTTCACTGCCTCAAAATGATGCACAATGCTGCAGAAAATAAAGGATGAATGCGGGATGTGAACATGCCTAGAATCATGAGTAGGAAGGATTTTTGTGGAAGAAAAATACTATCAAAGTTCGATAATGAATTTCACTTGGACATTCTTGAGAGGTGAGATGTTACCACGAAGACGATCGGGTTGCCTCGTTTAGTGGCAGCGACGGGTAGTGTCACGAGGGGGATGAGGATGGGGAAACATCGTGAAGGCCATCTAGGAACTATCGGGGGATGAGGATTAGGGAGAGGATAGGTCGCTAAGGCCGTCGGGGAAGAATGGTCACCGCTGAGAGGAGAGGTCGTTGTCGAGATTAAAGGTTGCAATCGAGAGAGGAGAAGTCACGAGGGTGGAGGAGGGCGACCGAGAGGAGAAGTCGCACTGAGAAGAACGGGCCACCGAGAGAGAATAGGTTGCGGGTATAAGATGGTTTGTGAGGGGTCAGGAGAGGAGAGGAATCACAGATACTGGGGAGGAGGAGCCCGATAGATAGTCAAGAAAAAACATAGATACAATTTTTTTTAATCATGGCTATAAACAATTATTTAGCCACAATTTTAATAGAAGTGTGGCTATAAAAAAAGCTTTACCCACAGACTTATAAAACATGGCTATAGGTCCGTGGCTATAGCCTTGTTTTCTAGTAGTGAAACCATTTAAAAACTGCTAAGATAAACATATCACAAAAAATAGGCACAAGAGACTCCAAAGAGTTTATAAAAATATAGAGACATATCATAGGTCTGCTCATTATTTAAGGTTTATGCTAACATGATGGGACAAATAAAATCTATCCATTTCAAGGAAATTACTATGAGAAATAATATAATCCCTATAAATAAAGAGGATAAAATTAGATGAAAATTTTAATGGTATATATATATCTGCATGAGAGAAAATATAAAATCCCCCAAAAAGTATAAAAGATACCAAACATCCCTAAAGACATTGGTATAAACTAACAAACTAGTATCATTAAAGGAACACGAATTATAATTGGGGGTACTTTGAATAGGATCAATCAGAATACTATCTATATATCAGACGTGGTAGGTATTTATTCATTTGTAGATACTCTATTTTATAGAATTTCTAAAGATGACCCAATCAACCACATATATGAAAGGTCTTTGAAATTTTAAGGCAAGAGGTATAAGAATGACTAAGCTAACCTCAATGGAAGAATAAAAAAGGCCTCATCATATTAGAAGGATTTATAATAGAATAATAATATTTATCCATATCATCTCAACTTTTCATCTCAAGTTCATCCTACAAAAAATTCTCCAAAGATAGTGAACCATTTCTTATTCTAAAAGAAAATAGGGAATCACCCATTACAGATTGTCTAGTAGAGACCGATTACACCATCATGGAATTATTAATTATATCCTCGAGTGAATTCATTAAAAATAAATAAAATTATAAAATAAGTTTCAAATGAAGACACATTTTAGAGAATCAAGATTTCATCATGTCCTCAATTATTATCTCAAGGGAGAAGGGAACCAACTTTTTGAAATGGTTAATATATTCATTCACTATTCTCTCACCCTTATGGAGACTAAATATATCCATCACCTTCCCCACCTTTAGATTTCTTGGATATATCCACTAAATAAATGTTCTCTTAAATAATTCAAAAGTCATCCTATTCTATAGGCGTAGAGAAATAATGGTCTCCCACCATTCTCGACTTGGTTCTTCAAATAAGTTTGACATTTCTTCCACTCTCAAGGCTTGAGGAGTTTTCAGTGAATAAAATATTTCATCAATATTATCAATACACTACATATACTCTTAAGGAACTCGATCTCCATTAAATACGAGTGAAGTATGAGTCAAGAATTCCTAGCAATGGACCAAGTGCTAGGGAGGGTTCATCTATAAAAATTTATCTAGAGTTTGGGTAGTTTGAAAACTATAAAGACTACATCCAAACCATGATAGATACTAATTATAGTAACATACCATGATACAAACTTCCTAGGAGTCATTAATAATATTCTTGGATGAATACTATAAATAACAAAAACCACAAGTCTTAATTAAAAAATCTCAAAATTTGTAAGAATAAATCACGGGTCAAAACAAAAATTCATTAGAATAAATCCTGCACATAATACATAAAACATTTCTTGATTAATCATATCACTTAATGGAAACAAAATATATTTTTTACAAATTCATGCATAGTTTGAAAATATTTATATTAATTTATAAAAAAATAATAAAAAATATATACCATGAAACCATAGATCAAAACTACATATTATTTGAAACCCTTCCACAATGAAGTTCAAAATCTTGTATAATGGTTTTAAAAAAGAAAATCATTAAATTACACTTAAAATATATATTTTTAATTTCATAGGTTCATCATTGGAATGCTTTTTTAAATCCAAAACATCAATTTATTTCAATAAATATTTGAAAACGTCTTTATTTATTTCAAAACATAGATCTTACCATTTAAACAAAGTTTTTTAATATAAAGTATCTAGAAAATCTGAACATGTTATATCACTACATCATAAAAACTATTTTTTATTCATACCAAATAGTAAAAAACATTAACCAAAATAAAATTAGAAACTAAAAGGGTGTTTGACCCCAAAATATAAGGTTTTTATGAATGTGTATGGTTTTTTGGACTATTTTTCTATCGTTAAATTGCCACCTGGTGTTACTCTGAAGCATGCGCATGGGATCCACTTGGTTTTATTGGTCATGCGAGATAAACATGTGACTTAAGTTCATATTCTATTTAACCCAAAAAGAATGAAAAACTTCTAATTAATCCATATAACTTCATTATAATTTAGGACACCATCAATATAGATAAAAATATACTAAAATAAATGAAAAAATAATTTTAAATTCATGATTGAAAGCTTGAATGCCAATGGTCACACCAACCACTTGAGTTCTAACTTTCCTATATCCAATATAACATTAGAACCCAAATAAAAATGGTTCATTAATGCCATTTTTTAAGAACCAACCTGAGTCAACTCACCATATCCTTGGGTTGGTTTGTGATAAGGCTTGAGGTGAGTTACTAATCATCATAGGCTGGTAAAAAGTGACAAGGGTACCAAATATGATAACCCATGATATTTTCACCCTAAAATAAAAATAACTAACTATATCTTACCAAGAATTTGGCATGGTGCACCCATAAGTTGGATTTTCATGTAAAATAAAATACACAATTTTTAAAAAAAGAAGAAAAACCGAACATGGAATAAAATAAATAAATATAAAACTCAATTTTCATACAACATAAATTAGAAATACCTATAATAAGACCAAATAAATATCTCAAAACTAGAGGAAAATAAAAAATTACTGATACATGCACAGTTTAAAATACTTCAATGGTTCCTAAAATACTAAACCAAATATCTCCCCGTGACTTAAGGACACTCATCTAACATCACGAATGATTTAATCCCTGATCATTAGGAGTGAATGAAATCCAAATTAGGATAATATCAAGAACCTGAACATTAACATGCAATGAAACCAAGTTAATCAACATTTAGTGGTATAAGTTTAGTGTGAGAAATCATTTCCTAGTAGGATTTCACCAAATTATTAGATTTCATAAGGCTATCCAAGGCACTTAATAAGGTCGTATTCCACTTATGTAATGTTTATTTGACATAAAACGAGGCTTTATAAGGATTATAAGAAGACTTTTCATGGTTAATATCGGTGTAGAGTTCACAATATAGAGTAATTTGAGTATTTCATAGAATGAAAATACAAGTTTCCATAATTAAATAATTTTTAAGATAGAAACATTTCATAAGATTATAAAGATTTTATTTCATGCTATAAATATCACAATGCTATATTTTTTTTCCATGATTCAATCTTAAGATAAAGAATATTTAATTATATGATATATATGATCATTTTTCATTAATCAATGATTTTCTAGTGAGAAAATTTGAAAGTCATTCTCGGTGATCAAAGAAGAATTAATTCAATTTTTTCTGAATCTATGCTTCAATGATTTGATTATCAAAAATGAGTTTTAATTCATGATTTTTGAATAAGAGGTGGATCTATATGACTAAAAGTAAGGAGATCAAATAATGGAGAATTTTTTATAAATAAATTGAGTCTTAAATAAGAAAATTCAAGATTTAAGAAATCTAGAATTGAAAAACATGATGACCCATATGATGATCTTCAATGTTTTAATGTCACAAAGTGAGATGTGATTCAATATGAATGATTTAAGAATGATAAATAAAATATGAATAGAATTATGATTGTTTTAAGATTAAAACTAATGTTTTGTTGTTATGTTAGAAGCTCTAAGGCCTAAAAATGAAATAAGAATACAAAAAACTAATGCTATATATTTTTATATATCCATGAAGAAATGGGTATATTTAGATTCTTGTAAAGATGATTTGAGAAGAGGAATCTTGAAGAAAGTATAGAAATAAATGAATATTTATTTGGATGAGATAAAAAATGAGAAGATAACAAATGAATGGAACTCTTGAAATTTTGGTGGTGATCATGGGGGACACACCCATATAAAAAAAATTCAAAAAGGATATGGAAGATCATGTGAAAGGAGGACAATGCATGAATTTTTTTATTGAACAATATTCTTGAAATATTTACATATATGAAAATTAAAAGTGACTTGGTATTAAATGTGAGGTTATATGTAAAGAAAATAAAAGAAAAATATTTAGATATGTAGAGAGAGAGATAAATATAAAGAGAATATATGATGTATAGTAGTGATCTAAGAGAGAAGAAGTACTATAAATGGGTAGAAGAATTAGAGATGATCATATGATAAAGAATAAAACCATCTGGTTATCAAAGAATAGAAGAAGAAGAAGCATGAGGAAAAATATAGTTCTTATACCACTTCTTGAAACACATAGTGTTAAATAAGTTTTAGAAAAGGGAGAAGAATAAGTATAGTGATTAAGGATGATGGGACGGGAGTTATAAAGATCATTTTATTGTAGTCATGTTCCTTGAATATTGAGTTTGGAATAATAAAAAAATTATGAATAAGATATGGAAGGTTTATACTGTACATAAAACGACTTTGATGAAGTTATTTAGAATATAATAAGGAAATCAATATTTCTATGATTAAGGAAACCAATATATTTGTTGATGTAATGGAATCTAGTGATGAATGGGGACATACTTAAAAAGGAGAAAACACTTTTTCAGGATTAGTTGGGAGACTGATGATTATGGGACATAATATAAAGATCACTTTATTTGCATAATATATTAAAGTCTCACCTATATAATATAGTGTGATTGGTTCAGGATGATAACTAACCTAAACAATTGTAGTTGATGAAAAAATTATTAGTGGAAAATATAAGGCCCCATCCTTAAACATTACATAATCTTGAGTTAAGTTAAGAATTTTATATTGAGGATCTTTTCAAGTTTATAGTTTTAGATAATTAGGCCATAACTATTACATTACATCTCAAAAATTACAAAGTAGACACTTCTACTCTATCCAATTTTTTTCCACAAAAATAAAACTCCTTACTTAAAACAAGAATTATTTTCATGATATAAATCTTCTTGATTTCTTCATTTCTCTTACCCTTTCTTATACCCTATGAAAAAATTTCAAAAACTTGGGATGAGCATAACAAGCTGAGTAAGGGTTATAAAATAAGGAAAGAAAATATTAGTCTATCAATACATAAAAATAAATGAAGTCATACTTTTCACTCATAAATATAATCTCTTAAACATACCTCATGAAATCATAATATTTATGAATAACACATAGAAATCATAAATCATAATGGTAACATAGGACATCCATAACATACTTACATTGTAGCTTTCACAGCTATATAGGGATTTATATTTGGAATACCCATCACAATTTATTAAATAAATATATTAAGAGAAAAATTAATGTTTACCTCTATCATGTTACCCAATTAATTTGAGAGCTATCTCAAGATCACCCACCCTCAGTTTATCACAGAACCACTCGTATATGTAAAAAATACCAAGAACCATAACATAATCATAACACATAAAACATGCATAAAGAAAAGATTACATTTCCATATTGTAATCACAATATATAATTACAAGATATTTAAATAATAAATGATTTATAAAAACCATTTTCAATACCAAAATATGTAAAAAGGGTATATGTTATTTATTTTCCTTTTAAAAACATTACAACTTGTTAAGGAATCCAAATATCAAACAATGCACGTGGCGGTAGAAAGGTCATTATTGAAGAGTAAATTAAAAATAAACATTACTTTTGTCATTTAGTAAAATTATTCATAAAAAAATATTCCATTTGAATGAAATTAAATGTCAAATGGGTTTATACACAGTATAAAATAATTTCTTGTATAAATCAAAATATGACTCAATGAAAGGAGATTGAGACAAAGTACCTTACCTTGAGTCCGACTCGTTACGTATATTATTTGTTATTCATGAATAATAAACTTAAGTTAATTTACACATGCTTCAGATACCTTTTTAAGTTTATTATTCCTTTTATATCACTTATCACTATGTTATAATCATTACATTATTATTTAAGTTAATATTGGTCGTTTTGTCAATATTCGGCCCCTGAGTCGAAGATGAACTTGTTTTGAGGTAAATTGTCCATGTAGTCAAAAGTAAATAATCTAAAGAATAATATTAATGATTTAAATATCATATATATATAATATATATATGTATTTATAATATTACATAACATTTGGAGATAAGAAAGGAAATGTACCGTTCATGGAGATGGTAAGCCGTATGTATGCATGAACCCTACATTCATTTTTTCCATATTTAAAGGAATGAAAACTAAACGATACATTGGTATTTTATAATTATATTTTGATATCATATTTTATATACATTACATAATTTCATTAAACTCCACCCTTTATATGTTCCATGTATGTCATGAACGAGTCATATCACTTTGAGGGGGTGGTAGTCCGCACTTCCTCAAATTAAATTATAGAATTTACACATTATGGAATGAATAAGGTATGATGTAAATAAAAATACAAAATAATATAGAAAATATTAATATAATATATAACATATATAAATACATCCCCATCATAATGTCCACTATAAGACGTGGTAGGGGAAAATCGAACAATCATCATTTTGTGAGGTAGCGGTTTTCCGTACACAGAAATAGTATGTTCCTATCCATTAGATGGAGGTGTGTGTAAGTGTATTTATAATAATTATCTTAACAAAATCCTATTATATTTAGGATACTTTTGTTGTTATGTAATCAAAGAAAAAGAATAAAATAGGGAGTGGAGAAGGAAAATAAAAGAAAAGAACTTGAGAGAAGACGTTACCTCTAAATCGGGTAACTCCATTTGATTGGATCCAAAAGGCTTTATTGAATTGCCTTAGTCCAAATTTAATGATTATAGGAGAAAGTTATAGATATTGGGAGTTTATTTGAGTATAATATGGATGATCAAAGAGTCTTTAGATGTGTGAGTAAATGGGTAGAGGTGATTCCCTTTTATAAGAGGGGGATTTAGGAAGGTGTTGAAATATTTTTTTATTATGAAATGATTTTAGTTTTAAATGGTTCCATAGTAATTTATTTAAAATATAATATGTTTTAGGGTTGAAAAAATATCAACCAATAGGGTTTATACAAGTCTAGGTTACAAATTTAACCTTATCTTTTAGCTTTAAACCATAGTTAACTAATTTAACTCTTACCGTGTATTCTTGTATATTCATACTATATGGTTCATATAGTAACTATAAAATATTAATTAAAGATCAAGTGGCAAATTAATGTAATTTTAAACATTATATAAGTCATTAGTCAGAGTATTAGATTTTTAGGACTATTATATCTTTTAATAAAATAGTATTTTTTTAAAAACTCATTTATGTCAATTTTCATATTATTCATATCATAACTTTTTTAAAAATCCATATAAACTTGATTATTTCGAAAAAAATTCATTAATTCAAAGATTAAAAGTCATAATAATCCATAAAATTATTTTATGTCATAAAATTTTTTAAAATAAATTTATTTTAATATTTATAATCTCATTTATTTAAATCATTCATTAATAAGGTAACAACTACATCATCATTGTTTCATAAATATATTTATTTATTTCATATATAAAAATTATATATAAAATACCAGGATGTAGAAAATCTTTTTATATTTATAATTACAAATTATAGTTCAAGATATCACTTATATAACCCCATATAAAAATTATTTTAGTAAAAGATACATGTTTATGTTATATTCTTCTTTACTTTAAATTAATTCTTATAAAATGTAATTATCCCTCCAAGTGGATCCATGAGGTCCCAAAATCTACCTAAGGATTCATATAGTCTGAAATATCTAATCCAATAGGATTATTACATGTGTTAGAGTAATTTAATATTATTACAATATTATGTTTTTACCCTTATTTACTCGATTTACCCTTTAACCATGGTAAATCAAATAATTACTGAAGTTACTATTCATAATGTCCAAAAATAAAAATTACCTATGCACACAATTTTTATATTTTGTTTCCAAATATGGAATACATTCTTACAAATTATAACATATAATTTGGAGTAATTAATTTAAAATTAATTCCCATTGTCGAAACCACAAAGCTGGTTTTTAAGTAGTAATAACTATCAAACAATTGACATGTGTTTATGTACAATTTTAAAGTGAAATTACATACAATGACAAAAATTGCATTAAAAAATAAAATTATAATCCAATTAAAATTTAAAAACAATTAAAATTAAAATCTAACTATATAAATAAATTAGATGAAAAGTCTGTTTTGACTTAAAATGCGGTATTTTTCACTATTCATTAAAAATAAAATTTATCAGAAAATTACCAAAAAATTATCCACAGTAAATTTTGATGCCCCGCTTATATAGAAGAGGTTTATGTTTTAAAATAGAATATATAAAAGTGAAGAAAAATATATTTAAAAATCTTTCTCCATCAAAAGGTGGTAAACAAAACTTTTTAAAATATTAGAGTATTTCATGCTTAAAATCGGATTCATTCTTATTTTTAAGCCTCTAAAATTTATTGGATAAATGTAAATATATTTAAAAAACATTTATAATCATTGTAATGCCCCAAAATTAGTAACCCAGAGTCGGTGCATTATTACATAACATTGGCATGATCGTAAGAGATCAAGTCTCGAAAGACCGATTTGTTTAGTAGCCCTGAAGGTACTAGATACATAAATAAATTTTACATTACATTATGAAATAAAAAAACTAAAACATTGTGTCTCTTTTGAACAAAATCACATCCCTTAGAATATTCATGAAAATTAATCATAATATACTTCTTCACATCCTGAGAAAATTAAAACATAAGAAAGAGGTGATCTCAGAAGCTCAGTAAGGATAACAATATAGCAAAAAATATCATAAGAAAACATAAACATTTAAGGCAATGTATAAGAATAAAATACTAGCTTTTTAAACATAAAATTCGGAATAATATGGAAAAGATAAATCAAATAATTTCATTTACTTATTCACATGGATATTCTTCTAGTTGAATAATCACATGTAATATCAATAACTAATTTCATAATGATGGAATACATAACTCCAGGCATCATAACCACATAGTCAAGGCCTTGTTCCAATACTAAACATAAAGATTTTTTCAAGACCTTATGCCAACACACTAGTTTGTCTCATGAGACCTATCAATGAATTGAGGAGCTATAGCAGGCTCCACCCATCACATATTAAGTCCAATGCATTCCTCATATGAAAAGGTTGAAACATAACATAAACATTCGTATTAAAACTATCATATGAAATGTTAATACTTTAACCATAAAACATGAATGGTATAAAAATAGCACATACACAGTCAAATATAAATCTTTCAATACAACATGGACAATTTTATTGTAATAAATCAACCTCAATAAATAATAAAATACAAATAAGGATATTTACATAGATGAAAATAATTAGTAAAACTATTTGATAGAAATATCCCCTTTTCATGAAAACATTTAAAAGTCACACTATTTATAAAAGAAGTCATTTAAAATAGATTTTTGAATCAAAATGTCACATACCACATTGAAACTTTTGAAAGGAATTTTAATTTCAAAACATTCATGTCCAAATAAATAAATCCTTAAAACCATTTTTAAAACATGGATATTAATGGGAATGATTTAAAAGAATAAATCTTTAGAACATTTAAAGTGATATTTAAGTTAGAGTTCCTAACCAAATGAGAGATTCTTTAATATAGATAATTTAGGTAATAAAAAATTTATAATATCATGAGATTAAATAGATTAATGATATACTATGTCAAAGTATAGTATGTACACCATATAAAAGTGAATTGGCACATAACACAAAAGAAGTCTCAATGGAATGTAAATTGAGATGAAATCCCTTATAAAGATTGTTTCCTTAGGTTAAGGATAAATAAATGAAAAAATTATGTGTGACGAAAATAGATACACTCAATTTTACCGGATATTAAGGGTAAATCAATCATAGGACATTCACACATATTCTTGTAAAAAAACAACACTAATAACATGGATGTTTAACTCAATGAATGGAAATTGGGTTAAGATTACTCTTATTAAGTTCATATAGATAACTTGAGAATTTATCAATGGAGTGATTATATGTTTCAAAATTATATCCACACAAAAGGGAGTGTAAATTAATACATAAATAAACAAATAGTGATTTCACAAATAATATTAGAGTAAAATAATCAGTGAAGTTTGCGTAAAACACAATGAGTGGAAATTGAAATTAGAAATTACCTTACCAATTTGGTAACTTATGAAATATAAAACCTATGAAATAAGGATCATACAATTAATTAGTAAATACCCATAAATTAATGTATATTACACAAAGAATAATATCATGGGTAGTACATACACCACACAAAAGGAAATAGTGGCAATATAGCATGAATCTTATAAGAATATGAAGTGAGATGAAAACCCCTTACCTTGTACTTTTACTTAGTTGAGGGTATGTTAAACTCCGGTATAACGGTGAACTAATTTTTATTAAATTATACAAGAACCACATACATAAATATGATATCATATATGATCTTATAATATTTATTTGTTAATGATATTTTAGTAGTATCATTGTTTTGGGTGTTAACTAATTCGTTTTCCTTTATATGTTTTGTTACGTAAGTCATTTTTGTTATGGATAGGATGTATTTGATTCATATCTATAATTATATAAAGTTATTAAAAATTATTTTTAATCATAAAAAGAAAATTATTCTTGAATGGTTATGATGGGGAATGAATCTCATTGCGTTTATGGAGACGGTAATCCGTACATACGCACGAGTGACAATACCATTTTATTGATTGTGAAATAGTATATATTTAGATGGTTATATTATATATAAAAAATCATCAACATGTTATATTTATTATTTATATAATTTATACTCATTATTATACCCATTCAAATAATGAAGTGTTGAATAACAAACTACACCATGATGTGGAGACGGTAAGCCGTACGTACGCACGTGTGGTGACTTTGTCATTAATAGGATGGATAAAATAATGAATATAGTTGTACCATATTTATAATAAAATCCATGTATGTATAATATACTTGAATTATTATTTTTGTGTAGAAGCAACAAATAAAGAGGAAGTGGAATAATAAAATAACTTTGAATGAGGTGATGAAATTATTACCTCTTCTTGGGGTGCTTTCTTTTGATTTGATCAAAAGAGCTCCTTAGTATGGATTTCTGATCAAAGTAAGGCTTCTAGGTTGAAGTGAGGGTAGTTGGGAGGATATTTGAGCAGGGTTTGGCCAAGTCAAATGGCTTTAGAGGTGTGATTTTTAGAGAAGATGAAGTACCCTTTTATAAGAGAGGTGAGGGTCACTTTATTAAAAGAATAAAATATTAATTTATTATACAATCATATTCGGTTTATAATGGCTCCAAAAGGATTTATTTAGAGGATCAGGTGGGCCTGGTTCGAAAAACACTCAACAAATAGGTTTTATTTAGTTGTAGGTCACCATATTAACCATATCTTTTAGATTTTACTTTCAGTTAAATAGTTTAACTTTTACCATATATTCTTGTATTATTATAATAAATGGTTAATAAACTTACTATAAAAATAAAAAATAACACCAAGTGGTTCATTAATGATATATATACAATTATATGAGTCTTTTGGCTGAACCAAATATTTTTAAGAATATTATATCATTTAATAATATTGTATTTGTTTTAAAAACTCATTTATGTCAATTTTGACACTATTTGGTATTTGGTTTTTGTGAAAGTCAACAAAACTTGATTACTTAGAACCAAATAAATTAAATAAATTATAAAATGTCATATTAACCTATAAAATTAGTGTAATGAATCAAAAGTCTCAATTTTCATTTATTTGGATATTTATAATATCAATTATTTTAATCTCTCATTAATAAGGTAATTACTGCATCATCATTATGTCATAAATAAATTTAACTATTTATTGCCTAAAAATTATAAATAAAAAATCATTATGTAGGAAATATTTTTAGATTTTTAATTAATATTTATATTCAAATTTATCTTGTGTATAACCCTATATTAAAAATGTTATAGTTATGAAAATTTGAATTTAGCACTTTTAACTCTTTAAATAAAATAATAATAAATGTCCTAATCTAATCCAAGTCGGTCAAAGAGGGTAATATTTTATTCCTAAGGTTTATTTTGGTCGAAAAACACTTATTCAATAGAATTAGTACATGTGTTAGGATAATTATAATATCATTTTTACCATTAATTACCCTATTTACTTTTAACCGTGGTAAATAAAATTCAAAAGTTACTATTCAACAAAAATTATTTTCATCCTATTGAACCACATTTTACTTACTAATTTCAACCGTTTCTATCAAATTTTTTAAATTCAATTCATAGAAGCGTAAAAATTACATTTTATGAAAATTTGCAAATGTACCTAGAAGGTGGGTAAAAGACGTTAAAATGTTCAATAAAATTTTATACATCTAATTTTATTACAAAATGACTTCAATGAATTAAATTGAACTTATATAAGTATTATGTATCTCTTTTTACCAAAAATAAATTTAAATAAAATAAATAATTATTTAAATAAAAAGTAGGTTTTAAACAATAACACAGTGTTTTCCAGTATTCATCATAAATTGAAAGTTTTCAGAAAAATAAAAAAAATTCACCCTAAGATAATTATGATATCCTAAATTAAAAAATTATGTCTATTTTACCAAATTCAAAAAATATAAGTTTTATTAAGTAAGTTTAAAAAATATTTCCATTGTCAAAACCAAAAAGATGGTTTTTTAGAAGTAAAAACTATCAAAAGATTGATATGTGTTTATCTCCAATTTAAATTTAAAATTACATAAAATGACCAAAATTAGATTAAATGATAAAAATATAATCTAATTACACTTCAAAACCATTCAAATGTATAATTTAACACCATAAATTATTTCGATTAAAAAAGTTGTTTTCAATTAAAATTTTGTATTTTTCACTATTAATCAAAATATGAAAGTTATTAGAAAAGCACAAGAAAATTTATCCGAACAAAATTTTTATGTCCCGATTCTAAATAAAAAGTTTATTTTTTTAAATTGAATATATTGAAGTTTCAAATATTAGATTTAAAAAAGGTTATCCATTAAAAGGTGGTAAAATTTCATTTTTTGAAAAATATTTCTTTTATCAGAAAAATTGAATTTCATATAATATTATGTCTAAGAAACACATAATTTGGATGTTAAAATTATATGAAGTATATTAAATTCAAAAATTTAGTTAATACTCTTCATAACTGTTTTTTGAACGGCTAATTTGGTAAGTCTTGGTGCACTCAAACTCAGTCTTTCGTGTAGCACACACTATTGAATTACTTTAAAGAAAATAACTTACTATGAAATATTGGGGTGTTAAGTTATTCCCCCCTTTAGAAATTGTGTCCTTGAAATTTTAAAATTGGGATTTGTAACATCATTTAAAGTCCCACATCAGAAACAGAGTCAATAAAATTATCATTTTAAAAGAAAGAAAGAGAAGTACAAAGGTCACCCGAGATAACCCATACTAGGATTCCATGTAGGAAAACATGGATATAAAAGATAAACTAAGTGTCAAGTTCTGATGGAGAGTGATAGAAAACATGATCAGGAGAAAGTTAACAACAAGAAAACCACAAACTTGTGATGGTTTAAACGGTCATTAGTTTCCCAGTAGGAAACGTTAACGGAAAACATTTTTTTTAAGTTACATTTCATATAGTTGAGGAATTTATTTATGAGATTGACTTAGAAAATAAATATATATACTTACTTTTTAAGTAGAGTTTCATCTTTTAATATATTTACACCACAAAATCATCTTTTCTCCAAATGATGAGTATTAAAGATGACTTGGTCACACCAGAAGGGCAAAAATCAACTTCTAGAGAATCACATAATCCATAAATGATGAACTATATATTTACCTTGTTTTTAGAGATCAACAAAAAAAATGGTTAGTACAAGATTAGATGATACCCAAAATGGATAATCCTTTATTTAAAGAAATATTAATCTTAATTTTCAAAATTAAACATAAAATACCCAAAGTTCAATAAAGACCATTCAATAAACAATTGTACTTAAAATCATTCAATATAATCTAAACTAAGATTGAAACCCAAAACTCAGAAGAATTTAATCACATAATCTTTCATAGTAAATCTTAACATTTATCTTCAAATAACATAAACTACTCTTAAATTCTAATATAGAAGAGTAATTAACCAAATCACATATTCTTTATGATAGGTTAATCATTTTAATTAATAACCTGAATCTCTATAAAAAAATAAGGATTATTCCAAAATTAAAAAAATACACCATTAATCCTCAAATGAAATCACATAGTATTTTATTTTTCTTAAGCATATATTATTCCCAATAGAGATAACGTCTTCCAAAATAACATTTATCACTTAATCAACAAATCATTTTCCTATATTAAGGATATCCATTTGATAGAAAATAAGATATCAAATCAACTTATTATTGATCAATAAAATCATTTAACTTAAAATAATTAGTCACACTAACTAGGGACTTCATGTAGTCCAGTGGTAGGTGATAAATCCCAGTCGCCCTTTGGCTGTGGGTTTGATTCTCACAGATTTGTCCGACACAACGGGTTGTCACACGGTCTGTATGCTATCCTTTTTTCAAAAACTCATATTTTTATCCCAAAAATTAATACCATTTAATTTTCTCAAATTCAAGGATCATATAAACCTAAATGGTTCTTTATAACTATATACACAAAATAAAAGATAATTCTTCCTCAAATAGCATTTTCACATAACAAACTACAGGGTTACACATATAAGAGAAACGTTTTCCAAAGTAATCCCATAAACAAAGAGAATTAATACTTTTAAAAATTTCTCCATCCATTTATTTCCACATAGGTTATTCCTTGACCTAGTGGTTATCCTATAGAATAGGGAATTGACTTGGGTAATGCCCCGGTCCCCTATATTTATCAAAAATGAAAGTAAATGGATTCTTAGGATCATTTTTATTTTCTTCCATAGTACTCTTCATTTTTCATCAGAAATTCTTTACTTTATGTCCTTCTTTCCCACACATAAAGCATTTATTTTTTCCATTGATACACTTTCCTGGGTGTCTCTTTCCACATTTTCAGAATGATAGGAATTGAACTTTCTTTTATCTACAATATCCACTACTTGAGCTCTTATCATTCTCCACCTTTATTTTCTTTGTTGAGTTTGGTAGTTGGTTAATATATTTATTGTTGATCATATTTTTGAAAACATGATTTGGTATGAACATGATATCTTTTACACCTATCAAAATTCCATTTAGTTTCTCATTTAAACTACCGTTACCACCTTGTACGTCATGTTCAATGTTACTATGACTTCTTTGGAATATATCCATTGACTAAAACTAGAAAGCATAGTGTGAGTAACAATAGTCATAAAATCATTTAGAGAATATCATGACACCTTATTTTCAATCTAAAACACCTTAGGATTAACCAAGGTTATTTATTATCATCTTATATTTAAATACTTCAAATCGGTTTGTAAAGAAAATGTGAATTATTTTAAGCATATCCCTCTGGGAGAGTCGTAACCAAGAGTGCAGAAAGACCCATTTTCATGCACCAGTTCCTATTCGAGTCTTGCTCAAAGTGGTGTTTTCGGGTTTTACCCCTAGGTAGATCTATTCCAGAGCTGCCTCTACCTACTTGTATCCAGACATGGATGTATTTCTTGGGAAACCCTTATAATATTTACATTACCAAATTTTTTGGATGTTCTTCTATACTAATCCTCAAACTCTATCTTAGGGTAGTGTTTTTTAATCGGATTTTTTATAAATATATCTTCCAAGGTTTGTACTAAACTTCCTCTGATATCATCTGTAATGCCCCAACCTTAGTTACCCTAAGTCGGTGCATTATTACATAACATTGGCATGATGACAAGGGATCAAGTATAAAAAGACCAATTATTTTAGTATCCCTAGAGGTACTAGATACATACATAAGTTTTACATTACATTATGAAATAAAAAAACTACAACATTGTGTCTAATTTGAACACACTCATATCCCTTAGCCTATTCCTACAGGTCAATCATAATATACTTCTTCACTTCTTGGAAAAAATAAAACATAAGAAAGGGGTGAGCTCAGATGCTAAGTAAGGATAACAATATAGCAGAAACTATCATAAGAAGCCATAAACATTAAAGGCAATGTATAAGACTAAAACACAATCCTTTTAAACTTAAACTTAAGGATAATATGGAAAATATAAATCAAATAATTCCATTTACTTATTCTAATAGATCTTATACTAGTTGAATAATCACATGTAATATCAATAGCTAGTTTCATAATGACGGGATGCATAATGTCGAACATCATAACCACATAGTCAAGGCCTCATTCCAATACTACAAATAAAGATTTTGTCAAGGCCTTATTCCAAGATACTAGTTTGTCTCATGAGACCTACCGATGCATCAAGGAGCTATAGCAGGCTCCACCCATCGCTTACTAAGTCCAATGCATTCCTCATATGAAAAGTTCGAAACATAACATAAAAATTCATATTAAAACTAGCATATGAAATGTTAATACTTTAACCATAAACCATGACTGGTATAAAAATAGCACATCCACAGTCAAACATAACTCATTAAATACAATATGGACAATTGTATTATAATAAATCAACCTCAATCAAGAATAAAATACAATGAAGGATATTTACATAGATGAAAATAATCAGTAAAACTATTTGAGAGAAATATCCCCTTTTTCTTGAAAACATTTAAAAGACACACTATTTATCAAAGAAGTAATTTAAAAGAGATTTATGAATCAAAGTGTCTCATACCACTTTGAAAATTTTGAAATAAATTTTAATTTCAAAACATTCATTTCCAAATAAATAAATCCTTAAAACCATTTTTAAAACATGGACATTAACGGGAATGATTTAAAAGAATAAATCTTTAAAACATTTAAAGTGATATTTTAGTTAGAGTTCCTAACCAAATGAGAGATTCTTGAATACAGATAATTGGGGTAAGAAAAAATTATAATATCATGAGAATAAAGGGATTAATGATATACTATGTCAAAGTACAGTATGTACACAATATAAAAGTGAACTGGCATATAACAAAAAAGAAGTCTCAATGGAATGTAAATTGAGATGAAATACCTTATAAAGACCACATCCTTAGATTAAGGATAAATAAATGACATAATTATGTGTGAAAAATATAAATACACTCAATCTTATTGTATATTCAGTGTAAATAAATTAGAGGTCATTCACACATATTCTTGTAAAAAGCAACACTAATGACTTGGATGTTTAACTTAATGAATGGAAATTGAGTTAAGATTACTCTTATCAAGTTCATATCGATGACTTGAGAATTTATCAATGGAGTGATTATGTGTTTCAAAATTATATCCACATAAAGGGGAGTGTAAATTACTACATAAATAAACAAATAGTGATTTCACACATAATCTTGGAGTAAAATTATCAATAAAGTTTGTGTAAAACCCAATGAGTGGAAATTGAAATTAGAAATTCCATTAACAGTTTGGTAACTTATGAAACATACAACCCATGAAATAAGGATCATAAAATTAAGTTTTAAATACCTATAAATTAAAGTATATTACAAAAAGAATACAATCATGGGATGTACATACCCCACACAAAAGGAAATAATAGCAATACAACATGAATCCCACAGGAATATGAAGTGAGATGAAAACTCCTTACCTTGCACTTTTCCTTAGTTGAGGGTATGTTAAAATCATATATAATGGTGAAATATTTGTTATTAAATTATAAAATAACCACATACATAAATATGATATCATATATGATCTTGTAATATTGCTTTGTTAATGATATTTCAGTAGTATAATTGTTTTGACTGTTAACTGATTCGTTTTCGTTTATATGTTTTTTTACGCAAGTCATGTTTGTTATGGATAGGATGCATTTAATTAATATCTAGAATTATATTAAGTTATTAAACATTATTTTTAATCATAAAATAAAAATTATTCTTGAATTGTTATGATGGGGAACGAATCTCATCGCGTTCATTGAGACGGTAATCTATACGTACGCACGAGCAACAATACCATTGTATTGATGGTGAAATCATATGTAATTGGATGGTTATATTATATATACAGAATAATTAAAATGTTATATTTATTATTTAAATCATTTATACTCATTATTATTCCCATCCAAATAATGAAGTGTTGAATAACAAACTACACTACGACGTGGAGATGGTAAGCCGTACGTACGCACGTGTGGTGACTTTGTCATTCATAGGATGGATAAAATAATGAATATGGTTATACCTTATTTATAATAACATCATATTACGTATAAGGTACTGGAGTTATTCTTTTTGTGTTGAAACAATAAAGAAAGAGGAAGTGGATGAAGAAAAGAACTTTGACATAGGTGATGAAATTATAACCTCTTCTTTAGGTGCTTTCTTTTTATCTGATCAAAAGGGATTTATAAGATGGATTTATGAACAAATTAAGTCCTAGAGGTTTAAGTGAGAGTATTTGGGAGCATATTTGAGTAGGGGTTGGCTGATCCAAATGGATTTGGAGGTGTGATTTTGAGACAAGGGGAAGTACCCTTTTATAAGAGAGGTGATAGTCACTTTAGGAAAAGCTTGAAATATTAATTTATTTTACAATCATATTCAGTTTATAATGGCTCAAAAAGGATTTATTTCAAGGATAATGTGGGGATGGGTCTAAGAACTCACAACCAATAGGTTTTAGACAGTTTTAGGTCACCATATGCACCTTATCATTTAGATTTAACTCTTATTTAAATAGCTTAACTTTTACCATGTATTCTTGTATTATTATAATAAATGGTTAATAAACTGACTATAAAAATACAATAGAACCCCAAGTGGTTAATTAATGTCATATATATCATTATATGAGTCTTTTGGATGAAATATATATTTTTAGGAATATTATATCATTTAATAAAATAGTATTTATTTTAAAAATTCATTTATGTCAATTTTGACATTATTTGGTATTTGGTTTTTGTTAAAGTCAACAAAACTTGATTACTTTGAAAAAAATTAATTTAAATAAATACTAAAATGTAATATTAACCTATAAAATTAGTTTAATTCATCAAAAGTATCAATTTACATTTATTTGGGTATTTATAATGTCAATTATTTTAATCTTTCATTAATAAGGTAATTACTGCATCATCATTGTGTCATAAATAAATTTAATTTTTTAATGTATAAAAATTATAAATAAAATAAAATTATGTAGGAAATATTTTTATCTTTATAATTAATATTTATAGTAGAATTTATCTTATGTATAACCTTATATTAAAACTGTTTTAGTTATGAAAATTTGAATTTAACACTTTTAACTCTTCTTTAAATAAAATAATAATAAATGTTCTAATATAATCCAAGTGGGTCAAAGAGGATCATATTTTATTAATAAGGTTTATATTAGTCAAAAAAAACTTTTCCAATAGAATCAGGACATGTGTTAAGGTAATTATAATATCATTTTTACGTTTAATTACCCTATTTAATTTTAACCGCGGTAAATAAAATTCAAAAATTACTATTCAGAAAACATTATTTTTATCCTATTGAACCAAATTTTACTTAATAATTTAAACCATGTCTCTCTGAATTTTGAAATTCAATTCCTAGAAGTGGTAAAATTATGTTTTATTCAAATTTTCAAATGTGCCTAGAAGGTGGGTAAAAGATGTTAAAATGTTCAATAAAATTTTATACGTCTAATTTTATTATAAAATGACTCCAATGAATTAAATTGAACTTATATAGGTATTAGATATCTATTTTTACCTAAAATAAATTTAAATAAAATAAATAATTATTTAAATAAAAATTAGGTTTTAAACAATAACGTAGTGTTTTTCACTATTAATAAAAAACTAAAAGTTTTTAGAAAAATACAAAAAATTCACCCTAAGATAATTCAGATACTCCAAATTAAAAAATGATGTATATTTTACCAAATTAAAAACATATAAGTTGTATTAATTAAGTTTAAAAAATATTCATGTTATCAAAACCAATAAGTGGGTTTTTGAAAAGTAAAAACTATCAAAAGATTGATATGTGTTTATGTCCAATTTAAATGTAAAATTACTTCCAATGACCAACATTGGATTAAATGATAAAAATATAATCTAATTATACTTAAAAACCATTCAAATGTAAAATTTAAGACTATAAATTATTTTGATTAAAAAATTTGTTTTTAATTAAAATTTAGTATTTTTCACTATTCATCAAAATATTAAAGTTATCCGAAAAGCACCGAAAATCTATCCAAATTAATTTTTTATGTCCCGATTCTATAGAAGAAGTTTATTTTGTCAAATGGAATATATAAAAGTGTCAAATATTATATTTCAAAAGGGTTCTCCATAAAAAGGTGGTAAAATTTCATTTTTTTGAAATATACTTCTTTTATCTGAAAAATTGAATTTCTTCTTATATTATGTCTAAGAAACACATAATATGGATGTTAAAATTATATGGAGTATATAAAATTCAAAATTCAGTTAATACTCTTCATAACTGTTTTTTGAACAACTAGTTTGGTATGTCATGGTGGGCTCTAACTCAGTCTTGCGTGTAGCACAAGCTATTGAATTACTTTAAAGAAAATAACTTACTATGAAATCTTGGGGTATTACAATCATATTGTAGTTAGTTCTGCTCATTCTCATAAATAAAACAACTAGGAATTAACTACCATTTAAAATAATAATAATAATATTTTATTTTTCAGTATAACTCAATGTTGTGTGCAACATAAGATTTTAAAGAAACATGTTGTTGTGTGTTGAGTACGCTATCAGATGAAGCATCCAATTTAAAATTAAAATAATTTATTATTTAGAAATATTAATTGAAATGAAAATGTATTATTCTATAAATACCTAGGATCCTACATCATTCCTCCATTTTTGGAATTGTGTCCTCAAAATTATATTCACTTATCAAATAAGTGGGGGCATTTATCCCTCATAGAATTTTCAGATTCCTATATTTCCCCTTCATCCATATGGTTTTTCCACAAAACCTTTACCTAATGAATTATCTTATTCCGTAACTATTTCTCTCTATAGTCAAGAATCTGTACTGGTTGTTCCTTATAAGAAATATTCTCTTCCATATGAACTACCTCTGGATTTATAACATGAGATGGATCCGACATATATTTTCTCAACATTGAAACATGAAAAATATTGTGTACTTGGGATAAACTTGGAGGTAAAGCTACTCTGTATGAAACTAATCCAACTTTATATAGGATTTCATAGGGTCCAATGAACCTCAGACTCAAATTTCCTTTTTTACCAAAACACATCACACTTTTCCACAAAGAAACTTTGAGAAAGACAAGATCACCTATCTCGAAAGAAAGATCCTCCCTCCAGTTATCCTCATAACTTTTATACCTTCTCTAAGCTATTATCATGTGCTTCTGAATCAGCTGAACTTTTTCTACCATCTCTTCTACCAATTTTGGTCCCATCAACTTCCTTTCACCCATTTCATCCCAAAAAGCCGTCGTTCGACACCATTTTCCATATAATGCCTCAAATGGTGCCATCTGTATACTCGAATGAAAACTGTTATTATAAGAAAACTAAAATAAAGAATGATGTTGGTCCCAACTTCCCTGGTAATCCATTGAACAAACACGTAGTATATCTTCCAAGGTCTGAATTGTTCATTCTGATTACCCATCTGGTTGAGGATTAAAAGCTATACTAAAATTTAATTCAGTACCCAACAACTTCTGAAGGCCCTTCCAAAAGTTATAAAGGAACCCAAGATTACGATAAGATATAATGGAGAGGGGAACTCCATGTGACCTGAATATCTCTTTAATATACAATCGATAAAGTTTATCTAGAGACATAGTATCTCAAATGGAATGAAAATGAGTAGATTTAGTCAATAAATCAAAAATAACCTATATTGCACTATTACCTCAAAAAGTATTTGGTAATGCCACTATAAAATCCATGGACACATTTTCCCATTTTCACTCTAGCAGTAGAAAAGGTTGAAGCATCCCTTTCAATAACTACTGCCCTTCTTTAACCTGTTAAAAAATCAAACATCTCAGGGTGAAGTTAGAGATATCTCTTTTTCATTCCATCCCACCAGTAATACTGCTGAAAATCTCTATACATCTTAGTACTGCTAGGATAAACTGAAAACGGAGAACTATAAGCTTCACATAATAACTCTTTCTTCAACTATGAATCACAAGGCTTTCATAATATCTTTCCAAAAATCAAAATATAGTCTTTATCAATCTTAAATTCCGGTAACTTACCCTTATGATCCAATTCAACCTTTTTATGCAACTCACTGCCTTCTTTCAGCACTTGCTTTATTCTGACTGTAAGAGACGATTTCACTGCCTCCTGAAACAAAACAGGGGAATTCCCTATACTAACAACTTTCAATCCAAAAGTCATCAAATAAAAAACCAAAGGATCTCATTCCAAACATGGTATGTTTAATATAGAATTACTTTTTTGAATAAAGCATCAACCACTTTGTTTTCTTTCCCTGGATGGTAATGAATCATTCAAGTATAATCCTTGATTAATTATATCCATCTCTTATGTCTCATGTTTAATTATTTATGATGGAATATATTCTTAAAACTTTTTTGATTAGTATATATCTCACACTTTACTCCATACAAATTATTCCTCCAAATTTTTAAAGAAAAAATAAAAGAAGCTTATTCCAAATCATGCATAGGGTAATTTAACTCTTGAGTTCTCAACTGATGTGAAGTATAAGAAATTACCTGATCATTCTGCATTAGAAAAAAACAATTTCTTTCAATGAAGCATCACTATAGATAACAAATTCACCATTTCTGGAAGGCAGTTCCAAAACTGGAGCATTCAACAATCTTCTTTTCAATTCCTGAAAACATTCATCACATTATTTTGTCCAAATGAACTTAACACCTTTTCGAGTTAAATTATTCACTGGACTAGATAATCGTGCAAAATTTTCAACAAACATCCAGTAATAACCTACTAAACCAATAAAACTATGAATCCTGGTTATATTTGTGGGTCTTGGCCATTATTTAATAACTTTTGTTTTAGAAGGATCAATAGTTAAGCCATCTTTAAAAACAATGTGACCAAGGAATGAAATTTGTTGTAACCAAAACTCACACTTTCTAAATTTCCCATATAATTTTTTTCTTTTAAGGTTTTCAAGACAACCCATAAATGAATTTCATTCTACTCTTTACTTTTATAATATACCAAAATATCATCAATAAACACAACCACAAAATTATCCAAGAAATCATGGAAAATTCTATTCATAAGATACATGAATATAAAAGGTGCTATTGTTAACCCAAAAAGCATAACTACAAATTATTAATGGCCATATATAGTATGAAATATGGTACTCAGAATGTTTATTTCCTTTACTTTCAATTGATGGTACCCCGACCTCAAGTAAATCTTCAAAAAATACTGATCTCCCTAGAGATGATCAAAAAAATCATCGATATGAGGTAAAGGATACTTGTTCTAAACAGTGATATTATTTAAGGCTCTATAATCAATGCAAAGTCTCATTATACCATATTTATTTTTAATAAACAAGATAGAAGCACCCCATGGTGATGTGCTAGGTCAGATGAAACCTTTATTTAATAACTCATGTAATTGCTTCTTCAACACTAAAAGTTCAATTTTAGTTATTCGATAAGGGGGTTTTGAAATTATCTTAGCTTTAAGAACTAAGTCAACATCAAATTCAACTTCCGTATCAGGTTTTATACTAAAAAAATCATCAAAAAAAGCATCAATATACTCATTTACCACTGGCACATCAATAATCTGAATAGTTCCTTTGTTTTCAACAATATGTACAATGTAACATTCATTTCCATCTTTTACTAGTTTCTCAGATTTCTGATATGTTATCAAAAGTAAGGGTTCATTTTTGTACGCAAACTAAAATTATTTTTGTAAATAAATCTTTTTAGATCTGCAGTCAATCTTAGCATGAAATAAGGAAATCCAATCCGTACCCAAAATAACATCAAACTCTACTAGAGGCAAAATAATAAGGTTTGAAGGTAGATTCTTTCTGCACATAAGGAAAATAATGTTCTTATAATTTTTTTGGCTCAATATTTACTCCTAGTGTTTTTACCACAAGTTCAGAATTCATATCTTGAGATGGAATTCCCAATTTAATAGAAAACTTATTTGAAATGAAAGAATGTGTAGACCCTGAATCAAACAACACATTGGAATAATCTGAATAAACAAACAATGTACATGATACAACTTCATTTGATGGCCTAACATCTGCTAAAGTTTTTGTAAAAGATTTCACCACCTCTTTCTGCTTGTAGTTCAACTACTTTCCTTCATTTGAGTTTTTTGTTGGAAACTCATTTTCATAATGACCCATTTCATTGCACTTAAAACATTTTATTGACTGTAAATCATATTTTGTCTTACCACTACCCTGATCTTTTTTTCAGTGCAATTATGAGCGTTATGTCCCATTTTATCACATCAGAAGCACTTACGAGAATTCAAAATGAATTCTCCAGTGTTATTTTAACCACATTTTTTAAAAACTGTAAACTTAAGTTTCATAAATTCAGATTTTTTTGAAGAGTTATTCCCTTTCATCTGCCACCACAACCTCTTATTCTGTTGTTTGGAAAAGAACACCTGATCATCGAAAAACTCAATTTCCACCTTCTCCACACATCAAGCAAGTTTTTCTTAACATTTGAACTAATGATAAACTAAACCCCTTAGATACTTTGGCTTTAGTCTTGAGTAAAAATTATTGATTTTACTATCAAGATCCCTTATGAAGTTTGGAGAATACAATGCTAGTCCATTGAATTTTGATTCATAAATTACCACTGAGTCATCCTACTGCCTCAATTCCAAGAATTTGTTTCCATACTAAGTCGAACCTCCTTAGGAAAATATTTTTCAAGTAACATACATTTGAATTCATCCCAATAAAGAGTAGAAAACTCCTCATTATCCCTAATATTTTTAACTATATACCACTACTAATATGATTTACCTTCAAAACGGTAAACAACACGACTAACATTTTGATGTTCTGAACACCCCATGACATCAAAAATATTTTCTAGTGCTTTAGTATACCCTTCAACTTGCATAGGGTCAGATGATCCTATGATTGATAGGGGATGTTTCCTCATGAAATGATCCACTTATGACATGTTAATATGTGGTTGATCTGGCTGATCTCATGCATGGATAACACCGCCATTTATAGCCTAAGTCAACTATGCCATCATGGAAACAAAATGTTCAGTTCTGATTCTAACCATCTCAGGATGCTTATATGGAAGTTTGTTTTTCCCTTGATGCCATCCCATTATATCTTCCCTATTTCCTCTGTAAAAAACCATTCTGAACACAAAAATGTCTTAGGTGAAACAACATGGTAATCTTAAAATTCTATATCATTTCAATTTGACCATAAATTAAAAATAATTTATGGATATTCATCTAACAATATTCTAACTCCTAAAGTTTTCTAAAATGACCTCTGATACCAACTATAAGGTCCCAACCTTAAACATTACATAATCTTGAGTTAAGTAAAGAATTTAATATTGAGGATATTTTCAGGTTTAAAGTTTTATAGAATTAAGACACAACTATTACATTACATCTCAAAAATTATAAAGTATACACTTTCACTATATTCAATTTTTTTCATAATAATAAAACTCCTTAAATAAAATAAGAATTATTTTCATGATATAAATCTTTTTGATTTCTTCCTTTATCTTACCCTTCCTTATACCCTATGAAAAACATATAAAAATGTGGGATTAGCATGAATAGATAAGTAAGGGTTATAAAATAAGGAAATAAAACACTAGTCTATCAATGCATACAAATCAATGAAGTCATACTTTTCAGTAATAAAACATAAGCTCTTAAACATACCTCATGAAATAATAAGATTGATGAATAACACATAGAAATCATAAATCATAAAGGTAACTTGTGGAATCCATAACATACTTACATTGTAGCTTTCATAGCTATATAGAGAGTTACATTTAGAATATTCATCATAGTATATTCCCTAAATCTCTTAGGAGAAACATTAACATTTTCCTATGTCATGTTAACCAATGCATTGGAGAGCTATCTCAGGCTCACCATCCCTCGATTTATTATGGAACCAATTGTATAGGTAAATGATTTCCAATAACCATAACACAATCATAACACATAAAACATGTATAAAAGAAAGATAATATTTCCACATTGCAATCACAATATAGCATTCCAAGATATTTACATAATCTATGCTTTCTCAAAACCATTTTCAATACCAAAATACGTAAAAAAGGTATATGGTATTTATTTTCCTTTCAAAAACATTACGTCTTGTTAAGGAATCCAAATATCAAATAATGATCGCGGTGGTGGAAAGGTCGTTTTCGCTAAGTATGTTAAAAAGAAATAATCATTTTTTCATTTAGTAAAAAAATTCATAAAAAAATATTCCCTTTGAATGAAATTTAATGTCAAAGGGGTTTATACACCATATAAAATAAATTTGTGTATAAATAAAAATATTCCTCAATGAAAGGAGATTGAGACAAAATCCCTTACCTTAAGTCCGACTCATCACACATGTTCCTTGTAATTTTTGAATAATAAAGTTAAATTAATTTATACTTGCATAAAAACTTTCTTCAAGTTTATTATTCCATTTATATCACTTATTATCATGTTATAAGCATTATATAATCATTTATATTAGTATCAGTCATTTTGTCGATATTTGGTACTTTAGTCGAAAATAAACCTGTTTTGAGGTAAATTGTCCAGGTAGTCAAAAGTAAATCATCTCCAGAATGATATTCATGATTCAAATATCATATATATCTAGTATATATATGTTTCTATAATATTACATAATATTTGGAGATAAGAAATGAAATTCACTGTTCATGGAGATGGTAAGCCGTACATACGCATGAACGCTACTTTAATTTATTTTTTAATATTTAAAAGAATGAATATTAAATGATACATAGGTATATTATAATTACATTATAATATCATATTTTATATATGTTACAAATTTTCATTAAATATATCCTTTATACGTTCCATGTATGATGTGAACGAGTCATATCACTTTGAGGGGGCAGTAGTTCGCACTTCCTCAAATGAAATTATCATATTTACACATTATGGAAAGCATAAAGGTGTATTAAAAATAAAAAAACAGAAGTATAGAGTCAATATAAATATAATATATATCATATATAAATACAGTTCCAATATAATGGCCACAATGATAGGTGGTAGGGGAAAATCAAACAATCATCGTTTCGTGAGGCCACGGTTCTCCATGCACAGAAACAGTATGTTTGTATCCCTTAGATGGAGGTGTGTGTAAGTTTAGTTAGAATAGTTATCATAAAAAAATCATAGTATATTTAGGATACTATTTTTATGTAATAAAATAATAGTAATAAAATAGGGAGTGGAGAAGGAAAACAAAAGAAAAATGACACGAGAGAAGATGTTACCTCTAAATCGGGTAACTCCCTTTGAATTGATCCAAAAGGTTTTTTTGAATTGCATTCTGCCCAAGGTAAGGCTTCTAAGAGTAATGGAGGGATATTTGGATTTTATTTTAGTAGAATTTGGATGATCCTAGATGTTTGAGAGGTGTGATTAAATGGGTAGAGGTGATTCTCTTTTATAAGATGGAGGAGGGGCACTTTAAGAAGGTATTGAAACATTATTTTATTATAAAATGCTTTTTGGTTTAAAATGGTCCCAAATTCATTTATTTAAAATATAATATGCTCTTGGGTTGATAAAATCTCAATCAGTAGGTTTTATACAAGTCTAGGTCACAAATTTAGCCTTATATTTTAGCTTTAACCCTTAGTTAACTAATTTAACTCTTACCATGTCTTCTTGTATATTCATACTATATGGTTAATATATTAAATATAAAATTCTAATTAAACCTAAATTGTTTAATTAATTAAATTTTCAACATTATCTAAATAATTTTGTATAATATTATATTCTTATGACTATTATATCATTTAATAAAATAGTATTTGTTTTACAAACCCGTTTATGTCAATTTTTATAGTATTCATATCATGACTATTTTAAAAATCCATAACTACTTGATTATTTAGAAAAAACATCATTAATTCAAATTTAACAAGTCATAAGCATATATATAATTATTATATGGTATAAAAAGTTTTAAAATAAATTTATTTTAATTTTTATAATCTCATTTATTTAAATCATTCATTAATAAGGTGACAACTACATCATCATTTTTTATACACATATTTATTTATTTGATGTCTAAAAATTATAAATAAAATACCTTGATATATTAAATTTTTTTAGATTTATAATTACTATTTATAGTCGAATATATCACTTATATAACCCCATATAAAAATTGTTTTAGTAAAAAATACATGTTTATGTTATATTTTTCTTTACTTTAAATTAATTCTTATAAAATGTCATTATCACTCCCAAGTGGATCCATGGGGTCCCAAAATAGACCAAAGGATGACCAGGGTCACAAATATCTAATAAAATAGGATTAGAACATGTGTTAGGGTAATTTAATATTATTATAACATTATTTTTTACCCTTATTTACTCAATTTACCCTTTAACCATGGTAAATAAAATAATTTCTGATGTTACTATTCCTAATGTCCAATAATAAAAAGTAACTATTCACACAATTTGGACCTTATGATTCCAAATATGGAATCCATTTTTTAAAATTCAGAACACAGAAGTTTCAGTAATTAATTAAAAATTAATTCCCATTGTTGAAACCACGAAGTGAATTTTTAAGAAGTAATAACTATCAAAAGATTGACATGTGTTTATGTCCAATTTAAAAGTGAAATTACATCCAATGACCAAAATTGGATTAAAGGATACAAATATAATCCAATTAAACTTTAAAATCAATTAAAAGTACAATCTAACTATATAAATAAATTATATGAAAAGACAGTTTTGACTTAAAATGCGGTATTTTTCACTATTCATAAAAAAAATGAACTTTTCATAAAATTACCAAAAATTTATCAAAAGTAAATTTTGATATCCCTATTATATAGAATAAGTTTATTTTGTCAAATATAACATAAAAAAGTGATAAAAACTAGATTTAAAAAGGGTTTTCCATCAAAAGGCAGTAAACCAACCTTTAAAAATATTAGAGTATTTCATGCTTAAAATCAGATTCATTCTTATTTTTTAAGCCTCTAAAATTTATTGGATAAATGTAAAGACATTTATAAAACATGTATAATAATATTTCAGTTAGTTTTGTTCGTTAACTCTAATAAAACTTCTAGGAATTAACTACCATTTAAAATAATAATAATATTATTTTATGTTTCGGTATAACTCAAAGGTGTGTGCAACACAAGATTTCAAAGAAACTTGTTGTTGCGTGTTGAGTACGCTATCAGACGAAGAATACCCTTTAAAATGAAAATAATTTATTATTCAAAAATATTAATAGAAATGAAAATTCATTTTTCTATAAATACCTGGTATCCTACATAAAATCTATGACTCAGTGTAAACCAGATCACAGTAAGGAGTCGGTTTCCCGCATTGGGTATGAACCTTGTAAAAACACATGTTCCATACCTCACTACTTTCCAGAATTTCATGTGGCGTATGTGTTTATGAAAAGATAAATAGATTCATTTAAATACTAATAGGTGGATTAGGTTTAAAGGACATAATGGGTAAAAATATTAAAAGAATATTTTGAATTTGGTTAAAGTTAGGCAACACCTAATTCCCCCCAATTAGGTTTTTGCACTGATCCTATGAGGGAATTTAACAAATAATAATCACATTAAATTCTTAATATCTACATGTTTATATAAAACTTGATATAATGGGGAAAAATCTAAGGGCATATCTCATCACAGGAAAACCTTTTACACAAGGTGCTAAAAAACCTTGAATAATCTTTTAATAGTGAAACGATGAAATATATTTTAAAATGAATTTCCCAATGATCCTTAAACATAAATTAAATAATTTAAAATAATAAATACTTCTTTAAAGATCCATGTGATAATGTAAATCTCTTTAAAACCAAAATTAAACTCAATCATTACATCAACATACCCAAAATATATACCATGTAATGTCATATAATAGCAACTTTAACATCATTGTATCAAGTAGAAGAACAAAAAAATCATAACCATCATAAGAATTTATAAAATGAGTGTATATAGATTAATATAAATTTAATTATAACCAAAATAACCATTAAATCACAAAATAAACCTTAATTTTATGAAACATCATGATTAAAAATTATTATAAAACAACACACCCTTTAAACAATAATTTTTCTTAGAAAAACCCTCTTAAGAATTTTTATCAAACACATAACATGTATAAATTTTTATCATAAAAATATAAGAGTAAAAATCCATTAAAAAACCTTTATATCAATACATGAAATTAAAAAACATTCAAAAACAATTTATACATTTATCATGGATTAAAATAATAGGAATAATTTTAGGGAAAATGAGTTTAGAAAACACAAGTATCCCATGGTTTGTCAAGAAAAAGGAAAAACATGGAAACACTTACCCAAGTCTTATGTGGATGAAATGAAACCTTATAATAAGGAGTGAAAATGAATAAATGAGTATTCCAAACACTCTATATGTCAAGAGCCACAAGGTTTGGATAAACCCTAGTATAGGGTTCAATCACCATTGCAACAACCTATGATTTTAATATAAATTTTATTGAGTAGCATGTATCTCACACAACACAAAACTAAAATGAACTGTGATATACCTTATTAAAATTTATGGTAAAAATTAATACTTTATGAGTACACCATGTGAAACTTCATTATGAAAATTACAATAAGAATAAATCTTCAAGTAAATAAAAATATATTAAAATGATTTATTATAAAAACATATATTATACTTCCTTACATATTATCATTATTCTTTTAAAATAATGATTTGATATGTTATAATACTAAATAATTGAAGAAATTTAATAAATATAAGATAAATAATTAATGTGATATGATTAAAATCACTCATTATTAAAAGGGATATTTTTTAAAGTTTTGTGTATTTTATTTTAATAAATTAAACTAATCACTTTTAAAAGGTTATTTTGATAATATGTATTGTTCAAATATATAAACTATCATATAAAAACTCATTTAATTATAAAATTATATGAAATAAAATTAAGAACACATAAAGTTTAAAAGGTAATTTTTCTATAAAAGTAATTTTTCTATATATTTTACATTTTGATTTAAAAGAAAAATTTATATTTTTTATAATTGAAATTTGATAAAATTAATATAATATTTGTATTAATCATTTCAAAATTTTTGTAGGTAATTTTTTTTTTAAATTTTCTAAAATGGTTGATTTTTAAGTGAATATTGAAAAATAACGTTTTTACAATTACAATAACATTTTTGGTATTATCATGATATAAGCATGAATTAAAAAATTAAAAAATAATTATATTCAAAAAATATTCATTTAAGGATTAAAATTATGAATTCTAAAATATTATGTTTAATTTAGAAACATATGTTTGATATTTCAGATCCCAAGTGATATTTTATTCTAATAAAAAACTATTTTTTATTATTTTCCATTAGTTAAGTATTCACAATGTTCCATTCAGTTTTGGATTGATTTTAATTTCAATACAATATCATTTTTTTAATATTGAACTATTAAATTTCATGTTATTCTCTGGTATAAATGATTTTAATGTATATTCATTTTTATACTTAAAAGGGTTTTATTCTAAAAACTATTTTTATTGTGTTAAACATACTTTTGTTAAAATTAATTTTTTACCACCTTTAGAAGTTGAATATTATAAAATATTTTTCATATTTAGAATCACCATATTAAAATTATTTTAATAAGTAACATTTTATTTTTATGTATAAAAATAAGCTACTGAGGTAAACTTTGAGTTACCATAGTAAAAGTAACATGAGGTCAAAAGGGTTAAAACTAAGTGTTAAAAGATCAAAATATCGTGATTTTTTTTCTATAAATGTGTGTTTGAGAGATTTTTTGGACAATACTTATCAAATAACTATCATTTTCCACTTTTTATTTACTTTCCTTTGAAAGTGACATGTCGTTAACATAAAGTAACAAGTATTTACAAAAATTCCACCCCTCATTCACTAGCCCACTTTTCATCACATCTAAAGTATCTTAGCGCAAAAACAAATCTACCAAAAAAAACTTACCAATTATTATTTTCATGTATTCGTGGTTTCCTATCTCTAAAATACTATTCTATTATTTCTTAATTGGATATACAAGGAAGAGGTGGTTAGTGCATGTACGACCAAGTGAGAATCTAAGGTAATGGTTTTTTTGCAACTAAATATCCTTTAATTTTGTTATAATATTTCTTCTTGAAGATCATTCTTATAAGTTTTGTTTATTTTATACTATTATTTTTTTATGTTTCATTTTATAATCATTTTATGTGGATTTACATTTCATTCTCATAAGCTCTTTTTCAAAGGATTGTTATTTTTTTTTGATGTCCGTAAGGGTTTCTCATATTAAATTTCATTATTTGAGACATTTTTTGTATTATAAACATATTATAATTTATATGGTGTATATAAAAACCCTTTGGAATATTATATCATGAATCAATGTTTATTAATTTTAGTTTTAGATCCATTTAATGTTCTTTCCTTCAAGGGATTCTGAGTCAAATGTTTCCAAAATCATAAGGCCTCTCATATCAATTTCAGTTCATTTATACATGATTTATATTATGAACCTATTTTCATTTATATGGTTTATATAATACTTATTTGACATGTTATATCATTACTCTATTTATACTCATGTTACTTTATGTTCCTTCTTAAGTCCTTTCTCTCAAGGGGTTTTAATTTTAAAAGTCATAAGGGAGTTTATTTAAAAACATTTTTCTATAAGTTTTGAAGTATTTTATCCATATCTTTCTCTTCCATATCTATAATATTTATATTTTTTCAATAATTTAAATATCTATATATCAATTATTGTTGAATTTCATTTTTAACTATTTTTTATTTCTTACAAAGGTTTTAAGAGGAATCTTTTTAACATTTTCTGTATGGGTTATTTTTTACTTTATTTATAAAAATATAAATGGATTTTTTTAACATTTACCACTTGAATGGATTTTAAAATAATCATGACCATTCTTATTTATTAATATTCCTTAATAATTTTCCATGGGTTTTCAAAGAAAATTCTATTTCCATTATTCTATGAGTTTTTTATTTTAAAAAATTACGAAAAAGAAAAGGAAATTTATTCTTATTTTTCAAAGAATATTTATTTTGATTTTATGAAAAGTGTTTTAATTTATATAAACTTCCTTTAATTTTTGAAATTCGTCGCTGTTAATATGATCTAATGATATAGTATACCTTATTTCTCTAGATGTCTTATGATGATGTTTTTAGAAAATAATCTTGATGCCCATTTCTTCTCCAAAGGTTAATTAAGATATGAAGGAATAATGAATGATAATATATTATCATGGCATAAATAAGTAGCTTTTATCATTATGTGATGGGTGGAGTATTATATATCCTTATAAATAATTGGTTAAAGTTTTATATCTCAGGAGATAATGATAATGTGTAGACATTATTGGATTTATTCACCACTTAATGCATATCCATGATTGAGTTTGTTCACATTATAACATATGAACATGATTTGGTTTTTTAACAACTTAATGCATGATAATAATTATGTTTTGTCACATTATAATGCATGGAAATTATTGGGTTTTTTTTTCATAATTTAATGCATGATATTGGTTGGGTTTTATCAAAATGTTCTGATCTCTTATACATTTTCCCTATTCCACAATTCCATGTTATATCATATGTTAATGTTATGTTTCTATGGTTTATGATTATTTTCACATGTCTACATGAAATTTTATAAGTTTATTCCACCCATTTTGGTATTTTTATGATCCTATTATCCTATTATCCAAGAACCTTGATTATGTTCTCATCCCTACATGTTTATATTGTGTTGTTATGATCTTAATTTGTTTTCTCTCATGATTACCCTTATCAAGAATCTAATCTCAACATTTATTATGATTCCATTCTATAAGTTATAAAGGATAATATTATATATTATATGTATAAATGGGTATCATGTGATAAGATTTTTTTTAGGATATGTTGAACATGTTGTGGAATATGTTGATTATGTATCTGGTCTCCGACGACAGTAAACCTTTAGGTTATTGGGTGAGAGTTATTATGAGATATAATGTATATTTGTATAAAATAATGTAATATATATTATTATCTATATTTGTTCTACTTAGAATATTTAAAATTAGGTTTTATTTTTTTGATATCAGGTTAATAATTATAAAAATACCCAACTAGTGATATAGGTTGAACCAAAACTGAACTTAAAGCATCTTAGTATAATAGTAAGGTTTCCAAGATTAAGGAATTAACAAGATGGAATATTCAAATTTATATAGTTTTTTACTTAGTTTATCTTAAGATATTATTGTTTATTACTCATGTTAACCTATTTTAGTATAAGTAAATAGATGGAACCAAGATGAACTAAGTTAACAAGGGGTGTGAAGGGAAATTCAATGATTTCCCCCTTAACAAACCAAATGGGATTATAGGTGGAGTATAAATTATTATATAAATGATCACAAAAATATTTTTATTGATGAAAAATAACCCAAACCATGTTGAGATCCCAAGAACACTAAGGAAGGAGAAAATTGTAATAAAGTCCTTTTTGTGGAAATGTCCACCTTCCTTTAGTGTCTCTTCCAACCCACTAATTACCGAGAAATGTATTAATAAAATAGAGAAAATATTTTTAATTTTCTAATGATCAGACCATGAGAAGGTTATTATAGTCATCCATAACTTAGAATGTGAGGATGAAAAATAGTGGGCCCTCATTAAGAATACAACTCAAAAGAAAAAAATTGATTATACAGAATTAGAAGAGTTCAAGAAAATAATCTTCACTAAATATTTTTCTTGAACTCTTCACATGAAATTGGAATGAAAATTTATAGATATGAAACAAAATGAGGATGGATCCATTAGAACCTATGAAAAAAAATTCATGAGACTTACACAGTATTCCTCTAGTTTTATTAACAACTCTGAAAAAAGTTTGATCGGTTTTTTAGTGGACAAAAAATAAGTCTTATAAGGGAATTAACTATAAGTGGCTTCAGTAGCTAAAAATAAATTATTTTTTCACACTTAATGTAGAAGTGTAAATTGGAGACTCATTATTCCCATCTATTTTGATACAAAAAAAGAAAATAAATTTTCATGTAAACTCAAACAATAAATCACATAGTGGAAGAAAATTTCATCCATATACATGGAAAACAATATGGGAAGAATCACCTAGTAGGTTTCCTAAAAGGATACAAAAATTTATTTACATGTGGTAAAGTTGGCCCAAAAGCATATAATTACTAAATAAATTCAAATATTCCAATTAACACAATATATAATAACTAATACCTAACTAATGAATTACCCACACTCCAATGCTTCAAATCCAAGGAGTTTGGGAATTAACCAAATAAATGACCAAATCTAAGGGTCAATGATGAGAATAGGTAGAACAAACCCTATAGACCAAGGGAATAAGGAAGAGATTATTAAATTACTTATTCTAAAGTGGATAATGATAATGTAGTGGTGACAAGTACACTTACTGTTTACTCCAAACCTGAGAATGTATTGTTTTATTTTAGTTCCACTCATCCTTTCATATCATGAAATTTTTATAACAATATTGATTCACTACCACAGAATTTGGATATTGAATTATCATTGTAAACACCTAGTGGTGCTTTAATTGTATCCAAAGTGTAAAAATATTCTCCCATTGAGGCTTGTGGGAAGTTAATTACTAAAAATATAGTTCTTCTTCCCTGGAAGAATTTGATGTGATACTGGGCATGAATTGGACCCCCCTATATAGTTATCATATCAATTATCAAGATAAAGAAGTCTCATTTTATATCTCAAATCACCCCATTATGAAATATCAATGTAAGGATGATTGTTAACTCAATTTTTAAGTAACAAGTATAATATGTGGTATGATACCCAATAATGAGGGACTCTTAGATCGAATGGTTGGGATATAACTCAATATTTAAGACATTTAAATTGTGTGAGAGTATATTTATGTATTCCTTAATGAACTTCATGGTCTTCACCTTTAATGTGAAGTTGAGTTTTGAATTGATCTCATACCAGATTCTATACCTATATCAAAGAGTAATTTTTTAATGAAACCCCTAAAATTTTAATAATTAAAGAAAAAACTTTAGGATAATCTTTATTAGTGTTCTATATGCCATAATGCTTCACTATGGGGTGTAATGAACCTATTTATTAAGAAAAATGATGAATCAATGCATCTTTTAATTAATTATCATGAACTTAAAAAAATAAAAATTAGGAAAAAGTATCATCTACCCCATATTTATGATAATTTTGATCAAATTATAGGGTAGAAATGATTCTCAAATATTTACCTTCAATCTAAATATAATCAATAATGGGTCACTTGTACTAACATTACCCTACAGTGGGAAAGGATTTATAATCCATAATGAAGCTTTAATGAAAGGATTCCTATGTAGCCTTATAAAAAATGATAAGGTAATAGGTTATACATCATATTAATTAAAATACTATGAAAAAATTTACCCAACACATGATTTTGAGCTGGTGGTAATTATCTTTTCATTAAATATTTGGTGGAATTATCTCTATAGTGAAAAGTGTGATATATATATTGATCACAAGTACATAATGTATATATTCACATATAAGGATTTGAACATGAACTAAAGGATATAGTTTGAGTTGATAAAAGACCATGAATCATCAATACATAACCACTCTATGAAAGAAAAAAATCAGATGATACTCTGAATTAGAAGGATCATGCTATCTTATCTATGATGAGTATTGAAGGAAACCTGATACTCATGAATTTATAGAGTATGGATATTGAAATCATATGGGAATAGGAGAAATTATATCTTTAAAAAATGAATTCTCAACATTCCATCCATGTAGAGATCAAGGAGGCATAAAAGAAGGATATATACCTACCAGATTAAGTAGGTAATATTCTAGAGTTTAACTTTTATAGTGATGAAATTATAAGATTTGGGAAATGAATATGTTTTCCATCAATACCATGATTTTAAAAAGGTTTATTATATGATTAACATAGCTCATAATTATCAATCTATATTGGAATAAAAAATATGTATAAAGATATCATGAATCATTTCTGGTGGGAAAAAATGAAGATAGAAATTTCAGGGTATGTATCTTGATTCTTATTATTCTAGGGAGTTAAGGAAGAATGATAGAATCCAAAGGGGGGTATTTAACCATTTTAATTACCAATATGGAAATGGGAAAACATCACCTTGGATTTCATGGTATTTCAACCTATGAACTATAAAGTCCATAAGTCCATTTGGGTTACAGTTGATCACCTCATTAAGTCAAAACATTTCATTACTATTCACGAAGATCTCCAACTTGATCAAATTACAAGGATATACATAAAGAAAGTGGAAAGAATGTATAGAGTACTATTAAAAATTACATATAATCAATATTTGAGGTTAATATCAAAGATTTAGGTAAGTCTTAAACAAGTATTGGATATGGAACTGAGGTTTAGCATGATTTACCATCCTTAGACTAATGGTTAATCTAAAAGGACCATTCTAACATTGGAGGATATGCTAAAATCACATTCAATATAATTTAATGTAATTTGGTATTAAAATATTCCTCTAGATGAGTTTTTATAAAATAATTATTTCCACTATATAATCCAAATTAAACTATATGAGGTTTTATATGTGAAGTTATGTTGAACTATAATATGATGGGATGAAGTCGAGGAGAGAAATCTATTGGGACCGAATTTTTCCTATAAAATAAAAGATAAGGTTCAAACCATTCAACCAAACATAAAATAATCACATAGTCAATAAAAGAGATATGATGATAATTTTTGATGATATGTATATTTCAAATTAGGTAACATGGTGTTCCTTTGAGTATATCTTTTGAAGGGAGTTATGATATTTAGGAAGGGGAAGTTGAGCCCTATATACATCAGTCCCTTTGAGATTCTTAATTATGATAAGGTTATATATTATCACTTAACACTCACTCTACATAACTCAAAAGTACATTGTGTCTTTCATATATCATTTTTGAGTATGTATATACCAGATCCATCATATACACTTAACTTAGAAGCTATATAATTAGAACATGATCTCTTTGATAAGGAATAACTAATGGAATTCCGGGATCAAATAAATATGGTATTTTAGAACAATATCAAACACCTAGTTAAAGTATCATGGTAAAATTATAAGTATGAGTAATATACATGGGAAATTGTAGATATAATAAGAAAAAATTACCATTATATGTATTTATCCAAGTAATGGAATTTCAAGGATGAAATTGCATGGGGGGGAGTAATGTAATAACCCATTATTTTAGTATAAAACTTATTATGTATCTTGTATCACACACAATATTGAACTAAAAAAATTATATAAATTACTAAAATGTAAGTTAAACATTAATACATTATGAGTATACCATGTGAAGTGTCATTAAGAAAATTACAATAAGAATAAAACCTCAAGTGAATAAAAAGATATTGAAAAGGATTATTATAAAAACATGTATTATAATTACTTATATATTATAATTTTTTAATATATTATAAAAACAATTAATTTATAAAATTTAATTTTTATAGGATAATAAAATTAATGTAATATGATTAAATCATTCAGTGATAAAAAGAGATATTTTTCAAAGAACACTTTTTAAAGTGACGTGTTATATTAATATACTAAATTGATAAATTTTATAAGATGATTCAAATAATATGTAATGTTTCAATATATAAACTAATATATTCATACTCATTTAATTATAAATCGACATGCAATAAAATTAAGAACATTAATAGATAATTTTTCTATAAAAATAGTTTTTTATAAATTTTATATTTTCATTTAAAAGTTAAATTTATAAATTTTAAAATTTAAATTTGATAAAATGAACATAATATTTGTTTTCAAAATTTCAAATTTATCTTAGGGTTAAATTTTGTGATTTTTCTAAAATGTTTCATCTTTAGGTGAATAATGAAGAATACATTTTTACAAAAAAATCATTACTTTTATGGTATTATCATGAAATAAACATGATTTTAAAATTTATAAAACCATTTTATCAAAAAATATGTATTTAAGGAGTAAAATTATAAATTTTAAAATATTATTTTTAATTTAGAAGGCTATTTTTGAAATTTTGGAACCTAAGTGATATTATATGCTAATAAAAAACTATTCTCATTCCATTTCCTTTAATTAAGTATTGAAATGGATATATTTGGTTTTGGATTTATTATAAATTCAAAAAATATAATTATATTAATAATGAACCAATAAATTTTATTATAATCAATACTATACTATATTTTAGTTTAAATTTATTTTTATACTTAAACTAGAATTTTCCTAAAAACTATTTTTATTGTGTTAAACATAATTTTATAAAACATATTTTTACCACATCTAGAAATTAAATCCTGTAAAATGAATTTCATATTATGAATAATGATATTCAAATTAGGTAATAAGTTTTATTTTATATTTATTCATAAAAAATAATTATCGAGGTGAAAATTGAGTTACCATGGTAAGGGTAAAATGAGGTTAAAAAGGATAAAACTATGTGATAAAAGTTCAAAATATTTTGAAACGCTATCTCTAAATATATGGTTGAGGTATTTCTCGACAAAGACTTATAAAAAATCCATTATTGTTTTATTTGGACCCACTTTTCTTTGAAATTGATATGTATTTAACATAAAGTAATGGGTATTTACAAAAATAACACCCCTATTAGTTTTCAAAGAAGCCCTTAACTACCCCATTTATCCTCACACCTAAAGAATATTAGATCGACCAAAATATACTAAAAAACTTCTCAATTATATTTTCTATTCACTAGAGTTTATGGTGTCCGAAAAGTACCATTCTAAGAAGGAATAAGGAGTTCCCTAATGGAGGATAACTAAGGAATAGGAGGTTGGAGTGTGTTCAACCAAGCGTGAATACAAGGTAAGAGTTTTTCATAACTCAATATCCATTAATTGGGTTATAATATTTATTATTGAAAATTATTATTATTGTTTTAGTTTATCACATCTTATTATATTATTATATTATACTTCCTACTTATTTTATTTTTATTTACATTTTATTCTCATAACCTCATTATTAAAGAATTTTCACTTCAAACATTTTCATGCCTATAAGGGTTTCTTGTCTCAAATTTCCTTCTTCTGAGACATATTTTGTATTATTTACCTATTTTAATTTATATGATGTATATAATAAAAATATTAATTATTATATTATTATTTAAACTTTATTCATGATATTTAATGTTCTATTTCATGTTCGTTCATGTAATGGATTCTGATTCAAATGTTACCAAAAGCGTAAGAGTTTTTTCTTCTCAATTTCACTTAATTGAGACATGCTTTATATTATGAACATTTTTTCATTTATATGGTGTAAATAATACCTATTTTACATATTATATCAGGAATAAATTTATACTCATTGTATGTTAAGTTCCCTGCAAAGTCCTTTTTAAGTGGGTTTTGATTTCAAATGTTATAAGGGGTTTTATATAAAATCATTGATTTAAATGTTTTGAAGTCTTTTACCTAAATTTACCTTAGATATCCATAACATTTATATTATTTAAAGTATATAGTTATCTATAATTTAATGTATATTTATTTTTTTCTATTATCTTTTATTATTAACAAATTCTTAAAGTGGAATATTTTTAAAATTTTAAATACAAGTTATTTTTTACCTTATTTATAAAGGTGTAAAACAAATATATTTTTTATAATTTTCTTACTGAACACATTTTCCTACCATCCAGGATGTAATTAATTATTAATATTATTTTTAATATTTCCATGATTTTTTATAGAAAAGTCTATTCCCATTATTCTGTGATTTTTTTTATTTTTAAAAGTTACAAAACTAAAAAAACATTTCTTCTTGTTTCTCTTAGAATATGTCTAATGATTTTATAAAAATTATTTTCATATTCATAAACATCATTTTATTATTTTTATTTTTAATTGAGGATATGATATAATACTACCAACCCCCATCTTTCGTATGATGTATTATGATGTTGTTTTTAGAAAATTTTCTTGAAACCCATTTCTTTTATAGGGGTTTATTATGATATTAAGGAATGAAGAACGATGTTATATTATTGTGGAATACATAAGAATGGTTTATAATCATGTGATTATAGGGGTCCTATATACCCCTCCAATACATTGGTTAATGTTTTAAATCACTCAATATAACAATAATGTGTTTAAAATGATTGGGTTTGTTAATAACTTAAGGAATGTGAATGATTGATTTTTCACATATTAAAATTTGTGGACATGATTGGGTTTGTTCACAACTTAATGGGTTTAAATGATTAGGTTTTCTCACCTAATAATGTATGGAAATAATTGGTTTTATTTTTAATTTATGAGTTGGTATGATTAGGTTTTCTCACAATTTTATAACTACTTATACTCTTTCCTATACCACATTTTCATGTAATTCCGTGTGTTAATGTTATGTTTCCATGGTTTATGATTATTTTCACATATTTACAATCCATGGTATATTTTTATAGCACCATAATAGTCCTTTTATGATCATATAATATTATGAATTAACTAATGATTTATAATTTATACTTTATTAGGTATTATTATCTTATTATATGTCCATGAACCTTGATTATGTTCTCATTCCCACTTGATTATATTATGCTCAGTTTTGATCTTTAATTTTATATCTCTCACATGATTACCCATACAAGCATATGATCTTACCCTTTATCAGGTTTTAATTACCAAGGTTATGAAGTAGAATATTATTTATTATATGTGTAAATGGGTTTCATGTGAGAATAAATTTTGTGGGATATGTTGAATATGTTATAAAATATGTTTTTTATGTGTGTAATATCCAAATATAATAAACCTTTAGGTTATTGGGTGTAATTTATTATAATATATACTATATATTTATATAAAAATAATGTAATATATATATATATATGTGTGTGTGTTTTTCTAGTTATTATTACACCAAACATCTACCTATGAAAATATGATGTGAACAAAATAGAAAAGTAAAAGAGAGATAGATAATAGAAGTTAAGAAATTAAGATCTAACCTTGAAAAAATTACTTTAAATCCAAGAGAAGGAGATAAAAAACTATGGGAGGGTGAGTTGAATTTGGACAGGGTTATCCATTAACTGAGTCATCTAAATGATGGAGAATAAAACCTAGGTGGTTAAAATCAATAGGTTTAAAATTGAAGAACCACATAAAAAATAATTAGTCATGCTTCATGGTTTAATAACATGATTTTTGAAAATATGGGCAAACTTGTATGAGACACTGTATTGTATGGTTTATCATATCATGCACTAATTGTGTGCTATAAATGGGATATAATTTCATCCTATATAAGGTTATTTTTCATGGTTTTTCCTAACCATATACTCACTGTGTTGGATTAATCATGAGTAATATACGACCACAAAATTATTACTAATTGTATATATTATTAATCTACATGGTTACTTATTACTATTCACTAATTTATAAAATATAAATCTCATATATAATATTATATTTTATGTTTATACTAACTCTGTGTTAACCATGTGATGAACGTTCTTCACAAAAAAATCTAAAACGTTGAAAAATTCAAACCTAGGATTTGAAAAATCAAAAAAAATAATTATTAATTAAAATAATAAAGAAAACTGATATTAAGGTGAAATAACTTTGATCCAAGGAGAATCACACACTATCCAACCAAATTCATATGATAAGTCTTCCATATTTTTTATAAACTATGAACTAATTTCTATAGTAATACAAAGATTCTATTTGAATCCCAAAAGTTTCTCTAAGATTTTAATTTGAATGAAAAAATTCACAAATGTTTCATAACATTTTGAATTTTTATACCATCATCTCGTCTTTCTTCTTAATTATTTTGTATTTCAATAATCTCATCTAGAAATTTGAAACTCTTTAAACATCATTACATAATGTTTTAATAGTATATGATATCAAAGATAGAGGAAAGATCAATTAACTTGAATTATTTTATAATGAAATCAGCACCATACATATAACCATGACATGGTTTAACTTCAGTGCATATTTCTAAAAATATCCCATTTCCACTAAAGCTTCAGGGACTTTATGTATATTTATCTTATGTCATTATATGTAACGAAATGTGAAATCACATATATAAATCCTTTTCGATATCCTTAAAAACTTATTTTAAATAATATATCATAAAGTTTCACCATATATTACATCATATATAACAAATTATAAAAAATCATCCAAATCACCTTTTAAAAATCTTTTAAAGTTTTTTAAGTACAATTTAAAGTTTTTTAGAAACAAATTTTAAGGAAAATTAATCCCTTTGAACACAACCATAAAGTGTAAGCCCATGAGGCCTTATATCATTTATAAAAACTATGAATTCTTTAATTTATAATTTTTAGAAAATATAAGTATCTAGAAAAACATTAATGCTACTCAAGATATAAAGGGATCTTGCGTGATCTCTATAAAACACATGTATTTTCGTACTGGTGTCCACCACATATATAATATACAATATTAATAATCATATAATTCATTTTAATAAGGCATTAATATAAGGCCCCATCCTTAAACCTTACTTAATCTTGAGTTATTACAAGATTACACATTGAGGATCTTTTCGGGTTTAGAGTTTTAGAGAATTAGATCATAAAACTTGAATTACATTCCACATATAAACAAAGTGGTTACATAAAGATAGTATTCTTCATTACCATCAATGGAAACACATTTAAAATAAAACATGGATTATTTCTTGACACATCCTTGACTCTATCATCTTATCATGTACCTTTCCCTTGACCTGTGAAAAACATTTCAAAAACATGGGATGAGCATAAAAACTCAGTATGGGTTATAAAAAAAACATGGAAAGGAAACATGAGTTCATATATACATAAGAATGAAATCATACTTTACCCATAAAACATAGGCACTTTAACATACCTCATAAAATCATGAATAAATCATAGAAATCATAAGACAAAAAGGTAACTTGAGGCATTCATAACATTCTTACGTAGGGAGTAACCCTCTTGGTTACGTTTGGAATACCCATCACAGTATATTCCCTAAAATCTCTTCAGAGAAACCTTAACGTTTCACTCCTTCGCATTACCCAATGCATTGGAGAGCTATATCAGTCTCACCCGCCCTTAGTTTATCACGGAACCACCCGTCTTCATAATAATGCCCAAGAACCTCAACATAAACGTATCACATAAAACATTCATAAAGGAAACATAACATTTCAACCTTTCAATCACAAGATATCAATAAAACACATTGATATAAAAACATAATGAAAACCATTTTAAATACCAAAATAAAAGAAAAGTAAATCATGGTATTTATTTTTCTTTTAAAAAGAAGGTATGGCTTATAGAGGAAGCCGAAACTCAAATAATGGTCACGGCGGCGGAGAAGTCGTTGTCGCCGCATACGTACAACAAAAACATTCCCTTTTGTCGTTTAGTAAACGCTTCGTATAAAAAAAGATTCCTTTTGAATAAACGTAAAAGTCAAAGGGGTTTATACACCGTATAAAAGAAAGTTGTGTATAAAATAAAATATGCCTCAATGAAAGGAGATTGAGACGAAGTCCCATACCTCAGGTCCGACTTGACTCGATCGTTCTTTAATGTCCTGAATAATAAACCTGAGTTAATTTCTACTTTCTTAAGAACCTTTTTCAAGTTCATTATTTCTTTTATATCACTTATTACCATGTCATGAACACTATGTAATTATTTAAGTTAATAACAGTCGTTTTAACGATCATTAGTTCTTGAGTCAAAAATAAGCCCTTTATAGTTACATGTTGTTCATGTATTCATTATATACAGAATGGTATTCATGATGTAGATATCATATATGTCATATATATCCAGTACATACATGCATTTATAATATTACATCACATTTAGAGGTAAGAAATGAAATGCACCGTTCATGGAGACGGTAAGCCGTACGTACGCATGAACGCTACTTCCATTTCTATTTCGTATTTTTTTTTGGAATGGAATCATAATTATATAAGAGTATATTATAATTACAGTATAATAACATATATAATATCATTAACTTTATCCTTTACACATCCCACATATGGTATTAACGAATCAAATCACTTTCAGGGGGCGGTAGTCCGCACTTCCTAAAATGAAGATATCGTGTTTACCCATAATGGAAACCATAAAGGTATGCCCAAAATGAAAAAAACAGAATCTTAAGGAAAACATAAACATATAATATATCATATATCATATATAAAAATAGTGACATCGTAATGGCCACCTTTGAAGGTGTTAAATGAGTATTGAACAATCATCGTTTCGGGAGGCAGAATTTCGCCATCCACGGAAACCGTATGTTCTTTAACCATTTGATGTATTTGTGTGAGAGTGTAGCTCAAATAAATATTATAACAACATCCTAGTATATTTAATATACTGGTGTTGTTACAAAAGAAGTAAATAAATAGAGTTTAGGGGGTTGTAGAAGAAAAATAAAACAAATGAACATGAGAGAATGAATTACCTTTAAAAGTGTAACTCCTTTTGATTTGATCCTAAAGGCTTCCTTTGAAAGGATTATGCCCAAAGGGAATCCTATAGGATGAGGATAGGGATTTGGAGAGAGTAAATGGGCAGGGGTTGGCCGAGCCAAAGGCTTGAGGAGTGTGTGAAATGAGGTAGAGGTGGGGGCCTTTTATAAGAGGAGAGGAGGGGCACTTTTGGAAAGTAAAGAAATATTACTTTATTTGAAATTTTTTTTCGGTTTTAAAAGGTCCCACATTGATATAATTCGTGGATAAGGTGATAAGGGTTCAACACCCACTCATCCAATTGGTTTTGGACATGTGTAGTTCATATATTTTACATTATCTTTCCATTTTATTTAAATCGTCAAATAATGATGTCATCGCTGCATCATTATTATGTCATAAATAATTTAATTTATTTAATGTCTAAAAATTATAAAAAAAATACTATGATGTAGGAAATATTTTTATATTTCCAATGACTATTTATAATCAAACATATGATCTTTATAAACCTATGTAAAAATTGTTTTCGTAAAACATATTATGTTTGTGTCATTTTTACTTTTACATTAAATAAAAAGTTATTTATGTCATTTCCCAACAAAAGTGGATCCATGGGGTCCCCAAGTTGACCCATGGCTTGTCTTGGTCGGCCATGACACAACCAATAAGGTTGGGACATGTGTATAGGTCATTTCATATTATTAAAGCATTATTTATACCTTAAACTACCCTAATTACCACTAATCGCGATTAAGAACTTAATAAGTTACTATTCACCAAAAAATTATTATAATCTCATTGAACCACATTTTAATTCTTAATGACAACCATGTATGTCGGATTTTTGAAATTCAAAACACAATTATGGCAAAATTTCATTTAAACGGAAAATCAGTCTTTATAAGTACCACTTAGTGGTTTCACTATTCATCAAAAATTGGAGTTTTTCAGAAAATTACAAAAAAATAACCCTAAGATATATTTGATATTATGAATTCAAAAATGAAATCTATTTTACAAAATTCAAAACATATAATTCACATTAATTAATTTAATAATTAATTCCCGCTGTCAGAGCAAATAGCGTCTTTTTATGAAACAATAAGTATCAAAAGATTGACACTAGTTTAAGTCCAATTTCAAAGTGAAATTGATTCCAATGACCACCATTGGATTAAATGGTAAAAATATATTCATATTACACATTAATACCAATTCAAAAGATAATCTAATCATATAAATAAAATATATTAAAAAGTAGTTTTGATGTAAAATGCAGTATTTTTCACTATTCATTAAAAAATGAACATTGTCAGAAAAATACCAAAAATTCACACAAAGTAAATTTTGATGTCCCAATCATAAAGAATAAGTTTATCTTGACAAACATATCTTATAAAGTTGTCCAAAGATAAATTTAAAAATGGTTTTCCATCAAAAGGTAGTAAAACAATTTTTTAAGAATATTAGTGTATTCCATGCTTAGGATTGGATTTATTTTCATTTTAAGCCTCTAAAACACTATCTTAATCATTAATAGACATAGATAAAAATATATATTATTCATTACTTACTTGGGATGTTAAAAATAAATTATCAAGATACATAGATTATTTCAATATCATATAGTTAACTCATAAATTCTCGATTCCCTGAGTATAAATTGAACAGATGGATGGACACATTACATATATTTAACCCATATAGATGAGTACATCACAAGCCCGAAATCTAAATAGACTTGAAAACTATATATCATTTAATAAAGTATGACTATAAAATTTATCAATTTATCTTAATTGAAGGATTTTTTTTCATAATCATTGTACAATATGATAAATTCCATATTGGTTAAACCTAAACTAATGGAATGATTAGTAATATACCCATCCGCCCACTGATTAACTCGTCCTCAGGGTTTCAGTAACAAATAAATCAATGAATAAAGTTTATTATTCTAGGTATCTTGTTAACCTCATTTAATAGGGATTTTATATGAACCACAGAACCTAGGAACAAAAAATAATTATTTCACGACACTACTTGTGGTATATATAGTGGTCTATCTAGCACAAAAAACAAATTTTATGTCTTATGATTTAATTTTTATCTCTATATAAAAACCAACCCATGATAATCATCAAATTTCATAAAAACCATTAATATCTCATAATGGCCATCAATTAGAGATAAATCAAATTTATACTTTGATAGGTTAATTTTTGTTAAATTCCATGTAACATATGCAACCAGAATGAATTAATGATAAATGGGAGACTACATTTTTTATAACATTATACATTCAATACATTATTAAAATATTTTAATAATATTAAAAAAAATATATATAATTTAAAGCCTTATGATATCCCATAAGATAAATGACCAAATAAGACTAATGTTTTTTTTCATTTTTAACATTTATGTATTCCTATTACATCATTATATATTTATTATCATATCTCTATGTAATAATCTAATAAATCATTACAGAAAAATCTTTTAATGTGTTAACATAAATTAATATTTTATTTATGATGATGATATTAAGATTCATAATCCTTATGTTCAACACTTTTAACATAATATTAAAAAAATTACTATAAAAAACTAATTTTATGATGATAATAACTTATGTTTTCATAAATACTTAAAAAACCATTTCAAAATTCACTATAAATATCTTAGATATTTTATATTCAAAATTATCTTTAAGATGATTTAGTAAAAAATATAAATGTATCTATTTACATTAAAAACACTTTTTACTAATATTTCATAAACTCTTTTAGGATATAAAGTGACTTTCACTTTAGATAAGGTTGGTATAATCAATTAATTTTTTCAATTTTTTATTCACTAAGTTCAAGAACACAACCAATATCCTTCTAGATTTTATATTTTATTCTTAAGATAAAACTGTTTTGTGATAGGATATAATACTTATTTTTTTAGAAATATTTAACAAAACAACTATTAATAACCATATCTTATATGGTATTCTATGTATTGGGATCAATAATTTTAAAAAATATTTTATTCTTTAAAAAATTTCACTATCTGGTGGATGGAACTATTTCCCCCAAAGTTTAACAAATAAATTAGATGAATTCTTTAATCGTGGATATACTATTTTTATCCCTATCATATTTTAATCATGTTATATAATTAGGTCAATCATAACCAGGTGTATAGAAAAATATTATACTGTATTATTTATAATAACTATTATTTATAAATAAAATTTCTTATCATATAGAAGAATAAATGAAAAAACATATTCTTTATCTTGATCTACTTGATATTTGAATTCATACATTTCATATAACTCCTTGATGTATAAAAATTTTTATTTATATCTTTAATTCACACTTTTATCTCTAACCATCAATATTTTATTAATCTTGAACTCTTATATGTTTATAAAAATTATAAAATATACATTATGTATTATATTACCTTAAAAAGAATAATTTATTTATGTAACATTAATATTTGAAACAGATTATATAATTGTTCCCATTTAATAATTATATACAAATATTCCTATAATGTTTAGGTTTTCCATAGTAAAAACACTATCTATCCTTACATTATCCTCTATTTTGTTTTAAAGAATCTTATATGGAATATCTATGGACTATTTTATTTTAATTATGTAAAAAACATTTACCATTAACTTTTTCACCATAATCATGGAACTTAGGCTTAAAAATCTCATTTTCCACTCAATAATCCTTAATATATTAAGGCGATCATGTAAAATTTTCAATTCACAATGAACTATTAGAAACATTCTAGTAGTGATTACTGAAGGAAATATATGGCTTGATCTAGACTAAGTGGTGACTCTAGTCTCCTTAAGTTATTTATGTATATAATTATATTTAGAAAATGAGTTTATATATAATAACCCTCATCCATCTTATAATGAAATATTTATTTATAAACTTTATAGCTATCATGCGTAGATTTTTATTGATGGTTCCTATTCAAGTTTTCTATCATCCCAAAAGAATTTATATTATCAAATTGATATGAAGTTTGAGATCTATAGAAACAAGAATCGATGTAGAGTTACTAATTGAATCATTATTATACTTACTATAATCATATTTCTATTCCTAACTAGCTTCATCTATATATTCTTCAACTAGATGATTTTTTCCAACACATAAATTTTTTCCTATTTCTTTAATATTATTCCCAAGTTCTTATACTATCCTAGGATATTTTTTTTGTTGAACTAATCATTTTTAATAATTAATCTCAATGTCATGTTTAATGATGATGATCCTATTTTTCCTATAACATAATATTTTATCATATTGGTATCATATTGTACATTTAATAAAGTCTCTTATTAAATTATCTCCCACTAAAATGATGATACATTTTAATTACATCATATCCCCTAGTTATCCAAATATAAATCTCCTTATTCTATAGATTTATTTATTATTTATCCTATAACATAACAATCTAGATAAAATTTTATATTAATTATATCATATATGAATCTTGGATAATTAAGTTGAAAATTTATTTCCCAAATCCATCATATAAATTATCCCATATCTATATATACAATATTATAAATAAGATACCCCTAAAATTTCAAGGTTTGTTTTATTTAAATTCTATTAAATATTATTTATCTTTATGATATTTGGATATTTATATTGTTAGTGATGTCTTGGGGTTGAGAATTGGGGATTTGGGGGTGAATTATGGATAAATACTATATCATATAAGAAGTCAAAATATGGTGTTGGGAATTACAACATGATGTCCTAGATAAAAGAAGGATCATGAAATAACCATGGGTGTTCTATTAAAAATTAGCTGTGGTGTGGACCATTGCAGTGTGAGATAAAGGTCTCACTATAATGGTGAGATAAATAGTCTCAAGCCCCTATATTTGGTTGGTCATTACATGATTTATAGAGGCACACCACATTGTACATCCCTAATATAGTCTCCTCCCTAGAATTTGGAGGGTTTTTGTGACATGGTGTGAACATTGCATCGTGAACATTATGGTCCCAAAAAAATTATCCCCTAATAAGTTTTTTTATAATTTTAGTTAATATGATTAAAAATAATAAAATATATCAAATATATCAAATTCATCCTCCCCTAACCCTAGATCAAACTGTACACCCAACATGATTCATCCCTTACTTTTCTAAGATCTTCTTACTAATTTATTGTCTAATTAAAGTGTTGTCTATTTTGATCATCCATGTTGGGTAATTCTAATGGAATGAGTGACCTATAACTAAATTTATCTCATTGTTTCCTTATTTTCTATCTCAAATCCCTAATTCTAAGTGTTTATGGATAATTTTAGTTATTCAGTGGGCTAATCTTGAAACTAATGACACATCATGGAGAGTTTTCACCCTTAAGACCAAGGTAGGAATTCCTTAATATGTTAAAACATTTATATGATATTGTATGGTATATTGTCTATATGAGTGCATTTCTATTCCTAATAATGTTCTAATTTTAATATCAAAGTGGTCATGTGAGTTTGAGATTCTAGAATTGACCCCTTAGAGGGTATAAAAGGGTATAATGACTGGATTATGATGAAAACTCACCTTGTTTAATGAATTATGGTAGTTATATATATATTCTTGGGTTTTTTGGGATTAATGTGTGCTATTTGACCTTGTTTGGGGTTTAGGTGACCTTTCAACTTGGTATATGAGTATTGGTGGTGGTTTAATTCCAATCGAATGGTGTTAATGAAAGGAATGGATCATATGAGAAGTTTTTTTGGGTGTTATTAAAGGATTCCCATAGTTTGATTCCCATGATTATTGTGAAATGGGATAACCAGTTAGTGCATGTAGAACCCTAATGGGTTGGGGATTGAACCTAATGAACTTACTATAGTTTGTATGAGATAAATTATGTGATGTATTCATTAAACTTACCCAAAGGGGATGATTTAAATTGTATGGGAGAACGACTATTTTGATGCATTCATCATATCACTTCCTTAATGGGAGATACATGAGACTTATCCTTGGTAACTTACCCTGAGGATATAGTTCAGATTTTGTATAAGGATAGATATTGAGAATACCTCCTAAAACCAATTATAATATGATCATTTGTTTAGGATTATCTATGAGACCTTTCTAGGGGAAGACGGTTTATATTATTCAATAGTTTAGATGTTATGATTCATTTCTAAGATCTCTCTTTGGTTACTAGTGTTGGGTTCCTATTATGGAACTACATATCCTTCTATATTGATCACCTTAGGTATAATCAAGTTTCAAGGAATTCTGGTCATTACATGATGACCTGAAATGGGTGCGTATCTACTTGTATTTTAATTGTTTATTTATTTTTTCCATCCACTCACATATAATTTTAGTGATCATGATAAGGATGCATTGGTGGTGTCCTAATTGTTTTATTTATTATACCCTACATGGGTATCTCAATGCATATGAAAAATTTTCATCTAGCTAAGGGAATGGGCCCTATATTGGGATCCTAAGTATGTTGGGTTGATTTAGGATTAAATTAGATCCTAATACATACTATGAGATATTTTTTAATCACACTCATTATATTGTTTTTTTATTTTTTTGGATATAAAATGTTTTGATCCACTTCTTAGGGTGTCATTTTAACTAATGAAAGATGACTAATATGTCCCTCTTTTGTTGTACCATGTGATGTAGTTATCAATTTTACATACTACAGATCACTTTTTTCCTTATTAATTAATACTTCTTCTACTGTGTATATGATTATTGGTTACTTTATATTGAGTTAATTGGGGGAATTTTATGTTTGGGGATGCATTCACGAGGCCTTAAACTATACAAGATTGGTCCTCAGTAAACCACCAAGGAGAGTTACAAAATGGTATGAGAGCCCTTTATATTTTTATTTATTATCCAGGGATTCATATATTGGAGATGAGATGGTGATGCCATAGTTTATAAGTAATTATTTTGTCTATAAAAAACATATACAATAGACGTTCAGGTTTCTAGGTCATTGGTATTTTTTAATGGTTGTTTTGTTGTAGTTTTATGTTTTTTAAGTGATATTGTGATTTTATGATTTTAGGGGGTTCCTCTTGCTCAGGGTGGTGAGAGCATGTGGTTTTAGGTATCATGATTGAAAGCATAGGTTCACTTTCCATGTTCCTATTTTCATGTGATTGATATAAGTTTAAATTAATTAAAATACGAATATGAATATATTTTATGTTTTCCCAAATATTTTATTAATGAAATTTAATTTAATTTAACCTGAATGTTTTAGGATTCTTGTTATATATGATAGTGACTAACATATAGTTATCAATGTTATGGGCTTAGAATTAGGGCGAGTAGTGTTTCGAGATGTCTTGTGTCTCATGGGTGGACACTTACGTATTATTTTATATGGTTTATTTGTGTGTACACATTTATTAAATTCTTAAATATTATTGAGATTTAAGTAATTAAAATGTTGTTTATGTGTTTTGTTTTAAAATTTTAGAGAAAAATTCATCTTGAATATGACCTATGATGCAACTTAGGAAATATATTAAAAAAATTTCTCTAGGTAGAGAACACTCCCATTACACCTATATATGTTTTGGAGGGTGGGTATAAGATTTTTTCCAAGGATGATCCAATGGTTTGGGTAGAAGAGACACTTCAACCAATAGTTTTTCATATCATACTCATGGTGGAAGAGGGATACATTAGGGTGGATATATTATGGTGGAATTCACCTAGTATTTTTACCTACAACGCCATATGACTTTATATAGCATGATTGGTTCTCAAGATTCTATTGAATTAATTGATATTATATAGGCTTTTTTTTGAGCTAGATGAGATGCTTGATGACTGTCAGGTGAGGTTGGTAGCCTATATGCTTTAATTTCCCAGCAGAACATGTTGGGGGTGTTATGGTTTTGAAAAATAGGCATGTGGGATTTTCATATAAGGTCTTTAAATACCAATTTTAAGGTAGTTTTGTTTCTATATTCCTCAAAGTTATATTTATCCTAGGAAGTTTATAGAGATTTAGCTAGGGGCGATGTCTATGATGGACTATTGAAAATGTTTTATTAAGATTCTAGGTTTTTCTCACTTTTTGGTGGGGAAGGAGGCCCAAAATTCCCATAATTTTTAGATTATTATTTGAATGGTTGGGAGGCTCTAGGTTCGAATGTTTGAATTAATATCCTTTTAATAAGGTTATAGTGGAGGATAGCCTATTTTTAGTGGCTCAAGTGGAGGTTGGTGGTGACTCTTCTAGTAGTAAGAAGAGTATATGAGATTATATTCTCTATTGTAGTGAGAGGTAGTAAATTTATGGTAGATGATTTTTTCTTCCTCCCTCATGATTATCTTCCTCAGTGTATTTTTAGTGTGGGCGAGTGGGTTCTTACCAAAATTCTTGTAACTTTCATAAAGAGAGTTCCATGCATGTGGAGGGATGGGGAATCTAAAACATTTATATATGAGTATTCCTCATTAGGTATTTGGATGAGGTTAAAGGTAGACACATGATTTGAGTTCTTGGTATGGGGGACCTCATACAAATAATAGTGCTTCATCTAAGAGGTTAGACTATGAATTTGTCTGAGGGAATCAGGGGTAGTCGTAATTGAAGATGCCTCATGGGTTTGTTCCCTAGGTAACCTTGGGATTGTCGGTGTTATTACAATGGATTTGAGATAGATAGGTTTCATGTTTTGGAAAAAATTCTAGTATATAGATAAGAGGGTCCTTCCACTATCATAAGATTGATTTTGATTTCTCCTACACTTTCTTTTTCTTTGTTCGATATAGGAATGTCTTATTCTTTTCTTTTTACTCATGTAGTGTCTAGTTTGGGTTTGGATGTAGTGTTTTTTCCAGGTATGTTTACTCTTGACACACCTCTGGGAAATATTTGGGACTATATTTAGATATTCTCAACTTTCTTTATAGTAGTTGGGGGATATAAACACTCGTGGTATTTCCTTGTTTTTGGATTTGACGAGTTTTGATGTCATATTTATGATGGAATTATTGACACACTTCTAGTCTTACATTAATTTCTATTAGAGGTAATTTTCTTTCAATTACCTGATGAGGAAAGAGTTTTTCTTAGTGGGATAATGATATGTGGAGGTGAGTAGAGAAATATCCAACCAGAGTTATACATGGTCCATTACAATCCTGGTGGAGGGTATGGTTATTTGAGAAAATTGGGTGGAGGTTTCAACTACTTTACCCTTGGAAATGGACCATTTTTATAATTTTCCCTAATGACTTCTCAGGGTTTCATTCTGAGAGAGAGATTGATCTCATTATAAGTGTAGATCCTATATTGATACATTCTTATTGAATGAAACTAATAAATTTTAGAGAGTTAAAGTTGTATATATAGGACCTTGAGGTGAGGTATTTTATTTATCCATGTATCATTCCTTGGGGTTATTTTATTTTTTTCTCCAAGAAATCATATGGTAGCCTTAGATTGTGTATGGATTTTTGGAAGCTAAACTATGTCATGGCAATGCACCTGAATTCATTACCTTAGATAGATTATCTCTTTGAACAATTGAGGGGATCCTAATGGTTTTACAAGATTTACCTATGATCAAGCTATCATTGCTTCTGGTTTTGGGAAGAGGATATATTAGAAATAGAATTTAGTAGTATTTTTGGTAGGAATAAGTATCTTATGATGCTATTTGGTTTTATGTTTTCACTGGTTGTGTTTATGAATCTAATGAATGAAATTTTTCATCCCATCAAAGACTCCTTTATAATGGTGCTCATTGATTAGGTTTTGGTATACTTGTGGATTTAAGAGTTTCATATTGTGAACCTAGAGATTGTATTGAGTATGATTTTATCCATCAACTTTATTAAAAGTACTCAAAGTGTCACTTTTAGGAGGTACACTTCCTCATACATGAGATATCAAAGGTAGGGATCTTTGTTAATGTATAAAAAGTATAGGTTGTGATATAATGGGTATATCCCATGAATGTGTTCGAGATCAGGATTTTTATTAGACTATTTATATATTATAATATGTTCATTATATATTTATATTGCTTGGTAGTGGCCATGATAGGTATGAACAATAAGGGGGTGAAACTTTTGTAGACCGATCAGTGTGAGGTATCCTTTTATAAGTTAAGGAAAACTTGATGTCTTATTTGGTTTTGTTTCTTATAGACTATGATAAGAGTTATAACATACATTCTGATTACCTTATGGTTGTTATGGGAACTGTTTTGATATAATATTATTAAGTAGTTTCCTATGGAACTTGTTTCTAACTACCCCTTGAGCCGAACTTCCCTACCCCTAACTTAGAGCTAGATGTTATAGTTCATGCTTTAATATATTGGAATATTTATCTATTTAGGGAGATATTTTTCATAAACATATACAAAAATAATTTGTGGTATATATTCTCTTTGTAAGACCTGAACCCATGATAGAGGTGTTGGGTTGAGTAGTTACATACCTATGAAATGGGATCATTATGGTAGATACTCTTAGAATAATGACACGTGATAAGTGAGTTTAAGTATATGGTGAGGAGTTTATGTTGATAAACTATCTCACTAATTGGTGAATTAGTGTCTTAGAGGGTTGAGAGGCTATGACCCCCCTTGGTGATTACATATTCATTATTGGAATGGGTAAAGTCTATCTGGGATCCTAATTTAAATTTTCTTATGATGTAGTAATGATTCATGAGATATGAACTGATCTTGAGGAATTATTGAGAGGATTAATATAATAAAAAAAATATTTTATGATATATTTTTCTTTAAATATATTAAATTTATTTGATATATTTCTTTTTATAAAGCACTATGTTTAAATGAACTTTAATATACAAAGGAATTATTATTATTATTTAATATGATAGTTATCACATAGCCATTGGATTAGAGGGTATCAATAATAAAAAATAAATTATGGGAAATAAATTTTTACAAATTCATAAAATTAATTCATTTTTATCACTTGTTTTATAAAAAAAATAAAAATATTTGAATGTAAAAAGATATTTTTTTATAAAAAATCATTTTTATGCACAAAATGGGTTTTTATCGAAATAAATGAAATTAATATATATATATATGAATAATTTTAATTAAATTTATATATAATATATTCAATAAAATATATTAACATTCATATACTAGTTTTCATAGGGTAAGTAATGAAGGTAAACTCTGTTTTATGCTTAAAAATTCATTTTGTAAAAAATATTTGTTGTGTTTTTTGCACATATTTTAAAATGAATTTATGACACTTATTGAAACTAAAGCTTATAAAATGGTTTACATTTTTTTAATAATAAAAATTTATATAATTTAATTGTTTTAACAAAATTTTTGGTCATAATTAATTGTAAAAATAGTAAAAATTTGTTTCCACGGTTAGGGTTAAGACAAGTTTACCTGGGGGGGGGGGGGGGTAAACTAAGAGATAATGATGAAAATACCTCTTAAAATTGTATAAATATTACTTATTTAATATTTTTAGACCTTATATTATAAAAACTTTAAATTACTATTTATTTGGTTTCTATTTAACTAGAAATTGACCTTATATTTTTTTAAATATTTTAAGTAATTCCATGTGTGTCCCTCCTCTCACTTATAAAAGGAAACCCCTTATCCTCCCTTATTCACATAATTTGAGCCTTATATATCAAAAAATTCATACCCAAAAACATTTTTATATTCCTCTAATTCATTATTCATATAATTTTCTTACTCTATGTCCATCATAATAAGGCTTAATTTGTAAGCTAATGGAAGTATCTCAAAGAAGAGGTAATCATCTTACCCGACTCCATAAAAGTTTATTTATTCTTAAACTTCCTATAAATATATTTTATATATCCTAATATAATGAATAAAACGTGATTAATATATTTATATTTTATTATTATTATGGGATAACCATTTTATACTTACATTCCATCAAATGTTAAATAAAACTATCCCTCATTCACATGTGTGTTTTACCACCTCCACAAAATGATGTAATATGTTTTTCTTTTATGATTTACATGGATGGTAATAAGAACATATTTAATTAATATATATGATATTTATGATATAATAATTAATTTCTTAATTTGAATTATAATTTAAATTTCTTTTTTTTTCATATCAATTGAAAACTGAAAACATAACCCATGCACACGTATGAGGTACCGTCTCTACGAAGTGATGTAATTAAATTTTCATAACTGATATATATGAATGGTTATACAAGTGTATATAATTATTAAATACTTTACTTATGTAAAGATTAATATTATTAATTGGATTAAAATAGGACCAAGGTGTAATTACTAGAACCATCATACCAAAACATGCATGGAAAACAGACTAGTTTCCACCAGAATAATCATTTTAATAATGAAATCATTAATAAAAGGATAATTGTAAGTTATAATGGAATTATAATTAGTATGTTATGTGTGAATATAGTTTTTTAATATATTTATAATAAATCTATATTTATTTCATAAGATTTTTGAACTCGTATAAACCATAATGGGACTAGAGGTAAGGGATTTATGTTACAATCTCATTTTTTGGGATTTCTTATTTTAAATTTTCATTAGAAAAAAGTATATGATATTTATCATTTAAAACCAATATATTTTCTTCTCATATAGTTATTATTATAATTTTATTGTAATAATACCATTTTTATTTCTTTAGTTTTGAAAATGACTGTGAAAACATTTTTAATAAAAATGGACCTTATTTCCAATTTAGTCAATGAATTTTATTCCATGCCAATCTACATTAAAATGTTTTCTAGAATGTTATTATATATGATCCCATGATTTTTTAAATCCATTTTCATCCATATTTATTTTCTTTTCATTGTTTAAAAAATTAAATTTTACAATTTATTCTGAATAGGCTATTTATGATTTTTTACAAAATAAATGTGAAAGAAATATTTTTTTTACATTTAATACATGAAAATATTTTACCTCTTTCATAAATATTAATTAATTTTAATCTTACATTATGAGTTTCCATCATTATTTTCAAAATAAAATCTTTTTCTCAATATTCTCATATTTTTTTAATTAAAATTTATTAAAAAAAATGTTATTTTTATCATTTTCAAAAAAATACTTGAATCATATTTTAAAGGAATTTCTCATATATGTAAATATCCTTAAAGGATTTTTATTCTTCACTAGGGATATTATCTTATGATAATATCCATATTATTTCTCTATATGACTTATGATGATGATGTTTTAAGGATGATTCTATAAAATCCATTTCTTTCCCATGGGTTAATTAAGTTATCATATAATGTTTATAAAATATATTTCCTTACCACATGTTATGTTATGATTAATTGATGATTGTTTTTTTTCATATTGTGTCACATATGTGCATGGTTTTAATTATGTTGTTAGGGGGTGGGGGGGGGTTCCATTAACTCCCTCCAATTAATTGGGTAATGTAATATAGATATCTCATGAGATGATGAAGATAAGAATAGACACGATTGTGAATAGTTATGTTCATAGTTTGACATGTGAGTATGATTTATTCCAACTATTCTCATAAGATTATGAATATACATAATTGATAATGGATATGCTAAAATTTTTCTCCATTAGTATGATCACCTCAATCTATTCTCACAATATTATGTGTTGACATGATTGTGAATATCTATGTTTAAATTTTAATTCATGAGTATGATTGCCTCTCACTATTCTCACAAGATTATGCCTATAGATGATTATGAATAACTATGTTCACAAAATTTGAGTTTTTATACTTATGATTCCATGTTCCTATGTTATTAATATTTAATGATGATTACTACATTGACACCCTTATTAATCATTCTTCTGTATAATACATGTTTTTTTGTGTTTATAAGCTAATATTTTACGGGTATGAATCATGTATGTCGGTAAAATGCACTTTATTATTTTACCATTCTCTTATGGTCATCTTATTTTATATTATGATTGATTTCTCACATGTTTAACCTTACTAATCATTTGAGATCACCCTTTATTATGTTTTCCTTCCCTATTTTTTAATGGAAGGTTTTAATTATGATTTTTCTATAAGGGTAATAATATAAATAACTTTGTGGGATATTTTGAAGATATTTTAATAAATAAGTTGATTATGTATCTGGTATTTAAATACACTAAAACTTTACATAATTTAGGGAATATAATTGCGATATGTATTTAATATATATCTAAAATGATATAATTTTATGTATTTTATACTTGTGTCTCCTCATTTAGTATGAGAAGATGGTTTAGTTAATTTTATAGATTAGGATTTAAAAACATGTTGTGAGAACCCTTAGGATAAGACTAAGTATATGAGAATATCATAAGTTATGGTAAATAAAGGAGTGTGGTTTTTATAGAAAATAATTACCTATATAGATACTATCAAATGGATTTGGATGAAGAACATATGAAAATAGGGGTAACAATTTTGAAAGGGGAAGATTGGGTATTAACTCGATCATCATCGATGCCTGATGAGTGGGACTAATAACAGACATCATGATAGATACTCTTGGGGATATGATTTAGTAAATTAATATTCTCTTTATAAACCATTATAATGAATGAGAGTACATAACCTTTGACAATTAATGATAATATATAGTTATATGAGATTAACTTATTGTGTCATGGGGTGAAAAATGTGTCATAATTTAGGACATCATAAGAAGGATTTTCATAATAATATGATTTATTAATCTAATTATTAATATTTTATACTCACACTATGTTTTTTTGGGAGTTAGTAATTGGATAAAACTATGAGGAATCACGAGAATAAATAACATGAAAACCAATATAATGGACATCCGGATGAGAAACCAAATAGATTTTGAGATGGGACTCAAACTCTCCATATTAGACCAATAACAAAAACCATATTGATATTTTAAATGCACCATAGAGGGATAAATATTCCATTAAGTCTTTTATACAACAATGTATACCCTCTTTATATGGGTATTTAGATACACTAGTTTCTGAGAAATGGATTAATGTGATGGAAAAGATTTTTTTTTGTTATTTAGTGACTGGACCATGAGAATGTTTTCTTAATAGTCCATTGCTTATATTCTGAAGTTGATCAATGGTGGAATCTTATCAAGAACACATAGTAAGATTAAGAAATAAATTCCATGGAATGAGAGGAGTTTAATAATTATTTTTTTAAAAAGTATTTCCTTGAACTCCTTATACTAAATAGGAAAGGGAATTTTGTGGAGCAGAAATAGAAGGATGATGAATCCATTGGTACCTATGAATTAAATATTATAGGACTTTCAAGGTATTCTTTTGGATTTATAATAAACCCTAAAAGAAATATTTATCAACTTTTCAGTGGCCTAAAACCATGTATTATAAAAGCGTTATCTATAATTGACTTTTGTAACTATGAAGAAATCATTCAATGTGATATGAAGGCAGAAATAGTGAGTAAGAACTCTAATTATTCTTAGGGTTTTAGTGACAAGAATAAAAAAAATGTTTCTTCATGGAAACTCAAATGTAAAATCCTATAGAGGAAAGAAATTACAACCACTTACATGCAAAAAATGTAGGGAAAAGAACTCAGTAATTTTTTTAAAAGGAACTAGGAAATGTCTCAACTATAGAAAGGATGACCATTGGGATGGTTATTGTTGATGGGGGATGAAAATGTTATAAAATGAAACTGAGGTGACGAAGGATTCAACCAATGAAGTTCAATGTTTTAGATTAAAGAAAATTTGGAATTATGTGAATCAATTCCTAAATCCAAAAGGTAATGAGGATAGTAGGTCTTGACAATCCTCTAAGAAAAAAGATAAAGGGAAGGCCTTTTCTATCACAAATGAAGTGGGTCAAGAGAATCATGTGGTGAAAGGTACACTAACCATCCACTCTAAATATTTAAATGCCTCATTTGATTCTGTATCTACCCACTCTTTTATATATGTATAATTTTCTAACAATATCACATCACCACCACAATGATTATATTTTGAGATAATAGTAAAAAATCCTAATGTCATGATTATCACATCTCAATTTTTTAGCTCATATATAATAAATGTTTGTGAGACTGTGATTCCTACAAATATTTTTTATTCTCCCCTAGTTTAATTTAATGTTATATTAGGAATGGATTGTATTTATTTATATAGAGAACAAATGAATTTTCAAATAAGTGGTGTCCCATTTGATATTCCATATAAATATATGATTATATGTTAGTGTGAGGAAGATCATGGACTTCCAATAGGAATTAATTACACTGTAAGGGTCTTAATACCTATTTATAAGAGATATTTATCTCAAATTATTTTGGAGAAGCTAAAAATTGATGATATTCCCATTGTTCGAGAATATTATGATTCATTCCCTAAATAATTTCATAGTCTTCCCTTAAGTTGTGAAGATGAGTTTTTAATATAAATAATACACGGCACTAATATTATTTCAAAGACTCCTTATACAATATCCCTAACTGAGTTTCTTGAATCAAAGAAGAAAATATAGTAGAATCTAGAAAATGGATTTATATTCCCATGTGTGCCACCATGGGGTGATCCTTTTTATTTTTATTAAGAAAAAAGATAGATCAATTCATATTTTAGTTGATTATATATAACTTAACAAGACCAATAACAAGAACAAGTATCATTCACCCTATATTGATGACTTATTTGATCAATTGCACACATCTATATACTTTTCAAAGATTTGCCTTAATTATGGATACCATCAATTTATGGTAAAAAAAGATTATATACCAAATAAAACTTTTCCTATTACCTATGGTCATTATGAATTTATAGTAATTCCATTTGGACATACTAATTCTCATACTGTGATCATATATCTAATTAATAAAGTCTTTAGAAATTACTTTGATCATTTTTTGGTAGTCTTTATAGATGATATTCTTATATATTAAAAGTGTAAGGAAGAGCATGATGATCATATAAAATTTTGTTTTAAGACCATGAGGAAGGAGATGTTGTATGCTAAATTTATGAAGTGTGAATTTTGGATATATAAGGTTTCATTCTTAGGTCATATAACCATAGGTGAGGATATATTAGTGGACCTTTCAATGATGAAAGTTATTGACCAAAGGCCCAGACCAACCATTATGACTGATATCCAAGATTTTCTTAGATCAGATGGATATTATCAATGATTTTTATAATACTTTCTCAGGGATATATAATACACTAATCAATTTTACATGAAAGGGAGTGAAGTTACTATAGAAATATTAATGTGAGGAAAATTTCAAGGAGATGAAAAGAAGGTTGGTCAGGGCACCTACACTCACACTAACCTATAGTAGAGAAGGGTTTGTGATCTATAGTGATGCATCAAAGAAGGTAATGGGATTCATACTCATGAAGAATAACATGGTGATAACTTATGCTTTATTCCAATTGAAAATTCATGAGCCAAATTACCTTGTTCATGAATTGGAGATAGAAATGGTAATTTTTAAATTGAAAATATGGAGGAATTATATTTATGGTTAATAGTGTGATATATATATGGATCATAAAACCTTAAATTTTATATTCACACATAAATATTTGAATACATTCCAATTAAGATGGTTAAAATTGATTAAATATTATAACTTCTCAATACACTACCACCTTAGTAAGGAGAACAAGGTGGTAGATGCTCTATGTTAGAATAAGCATTATAGTTTTTCCATGATAAGGATTGAAAGAGAACCAATATTTATGTTCTTGTAGAATATGGACCTTTAAATCATGAGTAAAGGGTACAAATCATATATTTCTTATATTAATGTTCAAACATAAATCCATAAGAGGATTAAAGGGGCATAAAATAAGGATGCAGAACTATATAAAAAGGTGAGAAATGTTCTTATGTTAAACATTGATTGTAATGGAATGATGGGTTTTAAGAACCAATTATTTCTATCATCAATACAAAACATGAATAAGGATCTATTCTATAAAGCTTATAATTCATCAATATTTATTCATCATGGAAGTATGAGGATGTTTATAGATCTGAAAGAGTATTTTTTATTGGACCACATGAAAATTGATATTGAAAAATACTTATTTTGATGCATAGTATTTTATAAATTTAAATCATAGAGAGATAATTCAAAGGGTATATTATAACCCTTACCTATACCATAATAGAAATGGGAAAAAATTTCCTTGGATTTTATCATCGGAATTCCCAAAAAATCTAAAGAAAATAATAAAATTTGTGTTGAAGTTGATCACCTTACAATGTCAGAACATTTAATTACAATAAAAGAAGATTTATGTTTTAATAATATTACTAGGATATACATTAAGTATGTGGTAAGGTTGTATGGAGTATCACATTCTATTTTTTATCAGGATTAGAGGTTTACCTTGATGTTATGGAGAAAATATTCAACAAGATTTAAATACAAAGTTGAAATTTATAATTTCATGTCATTCTCAGACATATGGTGGGTATTATAGGACAATTAAAACAATATAGGATATTTTTATTTCCAACTATATGGAATTAAAATGTTGTTGGTATCAATACCTTCCTTTGGTATAATTTTTTTAAAATAATTACATTCACTTGAGCATTCAGGAGACTCTTTATGAAGGTCTCTATAGTAGTAAGTAAACAAATACAACTTTGTGAGAGGGAGTTAGAGGAATAAATTAACTTGGAATTTAAATTTTTGAGTAAATTTAATATAAGGTTAGATACATTTAATAACACATCAAGTAAGTTTAGATTTGAAAGAAAAGTTATGTTTACAATCGTCAGTGAAATCTAGAGTTTGAAATTAGTAAAAAAGTATTCCTATGAATATTTCATTAGAATAAGGTTATGATATTTGAAAATAAGGGAAAGTTGAGCTCTAGATATATTAGTCCCTTTGAATTTTTTAATCATGTTGGCATAGTTGCTTATCGCTTGGTGCTTCTACCAGATCTCTCTTAAGTTCCCATTGTGTTCTATGTATCTATCCCAAGGAAGTACATACTTGATCCTTCATAAATATTGAACATAGTCATTATACCACTGGAGCATGATATCTCTTATTAATAACAACCAATGGAAACTTTGAACCATATAGATAATGTTTTGTAGAACAATTCCACTCACCTAGTCACTATTTTGTGGTGAAACCAAAAATTTAAAGAATCTATCTGGGAACTCGAGGATGTGAGGAGGAAAAAGTATCCTTAGTTCTATGTATTAAAGAAAAACTTTTCAAGGGTAACATTCTTATAATATGGGTATAATGTGACACCATGATATTTTATGATATATTTCTCTTTGAATAAATTTATTTTCATTCATAGCTTTATTTACACTCAACACTGAGTTTAAACAAACATTGATATACTATTGAATTATTATTTAATTTTATGGTTATCACCTAGACATTGGATTGGAGGGTATGGATATGACCAAATAAATTATTAAAAATTATTATTTAAATAGGTATACAATTAATTCATTGATTATCAATTTTCTAAAAAATAAAAAAGCACTTAAATGTAAAAAGAGATGTTTTTGTAAAAAACTATTTTTATATGCACAATGTGTTTTTATCTTAATAAATTAAATTAATAATATTTATTAATTATTTTAATTAAAATTTTAGATAATATATTTAATCAAATATTATAACATTCATCTAATATTTTTTACATGGAAAGTAATAAAGATAAACTTTGTTTTATTGTTAAAAATGAATTTTTATGAAAATGAGTTTTTTGAATTTTGAAGTCTTATTATAAATTTAATTTATGAAAATTATAGAAATTTAATATTTTAATATGGATTAAATATATGTAATAAACATAATTGATATCATTTAATATGATTAACTTAATTTTTGGTCATAATTAATTATAAAACAGTAGATATTTTTTACCATAGTTAGGGTTAAAATAGGTTTATCTGGGGGGGGGGGGAGTGTTAAACTAAGTGACAAGGTAAGAATGCCTCATAATTTTTTATAAATATTATATTTTGAATATATATTGATATTTACTTGTCCCAACATAAAATTCCAATTCATTTGGTTCCACTTTCACAATAAAGTGACCTTATTTTATTTAAATCTTTTAAGTAAGTCCATACATGTCCTTACCCTCACTTATAAAAGAGAACCTATTATCCTACCTTATTAACAAAATTTTAACCTTATAGATCAATAAATAACTTCCCAAAAAATTAATATATTCCTTACCTTCATTCTTGATCTCTGGTTCCTACCTTAAGACCATCCTATGAAAACTTAAGGTGTAATCGAAATGAGGCCTCCTAAAGGAGAGGTAATCGTCTTACCGAACTATTTCATTACTTATTTCTTATTATAATTCCAATAAATCTATTGTACACATACTAATATAATTAATAAAGTACCATAAATATAATTTTATATTATTATGATTATGGGAAACCCATTTCCACCTCCACTCCATCAAATGGGAAATGAAAGTATCACTCTTGCTTATGTGTGTACTACCATCTCTACAAAGTGTCATGATATATTTTTCATTTATGATTTGCATGGATGGTAATAAGGATATTTTTAGTAAATATATATGATATTTATTATATAATAATGAAACTATAAATTTTAAGTATAATTTACCTTTCTTTTATTTCTTCCATTTAAAAATGAAAATATTACTTATGCGTATATACAGAGTGCCATCTCCATGAAGTGATGTAATTAATTTTTAATAAACTCTTTATATAAATGGTTATAAAATTGTATTTAATGAATAAATATGATAATTATGTCATTATTAGTATTATTTAGGTGATAATATCATGAACAAGGTGCAATTACAAGAATCATTGTACCAAAACATGCATGGAAGACATTCCAATTTTCACCCAAATATTCATTTTAATAATGGAATTGTTAATAAAAGGATAATTGGAAATTATAAAGGAATGAGAATTATCATTTTATGTAATAATATGTCACTATAATATATTTATAATAAAACTATATTTATTATATAGAATATTATAACTTTTATGAATCTAGATGAGACTTGAGGTGATAGATTTATGCTACAATCTCATTTATTTTCTGGATTGGTTATGTTAAATTTACATTGAGGGAAATTATTTGATCCTTATCCTTTAAAACTAATATATTTTATTATCCTATGGGTATTAATATAATTTAAATGTAATAGTAATATTTTTATCTCTTTTTTACTGAAAATAAATTATGAAAATGTTTTTAAGAAAAAATGATCTTATTTCTCATTTGGTCGATGAAATTTTTATTCCATGTTCATGTCCTTTAAAATGTTATTAAAAATATTATTTTATATGATCTAATGATTTTTCAAACTCATTTAAAAAATATTTGAATTCATATACAATTGTTTAAAAAATTAATTTATATGATGTTTTCTAAAATTTTTATTTATGATTTTTTTTAAAAATATGAAAGGAATATTTATTTTAACATTTACCACTCAAACTAATTTTACTAACATCACAAATATTATTTTATTTTAGGATTAAATTATGATTTTAAACAACTAAAATTAATGTTTTTTTAAATATTTTTAAAATTATTAGTTAAAATTTTATCAAAATAAAATGATGTTTGTCTCATTCATTAAAGAAAATATTCTAATGATCTTTTAAAATTATTTTTCATCTATGTTAACATTATTTAATTATTTTAATGATTAAATGGGGATATGATCTTATAATAATATCAAATTTGTTTCACTAGATGGATTATTATGATGATAATTTATGTATGATTCTATGAAACTTTTTTATTTCCCACTAGTTAATTAATTTATGATGGAATGTTAATAAAACACATTTACATACCATGGGTTATACTATGATGAATTGATGAGTATTTTTATGATCATTTTACACACATATATATGGTTTTCATTATATGAAAAGTGATCCCACTAAATCTCTCAAATTTATTGTGTAATAATATATCCATATTTGATGAGATGATGATGATAAGCATGGAAATGATTTCAAATAACTATTTTAAAATTTTGATGCATGAGTATGATTGCTTATATATGTTCTTATATGATTATTCATTGACATGATTAAGAATGTATTTGTTAAAAATTTTATGTGTGAGTATGATTTATTCTATATATTCTTAAAAGAGTAAGCATGTACATGATCGAGAATGTAAATGTTCACATTCTTATGCATGAGTATGATTTATTTTAGCTATTCTCACAAGATCATACATGAACATGATTGAAAATATCTATTTTCACATTTTTGATGCATGATTATGATTTCTTCAATATATTCTCATATTATTATTAATAGACATTATTGTAAATATCTATGAATACAAGATTTTAAGTTTCTATGATTATGATGCCACATGACTATGTTATGAATCATGAATATTGATTACTTCTTTGACACCCTTATTAATCATAATTTTGGATATGAGTTGATTTTGGTGTTTATGATCTATGATTTTTTTGGGTATGAATGTTTTATATTGAGAATATGTACTTGATTATGTTATAATACCCTTTTTATCATCTTATTCTCTCTTTTGATTGACATATACCATGTTTACACTTACTAATCATTTGAGATCACCCTTTTTAATGTTTTCCTTCCTTATGGTTTGATGTAAGGTTATAAGTATGATTTTTATAGGAGTGTACTAATATGAAGAAATTTATGGGTGATGATGAAGATAGTTTATGAAATAAGTATATTATGTATCTAGTATCTGAAGAGAGTAAACCTTTATAATCACTAGGTGTGTATAATTTTGATATGTATTGAATTTTCTTCTAAAATGATGTAATATTTATGTATTTTATAATCGGGTACCCTTAAGTATATGTTGATTTATATCCACAGTAGGGTGGTGGTTCATATATCCATGAGAGAGGAGTTGATAAGGGACTCACATTCCACAAATTGGGTAGTAAATATAGGGTTGAATAATATGTACCATGATATTATACATCATTTTATCATTTATCATGTCCTGGTATGAGGAAGGATATTTTAGGGTTTGTTTCTTACTACCTTACCTATAAAAGTATAAGGGCGGAGCACCTGTGACTAATTGGGTTTTTTTAACCCCCTCCAGTGCCTATATAGAAGTGGGATGAGGTGAACATGAACTTATTAAAGAGACTATTAAATACATAAAGGTATTTTTGATATAGTTTGGGTTATAGTTGAAAAACTGATGATGGTTTTAGTTTTTTTACCATTCACGAAACTTAGTGGATGATATTGGAAAGTTTTATGTATTAGAGATAGTGTAGATAAATGAGGTATTTATGAGAAAATTATTATATAAATATCTTAATTTTGTATCATTATTCTATTAGGACCTTAATAAGTCATGGGATCTCAGCTAAATATGTGTACTATATATCACCCATAAACAAATGAGGAGTTTGAGAGGGTGATTCGAATACTAGAGGATACTCCTAGGGTGTGTGTGATTGTATATAGTGGAGTGTGGGATGTAAATATGGAATTTTAAGATTTTTTTCATAATAATATATTTTATTAAAAATTCATTGTAACATCCTTTGAGGATTTTTATAATAGACCATGCCACTCAATGCTTTTCTGGTTATAGGTGGGAGAGTTAGTGATGATTGGGATGATATTAGAGAAAATTACTACCAAGAAAGAGAAGTTGATTTGGAAGAAGATATTTAATTTTTAATGAATTAATCACTAATATACCAATTAGATCCTATTACTCCTAGAGTTATCCATTTTTGATTGGGTATTTCCATGAGTATCATCTCAGTTAGGGAAATGACATCTAAGGATGCATGAGAACCTCACATTACATTTTAACAACCTGTTTGAAATTATGGAAAAACTTGAGGTCATGGATTACCTATTGGATATTCCTAAATTACATCTAGGTTTCAATGGTGGGTTTAAAATATCAAATCACTAGAATTATGATCCATAACCAACACACATTATTGAAAGTGATGATTTCATGTTAGAGGAGGATGCATCATTTGAGGAGCAATCGATGCATATCATAGAAGAGAAAGAGAGAAGCCATTGTAAGGAAAAAAATGCCTCTTTCCAAATTATTATGAAATCATGTGAATATATATTATGTAACCTAATAGTTAGAGTTATATGTTCATTCCCACTAGGAATAGTTTCTTAACAACGACCCCTATATATGCTTCTTAAGGATAAGAATCCATTATGGTGTATTTTTTAATTTACCCCAAATTTAAAAGTGTGTTTAATTGAAATTATATTAGTTATTATATATATTGATATTTTTGGATGTTTGGAGTTTCAATTATGGACTTATGTTGGGAATTATGGAGTTTTCATTGGTTTGATGTTGAAATATTATAACAGGAAAGTGGTCACGACATAGAGAAGGGTTTTGTAGTGGGACAATATTTAACTAGAAAGGTTTACAAATTTTTTTTGGGGGTTACACCATGAATAATATGTAGTGTAGAGTATTTTAGTGTGAGATAGAATTCCACATTGCAATAGTTGGTTTTAGGGTCTTGGGATTCTCTATTTAGGGTGGTTGTTCCATAATCCCTAAGGTTAAGCAATAATGGAATTCTCTACGATATTGGGCCCCTTGATTTTAGAGGGTCATTTCACCATGGTGTAAATGTTCATGCCACAACGTGACTCTGGGTGGGCATGTTTCATTGTGACTATGATGATAATTCCATAACCTAAAACTCATGTATGTTATTTTATAATTTTAGTTAAAATCATTAGATGTGAAAACATATAAAATACACCAAACTCATTCTCCCCCAACCCCAAATAATTCCAAACTACCAAGAGGCTTCCTCCATTTCTTATTTAATGTCTCTTTACTAATTTATTGGTTGATTGAGTGTTTTATATTGAGATCATCTTCATTAGCATGTCTAATGCTATAGGAACCCTAGACTTATATTTCCCTCACTATTTCCTTATATCAATAAAAAATATATAACTCTAAGGGTTTATGGTTTATTTTAGGAATTATCTAGGTCAGTATATAATATAATGATAAATTTTGGTGATTGTGATCACATAATATTGAGTTATGATGTCCTTAGATTGTTATGGAATTTATATGTGGTTGTATTGACTATCTTGTATGTGGTTGCATAAATTTTATTGAGAATGTTTTACTTTTGGTATAAATGTATCCAAGTGAGTACTAGTTTCAATAATTGAAACCTTAGAGGGTAAATAATGTTTTAATATGATGATTATATTGAAACCTCTCCTTATTTCATGGATTTAGGTAGGGTTGTATGTTTGGGTTCATTGGATATATTATGAGCAGTTTGAGCCCGATTATGGTCTAGGTGACCTTATGACTTAGTGTATGAGTATAGGTTTTGATTTCCATATTATTTTAAGGTATTGATGAGAGGGAATTGATAGTATGAGAAGTTATATTTGGTGGAATTAAGGGATGTATATAGGTTTATTCCCATGAACATTGTGATTTCGGATGACTAGTTAAATCATGTATGATCCTAATGGGTTCTGGATTAGACTTTATGGCTTTTATTGCATTTATATGAGATAACTTGTGTTATTTAGCCATATGAAATTACCCTAAGTTGATGGTTCAACTTGTTCATGAGGCTTTATATTATGATTACTTCCTTATAATTCTTTCTTAATGGGTGATCCATGAGGCATAGCCTTCAAAATATACCATGAAGTGTTGGTTTGACATGTAATAGAGGATTCTTATTAAGATTCCCTCCTCATACAACTTCTTTGATGATTATAAGATATATGATTTAACCATGACACCTTAATCTGAGGTGAAGGTTTAGATCACATGAGAGTTTTTCTATTATGATTCCTTACTCATATCACTCTTTAGTTAGTAGTTTTGGGTTCTTAGTATAAAATATATCTCATGTAGTATAAATCACCTCAAGTATGGTTGGTGTAAGATCCCAATATTTTCTAGGGTGAACTTGAAAATGTTTACAGGTTATATTTTATTTATTTTTGAGTATTTTTCATTAGGGTTTTACTTTAGGGAGTGTTTTATTGAAAAATGAGAAAAATGGAAGAAAACGGGTATGTGCATAGTTATAACAAATCGTGTGCCCTAACCCAAGAAAATGTGTAGCCTAGGAAAGTGGGGTTTCACATATCTAGTGAATGATTTTTTCAAAATGTGTTACCTAAAGAGATAAACCGTGAAACCCTAAAATATTGGGCACACAGTTGGTACATGGTTAGGGAAAACCATGAGACCCTACCTAAGAAACTGTGCGTGATATTATAAACAACCTAAAAATTAGTTTTTAATCCACTAGGACCCCTGAAACTTCCCCCATTCTACCCAAAATTGTACTAACTAGGTTTTTAATGATTTTAGAGCTTTTTGAGGGATTTCAAGGCCATACAACCTCCGTTCTTCATGATTTGAATCCCTTATCAAATATCTGCATCTCTCTCAATAAGTTAATCTTATCTCCTTGATTTCCCATTTATCTTTTTTCCATATCTCAATCTTCGGTGGGAATTTATCTTCTATTTTCCAATATCTAGATCTATATTTGATGATTATATATCTAGGCTGGTGAATCTAGATCTATTATTAATAGATATGATTTTTATTAATCTTGATTTAGTGTTTTTAATCTGGATCTCGATCTACGTTGTTGTGATGCTCAATTATTTTGGATTTCCATTGGATGATAGTTATCTACAAATTAAGGTAGGTGGTCTAATATTCAAATCCCATAGTCGGGTTTCTTATTACATGTATGAAAATTGTATAATTTCTAGGGTTGTTAGAAATTAAATTAATTAATTTGGGTGAATTAAGGAATGAAGGAATTTTGAAATTGTGGGATTTGGGAATTATTTATTATGAAACTAATTATGTGGTATTGAGACACTTTTTTGAGATAATTATTTTTAGAATTAATTATGTGATATTTATTTTATTAATTGAATAATTAATTAGTGAATTAATTTTTTGATATTGAGATTGTGAATTAGATAATTAATTTTGGGATTAATTATGAGTTATTTTAATTTTTAAATTGGATTAATTAATTATAGAATTGATTAATGATACGTGTGTGATTTATTTATTATCGAAATAATTAATGATAATTATTGTGATAAGAGAATTAATGATGGTTAATATTGATTGTTGTGATATACTGATTTTTGTGATATTAGTGATATATATATATATATATATATATATATATATATATATATTTGTGTGTGTGTGTGTGTATCTGTGTCTGATATATATGAATGTTTGATGAACATGTTCGCAACATGGTCTCATATTTCTAAAGCCCACATGAGCAAGACATGGTTTTATGTTTCTGAAGCCTATAGTGATAAAATGTTTGATGAATGTGTGTGAAACATGGTCTTCTTTTCCCAATCCCACAAGAGTGGGACATGGTCTGTTATTTCCATAGCTCATAGCAATAAACTGATGTGGGACATGGTCTACTATTTCTGAAGCCCAGGGGGTTTTATGAATGATTAACTAGACCCAAATTGTTGCCATTGGAATATGGTTCCAAATAGTTATTTTAATAATTTTAAATGAAATGGATATTTAAATCCCATTAGTTTATTGAATTATGATTTGAAAATGTTACATGAATTAGACTTCGGAATGGGATGAAGTAGGTATTTAGGTACAGGTGTTCTCGGAAACCCATGGGGATATATGGTTAAATAAAGAATATTTGATAATGTGATAACAATTTAATTAATCATTGTACTTATTTATGTATAAAATTTTGTACATTGTTTCAGACTAGATTTGTTTTAGACACCATTAGTGGTGGCCTACTGAGTTATACTCACACCCTACTCAGGCTACCTTATCATTACCAGAATATAGTTTATTGTTATAGGAGAGGTTAATAGAAAAGGCCTTAGGTTAGATTTATAATTTGGGAATGAATATTGGATGAGGAAACTAGATGTGGGTTAGAACCCACTTGGTAGTTGTCAGTGTATTTATTTTCAGTTTTTATTTTTGACACTTGACACTTAGTTTTGCATGACATGTTTTTTTGTTTTAATTAGATATTGTATTTCCTGCTCTTTTTTATCTTGAGATATTGGTATTGTTATTATTATATAAGATTCTACTATTGTTTATTTATTTATGATGGTGTATTACTCTGATAAAATAGGGTAGAGTCTCCCCATGACTGACTTACCAGAACCTCACTACTAGTTTATATCCTCTAGCATATGAGGAGGTGCTCTTGAGGTTATGTGACAGATCAACTTTGAGAAAAAGTGTGTGGAACTTGGTTCAGGATGTTATAAAGTGGTATCAGAGGGGGTTTTATTTTCTTTTTTCCTTTTGTATTACTTTTTGGGAAAGGTAGACATGAGACTAAGAAGAGGTGAGCATTGGTTATGATCCAGTGTATGGGAGTAACTACCCCATGTGTGGGGGAGAACCCAAGTAACTAGGGTGAGGATTGTTGTTATTATTGTTTTCTGTTACAGTTGAATATTATTTCACCTCGGGTGATGCACTTGTTGTGTGATGTGATTATTGTTTTTGATATTTTTTTTAAATTATTCTAATGGCTTGATAAGGCCCAAGAGTTGAGTTTTCATGCATCATTCTAGGAACTCAAGGTTATTATGACATGAATTATTTTTGGCATGCACATAAAACGGGTTATGGGTAAGTTGTTAAACATGACCTACTTTCCTTTATTGTGAAATTAAATTTAAAATGGTGCCTATTATGGAGTTAATAATGGTAAAATTATGAAAAATGTGAATAAATGGATATCTAATGAAATGTGAATAATTATAATGTGTTTACCATTGTTAACCAAGACCTAGGTGTAAGATGGTTACAGGTAGTGATAACACCTCTATTTTGACTGCATGTTGAGACTTAGGGAAAAGGCTTGTTTTGAATCATTGTAATTTTCCTTTTTCTTAAATGTGTTAATGTTTTCATCTATGTCCTAAGGTGTGTTTTTATAGTTGTAGTGTTATGCCTCCACGATGATTATTGTTGAGAGGATGAAAGAAGGACATGTTGGTGGATGATTCTCCAGTGGTGGAGGTTGAGGCACTGAGAGTGCCAGGTGAGGAAGAATGGAAAATGTTCCAAGAGAACTTTAATAGATTCATATAATTCTTGGAATGAGTCCCAGGGTGGGTTGAGAAGAGCATGTCTGACCTGATGAGGGAGTTTCAGTTGCAACACCCTCAGAGTTTTACTAGAGAGGGTCGATCCAAGATAGTTGAACTCTAGGTTGAGTCCATAAAGAAGATACTTGACCATTTGTAGACTCATGTTAAGATGAGGTTCAATTTGTCCACTTATATGCTTTGTGGATCAACAAAGCACTAGTGGGACATTCATGCATAGAATGGAAAGTATGGTGTTATTCCATGGAAAGAATTTTTGGATATGTTCTTGGAGAACTTATACCCAGATAAATTAAGACACGAGATAGAAGATAAGTTCATGAGATTGAATGGTGGGAGAATGTGTGTGATGGACTATGTTGGCCACTTCACATATTTTAAATGATTTTCTTAAAAATTGGAAGAGGATGAGACAAATATGTCAAGAAAATTTCAGGACTAACTTAAGTTCAATATTAATTCCCTAGTTAACCTTTTTTGATTAAATAAGTTTTCTGAGGTGGTGGATCAGGCTCTCTTAGATAAGGGGAACTTGAGGGAGGAATCTAGTATAGGATAGGCAATTACTTATTCCTGGATAAGGGGTAAAAATTATGAGATTAAGAAGTGTCACCATGAAATTTTTTTCTAGAGTAGTTGGAAACATAATAAATAGATAAGGGAATCAGTTTCATAGGTCCTCACTCATGTGTTTTTACAGTAGTGTGGTAGGACAATACACTTCTGAAAACATTTTCTCTGACCACTAGTGGAATGTCGAGGCTACTGCAAGATGTGAAATCTATTGATGTTCTGTAGGAACACACAGAAGATGGTTAGTGATGGAGGAGCTAGACCGAACCAAGGTGAGGGAAGAGTATATTCTATTACATATCAGAATGTTAGCTGGAGTTCTACTAGACAGGGTAGTAGAGGAAGTGGACATGGTGCTTTTGGGAAAGGGAGTCCATATTAGTAGAGTGGTGCAACTCTGGGGAGTTAGAAGACATCATAAAGAATATGGGCATGATAGTTGCATGCAATGAAACCTACACTTTTGGATAGTGAGGTTGGACCATCGACAGTGAGAGATACTATGTTGGTAGATTCTAAATTAGCTAGTTACTTATTTGATACTGGTGCCTCTAATTTCTGTATATATACAACACTTGTTAATAGTTTGAGAATTGTAGTAGAGTTTTTGAGTGGGGTTATGATTATAGATACAACATTGGGAGCACATCCTGGAGAGATCTTTATATGAAAGGGATGTTTTCTTAAGATTAAAGAGTATCATTTTCTCTAGGATCTCTATATTCTTTACATTTTAGGTTTTGACCTAATAATGGGTATGTATTGGATAGTTTCATACCAATCCCACATTGATAGTTATTGTATGAGAGTGAATATTACATCTCCTAAGGGTGACTACTATATTCGTTATATAGAGTGGGATATCCAAGCAAGCTGAGAAGGAAAAATTACTCATTAACTGGGAGAGATCATATACCAAGTTGAAAGTTTATTAATAGATAATGGTGGTGCTAAGATACATGTCCTTCCACCAATAGTGCATTTTTTAGGATGTATTTCTTAAATACTTTTAAGGGATTCCCCTTAAGGGAGACGTGGAATTCACTATTGAGATCATGCCTTGGGCTGAGCTTGTATCTATTCCACCATACAAAATGGCACTGAAGAATCCTCAAGATCTCAAGAATCAGTTAAAAGAGTTGAGAATAAGGGATTTATTTGTCTGAGTATGTCTCCATGGGGTTTACTTATGCTGTTTTCAAAGAAGGCAGATGAGAGTTTGCACATGTGTTTCAATTATGGAAGTTGAATAGGAAGACTATAAAGAACTAGTATCCTCTTTCATGTATCGATGATCTATTTGACCAATTAAAGGAACATTTTTTGTTCTCAAAGATCAAATTGAGATTGGGGTATCATCAGATGAGATCTTGTACTTATGAAATACTAAGAACTGCATTCCGAAGTAGGTATATCCTATATGAGTTCATGATAATTATTTTTGGGTTGATGAACACACCATCAATGTTTATTTCCTTGAAGAATAAGATATTCCATCCATACCTAAATCAGTTTGTGGTTGTGTTTTTGGATGAAATTATGGTACACTTCAACACTCATGATGATCATTCACAACATATTGGCATCATCCTAAGTACAATAAGAGAGAATCGAATATGCTCCAAGCTATCTAAGTGTCAATTTTTGGTCGATCAGTTACACATTTTGGGACAAATAATCTGAGAGGAAGGAGTTTCAGTAGACCTAGAGAAGGTTTATATAGTTGTTTCTTGGGAGTATCCCAAGAAAGTTTTTTATATTTGAATATTTATGGGGTTAAATGTTTATTATTAGAGATTCATCTAGTATATTTCCCATTTGGTAGCACCACTTTCAGGATTGACCAAAAAGGAGATAAATTTTTATTGTTAAAAATAACATGAGAAGGCCTTCCAAGAGTTAAATAATTATTTGACATTAGTACCGATATTAATCCTACCTAAGTCGGGTGAGAAGTATACATTGTATTATGACACTTTTGGGATTGAACTCAAGGTTGTGTTGATGTAAGGAGATCGAGTTGTGGAATATGAGTCTAGGTAGTTGTGTCCAAATGAATGGAACTACCCCACATAGTACCTTGAGTTAGATCTAGTGGTTTATGCTCTGAAGTGTTGGAAGCATTATTTTTTGGGAGAAAATTTTATTGTGCATATGTATCAAAAGAGTTTAAGGTATATATTTTCACAATGAGATTTGAATATCTGATAGAAGAGATGGGTAGAGTATATTCAATCATTTGATTTTGAGTTAGAATATACCTTCAAAATGGGGAACAATGTTGTTGATGCTTTGAGAAAAAAAGAATCAAACTCAGATAGCTCAGGCATCCACTGCTGAGTGGAGGATGATGAATTTATTGTCTGAGATATATTTTGTGGTTATGGAGAGTCAGGAGAAGATGACACTAGTGATTGTTCTAGTGTAGTATACCCTTTTAAGATAGATTAGGGATAGAAAATATCAGGATCCAGAGTGTCTGACAATGAGGGAAATCCTTGAAGGTGGGGAGACACCTTCAAACTGAAGCATAGATGAGGACAAGATCATATATTTCAATAATTATGTTTTCATGCCTATGAGCATACTAAAGAAGAAGATATGGGAATTTCATGACTTGATGTGGGTGGTACATCCAGGTGTGACAAAAATGTACCATGAACTATGATGACAATTTTGGTGGTTGGTCATGAAAAAGGAGATAGCATGGTTCGTGACATGATGTTACACCTATCAAAAAGTGAAGGAAAAGCATTAACAACTTGGAGGATTGTTAAAACCATTACCCATTATAATGTGAAAGTGGGATGATGGGAACATGGACTTTGTGGTGGGTCTCCCAAAGACACCAAGTAAGTATTATGCTATCTGGGTTATTATGGATTGATTAATAAAATTAGCACATTTCCTGTGTATACAAGAGATTTTATTAGTGTAGTAGTTGGGAGATTTTTATGTTTGAGAGACAGGCTGTCTGAATAGGGCACCACAAACTATAATTTTATACCATTACTCAAGCTTCACTTTATGCTTTTGGAAGGGCTTGTATAAGGTTCTTAGTACATAGGTATTATTGAGTACAACCTTTCACCCATAGATATATAGAAAGTCATAACATACTATATAAGTGATTGAGGATATGTTATGGGCATGTGTTCTTGAATTTAGTGGGACTTTTGAGAAACAATTGGATTTAGTGGAGTTTTCATATAAAAATAGTTATCTAGAAACTATATAGATGGTACCAAATGAGGATATTTAGGGCATTCCATGCAAATCACTACTATTCTGGATGAAGGTTGGTGAGACGAAGTTTTTGGTATCGATTCTTGTGTAGGAGACATAGACACATGTGTAGTTGATTCAGAAACATATGGATATGACTCAGAGTAGAAATAAATCATATGATGAAAGTTGGAGATGACCCATTAGGTTTATAGAGGGTGTTTGTCTATTCCTTCAGGTGTCACCTAGATTGGGTCACTACAGGATATAGAGACAAGGAATTTTGGATCCCAGATTCATCAGACCATTTGAGGTTGTGAAGAGAATTGGGCCAGTGGAATACTTATTGGATCCTACATAGAAATATAATGCTCTGCATGATGTTTTACATATTTAAAAACTATTATAGTATCTCCCTGACCCTTATCATGTAATTTATGTGGATGATTTTGATCTTGAGGTAGATCCATCCTTTGAGGAGCATCTAATACGTGTGTTGGATCATAGAGATAAAGTGTTGTAGAGAAGGACAATTCCAATAGTTTGTGTATTGTGGAAACAAGAACATATGCAAGAGGAGACTTGGAAAAAGGAAGCAAATATGAGGGATTAGTGGACAAATTTTTTTGTCTCAAAATCTTAGAGAATCTTGGAAGTACAGTATGAGGATGAGATGTTATATGGTGCAGGGATTTTAAGATCCTGAATTTTTCTAGAATGGTGTCGAACATGTTTATAGGTAATATTTTGTTTATTTTTTAGTACATTTCATTTGGGGTGTACTTTGGGGTGTGTTTGAGTGAAAACTGGAAAAAATAGAAGAAAAAGGGTTTGTGTACAATTGGTGCACGATTAGAGTAAACTGTACACCCTCGCCTAGGAAACCTTGCAACCCTAGACAATGGGGGTCCATACGACTGGCATATGGTTTGTTAAACCATTTACCCTAAAAAGAAAAATCATGCACCCCTAAAATAATGGGTTCAAGGTTGGTGTAGGGTTAGGGAAAACCATGCATCCTTGCCTAGAAAAATATCCATGCTATTTTAAATGTATTGAAAATTAGTTTTTAATCCACCCAAACCCCTAAACTTCCTCTATTTGATCCAAACAAAGAATAAATCAATTTTTGATGATTTTAGTGCTTTCCATAGGGATTTAAAGGCCATCCGACCTCCATTTGTTGCGATTCGAATCCTCGATCAAAGATCTGCATCTCCCCCGGTAAGTGGATCATATCCATTTGTTTTCTTGTTCATCATCCTTCTATTATTCCTTGGTGGGAAGTTATCTTTTATTTTTCTAGATCTAAATCTAGATTTGGTGAATCTAGATCTAGGTTGGTGAATCCAAATCTAGAAATAATATATATCATTTTGGTTAATCTTGATTTAGGGTTTTTAATCTGGATCTCGATCTATGTCATTGTGCTGCTCAAATTTTAGGGATTTTTGTTGGATGATCGTCATCAAAAAATTGAGGTAGGTGGTCTAATATTAAAATCCCATAGTTTTTATTTTTATTACATGTATGCACAATGTAGAATTTATAGGGTTTTCATCAATATAAATTCTTGATTAAATTAATTAATTTATGTGAATTAATTAATGATTGAATTCTGAATGTGTGGGATTTGGGGATAATTAATTTTGAAATTAATTATGTGATACTAAGATACTTATTTGTGATAATTAATTGTAGAATTAATTATGTTATATTGATATTATGAATTGAATAATTAATCAATGATTTAATTAAGAGATATTGAGATTGTGAATTAGATAATTAAGCATGGGATTAATTATGAGATATTTTAATTTTTGAAATGGATTAATTAATTATATAATTGGTTAATGGTATGTGTGTGATTAATTAACTTTCAGATTAATTAATGAGAATTACTGTGATATGAAGATTAATTTTGTTTAATCTTGATTGATGTGATATAATGTTTTTTTGATAATGGTGATATATATATTTATTATATATATATATATATTATATATATATATATATATGAATTTTTGATGAACATGTGTGAGACATGGTCTACTATTTCCAAAGCCCATGCGAGTGGGACGCGCTCTGATATTTCTGAAGGTCGTAGTGGTAAACTATTTGAGGAACATGTGTGGGAAATGGTATGGTGTTTCCAAATCCCACAAGAGCAGGAAATGTTCAGTTGTTTCTGAAACCTGTAGAGATTAACCAGTGTAGGACATGGTTTGCTGTTTCTGAAGCCCACAAGGTCCTAGGAATGATGAATTAGACCCAAATTGTTGGAATTGTACTATGGTTCCAAATAGTCATTTTAATAAGTTTAAATAAAATGGGTAATGAAAGACCATTAGTTTATTGAATTGTGATTTGAAAATGTGACATACTTTGGACTCCAACACGGGACGAAGTAGGTATCGAGGTACGGGTGTTCTCGGAAACCCAATGGGTTATGTGGTTAGAAAAATAATATTTGATAATGTGATAAATGTTTAATTAAGAATTTTACTTATTTATTTATACAACTACATACATTTTTTCAGACTGGATTTTTTTTAGAAATTGTTGGTGGTGGCCTACTATGTTATACTCACACCCTACTTGGGCTACCTGCCCGATAACCGAATTGAATTTATTATTGTAATAAAGGTTAAGGGAAAAGTACTTGGTTTAGATTACTAATTTTGGAATAGATATTGGATAAGATAATCATATGTGGTTCGGGACCTACTTGGGAGTCGTCGGTGTCTTTATTTTCAGTTTTCATTTTAGACACTTGACACTTACTTTAGCGTGGAATGTTTTTTGTTTCTGTTGTATATAGTATTTTTTGATTTTTTTATCTTGATATATTGGTATTATTATGGTTATATAATATTACTCTATTTTTTATTTATTTCTAATGATGTATTACTCAAATAAAAGAGGGAACAATCTCCCCATAGTCGACTTACCAAACCCTCACTACTAGTCGGTAGCCTATAGTGTATGGGGAGCTGTGCTTGAGGTCAGGTGACTAACCAGCTTAAGGAATCCATTTGTGGAACCTAGGATGGGACGTTATAGTTAGGGTCTATGGGACCTTAATTAACACACAATGACCTTATATGGTTTCATTTCTTATTTTATTTTAATTATTTATTTTTCATTAGGGAATCCACTCATATATAATTACTACACTTATACTAAGGATGAATTACTGGTGTCTCAATGGGTTTATTAATCATAACATTCATGGTCATATCGATGTTTATGAAAAAAAATTTATGAAGGATTCATCAAAGGGAAAAGACCATATGTTTCGCTACTGAGAATGTGGAGCTATTCATGGATTAAAGACGATTCTAGGGAAAAATCTAGCATCATTGATAGCTTCCCCTATGATGGTCATTTTTAATTTTAGGATATCACACATATTTATCAACCAAATTGGTAGATCATTTCAAATGATTATGTATGATTGAAATGGAAATTTTATTATAATATGTGAATTTTTATCTAGTACACTTACCATTGATCTTATTTGTCTGTATTGATTTTTATGACTTCATTTATGTATATGAATGATGTAACACCTCATGATTTTAAAATAGGAACATCAGTTTGATTGTGTATATGAAATGAAACACTAGAATTATAAGAGAATTTATCACCCTAAAACTTTATGATATATTTCTTTTTAAATAAATTCAATCTCTTTGATAGAATATGAAGCATATAACATCGATTGTAAATAAAATATGACACTCAATTAAAAAATTATAAGTTAAATATGACCCTTATAACTTAGATGTTAAGTTGGAGGGTGTGTATAAGACTAAATAAATTGTGAAAATTATATGGTTTACACATGTATTAAATAAATTCAATGGATATCTATTGATTATAAATAAAATAAGAACCAATATAACAAAAAAAAGAAATATTTTCTGAAAAACTATATTTTTCGAAAAGACACTTTAGGGGTGATTTTTGCACATCATTTGAAATTATTTTTTAATAATTTTAGAAAATTTATTTAATAAAAAAGTTTTTTTGAAATATAAATTTTCAGAATTAACCTTGGGATATTTGGTTGTAATTTTATGAAAATATTAATTTTTTTGATGGATAGTGAAAAATACTGATTTTTATTAAAAAGTACTTTTCTATTTTAATTATTTACAAAGATAAAATATAATTTAAATTAGTTTTAATGTAAAATTAGTTCAATTATATTTAAATAAAAAAAAATTAGTTCAAAATAATCAATTTCATATTGAATTATGATATAACAACTTTTAAACATGTTGAATTTTTTTTTTGGAAAAACAATTTTTTCGACGCATCTACTGGTTTAATTTTATGTTAGAATCAGAAATTTTTTTGAATTGAATTTGGAAAAATGTATTCCATATTTTTAATAAACATAATTTATATTATAAAATAATGAGATCTTAATTTTTTACAATAATGAATAGTAAAAATAGTAAAAATTAATTTCCACAGTTAAGGTGAAAACGAGTTTACTAAGGATTAAACTGAGAAGATAAGGATTAAAAATGATCTAAAACTTGTCCAAATAACATTTTATGTCCATATTTAGAGCTTATATTTTAAATGGTTTTATAATTACCCTTTTTAGGCTTTTTTATGAGAAAAACGTGGGAATCACTTTCTTCTTTTCAAAAATTACATTTGTGTACTCTCCCCCACTTATAAAAGCCACCCCTATCCTCTCCTATTCACACTACCAAAAAACTTTTTTTTTCAGAAAATACATATCAAAATATATTTTTTAATCCCATAAAGAAATTATAGAGGATTTATTTTGAGTATTAAAACCTTCTAATAGGGATTTAGGTATAAACCTAAAGGGTTTCTTTGAAGAAGATGCAAGATTCTTAATGTGCATATTTGTTTTATTTCTTCTTACACATCCTTAAAATATTATAATATAACAAAAAATTATTTAATATATACTAAGATTTTAATATTTTAATTTCATAAACTATATCTATCTCCACTTACATCAAATGGAAAATGAAATTGTCGATTGTTTGTATGACGGACTACCGCCACATGAACAGATGCAATTCATTTTCCGTCACCACCTTTAAAGGTTGGATATAATGATATATTTAACATATTTATATGATATTTTTGAAATTATTATAATTATTTAATAATTATTTCACATATACCTTATTATATTCCATTTCGTGATGGGATACGATAATGTCACTCGACTGTACAGTAGACTACCGTCTTACGAAGCAATGTGATTCGTTTTTCTCTTAAGATTTACATGGAAGGTAGTACGGATAAATTTAATAAACATATGTGATATTTATTAACTAAAATTTCTTATATAAATATAATATCACATTTAACTTCTTACCTTCCAAACTTTTGTAAAATAATAACGTCGCTCATGCATATGTGTGGACTACCACCTCTAAATAGTGATGTGAAATGTTTTTCATTTTATTTTTAAATTAATGGTAATATGGATATATTTAATTAATATAAAATATATATTTTATATAATAATTTTTATAAAATGGTGAAATATATTTTACCTTCCTTTCATTCCATCCTTCGAGAAAATAGAAACATCATTCATGCTTACATACGATCTACCGTCTTTATGAACGGTGTAATTAATTTTCCATTTCTAAATTTAATGGATTAATCTAACAAAATATTTAATGAATATATATTATATTTATATCATTGTTAAAATTTGGTATATTATGTAACCATTATCAATGTAAAAGGACTAGAAATATCAAATCAAAACATATGTGAAAAATAAAGCAGTTATTATATGAAATAGTGATTTTAACAAATAATTGTCAATAAATGGGTCAAAAGAGACTATAAGTAAATCATATATGGTATTAAATATATTATTATTGTTCTATATTAGATTTATAATAAATCTATATTTATTATACAGGAGGTACAAGCACTTATTAAGGAAATCAGATATGAGGTAAGGGTTTCTCATCTCAGTTTCAATTCCATAATATGTATGCCAAATTCACCACTTAGTTGTTTTATGTGGTGTATATACTGACCCTTTTGATATTTTATATCCCTAATTACATTATATTCATGTTTTTTAAAGTTTTATTTAAATTTATTTCTTTCATGGGGCATATGATTCAGAAATTACGAAAGTGGTAAAGATTTATTTTACAATCTCATTGTTTATCGGGATTGTTTATGATAAAATTTTTGATAATGAAATATTATGATATATCACTTAAGAAACTCGTGAATTTTATTCTAATATGGTTATTCAGAAACCTTTCAAGTAATTTTACCATTTTAATATATTTTTTACTTAAAATGAATGAGAAAATGATTTTAGGAAAATAAAACTTTATTTACCTTTTTGGTAGGAAATCCTCTCTTATATGCCCATGTTTTCTAAAAAAGTTAAAAAAAGGTTTTTTTCCTTATCAAAATTATTTATTAAATAAAATTTTACCCAAAATTGTATTTTTTAATTTTTTTTAGAAGAATCTTATTTTCCTTTTTCTAACAAGGCATTTTTTAACTTTTTACCAAAAATATGAAAAGAATATTTATTTTAACATAATCAGCATGTATGAAATTTCACATCATTATGATAACTCATTAATTTAATGATTACTTAAAATTCTACAAGGATATTTTTAATTAAAATATTTTCTTAATATTCAGGATATTTTTAGTTTTTGAAAGTTATTTTCAAAGTAAAAAGGTTATTTTTCTCAAGAATATTTTAATGGAATATTTATGGTATTTTAATTCATCAATGAGAAAAACCCTAATTTTTCTTATTATACATTGGGAATATGTTTTAATGATACCATACTTACAATTTTTATGGATGGTTTGTGATTAGTTTTATTTGAGATGAATATTTTGATACCGTTTTTCATATTACTTTGAATAGTTTATGATTCTATTTTTTTGGGGTAAAGAATTAACATTTAGTATGATAGTTTTTCAATAAAACTATTTGTGTGTATTATGTTTCCCATTTTCATATAAGAATTAATTGTACTTAGTAAGTGATGAGAGGGGTTAAATACAGCCCCTCGTTGCATTGTTAGGTCTCATGAGGCAAACTATATTGGGTTTTTCATTGATGCCTTACTCATTTATGTAAGATGTCTTGGAACGAGTCCTTAGAGTTATGATTATGTTGTTAAAAATTATTAATTCCATCATTATGATATTATTTATTGATATTCTATGTTATTATTCAATTATTTATAATATCAATGGTTATTTTCCAATATCAAGTGATTATTTTTATGGTATTATTTGATCATCATTTATTCATACCATATTGTGCTCAAGTAATTGATTGAATGACATGTGTTATAGTTATTTACATTTTTTTATTGATTATAATTATTTATTAATGATAGATTACACTATATATATAACCTTAGTAAGCATTATAGCTCACCCATTTTTTATATTTCCTTTTCCTAGGATGGAATGATGTGTTTTATGATTGATATACAAATAAATGTTAAATGAAATAATGGTATAATAAAAAAAATATTTTGTATTTTTTGTTTTTAGTTGAAATATGAAATTAAAGTATGTATCTTATTTACCAAGACTACTAAACTATTAATTAATTTGGGATGAAATTAATTTTATCAAATGATAATTTAATTAAGTAATAAGAAACTATAGGATACTAGGGAAAAGGTTGTTACAAATTCCACTTACCTGAAACAAATGGAATTATATCCTCATTATATATCTTAGGTCCTCACCACTGGTCGAAATACTCTTCCATATAAGGATATGTGAAAGAGTACTTGTATCCCACCAACTCAGTTTCTAATGAATCATTATAAGTAATTAAACAAACTTCATGGCTTTCCAACCTATATATAACCCAAATCTCATTTGAGATAAAAAAAACTAATCATATTATGATTAAATATAATCTATTTTACTTATAAAAGATAATCCATGGAACCCACTCAAAAAATAATATAATTATATTTACATATATTTGAATTCTTTCCATGCATAATTTATATTAAATCATTTTATTTAAAGTATTAAAATTACACAAAATCAAAATCCCTACAAGAGAATGTACGATGTGATAGGTAGAAAACCCATACTTTTTTAGATAGAGTGGAAACCCTTATTCTTGTAAGAAGTTTGAAACAATGTCCCAATACCTATTTTAAATACTCAAGAGTGTCCTTATTTCAAAAAAAACTTGAACTTAATGTTCATAAATCATAACCAACCTTTATTGTTGAGTTTATAACCCATAAAAATTTATATTAATGGTTGAGAATAACTAAATATTATGTCATACATAGCATGTAACACCTTATATGCATGAAATTAAATTTATAATAAGTATTTCACCACTTTAAACTAACGAATACATTAATTTATAATAAAAAATCATATATTCATGAATTAAATAAACTAAAGAACTAAATAAATAAAGGATAAATTAATAATTTTTTACATGAGATAAATATTTATGAAAATTTCATAAATCAAATAATTATAAACACTTTATAATCATTTATGGTTTTATGTAAATTCAATAAATAAATAAACATTAATATTTATTATTTATTTCAATATGTTCTCTTTCATATTTTCATTTTTCAATGCATTTAATTTTATATCCTTTTCATTTAAAATATATTATATTTATGGTCATATAAAAAATTTATATTCATTATGAACATTTAATATCCTATTTAAATATTTAACATAATATAAACACCAAATATTTTATTTTATTTAAACCCTAATTAAAAACTTAAAAACAATTTTTGGATAGGTTTAAGTAAATTTCAAAATAATTCATTTTAATATGAACATTTCAAATTATCATAGATAAATATTTTATAAAAAATATGAAAAATTTATATTATGCCTTATTTTTTTATATTTAATTAATTCATAAATTATTATACCATGTAAATCACCATTAAATGTATATTCCAAAAAGAAAAAACTTTTTTTGGTATGATTTAAATCCCCCTATAGATTCATCCCAGGCCCGCGTCAGTGATGTATTTCTTAAAATTTTAAGATTTTTTTCTTTTTAAAACATACAATGATAACTATTTTTACTAAAAACCATGGATTAATTTTTCTTAGGTGAAAGTAATTTTCAATAGAACCAAATTGTGGTTCTTATATAATAAAAATAATATTTTTACTAACTCTAAATCATTCATTGGGTAATTTTACACATAAACCATTAATTAAAGGGAGAAATCATATATCACCTTATCATTTTACATGAGAAAAAAACTCAATACCTTCTTTTAAGTATTTTTGTATACGAAAAAACATTTTTTTTACATTAGGGTACTATATGTACAAGTATATTAACTAACCTTTTCTTTTTTATCCTTAAATATCTTTTTATATTCTTCTATTTAGATAAATGTTCCCCTTTTTAGTTAACATGGTCAGAGGGGTTGAACGTCATGGGAAATTTATCACAAAACATTGATAATACCCAAATAATCAATGAAAACTATATATTTCTATTAAATTAGTTGGTGTGTTTCATTATTCAATTAGTAGTTTCTTTGAAGGATCTATATATATAACATCTCTTATTTTTACATGACACATGGAAGATAGTTTCTATTGCCTTATTAACATTTTATGAATTTGAAAAAAAACAATCATTTCTTAAAAACTTCATCAAAATCCAAAAATTATCCTAATATACTTTATTTCTCTTAAAATATATGAGAATATGATTTATAAAAAATATTATAAATATACTGAGTTAATCCCTATAGAATTTATTCATTAGAATATAATTATATAATTTTTATGTCCTAATGGAATCATTGTGAATGAACAATGTCCATAACTGTAATAAGGATATCTCAGAAACATCCACCTAATCCACCCTTGATTTATGGAATCAAGATTGAATATCAAACTCTAATAAGTATTAATCCTTATTAAGTAGATTAAAAATCCATTAATATATGTTAGGGGATATTTTATCTCTTTATAATGATCTCATTATACTTATGATAATCATTGTAAACACACATTTATTGATATTTTTCTTAAATAAGAAGAGTGGTATACACCATGGTGAAGCACTTGGTGTATAAAACCCTTGTCTAATTTCTCATCTAGTTCCTTTTTAAATTCTTCCAATTAAATTTGGGCCATTATACAAGGGATCATTGATATAGTCATATCACCAAGTATGAGTTTAACTTAAAACTCTACCTCATCATTTGGGGGAAGACTAAGAATATTTTTGATAAACACATAAAAAATTTCTCATACAATTGGAATATCTTCAATGTTGATATTTTCATGAACCATTTAAGTAAATTATACCTCATTATTATGAATTTATATAAAAATTTAATTATCCTAATTATATTAATATAGTTTCATGGGTTGATTTTGGATAAGTAATATGATTTCCATATTCTAAAATTGATATAATCTATAAATAGAGAGATAATCCATGACTAATATTAAATAAAATTCAACCAAAGTAATAATGACATTGTTTTTTAGATGTATCATCCCACAAATATTAAGTATAAAATATTTATATAACAAATATTAAATCATCATAACACTAAGTGTTTTCAATAATAAGTAAGAATATAATCATCAAGATCAATATCAGTGTACACCACTCAATACCTAAGATTTAAGGTCAGGATCAATACACACTACCAAACCACTTCACATTAGAAATGGTATATGACAAAGATGAATTTTTCTTTCTGGAATTATAAAAAAATCTTCCTTATTCCATTATGATCCATTATTTAATCATTAATGGATCTAAAGATTTATAAAAACATGATAATTATTGTTTCATGAAGGAATTAATAAAAAGTTTCTTTATATTTGGTGTTATGGGATGGTCCACATGAGTAAAATTATTTTTCATAACCATTGATTTATTACTAAGTAAAATCATGTGATTTTTCACACCATATCCCATTCTATTTGGTTATTAATTATGATATTAATATCATTTTATATTACATTAATTATTCACTTTTTTCCTCATCTTTTAACTCATATAATAAAATATACATGCTTAGTATGAATAATGATAAGATACAATAAAATTATAGTAAATAATCTTATTAATTTCAAAAAATTAATTCTTATATTTTCTATCCTAAGAATCCTTTAGTCTATCCTTATTTAATATTTATTGTACCCTATCATTATTCTTAATCTAATACATAAAATTAACATAACCTCTTTTAGTATAGGGGATATCATATTTTTTAGCGGCTCTCACACTTCATATTCTACTAGGGTTTCCCCCTTAATATCTTCCAATTTGGGCATCAATCTATCTATGACATGATGTCTCACTTCAACCATATATGGTGAAGATGCTTCTATCATCGTCTATTATTAGTGTTTCTACCTTTATTTAAATCCACCTCAATATCTCATCTTTGGTCCCACTTACTATTCTCATTTATTTTCTCCCTTCCTTTAAGATGTGGTTTACCCTATGAGGTTGCTAAATTTTATATTTTTCATGACCCTTCCATTAATGATGTGTTCCTACATAGTTATTTTCTCTTCACATTATCTACTATAGGTAACATGTGTTAGGATCCATCATATTTCTCTTTTTCATTGATGATTTTTTAATGATTTTTTATTTTTTTAACATACCATAGAAGATGTTGTTATTTAATCTATATGATATTGTATAAGATCCCATTAGGTTTTTAAACTTCAGTGATGTTTTTACCATCAACTGTGAACCTCTTGTTCTTCAAGCATAAGTGATTTAATTTAAATCATCCATTATGGTGATTTTTATAGCATCCAATGATAATTATACCCCTACATAATCCCTTTAGAGGTTATGATTAAGACTATATTTGATAGTGAGATCCCCCTTATAAATTCCATTTCCTAATACTTCATAGTAATTGGGGTTCAATCTTCTATAGAGTTTCATTATCAGTTTTATAGTTCTATAAGTCACCCATTTCATTCAATGATGAGGATTTTAGTCAACATTTCAGTTTATTAATGATTATATATGGTCTCTATCAACCTACTATAGTCATTCTCTAATGATGTGATCAAAATTTAACCCTGATTTTGTAATTCCACTAATTACCCTCATATGATATCATTCCCCTATAGTGGTGGTGGAAAAAAAATTCATTATAGGGTTTGATTATTTTTTTATTTTTTATTTTCTAATGGGCCTACATACCCACATCATTCTATATTTTTTCTTTTAATACAATAACATTTTTATTTAGAGGAAAATTAAAAATTTATAAAATTCCAACTAAAATATCCCATAATCCACATATCTATATTTTACATCAATTTATAATATTATACACAAAAACATAGGAGTTAAAACACACACCCCTAACCCAAAGGTTTAGTAACCTTGTAGATTAACTATATATTTTATCTTATCCCACAAATAAACATACATTTATTTTAAAAAGGTCTTAACATGTGGACCCCTTCTAGACATATCACAAAAAATAAAACATTAGGTATATACATAAATAATGGAATAGAGAGATAGTATCCCTATAAGGGGAAAACATAAAAGTCCTAAATTAAAGATGCATGGGTAAACATGAAGAAAATAATAAATGAATATTCATATAAAAAATGTAGGTATTAAAACATAAAAAACTTATATGAAATAAGAATATATAAATAATAATGGAATGATCATGAACCATGGAAACATTAATATAAATCATAAATTATCGATGTGAAATATTAATAATCATAAGATATCATAAACACAAGTTAAATCTCTCTTCCAATACTTGATAAAATTATAGAATATGCTTATTTATAATTTACTATACATTATAATATCATGATATATAATCTTTAACAAATGAATTATATGGATATATAATCATAGGCCCTATAAGAACATCATAACATCTCTATATATGTGTGTTCTACATGAAATTGATAACAATAAAAGATTCATAAAAACCCATGAGAATAAAATGGGTTTTATAATATTTTTTATGAGGTGAAAATTATCCAAATATTGGACGTGGGAGATACCAAGAATTTAAATCCATATAGAAATTGAGAAAATATAACATAATAGACACCACTCAACCAATCGGGGTCCCGATCGGGCTAGCGGTAAGTTAAGAGTGCCACCCCAAGACTGCCTTGTGATGAAACAAATATTGCCCATCCCTAAAATGGGTACCTATATTAGACCCCAACATACATGATGCTTGTTTCTAATCACACCGAGTTAGTGACAAGAACTAAGTCATTACTTTATAGCTTGTGTGAATATTTTTGGCCAATAAACAATAAGAGACACATACCTTACACCTGTAATTAGGACATGAAAATTCTATGTATCACAAGTCCACAAGTTTTATAGGAAAATATAGAATAAAATATAAAAAAACCAATTGGTAATAATCATAATAGACATCCAAACCAAGATAAAATACCACAGCACCATAAAATATACAACATCCAAAGTATAGGAGGCCGACATCGTTGACATAACCAAGGTATAAAATATAACAAAGTACCCCCAAAAAATATCTATCTGACCACATTATAACCATCCATCCTCAATACCAATTCACTCCATGATAATTTTAAAAATTGGACTTGATCATGGAAAAAATCTTGGGTCTACCGATGTCGATTTGAATAAGTAGGGATTAATCATAATGTCTTAGTAGGTAATGAATAAATAGTCCATTCATTTCCTTTTTCAAAACATATCATACACTCCATTTCGAAATATATGTAGAAAATATGTTTTTATTTCTTTAAGAAAAAAAACTATGATCTTTTCCCAAAACCGATCTTTAAAACCCAAAATATATTTTTGAGAAACATTTGGAAACCATCCTCAAACCACTCATTTTCAAAATAAATATTTTGAAATACTCTTTTTAATAATAACCAAACCCATAAAAAAGAAACCCAATATAGAATAAAATAAATACCACTACATAAATTAACCAAATTAATAAAAGCAGTAATATGATATAAGAATAATAATTAAGGAAGAAATATGAAACCAAATGAGTAAGTTAGATGAGAATAAATAATAGTAACAAAGTAATAATGAAATGAAAATAATTGTCTAAACCATGGAGAAATAAGGAATAAATAATCATGGTAAATACCAAAACATCCCATGAGGTGACCCTAGACATACTTGGTTTGGAACCATCCTCCGACCAATAAATTCATTCTTATGTATCTAACCAACTAAATGATCTAACCTAGCCTCACCAATGCAACTCCCCTATGGATTCCAATACCATAGATAATGTAGTTCATCTAATATAGACAAAATCATAACTGTATTTCATACATCACTAAGACACCTATGATCCCCATGAGTAATAGAAACAATAAGTGAGATATATCAATCAACATTCAAAAAAAATCTACACAACATAATCACTTATCCACATCCCACCTCTATACACCTAAACTTCTGAAACCCCTATAAATAAAACCTACTAAATTCAAAATTACATAAATATATAAGGGTATAACATTGGGTTTTTTCTCAATTTATAATACATTATAAATTTCCCCATTATGACTTTCATTTAAACTAGTTTTTTATAAAAATTTCGTTTAAAAACCATTTCTAAATCAACATCTTTTTGATAATCCCCTTTGAATGTGCCAAATTAGCCTTACAGTTTGATTTATAATGTTTTATTCAAAACCCTATTATAAATCCACTTTGAAACTTGGTATCCTATTTTGATTAATAGAAAATAAATTTCTAAAAAAACAAATTATGTAGCATACGTATCAATAATACATAAAGAAATAATTCGTAATAAATCATAATAAGAACCTATAAAAATCCATATACCATGATAACTCAATTAAAAAAATTCCCCAATAACTTAATACAAATAAAAAAAACATTTTAAAGTCTAAAACATCAATTGGATAACTAAATTATTTTAGGAAACCATTTTGGTATTTTTTTCAAGAACCTAGCACATAATATTTTCTTCAAAACCAAATAATAAAATCATATACTTTGACAACCACTCCAAAAAATAATTTTTGACCAATAAAACATCATAATTTTTGGGAAAATATTTTATAAAACTAAATTATACATGGTGTGTAGAAAAAAATATAAATTCATGGAATCACCTACCTTAGATGGAGTGAAGATACGATGAAACCATCAAATTTAGGAAGAACAAGACCCGAGACAAGGTCTTCACACCTTAACATAAATAATCAGAACACATTAGGACCAAACATAACCTTAGGGTTTATACAAGAAGTAACTAAGTCAAGTAAGAGAAGTAAAACAAAAGAATAAGGAATATAAATGAAGGAACGATCCTTACCTTGAAGAAAGCTCTTAGAACTTTAAGAGAGGGAGGCTCAAATCCAAGGAAGATCAAAGGAGACTAACCCCCAAGTGATCCCTAGTGTGAATTAAAAAATAGGGGAGGATAGTAAGGGTTTAGGGATTAAAAAATAAGTTGGTTAGTATTGAAAATTTATAATTTTCAAAAAAATTGTTATGTCGAATGGTTTAATAGAATAGTTTTTCAAACCATGCACAAACCATGCACCCCTCACTAGATAGAAAAAAACCTTGCACGGTTTGGGAAACATTTTTAAATAATGAAAAATATTTCTATTAAAAACTATATACCTTCTCATGATTTATTTATGGTTTCCCCTAACCATGCCCAAATCATGCACTAAGGAATCATCTTTGAAGGGAAACCTAATACAGTATCTCCTAACCATTCAGTACCTAGCCAAACTAACCATGAACGTTCAAAAATGAATAGATAAGTACCTACATAAGGGTTACCCACAAGTTTTTCACTAAATTATGATAAAAAAACTGTGCACTATAGGGAGTCTGTGTAAGGGTTCTCCACACAATTAAAACTAACCATGCACCTAATCGCATTACTTGCATTGAAACTATAGAAACATTAAATTTTTAAATAAATACAACCCAAAATTCAAGTATAAAACCAAATATAAATAAATATATATAATAATATGAAAATAAAATTCTAGGGTTTGAAAATAATCCCCATCATAACACTTTCTCCCCTAAAAAGTCAGTGGGTTTTGAAGAAAAAGACAAGAAAGCCAAGATTTATATCTGAAAAGAAAATAAACCTATAATTGGATCTCTAAATTCCATCAAAATCAACTAAAATAGTTATATAAAAACAAACCTACAGTTAATAACTCATGAACTACCACTATGAAAACGAGATCATAAAATAGATACCTAAGGGGGGTCACTAGGTCATTTAGTGATTTACTATCCTGGTCGATCGATAAAAAACATGGAAAAACCACCCAATTTTCTAACTAAAGAGACTCAAAAAATGAGACCAGACTAAGTTCACATTCATAATTCTTGAAAAATAAGCACTTATACTCCCAACACACCAAAATATCCAAAATATAGACCAGAGTTCAAAATTTACAATGATAAATAAACAACCAAACTATAATAAGAAGGTGGGAATAATGGGATACCTAAAAAAGATATGATGAACCACTTTTAAGACTCCAAGGTTGAGAAGGATTTATTCCACAGAAGATTCATTCTCTTAAAAAACTTCTAGATGTTTCCTAACTGAACATAGCTATGAAATGTCTTTGGAATATATGAGGAAAAAGGATTGTAATTTTATAACCCACAACACTAGAAGCACATGAGATATTGGTTCCAACTTAAATAAGTAGAATATTAAAAAAAAGAATCTCCTAGAATTGTTTTATTTTTATTTATATGTTCAATGGATAAGGAACCATCATCTACACTAGAAGAGATGATTCTTCCACCTATCAAGGGTTTCCCTCTAAAAAAAACTCTTCTATGAAATATTTGTCCAAAAATTATTTAAATGAGGCCAATCTAGTTAAAAAACTTTATAACTGAGATACACATGATAAACCATCATAAACAAGTGAACCTTTAAGGAATTAATTGATATAATACTGTAAGAATACAGAAATAGTTCAATAAAATGTCCAATGTACTCTTTAACTATCCATTAACTCTATTGAAGACTCATGAGCCCCACTAACTTCCTCAACTTAGACTCCTTATAAAAGAACCACTTAATGAATACAGTCTTAAATAATTCCCATGTCAACCCATCATGTAACTGAGATGAAATGACCATCTTCTATTTATCCAGACTTGGTCTATAAAACAATCCCAAAACATCCCTCACTCTTAGATCAATGATAGTTCCCAAGGATTTAAAACATCCTCAATTACATTAAGACACCCCAAAAATTTTAAATAACCTTAATCACCTAGGAAGGCACAAAAAAACCTATGAAAAAACTAGCTCCACCACTCTATCATGAGTCTAGGTGGTGTCATTAACTAGATAAACCACACACAAACTCATAAAATTCTTCAGATCCTTTCTAGAAGGCATACTGAAAATTAAAAATAAAATACATAACTCAATTAAAAACAATTAAAACTCAATCAAACCCAACTAGAAGAAAATATCAATTCAAAACAACAATCCAAAATAATTAATTAAAATCACTAATCACATATTAAAAATTCCTTTTCCAATTATTCAAAAACATATCATTTAAGTTTGAAAACATTTAAAATATAATAAAAAAGCACTTTAAACCCAAAACATAAATTTTTAAACATTAATTTCCCACTTAAGATAATTTTAAAATTAATAAAGTCCTTTATTTAAAATGTAAATAGTTCCTAAACCTTAATCTCTTTTCATTTCATTTCAAGAAACACCCTTCTTAAATTTCAAAACCAACTTCCAAATTTTAAAAACCTAGGTCCAAATATAGAATTTTATTAGTACAAATACAATTAACACCAATATAATGTGGAAATATCCTATAAACCATACCAAATAGAACATATAAATAATCTAGAAGAATTTATAAAAAATGGGAGCTCAACAAAACATTTCAAAGGATCATTGTTTTATTACATGGTTTAGAGAACCATGTGCCAACTATGAAACTATACTTAGAAGAAAAATAAAACCATTCACACAATCTTTGTATGGTTTTCTAGACCATGTGGTCCAACCATGAACTTTAAGTCTTCCTTCCTTCTCACCCTCAAAACATAGAAAACTATTAAATAACCCATAAAACATTGATATAATCTAAAATATCACCAATATAAATTTTAAAAAACAAATAATAAACAAATATAACTCAAAATTGAAGACTCACAATCCAATATCTTCTATAAATTTGATGCTCAAAACAATTATGAGCTTGCAAGAATCTTCCTGATCCCACCTTTTGAGTCCTGATAGTCCTTGTTCTAATTAACCATAGAGAAGTATGTTATCGATCACCATAGGCTCATGACAAGGGACAAGGAATCACATGAGATCTTATAGGAATGATTTATACCAGTAAAAAATAAGATACATAGATCTAACACATGAAATTATAGAATTAACCCTCAGGGTATCAAAGGTCCATGTGAAACATCAGATAAGTAGATACAAAATATAAACAAAAAAATGAGCATAACCAAAATAGGTATCCAAACCAAGATAAAATACATATCTAGTAGAAAGGAAAAATTATCTATAGTATATTATAGAAACATGAATAATAAAACCAAGGTAAAAAAATTAAAAAAACACCCAACATGATCTCTTTATGTCCTCTTTCTCACCATCCATATTCAATACTATTTTTCTTAACGAACGTTTCAAAAACTAGACATGATCTTGAAAATCAAGCTCGGGTATACCAATGCTGAGTGGAACAAGTAGGGTTCAATCATAAAATCTGAGTAGTAAATCACTAAAGAGTCCATAAATTTTATTTTTGAAAACATACCACAAATTCTAGTTAGAAATATAAGTAGAAAATATGTTTTATTCCTTTAAGAAAAACAAACCATGATATTTTCTTAAAACCGGTCTTTAAAACCAAATTATTGTTTTAAGAAAACTTATAAATTTTTTTCTTAAAGCATTCATTTTTCAAAATATGTCTTTTTTAATTATTAATTCTGAAAACTCTGACCCCACTTGAATGAAATACAATATAGTCCAAAATAATAACCATCGTATAAATGTGATGAATTAATAAAAGTAGTAATATGATAACAGATGCAGTATCTTAAAACATATAAAACCAATGGAGTAATTCACATGAGAATAAATATTAAAAAAATGAATTACTAAAATTAAATAATGTTTAGAAACTAAAGAGTAATAAGGAATAGGTAATCATTTTCATTAACTAAACATCCTGAGAGGCAACGTTATATGTACTTATGTGTTGAACCATCCAATGACCTATCAATGAATTCCTATGTATATAAACAAATGGATTATCTAACCTAGACACATGGGTGGAACTTCTATATATATTTTAAAATCAAATCATATTTAGTTTATGTTGTTGGGGATAAAAAATAACTCTCTCTCACCCCTCATTAATACACCTAGGATTCCCATGACTAATAAAAATAAGAGGAGATATATATCAATCAAATGTCAAACAAAATCAATGTATCATAATCACATACCCTCATGCCACATTCATACAAGTACCAATGTAAAACCACTATAAATCAAAATCAATGACATCATAATTAGAAAAACATATAATGGGATTCCATTAGGGTGAATATCAATTGAGAAAAAATTTCAAAAGTGAAAACCAAACCATTTATTTAAACAATCAATATCTTTTCAAAATTTCTTTGAGAAACCATTTACCAATCAATTCCATTTTGATAATCCCCTTATCATGTGATAAATGGGATTAAAGTTTCATTTATAAAGTCTTATTTAAAAACTCACATTTTAATCCTCTTTGAAAACTAGGAATCCTTTTTTAATTTTTAGAAAACCAATTTCGAAATAAATGCCACTCATTTAGCACACATATAAATAATACATAAAGGAATAATGAACAAGAAATCAAAAGATGAAACCATAAAAATACAAAAACCATAATAACTCAATTCAAATAATTCTCCAAAGACTTAATACAAATCATACAAAACATTTAAAATTTTAAAATATCAATTAAATAATATAATTCTCCATGGAAACCATTTTGGAATTTTTATCAAACACGAAAAACACACTTGTTTGTTGAAAACAAAATAATAAAATAATATTATTTATATACCACTTAAAAAATAATTTTACCCACCAAACCACCATAAATTTGGGGAAACATATCTTAGAAAACTCAAGAATACATGGTGTGGAAGAAAAATCCAAAGGCAGGGAACCACTTACCATAGATATAGTTTAGATGCGACATAACCTTCAAATATAGGAATACAATGACCATAGATGTGATTTTCACACCCTAAAATCAAGGATTACAACACATTCGGTCAAACCCTAACCCTAGTGTTTGACTAAGAAGGAACTAAGTATAATAAGAGAATGAAAACAAGATAATAAGTAATATAAATGAAGGAATGATCATTACCTTGAGGAAAACACTATGAAATTGATGAGGGAGATACTCAAATATAAGGGAGAGAAAAGGATACCCAAACCCAAGGGATCCATGGTGAATGTCTAATAATAAGGTAGGAGAGTAAGGGTTTGAGGATTTAATATCAATATGGGTATAATATGAAATTCATAATTTTTAAAAAACTAAATCTCATGGTTTGGATGTGTAGCTTACAAAACCATAAACCAACCATGTTCCCCTCACAGGATAAAAAACACCCTCTCATGGTTTGGTTTCACATTTTGGGAACTGTATTCAAATAATGTAAAACATTTCAATTAAAATATAAATATATTCTCATGGTTTTAGCATGAATTCCCTTAACATTGAGAAATGCATGCACTAATAAATCCTCATGGAAGGTTAACCCTAAATGGTCTCCCCTAACTATATTCTAACTATGAAAACTAACCATTAAAATCCAAAAAACAACTACAAAGGCCCTATATAAGGGTAACCCACATGTTTTTTCACTAAACCAAGAAAACCAAACTGTGAAATGTAGGGATCCAACATAAGGGTCTGCCGCACGATTAATACTAACCATATTCCCTCTATGGAAACCCTAAAACATTGGATTTTTAAATTAAATAAATCTTAAACTCAAGGTTAAAACAAAATGTAAGTAAATAGATATAATAATTGAAGAATAAAAAGTTGGGGTGTGACATGCCTCTAATAGGCTATAGTCTAGTGACTAGCACTTAGTAGGCATATCTAACAATATGGGAGGCCTTAGCCGATAAAAACCTATAAAATATATATTCCTAAAATGTATAAAATAAACATAATCACTAGAAAAATGTATATATATTATAAAATAAAATTTATATAACACATTCATGACACATAATATACAAATAAATCTCCTAAAAGGTAAATAAAAGGGAATTAAACATTGACAAGCCTATGAATCCGATAAATACAAGATAAAAGGAATCTCCTCCTTTTCTCTAGTACTCCTGAAATGATCTAAAATCACAATTTTTATTACCAAAATCAAGGCCCACCATCCTCCATCATGCATCACCAAGATTCACCAGATGTTAGCTTCCAACAAGTAACACCGGCTTCATGCCTACAAAAAATATCTTCAAACTTAGGAATCATCTAAATAGGCAGAACATGTGGGGAAACAAATCTTATACATGGGTGAGTATATTCATACCCATGAGATAACCCAAAAACTAAAAGGAAGATATAGAAAAACATGTCAGTTAAAAGGTCCCAATACTAGAGAGTGTTTGGGAGGAAAGATAAGAAATAATATTGATACACTCAATCAAAAGTATTCTCAGGGACGTAAAGAAATCCTCGTCATCTCATCCCCAATTATTGAATGTCATAACATATGAGGAAACATGGGATCTTAGAATACTGAAGATTACACAAATACGAATGATTATAACTGTAACATCCTTCCCCTTCTCATTGGCTTGACAAGTCAGTAGAATAATAAATGGACTTTAGTGACATCACCCAGATTCCAAAGGCTGACAATAAATTTCAAGGGCTTCAATTCAATTGGTGAAACAATTTACCTTTAAAAATAAGAAAAACCACAACCAATAATACCAGAACCAAAAAAAACACTATATGACGCATGAGAATAATTTAATACAACTCAAACGAATACCAGAAGAAAAAATACCAAACTACACCAAGAACCATATCAGATTACATAGAGGAATACAAAAGAAACAAAGATCAAAGTCTCTAAATAAACAACTCCAGAGTTCCTAACATGCTCTTAGATATAACTGCACTACCCATAGCCCAAAGTATCATGAATTATCATCAGATAAATGAGATATATTTCCTTTACCTGTGTCTCGATAAACAATATCTACAAATTCACCAAAGATCCCAAACAGGGGGTGATTATAAAACTCGGTAGGTTTTTCCAAATGAATTCTATACTCACACCGATAGGATAGAACATGTTATCACATTTATATAAACCATTGATATAAAATATCTAAAATAGTCTATATTAAAGGAAAACCGAATATATGTAAAACAATTATCTTACCAAAATAGTTTTCCAAATCGAACCAATTCGAAACCCAAAACCATTTTTATGGAAAAAAATGAAAAAAATTATTCCAAAAATTTCATGAATTTATTTGGAATTACCCATTTTATTTCACACAATAACACACACACACACAAAATCAAACTTGGTGTTACCATTTTAGGAGGATAATCATATATATACTTCTTCCCTTTCATGGTGGTACTTCATGACCATTATCCATCCCATTCAACTCATACTTCACCATTTAAGAAAACAACCATTACAACCCAATTATGATAAAACATTTAAATAAACCCATAATTTTATTGAAAACACTTTTCTAACCATCAAAACTAAGAAACTAATTTAATATCATCATTTTAAAATCATGTTAATAATATCACTTTACACTAAAACAACTAATTATCACAATTTCATAAACCATCACTAAAGAGGGTTTCGATCAATATTTTCACAAAAATTTCTCATTTTAATTAAATAAAAACAATAAATTTGAAATCAATACTTCAATTTATAATAAATGGAGTTGATAGTGAATCCACCTACCTTGAAAACTATAGTGCAAACAAAGAATGACACAAATTCTTCCACAAAACAAGACTAAAACTCCAAAAAACCACCATCTTATTCCCTAACATAAACACAACAATATTTCATTATTATTGGAATAAAAACAATGTATCTATCCCCAAAATATTATATCCATGAATCCATGATAGAGAAAAAAGAATAAAACTAAGGTAAACAACCAAGAACGAGCACTTACCAAGGAATCTAGGACTCCAATGCACAAAGAAACACCAAAACATTGCTTCTAGATCAAGAATAATTGTATAAACAACCTTTGGGAAGAGATAAATTTATTTCAGGGTTGAAATATATGAAAAATGATCCATTAAAGAGAAAAAATAAGTTAGATTCACAATTTTCAGATGTAACTTTTAACCATGCATGGTTAAGGTGCACGGTTAGGAAAACCTTGTGCTAACCATGAACATGATGCTGCCTCAACGAGCACAGTTTATCTCAGATGTTTTTATAATTTGGTCAAACCATAGGCCTATATAGTTCCCATTGTATCCCTTTTCATGGTTTTTTGTAGGATTTTTATGGTTTATACTAACCATTCTCACAATGTTCACCTCCAAAAAATCCCCCAAAATAGTCCAAAAGTCCACTAAACCCTCTAAAACATCTCTTGAAAACTTTAAATACTTAAAAAGAAAAAAATAAAGGGTTACTTACTTAAAAATAGGGGTGATAAATTCCCCCACCATTTTTCTTTTCATCCATGGAAATTATAAAACCACCATTTACCTGAAATAGTTCGGGCCATTTCTCAACCATTTCCTTTTCCTGTTCCCACATCTCTTCCTAAATTTGACCATGTTTCCATAAAACACATATTGGACCATTTATTTTCTCAAACAATACTTTTTCTTGCCTATAAAAATTCCATAACAACATACGAACCAATGAAGTATAACAATCTAGGTCAACGTGATCCCATTGAATCACACGATCAGGATTAGGTTAATACATTTTCAACTAAGATAAATGAAACATATTGTGCACTACACTAAGCCATGGAAAAAAATTCAACTGATATGGAACCCCACCAACCCATTAAATTATATCAATATGCCCTATGTATCAATGAGATAACTTTCCCTACTTTCTAAAATGATGATTCCCAAACCTTGGATAGATTCAAAATAACACATGATCACTCACATCGAATAACAAAGATAATCGAAAGTGATCTAGATATGATTTATGATGATTCTAATCCATATCCATCTTCTTCCTCATCAACTGAATCTTCTCTATTGTCTCTTTAACAAGGATGGGTCCAACCAGTGAAGTCTCACCTATTTTTCCCCAACAAAGTGGAGAATGAAAAGGATGCCCATACAATGCTTCAAAAGTATCCATATGTATCGAGTCATGATAATTGTTGTTATAAAAGAACTCTACCAATGGAACATGTGCATCACACGAACCAACAATATTTATTACACAAGCCTAAATAATACATTCCACCATTTGTATCATCTATCCAGATTTTCCATCCATCTGAGGATGATATGATGTACTCATAGTAAACTATGTACCAGGGGATTTTTGTAAGGATTTCTATAAATAATACATTAAAATCAGATATCAATCTGATACTATCAAAATTGGTACTCCATGACTCTTCACCACTTCTCATATATAGATTTTAGAAAATCCCTCCATAGTTTGAGATTCAAAAATAGGAATGAAATGAGAAGACTTTATGAGTTGATCCACGATCACCAATATGGAATCTAGTTTCTGAACCATCCTTGGGATACCTATCATAAAATACATCTCTATTTTCTCCCATTTCCAAACAATAATAGGTAAATACTACAAAATAACCACTAGTCACTGGTGCTTTACCTTAACCTACTGACATGCAAGTCATCTCATCACAAACTCATCCACTTTTCTTTTCATTCCAACCCACAAAAATTTTACTTTTAACGCCTTATACATATTCTATATTCTAGGATGAACATATCATCTCTAATGGTAGTATGCATGAGGAATTTTTTCCTAAAAAGATACATGTATGACCATTTGATCTCTAAATAACAAAATTAAACTCTCATCCAATTTATATCCCTGAATGGTCTCCAAAACAACGAGTTTTCACCTCATAACTACACATTTTTAAATTAGATGTTTACACCTCTTTAATCATTTCAAAAAAATCAAGATAAAAAAAAGATAGAAATAAATATGTAACACTACATCTGTCTTCACAATCCCAGTTCATGTCAGCTATCACTAACATCTACTACCACTATTTTGAAGCCTCTTTTTCCAACCGAAAATATGAATTTATTCTAAATGCATCTTCTACCAAACTTCCTTTACTTGGAATACACATCAAATAAAATTAAAATATTTAGAGATAATCCATCCATATTAATTGTCTCAGATTCAAATATATTTGGGAGAATTTGTGTTTCAAGATCTTTTGATCTGTGAACACCATAAATTTCTCACCAAATAGGTAATGATGCCAAGTATTCAAAGCATGTACTATGAAAAAACTCAAACTCATGTGTTGGTTAGTTATTTTAATGAAACCATAACTATTTTGATCCATTAGAAACAACATGATCTCCCTTCATGAAAACAAATCCCAACCCCAATCCCAAAGCATCACAAAAAACTATGTACCCTTGTCCTGATTTCGATAGTATCATGATCAGTGTTTATGTAAGGATAAATTTAATCTACTAAAAAGTATTTTTTACATTCCTCATTCCATTGGAATGGAATATTTTTCCTTTTCAAATCTGCCATTGGTGAAGCCAATCAAGAAAAATCTTGAACAAAGTGTTTGTAATAACTAGATAAACCAAGGAAACTATGTGTCTCACAGACATTGTTTGGAATTTTCCAAGAGATTACATCCTATATCTTTGTTGGATAAAAAATAGATTTTTTAGAGATAACATAGACAAGGAAATGTACCTCTTGTATCCAAAAATCACACTTTGATAATTTGGAATATATATGATGATCCCATATAATTTCCAACACTATCTCAAAGTGTTTCTCATACCCAACCCTTTTCCTTGAATACGCAAATATGTCATCCACAAAAAACAACACAGAATAATCCATATACTTATGAAATATTCAATTATTCAATTCCATAAAGACCGTTTGTGAATTCTCAATATCTAAAGGCATAATCAGATTCTCATAGTGTCCATATCTACTCTAGGTAGTTGTATTTGGAATATCCACATTTTGAACCCATAATTGGTGATATCCTGATCACAATTAAATTTTAGAGAACCACGAGGATCCCTTCAATTGATCAAAAATATCATCAATGCATGGAAGTAGATATCGATTCTTTATCATGAATTAGTTAAGATTTTGATAATCCACAAAAATTCAAAGAGTTCTATCTACCCTTTTCACAAATAAGACTGATGTTTCCCATAGAGGCATGCTAGGCTGAATAAACACTTTTCTTTCCAACTCTTTTATGTATACTTTCAATTTCCTCAACTCTATTTGTGCCATCCTATAATATGGAAGAGAAATAATATTAGACCTTGGTAAGAGATCAATCATAAAATCCACTTCTCATATAGGTGGAATCCTAGAGAAAGTTTTGGGGAAAACATCTAAAAACTAATCAAAAATTTATAGAAAACCACTATTTTTAATCTCATACATTAATTCCTAGGTCAAATCTACCAATTGGTATGAGATAATTCATACCAATGGTTCCAAAAAGCCTGTTACACCCGCCTTTACATTATTATCTCCTCTAAAGAGATGCTTGATTCCATCCTCAGTTGTAAAACTAACACTTAAGGTATAACGATCGATGTGATATTTAAACATTATGAACCAATCCATGACCAAAATTATATCATAGACATCTATATCAAGTATAGATAAATACCATATCAACTTAGCTCCATACATAATTATAAAACATTATTTTAACATAAAGGCTTGATATTATCTTTAACTAATATTAGGTTTTGAGTTTCAAAATAGAAGGCATAATCTCAACATGTAAACCCATAAGATCAAAAACACAAGAAACAATAAATGAATGGGATGCACTAGTATCAAAGAAATCTTGCATAATGTTAGAATTCAAAATAATCGTACCTATCACCATTGATGGTCTAGATTAATCATCCAAAATCACTTTCCCATATCCATACAGTTTCTTACTCACTATACTAAACTCTTTATTATCCTATTGAGATTTCCCTTATTGAGGATTCATGGTATTCCTAGAATTTCCATGGATAAATCTGTTCTACTGATGATAATTGTTCTGCTTCACTCATCCCGTCAAAGCATATGATGCATGTAAACCCTGATATGTGTTCATAGAACCCAAACATGGAGAACTATGATAATATCATTTAATATTTCCCATATATATATAATTGTGGCATGTTCTAGGTTGTTCCTTACAATCTCACTTCATGTGATCTAGAGAACCACATTGAGAACATCATGGTTTTCTCTTAGGTTAAGAAAGAGGATTCATTGATCCAACAGTCTGATTCCAAGTCATGACACTACCTTGGAAATATGTTTCCTTCTTTAACTTATTACAAATATTGGAGTTACCTCAATTTCCCATAGATATCATCATGCTCCCTCCACCTGTATCTCCTGAGATGCCCCTTTATGCTACTATCTCTCTATTGACCATATCTACATAATCTATTATACAAATAATGAAAATATTCAAGAAAATCTCTGAACTAATCCCCAATTAAAAAAATTCATGTCTTCAAGGAAGCACTAGTAAGAAATTTAGGTGAAAAAATACTAAATTCATGAATTTAGCCACATACTCTATCAATGATAAGTTTTCCTACTTTAAGCAGAAAAAGTTTTTCATTCTATAAATACTGAATGTGTGTGGATATAATTGTCTGTTAAACATTTCTTTAAAATCATACCATCAAATTACTTGTCCCAATTTAGACTAAACTACTAAATCCCACCACTGGAATGCAAGATCTTCCAGCATATATGTCACCAACAAAACTTTAAACTCTTCTGGTGTGCCAAGGAAATCAAAGATTAAATTAATCCTATTCATCCACACCTCTTATTTATCTAGTTTTGAATCACCCCAAATATGGGTGGATTACTATTTTGAAATAGAACTGAATGATCCACTTTTATTGGTTCATCCCTCTTATTTTTTCTATCCACAGCCTGAAAATCTTAGATTATACTTTGATCTAGCTGTTGGTTCACCTGTGGCTCAGGTGAAACCACATTATTAGCAGCTTTTTCTAGTTGGATTCTACGACACATACTAGGTTCCATTTTATATAAACACAATAAAAACCATAAGTCTTAATCTATAGTAAATTAATTCTTAACAAATAGAATTTACCACATCACAACTATCATAAAATGGCTTCCCAAAATTTAGAACTTTACATTTTTAACCCATATTTTAAAATTTCATCATGCTTTTGAAAATAAACCCATTTTCAAAATACCACAACCATTCCTTTTCAAAATCTCACATTTGAAAAAAAATCAACACTTTTAAGTAATCAATATTTTTACACCAAATCATAAATCCTTACTTCAAATAAATTTTTCAACACTAGTGGTAAGTCATTTCTATCAATTCATGTAATTCTCTTCTCATTTGATATACCCATGAAATTGAGTTAACACCCTTATAAGTGTATCAAAACACTTATACAACAAAATAACTGGTAACTTTATGTTTAGAATAAATATGTTAACTATGCCTTTTTATTTTTTATATTTCAAGTTCTGATGATACTAGTCCTTGCTAACATCCAAATTCAAGGAATAAACTAGAATGAATTTCTAACTCCATGAATAATAAACTGATACCACTTATAAAAAAATAAACACCGACTGACCAAGACTGATACCATTTATAATATCTCTCCCTTACTCGTTTTCTTGAGAAGGATATTACTTGGCCTTAGGTTACCTCCTTAAAATTCCAAAGGCTGGAAACAAATTCTAAGTAATTCAGCCCAATTTGTTGATGATTTTAACATTTAAAATAAAACAAATAAAACAAATAATACCATAACAAAAACAACCACTATTTGATTCATGAGAGAAATGTAATAAAAGTCAAAGTAATACTAAAAGACAAAAATACCAAATGACACCTAGAACCATATCAGAGTACAAAGCGGAAGACAAAACCATCAAATCTCAAAGTCTGCAAAGAAATAACTCCATATCTCCCAATATGATCCAAGATCTAAATACAAAATCCATACCACAAAGTATCATGAACCATCAATAAATTAACGAGATACTTTTCCTCAACACATTCCTTGATAAAAAATATATACAAACACACCAAAGTGTCCAAGCATGGAGTGAGTATAAAATTCAGTAGGTTTTACCCAAATTAATTATCTACTCACACCCCTAGAATAGAACAAGTTATCATGTGTATATAAAAAATTTATAAAAATCCTGTTAAAATAGTTTATATCAAATCCAAACCATTTCTAAGAAAAATAGATTTCATACCAAAATAATTTTTCAAATCAAACCAATTACAAACCCAAAACCATTTCCAAGGAATGAAAAAAAATAAGTCATTGTAACCATCTCATGATTTTTTTGGCATTAACCATTTCATTTAACACAACCACACAAACTCATTGAATCTTAGTGTTATAATTGATGGCGGAACTTCACATCCATACCCCATCCCTTTGATGGTGGTACTTCACAACCATTTTCCATCCCATTCAACTCATACTTAACCATTTAATCCAACAAACATGACAAAAAAAAACTATGCTAAAAAATTTCAACAACCCCATACTTTTATTTAAAAAACTCTTCCAAAAATCAAAACCAAGAAACCATGTTAAAATCATCATTTTAAAATAATGTTACAAATTTCAATTTCCAACAAAACAACAAGTTATCAAAATTTCATAAATCATCACTAAAGAGGGATTCCATTAAGAATTGTACAATAATTTCAAAATTCAATTCAAGAAAAATAATAAATTTTAAATCAAGACATCAAGTTCTAATTATAGGAGTTGAGAGTGAATCAACCTACCCGGGAAACTATGGAGAAAACGAAGAATGAAATAAATACTTCAAGAAAACCAAATTAAAACTTCAAAAAACCACCTTAAGTCTTATTACATAATATAAAAAACCATATATCATCATTATTGGTATCAAACACCATTATATATCCCCAAAGGATTATATCTACGAATCTATGATAGAAAAAATAGAAAACTAAGGCAAACAACCATGAATGAGTAGTTAACAAGGAATCTGGGCCTATAATGCACAAAGAAAAACCAAGATTTCACTTGGATCAATAGGAATGGTATCAATAGCCTCTGGGAAGAGATGAATTCGTGTTAGGTTCTAACTATAATAAAATAACCCATTAACGAGAAAAATCGAGTTAGATCCAAGATTTTCAGACCTAACTTTTAATCATTCATGGTTAGGGAGCATGATTAGAAAAACCATGCACTAACCATGAAAATGCCTTTTCCTATGGAAGTATGGTTTATCCTAGATGGCCAAAATATTTGGACAAACTATGCACCTAATTGTGCACCTAACCAAATCCCATTGTCTCCCTTTGCAGAATTTTTTTTGTAGTAGTTGAATTATTTATACTTACTGTTCTCAAACCATGCACCACCAGAAAAGACCCACAAACATTTAATAAGTCCTATAAACCCTCCCAAACATTACCAAAAAACCTTACATGCTTAATATGATTAAATAAAGGGTTAATTTATTGAAACTGGGGCTTCTAAAATAGCCACATATATATATATATATATATCACATCTCCAAAGAAACCCATAGAGCACAAATGAGTCACAAGTCTCGATGGAGTTTGTACCGCTCAACCCTTCCAACTACTACACTGTGGCCAGAATCCTAAGTGGGGGAGACTTCTCAATGAAGAATTATGTTAAATAGTCAAGGTATTATCACAAAATATTCTCCATCAATACCATAACACTAACTAAGAATCCAAACTATTAATTCCAACAACCCTTCTAACCTCACCAGAACTATTCTGGATGATCTCAGGCCCCAGGTATGTGGTCGGGGGTGGGGGGGATACTGACTCTAGTGGAGGATCCCACACCTTATTCAATCCCTTTAGACTAGGAAATACCAACTACATAGATAATAGATCCTACACTCTATGTTTGTGTGGGAAATACTAACCATATCTGATCTGTAGGTAGAGTATCTCACTTCCCCAATACATGTGGGGTATTTTTGACCCTAACTGAGGATTGTGGGGGAAACCCACACCTTGACACAATCATGTTTCCATGGTGGGTTTTTAACTTTTAGAAAACTATAATTTTCATGATTGAACCCAGTCACCATACCTATATATATTAATAATAAAATAGACTATATCTCTTTATGGATGAACTAAAATAGCCAAAAGGTCCTCTCTATTGTGATCTACATGAAAATACTTAATATATGTTATTTATTTATTAAAAAATAATTTGATGAAAAATAATATTTTCCTCTTAACATAGATGAGAGATGTTATTTTATGGGACCTGGGAATTATTCCATGAGTCATAATTATTCCTCACATATTGGTATTGGAAAGTTCATCTTGATTTAATAGCGCTGATACTGAAGAGAGATAGTCAATACATTTTCAAAATAATAAGATACAATCGAATGAATAATTTTTAATAATATTATTAAATATATTATTATATTTATTAGAAATATATGCTATAATATTGATATAGGGAACAAACTCACACTTACACCTTATCCTTTCATATAGTCCACCCCTTTTGATATATGTAATGATTTATTCTGCTTTTTTTTAAATTGAATAATGGTGGGGGGGGGGGGGATCTCATGTAGGACTCTAGTCACACAATTCCTTATTCTGTATATCCAATCAACACCCCCTTATTCAACTATCCAATAAATTCTTTGTCTTATCTCCCCTACACTATTCACCATCCTCCAATCGCATGAGCTACCCAATTAACCCATCTTCCTCCATGCTCAACCATAGACAATGTTGTTGTTTATAAGAATTTCCACTACTCACCATGTAAAAAAACCTCATGTATTGTCGATATTTCTCACACCATTCAAGGAATCCTTCCACCTTTTACCAGAGTTGACACCCATCACCCAAGACATTACTATCAAGCTATGCATCATACTATCACCATCATCCATTATTGTTGTCATCACATCGTGTTACCCCCACCGGATGTCCTCACTCATGTCATCCAACCTCATGCAAGGGAAAATGTGATTAGAAGAGATAGGGTGATTGTAACATCCACTGATCTAACACATTCTAACATGGATATAAAGGGTTGGTTATGATACCTCAAGCACACCTCCCCATATGCCAAAGTATTCTGAATAGTAGTGGGGGTGTGATATGTATAGTGGGGAGACTATACCCCTATTTACAGAGTTACAAAAGAATTAAAAAAATGAAATAACAATAAATAAATATCTTAGTGAGGAAACAATGGATGTAAAATGATACAACAGAAACCAACTAAAAATACCACTTAATAATATAATAAATAATAAAGGAATAATGTAATGACATGCTGGAATGTAACAAAATGTCATGCCATAAGTAATACAAATAAAACACTAACAGACTCAAAAAAGGACTAAAAAATTCCATATTATCAAACCCCATGTCAGTAACATATCCAAAAACCAAGCCATATAGAAATAAAACAATAAAAAAAGGTACTTTTCCCTTTTCAAGACCTACATACATGTAATCTACTTGAGTAACAAATGAAGAACCGAATAGGGTGTGAGTTTAACTCAGTAGTTCAACACCACTATTTCTAAACAAACTAGTCTGATAAAAAGTGTATGTAATAATGCAATAAACAAGTTTATTAATTAATTACCCAATTAAATTATTACCACATCAACCTACTTTGACACCATTCCAGAATGTTTATGAGAATTTCCCACAACCATGTCAAACATAAACATATAACTATGGTAAAACATAACATGCTTCAATGCTATGCTATAATTTCTATGAGCATGTATTACAACCATGCCAACCATAACCTTATGAACAAGGTATAAATAAAAAAAATATGGGTCAAACCCAGTAAATAATAATTTCATCATTTAATTAGGACTGGGCTGACTGTATAAGAATTTTAGCATGTGTCACTGGGCCTATCCCTCTATATAGGAATTTCAACATGTATCATTGGGCATAGCCCACTATATAATAATTTTATCAGGAGTCTCTAGGCTAATCCGACTATATAATAATTTCATTATAAGTCACTAGGACAATTCCCTAAAGAAGAATTTCAGCATGTAATCAAAACACAATTCATAGAAAAAAGGATATCACAATTTTACATCGTATGGCCCAATGGTTAATTATGGAAATACTCATTTATCTTTAAACAACACATTTCATATATCAATGGGTCACAACCAATAACATGATAGTTATCTTAATAAACAAGCCAAGTCAAGGTGAATATATATCAATCAATCACGCACAATCCATGGCATGCTAAAAACACTTTAATCCTTTAAAAAATTCATTTAAATTCAAGGTCTCTCTCACCCAAATGAAATCCAAAATTTAGGTCAATAATGAAATAGATCCAAATGGACTCCAAGGAATAATTCAATTTATTCTTTCAATTTATTTAGTACATGAAATATTGAAGAAATTGAACTATTGCACATACTTGAAAATTATCAAACAACAAGGTTAAGTTTTAGATCCCCTACCTTTAGTCAATGATCAAAAAATGCTTCCAAAGATAAAAAAACACGAGGAAGAAGGTGAATATGACCATAGAAAGTTCCTAGATCAAAACTAATCAATATAAAAACCAACAATGCACACAATCAAGAGATTCCACCAAGACGGTCAAAGAATGATGGAAGATAAGAGGAGATGATGGAAAAATCACATTCCTGGGGATCGATTGCATAAATTGGATATCCATAAGGGAGACTGGAACTCAAAAATTACCAAGAAGGATCCCTATAGTTGAGAAGAGGAAGATACATGTGATATAAAATAAAAATAAACTACACAACATACGTTAAAACTATATGTAAGGTAATTACACATCATGTAATATAATAACATGTTGTGAAATTATTTTTAATAGGATACACTAAAAAAACCATCACCTCCGATGATTACTAAAATTTCCAAAACATTAAATTATGTGTAATCTATTTACACAACATGTAAATGTTTTGCAGATGGTTTTTCAACCCATTTCCCTTATAAAAAAACCAGAAACCTAGTTAAAGATTCTCAACATTCCAAAAACCATTTTTAAAACATAACGCATTTACTCGGACTCCATTAATTTAAACCTAAATCCCAAATGATTCCCCATGTGGATCCTCTTTGGTTTTTCGGAAGTTTCCTCTCAACCTAATACTGTGTTTATTCGAACAACATACCTCAATGAACTTTAAGTAGTTTTCGCCAAAAATTCCCTCCATCTCCTAAAAAGACATGAACACTGAGGATCAAAATAAAAAATCAAGGAGAGACATACCAAAAAATATAAGAGATATTACAACCTCGCCACCATATAAAAAATCATCCATAAGCTTCTCCAAGTATCAATATTTGGTATTGGAAAAAAAGTTTGGCCACTATTAACACATATCAGACTCTCTCTACCAAGTATCCTTCTGAACTCAACCATGATACCACTACACTCGAACCAATAGTATAGTTTTATCCCAGATACACTTCTCTATATGGTCCATAATCCATATATTATGATCCTAAAAGGACACATAAAAACTAAGATCGATGTATGCTACATATATCACATGAGAAGGATATGAAAAATATCTCCAAAACTGAGACATGTGGAACACATCATGAATGAAAATATAGTATTTTGGAAGGGATAAATGGTACTCCACTAGACTGAACCTATCCACCATCTCAAATGGCCCAAAAAAACATGGGTACTATCTTTCCCTATTTCCTGATACGACATTTCCCTAACATAGGTGACACTAAAAGGAAAACATGATGACCAACCTTGAACAACAGAGGTCATATTCAAAGGTTATTGTATGATTTTTTCCTTCTCTTCATCGTCACCAATTACTATCTAATAAAATGAAATTTCTCAGATATCTCATGCATGAGACTGGGCCCAACAATCACTAACTAACCTACCTATAACTAGAAAAGAGGTGAACAACATGACCATCCATACAAATCCTTGAATGGTTCCATCTAAATAAAATCCCGGAAGCCTTTATTATATAAAAAATCTATGATTTCCATATTATGCTCTCATAAACCATCTTAATCTAGAGTACATGCCCATAAAATATCCTCAAGAACCTGAATAGTCCACTCATATTGACCGTCAATCTGAGGATGATAGGTTGTACTCAAAATAATTTGGGATCCAAAATCCTTCCAGATAACCCTCTAGAAATGTGATGTGAAATGAGGATATTTGTCTAAAATGATACTCCATAGAACACCGTGCATCTGAACTACCTTGCACACATAGTGACTACCAATATCATCAACTGTGAAAGTTTACCTGATCGTAAAGAAGTGGGATACCTTTTTAATTCAATCTACAATCACCAATTCAACATCACTATTACGAGTTATTCTGGGTAATATTGTCACAAAATCCATAGTGACATCATTCCAATTCCACTTAGGAATGGGGAAAGGCTCCAAAATCCCATCTATACTCTGATTCTTAGTTTTAACTTATAGGCAAGTGAAATATCTCTCCATAAATACTATAACCTCATTTAGTCCATACCACCATTACTATCTATGGAGATCATGATACATATTTGTCAAACCAGGATTCACTTCCCATCTAGAAGAATGAAAATATTTCATTATATTCTCACACAAACTCATAAGAACCCATACTTAGCCATGAAAAAGAATAGTATTTTCACTTTTGAGAGATCATCCTAATAGTGTCTCCCCACTATATAAGAAGTCTTTCAGAACTTAGACCTCTAGATTAGATAACTAATCAATATTTATCTGGTCTAAAATAATGAGTATAATAGATATCGAAGCTAGATCCAATCATCCTAGATACTCCTAAATATATATATATGCATGTCTACAAAGAGGTCCATTACCTACCAATCATTGCAAGACTCCCGTACCTACTTATTTCATCTCAAGGCATCAACAATAAAATTTCCCTTTCCCGATGTATAATCAAACTTGATGTTGAAATAATGTAGATAATCGACCCACATCCTTTGCCAAAGGTTCAAGTCCAACTGAGAAAACATGTACATGAGGTCTTGTGGTCTGTGTATACCAAACACCTCTCACCCATGAGATAATGTCTCTAGAATTTTAGGGAATGCGACACTACTACTAACTATATATAGTGAGTAGGATAATTCTTTTCATACAGTCTTATCTATCTGGGTCCATAAGAAACTACATGATCCTCTTGTACCAGGACTACTCTGAGTCCAAATCTAGATGTGTCACAGTACATGTTATATGCTTTACTTCGCATAGGTAACATAAGGATAGGTGTTGGCATCCACCAAACTTTTAGCTCCTAAAAATACCTCTCACAAACATCTTACCAAACAAAATCCACCCCTTTCTTGGTCAGCCCTAACATTGGTGATTTGAAATGGAAAATTCCTAGATAAAGTTCTGATAATATCCTAATAAACAAAGAAATATCCAAATATTAAAGAAATTATTGTGCTATTCCCAAGATATAATGACTACAACTTTATCTGGGTCAACCGAAACTCCTTCCTCTTAGATGAGATGGACCAATCCTACTCTGTAAATGTACTTTGTTTGATGTTAAGATAGTTTTCATGATCATTTATTGACTATGATTACACTAATATTTCATCAAAAAACCCCACCAAATATACGATCCATAAAAGGATGAAAGATCCAATTTAGAAATTCCATGAATACCATCACTACATTAGTCAAACCAAACAACATCACAACGAACTCATACAAGACATACCTTCTCCTAAAAAAGTTTGAGGTATGTTCAATTGTATCACTCTCAACTGATGGTATCCTGATATCAAATAGATATTAAAAAAATATTTTAGCACCTCTCAGCTTATCAAAGAGATCATTGATACATGGAAGAGGATAATAGTTCTTGACCATCATCTAGTTCAACCTCCGATAATGCACAAAAAAGAACATAGTCACATCAGCCTTTTTTGAGAAGAGAACTGGGGAACCGAAAGGAGACATACTCGAACATATGAAACCTTTAGTTTCTAGATATTCCCAATGTAATTTTAACTATCTAATATCTACTGGTTCAATTCTCTAAGGTGGGATATAAATTGTCTTTGTTCTCAGCACAAAATCAATCATAAAATTGATCCCTCACTTGGGTGGTAAGATATAAAACTCATTAGAAAAAATATCATGAAAATGGTCTACCATAGGAGGAAAATAATCCTATTATATTCCACCATCATCTAGAGAAATACCGGCTATATGAGCCATGATACATTTTAATATGCACTAAATTGGTCCTACACAACTTGCTTGAAGATCCCACTCACCTTAGTGAGAATGTATTCCTCCTTCTAGAAATAAAAGGTAACCATCCACTAATAAAATTGGATATGATCCTGGTATAGGACTAAATCCATACTCAGAATCAAATTGAAGCTTTTCATTTCTAGTATGAACCGTTCCCAAAATAAATGGTAGCCACCAATCTCAAGAGAATACACTTTGAAATATTTGATATTCTGTTATTGCACTCCCAATTGTGAATCGATGGTAAAAACACCATTCAATATTTCCATGTTCAATTCAAATCAATTAAAAAAATATTGGATAAAAAGAAATGTGATTATTCTATATAAAACAAAAAACAATCAAGGGTAGATGATACAATAATCGTACCTCTGTCGATTGATGATACTAAATCCATAATTTCCAGATTAGTCTACATAAAGTGAATGTAAACATTCCATCTACCTTGGGCTCAAAACTGGATCCACTAATTTATAACCTCTACTAGATACTAATATTTCTGTACTAGTGTACAATTTCCCCTCCCTCGACCAAAACATCCAACAGAAATTCAAGTACTTGTCTACTAAGGTGTGGCTATGTCCTTCCCAGACTCTGGTACCTGTATTGTTCCCCTTCCACTTCTCTACTGTTGTATTCCCATATAAAACCTATTTAGGTTTCCCAATCTTCTCCAAGAATGACACTATAAAGAGTGGTATGGACACTGAAGCTTTTTGTAGACCATCTTTCCACACCTATAGAACTGAAATGAAACATGGTCTAGAGATGGATACCCATTGCTCTAACTTCTCAAACCATTTTTGTCTTAGTGAAAACTATCATAGAAATTCTTGATTCAACTAGAAGAAGATTTCACAGTTTTACCTACTGAAACATCTTGGCTTCTTCTAGGTTCCTCTCTCAGATTCCCTTCCGTGATGAGTTCCCAATTCATCACATCTGCAAAAATGCTCAAAAAAACCCATTCACCTATGACCTGATCTCATAGAGAATAAAATCATTAAAATGTCTCTCCCTGGATATCTCATCAGCTACCAAGGATAGTACAATGTGATGTATGTTGGTGAAACATTTAACGTAGTACAATACAAACATTCCCTCCCATGGTAGGTGCATGAAATCACTAGCCTTATCATCCCTCATATTCTCTGGATTGAAATGGACCAGGAGCTTTATTTATAATTCCATCCATGATAACTCCTCCTACTACCCTACCTACTCGAGAATGTCCCACTGACACTTGGCTGGTCCATGAATCATATACGCAGCAAGCTTCAACATCTTATCTGTGGATGTCTCAAGATGATTAAAGATCATCTAGACTGAAATGATCCAGGACTAGGATTCATGGGGACCTCCCTCCCCAGTGAGAATAGGTATATTCTGTAGTAGAAACTCTCTTAACAGTTCAGACATTGAAGGCATGGTGTGAACAATCTCTCTTTTTATGGATCTCATGACCCACAAGAAGCTATCATGATGCTGAAAATCCATATAATCCTCAGAAAATATAAGAATATATGGTTTAGCTGTGTTAAGAGAATGATTATTTCCACTCTCCTAATGCTCAAATCTAAGATTAAGAGGATTAATTTTCTCTAAAAGAAAAACACACTCTTTATAACACCGGTAATTATAACAAGGTCAACCTCAACAGGTGGCAATATAAGAGAACCACTGACTCCAGGTCTCTCTAAACTTGTATTTCAAGTGTTTTATCATGATATAATAGTTTATTTATTTACATTATTAGGTATAATAAATATCTCATATCACAGTTCAATAGAAAAGTATATATCACATGAAAATAAATATGTCCCTATCATAAACAATTCATGTAAATATATATTCCTATGTTCCTATTAAGATTCATGAATACTCACCACATGCCACACTAGTCCATGTGTATAATTCTCAAGAACAAATAACATCATGAATTAATAACCTCACATGATATGTGAATCCCTTAGGGTGAAATAAAATCAACTGTAACAAGAACACAATATAAATATCAATCCACCCCTGGGAAATAAAATTTCCCCATACATTAGTCAGATACTCCCTCTCACGTGCTCATTTCCAAGTCTTAACATATCCTAGTTTCCTTTCTATCTTTATAAAATATTATATAAATTTAATAGGAACCTCCTTTGATACCAATTTGTAACATCCCCTGATCTGAAACTCTCTCATGTGTCCAGAAAGGGTTGGTTACATGACATCAATCATGACTCCCTATATTTCATAGGTTCCAAACTAGCAGTGGGGAGACTATACCCCCTAGTTTCAAAGTTACAACACAATGGAATAATGAAATAACAATAAATAAATTTCATAGTGTTGAAACAATGGAAACAAAATGATATAGTGGAAACCAACTAATAAACCAACTAAATAATTCAATAAATAATAAAGGAATAATGTAATGATGTGCTAGAATGTAACTAAATGTCATTCTAGAAGTAATAAGAAAACTAGAATACCTAATAAAAAACTCCAAAATTTCCCAGTCTTGAACCCCATGTTAGTCCCATTTTCAAAATCCATCCCATATAGCAAGGAAAAAAATCAACATCAAGGTCCTTTGACATTTTTCAAACCTGCATCCATATAATACTGTAAGGTACCAAATGAAAACCTGAATAAGGTGTGAGTATAACTTAGTAGTTCAACACCATATTGCCTAAATAAATCATTCTGATAAAAATGTATAAAATGATGAAATAAAAGTATATTAATTAATTAAACAATTAAATTAATACTAAAACAACCTTCTTCAAAATTATACCAGAATATCTCAAATAATGTCTCAAAACCATTCCAGCCATAAACATAGAACTATGGTATAACATTAGCTTCCTTGGGGCCATTCTGGAATGTCTCTGAGCATGTATTTCAATCATTCCAACCATAACCTTATATCCATGGTATAAATCACACAAATCTGGGTCAAACCCGTTATATAATCATTTCTCCATTTAATCAGGGTTGATCCCTCTATATAAGCATTTCAACATGTGTCATTGGGCTTAGCCTGATATATAATAATTTCATCTTGTCAACTGAGTATAGCCCACTATATAATCATTTTAGTATGTTTCACTGGGAATAGACTGCTATATAAGCATTTTATCATGTATTACTTGGAATAGCCCACTATATAAGAATTTTAGCTTGAGTCACTAGGCAAAGCCTACTATGTAATCACATCAGCATAAGTCACTATGCCAATATCCTATATAATCATTTAAATATTTAATCAGAACACAAGTCAAAGAAATTAGGATATCACACTATCACATCATATATCCCAATGGTTAATTATGAAAATTAACATTTATATTTCAACTACAAATTTCATATATTTATTGTTCATAACCAATAACATTCCAATTATCTCAATAAATAATCCATGTCAAGGTGAATCTATATCAAGCAATCACCCACAATCCATGTCATTTTAAACACACTTTAAGATATTAAAAAAATTCATTTATATTCAAGGGTTCTCTCACCTAAATGTATTCCACACGCCAGGTCAACAATAAATTGGATCTAAAGGGACTCCAAGGAATAATTAAATTCATTATTTTATTTTATTTGGTGCGCAATATGTTGGTGCAATTTCACTATTTCACGTACTTGGCACTCTAAGATCACATTGAAGGTTCGCTCGGCTTGAGAGGAGGAAGCTGCACATGAGATGAAATTAAAATCAATCACATTACATACTTTAACACTATAAATTAGGGAATTACACATAATTTAATTATTTTTAATAGGATACACTGAAAAACCCAACGCCTTGGCTGAATATTAAAATCACTCGAACATTACATGATGTTTAATCCATTTACACAACATGTAAATGTTCTGCAGATGTTATTTCATCCCATTTTCCTTATAAAACAACCAAACCCCACTTTAAAACTTCTCAATTTATAAAAAATCCTTGGAAACACATAACCCATTTACCCAGACACCATTTATTTAAATAGAAATCCCGAAAAACTCCTAGTGTATATATTCTCTTATTTTCCTCAAGTTTCCTCACATCCCAAGATTGTGTTTATTCAAATAACAGACCTATAATAACTTTAAGATATTTAACCCCAACAAAGGCTCTCCATCTTAAAATAAGACACAACCACTAATGTTCATATTAAAAACTCAAAGGGGGACGTACCTGAAAAAAGATGAGATCTTATAGTGATGATAAAGAATGAGAGAGAGAGAGATAAATAGGAGAGAATAATTGTAGTTCTGATCATTGATCGGTTATCGATCTCTCAAAACACAACACCATTAGTGATAAATTTTATTCCACTATATTTAAAGAACTCAAGGAATGATATATTACGAATTAAAGAATGTGGAATAATCAATCCTTCAACAAAAATGATAATATGTGAAGAGGTAAGATTGGGTGTTAAAAATAAATTCTATGGCCTGTGATTTATGGAATATGAGAACTAGAATTCCACAACAATAACAAGAATTTGGGATAAATATTTAGATAAACCAATGCAATACATGACATGAATATCAAAAGAATTTTAAAATCATATCAAAATGTAAATTCAAAAAGAATAGAGTGGCATGAAATAAAAAAAATACCTACCTAGATGGTGAATCAACATCACTTGAATCTATCATTGTTTCCATGGATTTTTTAATCACCATTCTGAAATTTGATTATCTATGTTATCACATATTCAATCATTCCCCTTCGATCTAATGATGTTACCACAAAAATTATAGTCCCTCAACCCTCCCTCTCTAGGGTTTATTCCAATGATAAATGGATCAAACTAGAGTAATTATATAATAGAGGTTTAAATAGATATATACTAGGGTCCACGAAACATAAATTATTTATAAATATATTAATAAATTTATTTAATAACTCACTAATAATTATTCAAACCCATGTACCCAATGAAATCACCAAATACAGTTATGCTAAATTAATTCCCCCATTATAGATGTAACCATAGTTTCAATTTTCCAATTTGATTATTTATTTTGGATATATAATCATTTCATCACAATAATGCAAGCATAGGAAAAAAATATATTTTTATATCAAGGCTAGAAGATACCTAAAAAAATGATATAGATCAAAATGAGGATAAATATTACACTATGGATCCAAAGAAACCATAAAATAATTTTTTATAGGTTATCTTCTCATGTAAATTTACCATTTTACCTATTAAAAGGTATCAAGACATTAAAAATAAAAATTATGTTGAGTCTCATCAAGGGAAAACTCAGGCCATTGCATCGTTGCCACCTTAACCCCCTTTTGATCCCTCAAAAGGAAACACATGGGGATATGAAATAGTTAAACCTATAAATAAATCCTATATAGTAAACCACCACCATCACACATGACTTATTTTACTATGGAGATTTGATCTATAAAAAAAACTAATACTCATATTCCTATGAATTAAATAGACTTTTAAATCCATAAATATGTTAGAAATATCCATCTCAAAAAAAGGAACTAACCAAGAACATTCATCTGATCCTAGTGAGTATTTCCATAACTCATTACCCAAAACATTTTCTCATCTGAAAGTCATCCTTCCACATGGAATGAAATTAAACCAAAAATAATTGACACCCATACCAAAAGGTATTATAAATAAGGTAATCATTGGTGAGATAACATCACTCCCTACATTTTAAGATAATTATATATGGGTTTCTTACAATAAAAACCCACCCATACCACAAAAAACACTGATCATTTCACAACATTCCACACTAACATAGAAAGGGTTACTAAAAAATATTCTACCATAGTTTGAAATTAGTTCCTCTATAATTTCTTATATATAAGTCACTTTCTCCTATATTTCTATCTTGCAACATAAAGATGATATAATATTATTTATCTAGCCTCAAAATTTATGGGGATCCTCTCTCTGTATCTTGATTCCCAATATTTTTTTCATTCACTATCAAAGATATCCAGGTTTTATTTTCAATACTCTTCCATGAAAGAAACCTAAGAGATACTAACAAATAAAAAACCATATTTAATTACTCAATAAAAATCTACTACCTGTTGGGTAGCCCAATCCACCACAATCCAAAATGAGTGTTCTTTACTATTTAGATGATCTTGCTATGTTAGTTCTATATCCTAGGATAACACCTTCTCAAGTGACCCGAAATCCATAGAAACTTTATAAAACCTCCTCCTATACCTCATAGAAAGAGTTTTCATGTTATGGGTACACCCACAATGATCAATTGAAAATATCACACTACGTGTCTTTCCCCACAAGGGTGGTCTCTACACAAAATTTCCATATCTATAATCACTACAAAAACCAAGGAAACCCACAATAAACCTGGGAAAGTGGGTAATGTGAACCACAACATTAAAAAAACCCTTTAGGTATATCACCTGAGAATTCATAGTCACATTATGACACTAAATCGACACCACTACCACGACCCTCTCATTTAAGGGGAAGGGAGTGTGGCCACCTATCATTGATTAAAGGTGATAAATTTCCATCTCTCCATTCTGGAAACAATATCTTTTGAATTAACCACTCAAGAATATCCTCTATCATCATGACACATAGTCCTCCACTAGGTGTGTCAACCACCACAACCCTTATACACTGTTATGATTGAATAAATCACCACAACATCCACTATGTAAAGTAAAATTCTACCTTATGAATCCAAACCTTACCCTATGATGGTTTATGACACAACTGATAGGCTTATTGTAATACTAGGGAATATTCTTGAATGAATTAACAAGATCCTATAAAAAATGATACTAGGGAGAATTTGGTCCCAAAACTTCATAAAAATCACAAAAGTGTTCATCATCACACCCATAAATCACTTGACCTCCATCTATAAAAACTAGATCATTTCATACTCTATTCTCTCATCAAGGTATAACAATGGGTCACCCTTTAGAATGATATTTACAGTCCTCCACATACATGGAGTGTGAATTATCACAAAACATTTTGGTGGAAACTTCTCATCAAGGTACTTGTAGGAAGGTATGGTTTGATCAATTTTAATATTTAAATCTTGACTAAACTACGACTTACTAACCCTAACTTTGAATATGATGATCTCAATTCACTAGAAGGGGTGAGTGTAAAGCGATCTCCATTAGTGGAAACTCTTTAGTTAATAAGGGGGTATATTGGGATTCCATTAGATTCTATAAATTTTGATTGCCAAATATAGAAATAATAAATCATGCCTATGCCAATAAATATGAGTGTCCATGAAATGAGAATATTAATAATATATAGATTTATAATAGCTGTCGCCGGACTATATGAATCCTCTATGCACATCATCCCATAACTCTGACTGTCATCACTTTGTACTAAACAAGAACTAACCAAAGATAACAATAATGGGAGTGGATAAATGAATCATCTAAACCCAATCCTTCACTAGAAAAATCTTTTGTATTTAATGAATATTAAAATAGAGGTTCCCTCTTACATTACTCTCTCCAATATAGAGGTCCATCTAAGGAATTACTTTGGGTGCCTTCAAGGGAAAAGATGACCTTCTCCCACTGCCGAGTTTCACCTCATCTAAGAATTTTTTTAGTATAAATTTCTCACATAGGGGACTCTAGTATTGATGGTGTTATATAAAAACATAACCAAAACTCATAACCTATTCCCATAGAGTCACAATGATATATATATTTTTTATCTATATATTCATATGTCATTATATGTGTTTTAGTTTAATAATAATTGATGCGTGTATTAGTTCATTATTTTTATGTTCTTATGGTAGGACTAACATTTGGAACAATATGAAGGAAATAATTACATTTTGGGAAGAGAAAGGAAATTCACACCATGAAACTTCATGTTGTGGCATGACAATGAAAATATGATGAAGCTTAGATTGAAAATTAAATCCATAATGATCAATATCTCTATTGGGAAAAGGATTCCCATGATGTTAGATGATCCCAGGATATTATCAAGGCTTATAACGTGTAACATTATAACATAGTTTCAACAAAACTGGTGCTATGATCTAGTTCACCACATGGCCTGAAGCACACATATCTATATGACAGAGGATGATGAATAGTAGTGAGGGTCTAAGGTGTGTCTATAGAGATGTTATTCTCTCATATTAGAGTAAAATATATAAAAAACAAATATATATCATCCATGAAGTAAATAAATAGAGTTCATAAGAAATAAATAAACTAAAAGGGAACTAACGCACACCTGTTGTGGGGTGTGGAAAAAACTTCTATTTACTAATTTAAAATATAATATAGTGGTTATCCTAGGTTGTCTCCTGATGAGGAGTGCACACAAAATAATTTGTCACTTTTTATTTAGAGAAAATATTGGGTGTTTTTGAAATTGTTTGGTTTTAAAATCAAAGAGAAAAATGAAACAAAAGGAAGAAATTGAGGAAGTGATTTAAGACAAATATTGAATTCAAATGTTTTAAAAACTATTTTATGAGATGGGTGATCAAGTCGGGGTTGGTTTTATAATTGCAATACTATCCTTGTTCCATTTAATTCAATCCTCTTCTACTAAGTTGATTTAAGTGAGATTCTATAATTGCTTCAACTCAATTATTTGGTTAAATGGTTTAACAAAATTATATTTTGTTATACACTTCTTCCGTTGTGTGATAGATTTGTAGTGAACACCCCCAATTATATAAGGAAATTCCCAATCGGGTATTGTTTATCCTAAATAATCCTAAATATTCACCACCCCACCCACACTTACTAGTGATCGCTAGGTACTTCACAACTAAGACCTGATATTTATTCTATCGAATATATACCAAAACCTAATTGAGGGATAAAATTATCATTTATCAAAGAAATAATAACAACAGAATAGAAAATCGAATACGATCACATAAGATAATAAATTCTGTTTTTAGAATTTGAAAAAAACTTCGCAGAAGAGAGAGAGATTTTATTCCATAAAATGTAAGAACTCAAAGCATTAAAAATATAAAAACTTCCCTCCTACAATCACATCATATGTTTACCCCACCAGGTTAAGGGTAATTGATATGAAAGTGGAAGAAGAAAGCATTATGGAACTTGAAGAAAGAAAGAGAGAAATGAAGAACTCAAAAATAAATCCTCCAGAATCTGTCTTCCAGAAGATAGCTTCGGTTCTTACCTCCTCTGGCCGAATGAGGCCGAGGTCCCTTCTTATAGGAGGTGAGGAAGGAAGTTTTCCATCTACCCACGATGTTTGAATGAATTTGGAGCCGTTTGGAAGGCGTTATGGCCGATTTAGTAGACTTGACTTATTCTGGACGTCGATCACTATTCCACCAACCAAACTTTGACCGGTTTAAGGGCGGCCTTAATGAACCAATTTATCCATGAAAGTTTATGTGAATTTTAATCATAAATCTTTATTTCTGACCCAGCTGGAATAACTCCATTTTGTGGTCTTTTTTCCGAGATATAATTCTTTGAATGAGTGATTGTCCATTCTTTCGGCCAGAATAACTTTTCACATTGACCGAAATGTTTGGGCATGTAGAAATTATAATTGGAACTTGGTCTAGAAGAATAATATGTATCCAAGGAACAATTGAATCCTAAAAAAATAGAATTAGGTGAATTGGATGAATATTTTGGGAGTTATTCTTGAAATACAGAGGACTCATAAAACTGTTAAATGTCCATAATTAACCAATTTTCACACTTAAGCTCAAAACTCACCAAAAATAATGAAATGATGCAAATAAGATCAAATTTATTAATGGGAAGGGATTAAATCATTTAAAACCATATAATTAATTATTAAAATATTATCTTTGTCAATTCCCCCACACTTAGCACTTGGAATCCTTGACAAGTAAACATAGATATTAAATCAAAGCAAATTTAAAACACATAATCATGAGATCTAACAATTTAATACCAAGAAACAAAATATATCATGCCTCATAAAAAATCATTATTTGAAGTTCTAAATTCAGTTCATTAAATATATTTCCTCTTCATTTCTTCTCCCATACACACAAAACACTTACCTCACTTGCATTTTCTCTCATCACACAAATTTTAATTTTTTAGCAATGTCTTTCTCATCCAATACTCATGAAAGGGTCACCATAGGTTTGGTAAATTCCTACATCTCCACTCGATGTGAGTCAAGGAAATATGTTTATCATGAGGACATAATAGGGTTGTTCTGTGGCTTCTGGTTGGTAGGGTTAAGATGTGAAAAATTCTGAGGCTGAATAAAAAGTGTTTGGATCTTTTTGAAGAAAAATTGCATTATTCTAATTTTTACTCAAGTATGGTCTCCTCCTAACTCCCCTTAGTAGTAAATCAGATTCATTAGCATGAAAATTCAGTGAAATTTCACACCATTCATCATTTGAGCAGCAACATTTTCAATCATCTCAGACATGATTTTCCTTGAAAGCTCCAGATAGGCACAACTTTTTACTGAATTATTTTTTAAGCAATAAGAAAATCTCTTCAAAATTTTAGTTTCCACCCAAAATATCTCCAAATTAGGTAGTAAAACACAAGACAGCTTCCCCCACACTTAAGTTCAACTAGATTATGCAATTTCACTTCAAGAGCAGGTTGGATAGGGAAAATTGGCTTGTAATGTGGCTAACCTAATAGGTTGTTCATGGATTCTATGGGCTACAAGGATTAAATGTATAAGGTGGGCCATTATAAAAAAGATTATTTATAAAATGGGGTTTTAAAATCAAAGAAACGCCTCAATCATTTAAAACACATGTACCTCAAAACCTCATGTTTTGATAGGAATAAATCAAATTCTAGTTAAATCAAGCATGGTATGATTCTCTCAAGAAGTGAGGAAAAATAAAAGAGTATGAAAAATAGGTTGTGAGGAAAAAGAAAAGAGTATGAAAAATAGGTTTAGAAGCCTCACAAGAAAGTGATTTCAAATATAAGGACAGTGAGATGTGGCATGAGATTCAAAATTCTGAGTACTTTTCATGATATTCATAAAGAATTGAACTTGAAACAAAGTCATTTTCAGCATTCATTTAAGCTCAGTTTCATGGAATAAATTGTCTCGCTCAAGGAAATGGGTTTTAAAAATAGCAATGAGATTCATTTTATCTCAAAAGTTTCAAAAAAACACAAAATTTTGAAAAAGAAACAAACATATTGACTAAAAATGTTTTTTTTAAATAAGAAAACATACAACAAATGAAAATTCTAACTACAAAGGTTCCCTCCCCCACACTTAAATGATGCAATGTCCACAATGCATTAAATTTAATTAAACATGTAATATGATTTTAAATTGAATCACAGCAATAAATAAAGTGTTAAGGAGAGGTACAACCTGAAGGATTTATTGATAAACGGGTTGGAGGAGTGTTATCTCCTCCATTGGATATGATGGCATGGTCCCAAGGAATTTCTTCAACCAATGCCCATTAACAGTGAATGGATTTATCTCTTGATCCTTCATAATCTAAACTGCACCAAAAGGATATACTCGAGTAACTATAAATGGACCTTCCCATCTAGAACAATGTTTACTTGGCATCAGCTTGAGTCTTGAGTTGAATAACAGCACTGTGTCTCCAGGATGGAAGTTTTTGGGTTGGATCAGTTTTTCATGAGCCACTCATGTTCTCTCTTTGTAAATCCTAGAGTTTTCAAAAGCTTCCCTTCGAATATCTTCCAGCTCCTGTAACTGTAATCTTCTTTCCTTCCCAGCGCTTTCAAGATCACAATTTATCTTCCTCACAACCCAATATGCCTTATGTTCCAATTCCATAGGTAGGTGGAAGATTTTCCCCTAAATCAACCTATATGGACTCATTACAATTAGTGTTTTTTAGGTTGTCCTATAAGACCAAAATGTATCTTCCAACCTTTGGCTCCAATCCCTCCTATTTGGATTAACAGTCTTTTCTAAAATTCCTTTAATTTCCCTATTGGACACTTCAACTTGTCCATTCGTCTGTGGATGATAGGGAGTTGATGTTTTATGATGAACCCCATATTTCTTCAGCAAAGCCTCCATTCTACTATTACAAAAGTGAGTCCCTTGATCACTAATGATTTCACTGGGCACTCCAAACCTACAAAATATGTTAGTCCTGACAAATTCACAAACCACTTTAGCATCGTCAGTCCTGGTGGCTTTTGCTTCCACCCATTTGGAAACATAATCAACAGAAAGAAAGATATAATAATTTCCAAATGACATTGGGAAAGGCCCTATAAAATCTATTCCCCAAACTTCAAATATTTCACAAAAATTAAGTGGTTGTTGGGGCATTTCTTTTCTCTTAGAAATATTTCCAGAAAACTGACATTTTTCACACCTTTTACAAAATTAATGAGCATCTTTAAAAAGGGTGGGGAAATAAAGTCCAGATTCTAAAACCTTCCTTGCTGTCCTTTGAGGTCCAAAGTGGCCTCCACAAGCTAATGTGTGGAAGAACTCAAAGACAGAATTAATTTCACTTTCAGGCATACATCTTCTTATTACTTGGTCATTGCAAATCTTCCAAAGAAATGGATCATCCCAGATATAATATCTAGATTCAGATTTCATCTTTAGAATTTGGTGGGAATTTAAATGAGATGGGACTTGAGATGTTACTAGATAATTGACCACATTGTCATACCATGGAACTTCACTGTTGATGGCGTAGAGTTGTTCTCCAGGAATCTCACCATTAAGTGGGTTTTGGTTTGGTATTTCTCCTTCAGCGGTGTGGGGTAGTCGACTTAGATGATCAGCCACCTGATTTTCACTTCCCTTTTTACCTTTAATTTCCAAATTGAACTCTTGTAAAAGTAGCATATACATTAATAGCCTTGGATTTGCATCCGCTCTCTTCATTAAATACATGAGAGCTGCATGATCAGAAAAAACAACAACTTTAGTACCAAGAAGATATGATCGAAATTTATCTAGTGCAAAGACAACTGTAAGGAACTCCTTCTCGGTTGTTGTGTAATTTATTTGTGTAGAATCCAATGTCCTTGATGCATATGATATTACTTGAGGCTTTTTTTTCAATTCTTTGTGATAGAGCTGCTCCCGCTACTTGTTTGGATTCATCACAAAGCAGCTCAAAAGGATAATCCCAGTTGGGTGGTTTCATTATTGGAGGTGTGATCAACCTTTGATTCAGTTCATCAAATGACTTCTTGCATGCATAATCAATATTAAAGTCAGATTCCTTAAGTAGTAATATTGAGAGAGGGAGAGAAATCTTACTAAAATCTTTGATGAATGTTCTGTAAAATCCTGCATGTCCTAAAAATGATCTAACATGTTTTAAAAAGGTTGGATAGGGTAAGCAATTTATTACTTCAACTTTTGATTTATCAACGTCAATCCCTTTTTGTGAAATTATGTGTCCCAAAACTATTCCCTTTTCAACCATGAAATGACATTTTTCAAAATTTAAGACAAGATTCATTTGAATGGATGTTTTCAAAACTTTTTCCAAATTTCTTAAGAAATGATCAAATTAATTACCAAAAACTGTGAAATCATCAAGAAATACCTCCAAGAAATCCTCAATATGATCTGAGAAAATACTCACCATACACCGTTGAAATGTACCCGGGGCGTTGCATATCCCGAAAGGCATCCTTTTGTAGGCGAATCTTCCAAATGGACAGGTGAAGGTTGTCTTCTCCTAGTCTTCTGGTGTGATCGGTACCTGAAAGTATCCTGAGAATCCATCTAAAAAATATTAATGGGTTTTTCCAGCTAACCTTTCTAGCATTTGATCGATGAACGGAATAGGGAAGTGGTCTTTTCAGGTAACTTGATTAAGCTTCCTATAATCTATACACACTCTCCAGCTATTTTGTACTCTCATGGGGATCAATTAATTTATTTCATTTTTGACAGTTGTTAGGCCGGTTTTCTTTGGGTCTACATGAATGGGGCTAACCCACTGAGAATCAGATATTGGGTAAATGATGTCAGCTGCTAGCAATTTCTCTATATCTTTCTTGACAAACTCTATGATTGTGGGATTGAGTCTTCTCTGAGGTTGTCTAACTGGTCGGGAATCACTTTCTAAAAATATTCTATGAGAACAGACCTTGGGATTTATTCAAGGTATATCACCTAAACTCCATCCTACTGCTTGGACATTTCTTTTGAGTAGGTCAATTAGATTTTCCTCTTGTGAATGGGATAGGTTATTGGCAATTATTACTGGCAATTTTTCTCCCTCCATTAGGTAAGAATACTTCAAATCACTTGGGAATGGCTTCAGTTCAAGACATGGGGGTTGTTCAAGGGATGCCATTGAATTAAGGTTTCTTGTTCCTAAGGATGGAATCTCTAGTATCATCTCATTTTTATTTAAAAAATCATCAAAAAATCATATTTTACCTCATACTCTAAAATGAGATAAGAATTTTTAGGTTCTTGGGAATTGGAATTTTCAAATGAAGAATGTTCTCCTAATGATAAGAAGTCAAGAAGCATACCTGAATCTTCAATTGGTTCTATAAATTCTTCATGGGATATCGCATAAAGTGAGTGATTACTGGAAGGATGCTTTATTGCATCATGAATGTTGAAGTGTATTGTACTGTCTGCAAGTTCCATTGTGAGTGTTCCTTCATGGACATTGATGATAGTCCTTGCTGTTTTAAGGAAGGGTCTCCCTAGGATGATGGGAGAGGGGCCTGAAGCTCTATCTTCTTCCATGGTAAGTACATAAAAGTCTTCTAGAAATATCAATCCACTTACTCCAACGAGTACATCTTCTATAACTCTAGCTGGGAAAACGGTGGATCTGTTTGCTAATTGGACCCCACTCGAGTTGGTTTTAGTTCTCCAATCTGTAAGGATGAAAATATTGAGTGAGGCATAACATTTATTGAAGCTCCTAGATAACATAATTCATTAGTAAAATTTAAAGAACCAATAGTGCAGGGAATAGAGAATGTCCCTGGATCTTGACATTTTTGTGGTATCATTGGTGTGATCAGTGCTGAGACACTTCTTACTAAGCTGATTCTCTCATTTCCATCCAACCGCCTTCTTTTTGTGCATAACTCCTTCAAAATTTTTGCATACTTAGGTATTTGTTTGATTGCATCTAGTAGTGGGATATTGATCTCAACTTTTTGAAAAGTTTCTTGGATTTATTTTTGAAGTCTCCCTTCTTCAACCTTCTTTGAATCAACTAATGCATATGGGAATGGTGCTTGGATATCCTTTCTCTCCCTTTTTTGTTTTTTCAATGGTGTTTCTGGCCTTTCCTTTCTAAACCTGATTCTTTCTCCTTTGTTGTTTTGGTCTACTTCTTTTGGATGGATGTGTTGTTCTTCATTAGGTTTCATAGAATCATCATCCTCGCTTTGTTCAGGTGACTTTATCTCTTTTCCAATTCGTGTCATAATGACGCTCACACTTTCTTTGGGATTTGGAACTGTTTGTGATGGGAGTTTTCCTTGATTTTTGGTTAGAATATCCATAAGGTTGTCAAATTTATTATCTAAATTTTTCACTGCCTTCTTTAGATCTTCAATCTCCATTTCTTGGTTGTACTTTTTAGAACTTGTTGAAGGTTGTTCATATGGTTTTTGCTGGTATGACTGTTTATAGGGTTGTTGGAATGGGGGAGGATTCTGGTATTGCTGCTGCTGGAATGGAGGTTGATTTTTGTATTGATTTTGAAATGGAGGCCTATCCTAGTTGTATCGAAATCCATATCCTTGTTGGGGTTGATGTGGTTTATTTGACTGGATTTTCCTTTCTTGATAGGCAGCTGCACAATTTTCAGTCCCCTGCACTTATGGACATTGATCAATGTAATGATAACTAGAAGAGCATAAACCACATACCTGATTCGGGCCTTGTTGTTCCTTCACTTTGTTCACAGCAAGTTGTCTCATCACACTAGTCACTTCCTTAAGTGTTGCTTCAAGTAAGGGTGAGGATGAATCAGAAGTTCTTACCTCATGGATGCCTCTAGTGCTCGTACCTCTAATTCTGAATTGCTGTGAGTTTTGCGCAATCTTCTCAATCAGGCCTCTAACATCTGCTGGTGACTTGTCGATCAAGGATCCTCCAGATGAGGCGTCTAGTAAATTGTGATCATTGTCGAGCAATCCTTGGTAGAAGAACACAGGAAATTGGTTCTCTTCCATTTCTCGGTGTGGGCAGCTTGCACAGAGTTTCTTGAAACGTTCCCAGTATTCGTAGAGAGTCTCTCCAGTCGATTGATGTATGACATAAATTTCTTTTATTTATTGCTGTACTCCTGGATGTAGGGAAGAATATATGAAAGAATATTGTTTTGAGATCTTCCCAATCATTTATCTCCCCTAGTTGGAGATTGTACATCCATTATTTTGTTGCTCCCTCAAGTGAGAAAGGGAATGCCCTCCACTTTACTTGCTCTTCTACGAATCCTCGGGCTTTGAAGCTGGAGCAGACATAGGTGAACTCTTAGATGTGTTGATTTGGGTCTTCACCTGCAAGACCATAAAATTTTGGCAGCACTTGAATCATATTAATGCGTAGTTCAAAATCATTTTCTATGTCAGGGATAGTGAGTTGGTTATTTTGATTAGCAAATTGAGGTGTGCAAAGATCACGTAGAGTTTGATTGGTATTATCAGCCATTATTGTAGGTTCAGATTGATCACTTGAAGTATCACTTGAATCCGTGAGGTTTATGTCTTCAAAGTCTCTTTGAAAATCTTGTTTTCTCAATTGGTTTATTGTACAATCAATTTTTGGGATCAGATTCAATTAAATGGTTATTTGAACTACGGGACATTCAAGAATTTTTTTTTAGTTTTTTATGTTTTGAGGCACTTCCTCCCGAGAAACGACGCCAAGTTTGACGCACACCTGTCGTGGGGTGTGGAATAAAATTCTATTTACTAATTTGAAATATAATATAGTGGTTAACCTAGGTTGTCTCCCAATGAGGAGTGCACACAAAATAATTTTTCACTTTTTATTTAGAGAAAACGTTGGGTGTTTTTGAAATTGTTTGGTTTTAAAATCAAAGAGAGAAATGAAACAAAAGGAAGAAATTGAGGAAGTTATTTAAGACAAATATTGAATTCAAATGATTTAAAAACTATTTTATGAGATGGGTGATCAAGTCGGGGTTGGTTTTATAATTTCAATACTATCCTTGTTCCAATTAATTCAATCCTCTTCTGCTAAGTTGATTTAAGTGAGATTCTATAATTACTTCAACTCACTTCTTTGGTTAAATGGTTTAACAAAATTCTATTTTGTTATACACTTCTTCTGTTGTGTGATAGATTTGTAGTGAACACCCCCAATTATATAAGGCAATTCCCAATCGGGTATTGTTTATCCTAAATAATCCTGAATATTCACCACCCTCCCACACGTACTAGTGATCGCTAGGTACTTCACAACTAAGCCCTGATATTTATTCTATCGAATATATACCAAAACCTAATTGAGGGATAAAATGATCATTTCTCAAAGCTGTAACACCCTGAGATTTTTCGAAAAATATTCTTTTTAATGTATTGTGTTGTACGCTACACCAAAATTAGCTTGTGATATACGCAACACCGTATTTTCTTGTAGTATACACAACACTATTCTTGGCTCGCGTTACACACAATTTCAAGTTCATTTTGTAGAAACTATTCTACGCAACATTATGTATAGATTTTGATTAATGTATAAATGAAATAATTTTTGATTATACGCAACACAAAATAGAGCTCTCACTACATGCATCCCTGACTTGGATTGCATTACACACAATAAAGACCTTCCTCGATAGCGTGTGTAGTACGCAATACCGAGTTTCACTAAACGAGATATTATTATAATATTATTATGAACTAGCCGTTATGAATAGTAATACCCACTTTTTGAAATTTTATAAATTTTATCTTTCAAGATGGACTTCATTTTTGGATTCGGAATATCGAAATTAGCTTAGGGTAAAATTTTGGTACTCTTCGGATAACTTTCATATTCTAATGAATAGTGAAAATTACTAAATTTTAATTAAAAACAACTTTTTTAATCAAAATAATTAATAGTGATAAATAATTAATTTTAGTGGTTTTAAAGTATATTTAGAATATATTTTTACCATTTAATACAATGTTGGTCATTGGATGTAATTTCACATTTAAACCAGACATAAAAAAGTGTCAATCTTTTGATAGTTATTATCTCTTAAAAACACGCTATTTGTTTTGACGATGGGAATTAATTTTTAAATTAATTAATGAAACTAATATGTTTTGAATTTGGTAAAATAGAGATCATTTTTGAATTCATAATATCAAATATATCTTAGGCCTAATTTTTGGTATTTTTCTGGAAACTTTCATTTTTTTGATGAATAGTGAAACCACAAAGTGGTAGTTAAAAAAACTGAATTTTTCATAAAACTTAATTTTACCACTTCTGTGAGTGGAATTTAGAAAATTTGAGAGACACGGTTAATATCAAGGACTCAAATGTGGTTCAATGAGAGGAAAATATTTTTTGGTGAATAGTAACTTTTTACTTTTATTTACCACGGTTAAAAGTAAATAGGATAATTAAGGGTAAAAATGATATTATTATTACCCTAACACATGTCCTAATTCTATTGGATAAGAGTAATTCGACCAAAAACAACCTTAGGAATAAAATATGACCATTTAGGCCCACTTGGATTAGATGAGGACAATTAATATTAATTTATTTAAAGAAGGGTTAAAATAGTTAAAATCAAAGTGTAATAAGTAAATCATTTTTAATACAGGGTTATACATACGATAAATTAGACTATAAATATTAATTAGAAAGATAAAAATATTTCCTACATAATGGTGTTTTATTTATAATTTTTATACATTAAATAATTTTATTTTTTTATGACACAAAGATGATGCATTAATTATCTTATTAATGAAATAATGACATAATTGATGTTATAAATACCCAAATAAATGTAATTTGAGACTTTTTATGAATTAAAATAATTTTCTAGGTTAATATAACATGTTATTATTGATTTAGTTAACTTTTTTGTAACTAATAATTCTGTTAATTTTTTTACAAAAATCAATTACCAAATAGTGTCAAAATTGACAAAAAATAGTTTTTAAAACAAAGATTATATTATTAATTGTTATTTTATTCCTAAAAATCTGTGGTTCGTTCAAATGACTTATATAATGTTATATATATTAATAATAAACATCTCGGGGTTCGTTTGTCTTGTTATAGTATGTCTATTAACCTTATAGTGTAAGAAAACAAGAAGACACGGTAAAAGTTAAATTATCTAACTTAAAGTTAAATCTAAATGATAAGGTTAAAATAGAAACCTAAACTTGTCTAAATTCTATTGGATTAGAGTATTTCGACCCATCTCCACCTTAGCTTCGAAATAACTGAATTTGGAGCTATTAAAAACCGAATATGACTTTATAATAAAATAATATTTTTAGTTATTCCAAAGGTGCCCCTCTCCTCCCTTATAAAAGGGCACCTCCTCCCTCTCTTCCTCACACAAATTTGAGCCTTTAAGCTAGGCCAAACCCTGAACATTTCCCTAATAAACTTCCCTAGAAACATCCTAGAGGTCATTGTCTTCTTCAAAGACCAAATTTAGTAACCAAAGAGGAGGATTTAAAGAGGCGTGTCAAAGAAGAGGTAATATCCATTACCGAATCTTTCAATTTTCATTCTTCTTCAACTTCTTCTTTTTAGTTGTTTCATTATGAAGTAATAACATCAGTATCCCTAATATACTGATATGTTATTATAAATATGAAAAAACCCTATTTCACCTTCTATCCATCCTACGGAAAACAAAATCACCGCGCGTGCGTACGTACGGAATATCGTCTCCACGCCGCGGTGTAATCTGTTTTCCCACCAACACTTTACATGGATGGGTATAATGGTGTAAAGAATAAATATCTATGGTTATTATAACATCATAATGATTCTGATATATTATACCATACAATCCAATTCTATAATTATGGGAACAATATCATTGCTCGTGCGTACGTACGGACTACCGTCTCCACGACGCAATGAGATTCATTCTCCATGTTAACCATACATGAATGATCATAAAGTTTATATAATGAATAATAATGAAATATATGAAATAATAATGCTACTGTATTTTTGTATATATATATGTATGTCATCTATTTAGTTTACATTCAATTCAATAAGGAAACGAAAACAGCGTTAATGCGTACGTACGGCCTACCGTCTCCATGAACAGTGTGTTTCATTCCTTTTATCGATATATAATATATATGTATATGATGAATATATATTATATATAAATCATGTTTTACATTCTGAAATTATTTAAATCATTATATAAGTAATAATATCAAGAACGACAAGTCGAAACACATACGATAAATGAAATGATTTTACCCAAAACGCTACTTTAACATGGAATTTACAAAAGAACGGGTAATATAAAGTCGTAAGTGAAACATATATGATATAATAACAATGAATATGATAATTTAATAAGTCAATGAAATTATTTAAATCATTATACAGGAGGTTCAGATCCATACGAAGCATATCGGACCTAAGGTAAGGGATAACTTTTCCAATCTCGTTCTTCTCCGAGATTGTTTATTCGTAAGTATTTACTGGGGTTATTATTCTCATCCATGTCCATGTTTCCTAAAAATGGTTTAATGTATGTTTAATGTCCTTTTTAACCATTTTTTACTTTTACTACATTGCATGTATGGAATCTTTCTTTTACGAGGTACTTTTTGACTTTTCCGGAAAAAGTACGAGAAGAATGTTTTTTAACTTATACGACATGAACGGATTTTTACAGTTTTATAAAGCCCTATTTTCATGAAGATTCCTACAAAAGATTTCATGACTATTTTCAACATAATAATTTTCCATTATAATTTCATGGAATTTTGTGAAACGAAAATGATTTTGAAGAATAAAGAATATTTTCCTCAAGAATTCATTTCAAGTGATTTATCAAAACCATTTTCCATCTAAGATGACATTAATTCATATGTGTATGTTTCATGTATAATGTCTCTATGATTTACATGGCTTCAATTTTGTTATTATGAAATGATATCCATTTCTTTTATATGGATTATGTGATGATGGGATGGTGTTTATGAAACCCATTTTATTTATTGGGTTATGTATGTTTATTTTGTGGCACAAGTAAGAATGATTTCTTTATGAGATGGGTGGGACCTGTATCTCCCTCCAATGCATTGGGTAAATATTTATATCTCATGATATAGACATGGATGGAATGGTAAGTTAATCTGGTTCAGTGTTACAGGATTGAAACGAGGTGTGAACTCGATTCAGAAAGGGACTTTGTCCACTAAGATGGTCTTGGAAGCAATGCCTTGGCTACTATGTAAATCATGACATGTTCTGAATGGTTTCCACAATTACATGTTTTACTCCCATGCTATTTTATCATGATTAATGTTTCTTTATGATCTATGCCTTACATACTTCCATGTTTTATGTCATTGCTCAAGATTTTGATGTTTAAACATTATGTTCATGTTGTTAAGCTCAAATGTATATGATTTTTTTTATTTTATGCATGCTTACCCTTTCTAAGCATTTGAGATCACCCTTTATATGTTTTCTTTTCCCCAGGATATAAAGAGAGGTTTTAGGTAAGAAAACAAAAGGGGAAGATCGATATGGGAGATGTTGAATATCTTTCAATAGGATTAGATGTTTATATTCCGAGTTTCCAAAGACACTAAACTATTACGATCCTTGTGTGTCTGTTTTTGGTTATGTATTAAGTATTCCGCAAAAGTAATATAATGTCCATGTACGTCAAGCTTTGGGTCTCTATAGTTGTTATTAGAGGAAAGGTTTAGTCAACCTTTGGAAACTAGGATGCGATAACTTTAGTGAGATCCCTAGAGATATTTCTAAGGTATTTCTAGGGATGTACCTAAGGTTAAGTATACGTATAGGTTATAGTCCTAGAATTTCGCTAACGATCTTAGAATCAAACCTAAGATGTTAGATATTGAAGGTACTACACCTTTATTATGTTATTTTCCTAGCATGATTTTTGCCTCTCACACTATTCTTTTTGGGTTTTAGACGATGGCTGGAACCCAAAGGAACCGTGTTGATCAATGCAATGGAAAATGCAATGATTGTCCTCCTGAACAAACAAATGTTATGGGAGATAGAGTGAAAAATCTTATTGCTATACTTACACAAGCTATGAATCATTCTGGACTTCCAAATGAGCAGAGAAGGGAACAATATTCTATTGAGTCCTTCATGAGGCAACATCCACCTTCTTTCAGTGGGTCTTTTGATCCACTTGTTTCTGAACAATGGATCAGTACCACTGAAAATATATTTTAAGTTCTTCAATGTTCTGAACATGATAAAGTCATCTTAGCAGTATATCGTTTGGAAGGTGAAGCTGATCAATGGTGGAATCTTATCAAGAATACGAGTCCAAGAGATGAAATTGAGTCCATGGAATGGGACGAGTTCAAGAACTTATTTTTTAATAAGTACTTCCCTCGTATTCTTCGAACAAAGATGGAGAAGGAGTTTCTTGAGCTTAAGAAGAAGGATGATAAATCTGTTGGTATATACGAAGCGAATTTTACAAGACTTGCAAGATATGCATCTGGCTTTATCATCCAACCTAAAAGTAAAGTTGATCGATTTTTTAGTGGCTTAAAACCAAGTCTTCGAAGGGCATTAGCTATAAGAGACTTCAGTAGCTATGAAGAAATTGTTCGTTGTGCTATCAAGGTAGAACTGGAAGTTGGTGTAACATATCCATCTCATGGTTTTGACAAGAAACAAAAGATGGAGTTCAAGGAGAAATCTCTGAACAATGGTGAAAAGAAGATGAATGTTTCTTTATGCTCAAAGTGTGAAAAGAAGCATGGTGGAGATTTCCTAAAAGGTACTAGAAAATGTTTTAAGTGTAGAAAAGATGATCATCAAGCAGCTGAGTGTCGAAGTAATGGAAAAAGGGTTGCTAATGATGTGAATAAAGAAAATACTGCAAAGAGAGCACCACCAATACTTCAATGCTTCAAGTGCAAGGAAATGGGGCATTATGCTAATAAATGCCCCAATCCACGGGTTAATGATGATCAACGTGAGAAACCTCTTAAGGAAAAGGATAAAGGGAAGTCTCATGCGATCACTATTTGTGATGTTGAGTATGAAAATGAAGTTGTGTAATGATTAAGTGTTTATGTAATGGGATTCCAAAATAATGTTTTATATATTATTGTGGAATATTGGAATATTTATGTATTGGTCTGTTGTGGTTTTCAATAATTTTATGGTACCGGTAACCATGGAAAGTGATTGAGATATCTTTGAAAAGAAGATGATATGCGCATAATGAAGGGATAAGGAGAAAATGAAATATTTGACAGTATTCATGAGCTCATGACTGATATAAGGAAATAGTTATATCATGGTTTGAGTATATAGAATTTTGGGGTTTTGTTATGTGGAAAGAGTTAACTTTTGACAGCACTCATGTTTCCACTAAGATTCAATGGGTATTCATGTTTCATGAGAATACATGATTAAGGCCTTCGAACGTTTGGAATGTGACCAACAAGACATATCTTATGATATATGGGGATCAACGATGGTATTAACATGTTTTTTATATGAAATCTCTGGTAATCGTTTTCCCTATAATATGACAATGGACTGCAATATTATGGATAAGCCTAAAGATTGGAATGAATTATGTTGGACATAAGTTAGTATTGTTTAAGGATAGAACATTTTTCGATATTATTGATGGGATGTTATAATAATGTAGTTTTAGAAAAAGGACAACTTGTAGGACGAGGGACAACCCGTCGCGTCGAACAAGGCTATGCGAATCGAACCCACAACCGAAGTGCGACTGGCCTTTATCGCCTACCACTAGCCTACAGGAAGTCCCTGTTTAGTAGAAACTATTTTTATTATATTAAGAAGTATGATATATGAAGTATAAGTCCATTTTAGGAACCATATATGATTAATCTCACTATAGATGGACTTATGTATTTTTGATAACTTTTATAACCTTTTGTTTGAGACAGATGGAATGACCCATCATTCTATCGCATGATCTACTAACACTTCACGAATGAAAAATTCAACTTCATTTCTTTAAGAGATGAAGTGGAAATTGTCCAAAGAATGACCAGCGGTGAGACAATACCAAAATCACAAAAGTATTTCTTCGAATTCCAATTTCATCAACATTAGGGAAATGATCTTGAAAACCAAAAATGTTGTCCTAGTGCCCTTATATCCGATGAATCAGATGGTACCTTAGATCATCACAAATCTTTGGCTTTGTGATTGATGGCTTTTTCAAAGCCATGTTCTCTACCACTCTCCATCAGAACATGATGGTCATATTTCTCCTCCATATCCATATTTTCACTTATGTTCTCCTATGTGGAAACCCAGTGATGAGTTATTTGGGTATCTGTTATGTTTCTAACATTTCTTTTTTAAATAAAGTTTTAGTATTTTATTTTACGATGTGGGTTTCTTTGAAAGAAACTCTCGTGTAATAAACCATTTATAACCTCGACGAATTTCGAGGGCGAAATTCATTTTAAGGGGGGTAGAATGTAACACCCCAAGATTTTATGAAAAATATTCTTTTTAATGTCTTGTGTTGTAAGCTACACCAAAATTATTTTGTGATATACGCAACACCGTATTTTCTTGCAGTATACGCAACACTATTCTTGGCTCGCGTTACACAAAATTTCAAGTTCATTTTGTACAAACTATTCTACGCAACATTATGTATAGATTTTGTTTAATGTATAAATGAAATAAGTTTTGATTATACGCAACACCAAACAGAGATTTCACTACACACAGCCCTGACTTGGCTTGCATTACACACAATAAAGACCTTCCTTGATAGCGTGTGTATTACGCAATACCGAGTTTCACTAAACGAGATATTATTATAATATTATAATGAACTAGCGGTTATGAATAGTAATACCCACTTTTTGAAATTTTATTAATTTTATCTTTCAAAATGGACTTCATTTTTGGATTTGGAATATCGAAATTAGCTTATGGTAAAATTTTGGTACTTTTCGGATAACTTTCTTATTCTGATGAATAGTGAAAATTACTAAATTTTAATTAAAAACAACTTTTTTAATCAAAATAATTAATAGTGATAAATAATTAATTTGAGTGGGTTTAAAGTATATTTAGAATATATTTTTACCATTTAATACAATGTTGGTCATTGGATGTAATTTCACATTTAAACCCGACATAAACAAGTGTCAATCTTTTGATAGTTATTATCTTTTAAAAACACGCTATTTGTTTTGACGACGAGAATTAATTTTTAAATTAATTAATGAAACTGATATGTTTTGAATTTTGTAAAATAGTCATAATTTTTGAATTCATAATATCAAATATATCTTAGGCTTAATTTTTGGTATTTTTCTGGAAACTTTCATTTTTTTGATGTATAGTGAAACCACAAAGTGGTAGTTAAAAAACTAAATTTTACATAAAAATTAATTTTACCGCTTCTGTGAGTGGAATTTTGAAAATCTGAGAGACACGGTTAATATCAAGGACACAAATGTGGTTCAATGAGATGAAAATATTTTTTGGTGAATAGTAACTTTTTACTTTTATTTACCACGGTTAAAAGTAAATAGGATAATTAAGGGTAAAAATTATATTATTATTACCCTAACACATGTCCTAATTCTATTAGATAAGATTAATTCGACCAAAAACAACCTGAGGAATAAAATATGACCATTTAGGCCCACTTGGATTAGATTAGGACATTTAATATTAATTTATTTAAAGAAGGGTTAAAATTGTTAAAATCAAAGTTTAATAAGTAAATCATTTTTAATACAGGGTTATACATATGATAAATTAGACTATAAATATTTATTAGAAAGCTAAAAATATTTCCTACATAATGGTATTTTATTTATAATTTTTATACATTAAATAATTTAATTTATTTATGACACAATGATGATGCCTTAATTATCTTATTAATGAAATATTGACATTATTGATTTTATAAATATACAAATAAATGTAATTTTAGACTTTTTATGAATTTAACTAATTTTATAGGTTAATATGACATGTTATTATTTATTTAGTTAACTTTTTTCGAACTAATAATTCTGTTATGATTTTCACAAAAATCAATTACCAAATAGTGTCAAAATTGACATAAAATAGTTTTTTAAAAAATATATTACATTATTAATTGTTATTTTATTCCTAAAAATCTAAGGTTCAGACAAATAACTTAGATAAGGTTATATATATTAATAATAAACAACGTGGGGTTTGTTTGTCTTGTTATAGTAAGTTTATTAACCTTATAGTGTAAGAAAACAAGAAGACACAGTAAAAGTTAAATTATCTAACTTAAAGTTAAATCTAAATGATGAGGTTAAAATAGAAACCTAAACTTGTATAAATTCTATTGGATTAGATTATTTCGACCCATCCACACCTTATCTTATAAATAACTCAATTTGGACCTATTAAAAACCGAATATGACTTTATAATAAAATAATATTTTTAGTTATTCCAAAGGTGCCCCTCTCCTCCCTTATAAAAGGGCACCTCCTCCCTCTCTTCCTCACACCAATTTGAGCCTTTAAGCTCATCCAAACCCTGCCCATTTCCATTCTCAAATTCCCTAGCAACATACTATAGGTTCTGGTCTTCTTCAAAGACCAATTTTAGTACTCTAAGAGGAGGATTCAAAGAGGCGTGTCAAGGAAGAGGTAATATCCGTTACCGATTCTTTCAATTTTCTTTCTTCTTCAACTTCTTATTCTTTAGTTTTTTCATTATGAAGTAATAAAATCAGTATCCCTAATATACTGATATTTTATTATAAATATTAAACAACTCTATTTTACCTTCTATCCATCCTACGGAAAACAAAATCACCACGCGTGCGTACGTACGGAATACCATCTCCACGCCGCGGTGTAATCTGTTTTTCCACCAACAACTTAAATGGATGGGTATAATGGTGTAAAGAATAACTATATATGGTTATTATAACATCATACTGATTCTTATATATTATACCATCCAATACAATTCTATAATTATGGGACTGATATCATCGCTCATGCGTACGTACGGACTACCGTCTCCACGACGCGATGAGATTCAATCACCATGTTAACCATACATGAATGATCATAAAGTTTATATAATGAATAATAATGAAATATATGAAATAATAATTCTACTGTATTTTTGTATATATATATGTATGTCATCTATTTAGTTTCATTCAATTCAATAAGGAAACGAACACAGCGTTCATGCGTACGTACGACCTACCATCTCCATGAACAGTGTGTTTCATTCCTTTTATCGATATATAATATATATGTATATGATGAATATATATTATATATAAATCATGTTTTACATTATGGAATTATGTAAATCAGTATATAAGTAATAATATCAAGAACGACAAGTCGAAACCCATACGATAAATGAAATGATTTTACCCAAAACGCTACATTAACATGGAATTTACAAAAGAACAGGTAATATAAAGTTATAAGTGAAACATATATGATATCATAACAGTGAATATGATTATGTAATAAGTCAATGACATTATTTAAATCATTATACAGGAGGTTCGAATCCATACAAAGCATATCAGACCTAAGGTAAGGGATAACTTTTCCAATCTCATTCTTCTCTGAGATTGTTTATTCATAAGTATTTACTGGGGTTATTGTTCTAATCCATGTCCATGTTTCCTAAAAATGGTTTCATGTATGTTTAATGTCCTTTTTACCAATTTTTTACTTTTAATACATGGAATGTATGGAATCTTTCTTTTATGAGGTACTTTTTGACTTTTCCGGCAAAAGTACGAGAAAAATGTTTTTTTAACTTATACGGCACGAACGGATTTTTACGGTTTTATAAAGCGTTATTTTCATGATTCTTCCTCCAAAAGATTTCATGACTATTTTCAACAAAATAATTTTCATTTAAAATTACATGGAATTTTGTGAAACGAAAATGATTTTGAAGAATAAAGGATATTTTCCTCAAGAATTCATTTCAAGTGTTTTATCAAAACCATTTTCCATCTAAGATGACATTACTTCATATGTTTATGTTTCATGTATAATGTATCTATGATTTACATGGTTTCACTTTTCTTATTATGAAATGATATAAATTTCTTTTATATGGATTATGTGATGATGGGATGATGTTTATGAAACCCATTTTATTTATTGGGTTATGTATGTTTTTTATGGCACAAGTAAGAATGATTTCATTATGAGATGGGTGAGACCTATATCTCCCTCCAATGCATTGGGTAAAGATTTATATCTCATGAGATAGACATGGCTGGAATGGTAAGTTAATCTGGTTCAGTGTTACAGGACTGAAACAAGGAGTGAACTCGATTCAGAAAGGGACTTTGTCCACTAAGATGGTCTTGGTAGCAATGCCTTGGCTACTATGGAAATCATGACATGTGTTGAATGGTTTCCACAATTACATGTTTTACTCCCATTATATTTTATCATTCTTAATATTTCTTTATGATCTATTCCTTACGTACTTCCATGTTTTATGTCATTGCTCAGGCTTTTGATGTTTAAAAATTATGTTCATGTTTTTAAGCTCAAATGTATATGATTTGTTTTATTTTATCCATGCTTACCCTTACTGAGCATTTGATCTCACCCTTTATATTTTTTCTTTTCCCCAGGATATAACGAAAGGTTTTAGGTAAGAAAACAAAAGGGGAAGATCGATATGAGAGATGTTGAAGATCTTTCAATAGGATTAGATGTTTATATTCCGAGTTTCCAAAGACACTAAACTATTACGATCCTTGTGTGTCTGTTTTTGGTAATGTATTAAGAATTACAAAAAAATAATATAATGTCCACGTACGTCAAGATTTGGGTCTCTAAAAAATCAATAATAACAACAGAATAGAAAATAGAATATGATTGCATAAGATAATAAATTCTGTTTTTAGAATTTGAAAACAACTTCGCAGAAGAGAGAGAGATTTTATTCCATCAAATGTAAGAACTCAAAGCATTAAAAATATAAAACCTTCCCTCCCCCAATCACCTCATATGTTTACCCCACCATGTTAAGGGTAATGTATATTAAATGGGAAGAAGAAATCATTATGGAAATTGAAGAAAGAAAGAGAGAAATGAAGAACTCAAAAATAAATCCTCCAGAATATGTCTTCCAGAAGTTCTCTTCGGTTCTTCCCTCCTATGGCCGAATGAGGCCGAGGTCCCTTCTTATAAGAGGTTAGGAATGATTTTTTCCATCCAACCACTAAGTTTTAATTCATTTTGAGCCGTGTGGAAGGATTTATGGCCGATTATATAGACTTGACTTATTCTGGCCGCCGATCACTATTCCACCAACCCAACTTTGACAGGTTTAAGGGAGGGCTTAATGAACTCATTTCTCCATGAACTTTTATGTGAAGCTTAATCATAATGTTTTATTTCTTAAAGATCTGGAATAACTCCATTTGGTGGTTGGTTGGCTGAGATATGATTATTTTAATGAGTGATGGTCCATTCTGCCGGCCACAATAACTTTTCACATTGACCGAAATGTTTGGGCATGCAGACATTCGAATTGGAACTTGGTCCAGAATAATAATATGTATCCAAGGAAAAATTTCATCCTAAAAAAATTGAATCAGGTGAATTGGATGAATATTTTTGGAGTTATTCTTGAAATACAGAGGACTCATAAAACTGTTAAATGTCCAGAATTATCCAATTTTCACACTTAAGCTCAAAACTCACCAAAAATAATGAAATGATGCAAATAAGCTCAAATTTATTAATGGTAAGGGATTAAATCATTTAAAAACATATAATTAATTATGAAAATATTATCTTTTTCAATAAAATTCTATAATAATAAATGAAACGATTTAAAATTATAAAAATCCCTATCATACATTCAACACTGACCTCCCACTGGGCCGATCACATATACAGGAGTACATTAAAAAATCTAAAATAAAAGTACAAGGATATACCACCAAATCCAATATATACAACACACCTAGTATCTAAGACACATTCAAGATTATCTATCACAATCATATGAATCAACATGAGTGGATCTACTTGATCATGAAACCCTAGGGCCCAAACCGGTCTATCATGCAATATGGTATCAACCTTAAAAGCAGACATAAGGTCTGCACACAAAATTAAGTGCATGTACGGGGGTAAGAAAATCAACTCAGTATTCGATCCCAAATATGAATCTATAAATATTTTTTCATAAGTGTAGGATCATGAAATATGATCAGCCTACACAAGACTTGACCAGAAAGATAAATAAACCAAACAAATCAAGTGAAACCACAGTTGATTCCTGGGTCTGTGGTCCCAGTCAATAGGGAAATGTTCCATCATGTGTATATATATTTATATGTGTGCATATATATATTCTCACATAAATATATTCCCATATATATATATATATGTATATACATGAGTAAGGTGAAATAAATAACATAATCAATACCAGTCGATCCTTAGGTGTGTAATCCTACTTACCTAGGCATCCTATGAAAAGGTCATTGTGTTTGATGTCATACCAATCAATTCATGTATAATTAAGTCAATATCTGAGTCTATAATCCCAATCAACAATACTTTCTTCCTCTAGTGTCGAAAATTTCTCTAAGAAAGCTACATCACCATAGTGGGATACATTTCCTAGCCCATATTTCACATGTACTCACTTCTAATCACTATAATGAAGGATTATGTATACCAACAAACACTCATGTAAATATGGTTTAGAGTTTGACATTATTCCATGCTTTCCATGTGAATCCAGTCCAATATTTGAGACTAGGTCTCGGTCCATAGGCGGTCATGATATTTTTTACTTGGATAATTCCTTTGTGTCGAAACCATAGGCAATGTATAAGGAAATCTCACAAGTGATACATTATGATCACCCCTTGAGGTATCTGATCATAGAGAGTAAAACATCCCTATCACCTAGGAGAGAATAATCATTCATAGGTATATGTCACAATAATGGTGAGGAGCACCATTTCCACCACCATGATCTAGTAATCAATTGGGTTGATCATAATGATCCCCGTCAATTTGGATAGCATAATCATCCATGATTATAATTAGTTTGGATACCATTACCATGTATATTAATCAAGGGAAACTATTACTGAATACCATAAACATAGGGATTCCATTCCCAACATCACAAACATAGGGATTTCATTCCAAAATATAAAAAATATAGGGTGAAAATATGAACCCTAGGGAATATGTCTGGGAATCCTAATATAAAAAGTAGGGATCATAAGATAGATCCCATGAAATATTTCTTGCATCCTCATAAAGAAAACACATCATGTTAGGAACATAATCCACAAAATAGAAATCATATATGGCTATCATATCTACATCATTAGTAACAATGTTAATGAATTAATAAAAGAGTGATGGTGGTCGAATGCCTAAACCCACCAATACTACCACAAACTCACAAATTACAAGTTGGTTTGGGTTTAAAGGTGAAAACCTCTACCATATCTACCCAAAAATGATGTACTAGCTCAGGGTTAGTTAAATATTAAGGCACCCACTGGGCCCCTAAGGTCATAACTCAAGAGAGGTATCCTACTCAAGATCCTCATAAGTGAAGTTAAAAAGATGAATCCAACATGGGATCCTCTAACAATAAGTGAATATAGGCACCCTTCATAGGATACTTGGAATGGTACATAGTAAAAGACATCCAACATGGGAACCTCAATAATAGTGCACATATGAAGTGGCATCCTACGTGGGAACCTCAAAATGGTATACAAGTATGGGATCCTACAAGGTATTTCCTAAGTTATAATATAATAAAAAACCCAATAGGGGATCCTTATTAATATTAATAAGATATAGAAATCCTTAAAAGGATCCTCTAGTTAGAAACATAAGATGAGGAATCCTATAGGGGATCCTCAAAACCAACTACACTCATAGACACCTAGGCCAGAAAGGAATATCTCACAAGGGATACATACTAAAGAAGAAGAACTATAAAATCATTGGTCAAGAGAGATAGATCATGGCTCTCCGAGATCAAAGGAATCACTCTCAAGAGACAACTTGATTCAATTATCAGAGGAAGAACCTCTCAATTTATGGAAACACCTGAAACCCCACCAAGGAATCCTCAAATTACTTCAAGGGTTTCACCATCATGATCTATGTGGAATATAATCAAAATAAACTACTCATATGTACAATTCCTACTTATGTTCATAAATATATGAAAAACCCTCAAAAGGGTATCAAGGGGAAGTAGAGGGAGTGTATACCCTAGTACATAGTGTGTACTCTATCTAGGCATGGTGTGTAAAATCTCATGTACAAGACATATTGAGTCTATGTAAAATACATGGGGTACCCAGTCATGTAACTCACTTGACTTAGACATGTACTTTTCCTTTCTGTGTACCACTACACAACGTGTAACCCATAAGAGGTCTTGTCATGTACTCTACACTTACATGTGACCCTATACAGGTTGTATGGCTAGGTACTCGGCTACATGTTCGATTCCTAGTATAGGGATTGTATAATCCATAAATGGAGTTCACTTCTAAAATACAATCTTTCCTAAATGAGGAGAACACATTACATGTGTTCGTGAACTACATGTCGTGCGATTGGGATTTCTGAATGGGAAACCCCTCTAATCAGCTTTAAACCCCTATTTTCTCATCAAAAGGTACAGATCAACACACAAGGGGTCCTAATAAGTCGTAATAAGGCATTAAAACTTGGAAATGGTAAATATATGGGTATTTACAAAAAAACATAAAAAGAGACTACCTTTGGGAGGAATCCACCGAAGCATCGCTCGTTTCAATTGTAATCTCATAAGTGTCCACGGATACCGCATGGTGATTTGTCTCCTACCAAGCTTCACAGCGGTACCTGAAGCATGACCAATTTTATCCTATTAACTATTCAACGGTCTTGGGATATGTTAATGTGTATAGAATCACTTGAGTAAAATCCTTAGGGATGATACTTTTTTGATTTGATAATTTTTTGTTTGTTTGAATTTTTAATGGGGGGTTTGTTTGTAGAGATTAATTAAATTGATTTATAGATTTTTTGATTTATAAATTTGATAAATATTGGGGTGAGTTCATTATTGTGGATTTAATCTTATGATATCCTTGATATTTTCTTTATATTTCATTAAATTAATACCCACTTCACAAGATTATTTTGATCAGAATTCCAAATTATTGAGGATTTAATCCAAGAATTAACTTAACTTAGGGTTCTGATATCAAATAAAAATTGTTTAAGTTAGTGTATTTATGGTTCCAATAATCCATGGATTCCAAATTTAAAAAACATGTCATTAATCCATGACATTTTAAGTTCAACATACACAATGTTAATCTAAAGAATATTCAACGAGAAAAATACATCAATAACTTAATATCCCCAAATTCAGACTCACCCCAATGATAGAGTTACTCAACCATTTAGGAGGTTATTAATCTAATAATATGTGTTTATGGTGATTAATTACCAAGATAATGAAAATAATGAGATAAGATAAGATTTGTGTGTCGAACACACACACAAACGGTGAAAATAATTAAACAAAGTCTTTAGATTGAATGAGAAAGATAAATAAGGTAATAAATTTCAAATTGATTTAAAAAAATTAATAAAATTAATATTATAAAATATATGGTGTATTATTATATAAGATAATGAAGAAGAAACATTCATTAAAAAAATTTACAACATAAACACTTATGAGATTACAATTGAAAACAACTGAAAAAAACAAGAAATAGAAAGTGGATGATAGGTATCTCTTGTTGAAACAAGATCAAGTAAATTCATACTAGTCACTTATAAAGGATCTAGTCATGCCAAACATCCTTCTTAATTTCTTAAATTCCAAACCCTTGCAAGGTGAAGAGAGGGATGTATTTATAACCCAACGTGGTTAAAAAATTCATTCCAAATATGCCTCTCCAATTGAATCGACAATTTGATAATTCATACAGCTAAATATAGATATATATTCTTATTAAAAGTTTTATATATGTAAGTATTAAGTTCACCCTCAAAATTTGGTAGCCATTGGACTTAATGATCCAAAGTTATGGCAGTTTGAATAATCAATTTTAATTTTTCCATTTCAATCCATATTTTTTCAAAGGCCAAAATGTGAATGGGTTTTTGAAAAAGAATATGCCATCAAATATGAACCATTTCTTCTAAAAGCTCGATCATATATATCTAAGAGTTAACAGTACAAAATCTAAGATTGATTGGATGTCTATATCAGGAGAAAAGTAAAAGCGTGTGTGCTGACTCTAATTCATGAACAAAATGGTGGGAAGGACTTCAAAATATTATTTGGCCTCATTTTTAGTAGAGTTGGGATTTGAAATTTTTATAGAAGATGAATTTTATTATACTCATAATTTTGGTAGAGAATGAACGAATTTTTACATCTCGATTGTGCCCATAAATTCTATCTTCTTGTCTAGTCCATTTTTATCAACCGAATAGTTGGGCCTTCTTGTGTGGTCCATATGACCCTTAAGTTGGCTGAATTGGACAATGATCCCTTCAAATGAATGTTTGAATTTTCATAAGGAACAATAAAGATAATAATTATAATTTTTTGATAAGTAGGGTGAGAGTTATAATTAAAAACGTAAACTGACTCGATTAGATTAATTCAAATAATGCTCAAAATTTTTATTTAATATTAAAAAATGGGTATTTCATACCAATTATTCACTTTTACTTGAAAATTAGTGATGTAAGTAGATATAAATTTATGAATAAATTAATAAAATCAAGTCCCACACACTTATTATTGTGAATTTCCTCATGTGAAACAAATATAAAAACATAAAAAATCATTTTCACTCTCCAAAAAATATTAAAATTTTGTTCTCCCCAACCAGGGGAGTCTAGAACAATTAACTCATCCATAAATAATTCCATAAAAAATGTTACAGAAATAATGTTCAAAAAACAATTCAATTTTCTTGATCAAAATTAGAAATGGAAAATATAGGCACTCATAAATTACACCTCTCCAGATGATAAAAATTTATTTCTAGAGGTTTGATCATTCACCAACCAAAAGTGAAAATATTAGAGATTGAAAAGGATATCATCTCTGATTCCCTATCCTAAAGTTCACAAAAATCAATAGGTATTTTATGGATTTTTTTGTGTCTATGAGATGGTAGGAATACAATGTACAATAGAGATGCAAAAAGTGGTAAAAAACATACATGGAAAAAGAAATACACAATTAGAAATAAGACATGGAAGGTTATAAAAACACATATTTAGAATGGAATTATTGTGTAAAGTATGACACAAAATATATGGAAAAATTTTAATGGGAATAAAAAGGTTAAATATACACAAGAAAAAAAAACTTCTCTGAATGACATAAGAATATATTATACAACTATTCTTTTTTTTTAATTTTGTTCTTCAAAAGTTTTACATGAAAAAAATATCACACTCATATCCCAATCCATGTTTGATCTACCCACAACACTAATTTTAAAGTTATAATAATATAAAATGTTTAAGAAGAGCGATTTTTTACCTTCCCAAGACACAACCCATTTTTTGGTATTTTTTGTATTTTTTTTCATTTTTTTGGAACTATTTTTAATAATAAGTACAAATTACACAAATCAAAATCCATTCCACAAACTCACTGAATGAAAACCTCTCCCCAACAATTAAATATATTCTTTCCCACAAAAAATATGATAACACATTGAAAATCAATAAATATATACCAAAAATTAAAACCATTTCCCCACACTTAAATATAAAAAAATTATACATTGAAAATACATGTAGATGTCAGGTGGGACAATGTTTTGGGTTTGTAATATGGATATATATAAATAGTTTTTCATATTATTGAAGGGGCTTTCAAAAGGATGATTAATGCAAGGGTAATAGGAGGTTTTTTGGCTATTGTGATGCTCACGTGGTTCATAAAATTCATCTATCATATTAATGCACACCAGAGTAAGAAAGTCAACTCAAAGGTCCACAAACTCAAGACTCAAAATTAGGGGGGGAAAACACACAAAATGAAAATATGGTTATAGGTGAACTTGTTTTGAATTTTTTTTTGTTCTTTATGGTTGGAGAAAAATCATTTTCTAAATCAAAAATTTAGTATTAAATATTTCTTGATTTTAACATAATATTGTTTACCCAAATTTATGACGAAAATACAAAATATTTTAGAGTAAAACATGTCTTTTTTCTCCCAAAAATGGTTAGACAAAATATCAAAAGTGGATGGTGAGTAATTATGACTCTTTTATTGTATTTTTTTTAGTTTTTTTAGTTTTTTATAAAGACAAACCCACACAAAAGATAAAGAGTCAATAAATAATTTGATGAGGAAAGTGGTAAAAAAATGAGAATGAGAGAGTAAGAAGAGAGAGAGAGAGAGAGAGAGAGAAGATGAGTAAAATGGAAAGAGGTGGCCCCTAGTTTGGATGTGGTGGGTTTTCATCTCTATCTAGTGGTAGGACAAATATAGAAGTTTGGGATCTGATGGAAGTTAATGTGGTTCTCGGTATGTGTTCCCTCTCATGGTATTGCTTTAACCGATGTCTGTTAATCATGAATGCCCTTTTGGAAGAGGGGTCTTGGACTTTCATTACACCAAATGGGTAAACATTAGTAATTATAAAAGGACCTTCCCAAAGAGAATTAATCTTAACTGGTTGAATTTGAAATTGATAATTGAAGAGCATTACCTTTTTAGCTTCATGAAATACCTTTCATAGGATGTGTTTATCATGTAATGACATGGAGTTTTCTTTGTATAGATTGGAATTACCATAAGAATCAAGTTAAAAATATTTCATTTCATACAACTAAAAAAAACTTCTTTTCCATATTTTCCACTATAAAAATTACAAGTTTTCATAGCCCAAAATTACTTATGTTGGATTTCAACTGGTAAATGACACAATTTACCAAAAACTAGCCTAAATAGAGACATCTCAATGAGTGTTTTATAGGAAGTTTGATAAGACGAAAGTGCTTCATAAAGTCTATAAGTACAATATTTTCTTGTGGTCTTAAAAATTATCTCAAGAACTATTTTTAATTTTATACTAGAAAGTTGAGCCATGCCATTTGTTCATGGGTGATATATAGTTTATGTTCTATGTACAACCCCATTATTTTTCAAAATATGTTTCATGGTCTGATTATAGAAATGATTTACTGAGTCACTTATCAAGGTATATGGTGGTCCAAACCGATGGAAGATATAGGTTTTTAGGAACTCACTAACATTACGTGAATCATCCTCTCTAGTGGGTTTGTCTTAGACCCACTTATAAACAAAATCGACTACAAGAAGAATATATGAGAATCCATTGGAAATGGGGAATGGTACCATGAAATTGATGCCCCAAACATCAAAGATCTCATATAATATTAATGAATTTTGGGTCATTTGCTTTATTTTATAAATTGTGCCAAAATTTTGGAAAGTGGGCCATGGCTGACAGAACTCATGCAAGTCCTTGAAGTGTGAAGGCCAGCAGAATCTTGAGTATAAGACCTTTCTGGAGGACCTTTGTGGTCCAAAGTGGCCACCTTTGGGAGATGAGTGAAAAAATTATTAGATGGAGGAATGTTTATATTCATCAAAAAATCTTCTAATTACCATGTCATCCACGTTTTTCCAAAGTTTATTATCTTCCCAAAAATATTATTTTGATTCTCTTTTCAACTTTATTTTTTAAATTTGATTATTTTAAAAAAAATACCAGAAACAATGTAATTTAAAATTAGGGCATAACATGGTGACATTGGAGTGATATATGAATGGTGTTAAGTGGAGAATTTAATATCAATTATTTTTGAGTGGGAAGAATTAGAAATTATACTCAAGTGATTAGACATAGGGTTTTCTTTTATAGGCCTATCTTTGATTTCAAGGTCAAAATCCTTTAGCATTATGATATATCTTATTAGCCTTAGTTTGGAATAACTTTTCTTTTGTAAGAAATTTATAATATAATGGTCTGTGTAGATGATGATTTTGGCACCTAAGATATTGGACCGAATTTTATCGAAGGAAAAAACCACTACTAAAATTTCATTTTCAATCACATTGTAGTGAGATTGAGTTTCATCCAAAGTTTATGAGGCATAATAGATGAAAGAGTAATTTTTTCTATTAATTGACCATGAACAGACCCAATGGCACTATCAGAAGCATCACACATCAACTCGAAGGATAAAGACCAATATGGGGGTGGGATTATCGAGGTAGATGTAAGAAAAGTTTTGAGTTCTACAAAGGCTCTCTTGTAAGATTCATCAAAATGGAATACGAAATCATTTTGGAGGATCCAAGTGAGTGATAGAAAAATCCAACTGATGTTATGGATGAATCACTGATAGAAACAGACGTGACCAAGAAATTAATGGATGTCTCAAATAGATGTGGGTTGAAGAAGTGATTGGATCCCTTCAATTATAGTAGGATCAACTTCAATACCCTCTTGTGAAACTATGTTACCTAGAACAATCCCATTTCAACCATGAGGTGGAATTTTATAAAATTCATCACAAGGTTACATTTGACATACTTTTGGAGGACTAGAGAGGCTGAATGAAAGAAAAATTCAAATGAATCTCTATAATTGTAAAGTCATCCATATAGAATTCCATAAAATGCTCAATTAATTCAAAAATGTTTCTCATTATACACCTCTAGAATATTGAAGGCGCATTGAAATGGCTAAAATTCATTCTCTTATATGCATATGTTCCAAATGGGAAAGTTAATGTAGCCTTTTCTTGGTCCTAAGGTGCGATTGGGATTTTAAAGTATCTCGAGTATCCTTAAAGAAAGAAATTATACAACTTTATGGCTAATATATCTACCATTTGATCAAGGAATAAAATATGGTAGTGATCTTTTTGTGTTTGAACATTAAATTTCTTGTAGTGGATGCACACATGCCATTTGTTTTTCACCCGAGTTGTGACCACCTCCCCGTGTTCATTTGTGACAAAAATTATCCCACCCTTCATAGAAACTACTTGAATTGGACTAAAACATTTATTATCAGAAAATGGGTAGATAAAACCAGCTTATGGAAGCATAATGATCTATTCCCTAAAAACCTCAATTATGAGTGGATTTTGTCTTCTTTGTGGTTGTTTTATTGGTTTGGATGATTCTTCAAGATGAATTTGATGCATGTAAAGGGTAGGTTTGATTCATAGTATGTCATCTAGGGTTCAACCTAAGGCCTTTTTGTTTTCTTTTAACACTTGAACAATTTAGACTCCCCATTTTTAGTAAGTGTAACATAGAAAACGATAGAATAAGAGTGATTATATAAGAGGAATCAATATTTTAGGTGTGCAAGAAGAAGTTTCAAATCAGTCTCATCCTTCATTTTTGGGTTAGATAACCAAGGAATAGATGGAGGACTTTCAATTTCTTCTGATTAATTTTCCTTAAAAACTATCCAATGTGGAATAGTAGAGAGAAGAGTTGATGTAGGATTATAAAGAGTTTTCAATATATTTTAAATTTATGGGGTCTATGAATGAAAGGTCCACATAAACATCCCCATTTATAACATGGTTAATCATGGTTGAAATTTTAAAATCTCCTCTATCATTTGAATATGATGAACATGATGGAATGAGGTTCAATTGAATCTCAAAAGTTTCCTTAGAAGTATGGATTGAGAATGCATATTGATTCTTAGATGGGTATCACATGGATTGAAATTTTTTGAACTTGGCCAGTTGGTAACCAAATTCCATGGATAAGATGCCCACATGGACATCAATCTTAGTTCTAGCTTTCAAGTGGAATGGTCTTTCAAGAATTAGGGGAGATCGAGAAGAGTTTGTCTCACCTTCCATGTCAAGGACATAGAAATTAGCTTGGAATATAATATCCTTAACTTAGAAAATTAAATCCTCATTTATTACCTTAGGACTAGCTATGCTTTGATTGGATAATTGGATGGAAACACTCGTTGGGTGGAAGGGATCTAGACCAAGGTTAAAGAAGATGGATTTGGGCATGAAATTCACTGAGGCTCCTAGGTCTTTGAGTGCATCATCAATTTTGGAAGTCCCTATTTATCATGGAAGAGTAAATATCCCTAGGTATTTTCACTTCATGGGTATGGAATGTTGGGTTAAGACATTATTAATAGTCTAAATATGTCTCTTATGGGTGCACAACTCCTTAAGAAACATTTCATACTTAGTGTTTTTAATGGCATCTAAGAGGGGAATATTGAATTCAACACGTATAAACATGTCAAGAATTTTAGGATTGGGTTCAAAGGACTTCCTTAGCTTAGAGAAGGAATGAGGAAAAGGAATTGGGTCCCTTAAAGAAATGGAATTTGGTGAGTAAGTGGCTTCAGGTTATTTTTTCTGGATTTTTGTTCTTTTCATTTTCTCAATCAATATTAAAATGTTCATTTGAGGATCCATCATGAGGTAAGGAAATTTTTTTCTTGATCATAGTGCAATTAAAATTACATTACCCTTGGGGTTAGGCAATGGTTGATCCAGAAGTTCAGAATAATTAGATGGTTTCTACTGGATAAGGTGGGATGAAAGTTGACCAATTTGGTTTTAATTGTTTTGAGGATAAGATGGGTGAAGGATGAAAGATATTCCAAAATTCATTCCCATGGTTTCTTAGAAGATTATTCATGTCACGTATTGGAATTACCTTGATTTTTGTTCTTGGGAAATTTCTTGTATTGGGTTGGGAGTTTGGAAGGATCATTAGGATAGTTGAATCTAGTTGGAGAAAGAGGAGGATTGATCCTTTGAGGTTGAGTAATAAAAAGATAAGGTTTTTTAAGTTACCAAAACCTTGAACATATTATAATTGGTTTAGATTTTGAGGAGGGAAATGAGGGGGTGAGAAATGGGATTACCGTACCTCAATCCTCGGTTAACGGTAGAAGATAAGGGCTCAGAGTGGGGTTGGTTGAAGTTTTTAATGAACTGAACTGATTGTTGAGGGTTGGTGTTCCTCTGAAAATATCCATCATTGAGATCCATTGGTTCAGATGAATAATATGGATCCTCTTGAAGTTGTGTACATGTGTAAATTGGATGAGTTGGTGAGCTATATATTCCATAATTCTTGATAGGTCCATGGAATAGAGATTATGGATAAGATGAGGTTGGGGATTTGGAATCCACCCCTAGTTATCTTACAAGACATGTAAGTTCACTCATCCACTCGGTCATCTTGTTGGGCTCTATGGATTGATTTTATTTTACTTTTTTAAATTAATAATATGCTCAATTGTGGAATTTATGTGTGTTTGTATCCATATTTCTTATGAGATTTCATGTAGCTGCATGAGTTTTGTCAACAATAGAATTGCCACTTGAGATATAAATGAGTGTTCTCTTCATAACCAATAAATTATCATAGAAGTATTGGATCAAGTGTTGTTCTGGGATTTTGTGGTGTGGGAAGGTTTCAAAAATCTGTTTGAACCGCACTTGATACTCATGGAGTGATTCATTAGGGAATTAATAGATAATACTTAATTCCTTTCAGATATAAATGGTTTGATAAATTGTAAAAAATTTATCTATGAAGAGTCACTTCATGTCATTCCATGTGGTTATGAAATGAGGATGGAGGTAGTAGATCCTTGACTTGGAAAATTCATCTATGGATAATAGGAATGATCAAAATTTGGTTTGTTCTTCAAAAACCCCTTGAGGATTGATGGTAGAGCACACTAAATATAACTCTTAGAGATGAAGATGTGGATCCTCACTAACTAGCTCGTGAAAATGAGGAATAATATGAATCAAATATGATTTGAGTTCGAAATTAGATTTAATGTTTGGAGATTTAATACCAATGGGTTGTTAATTCATATCTGCGGTAGCGAGTTATTTTAAGGTTTGTTACCTAGAATTATCCATATCTTAAACAATTAGATGAGAAATGAATGGGTCTAGAGTGATTAGATTATCTATAATGTTCCTCCTATATTAGTGAATAATTCCCTATATTTCTAGGTCAACAAAATCTGATGCATTTTTTGGGAGGATATGGGGCTTTTAGATAAGTTTGGAAAGGATGAGGAAGGTGGGTTTTTCTTTTTGTTTCTTTATAATTTGTTGTTTATTATTTTTTGATTTGTTTGTTTTATTTTTTTTCAAAAATCAAAAACTATCAACTAATAGTAGCACTATCCCAATAAATGGTGCCATTTAAAGCACATATGATTGTTTTCAATCCATCATTCATGGTTTTGTTGCCATACTGATGCGTATAGTGTCACTTAGGTCGATTCCTCGGTGATGGTACATTTTAGTGTCTATTGTTTTTTGGTTTGACTTTTTAATGAGGGGATTTTTTGTAGAACTTAATTAAATTGATTTATGGATGTTTTTTTATTTATAAATTTGATAAATATTGGAGTGATTTCATTACATTTTATTTAATCTTATGGTATCATTGATCTTTTCTTTATATTTCATTAAATTAACACCGAGTTCATAAGATGAGTTTGATCAGAATTACCAAGTGTTGAGGCTTTAATCCAAACCTTAACTTTACATAGAGTTCTAATATAAATCAAAAAATATTTATGGTTGTGTATTTATGGTTCAAAAAATCCATTTAATCCACATGTTGAAAAAAAAATTTCATTAGTTGATGAAATTTTAAGTTTAACATGCACAATGTTAACCTAGAGAATATTCAATGAGAAAAAGACCTCACTCACTTAATATCCCCAAATTATGACTCACCCCAATGATAGATTTACTCATCCATTGAGATGGTTAGTAATCTATTAATATGTGTTTTTGGTGATTAATTATAAAGATAATTAAAATAATAGGATATGAAAAGATTTGTGCGTCGAACACACACATGAACTATGAAGAGAATTAAACAAAGACTTTTTATTGAATGAGAAAGTGAAAGAAGAGAATAAATTTCAACATGATTTAGACTAAATTAAGAAAATTAATTTTAAAAAAACACAGGGTGGATTATTAAATGAAATAATTAAGAATAAACATGAATTAAAACAAATTTAAAACAGAAACACTTACGAGATTATATTTGAAAACAACTAAAAACAAATAAGAAAAGGAAAGTGGATGAGAGGTCTCTATTGTTGAAACAAGATCAAGGAAAGTGCTCTCAAGACCATTGAAACACTCTATTCATGCCAAACATACTCTTTATGTGCTGAAATTCCAACCCTTTTCAAGGAGTAGAGGGGGATGAATTTATTTCCCATTGTGGTAATTTTTTTTCATTCTAAATATGCCTCTCCAATTGAGTCGAAAACATGATAATTAATATAGCTGAATCTAGAGATATCTTATTATTAAATTTTGTAGATATTAAAATTGAAAGTTTACCCTCAAAATTTTTAGACCATTATACTTGAGGATCCAACTTTCTGGTAGTTTTAATAAACAATTTTATTCTTCCAATTTCAATCTAGATTTTTTCAAAGGCCATAATTTGAATGGGTTTTTTAATAGAAATATGCGATAAAATATGAACCATTTATTCGAAAAAGTATTCTGCTAATATTTTTTATTTTAAACTTCAATATCACAGATCAATTGGATGTATATATCAGGATAAAAGTCAAGGATTGTGTGATAATTTTAATTCCTGGATAGAATGGTGGGCTGAACATTAAAACAAAAGTTAGGCCCCTTTTTGTAGATTTTGGGACTTGAAATTTTTATCCAAGATGAATTGTATTGTACCCAAACGTTTTTTGGAGAATCAAAGAATTTTTACTTCAGTATTGAGCCAATAAATTCTATCTTCATGGCTACTAAAACTTTCTCAATAGATTTGTTGGGCCTTTCTGTGTGGTCTATATGGCCCTTCAGTTGGCCGAATTAGCCAAACATCCCTTCTAATGATATGTTATAATTTCAATAATAATCCCTAAAATAATAATAATACAATTTTGATAATTATGTTGAGATTTATAATTAAAATAGTAAAATGAATCGATTGGATTAATTCAAATAATGCTCAAAAAGTATATTTAGTATTAAAACATGGGTATTTCACACTAATTATGCACTTTTACATGAAAATTACTAAAGGTAGTAGAAAAAAAGTTATGAATAAATTGATATCATCAACTTCCCCACACTTAGTTTTTTGGATGTCCTCATGTGAAAAAAATGTAAAAACATAACAAAATCATTTTCACTCGCCAACAAATATTAAATTTTTCCCCCAAATCAGGGGAGTCTAGACTAATTCACATATCCCCAAAAAATTCCACAAAACATTGTTAGATAAATAATTTTAAAATAATTCATTTTCATTCTCAAAATTAGAAATGTCAAATTTAGGCACTCATAACTTACTCCTTTGAAGATGATAAAAAATTATTTATGGAGATTCACTCATTCACTAACTAAAAGTGAAAATTTTTGAGTTTGAAAGAGATCTTAGCTTCCGTTCCCCGTCCTAAAGTGTATAAGAATCAAGTGTTATTTTTTAGTTGTCTTTCTGTGGCTATGGGATTTTAGGAATATAATGTCTAAGAGATAGGAAAAGAGTGGTAAATCACTAACATGGAAAAACAATGCACAATTTGAAATAAGACATAAGAAGGTTATGAAAGCACATATTTACAAGGGAATTATTGCTTGAAGGATGACACAAAAGGGATGAAAAATATTAAAGGGAATGAAAAGGTGAAATATATTCAATACACAAAACCTCTCCCAATGAAAAAATAATATATAATGCAAGTGTTATTTTTTTCTTGTCTTTTTCTTTTTTTTAAAAAGTTATACTCGAAACAAATATCACACTCATATACTGACCCATATTTGATCTCATCATGACACTAATTTTAATAGTTATAATATAATAAAAGGTTGAGGAAGAGTGATTTTTGTCTAACCTAAGACACAACCCATTTTTTGTTTTTTTTTTGATTTTTTTTGATTTTTTTTCAACACTTTTCAATAACATGTACAAAATTTCATAAATGAATATCCATTCCCCAAAAACATTGAATGCCAACCTCTTCCAAACACTTATATAGATCCTTTCCCTCAATAATATGATAACACATTTAAAATCAAGAAATGGATACCCAAAATAAAAAACATTTCTCCCACACTTAAATTTGAAAAAAAAATTATTCAATGAAAATCCATGTAGATGTCAGGCAGGACAAGGTTTTGAGATATTAATGTTGATATCAATAAAAAAAATTTCATAGGCTTGAAGGGGATTTAAAAAGGATGATTAATGTAAGGGTAATTTTAGGGTATTTGGATATTGTGATTCTCTTGTAGTTTAGAAAATTAAATTATCATATTAATGTATACCAAAGTAGGAAATTCAACTTGAAGGTCCACAAACTCAAGACTCACAATCAGGGGTAAAAAACATAGAAAATGAAAATATGGTCATATGTGACCTTATAAAGAAAGAAAGTGTTGTTTATCGCAGATGGGGAAGAGTCATTTTCCAAATCAAAAATTGAGTATTCAATTTTTTTGGTTTTGAAATAATATTAATTATCAAAATTTATGATGAAAATACAAATTTTTTAGATAAAAACTTGTCTTTTGACTGCCCAAATTGTTGGACAAATTTTCAGAAGTGGATAGTGAGTAATTATGAATTTTTTTTCATTTATTTATTTATTTATTTAGTTCTTTATAGAGACACAACCACAATAAATAGAAATAGTAAATAAAAAGTTTGATAAGGAAAGTGGTAAAAAATAAGAATGAGAGAGTATGAAAAAGAGTGAAGAGAGAGAGGGAGAGATAAAAGAGGAGTTAAAGGGAAAGTGTTTACCCTCATTTGGATTTGGTGGGTCACCATCATCATCCAATGGTGGGTCAACTGTAGAATTTTGGGATCTTATGTAATTAGATGTGGTTTCTAAGATGTGTCTCTTCTCATGTTGATGCTTTAACTGATGTCTGTTAATCTTAAATTTCCTTTTGGAAGAGGGGTTTTGAACTTTCACATCACCAAATGGGTAAAAATTAGTAATAATATGTGGACCTTCCCAATGAGAATTTATCTTATCTGGGTAAAGTCAAAATCAATAATTGAAGAGCATTAAGCTTTCACCTTCAGTAAATACCTTTGGCAGGATGTGTTTGTTATGTAATGTCTAGGATTTTTTTACAGAGATTAGAATTATCATAAGAATCAAGTCTAAGCTCCTCATGTTTGGTCAACTACAAAAATATTTCTTCTCTATATTTTTCACAATAAAAATAAAAAGTTTTCACATAGAAAAATGACTTATATTGGTTTTAAATTGGTAAGTGACATGATTTACAAAAAACTAGCCTAAAAGGATACATCCCAATGGGTGTTTCATAGTTAGTTTGATAATCCCAATGTGCGTCACTAAGTCTTTAAGACTAGTCTTTTCTTATGGTATTAAAAATTCTCTCAAGAACTCATTTCACTTCTCTATTAGAAATTCCATCCATGACATTTTTTGGGGGTGATATGCAGTTGAAGTTTTTTGTACAAACCCATTCTTTTTCAAAATATATTTTGTGGTCTGATTACAGAAATGAGTTTCTAAGTCACTTATCAAGGCACATGGTGTTTCAAACTGGTGGAAGATGTTAGTTTTTATGAATTCACTAATTTTATGTGAATCATCATTTCTTGTGGGTTTGGCCTGAAACCACCTAGAAACATAATAGAATATAAGAATAATATATGAGAATCCATTAGAAGGGGGGAATTGACCCATGATATTGATGATCCAATCATCAAATATCTCATAAATGATTAATGGATTTTGGGGCATTTTATTTATTTTGGAATGTTTTCCAACCTTTTGGAAAGTGGGATATGATTGAAATAACTCATGCGAGTCCTTGAAGATTGAAGAATGGAAGAATCTAGAGTCTAAGACCTTTTGGGATGTACTTTGTGGTCAAAAGCGGCCACTTATAGGAAGTGAGTGAAATAATTCTAATATGGATGAATATTCATCTTCATCAACACATCTTCTAATTACCATGTCACACCCTGTCTTCCAATGTTTGTTATCTTTCAAAAAATATTATTTTGATTCACTTTTCAACATCATTTATTTTATTTTAAAATATTTTCAGGAAAAATACCAAAAACTAAGTAACTTATAATAGGGGCATACCATTGTGACTTTAGAGTGAGAGATGAATGATGCTCAGGGGGGAATTCATGATAAATGATTTCTAAATGATAAGAATTTTGAAATTCTACTCAAGTGATTATCCATAGGGTTTTCTTTTCCTGGTCTCCCTTTGATTTAAATGTCAAACACTTAGAGCATTAGGATCCATCTTATTAGTCTCAGTTTGGAATCACTTTTCATGAGTATGAATTTTGTAGTAGAATAGTCTATGAAGATGATGATTTTTGCACCTAAGAGATGCGTTCGAAATTTATCAATGGAAAAAACCACTACTAAAAGTTCATTTTTAGTCACCGTGTAGTGATATTGATTTTCATCCAAAGTTTTTTAGGAATAATAGATGAAAGATGAATTTTTTCTCTTCTTTGACCAAGAATAGACCCAATAGACCTATCAAAAGAATCAAAGATCAATTAGAAGGGTAAGTTACAATCTGGGGGTTTGATTATTAGGGCATATATAAGAACATATTTGAGTTCAACAAAGGCTCCCTTGTAAGCTTCATAGAAATGGAATGCAACATCATTTTGAAGTATCCAAGTTAGTGGGAGGGAAATCCTACATAATTTATGGATGAATAATCGATAGAAACCAACATTACCAAGGAATGAATGAATGTATAAAAAAATATGGGTTCAGGAAGTGATTGAATCACTTCAATTTTATCAAAATTGAATACAATACCTTGTTGTGAAACTATGTTCCCTATACTGATCCCATTTGAAACTGCAATTTTCCAAAATTCAGCACAATGTTACATTTGACACACTTTTGAAGGACTAGAGACACTGAATGCAAGCAATATTCAAATGAATTACCATAAATAGTAATGTCATCTATAAAGACCTCTATGTAATGATCATTGGATTTATAAAAGATACTCGTAATACACCTATGGAATGATTTAGAGGAATTACAAAGGCAAAAAGATATTCTTTTATATGCATATGTTCCAAAGGGACACATGAATGTAGTCTTTTATTAGTCATAAGATGTGATTTGTATTTTAATGTAGCCAAATTATCTATCAAGAATGAAATAATGTGACTTTTTGGTAAATATTTCTAGCATGTGATCAAGGAATGGAAGAGGGTAGTGATCTTGTTATGTTTTGACATTCAATTTCTGATAGTCGATGCACACACACTATTTTTTCACTCGAGTTGTGGCCACCTCCCCAAGTTCATTTGTGAAAAAAATTATCCCACCGTTCTTAGGAATGAATTGAATTGGAATAACCCATTCATTATCAGAAATTGGGTAGATCATACCAGCATGATGAATCTTAGTGATCTCTTCTGTAATAACCTCAAGTATTAGTGTATTTAGTCTTATTTATGGTTGTCTGATTAATTGTATGATTCTTCAATAAGGATGTGATTTATAAAAAAAGGGAAGGTTTGATTCCTAGAATTTCATCTAGAGTCCAAACTAAGGCCTTTTTGGTTTCCTCAAACACCTGAACAAGTTTAGACTCCTCAATTTCAGTAAGTGTTGTATAGAAAATGATAGTATAAGAGTGATCATGGAAGAGGAATGCATATTTCTAGTGTGCAGCAAGAGGTTTCAGATTAGTCTCATCTTTCATTTGTGGGTTAGAAAACTCAATAATGGAGGGATGTATATCAATTGCTTCTGATTTATTTTCCCTAATACTATTCAAGGTGTATCAGTAGAGATCATAATTGATGTGGGATTTTAGATTATTTTTAAGATCTTTTAGATTGATGGATTCTATGAATGAAAGGTCCACATCAACTTCACTATTTATGACATGGTTAATAATAGTAAAATTTTCACAATCTCTTATATCATTTGATCATGATGAACATTATAGAATGGGTTTTAATTTACTCTCAAAAGTGTCCTTAGAAGCATGGATTGAGAATGCAGAGTGATCCTCATATGGGTATTATATGGCTTGAAATATGTTGAACATGACCTGTTGGTCACCAAATTCTATGGATAATATGATCGAATGAACATAAATCTTAGTTCTAGCTATCTAGAGGAATGGAATTACCAGAATTAGGGTAGATCGATAAGAGTTCATCTCACCTTCCATGTCAAGGAAATCAAAATAAACTTGGAATATGAGATCATTAAATCAGGCAAAGACATACTCAATTATTCCTTGAAGACTGGCTATGTTCTGATTGGATAATTGGATGAAAAAATTCATTAGGTGAAAAGGACCCAGATCAATGTTGGAGAAGATGGATTTGGGAATGAAATTTATCAAGGATACTAGGTCTATGAGTGCATTATCAAAATTTAAACTCCATATTTGGAATGGAAAAGTAAATGTCCCTAGGTCTTTTAACTTCATGGGTATGGACTGCTGGGTTGAAACATTCTCAATTCTCCTAAGTTGTATCTTATGGGTTCAGAACTCCTTAAGAAACTTTTCACATATAGGGATTTTTTTAATGGAATCTATGATGGGAATTTTGAATTCAACACATCTAAACATGTAAATCATTTCACATTTGGGTTCCAAGGACTTCTTTTGCTTAAATATTTCTTGAGTAAAAGGATTTTTATTCCTAAGAAGGTGGAGAGGGAGTAGCTTCAAGTTCTTTTTTTGTATTTTTTTCTATTCACTTTCAAGATCAATATTAAAAGGTTTATTTGAGGATCCATCATGAGGTATGGAAATTTTGTTTCCTGGTCGTAGTAAAATTTCCCTTACATTACCCTTGGGGTTAGGTAACAGTTGATCTGAGAGTTTAGAAGAATTGGACGGTTGCTGTTGGATAAGGTGGGATGCAAGTTGACCAATTTGGTTTAAAATGTTTTTAACGCTAGAACATGTGAAGGAGGAAATATATTCCACAATTATTTCCCATGGTTTCTTGAAAGAAGAGGCATGTCCTGTAATGGAATAACTTTGATTTTTTTGTTAATGTTTTTAAATTGTGTTAGGAGTTGATAAGGGTCATTCAGATAGTAGAATCTAAAAGGAGAAAGAGGAGGATTGATCCTTTGAGGTTAAGGAATAAAAGGATAAGGTTTTTGGAAGTTACAACCACCATGACCATATTGGAATTAGTTTTTATTATGAGGAGGTAATTGAGGGGGATGAGAAATGATATTACCATACATCATGCCCGGGTTAAAAGTAGAAGAGAAGGGATTATAGTGGGGAAAGTTGAAGTTTCTAATGAACTGACCTAATTATTGATGGTTGGTGTTCTTCTGAGCATATGCTACATTTAGCTCCATTGGTCTAAATGAATCAGATGAATCCTCTTGAAGTTGTGGACATGTGTTAGTTGAATGAGCTGGTGAGCTATAGATTACATAATTCTTGATTGGTCTAGGGAATATAGATTTTGGATAATATGAGGTTGGGGCTTTGGAATCCACCAATAATTGTCTCAAATGACCTATAAGTTCACTCATCCACTCGGTCATCATGATGAGCTCTATGGGTTGACTCTCTTAGACTTTTTTGACTTGATAATGTTCTTGAGTATGGAATTTAAGTGTGTTTTCAGTCATATTACTAATGATATCTCATACAACAGTATGAGTTTTTTCAAAAAGTTCACTGCCACTTGCAGCATCAATGAGTGTTATATCCATATACAATAACCCCTCATAGAATTATTGGATCAAGCATTGTTTAGGGATTTTTGTGGTGTTGATAGGTTCCCAAAATCTTTTTGAACCTCTCCTGGTACTTATCAAGTGATTCATTAGTGAATTGATAGATTCCACTTATTTATTTTTAGATAGAAGCGGTTTGAGAAGGAGGAAAAAAGCTAACTAAGAAGAGTAAATTAATTTCATTCCATGAGGTTATGGAATGAGAAGGGAGGTAGTAGAAACATGACTTGGAAGAGTCAACTATGAAGAAAGGGAATGCTCAAAGTTTTATTTGTTCTTCAGAAACCCCTTGAGACTTCATGGTAGAGAACACCACTTGGAACTCTTTGAGATGAAGATGTGGATCCTCACTATCTAGCCCATAGAAATGAGGAAAAAGATGAATCAAACCTGATTTGAGTTAAAAATCATCCTCAATTTTTGGATATTGAATACTAAAGTTTTTTTAATTCATATTAGGGAAACAAGTTCTTTTATGTTTTGTTCCCCAGGATTATCCATATCTTGAAAAATCAGATGGGCAATGAATGGGTATGGAGTGATTTTATTTTATCTAATGTTCCTCCTAAGTCAGTGAAGATTTATCTAGATTTTTGGGTCAAAAAAATATGATTTATTATTTTGTAGGCTATGGGGTATTCAGATAAGTTTGTAAAGGATGATGAAATGGGATTTTCTTTGTGTTTTTAGTAGTTTTTTTTTGATTTTTTTCTTTAAAAAAACATAAAAACCTTCCAAATACAAGTTAGACCATCCCAGAAAATGGTTCCATTTGAAGCATGATCAGTTGTTTCCTAATGATCATTTAAGGGTTGGATGATCTACTAATGTGTATAGCGGAACTCGGGTCGAATCCTCGGTGATGGTTCTTTTAAGAGTCGATTGTTTTTGTTTTGTTTGAATTTTTAATGGGGGGTTTGTTTAAAAAATTAATTAAATTGATTTATGTATTTATTTTGATTTATAAATTTGATAAATACTGGAGTGAGTTCATTATCGTGGATTTAATCTTATGATATCCTTAAGCTTTGATTTTTATTGAATTAAATTAACACCCACTTCACCAGATGATTTTGATCAGAATTACCAAGTTTTGAGGCTTTAATCCAATCCTTAACTTAACATAGGGTTATTATATCAATAAAAAGTTATTTATGGTAGTGTATTTATGGTTCCAATAATCCTTAGAATCCACATGTTAAAACAAAACATGTCATTAATCGCTAAAATTTTAAGTTCAACATACAAAATGTTAACCTAGATAATATTCAACAAGAAAAAGCCCTCTATAAGTTCATATCCCCAAATTATGACTCACCCTAATGATAGATTTACTCATCCATTAAGATGGTTAGTAATCTAGTAATATGTGTTAATGGTGATGAAATATAATGAGAATGAAAATAAAGAGATAAGAAAAGAGTTGTGAGTCGAAGACACACATAAACGATGAAGAGAATTAAACAAAGACATTTGATTGAATGAGAAAGTGAAATAATCAAAGAAATTTCATCTTGATTTAAAAAAAATTAAGAACATCGATATTAAAAAACCTAAGGTGTATTATTATATGATATAATGAAGAATAAATATTCATTAAAAATATAACAACAAAACACTTACGATATTACAATTGAAAACAACTGAAAACAAACAAGAAAAGGAAAGTATAGGAGATGTATCTATTATTGAAAATTGATCAAGGAATGTCCTTCCAGGCCCTTGTAAAGGCTCTATTCATACCAAACCTCCTTCTTAAGTACTTAAATTCCAATCCCTTACAAGGAGAAGAGGGAGATGTATTTATAACTGATGGTGGTAAAAAAAATTCATTCCAAATATTCCCCTCCACTTGACTCACCAATTTGATAATAGATACAAATAAATTTGGGGATATCTTATGCTTCAATGTTGTATATATGGAAGTTTAATATTTACCCTCAAAATTTAGATTCCATTGTAATTAAGGGTCCAAAGTTGTGATGGTTTGAATAAAAAAATTTAATCTATCCATTTAAATCTATACTTTTTAGAAGTCCATAATTTGAATGGATTTTTGAATAGTAATATTCCCTAAAATACGAACCATTAATTCTAAAAGGTAGGTATTCTATATCTTGGACTTCACACTGAAACATATCAAATCAATTGTGTGTCTATATTAGGAGAAAATTGAAGGATTGTAAACTGATTTTAATTCCAAGATAGAGTGGTTGTATGGTTTTCAAAACATCATTTGGGCTCCTATTTAGTAGATTTGGTCATAGAAATTTTTATCCTTGGTGAATTTTATTTTACCCCAACTTTTGGTGGAGAATCAAATAATTTCGAATTATGGATTGAGCCCAAAAATTATATCTTCATGACTAGTCCAGTTTTCTAAATAGATTTGTTGGGTATTCTTGTGTGGTCTATATGGCCCTTCAATTAGCCTAATTGGCCAAAGATACCTTCTAATGATATGTTGTAATTTTAATAAGGAACCCTATAAAATAGGAATCATACAATTTGAATAAGTAGGGTGAGAGTTATAATTAAAATAGAAAATTTAATCGATTGGATTAATTCAAATAATGCTCAAAAAATATATTTAGTATTAAAACAAGGGTATTTCACACCAATTATTCCCTTTTACTTAAACATTACTAAAGGGAGTATACAAGAAGTTATTAACAAATGTATAACATCAGAACCTCCCTTCATATCCTTCTATTTCTCTTTTTCTATATCTCTCTCCTATCCCGATCTCATGAAAAAGGAATCCCATGTGGGAATGTGCCAGAATTTAGGAGAGAAAGAAAATAAAAGAGGAAAAAATAGAAGAAAAATAAAAGAAAAGAAAAAGGAAAACATGCCTAACCAGGACCTAATTCCCAAATAAATGTTATACCTGAGCAAGGAAAAACCCCTTGTTCCAGACTCAATAGAGGTGAAATAATCTCAATCAAAAACTCCATTGAAAATATATAGCCAAACAAACCTATGTGAATAAATTAATGTTTAATTAATTAAATATTAAATATTAATTATTATGAAAAAATTAAAATGACTTGGAATTCAACAAAACTCTTGTACAAGGGTAAAAAACCTATCCCGGGACCGAAGTAGTGGTCCAAAAGATTATTCAAGATCATATTTAAAGGTAAAATGACCATTTTACCCCTTATAAGCATCCGAAAGAAAAATTCAAATTTAGGATTCAAATGATAGTCTAAAAAAACATTGGTTTTTAAAATACCCACACCATAAATCTTCTCATCCCAAAGAATCCTTTGTGGTAAATAAAATATATGTTATCATCTCAAGCATCTACGCAATTTCACTATCTTAACTATCCAATAACTAGTCTCCCAATATTATCAACTAACCTTATATAGGATACTTTAACAATGGTCATCTTATTACTCCCCATAATAAGATTATATTTATCACCACCTCACAACATTTCCTATTCCTGCTTCCTGAAAATGTTTTCCATGGAAATGTTGGATTTGAACTTAAGACGAGGGTCACCACCCTTAAAAATCCCATGGGGCACTCCCTACCATAAGTCTTACCTTATATTTCTCCTCGAGCGTAACCTTAATAGGTTAAATCATCAAATAAGGAAACATATTTAAAATAAATAAGCTCAGTGTATATACAACTCTCTTTCATAATACTCATGATGATATCAAGATATTTCATGATCATCTCTAACTATGAGTACAATAAGATTCCATAAAAAGCCATGTATAGATTCCTATGAGGCATGCTCACATGAAAAAAAGATATAATTTCATTTAACCAACACTTGAAACCATATATCCTGATAATACATCTCTAGGTCCAAAAATGGGTTAATCATATTACAACACATAATTAATTTCCAATGTCTCCCCTACCATGAAGGGACATTCTTCCTTAAACCATAACTCCCAAGAAACCATTCCCACAAAAATTTCTTGAAACCAACGGTTCTTAACTCACATACGACCACTCATTAATTTATGATTTAAATGGTACCATGTGCAACCAATGTGGACTTTAACACCTAACTCGTACCATAACAAGTTTTTAATCACAAGGAAAAGATGACCGTGCTACATGGAATGTTAGTCCAACAATACAGAAGTTCATTTGAAACTCTTTTTCAAAATTGGTTACCTCACATGTCTCACAATTTATTCCATAACAACCTACAATATAGTTTCATTCTAGCCCCAAGATTCTACCTTTTCTCTTAGTACCTAAACAATGATGAAAACATTGGTCAATAGAGACATACATCAATTCAGTCATTCCTGTTGAATTAGGTCTTACAAAACAAGAAACTTAGACGATTCCTCAAACAAAAAAGGCATAAATATTTCCTATGTAGAAAAACATGACCACTAACCACTCAAAAGGATCATATAACCAAGATCATTTCCAAAATTGCATCCTCAAACCTAGACCAACAATACTCCTAGTTTTCCCTTGGTCAAAATGAAATATCTACCTATAAGGGTCTTAGTCAAAACTATGTGCCTCTAGATATCCCACCTAGCCCTACTGATCAAGTCTCACAAATGGGTAACAAGATCTAACCACCTTTCCCAAAATTCTAACTTATCTAAGGGTGGTAAACATTACACTAACTTATGATGGTCAAAACTGCCAACACAACCTACAAGGGCCTGATCCTCATCGAGTATCCCTATAAGGTATTAAACCTAGAGTATCATGATATAACATAGAATATATATTGAAATGATAGTCATCGATAATCCATATATGGTAATACCCTCTTGAGTTCCAATTCACTAGAGACATCCTGGTACCCATAAATATCATACTAAGTGATCCAACTAGATAACCAAAAATGAAGGTCAGTTAAGTAAAATTTCATTGCATGATATGTAGAAAAACACTGTACAGATTGTTACTGAAACTTTAAATAACCAAACCAAGAAAAACCCCCCATGAGGGGTCCAAATTCTAGGCATCATGTTACCTATAAACATATTAAGGTCATTTCACCTTCTATGTATGAGGATTGTGTCATCATAATCACTATCAAATGCCTCACTATATATTCACATAACTATACATCAAAATGAAATATATACATATTTCAAAAAAATTGAGTAGAATGACACCAAAAAAAACAAATGGGAAAACACATTTTATTTTTTTTAAATATTTTAGCAATTGGACTCTATCAATAAAATCATAGACTAGTAGGCCTATAACATGGGAATCCTACGTGCTAAGTATGAGGCATGAGTTACCTCTTTCCCTTGATAAAAAAGAGTCAAAATCAATAAATGGTCTCTTTCCAAGGTTCTAGCACTAGAAATCCATAATAAATCATCACATACACACAACATGTGCATCAAAAAAGAGAGAATCATATACAACTGTAGCAAAACATATTAGACTAAAAATCCCATATCCCTAGAAACTAATAATTTTCACCAGAAGAGGTGTTCTCAACACACCTGTCTAATATCCATCATGGGTTCAGACACACTCTTAAAAATCTTTTATACCTTATCATAAATAGTAATATAATAGGAAAGAAATATTTCTGATACCAATTTGTATCATCCTAACCCGGATGCTACTAAAACAGTATTCTGAGCCGGTTTACCATAAGACCTCAAGCACACCTCTCCATATTCCAGAGGTTTTTGACTCGAAATGAGGGTCTAGGGTTTTCTCGTGAGAGACTATGCCCTCATGTCATAGGAAACAACAACATAAATAACTAGATATAATCCAAGAAGTAAATAAATAGAGCACAAAAGCAATATATAATCTGAAATAGAAAATGTTGTATAATAAATGAAATGATATAAAATCATAAAGAACCATGTTATATATAAAACACTAATATCCCATTGGGTTGATCACATATACAATATTACATAAAATAATATGAAATAAAAGTACAGGGTACTAATACCAACTATAATCCATATTATATACCTAGTCTCCAAGACACTATTGAGCTGATATATCCTGATCATAAGAACCCACATGAGAGGCTACACCCGATCATGAAACCCTAGGCCTCATCCCTATCCATCATGAAATCTATTATTAACCTAAAAAAGATGACATATGGTTAGCACACACACCTAGGTGCATGTACAGGGGTGGGAAAATAATCTTAGCAGGCCATCCCAATGATGAAACTATAAGTCTTCTTTCATAAATTCATGATCATGAAATGCGATTAGCCTAGAAGAGACACAACTAGAAATCTAAATAAACAAAATAAATCAAGTGAAACCATAGTTGATCCTTGGGTTCTTGATCCCAGTGAACTGGGAAATGTTCCATCATGTATATATATATACATAAATATGTATATACATGAGTAAAGTGAATAAAAATATATAATCAACAACTGTTGATATTTGGGTCTGTAATCCGAATCTCTTGGACATCCGTGAAAAGTTAATTGAGCTATATTTCATACCACTCAATCCCTGTATAAACTGATATCTTGGTCCACAATCCCAATAAATAATAATTTCTTCATCCAACGTCAAAAATCTATCTGAGAAAGCTACATCACCATAGAGGGATACAAGTCCTAGCTTTGGGTTCACTCATACATGCCTCCAATCACTATAATAAAGGATTCCATATACCAATGAAACCTCATAAAACTATGGTAGAGATCTGGATTTCATGCCACAATCACCATGTGAATCTATTTCTATGTATGATCCCTATGTCTTAGTACTTAGGCGGTCATGAAATTCCGACTTGGATAATCCCTAGGTGTCCTACACTAAGGTGATGTATAAAGAGATATCACCAATGAGACAACAATCCCACCCCTTCAGCTCTCTGATCAGGGAGTGTGTAATCATCCCCATTACTCGGGAGAGCATAATCATCAATCAGTATATGTAACATCAACGGTGAGGAGTGCTATGTCCACCACTGTGATCTAGTAATTGATCAGGGAGAGAATAAACAACCCCATATTTAGGGAGAGTGTAATCATCCATGAGTGTCATTAGTAGGGATTCCATGCCCATGTGTCTTACTCAATGGATTCCATGCATAGATATCATAAACATAGGGATTCCTTGCCCAACATCACAAAGAGAGGGACATTAGGCCTAAATATAAAAAATAGGCTAAAAAGATAAACCCCATATAATATGTCTAGGCATCCTAATATAAAAAGAAGGTCGTAAAATCCATATCCCAATAAACATGTATGAGAATCCCAATAAGGAAAATTCATTACATCAGGAACAACAACTGTAATCCAAGAAGCACCTATGGCTATCACATCTATATCATCAGTCACCATATAAATTCATAAATAAAATAGTGAGGGTGGATGAACGCCTAAAACCACCACTAATGACATATCCTCACAGATTATAGGTTCAGTGCAGGTTATCCCACTACCATATCTACCCGAACCCAATGTGCTTGTTCAGGGTCAGTCAAACATCGAGTTTCCCACTAGGTCCCTCATGTCATAGCACAAGATATGAATACTACTAGGGATCCTTAATAATGAAGTTAAAGGAGAAATAGTACATGGTATCCTATAAGGATAAGAAAACATAGGCATCTTACATGATATCCTTGGAATAGTACATAGGAAAAGACATCCCACATGGGACCCTCAATAATAGTGCATATAGGAAGAGACATCCTATATGGGTTACTAAGAATGAAATAAAGTTAAAGGATACTATAAGTTATTACCTATGTCAGAATAAAAGTTAAATAATCCCATAGGGTACCCTTTGTAACAATAAAAAGATATACAGATCATATAAGAGATCCTCTAGGTCAAAACCTATGTAGAGGAATCCTATAGGGGATCCTAAAAAACAACTAATATCACAACCTCCTAGACAATATGGGCACTTATCATAAGGGAGACGTCCCCACCAGAAGATATAAGAAAGAATCGATCAAGAGAGACAGTTCAAGGCTCATATCAATTCAAAGGTCTCACCCTCATGAGATAACTAGATTCAATTACAAGATGAAGAACCTCTCATCTTAGGGAAACACCACCCACAAGTCCGCAAATTACCTCAAGGGTTTAACCATCATGATATACATAGAATGTTACTCAAAATGGACTACTCAAGTGTCAAATTCAAACTCCTAGGAATAAATATATGAAAAACCCTCAAAAGGGTATCAAATGTAATTACAAGGAATGTGTACCCTACTACACAACATTTTCTCCCATTGCTCCACCTGGGAATGTACTCCAGCCTAAATTGGCATACAAAAGCCCAAGTATATGAATTATTGAGTATGTACATAATGAGTAACCTATATGGGGTACCTTCCCATGTTTATCACATGACTTCAATATATACTTCTCCTATCCATGTACCTCTACATAGCATGAAACCCACACGGGGTTTGGCCATGTACTCTACATGGCCATGTGCCCCTACACAGGCTGTTTGGCTATGTACTCGGCTATATAGATGAGCCATAGTACACGATGTATATAGACCTTAAATGGTGTGTACTTATAAAAATACTATATTCCCCTTAATATGATAACACTCAACATGTGTTCCTGAACTGTACATCATGTTATCAGGATTTCCAAATGGGAAACCCCTCAAATCATCTTGAAACCCTCGTTTTCTACTTAAAAGATATAGATGGAGCCATGAGGAGTCCTAAGAAGTCATAAAAAGTAATTAAAACATGGAAAAAGTAAATATATAGGGATTTAGGGGAAAAAATAAAAACAAAATACCTTTGGGAGGAATCCCCCGAAGCTTCTCCTATTTCCATGGTCCATGATAGCTGGAGGATGATACATATCCTCCTGAGCTCCACGATGGTTCCTCCCTTCCTCTCTCCCTCATTCTATTTAACCCTCTCCCTATCTTCTCTTAGTCATGTGTTGAAGGAATCCCATAGGTTAATTCTTGATAATACAGATATAAATAAAAGAAAAGAGCAAAAAAGAAATGAAGAATAATTAATGAAAAGAAAAAAGAAAATGGACTCGATGCCCATGTCAAGGTTATGCCAAACCTAGGACCCCCCCCCCAATTTTAGATTCAAAGGAAGAGGATAAATCTCAATACAATTATCAATTAAAAATATATGGATGAATGAAATTGAATGAATTACTCAATATTTAAGTAATCAAATATGAAATATTAATTATCCTACTAAAATTCGAACATCTGGGAATTCCACAAAACTTTTATCCTAGGGTAAGCACCCTATCTCGAGACTAATGGAGTGGTAAGAAAAATTATCTGAGATTATATTATAGGGTAAAATGAAACTTTTACCCCTTAAAATCATCTTAAAGAAAACAATTCAATTTTCTCTCAAAATTCCAGTCTAAAAAAACACGAGTTCTTACAAAGATGAATAATCGAAGAAAAACAAGGCTTCTTGCACTGGAAATTATAAATTCATGAAATGTATTATGTTCAAAATGCGTAAAATATAAAAGGAGTCAAAAAAGTACATGATGTGAATGGAGAAAAATTGTGAATTAGAGGGCTCATACTTTCGATGATGTGAAACCATATTTCACATCATGTAAGATGTCTGGTAGACCCAGATATGAATAATTTGATGTATCTTTTATTAGGGTCCCATAGTCTTGATACGAAAAAATTAACATTGTTTTTGACTTGGGAAGACCCAATGAATACATATAGGCTTATAAATAGGGGTTATAGATAAAAGAATCCATAATTTATTCAAGGCATTAATGTTTGACCACCGAGAGGCTATCGTTACGGTTACAAACCACCGTAGTTAGGTTTTTCTTCAACATTCTATTCTTTTTCATTGTTGTACTATTGGTTTTTTATTTTTTTAATTAAATTTTTTATTATTTTATTTATTTTTCATTCCTTCTCTTCTATTCTCACTCCTGTAGTTTTGGATTTATTCACCATTGGTGATCACCCAATAATGATCAGTTAAATTTATAAGGGAGATCAGAATCGGTCAAAATGGGTGTGTAAAAAAATGTTCTATTTATTTATTCACTTGGAAAATGATTCTATTCAATTTTTTTGACTCATTATACTCATATATATTATTAAATCATAGAAAAAGTGCATTTGGTAATAGATGAAACCCAACATGATAAAGGTAATTAATTCACGACCGCTAGATTTGATTATTCATTTTCTTTTTCAATCTGATCCTAAAGCATCCTTTTATTTTAATTTATCTATAAATGAATAATTAGGGATATAGGGTAGATTAATATGTATTTTCTATTTCTTCTATCGATAAAACTGATTAATTGCACAACTAATGAGTAGTATTGTTTTGCTGGTGCAGTAAGGATTTATTTTTAGAAAAACCACCAATAGAAGTCGGTTTCCATCTCTTCTGCATTTTCCTATATTTTTTTATTGATTTTAATTATTTAATTTTTGATCATTTGATTACTTTAAATAAAACTAATTGATATTTGTAGGACCCAAACTTTAGTTGAGAGTATCCATCAATGCATTCCCCGCTCTTTGTGGGACCGATCTCACAGGGTGTGGGGAACACAATGATGGTGTAATAACCTATACATTTGAAATGATATTTTTTTCCTAATAAAATGTGTGTTATATTATATTATACAAAATAAAACCACATTTAGTTAATAATGAAGTTTGTATAAAGGTAAATGTGACCATCGATATTCAACCGTTACATGACCGTTTTTCAAATATGATTGTTGGTCAAATATGATCGTTGCTCAATATGACTATTGGTCAATATGATGGTTGGTCAATATGACCATTGGTCAATATGATTGTTAGAAACTATATTCTTAGTAATAATTTTAATTTTATAATTAGTGATTATAATTATAATTAACAAAATATAATTAATTCAAAAAAGGGAAGCGATGACCTCAACTAGTAGAGTTATGCCGTATGAAGCCCATTTGTCAAGACTTGAGAGGGAGGTATTATCTTTGGGGTTTCCCCTTGACCAAGACCAAGACTAAATTCAAAAATTTATATTTGAACAAAATTTCCTATGATAGATGTTTAGGTTAGTGGAAATTACCAATTGGTCGATGTTAGCCGAGCCACCCATGAATTTATCACCATCACACACCTTACCCTTAGACCATACATAGGTGTTATAAGGGGTCATGTGTCCTGGCCTTAGTTACATAAATTAAAATTTATTGGTATAAATAAAATTTATATTCTATAAATTCCATTTTAAGAATAGTTTTTCTTAATAAAATATAGGTTTAATTGAGATGGAATTTGATAAATTGATTTTTCAAACACAAACTGAACATTTCATAAAAGATATAGATTTTTATAATAAACTAATGTATTATAAATAATATATATTTTAATGAAACAGTATTTTAAAAAAAATCTTATTTAAATATAAGTGATAAAGTATTTTTATTATGTCCTTGAAAATGTTTAAGTGTCATATATTTGACTATACATTATTAACTAACTATTTTTTAATGAATACGAATTTTTATACTTAAAAGTTATAATTATCATAATTATTGAATTTATATAATAAAATAAACATAATATTTTAAATCATAATGTCAAAATTAGGTTAGGGTGGATTTATGGAAAGTTTCTAAAATATATTATTTTTCCTTGAATAGTTATAACATAGTTTGGAGTTTTTTGTATGTTTAATGAATTCACAATTATTTAATAATTATTTAATAATTATTTTACGAGAATACATGACCTAAAATATGATATTTATATTAATATCACGTATTTTAATTTATTTTAATAAATTTTCAAACCCATAATTTACTTTCCAAAGTCAAAAATAGAATCTTTGACATTAAAAACATTATTTCTTCCATGCCAAAAGAAGTAATATAATATGATTCTTGGTTCTTGTGTGTTAAAATTACTTAAAATAAGACCCAAATATCCAAAACCATAGGAGAGACCATGGGAAACCAATGATTTTTTTTCCACAACCAAGATTTCCAAGGCGTATATTTGGAAATTATTAAACAAATCTTCCACTTTTCTATAAAAACACACCCATTATTGTATTTACTTTCACTCAAAATCGATCTTTTAGAAAGATCTGGTATTATTTTCTCCGAAGGATTCCCCCAAGGATTCCTCAAACCCCTAAGGTTTTGTCCCTCAATATCTAGGAGTATCTCTTCAAGGTAATAGAATTATCCTTCCTTTCTCTTCAATTCAAGAACTATTTTTTGTATATGTATTCTAAATGTTATGGTCACTTTTTTATTACACTTTTTATCATACCCTTACTTCCAAAATTTTTTTTATCATTGGGACACCCTTTTCACCCTTCATTTTCAATTTTTATAACCAAATTTTATACCCATTATGTTGCTGAATTTACTTCTCATAATTTCTCTCTCCTCCTTAAGAAATTATCTTTTAATTTTTTTGAATACCCAAAAAAATTGTTTTCCATGTTTATTCACCCAGATGTAAAAGTTATTTATTTTTTTATTGTAGTTACACATAATAAACCCACATTCCCTTTTCATGAGAAAAAAATAATGCAATGATCATATCTTTAAGAATTTTTGTACGCTATGATTTTGATAAGAACCTCGTTCTTTATTCTCCATGTGTTATTAATGAAATGAATGATTATGGTCTTTATGGAAGAAATAATTACTAAATATTAATTGTGTTCCTTGATATCTCTCTAATTCATGGGGTAAATAATTTAATCTCTATATATGACATGTTTTAAGATACCTTGGTGAATAACCTTGGTAATTTTCCTTTATGACACCTCAGTGACAAACCTTGGTGATAATATTATGAATGTCAAATTTAAATGTTATAGCTGAATTAACATGTTATGATTAATGTTATTTTTATGATTACATGAATCATGTTCCATTTATCATTCCATAGATATATTCCTGCCATTCTTAGTAATATTCCTCATGATCACATGAAAATTGTTTCCTTTATTGAGCTTTACGCTCACCCATTTCCTTTAATGTATGTCCCTACGTTATGAAATAGAGTTAATGTACTTATTATGAACATATGAAGAATAATTTCTAGTATATTAGGATAATTTTTTATATTTTCATGTATTATGAGCCTTATTTCTAAGAAACTAAACTTTAAAATATCTTCTATATATTCCATGTAATGAAAAGTTATGTAATAAAAAGGTACGATGTTATAGATGGAAACTACTGATCAAAGTTTGGGTCCTATAAATTTCAATTTATTTAATTTAAAATAATTAAATGATGAATATTAAATAATTAAAATGCTAATATAAAGATAGTAAAAGGTAGAAGAGAGGGATTCTGACTTCCATGGGTGGTTTTGCTAAAAAGAAATATTAACTGCGCTTACAAAACAATAATACTAATTAGTTATGAAACGAATCAATTTTATCCATATAATAAATGTTAAGTACCAATAAATATATCTTATAACCCTAATTATTCATGGCCATATGAATTAAAATACCATGATGATTTAGAATCATATTGAAAAAGTAAAACAATAATCAAATCCAGTGGTTGTGAATTAATTACCTTTATCATGTTGGATTTTTTCTACCACCAAACTCACATGGTCTATGATTAAATAAAATATATTAGTATAATGAGTCACAACACAGTAACAATTGAATATAATCATTTATAAAGTGAATAATGAAATATAAAAATTTGGTATGCACCCATTTCGACTGATTTTGCTCTCCCCAAATATTTATACCATCATTATTGGGTGATCACCGATGATGAATAATCCCAAAACAATGGAGGATATAATAGAAGATAAGGAAAGATAAATAAATATAATAATAATAAATTTAGTTAAACTAAAAAAAATTTAATGTTACATCAAAGAGGAATAATGGAAATATAGAAAAAAGAAACCTAACTACGGCAGATCAGAATCCTAGGAGTGGACTTTCGGTGGTTTAACCCCTAAATATGTAATGAATAATGGATTAATTTAAATGAAATTCCTATTTATAAGACAATATGTCTTCCTTAGGTTTTTATAGGTCAAACTTGATCTTAAATGTGTATTCTGTGTTAAGCCAGTGGGACCCCATCGAAAGATGTGTCAAATTATTCGTTTATAGGCCTACCTAGAATCTTTAATGGAGTGAAAGATAGTTTCATGCTATGAAAATTATATCCCCTACAATTAAATATTTTTATCCCTTAATGTTTTGTACTTATTTCACACCTTGTATATTTTTCACATCCTGAAAATAATACACAATGTGAATTTCCAATTTATAATGCCAGAAGCCTCGCTTTTCTCTAGTTCTCCAGTTTCAAGCCTTTAGAACATCCTGTGATCATCCAACATCATGGGAAACCTTATTTAAATGAAGATATATATTCATATGATTTCAATTTTAAATCTAAGATTCATCATATTTCCATTTTCGTATGTTTCTCTTCCCAAAATGTCATGATTTTATCCATATTGTTCTAAATTTTTGTCCTACCATAAGAACAAATACAATAATGAAATCAAAAATTCATAAATTATTTATAAACTAAAAATTATATAAAAGAGAATGAATATATATATAGATATATATATAAAATAGATATATCAATCCACTCGAACAACCAATCTTGAACATTTTCACCACAAAAAATTCATATAGAATATCACGCAAAGTCATCAACACATATTAGAATGTGGTAATGAAACCTTATGAAAATACTGACGCCCTTTGATAAAACTCCACCTCGAATAAACAATAAAACTTTATTCATGGTATGTAACTACATTCACAAGTTTAATAACAAAAAAACATTTTACACTATCATCTCAACATACCATATCAGAAACTCAATACAAGAGTTAACATCTTTTTAGTAAAAGTCTGAGCCAGATAGAAATGTGAGCATCAGAATTCAACCAAATTTAGTCAACCAAGGATTAGGTTCACCTCATAAACTAATGAGGCCCCTGCCATCAAAATAAAATAAGAATACTAAGTTTATGTTTAGTCTCATCCAACTCATCAGAAACTACCCTCCACTATATAAGATCCACATTAATAAAAAAGTGAGATAAAATACATTAGATCACAAGGTAATAATGTCTCCAAACTATTTCTTGAAAAAACACCTCATAATTAACCCACCAATGAAGCGAGGCCTAACTACAAGCATGGTATCAATACAGACCTATCTTTATATAGAGATTGGCTATCAATTTGTATTATCCATCCTTCTATAGGGTGAACCTATAAAGATTAGAGCATATATAGATTAGTTTAATTGGAATGAATATGAATATTATATCTGAATACTATATAATATAATATAAAATTACTCATAACCCATAAATGATGTCCCAATGATTCTAGTTGAATATTTTGTAATTTGAGTCTGGTAGAAAGGATACATCAGCTGCTATACCAACATTGGTCCCCATGGTTTGATAAATAGCCTCAAGACCCCCTTGATATCATTCCCTTGATGTTCCAAAACTAGTCCTCACATGAATACTAACTCAAAAATCATTCTTAAGGAAAAAAACCACTTTAATACCACTTTGACATGAATTGTCCCAATGATAGCTCACTCGAGCTAGTAGTAATCCAAGAGTTCCACCCCAAGCCCACCTCTAATATGGAAAGGTTTGGTGACCGTCGCCAAGTTAGAATATCTTAGAATATAAGAGGCCTTAGCCTATATCATCCTATAATAAATATATACCTAAAATGACTAAAATAAATAAAAACACCATAAAGATGTAAATATATAATCAAATGATCCACATACAACACATACATGAGACATTAGGTATAGATACATCACCATAAACCTAAATATAATGGAACTGAACATTGAAAAGCCTTTGAATTTAATATATACAAGACATAAAGATGATCCTCATCAGTGAAAGTACTCATGGAATGATATATAGTCTGAATGGTCACCCAAAAAATCAAGGTCCAATAAGTTCCCTCATGCATCACCAAACATCAACAGGTGTTAGTTCCAAACAATCCAAACTAGCTCATTGCATAATGATCATATATTTGAAATTATACATCATCTTCAAAGAAAGAATATGTGTGTGAAACAAATCCCATACTAGGGTGAGTGTAATCATACATAGTAGGAAACCTTAAAAACCAAGAAGATACGAAACTACATATTATCCCAAATATCTCTATACTAGAGAGTATTTGGGAGGAAAGAGAAGAATGAATTCTAATATGATCAATCACTAAGTGTCTTCGAGACAGAGACACATTGATCATCCCATATCTAATCCTCAAATATCATAGCATATATGTAAATAGGGGATATCAAAATATAGAATATTCCAATAAAACTAAATTAAATATCCAACTATATACCGCTTCTCAAAAGAAACCCATAGAGCATCATGGAGTAACAAGTCCTAAAAAACCCTATACTGCTCAACCATTTCCGCTATTAAATCGAATCCAAATTTCTTGAAGGGGGATCCTACACAATGTTATAGTATACCCATAATTTTGGGGGGTAATGAACCCTCCAGTATATCAATATCTTACCACATAAAAATAATTGGAACTATTAATGCCAAGAAACCAATATAACATCACAAGAACTGTGGTGGAGGATCCCATGCCCTAGGTAAGTGGGGTAATACCAAATCCAATAGAGGATTGTACACCCTATATTTTCTCTTAAGAAATGTGTGATACCGACTACATAGATTGAGGATCTCATACCTTGAGTACATGGGGGGAATACTAACTATGTCTGGTTTACAGGTAGAGGATATCACTCCCTAAGTATATGAGGGAGGGGGAATACTGACCATAACTAATAATGGTGGGGGAAAGCTATATTCTGATAGAACCACAAATCCAAGGTGGGTTAACAACCCTAAAAACACTCATATCATCATTATCAAACTTAGTAACCATCCATACAGATCTAATTGAAAACATTTCTTATATCACCTTAGGAACAACCCTGAATGGTTGAAAAAAGATCTATATTGTGATCAACATGAAAAGCATTATTAGCATAGTTTATTTATTTATTAAAAAATTTCATAGGATAAAAAATACATATTTTTTGATAACATAGATAAGAATTTTTTTTTGAAAAGAACCAAGGTTTATTCCATAAGTTGGAATTATTTGTTGCATATTGGTATTGAAATGTTTATCTCTATTCTATGAACCTGATGCTTCAGAAAATAATTTCAATCCGATATCAAAATAAAAAGATAATATTGAATCAAGAATAAAATAATAATAATAATAAATATATCATCATCATTATTATTATTATTTTATTTATATGATATAATATTATCATGTAGAACCTACTCACACTATAACCTTATCCTTTAATGTGATATATCAACTTTTAAAATATTTATTTATTTAGTAAGTTTTATTATCAAATAACTAGGGTGGGGGATATCTCACATTACCCTCTAGTTATGTCACTATAGTCCCTCTCTCTAATCAAAACCACCCCTTATCCTTATCTTTAATAAACATTGTGTCCCAGATACCCTGAACCATTCATCATATTCTAATAACCTATGATTCCCTCTCAATATGTTTTCCACCATGGTCGACCCCAACTGATGAAGCCACTATTTGAAGCTGCCACTACACACCATTATTGGATGCCTTATGCCTCATTGGGTTTTCTTATTCCATGACACAGTCTCATACCATGCCATTATTTCTATCTACTCTCACCCAAGGCATCCCCGATCACCCAAGACACTGTATCCTAATCCACACATCACACAACCACTACCTAACTTTTCTATCATCATCCCGATGATTTTACACCACTACTCGACCTACCTTGTGTTTTCCACCCTCACACCACTCCATACATGAGTAGAATAGAGAGGGAGCGAGAGGATTGAAAAGAATAAGGTAGAGAGAATAATTTTTGTTCCACTCAATGATTATTAATCCATCCCACACTAGAAAAAATAGTTATAGATAACTTACAATCCACTCCATTTGAAGAAGTCATGGAAAAAGATATTAAGGAATAAATAATGTGGAATAATAAATAATTCAATATAAATGATAATCCATAAAGTGAAGATTATGGATTAAAAATAAATTCCATGGCATGGGGTTTAGGGAACACGATAACTCGAAATCAACAATTTTTATAATAATTTATGATAAATATTTAGATAATCCAATGCAATACATCCCCTGATGATTGATGGATATATAAAATCATATATAAATAGAAATTCATGATGAAAAAAGTTACATGAAATAAAAAATCCCTAACTAGAGTGAGAATCATCATCAATTCAATAAATCATTGTTACCATTGTTTCCTTCATCACCATCATGAAATTAGATCATCGATATCACTGTAGATTTAATCCTTCTCCTCAAATTGGATTAATTCACCACCCAAAATCCAATATCTTGACCATCCCTCTATAGGGTTTCATTATAATGATGAATGACTCACCCTAGGGGAATTATATAACAAGGGTTTAAATAGAGAAATACTAGGGATCCAATAAATATAAATCAATCAATTTATTTATTTAATCACTCAGCCGTGATGGTATGAACCCATAGACCTTATGAGAACCCAAAATATAAATAACTTAAGGTGAAACCCCAATTCCAAATAGACTCACAAAATTCAAAATGTTGCTCTATTTATGAGTTATAAGTGTTTAATCATAATCACATATACACAAACTTAAAATTTATATTTTATAATAAATATATTTTAATCGAGACCCCATCACACCCACAATTAATCACTGTCTCATCCTAAGGGTAAAAATCATACCCTGGAGCCAATGTAACCATCCAATAAATTTTATGAGGTTGTATGCTAAGGATAAATTTCCATTTACCCCTGGTGAGGTCCCAAGACTCTAAAACTCAAAACTAGGACGAGTCTCATCTAGGAAAACCATTTTCACAAAAATAAGGGATATTTAAAAGGTATTATATAAACAATTATTGACATAGTTTTTAAAATATTCGAGTAGAAATGAAAAATATATAAGGAAGTAAGAAGTAATTTAATTAACATTTTAATTATGTTGAAGTAGTCAAAAAGAGAGAGGATTAAATTGAACATTTTCATCAAGATATGTCATAAATACATGTAAATATATATAATAATAAGAAAATTTTTATAACACCTTGAGATTGTAAATTATATGTTTTACTTTAAAACCAAATGTGTTCCATATCATGCTTCACATGCAACAACAATCCAAAATAAATTAATGAACTTTATATAAGTGTAAAAATATAGATGTAGAATTTGTGGGTAAAAATAGATTTAACCAAATTATGAAATATAAATAGAAATAAAAATTAAGATCATTATTAATACTATGGTATTGATGAAAATTCAATTAGTATAGCTAAGTAACTAATAAGATTTAATTATACTTTAGAATGTAAGCTCTCAAAAATGTGATTTATTTTAAAAAAAATTATATATTTTGAATAAAATATATTATTTTTATTAATAATATAATTACTCTACTAGTGTTAGTAATTGATATGAAATAATAATAATATAAGTTATTATTTATAAAAAAATATTTTAGTTAGAAAACAATTTTCATTACATATATATATATATATATTTATTTATAAGTTATATTCTAAAATTTTAGAATTTTAATTTTGAAAAATAAAATTCATTTCTATATTCACCATGTCAATACTATCTTAAGATGAAATTTTGATATTTTTCTGAAATAACTGATTTTTATGTGAATAGTGAAAATACAGTTTCAACCAAAACTAAATATTTTATATATTTATTATTATATAATAAGGAACTATAATTTTATAAAACATTTTATATGATAAAATACCTATTTAAGGAGTAAAACTATACATTTCTATATCCCATTATGAATTTATAAAATCTATGTTTATTATTTTATGAACATAAGTAATATTTTCAAACAAAATAAACTTTTTTTTCCATTCCTTTTAATTAAATATTAATTTGGTAAAATCTAATATTGGATTAAATTGAAATAAAAATAGTTTTTTTTTGTTTTATAAAAAAATAATTTATATCATGTAAATAAAAAACATTTTTAGTTTTATCCTGCACATAAATTTTAAACATAAAAATACATATGTTCTAAAAATTGGTTTTTACGCGTTACTTGCGCAAATGTTAAAATTGAGTTTTCTTAAAAATATAAATTTCATATCATAAAATGAATTTCATATTTGGAATATCTATGTAAAAATTATTTAATATGATCCATTTTATTTTTATTCATTAAAAGTATATTACTCAGGTGAAAATTAGCTACCATGGTAAAACCAAAAATGGTAAAAAATAAAATTCTAAGAGTAAACAAAATAAAAGCATGTTTAAAAAAATCTTGAAAATGAATTATTGAGTGATAATAAAAATTATTTAATTTCACACGACATTATGTACATTTTTAATTCTTCTTAACATGTGAAACATGTGTTCTCTTTTTATTAAGTTGAAATATTTACAAAAATACCATTCTTACCACTTATAAAAAGGGCCTATCAATACCCCTTAAATAACGCACTAAAAGTTGATTTCCTCTTGAAATTATTTTATTTTTTACTTCTCTAATAATAATATTTCTTTTTTATTGAGACTCTTTTTACAAGATATTCTCCTAATACCTATATTTCCAAGAATTCTTCCAAGGGAAAACCCAAGTCCTCGATGTGAGCACTTCTTTTACCTAATTTTTTTTCTCTTATTTCTTAATTTAAAAAATATAATTATCTAATTACTATATAATGACATAAATATTGTTTTTATAATGAATTTTATTATTTTATGGTGATAAATATTAACCACATTTTCCCTTTTCTATCAAGAAAAATGGAGCCGTCATTCATTCACTGGGTGAACTACTGCCTCCCTAAAGTGATGAATTCTATTTTTCACCAATGCCTTTCTTCCCTAGTTATAAGGGGGAAATTAAAGAATTAATGGGATATATATAAATAATAATAATTATTATTATAAAAAGTAGAACATAAATTTTATCGCTCTCATTATTTGAGAAATGAAAATATTAACCATGCATTGTGCGGATGACTACCTCCATGAAGTAATGTCTCTCCTTTTTCATTTAGTTTCTTTATTATTTATTTAACTCTCATAAAATATGGTTAAACAACTTAAAATTATCTAAATAATATCATAATTCTTATATAATAATGATATTATGTCAAAATACACCACATTATTAATCATAATCATCCATTAATTATGGTATGTTCATGTTTGGGTCGATCTAACCACATACTTTAACAATGCTATAAAAATATATCATGGATGACGTTGAAAACTTAAATAATAATGTTATTATACTAAAAAATTGTTAGGATCAGGGTGGAACTAGTCTTAAAAATTTATTAAAAAACATAATATAATAATTTAGGAATTTCAAAAGGTTTTACATTGGTGACAATAGTTCTCACCGCACATATCTGTATCCAATAGGAGTGAAAGAAATCCAGGATCCAAAAGGACCACATAGAGAATATATTTTTAATTTCCCTCTTCACTTGGGCTCTTCAACTCGATTAGATTCTATGTATATATGAGATATGACCATGTTAAGATGATTGAAGTCGTGATGGAATTCAATCCACTAGGGAATCACTCTCTAAGGAACATTACTGGTTTTGGATTTTAGGGAATAAAAAAAAGATTTGAGTTTGAATCAATCCTAGGATATTTCCATTTATGTTGGACAACATGTTTAATATCATGGATAATGGCCTATATCTTATCCTTATAAGAAATTACAATTCTGATGTAATTATATAAACATACTTTGATGAAACCATGATGGGTATAGAAGACACCTTCACATCTGAAGGGTCCTAGCATGCCAAAAGTTTCACTATTAACATTAACCCCGATCAATGAAAGAATTAGAGGAATCCAACAGATGGATTTCAAAACCAAAGATATTTCAGGTCTTCCATTCACTCTCAGGATTCATAAGTTATTCAAATAAAAAGTGGTATTATCCATATAAATATTTTGATTTTAGAGTCCGTGAAGACATCCCCAAGCATGGCCACTATTCCCATGTGAATGGAGGGATTCTTCTCATTAAATATCAAGGTATTTTAGTATTTTCAGATATAGTAAATAATAGAGGTAGCTACTACAATCATCAAGTTATATACCTTTTAACTATGGGAAGCATTGGAAATGGAGGCCAACTAATCGTCTACCTAGTTAGTTGTGAAGATTCTAGTTCTTAACATACCCTGCAGATGATTCTATAGAATATAAACAAAGTTACATCCAAGATAAATGTGTTTTACTTTTTCAGAAGCTCATATACATACATGGAATACTAGGGAAATATGGATACCTATTCCTTGTATTTGGACCTAAACAAGATATAGAATCATATAGATGTTCTAGGGGAGCAGCCGTGTCACAAACTAAATGAATGAGGTTCTAAAATTCAGTAACCATGGGGAGACATTTTTTATGGCATCACATTATAACATGTACAATTGTTTGGTGTTGAAGATGAATTTTACATTTGGATTCCAAATAAGAGTGTCCCTGATAAAAAAGTTTTATATTTTTAATTCGTGAGAAGTTTGAGAGGGGAAAATATCACTCATATTTTTGTTTCTCTGAATGAGTTTAGAAATGGACATGTGTTATAGGCTTGGGGGGAAATCCTGATATCTTCAAGACGTGTTTCAAACCATGTGGTTCTCTAGAAACTAAAGTAATATTTTTTTTCTAACTATACATTTGTATTTACACATAATTCCATTAAAGTAATATTTAATGGAATTCAATATAGTTGATGAAATAAAATTATAATATCTATTGAGAAGCTTTGAAACAATACTATTTGATAGAAAATCACAAGATATGTCATCATATGATAAGATATTCCAAGTGAATTTGTTGAGAGGAAATTTTTTAAATATAATTATATCTTTGATTCTTATGCCAATCATGTCAATAGGATCTATTAAAATATTCTATTACACCATTATAATCATCATTTCATGGATAGATCTAGTCTATATAAAATATATGATCCATTTTTTTAGATTGTTGATGTGCCTTATTGGACATTTATATATTGAAAAGGCATATAAAAATCTAGAGGTGGTCACCAATTTGAATAAATAAAGTATTCCTTCCTATGACATAGATTTCTGTTTCTAACTAGTCAACTATTTAACCATGTTCAAGCATATATTTTCAAGGTGTCAGATTCAAACTTTTTTACAAAATAGAGGGAACCCAAGATAGGTGAATGAGAGGGAACCTATTTTAGTTACAAGAGTTATGAAAATAATATTTTCCTTGGAAACTATAATTCCATCCTGAAATGTAATAAAATACTTGTTCCAACTAATGGATTGAACTGGAACTTCTTCATAATGATTAAAACAGCTCGAATGGACTTTATAGTGATTTTGGAGGCTTTTCTAAAGAGGAGTATATCACCAGCATATTGGAGGTGTGAGGGAGTGAACAAATACCTTCAATCCGTGATCAATTTTTACACAAAAATTTGAATAATATCATTAATGAATCTAATGATATAATATTTAGAAATGGAAAAGAGGAGACATGATAGAATTATAAGATTTATCTAGGGGATACATTAATAAGGTTTGAAATCCTTTCACTACTAAGAATTATATTGACATGTATGATGAAGGTAGTGAAGAAGATATGAGAATATAAAAAATTAAGTCATATATCATCGTGTTAAAAGATTTTGAGATGTTACGATTAAGGGAAAAGCTCCCCTGCCTCAATTTTTTTCATTAAGTTGAATAGACAGTTTTGAATGTTCCTACCAGGTATAAACCCAAACTAGTTTGGAGTGATTATTTTTCTTGTGATATCCCCCATAATTTTCATAATCACTTTTCTAATGATTTTGGGAATATAATTCCCAATTGAAACTAGTATAAAATATTTGATATCAATGACCTTATTATTTTTTGGTATAAGACCAATAAAGATTGAGTTAATACTATATGTCATGGAGGCATGATTAAATAATTACTTGATATAATTGAACACATCATTATGTATGATATCCAAAGAAAACATAAATAATTTATTGGATAACCCATCAAGAACATGAGCACTATCCACTTTGAGAGAGAATAATGTGGTCTTAATTTCTTCTTCAGAGGTAACTAGAATGAAGCTCTTATTTTTTATTCTCCTCATATAACGCCCTTACCCAAGTTACCTAGAGTCAGTGAATTATTACATAACATTGGCATTATACAAGGAATCATGTCCCAGAAGACTGATCAGTTTTGTATCCTTATAAGTACTAGATACATACATATGTTTTGCATTACATCATGAAATGAAAACAGCAAAAACATTGTGTCACCTTTTAACACACTCATATCCCTTATCCTATTCCTATATGTTAACCGTAATATACTTCTTCACATCCTGGAAGAAATAAAACATAGAAAGGGGTGAGCTCAGATGCTCGGTAAGGATATCAATATAGTGGAAACCATCATAAATAAGCATAAACATTTAAGGTAATGTATAAGACTAAAGCACATGCCTTTTAAACATAAACTTCATAATAATAAAGAAAATATAAATTAAATAATGTCATTTACTTATTCACATGGATATTATACTAGTGAAATAATCACATGTAGTATCAATATCCAATTTCATAATGATGGAATGCATAATACCGGACATCATAACCACATAGTCAAGGCGTCGTTCCAAGAATAAAAATAATATTTTTTTAAGTAATTATTCCAAGGCACTAGTTTGTCTCATGATACATAACAATGCATCGAGGAGCTATAGTGGGCTCCACCTGTCACTTACTAATTCCAATTCATTCCTTGTATGAAAAGGTTGAAACATAACATAAAAATTCGTATTAAAACTAGCATATGAAATGTTAATACTTTAACCATAAACCATGAATGGTATAAAAATAATACATCCACAATAAAACATATCACAAAATCTTTAATACAATAGGGATGATTTTATCATAATAAATCAACTTCAAACAATTGTAAAATCTATCAAAGGATGTTGACATAGATGAAATCAAAACTATTTGAGAGAAATATCTCTTTCTATTTTGAAATAAATTAATAGTCACATAATTATAAAAGAAAAAATTTATTTTTAAAATATTATTATAATCTTTTAAGGGATGTTTAGAAGGTGTTATAACAGCGGAAAATTGCCACACTCGTCGTATAAGTTAAAAAACATTCTTTCCTTAATTTTGTCGAAGGGGTCATAAAGGACCTTGTTTGAAAAAATATGGAAAGATTCATTTATAAATTTTCTATAAAATGTCAAAAAAGGGTATAAATTACTTTAACCCATAGTCTATGAAATAGTAAATTTTTTTTGAAAAACATTTTTAAGAAACATCGATGTGGATGATAAAGAGGTCCCAGTAGATACTCACATATAAAAAACCTCAGATAATGAAGAGATTGTAAAATTGACCCTTACATTGTACTTTTCTTTGATTGAGGGTACGTTGAACTCTTATATAATAGTTAAATAATTTTCATTAAATTATGCAAGAACCACATACATAAATATGATATCATATATGATCTTCTAATATTGCTTTATTAATAATATTTTAGTAGTATCATTGTTTCAGGTGTTAACTGATTCATTTTCCTTTATATGTTTTGTTACATAAGTCATGTTTGATATGAATATGATGTATTTGATTCATATATAGAATGATATTATTTTCCTAAACATTATTTTTAATCATAAAATGAAAATTATTCTTGAATTATTATGATGTGGAATGAATCTCATCGCGTTCATGGAGACAGTAATCCGTACGTACGCACGAGCGACAATATCATTATATTGATGATGAAATCATATGTAATTGGATGTTATATCATATATACAGAATAATTAACATGTCATATTTATTTTTTACATCAATTATACTCATTATTATACCCATGTAAATAATGAAGTGTTGAATGACAAACTACACCACGACGTGGAGACAATAAGCCGTATGTAAGCACGTATGGTGATTTTGTCATTCATAGGATGGATAGAATAATAAACATGTTTGTAACATATTTATAACAAAATCACATTATTTAGAAGGTATTGGTGCTATCACTTTGGTATGTAAACAACAAAGAAAGAGTAAGTGGAAGATGAAAAGAACTTTGAAAGAGTTGATGAAATGATTACCTCTTCTTCGGGTGCTTCCTTTTGATTTGATAAAAAGGGCTCCTTAGGTCAGATTATGATCAAAGTAAGGCCTCTAGATTAAATTTGGGGTAGTTGTGAAGATATTAGATTAGGGTTTGGCCGAGCCAAATGGATTTGGAGGTGTGATTTGAAGAGAAGGGGAAGTACCCTTTTATAAGAGAGGTGAGGGCCACTTTAAGAAAACCTTGAAATATTAATTTATTATACAATAATATTCAGTTTATAATGGCTCAAAAAGGATTTATTTAGGGGATAATGTGGGGATGGGTATAAATCCTCTCAATAAATAGGTTTTATAGAGGTTTATGTCCCCATATTAACCTTATCTTTTAGATTTAACTCTTTGTTAAATAGTTTAACTTTTACCATGTATTCTTGTATTATTATAATAAATGGTTAATAAAATTAATATAAAAATCCAAGGGAACACCAAGTTATTCATTAATTATATACATATAATTATATTAGTCCTTTGTTTGAACCCTAGTTTTTTATAATATTATATCATTTAATAATATAGTATTTTTTTAAAAAAATCATTATGTCAATTTTGACACTATTTAGTATTTGGTTTTTGTGAAAATAAAAATAAAACTTGATTACTTCGAAAAAAAGAAATTAAATAAATTTTAACATGTCATATTAACCAAAAAAATAGTTTAATGCATCGAAAGTCTAAATTTAAATTTATTTGGATATTTATAATATCAATTATTTTAATCTTTCATTAATAAGGTAATTATTTCATCATCATTGTGTCATAAATAAATTTAATTATTTAATGTCTAAAAATTATAAATAAAATTAAATTATGTAGGAAAACGTTTTATATTTATAATGAATATTCATAGTCTAATTTATCTAACGTGTAACCCAATTTAAAAAATGTTTTAGTTATGAAAATTTGAATTCAACACTTTTAACTCTTCTTTAAATAAAATAATAATAAATGTCCTAATCTAATATAAGTAGATCAAATAGGATCATATTTTATTAATAAGGTATATTTTGGTCTAAATATACTTATCCAATACAATTAGGACATGTGTTAGGGTAATTATAATATCATGTTTACCTTTAATTACCCTATTTGCTTTTAATCGTGGTAAATAAAATTCAAAAGTTACTATTCACCAAAACTTATTTTCATTATATTGAACCACATTTTACTTAATGATATCAATTGTGTCTCTCAGATTTTTTAAATTCAATTCACACAAGTGGTAAAATTATGTTTTATTCAAATTTGAAAATGTGCCTAGAAGGTGGGTAAAAGATGTTAAAATGTTTAATAGAATTTTATACATCTAATCTTATTATAAAATGAATTCATTTAATTACTTTGAACTTATATAGGTATTATGTATCTATTTTGACCTAAAATAAATTTAAATAAAATAAATAATTATTTAAATAAAAAGTATGTTTTAAACAATAAATCAGTATTTTTTACTATTCATCAAAAATCGAATGTTTTCAAAAAAAATACCAAAAAATTATCGTAATCTAATTTTGTTATTACGAATCCAAAAATGAAGTCCATTTTGAAAAATAAAATTTATAAAATTTCAAAAAGTGGGTATTACTAATCATAACGGCTAGTTTTATTGGTCATGGGATGCTAGAACTTGAAGTTGCATACAGCGCAAGCTATTATATTATTAAAAGATAAGCATACCGTGGAAGCTTGTGGTGTTACACCTCAATACTGTTTGGAATATTTTCAATCAACATGTTAGTGATATCAACTCCATAATTATAATATAAACCTTGAAATTGATTGATCATAGCATTAGAGATTTATTTTTCAAAGGTGAGAGTAAAAACATTGATACTAATGGAATTATCGCCTCACTTAACCCTTTTATCATTGTGTATCTGATGAAAAAATTTAGAGTTCCAATCACTACCTTTTAGACATTTGACATTGAGTTTGTTATGGTCCAACCTTAATTTGATATTCAAAAGATCATCAAAATTAAAGAGGGTATGAATATACTCCTTATAGAGGGTAACTTGGTGCTGATTTTTGTGCTGGTAATAAGAAAGATGATCTTCTATAGCCTAAATGTCATTATCAAGCTTAAGGAATGAATTTTTACTCCACTTACTTAATAGTTTTTTTGGTGTTTTTTATTTTTCCATAAATAAATTTGAATGGGTTACCTTGGGAGTCTAGTTTCCAAGTTAGAAGGATTACCTCCCGACATCTACATGTCAAAATCCTTCCTTTATTTAATTTTAAAGGGATAGGGGCTATCCTAATGGGTTGAGTGGAAACCTAAAAAATGAGCAGATTCTAGTCAGAGTGGTATTTAGTGTGAGTGATCCCAGAGAATCTAATGGTAGTAATTTCTTATTCCATTTGAACATAAAATCTATAAATATTACTAACATATCTACCATTTATGGTGCATCTGTTTCAGGGGAATTTAACCTATGAAATTGGAACTTCAGTGAGGTTTCAATAATCAATGCCAAAAGAAAATTCTTGAGAATAAATCCTATTGAAATCAGTTTATGTTTTCTCTTTATGTCTCAAGACATTGTTAAAATATCCCACAATTATCAATTTATGACTCCTTCCATCATATTTCATTTTTAACTCCATCTATAAATCCATTATCTTTGTATGAGAGGTGGATTCATATAGAAATTAGACAACGGTGGTGTTAAAATGAATGGATACTGAAACATATTTATATTTATCCTTTTTCTATAGTCAAGGTCCTAAAATATATCATGATTGAGGGCCTATAGACGATCCATATCATTATCATGTTCATTATAGTAGACAAAAATGTATCCAAGGGTGCCCCATTTGAAGGACATCTATTTATCAAAAAGTATTTTGGGTTCAACAACCCAAATTTAGAGAGTCCTATTGGTCAAAAGATAATTTCTAAGGGTTATAACCATGGGTGAGTTCCCAATACCTTGATAATTCCAATATATGTGCTTCATTTTCAATATATTTTCTAGTTATTAGAGGCCCTATTTATTATGTCCTCTCCATTTGGGTTTTCTTCCCCGTAACTTTTTGTTTTTCCTATTTTACTAGGGGTTGAAATATCCACTATTTTATAATTATCTTTGAGAGCATTGATCTTATTTTAGATGACTTCAGTGTCAAATCTTCGGAATCATCATCATAGAATTGAACATTGAGAGTGGTGAACTTATTAGTGGAATGTAATATTTCAATGTGGCTATCTATATATGATTTCATCATAAAATTCTTGGAGGGAGACACCTATAAGAAGGGATCCTTCAATTCATCAGGGGGTGGGGGCATACTTTCAGGAAATTATCCCTTTGAAATTATAACCTTTTTAAGGGTGGATGCCTTAGCCTATAAGAAACCTTGTGAGTTACCTCTTGAATAATTATTTATTATTTTAAGGAAATGGACCCTGCAATTTCTTACAGTAATGAACCTCAATTTCTTCATGTCCATATTCATTATACTATTATAAAACATGCTTCTAAAAGTGCTAGAAAGAGGATTTATCAATTCTAATAAAGTGATAACTATCTAAGTGATGTAAAAATCCAACCTTTAACAGATTTAGGAAAAAACATGAATAAAGGAACCCTTTATCATCATTAAAGAAAAGAACTAAAAAATGGGTGATTTATCAATGCTTTTCTTTAGTGATAATAAATGGTGCCTTTATGAGTAATTTTTTAAACATTAATAAAGGGTGACTACATCATCACTAAAAAATCATTGATAAAATTAGAAAAAAAATTATTTTTTTACCTGACCCCCTTTCTCAGTACTATCCATTCACGCCAACTGCCCCTCACCCACTCTCACACACCCCAAACCCTTTAACAAAACTCACAACCACCCTTTCTTAGAACAAGATATATTATCATCCACCTGCATGCATCTGGACTTGAACCCATGACCTTCCTTCTACAATGCGATGCCCTTACCACTAACCTACACTGTTTTATTTTTCATTTTATGATATTTCTATTTATTTATATATATTTCCATAAAAAAATTAGAATCATGTGATATATATATATATATAAACTTATATTTATTTAAATATATTATATATTAATATTTATTTATTTATACTAGAATATAAATATAAATATATATATGTTTATTAGTACACACAAATATGAATATATAAACATTATATATACATGTTAATGCCATTTTACAAAGTAAATAAAATGAATAATTATACATTTTAAGTGAAAAGAATAATATATATTTATTTCAATATGGTATATATATATATATAAATACATTTTTTGTCAATATGTATTTATAGAACTAATTTATTATAAGTAAATATAAGAAAATATACATATATTTAATTATAAAGAAAACTATATTATGAAAAATGATAAAATTTCAAAACCATAATATCTATATGAATATAATCCCTAAGAATAAATTCACTCTCCACTTAAAACAGATAAGAATACTTTTAAATATAGTTGAAATATTATCAAATATTAAAAAATAGGGATGCCAACTAATAACTCAGTTTTTGAGGCCTTAAGCATTTTTTTCCTAAAAAGACTAAAAAAGGTAACCCCATATCACAAAAATATGGATCCCTTCACAAGATTAGATTTGATATGTGGTAGATCCCAAACTGACTCTTGGATCAAAAGTTATGGTCTTTTGATGTTCTAGTCATGTTTTCAACTTATATCTGACCGTTCATTAATTAGTTTAATTTTTCTATCATCTAATTATTATTAGACGACTATTACTCAATAATAATGGAAAAATTATTAATTAATCATATTTTATTAATTATTTTATAAACTGTTTTCACTAAATATATTATATATTAAGTGTAAATGCGTATTTAGCCTTATCTAAATCATATTTTTTAAAAATATATTATATTTATATCAAAAAAATATGTTTATATATTAATATATTTTTAATGAAATATATTTCATTTTATGAGATATACCCTTTATCAGTACTGGATAAATCTAGCTTTTTAGTAGTATTGGACAATTTTGATAATGTTGTTATATATGAATTTATAATTTATTAATGAAATTTTATATCCCTTGAAATTATTTTAAATGATTTTAAGAAATTTGTATCATTTTTAATGTGGTTATTTTTATCAAATAGATAAAATAATATATTTTTAATAATTTCTAAGTGAACACATCTTTCCACTACCTTTATCATTTTAAAGGAAAATTTCCCAATATAATTTCATCATTTCTCAAAGTGATTATTTTTTTATCACAGATTTAAAAAATATTTTTCTTAAAATGATGTCTAATGATCAATGATATTTTTTATTTCCAAATTTATTTTCTAAAAAAATCATAATGTTATTTTTCATCCAAGTCATCGACCTTTGATATCTTTTATTCTTGATCAAGGAAATTATTTAAATGATACTACCCACCTTCTTTCTTTATATAGTTTATGTAATGTTGTTTTATAATATATAAATGATCCATTACTACCTTTTTCTTTCTAAATATTTATCAGTTATAGGAATGGTTTTTCTTTTAATGTATTTCCTTTGTGAAAAATATATATTTCCTTTATTTTATTAAAGGTAGTTCAGCTAGATGCTATACATTTATTGATTTTTGGAATTATAAAATTAATCATATACCATTAATCCATATAGTTTTACTTTTAAGGATGATTACATAGAAAGTTATACCATTTATTGATTGGGGAAATTTTGAAAATTTTTATAGTTATTGTACCAATAAGTATGTTTATTGATTATCAAGGAATGTTGGTTATGTATTTTATAACATATTAATTACCACATGTGATGAAATCATTAGATTTAATTAATGATAGGTGAGTCCCAAAATAGCCCTTATATGGATTAATAGATCTTATGAGACAAAATAGCTATGGTATTTTTTATATGCCTACCTAGGAAAAAATATTTTCTAGACATAGGGTATTAGGGTTATGATCATGATGTATTGGATTAGAAAATGAAATTATATATCCAAAATTATGAATTTCATCACTGAGGAACCATTTATTTTTAACCATATAAACAATACATTTCCATTATTATCCATAAATATATTATTCTTTTAGTTTATTTCTATCATGTCATTATTTTTTGTAATATATTATTTCCATATTATTTACTATTATCTTATTTTCACTTATGATATTCGATTTTAATCACTTATGTGTAATCTTACTGATAATTTGATCTCAACCCATATTATGATCTCATTTACCTTGGTCATGAATAAATTAATAACACATGATATGTCTAAAAGGATATATTGTGTGGAGAATATTTGAGAGATGTTTAAGACATATTATGGATTAAATAATTTCTTATATAGTGGAAAGCATTTCTTAGAGTTAAAGATTCATCGTTTTGGTTAGTTAATTTTTTATCCTAATTCTCTAAATCTATAAACCTAAAAGTTCCAAAGAATTTATAAAATGAAAAATTTGATTTAGGTAAGGTAATAATGGGATAGTGATATCCAAGAATTGATAGTTGGTATCAAATCCAATATGTAAAGTATGTATTTTCAACACCGAATTTGAGCATGAAGGTCTAGGGATATAAAACTTTCATTAATATTTATTTAAATAATTAAGGATATAAAAGGTAGAAAATATAATGAAGATGATTATTTAATATGAAGAGAAAAAGTTATATTAATATTAAGAATATATATCATTAGAATTTTGATATTTTTATGAACATGGAAAATATGCATGGAAGGATTAAAGAAGATGGATAAAGGGAAAAAATTATTTAAAGAAATTAGAGTATAAAACGTATAAATTAAGATATATCAATATGATAGATTAAATAAGAGATAAAAATACCACACGAAAAATGTAGAGAGAAAGAAAGAGAGATCACATTTCTAATACATAACAAGTATCAATCATTGAAAATAGGTATAAAAAGTATTTTAAAACGAAGGTAATGGTATAAGATATTTATATAAAATTATATATATAAAATAAATAAAGGTCATAGATATAAAACTGAAAAATAAAATCAAAAGAGAGGTCAAGAAGTGTTCCCCATTCATTAACTCCAAAGTTAGTTGAATGTTTTTCAAATCCCTTTAAAATCAAATTAAATATTTTAATTAAATATCCCATAACCTTATTTATTTTTATTTCATTTAATAGTAATAATTTATCTCAATATATCTCTTATTTATTATTTATTAAATTTTTATATTGGTTTTTTATTTTTAATAGTTCCATTCGTCCCATCTTGATTTCATATGGTGGTCTTTGTCATTGGTCCATTTTCATGAGATCATTATATCAAGAAGATTCAAGATAATTGAATAAATAATGAATAATGACCCATGATAGCCATTTTTATTCCATGGTATGTACACGTATTATCTGTAAAGACATGCTCCATTATTCTTTTATTTTTCTAGGAATCATTGCACAAAGAAGATAAAATATCTGCTAAATGTATTTTATGTTGGTCTTTATGAATAGAGGTATTGAAGATGATGTTTATGTAGAGAAACCAAAAGGATTATTTCTTTTAAATTATGATGTAAGAGTTTATAGATTGAATAAGAAATTATATAGGTTAAAAAAATCTATGAGGGAATGTTATTTTAAGATTTAATTATTCTTAAAGAAATAGAATTTTAGAAAAGTAAGAGTATAAAAAAATATCTATATCAAATAAAGTGAAGATTTATCTCTCATTGTTATTATATATGTTGACAATATCATTTTTTTTGGAAATAAAGAAGATATTTTCAAGGAGTTTTCCACTCAATAGATAAATATTTTTTAGATGTAAATACTTATAGAAATTAAGTACTTTTTGGATTTTAAATTTATTAAGACAAAGATCATATATTTCTTCCTAAAGAGAATTATACCCCATAATTATTGAAGAATTTTGGAATCGAGTACACAAAGTTTGTTTATGCTTTAATAATAGTGAAAAAAACATTCCAAATACGAGAAAGGTTTAGAGGCAAATCAGATGGAGTTTATAAAACCTATCAGTAGTTTACTCTACTTGAATGCTTCAAGACAAAATATTATATATATTATTAAATTGGGTATAAGGTACCAAATATTAAAAAACGAATATTACTTTATTTTAGTGAAGGAGATTCTAAGGTATGTACATGTTAGAATTGATTTTGGGTTAAAATATTACAAAAAAGTGAATTTAGATCTATATGGTTTTTTTAATATAGATTTTGTTGAAACTGTTGATGACATGAAGTCAATATCTAGTGAAGTATTATTTTGGGGAGTCAGTTTTTTGGATGGGAATATAAAAATTTAAATTTATATCACATTGAGTATATCGGAAGTTAAGTGTGTTGTTTTAATTCAATAAATCATGTAATTGAAGTGTATGAAAAATCATCTTGAAGATATTAAATTATAAGTGATGTTTTTATTTCATACAATCTATAATAACCAAAGTGTTATAAATATTTTTAGAAACACAATCCAACATTCATTATTGAATAATTATTAATATCAAATATCACTTTATAAAGTAAATATAAGGGAAATAAGTGTTGAAGTTGAAGTGTTTTCCTATAAAAGGGAAAGTGGAATTTGTATTTACAAAATTGTTTCCAAAGTATTCATTTCAAAGGTTAAAGTTAGTGATGGGAGTTTAAAATTATTATTCTAAAGTATAAGGTGTGGTGGCCCATCACCTCTCATATTTTATTTTTAATTTTTCTATTAAAAGTGGAGATTAAAACATTAAATAAAATAATATTATTTTTATTAACATGAAGAATATATTTATAGGGAGTTTTTCAATTTAGGAAATGTCTTGGCCCGTCCCAATGGGTCTCGTGCAATGACTTCCCAATCCCGCCTCCAATAGGCCAGGGGCTGGCTGCTAGCACCAAGTAGACATATCGCTATTATGGGAGGCCTCAGCCTATGTACCTTTACACATGAACATATCTCCAAGACCATACATTGCTGAAATTTAAAAACAACTAAACAATCATGCATAAATACATCTAAATATCACAACTAGAGTACGACAGCAAGTTAATGAATGTAAACAGGTCCAAATATAGGATCACCACAAAGAGTCTGAAAATAAGTCCAACTGGAATGTAAAATGGGGACTACTGTCATGATACCAAAGGAACACAACTCGGTCTTTCTAGTCTCAGAAATCACCATCTAGTCCTGATCCCTGATAGACTCTATCAAAATGTTGATCATCTACATAATTCATGATAAGTGAAAACAATTAACATGTAGGGTTGAGTATATCAATACCCAATAAGACACCCTAAAACCAAAAAATTATACAACAAAAGTATATCAATCATCTCTACACAAGTATATTTCTACAAAAAATATAACATGAATATCTAGATATATTGAACAATAACTTACAATCTCAAAGGTAAATTCACAACCATAATTCCATCCTAGGATTCCAACTCAAAGGTTTCACAGTTCACTCATATAGAAGAACACACTCCATGAGTTTGATAGCACTGAAGATGTTCATATGACTTTTAGTAATTTTCAGGTCTCAGCATATAAGTGTACAATGAAGTCTAAAGAGATGCAATACATATATATGGGTCACTCCCAAGTCTATGGGGTATACTAGAAACTCAGTCTGGATTAACCCACTAAGTAGAGGGTCTATTCCCATGTAGTGTTAGTCATCACGATTTCAGGAAATCCACCTATGAAAAAAAGATGATATATGATCTCAATTCATGCCCCATAAAAAGATTCCAAAAAATATATCCAAGAATCCATGCTAAAGGGATCACTATACTATGTGTAGGATGAGATTCCATAGTAACCCTCATGGAATGGGTATGGGTAATTCATCCTAATGAAACATTTGCAAGATACAAAAGACAAGGGATCCAAGCCAACATTTAAGGAGTACACAGTGGGTAGTAGGGTTACACACCATGTACATTCGACCCTGAGTCTTGTTCATGTAAATTGCCCATGTCCATGTAGAAATAGGTGGCATGATTCTTCCCGTGTACTTCATTACATGTACTATTACATGACTTAGATAATATATTCCTGGCCTGGCTGTGTCAGTGTAGGAGTAAACGACATGCATGTGCCCGTATACTTCAACCCATGTCCATGTATGCTTCGAGGTATATGCCAAGCCTCTGGGGAGGGGTCATATTTCATGTGACAAGATTACACACTGTGTGATATTTATCTTCCTCCCAAAATCATATAAATTTCTTGGGGGACCCACACATTGTGTATCTCATAAGTACATGTCTTGTTGATCGATTTTTTTACAGAAACCCTAGTTTTCCTTCTTTGAATGCTCATGACAACTCCACCTAAAAAATCAACTTTGATCTCAATAAAAATCACAGATAAAATCAATATGGGACTCACCATGTACACTCTCCAGAATCCATCCATTAAAATCATTCAATAAATGACCACCATATTTTCTTATCACCATTCGCATGCCCCATCCAAATCAGGGGTCTCCATTCTAGTCTGATCCACACGATGATACTTATTTCGCATGATCCTCACACCATACTAATTCTAGATCTACCATATCTGATCGTTTCACCAAGAAACAAGTGTAGAATGAATGATTATTATATATCTTGGTTAATCCATGGGTGAAATGAAGAACACCCACAATGAACGTAGAATCAGGGGATAAAATCACAAAGAACAATCATGAGGAATAGAACATGATCAATGTTCAGGTTGAACTTGATTCTTTTCCATTATAACAATGAAAAAAGAGATCAAAATTAATCATGATGAAAATTCCCTAATAAAACTCTATAATAATCACATCCTATAATATGCACGATCTAAAAATCAATATTTTGGTTTATTGATCCATGTTCATCATATAAATAAAAATAGGAAAAAATCCAATCAAAATAAAATCCTACCCAGAGACATATCGATCATTGGTTAAGAATGATCATGTGTCATTTTGTTTTGTAGTATCTCCAAATCCCACTACACATGGATTTTCTATCTTTGATTCTATTGATGTTCATCTGAGAGAGATCCTCCAACACTCTCTCCAAGGGTTCTCCAATGGCTCCTGGGTTATGAGGATAACCCAATAATTCCATCATAACCATATTCTTATAGAATAATTTAGGTCTCTACATTAATGGATAAATTAAAATAATATTATTTAATTATTTTATTCTTTTTAATTCCCATGATGAATTTTTTACAAATTCCCCACACTAATAAAGGTTACATCAATCCTAGGGTAAAACATGTGTTCTAAACGCAACAGTGACCTCATATTTCTAATATGGTCCCCCCCATTTATAAGTTACTCTAATTTTTTAGAAAAACTACTTGTATGTTATATTTAATATATTTCAAATATTTCAAATATTTATTTCAGGCACACCGGGACTCAGAATCACACACCATTTCAGTTCCTAGTTTGAAAAATAATCCATAAAATATTGAAAAATAATACTAAAAAATATGAGTCATTATATTCTCCCCACATTATAGATTTACATCCTAAAAAGATAAAATAAGGTCTACATAAAGAGATGTAGGTACTGACCACGTATTTGTGTCTCCCACTTCCAGGTGCTCTCTTGAAGATTCCCATGCTACAACCAGACACTCACTAAATGAATCACTCTCCCATGAAGGACCATCTTCTATCGATCATCAATCTCTATTGGGTACTTAGTAAAGGTATATTCATCCTCAATGTCCATCTATCCCCAATCAATAACATGTGATTGGTCATGAATATACCTTTTCATCTATGATATATGGAATATTTCGTCAACCCAGTCTAACTGCATAGGTAGATTTAAGTGGTATTCCACCTTTCCAACTCTACATACTATATGGATAGGGCCAATAAATCTTGGATATATCTTTTTGACCAAGCCAAATATCAATGATCCATATCATGTTGAAACCTACAAGAACACATGTTTTACCTCCTAATACTCCAAAGGTCTCCTTCATCTATCCACATAAGAGTTACGACAGCTCTATTCAGTCCCCATCTACTCCTAGACGATCTACACCTTCTTAGTAGTGGATTTTACCTACTCCAGGTCAATAAGTACTGAATCTCTTGGGTCATTCTAACAAAGTGGTGACCTACAGGGTCTCCCATACTAATCTTCTAATGGAGCCATACAAATAGTATAATGGTAGCTATTTTTATTTGAAAACTCTATTAGTGGTAGATTATCCTTCCAATTATAGGAAAAATCCTACACGCAAGCTCAAATCTTGCCCTCCAGAACCCGAATGGGTCTCAGTCTGGCTATCAGTCTACGAGTGAAATGTTGTGTTTATGCATAATGGAGTTATAAATAGATCCTACAATCTTTTCCATAATCAATATGTGAAGCAATAATCATGGACAAAAACGATAATCAATGTAACTCCAGAGAGCCACACTATCTTTTACACATATAGGTATCCCAAGCTCTCAGTAGTAATTTTATATCAGATAGCTAGTAAGTGGTATGACTTGGTGATTTTTTATATGATCACCCATATGGAATCATGTACCCTGGATGTAAATGTTAATCCCATACCAAAGTCTATGGATATCTCATCCCGCTTCCACTATGTCACATTAAGGGGTTGATTTAAACTCGTGGTAACTTGGTGCTCATCATTCACCTCTTGATATATAAGGTATCAAGAAAAAAACTCTACAACTTCTTTCTTTATACCTAGTGACCAAAAATTATTTCATAGGTCCTGATAATTTTTTTCAACACTTGGATGTACCACCAAAGGATATATATGAAACTCTCTCACAACCTCCTCCAACAATGCCACTGATACCAACATGTGTCCTCTAAAAATAATTACATGATCCCCACCTTCAAAAAATCTATCAGGATCATGTCTTCTAGATATTTGAGTATCTAGGGTATTACAGTAGGTATCCCCAATATGTTCTTCTTTGACTCACTTAAAAATTGAAGGGGTAACAACCACCTATTAGAGGTAAGATACTCTATCTCCATCCACAAAGTAAAACTAAAACTTGGCCAATTACTCTGATGCCTCATTTAGAAACTACTAAGAAGATATTTTTCTGAGATAATATGCTACCATATTCCCCTTCATAGGAGTATAGACAATCTTGAAGTCATAATCCTAGAGAAACTCTATCCATCTCATCTATCTCATGTTAAGATCCTTCTAAGAGAGGATATACCTGAGACTCTTATGACCAGAATAGATGATAAACCGCCCATCCACTAGGTAGTGTCCCCACATCTTTAGTGCAGATAATACCATTTCTAACTCAATATCATGGGTCATATAGTTCTAGTCATGTGGTCTCAAATAAAGCTAACCATAGGAAATCATTTCCTAAATATTCATTATAACAAAAGAAAGTCTGGTTCATGATGAATTAAAGAACACTACGTACTAATTACCATCCTATGGAAATATCAATATGGGATCACTCTTCAATCTCTATCTCAACTCCTAAAAGGCCTACTGGAACATATCCATTCTCATAAATGGATTCTTCTTTTGGTTTAAATATATCATTGGGTATTATATCCTAGAGAAGTTAGGTATGAATCTCTGGTAATAGCCTTCCAACCCAAGGAAGCTTCACACCTCCATCACATTCTTAGGTGGCTCCCAAGATAGCACTTCCAAATCCTTGTCCAGGTGCACTCCCACTCCATCTATTGAGATTAAGTGTCTTGGAAGGTGGACCTCTTGTATCAATAATTGAAACTTCTATAGATTCATATAAATCTAGTTCTCCGAGTGTATGTCTAGAACCATCCTCAAGTGTCTTGAGTGCTCCTCCTTAGAAGACAAGTAGACAAGGATATCATCGATGAATAATAAAAAAACCATTCTAAGAAAGACTTAAATATAGGATTCATGAGTCATTTGAAACTTATAGGGAATTCCAGACTCCAAAGGGAATAACCAAGTACTCCTAGTGATGGTAGTGACATCTGAATTCCATATTTGGTATATCCTCATCCCGTACTTGAAACTGATAATAGCCCGACCTGAGGTCAAACATTGAGATCTGTCATTCCCCTCTCAACTAATAAAAGAGTTAATCAATCCTCGGTAGTGGATAATTTATCTTTAGGTTCAACTGGTTCAAGCACTGATAATCCAAACATAACTTGAAGCTCTTGTATGCCTTCTTAGAAAACAAAACTTGGGTTTCCTAGGGGTGAAACATTGGGACTAACAAAGACCTTCCTATGAAAGTCCTCGAACCACACCCTCAACTCAAGAATCTTTCCAGGATCCATCAAATATGCTGGTATAGATATTATTTAATTTCAAAGATGTAGATCAATGTATAATTCTATCTATTAATGGGGAGGTACGCCTGGAATATCCTCAAGGAAAATGTTCTCATACCCATCCAACACTTCAAGGAATAAAAAACTCATAACATCAACTACACCAAGGATTATTCTAGTCAACTGATGAGTAATCAGATGTACTCTCCTATTCCTGGGTCTTCCATGCGCTTCATGGATTTTATTTTTACCCAAAAAGGAAAACTTGATCCCATAACTATAGTCACAATGCATCCACCGCCTAAAATAGTCAATCTGGACATGAATCATAGATAACTAGTCCATAACTAAGATGAAATCATAAGGCCAAATTATAGCTACAAAAAGATCTCAATAGAAATTATCACTTCCAAGAGTCAGGTCATACTAAAGGTACCAGTGTGTGATCATTGAGTCAACTCTGGTAGGAGTCTCCAAGCACAAGCATTCAGCCATGGGATCCACCAAAATCTATATGTCTCAAACCTGATAGGTAGAAATAATGGAATGACAAGCACTAGTGTCTATAAATACTACGGATAAGGTATAAATGGAATTGATCAAACCTCAAATCATTTTTTAATCCTCTGGGTCATAAGCCTCAACTGCCTACAGCAACCCACTCCCCTATCCTCTAGCTCCGTAAGTCTGGTGTGGACCACCTATGGGTGGTGATGGTAACAAGTCAAAGAAGCAACCACCTCCAGCTTCTCTCCTAGATCCTCTTCCACTTATGCTTCCCCACATACCTATATTCTCCATCTACTGCCTCTGCCTCTGCGGTCCATCCACAACCTCTCTGTCAATCGTACAATGGATCAGACAATCTCATGAAAGATATACTCTACCATCACTTGAGTAGCACTACCACTCCCTAGGCTAAATAGCTCTATTATGCAAGCCCTGAACCACAAAAACCCTATATTGGGACTTCATCATAAAATTTCATGCATTTTCAGGTTTATAATACTGACGTCGAATCCCTATTATCGAGGTATATACTTTTATGGTCCCACTATTGGAAACCACTATCTGTGTCTTGTCAGCCAGGAAAATCTAAACCACCAAAGCTCTCCCTATCACCCCAAAATATGTAGGAATTCATATAAGTATAATGCTAACTTGGATGTCCCTATGTATTCTTCACTCGAAGGTCCTATCCTTGATGAACTAATCAAAAACCATACTCGTCGAGTACCTTGAGAGGTTAGTGAACTTCAATAAATACTCAACTACTATTGTATTTCCCTAATAAAGCTATAAAATCTCATGGATATGTACATATTTTAGTGTAGCTATAGAGAACACCATTTCAAAAAGGTACTCAACCTTGACCATTCCATATTTGCCTCATTATAAGACTAGGTCACTATCCCCCACCATCTTCTTGTTGATCCATGGAGAAGTCTTACCCCCAGGAGAACCATCTGATCTGTTGGTGTCCCGACCATATGGAAAAATCGAGTCACCACCTCAAGCCAAATCCTCAACTGCCTGTAGATTGGACTCTCCTCAAAAACTGAGGGGAAACGTTCATTGAAACTCATGAAGTGTGCTCAACCTACGAACCTCATCAACTGGGACTGTGGGTACCATATGTTTCTCTACAGGTGGTGGTATAGTTGGGGCACCACATGGAGGTAACAAATCTATAAAATTTCCATGTATTGATTCCTCATCGATGAGGGGATCATACTCATGATCCCGATACTAGAAAGTAGTAGGAATATGTCCTAGATCCATCCTGAAATAAATAATATGTACCACATTCAATGAGTATATTTTTAAAGTTGTGTCAAGAAGGACATGGAAACCACAACAAATTCATATATGATACATGTTCCATTATTTTCCCTAAAACCAATTTTCTAATGTACCAAGTAGAAAGATAGGTGATAAGATTCCTAGTGTATAGATACATCATCCACCACACTAACTTTGGAGTATCTTTCTTTAAATCCAAACTTGAAACACTTAACACTATTTCCCCAATCCAAACTCTCAGACTCTAGTCCTAAGGTAGAATCGACTACTCTGATACCACTTTGTCACAACCCATCTCAATGAGGCCTGTTCCATGAATCCCCAAGCCCACCACCAATATTCTAGGTGATAGTGACTAGATCAAAGTAGAAATATCACTAAAACATGAGGCATTATCCAAATTACATGTACACAAACATACATCACAATGGCCATACAATACTAAAATGTAAAAAAAATTAAACAACCATGCATGTATGCATCTAAAGCCAAAAATTGTAATAAAACATGAAGTAAAAGAAAGTAAATAGGTCCAAATACAATACCACCATTAAGATTCTGAAAACAAGTCCAACCTGAAAGTTAACTAGGGACTACTTTCAAGATACTACCAGAACACACCTTGGTCTGTTTGATCTCACTAAGCAGTGTTTGGTCCTGGTCTCTCGATAAATCCCTCATAAGGTCAATCATATTCAAAACACAAGACATATGTGGGAAAATACCATGAAAGTATGAGTATAAAAATACCCAATAGGGCACTCCAAAACCAAAAATCATATAAAAAAGTATAGCAATCAGCTCTATAAAGGTATACATCCTCATAACAAATAACAAGAATATCCAGATATTCTCAAAAAGATACATAGACTCAAAGGTAAAGTCACAACCATAATTATAGCCTAGGATTCCATCTCGAAGGTTCCAAAAGCACTTATCTTGGAGAACATACTCCATTAGTCTAATAGCACTAATGACATCCGCCAAGAGGTATTGCTCATCAACTATCGTCATAGAAGTATAGTTGAAGTCTGAAGAGACATAATGCATAGATGAAGATCACTCCCATGGTCATGGGGTATACCAAAAACTCAATGTGGATTAACAAACTAAGTAAAGGATTGTCTTCATTGTGTTAGTCAATAAGATACCAATAACTCAACCTAGAGAAAGAAAATGATAGATGGTCTCACTCCGATCCTCACAAAATGATTCCAAAAACTCTATCCAAGATGTCATGTGGAAGGGATCACTATCCTATGTGTATGATGTGGTTCCATTATAACACTCAAAGAATGGTAGGGGGAACACAACCTAATAAAACATGTAAAAGATACATAGGACAAGGGCTCTAATACAACATTAAGGATTATGCAACATGTATTAGGGTAACACACCATGTCCCTTTAACCCCATTTCCTGACCATGTAAGTGGACCTTGTACATGTAGTAATACATGGAATGCTTATGATTGTTTATTTCATCCTATGTACTAGTACACAACTTATACCATGTATTTATATCCTTTCTATGTCCGTGTAGGAGTACATTGTGTGCCCATGCCTGTGTACTCCAGCTCGTGTCTCTATACACTATAAGGTACAAGTCAAACCATTAGGGAGGGGTCACATGCCATGTGACAATGTTACATGTCGTGTGATACTTATCTTTATACCGAAATCATAGCTACTTCAAGGAGGGTCCTACCTGGCATGTAGCTTTGAAGTACATGCCATGTTGATTGGGTTTTTTCAGAAACCCTGGTTCTTACTTTTGTGTATGATTACACTATTTCCACATCATAGATCATCATTGATCTGACTGGAAATCATGTATTTACTCTAACTAAGCCTTTCCAGGGCCACTCTCCAAAATATGGCCTTATAAATTTTTTGAGAAACACCCACTGTAAGTTCCTATCACAATTCTCATGCCCCAATCAAATTGAGGGTCTCTAATTTAGTCTAATCCACATGATGCTACTGTCAACACTTGATCCTCATGCCATAAAAATTCTATATCTATGATATCAGATCATTGTACCAAGAAAAGGGTGAATAACAATAGATTCCATAGTATCTTGGTCAATACATGATCTAAACAAAGAACACTCATGACAAACATAGAATCAGGGAAGAAAAGAACAAAGAAAAATCATGGGGAACAGTACTCATTTGATGTTCATTTTGACCTTGATTTGTTTATATTAGAATGAATAATGGTGAGATAATAATTAATACCAAAGAAAATTCTCCCATTAAACCATGTAAAAATCACATCCCTCAATACACATGACCCACAAATCAATATATTGGTTTATTGATCTGTGTTCATTGTAGAAATCAAAATGAGTAAAGAATCCAATAAAAACAATATACTATCTCAAAATGGATCAATCACCAATGAATAATGAGTATTTTTCATCATTGGTGAGATCTATGAATCTCATTTCACACAAATAGTCAATCTTCAATTTGATTGGTATTATCTAGAGAGAGATCCTCCAACACTCTCTCCAAGGGTTCTCCAACAGCTCTAGGGTTGTGCATGTAACCCTGGAATTCCATCACATCCATATTATTGTAGAAAAATTTAGGTCTATTCTTCAACAGATGAATTAAAATAATTTTGTTTAATTATTTCATTCATTCTTACACCCATGATGAATTTTCCACAAACACCCATGTTGAAAAGGGTTATGTCGCACCTAGGGTAAAACCCATATTCTGAACTCAATGATGCACTCATATTTTTTATCTAGGTCTTCATTTATAAGTTATTCCATTTTTTATGTAAAATGCGTGTGAATTCTATTTAATATATTTAAAATATTGAAAATATTTATTCCAGGAACACCAGGATGTAGAATCACACACCGTCTTAGTTTTAAGTCTTTAAAATAATCCATACAATATCCAAAAATAATATATGGAAATATTTGAGTCATAATATGAAATTCTTGAATTTATCATGCGTGTTGGTATATGTTTTTTCTAATATGTAAATTATTTTAACTTTTTTTTTGAGTATATATTAAAGAAAATGTTTTAGTACATGTATATGAAAATTGTTAAGAAGATGATATGTGTTTGGAATTTTTGATAGCTATTTAAAAGTGAGTTTAATTTATTCTTATTGATAACTTGGATAACACTATTCATTATTATTATTTCATATAATAATTTCTCTCACATAGGCTTATAATATTTGAATGATGATTCATTAATGATATTAAGAGTTATTTATGTGGCTAACATATGAATATACATGTTAGGATGGGTGCTCATAGATAGAGCGCTAATGCATCTGGTGATTTTTTGTCTTAAGAGATTTTGTGTATGGGATTAGAGAGAAAACCTAATACATTATGGGTCTTTGTCCACCATGTGATATAGTCTTGGTATTTATCCCTGAATCATGTTTATTTCATGATATACATTGTTTCCACATTCCTATGTTAACATGATCATATGCTTTCATGTTTTGTATATTATTCCTCTATATGTTTATTCACAATTCATTCCTTTTATGTTATAATGTTACACCTTATGAGTAATGTTCCATGCTTCATTTCCATGTTTCTTATCTTAATGGGATTTTATCTCACCCATTTGTCTATGTATTCCCTAGGTTATTCTATACAGGTTGAAGGATCTTAAAAGAAGTTAGGTTCTCATTAGGAATATTAATAAAAAATGTTTTATTCTTATTCCATCTTTCATAATTATGTATCTAGTCTTCCAAAGACAGTAGACTTTTTGATCATTGGTTTGTATTTAATGTATAATTATGATTAAAATAATCTAATAATATGTGTAAAAGGATAGGGTCACTATAGTTGGTATCAGAGAAGGATCAAGTTATTTTTGTGGATTAGGACTAGAAAACTCTTGTAAGAACCCTAGGGATAATTCTATCACCATGGATAACCTTGAATTAAACAAAGTGGATCATAAGTTAGGATACACATTTCATTTATAATTTTATCCTTATATGTTCATAGATACTTTATATATGTTCCTTATCTAAGTGTTTAAACCCTTAAAATTTATTTTTTATTTTTTTAGTTAATGGAAGGAAATAGGAGAACTCGTGCCGATAATCAGTGTTATAGGAAATGGGATGATTTACCTAATGATATTCCAAACCTGATGGGAATTGGAGCCCATAACTTCATGAAAGTACTAGATAAACTAGAACAAGTTATGAATAATAATTTTAATCATATGGAACTCCCTATTTCTCTTAATAAGGAGTATACTATGGTCAATTAATGTATGTGAAAAAGTCCTTATATCTTTAGTGGATCTTATCATCCCCTCATATTGGAAAAATGTATTAACTCATTGAGAATATATTATATGTTATCTAATGATAAAAAGAAGAAAAATTATAGATAATGGTCTATCATTTTGAAAGGGAATCTGATAAGTGGTAGATATTAATCAAGAACATGAAGTCTAAAGTGTAAACTGACTTCATTTAATGGGAAGGATTCAAGAAAATATTTTTTCAATAAGTATTTTCCTTTAACTCTCCATCTTAATATGGAGTGGTAATTCCTCAGACTAAAGAAAAAGGAAGATGATTCTATCTAGGAATATGAGGAAAGCTTTATAAGGCTTGCACAATATGCCTCTTTCTTTCTCAGAAACATTGAAATCAAGGTGAATCAAATATTTAGTAGATTAAATCTATTTCTATTAAAGTCATTGAAGATTCAAGACTTTGAAATCTATGAGAAGATCCTATATTGTTCCCTTAAGGTTGAGATGGGGATTGGTGAAACTCAGTGGTCCCATGTTCTAGAAGACAAAAGGGGGAAAATTGTGTTTAATATGGTTGGATAAATATATAATTCCAATAGTGGTAAAAAACTCAGCAACCCATGTGTAAATAGTGTGAAAAGAAGCATCCTTTGAACTTTTTAAAGTGAATCAAGAGATGCTTAAAATGTGGAAAATTGGGGAATCAGGATAATAATTTCCAAATGGATATGAATAAGCCCACAAATGTGTAAGAATAAAGTAAGGTTCAAATAGAAAATCATCATGTATTACAGTGTTTCAACTAGAATGAACATGAAAATTATGCTAGCCACTTCCATAAGCTAAGGGGTTTTAGATGCAATTAATGACAATAACCTTCATGGATGAAAATAATGGAATACATTGTCACTACACTGAGGTGGATCCCATGTATGATGTGGTGATAGGTAAAATGGTAATTCATTCAAGAATAGTGAATATACAATTTGATTCTAATTCTACCCATTCTTATATATCTTGGAATTTTAGTAGAACTATTCAAACACCACCTCAAAATATCAAGGTTGAGTTATCTATGAGAAAAAAATGTTGAAATTGTTGCATCCAATGTATATAACTCTTCCTTGGTCCATATTTGTGGATTTAACCTCCTAGAAAATACTATATTACTTTTTTTGGGGGAGTTTGATCCTATATTGGGCATGGATTTTCAATCTTTAAATAAATCCAACATCAACTGTTCAGAGAGGGAGATCACTCTTCACATCCTATTACATCCTCCAATTATATAAAAATGTAAGGAGGATAATGTGTATCCTTTGGAATATAATTATTAGTCATGGATATTATTAATTTATGAGGAATCATATCTAGCTCAATTATTGATACAAAAGAGAGGATAATTCTTGAAAGCATGCCCATTGAGAGCGACTACATTGATGTGTTCCCTGAAGAAATTCCTAGTCTTTCTCGATATTGAGAGTTTGAGTTTTCAATTGAAATTATACTAGTATCTCTTCCCATATCAAATATTCCTTAAAATATGGACACCATTAATTTATAATAATTTAAGAACTAGTTACAAGATAATCTAAGTAAGGGTTTTATACAACTGAGTGCTTAACCGTGGGGTTTTCTAGTACTCTTCATCAAGAAATAGGATGGATCAATGTGAATCTACATTTATTATCATGATCGAAAAAAAATAATTTTATTGAAAAAGTATCCCCTCCCATAGAAAAATTACTTATTTGATTAACTATATGGGGCTAAGTATTTCTATAAGCTGGACCTTTAGTCAATATATAACCAGTTACATGTGAAGAAAGAAGATATTCCTAGGATTTCCTTTCAAACAAGGTATGGACACTATGAGTTCATATTGATTTATTTCAGACTCACTAATGCTAGAACAATTTTCGTGGACTTAATGAATTGAGACTTTAGATATTACCTCCAAAAAAATTTAGTCGTCCTCATAGATATTATTCTAATATACTCAAAGTGAAAGTGGAAACATGAGGAGAATTTAAATACCATTCTAAAGACTTTGTGAAGGTATAAAATATATTCAATTTATAATAAATATGAATTTTATGTGGAGAAATTATCATTCTTGGGGCATGTACTCACCATAAAATAAATATCTGTAGACTCTTCTAAGAAAAAAAGAAATCGAGGAGTGGCCCTTGCCAGTATCTGTAATAGAGATTCTTGGTTTCCTGGCGCCAGATTAGTATTACCGTGTATTAGTTAGGAACTTATCTCTATTTTAAAACACACTAACTAAGATATATCATAATGTATTAAAGATACTATAGACCAATGAATTTGAAGACTTCTTCAATGAGTTGAAAAAGAGGCTTATCACTGCACTAGTAATTACACTACCAAAAACCGTGGAACTCTTCGCGGTATACAATGAAACTTCAAAGAATGGATTAATTTTTTTACTAATGAAAAATTATAAAGTAATATATTACATGTTATTTTAGCTAAAATATCATCAGTAAAACTATCCCATGCATGATCTGGAGTTGAATGCTATGATCTTTGTGTTGAAAATATGAAAACATTTTATTTATGGAGATAATTGTATGAAATATATTAATCAAAAGAGCCTCAAATATATATTAACATAGAAGGATCTTAATATGTGACAGTGAATATGGTTAGAGATCATCATGAATTATGACTGATAAATCCACTACCATCCTCAAAAATTGAATAATGTAGAATATGATCTAAGTTGAAATAATCTTATAACTTTATCAATATGAGAATTTAGATGGATAAAATCATCTTATACTTTCAATGTATGGACATGGGAATCATAAATGAAGGAACATCATCATTATTTTATCAAATTATTGCTCAAACATACCTTTTGGAGAAGTTAAAGTATGCTCAAAGAGATGATGTAGAAATTAAAAAGAAGTTGTAACCTATCTAAAATGGTAAATTTTAAGAGTTACAAATTGATGAAGAAGGAGTCATAATATTTGGGTCATGATAATGTGTACCATCAAATCCTAAAATAAATAGGGATATTTTGAATGATGCACATAGCTCAACTTTCTCCATCCTCCCAGGTAACACCAAGATGTATCAAGACCTCATAGAGTGCCATTGGAAAGACAATATGAAGAAGTAGATTGCTGAATTAACATAAAAGTTCATAGTATGTAAAAAACTGAAGTTTGAAAGGCCAATTTTTTAAGTGATGATGAAAAAATTACCCATACCTTCATGGAAATGAGAAAACATCACTATGAACTTTATCACTATACTTTATAAGAAATTTAGAGGAAATAATGCAAAATGGGTTATTGTAGATCATCTTAGAAATACTGATCACTATATTGAAATTATAGTGGAATTATCACTTGAGAAAATTGTATAAATATACATAAAATAATTGGTGATGTTTAATAGAGTACCATTATCGATTTTATCCAATCAAGAATTGATTCACCTCCATGTTTAGGAAGAGTTTCCAACATGATCCAAAAACTACGCTAAAGTTCAGTACATCTTATCATCCTCAAACTAATGGCTAGTCTGAGAAGACTATTTGGACACTCGAAGACATGTTGAGAGAATATTGATAGACTTCAAAGGATAATGGGATCAACATCTTCCTCTAGTTTAGTTATATTTCAACAATAGTTTCTACTCAAGCATCCAAATGGATCCATATGAATACTTTTATGGGAAGAGATGAAAAACACCAGCATGCTAGGATGAAGTTGGTGAATGCAAGCTGCTAGGACCTAAAATGGTTGAGGAAATGGTAAAAAAGGTGAAGACCATTAAACGACACATTAGATATTCCCAAAGATGACAAAAGAGTTTTCAAGAAAATAATCGATGGGACCTATAGTTTGAGGTTAGAGATATGGTATTTTTATACATATATATATATAAGAGAGTCATGAAATTTTGGAAGAAAATAAAGTCATGACCTAGGTACATTAACCCCTTTTAGATTCTTGATCACGTTAGATCTATGGCCGATAAACTGGTAGTTCCAACAATGATGTATCAAGTACATGATGTATTCCATGTTTCCCTATTGAGTAGGTACATACCAGATCCTTAACATTTATTGAATTAATATGTGGTAAAATTATAAAATGATATCTCTTATGGGGATTAGCTGATGAAGATCTTGGACCATAGTGATAAATTTCTATAAAACAAGACAAGTCACCTTGTCAAAGTACTTCTGGAAAACCATATGTATGAGGAGGTGACATGGAAACTCAAGGAAGAAATGAAGGATAAGTACCCTCAATTATTTTCACCTTAGTATTTAAAATTAAATTTTTTTGGTGAAATTTTGTAATGGAGGAAAAATGTAAAGACCTATAATTTTATTAATAGAATTTACATTATTATAGATATTTTTTACATCACATGGAGAAAACAACGAAAAATTATTCTAATAAATGAATAACGATACATTAGGCAAGAAATATTCCAATAATAATTCCAAATATTAAAGTGGGACACTAAATAGAAAATAGTATAATAAGAATAGTATAATTTGAATTTCCTTGATCCACCAGAATGACCACACTGATGACCAAATATATAGAAATAAAGCATAATGTTTATAATAAAATATTAATTTTTAGGATGAATGTATATATAACCTTGGGAGAAAATATAAGTGAATTAATAATGAATGGAATACGATCTATGTATAGAATGTAGTGAACACATATAACCATTATAATTCTGACAATTGGAATTATAACGTGACAGTTGGAATAGTAATATGGCCATTAGGAATAATAATCTAATGAATAAAATAGTATACCTACCTATTTAAATTTAAAATAATATTTAGGTATCATAAAAAATTAATATGTAATACGTTTAAACCACTGTATAAGAAAATAAATGTTTTAAAAATGATAAATTAAATGTTAACATTTTTGTAAAATATAAATGTTTTATTTACAGTTTTATAATGAATATAATTAAAAGAAAACTTATTTTCATAAAATATATTCATAAAATAATATTATGATATATTATAATTATAATATAATTTTATGAGACCATACATTTTTTTTCAAAGGGTCATAAAATCGATTATAATATTAAAATGAATATTTTTTAAATAAATGGTGATTTTATTTAAAAATTAAATTTCTCATATATTGTAATATATTTTCATAAAATGGATTCCATTTTTTAAATCTATATGTCAAAAATTGGTCAGGTTGATTTTTTGGGATTTTTCTAAAATAGTTGAATCTTTGGTGAATAATGAAATACTATAACTTATGTTATTTTATTTTATAATCCAAATATATGAATATTTTAGTCATGAGTGATGTAAAAAAAATTAGTTCAAAATGACATGGAAAATTTATTTTATATAGTCATAATAATAATTTCTATTGATATTCTTGAGCCAAAAATAACAGACAAATGAATATAATAATCAAAATCACCCCTCTCTTCCCCTTATAAATACCACACCTCATGACCCTTTATCCTCACATATTATAAACCTTGAAGATATTAAAATGTCTTCCAAACCATCTCCTCCCCACTCTCCCCATGTATATGTACTACTAGTCTCACTCAAAGACCAAGTCCAAGTTCCTTAATGGGTACATCATGGAGGTGATATTCAAGAGGTAACTTTTTTCAAACCACCTCTCTTAATTGATTTTCATCTTCAACTTTATACTCACCTAATTCATCTATAAAATCCTAATAAGTACAATATTATGAATATATTTTAATTTTATATTTATAATGGAATATTATATATCCTCTACATTTCTAATCTCCTCTTATTCAATGAAACAAAATCGTTATTCAAATTATAGTGGTTAACCATCTCTATGGATAATGATTTTTCGTTTTCCATTACCACATTCAAGGATGGTCATAAAAGTATTAATCTAGTTAAATCAGATTTTATTTGGTATATTATAACTTATTTAATGTTCTGGAACTAATATATATACATAATATTAAATAAAAAAACTAGATCATGATGGTCGGAAAAATTGCCAAAATAAACTAAACATTTATCATTAACATTTTATCAAATGAATCTTCATCATAACAGAAATAAAAATTACATATGGGACCATTTAATTTTTTTTAATTTAATTAATACTATATAATTTCACTTATATATAACTATTTCCATTTCATAAGAACATCCAGAAATATACACAAGCTAACTGACCATGAAACCATGAAAAGAACGCTCTCAGAACAATGAAATTAAACATTATAACTCATAGAGATGGACATAAATGAAATTAATTAAATTAAAATTAATAAAATATATGTGTAAGTGTTTATAAATTAATTAATTGATTAATCTAATTTTATTATCAAGGAAATTATGTGCAATTGTGGAACACATATGGATATAAGGTAAGTGATCTCTCCGAACCTCCATATTTCATTTGGGAAATGCTTTATCTCTCTTTACCCAAATTTATATATTAATTATTATTATATAATTGTTATATATTATTTATATATGTTCCAAACATATATATCTAGCTCAATTAATATTTATTTAATGGGGTAATACATATTTCAAAAGGTTCCCTTCTCAATACCTCTGGATAAGAAAACCCGATTAAATGGAACTTCTCCGTTCCTTACCCATTTTCAAGTAAACTCCATAAAATGTTTTAATCCACCCATATTTTCTAAAAAATAATCATGTTGTCATGAATAAACCATTTTAGTTTATTTTTTTATGGAAATAATTGTACCTTTATCATCTTTAAAGACTCTTTATTCATTTCCCTAAAACCGCGGTTAAGTGGAACATTTATAAAATTACCTAACCAATCCTTCATGTTTTCAATTAAATTGGACATAATTAATCATGATATACTCTTATTTTTCCTTTATTAATTTTTGAGAATGATTTAATCCCTTCTTTCATGGATACTATTTTGATACACCCTTCTATTTTTCTGTATGCCATGATTATGAAACCCATTTATTTCCCTGGAAAACCCTTATGTTTATTCCATATGTTTGAATAATTCATGTGGAACACATATGCATGTACATTTTAGGACGTGTTTTCCAAGATACATATCCAATTCATTGGTTAATTTTATGTCTCATGATTTGTTATGTATGGGATTAGTGATTAAACCTAATCCATTATGGGACATTGTCCACCATGTGGTATAGTCTTGGTTGTTAGCCTTGACTCATGTTTATGTCATGATATATGTTGTTTCAACATTGCTATGTTGAACTGGACATATTACTATACTATATTTTATTACACTATTTCTTATTCCACCATATGTTTATTCCCAAGCCATACCTTTTATGTTATCATTTTATTCCTTATGACTCATGTGCCATGCTTCATTTCCATGTTTATTCCCTTACTAAGTTTTTTAGGTCATCCCTATTTTCAATGTATTCTCTAGGTTATTCTATGTAGTTATAGGAGCTCCGAGGGATTTATAATATTATTATAAATATTAATAAAAGGTTTTTTATTATAGTAACATGTTTTACAATTATGTACATAGTCTTCCAAATACAATGTACATTTCAATCATTGGTTTGTATTTTATGTATAATTACTCTTTAAATCATGTTATAATATATATAAATGGATAGGGTCACTATAAGAGGTGTTGGAACAAATGAGCCATGTTTAACACACAAGGAATGAAAATATATACCCTCACCCCTAATACCCAATGAGTAAAATACCAATATATAAAATATAACCTTGGGATAACAAGTAATGTACCACATAATGGAAAAAAACAAGAATCACATCATGTTCAAGAACCCACAAAAGGTGTAAAAAAGAAAGGGGAAATCAAGGGGTTCATTCTATATCCAAAATTTTAAAATCAAGGTACCAACCTAGCCTTTAATACCAAAACATGTCTCAGAATGGAAATCCCTTTCACACTTCATAAGATAATATTTAAATGATTTATTCAAAATTAAGGGAATCACTCACCCCATTTAAAACATTTCAAAGCTACCATTCAACATGGGTATTCCTCATTGAAAACCAAAACAATTCCAATTTATATTCATTTTCATCAAACCATTTAAAACAATCCATCTTGGCATTTTTCATTAGGGTAAAACCACACACATTTCAAATAACCGTTTAAAATACATTATATTACCCCTTCTAAAAACAAATTTGAGGTGAAAACCTCACTTCAAAACCAAATTCAGTTTTTAAAACATAGTTTGCACCCTTTGAAAAGTAAAACTATGTAAAAAAATAATGCCTAACATGGAAACTATTTCAAAAATCTATATAGACATTTCAAAAAATCTTACCACAATTAAATATTCCATTTCAAAATATGAAACATGGAATTCACATGAAAAATCATTTATACCAAGCTCAAAGATATCTTTAAATGGTTTAAAAACATCACAAGTATATCATATATAGTTATACATTAAACATAAATGAATTTTGAAATCACATGAACACATTGAATTCAAAAATGAATCAATTTCATAGAAACACTAACCTCAAAGTGATGAGAAATAGGTTTAAATGATTCAAAACATGTCACATTGAATGGAGACCACATCAATGGGAATATTAATGGTGTCTACAAACCATATACACACAAAACTCCATCATTATATCCACCAAGAACCCTAATATCTTCGATGATAGAACTAGGGGTTATGGGGATGTCCAAAACCAATATATAAGAGAGGGGAAATAGAAGAAGATGGAAAAAAGGGAGAAATACCTTGGTTCCAATAGAGAAAAAACAAAAGGGAGGGAAGATATAAAGAGGAGGAAGGTGGTGGATCACTTCTTGGGATCCAAAGGGGAAGTTGACAAATTGTGTATTAAATTGGGGTGAAAATCTTTAAAATCAAAGAGGGGTAAAATAGGAAAACCCAAATATCAAACACCTTGGAAGACCAGAATGTTTTGTTTCATGGATTCCTAAAATGCATGCCAACAGTGTGAAGGACTCTACTAAGGACATAAACCCCCACACAAGGTTACTCCTTGGGAGAAACAAGATTTTAAAAAACCATGATCCTTACCCTAAAAATTCCAAAATTCCCACATATATTTTGGGGAGCTCCACATGGTTTGAAAAACCATGTTGAAGCCACATAAAATAGCTCTATAAAATTGATAAATCCACCCACATGGTCACTTCATGGTTAGAACTAACCATGAGGGATAACCATTATCCTATAAAAAAGACTCTAATTTTTTTTTAATTTTTGGCCCATGAATAACTGAAACTCAATACCACCCACAACATGATAAAATAATACAAAATAACCAACACTGTGACACGAGGGGTGGGGGTGGGGGTTCAAAATAAAGTATAGGGTCAAAATTATTGATGATAAATAAGGGGAAATTATTTAGATAAGGTGAAATATCAAGGACTAACAATGATCTATTATTCTTGGGATGACTTTATAAAGGTTGATTTTTTTCTACGGAGAAAGTAAATGAGAGGTATCGAGATTTAATAAATGATTGAGAGGATTGCATAAAATATCAAATTTCATATCAATAAGAAAAATCTATCATGAGTTCTGATCATAAGGATACATTTTTTATTTGATAGAAAAGTATTTAATTATGCTACAACATTAAAAAATAGATTTAAAGTTACTGAAAATGTTAATAGAAATTATGGTGAAACTAAAGAATAAGAATAATATCGGGAAAAAATTTTACATGTTCCAACTGATTTTAATTTTTTTCCATGTTTATAAAAATTAGAGAATATATTTTTTGAGTCATAGATATAATTTTATAATTTAAAGGTTAAACTGGAATCAAAGGAAGATTTTGAGATAGTTAGAGTTGAGATTGAAGGTTCTGGGTACAATGGAAGTGACCTGTACTGGCATGCACAACTCGACTTTTCGTCTTAAATCACATGTAATCATTTTTTTAAAAGATCAAAATGTCATGTACAATAAAAATAGTGTATTACTTGACTAGATTAAAATACCATAACTATAATTAGAGGATCTTCACATGTAATTTATAATAAAATTATGAGTAGATATATAATTACCTAAACATGTAATTCCACTTCATTAATTATCCAGTTAATAAGATATTATAGTACAATAATTGTATTGTAGGACCCAAGTGAAAAATTCCTCTAGATGTTATCCACATGTGAACCAAAATCTGTAAACAACATCATAAAATCGTTGGGTACTAGTATGACTGACAGCTCGAAGGGAATCATTAATTCCTTATGGATCTATGCAAAAACAAAATTTATAAAATCTAATCTATTATACTAATTAATTAAAATGAGTAAAATAAAAGGTTGACATTGATCCATAAATATGGTGAAATTATTTTGATTAGTTTTTTAAAAATATTTTAATTTAATAATTTTTTTAAAGTGGTGAAAAAATTGGGTTTGATTTGATTTTGATAAAGAAAAACATGAAATAAAATAAGATTAGTTGGTTTGTGATCAGATTTGAAAAGCATTCCAAGGTTATATAATTTCTGTGTTTAGGTGAAATTGGGTTTAATAAAACTTGTTTATTAATTAATGATTGGTGTTAGAGTCGAGATGAGGAAGATCCAATGGTCATGTATCTCTTCCTTAACATAGAAATACCCTTTTTACCTCGGTCTAGTAATTTAGTGTGTTTCCGAATCAAGTTTTTATTGACACCATGTTTAAACCAGATTTCCCCTAATGTTGAAAATGGTCACACCTTCTTTATGGTTATCAATTGCACTATTTTTGAAGTACCTTTTTGATTCAAATATAAATGGACATGATAAAATAAAAAGAATTGATTGGAAAATAATTGAATAATTACAAAAAAAACCAAATACATGAATAAATAAAATGAAATTAATTGAACACACCTTCAACCTTATATTACATTACCCTATAACATGTAGGGTTTACCCCCTCATCCTAGTGATTAAATAATATGATCTAAGGAGAAAATAAAAAAAAACATTAAAGATAATAAATAAATAACTCAAGGAGGGTCCTGTAGAATCTCTCTCTATACTTTGGTCTCCAAATCTCCAATAACAGTATCATAGCCCCCGTTTTATAGAATTCATATGGGATTCAAAATTTATTAATTCCACAAATTAATGGTTTAATGGTGGTTCAGGATGGGTCCCGTATTTAATATTTGGTCAAAAAATAAATATTTGGTGAATTTGGTTGAAAAAATCCCTTCTAATAATTTATACCAAGTGTAAATACATTACACCACATGTAAAATTTAATGATGTTTTTTACTAGTTCACAAAGTATCCTTTATTTCTCTACATACAACGGTGCACATCGTGTAATGATTATAAAACTTGTGTTTCCATTTTTCTACTACAGAAGCACTTTTTTTCCTGGTTTCATTAGTTTTATGCCTTAGAAGTGCTCTATGGTCATCCTTAAAAATTCAGTGTTGTTCCACTTTGCTTTTCTCATGGAATGAAGTGTGTTTAAGAAACAAAATTCACTATTTTTTGTTCCTTTTCCAAGAATAATTGTATCCTTCCATACAAACACAAACACAAATACAAAACAATTAATTTTTTTTCAATATTAGAAAGATTAATAATTTAAATATAGATAAAATACAGTAAAACACTATAAAATGTATGCATGAAATACATATATCAATGAAAGATCATGAACTCTTGTTTTGTTCATGGTTTATTTTAGTAGAATTAATCTTGAGAGATGATGAATTGTTGATGATCTCTCTCTGGATTGAGAGTGGCGGGGAAGAGAGAACTCTAGATCTACATATTTCTCTCTAGGGCCTGATAGAGTCCCATGCTATCTATTGTGTGAACCAAATGTTTTTTAGGAATGATATAAAATTAGATATTAATTTTGGAAGTTTTAGGGTTAACAAATCGCACGCAGTATCTTTCCCAATTCCACAATTCTTAGTTGACCCCATGTCCAATAATAATAATTATTTAAATATTATTATTAAATTATTAACTTGTAAAACATGTAATGAATATAAATAAATTTTATTTATACCATTCCTAATCAATCTATTAAACTCAATATTCTTTCTCTCATCCACATTTATCAATCCCTATATAATGACTGTTTGTTTAATAAATAAATATTACTAAATTATTAATCAATAAATATAATAAATATTATATTCAATAAAATTGAAACAATATATTTATTACTATTATTTAAACTACCAATTCTTTTGAATAACTTGTTATTAAATTAAAGAAATAAATAAAAACTGAATAAATATTATTCATTCTAAAATTTTAAATTCAAATCTTGAATTTAACTGATATTGTGGATTCACTTAGTGTGTAGGCCTATAGTCATCTTTCTCAGTGGAATTAGGCATAACTATCTAAATTCCAAGGTTATAGTCTAGAAACATTCCAAACCATCCATATATAAAGAAGTTAACATCACAATGACATCTGACCTCCCAGAAACATTTACTATCCAATACAATCCTTTTATCACAATATCTCAAAACAAGAAGGTTGCATACCGATGACATTAACTTATATTCTGGATGTCTCTTTATTTTAATTTTAAAAAAATTAAAATTCCTATAGAAAACCATGGACATGGATTTATTTAGGAGATTCTATTCCCATAAAAGGGTCTAAGATATTAACTTTTATCAATATTAAAAAGGGACAAATCCTTTCTTATATTATCTATTAACGATACATCATCTTGACACACCCAACATATCCTATTCCACTAAGAACATATGTTGTAATAGTATTCATAAATACATAAAAGTATGAAAATTATGATATCCATTATTATATTCTTAAAATCTAAGGATTGATACAAATGTTCATAGATAGGTACATCCAATGAAACATGGAAATATAGATTTCCTATTGATAGACTTATTTTCATAACCTCCTATCATGGAGATTAAAAAGGGGGAATATCATGAGAATGTGCCTCAATATATTATGAACCTACTAATCTTGATATCCTATATTTACTGGGTTCCATAAAATAATATCATCTAGTCATAGAACAAGGTTATAGAATAATGTCATGAAACATCTAGGTTATTGTTATAGCGAGAAATTTTTATGACCTGTCAGCATGAAATATATTCTAAGGAAATTATCACATAAAAATACTACATAGATAAATAATTATTATGTGTTATGAATGATAATTTAATAATAAAAAATGCAATCAAGTACAGATCTTGTTGTCGAGTGTGTCAAATTAGTTCTTAGTTTTTTACTAGAATTTATGTAATATAGCATCAACCCTAGGTCGTCTCTCTTGATGGAGCATGAGATAATTAATTTTAAAAAAGGTTTTTGATTATGAAAATAAAAGAAGAATAGTATTTTGGAAAACATGGGATTTTATGATTAAATATTACAAAAGAAAAGATGAAAGTGATAAAACAAAGCAGGAATGAACAAGATTAAATAAATGTGATCAACCCGGGGAAATCTTATGATGCTCATCCTTTATTGCTTCAAGAGATAGAGTTATGATATTTTAATCCCTAGTTTGTTACACCTAGAACTAGAATGTTATTGATTTTATACTAGGATACCTTTTAGGGTTCAGTCAGGAACACACAATGATTCACCGGATACCACCGATGATTGGGTGATTTGTGTTCGACTTCATAATTGAAACTCACCAAGGCAACACACGAAGAAATCGATGCATTTTCCAAGTTTGTATGATATTGTAATGTGTTACCATAACTTTAAAGTAAATTTATATGATATTTTTTATGTGAGTTAAATTGAACAATATGAACCATAAAAACACTACAATTGAAAGGGGGAAGAAGAAGTGGTGAACGGTGTGTGAAACATCACATGAATGGGTACCCCCAAGCATGATCATATAAATCGAGCATGATGTACCAGAACATAACTCAATTAAATAAAAATAAGGGATAAAGAAAAACAACAAAATAACATAGAATTAAAAATACCATTCAAATATTACAACATTAAGCTCGGGATTTACAACATGTTCCTCCCTGAGTGATCACAAGCGGTTTAGAAACCCAAGGGAGGGGAGGAAGAGAAAGACGTTGAGGTGGAACTTCCAATGGACTTAAGGAATTAAAATATTGGTTGGAGGAATCCTTTGGGACTCCAAAATGTAATCACCTTGCCTCTGGTTTGAACTCTTAAATGAGGTGCCCAAGGTGTTCTTTTATAGGAAAATTGGAAGGTGTTTTTGAGCACACATATTGTGTACAACCACTTGGATCATAGTTTTAGGCCACTATAGAGTAAAATATCCCTTTGGACAGAACAATATATTTGTATAATCACAGCAGAAATATCTTCACCAAATTTTTGGCATCATTTGGACAAATTGTATCTGGAGATATTGATAAAATACAAAACACCGCTTTTGACTTGTGTAGATTCGATTCCCTGGAAAGATCTATTCCGATGAGAATTTTAAAGGCCGAATGGGTCTTGGGTTCCTTAATATGAAATGTATCCCATTAAATTTTGGACTATTAAACGAAATTTTAGCCCATTTGGAAGCACGTTTTGGCAGAATCATGCGTTTTAGTTCACTGGTGTTCTAGGATCATGTGCAGATTGACCCATTTTTTTGGACTTCATCATGGGTCCTCCAAATCACCTCCACCTACAATATAATTATCAAAAAAAGTAAAATTTTCATTTTTAATAATGTTAAACAAAAAATATTTGAATCAAACATAGAGTTAAATTTGTTATTATACTTTTAATATTCAATACAAAACTAGTTTAATACATTGGTATAACGGTGAAATAAAACAATGAATCAGGGTATGATAACACCCCCACACCTAAACATTAGCACTCCTAGGAAAAGTATAATATCCTTATCCTGTCACATTCCTAAATCAAAGGTATGAAAAAAATTCAAGATTATTTTGAAATGAAATTCATCATGTCTAATTTATGGAATCAATTTTCCTTTTATCTGTCTTTTATCACATTCGAATTTGTTCAACTTAATTTGTTCACCCATTCAACAAGTCGCAGCCAATATCACTTTGAAATTTTCCTTCATTACTCAAGGAACATATGAAAGTGGAGTTATTCTCCTTTCCCAAATTTCATGTGATCTTATCATATGTTTTCCAGGATTCTAAGTTCTCTACTGGTAGAAACTAGTGTGCTATTCAAGAGGACTTCCAACATGTTGTTTTAAGGTTCAAGGGTTCATGTGATCTTATCATATGTTTTCCAGGATTCTAAGTTCTCTACTGGTAGAAACTAGTGTGCTACTCAAGAGGACTTCCAACATGTTGTTTTAAGGTTCAAGGGTTAGTAGTATTTAATGTTTAAAAATATGAGGCTGAAGAGGTGTGTTTAATATCTTATGTACAATAATGTCAAAATTTAGAAAGTGTTCACAATTAATATACACACTCAACCCCTCAAAATATTTTTTACCTCCCACTCACTATCCCCATTGTCCATTTCTATGGGTCACAACCAAGAAATGAATAATAATGAGTAAAAATCCTCGTTTTTCCATTTCATTCTTTTGTTCTATTTTTTTCAGATGAACAGAACTATATTTTTTCATTTTTTTGGATATAAAGAGGGAAACATGTGTACAAAAATGATGTAATATGTCTTGTGAACCCATTTCCCATGGAAAATGTTGGCACCCTTTATATCAACCCATAACAATGATTCTCTTCCTAGAGATCCCGTGAAAACACCCTCTCTCCCACACTTGCTGAAAATAAAACAATAATATACCTAAGATATGGGTAGGTATGGATAAATTAGCTTGTAATGTGTCTACCTAACAGATATTTAACTGTCTCTAAGGCTTAGGAATGATAAAATGTGATGGTGGCTGAAAATAGAGGATAATTGTAAAAAGGGGTTTTTTAATGAATGATTGCCTCTATCATGAATGTAGCATACTTGAATATTATGGATTAAAAATAGAATCAAGGAAAGTTCTAGTTTCTCTTCTTGACCCGAGACTCTTAATAAAGTTATTAAATGGAATAATATATAATAAAGGGCTTAGAATTTCTCTCAGGTAAGGGATTAAAATATTGGTTAGTGCTAATGAGTCATGGGATTCAAAAATCCATTAAACACCTAAGAATGATTTGAAAATACAAATTTTATAAAAATAGTACATATCAACATTCATTTGAATTTTTTTTCAAAAAAAATGGAATTTTACACACAATCATCTCAAGCATGTAAAATGATTTTGGATATTCTTTTTAAGATCAAAATTTATCTAAAAATATAAAATAGGGAAAAAGAAATAAAAAATATAAGCATGTTTTTTAAAATGTTTTTTGTTTTTTGTTCAATCCTAACTATGAAATTTCACCCACACCCACACCTAAAAGTTAAATTTTCCTCAATGAAAGTATTTTAAATAAATAGACAAGTAAATAAAGGTAGGGAGAAGCGACATCCTGCTAAGTGGTTTCATATGTGGCATCTATCAGTTGGATTTCCACAAAGTGATTCTTTGGAAAATACTCATAGAAGTGTTTGAGCATCTTCTAATTTACAATAATTGGTTGTCCACTCTTCTCATGAAAAACCTATACAACACCAAAAGGTTGAAAATTAGTAATAATATAATGACCAAGCCATTGGGAATGAAGATTACCTGGGTGGAGATTTATCTTGTAATTGTATATGAGGACCTTCTCACCAATATGTAACTTCCATCGATGAATCATGATATCATGGATATCCTTTGTATTCTCTTTATAGATCTGAGAGTTCTCATATGTTTTACATCATATTTCTTCAACTCTTGAATCTGAACCTTCTTATGCTCACCTACATATGAAAGATTCATATTACATTTTTTAACAGCCAATATGAATGGTTTTTAACCTCCACTGGGAGGTGACAGTCCTTTCCAAACATAATATTGTATGGTGACATTCCAATTGGGGTTTTAAAAACTATATGGTACACCCAAAGTGAATCATCTAAGTGCAAAATCTAATCTTTCTTATTGGGTTGTACCATTTTTTCCAAGATTCTCTTAACTTCCCAATTTGAGATTTCTTCTTGACCGTTAGTTTTGGGGGTGATAAGCTGTAGAGACTTTATAAAAAACCCCATACTTACGAAGCAAATTTCTCATGTTGTGATTGAAAAAATGTGAACCCTGATCACTAATGACGAATTTCATTAAACCAAACCTATTGAAAATTTGGGACCCCACAAATTCAACAACCACTCTAGAGTCATCAGTCCTTGTGTCCTTTGCTTCCATCCATTTAGTTACATAGTCAATGACCAATAAGATGTACAAAAATCCAAATGAATTTGGAAAAGGAACCATAATGTCAATGCCCCATGCATCAAAGATTTACCAGAATAACATGGGATATTGGGGAATTTTATTTTTCTTGGAGACATTTCCTGTTAATTGACATCTAGTACATGAATTGAAAAATATATGGGCATCCCTATACAATGTTGGCCAATAAATTCTTGAGTCAAATACCTTTCGAGCTATATGTTGAGATCCTAAGTGACATCTATATGCTAAGGTGTGGAAGAAGGTCAAAACATAGGTTAAATCAAGGTTAGGGACACACTGATGAACAAATTGGTCACTACAAATTCTCCACAAATATGGGTCATCCAAACTGTACCATTGAGAATCATGCTTAAGTCTCTGGGATTGTGAAGTTCTAAAATCAATGGGGACCCTAGATGTTGCTCGAAAATTCCCAATGTCTTCATACCAGGGGGTAAGGTCCACAACATCAAAAAATTTCTCATGAGAGAAGAATTCTCCAATGGGGAGGAGTAAGTCAACATGATGGTCTAATGGTGGTGAAATCCTACTAATGTGGTTAGCTACCACATTTTCTATTCCTCCCTTATCTCTAATATCAAGAAAAAAATCCTGGAGGAAGAGCATCCATATAATGAGGAAGGGATTAGCTTCAGGATTCTTTAGGAGAAAAGGAATGGAAACATGATCAGAAAAGCCATTATTTTTTACCCGATAAGATATGACCAGAATTTTTCTAAGGAAAACACAATTGAAAGAAGTTCTTTTTCAGTGGGTGTGTATTTTTACTGGGTAGGGTCAAGTTTAAATGAAACATACGCAATGACATTAGGATCCTTCTCAACCCTTTGTGATAAAACGACCCCAAATACAAAGTTAGAGGCATCACACATAATCTCAAATGGGAGATACAACATTGGTGGTTGGATGATAGGAGGTGATGTGAGACTCCTTTTTAGTGAATTGAAAGCATCCTCAAAATTTTTATGAAACCAAAAGTCCGAATCCTTTTGTAATAATCGGGATAAGGGAAGTGAAATCTTACTGAAGTCTTTAATGAATTGGTAGTAAAAACCAACATGACCCAAGAAATATCTCACCTCATGAACACATTTTGGATATGTAAGGGTTGAAATTAATTCAATTTTTGATTTATCCACTTGATTTATATTTTTTAGATAAAATCCCAAAGAACTATCCCCCATTCAACCATGAAATGGCATTTCTCATAATTTAACAAAAGATCTTTTTCTATGCAACGATGGAGGATATAACTTAGGTGATACAAACAATCATAAAACGAAGTTCCATAAACCGTGAAATCATCCACAAAAACTTACATGAAATTATCTAGGTATTCTGAAATTATACTCAACATACAATGATGAAAAGTACCAAGTGCATTACAAAGACCAAAATGCATCCTTCTGTATGAAAATGTGCAAAATATACAGGTAAATCTTGTCTTTTCTTGATCCTCAGGGGCTATCTAGATTTGAAAATAACCCGAATAGCCATCAAAGAAACAATAATGGGACTTACTAGCCAATATTTCTAACATTTAGTCAATGAAAGTTAGAGTAAAGTGTTCCTTCTGTGTGGCTTGATTCATTCGATGATAGTCAATATAGAATCACCAACTATTTTGCACACATGTTGGAACTAATTCATTCCTTTCATTTGAAACAACTGTTAATCCTATTTTTTAGGCACAACTTGCACTGGGATAACCCATTTACTATTATATATAAGATAAATGATCCCAACAACAAGTAATTTATTAACTTCCAATTTTACCACTTCAAGGAGGGTGGGATTCAACTGGTGTTGAGCCTGCCTTACTAGCTTAGCCTCATCATCCAAAAGTATATGGTGCATACAAATATATGGGCTAATCATGGGAATATCAGGCAATTTTCATCCTATTTCCTTTTTACACTCCCTCAAAATATCAAGCAGTTTTTATTCTTTCTGTTGAGAGAGGTTATTAGCAATAAATACAAGAAATTGGTCAATACCCTCAAGATAGGAATATTTTAAATTAGATGTAAGTGGTTTTAATTCCAACACTGGTAGTTTTTGGACTAAGGGAGGGGATTTAGGGGGCATGAGTTCTATTAAACATTCTATCTACTCATGTTTATTCTCTAAAGATAGAGAGTCTATTGAAATGATATTTTTATAATCATCAATGATCATGGGTACCTCCGAATGAACACACTCATCAATTAAAGCACAAAATTTACACTTTTCAGAACCCACAAAACATTCAAAACATAAATCAAAACTCAAATCACCCAAGATTGAAGAAGAGGAAAATGAATCAGAGTATGGGTTGAGGAGAGAATTGTGTGTGTGTGCATCATTTGAGAGCACACTGGTGGAAATCCCACTTATACCAACACCTGCATACCAACAGTTTGAAAAAACCATTGGCTTAAGTAATAATTTGATGTGTTTTCCCAAAGGTTTCATTAAACTGTTGGGAATGGATTACATTAGAAAATATTTTCCTATAGTTTTTAGAAACTATAGGACCCCCCAATAATATTTCTCCACGGTTTTAGAAACTGTTGGGAAAAAACTCCAAAAAATTGTAGCTAACCTGTGAATAGATCTCTTCAAACATCGTTGAACAGATCTCTCCTCCGTAGAACCCTACATCCCAAGCACGAACCCACGAGCTCACTTACTCCATTGAACAGAATCTCTCCTCAAATAGATCTCTCCACTAAATGAGATCTCCTAATCCAATGAGATCTCTCCTCCAACCCTACCTCCCTAGCATGAACCCTACTTGGTGAGCTCACTTCCTCTGTCATGATCTCAATTTCTCTAAAATGGATCTCTCTGGCTTTTAACCCTAATTTATTTCTACCTTATTTTTATGATACCTGGAATTATAGATCTATCAATCCATTCTTTGATTAAAACATCTAGATTCATTGTGTTTGCTCGAAATTGGTGAATTCCTTTTATTTTCCACTTTGATATTCTTCTAATGGACATGATGTGGTGTATTTATCAGTTTCCATATGAGATTATGGTGGATTACATTCATCAAAATTTTATGTTTTCGGATTAATCTTATTTTTATTGAGGTGGGTGATTTAAAAAATCTCCCTAATGTCTTCATTTGTTTTATAGTATCCACATCATGTATGATAGTTTCATTATGTCATGTGTGTGACCTCTTCTATTTATAATCCATGATAATTTCTCAAATCCTCACTGTTTGACCTTCCACATATCCTATTGGGTCCATTGGTGATAAAGACCACGATCCTTTGTCCACCAAAGATGTGTTCTTATCTATAACCTTGGGTTAGAGCGTGGATGGTATGAGTCTAGTGCCTTATACCTAGAATGATAAATTGATTAAGGAATGAATAGAATTGTGAATTGAATTTGTTCTTCTCATGTTATGTGAATTAGAATTTGTAATTATCATTATGTGAATTGGAACTGACACAATTGAAATGTGAATTGATAATATAGCATTTAACTGTATAATTGGTAGGAAATTGGAAAAGACACAATTTTATATTGACAGGAACTAATATTTGACATAATGGAATTTGAGGAATGAGAATTGGTAATTTTAATGAATTATAAAATGTTTCATATGTCAAAATATTTTTCATGTTTTGGTGTTTTATTAGGGGTTTTTCTCTTGGTTGTTCTTGATGCATGGTTATATAATACCGGGAATGCTTACTCCACACTTAGAATTATTTATTCCCCTTGGGAATTTAATCTTTTCTATAATTATAATTAATATAAAGTTCATTAACCCCTAGAAGATTAGAGATATCCCTAAAATTGGTAATATTTGTTAGTTCCGTGGTCCATGGAATGGGTAATGTAGGTTATCATGGTTCCTTGTCAGGAAATCATCCTGGATAATGGTAGGCATGTATAGACATATATGGAACTCTATTTAATCAAGTTTGGCATACCTTGGGTGTCAACCTAGAGCTCGAATGTTGGAAGGATAATTTGATGTTCAATATTAAATTAAGAAATTTAGGAAAATAAAAAACATATTGTGATATATGATTGATTTTGGTTTTCTCAAAACATAAAAATAGTTATCATTGTAGTGTTTTTAGATATAAATCATTAGAAGTTCACATAAAATATACCACGAGAACATTATTTATTTGCGATTTAGGTGAACAATATATGATTTTTTTCTAGTTTCATAAAGAATATCATATTATATGTGAAATCATTTGGAGCTCATAAAAATGTTAAGAATTTTTTATGTGTAGAATTATTCATACCATTTATTCTTTATGGATGTAGTTTTCATGTGAATGGAGTGTTATAATTTGAAAATGAAAATGTTATCTAATGCATACCGTTTTAATATGTTCATAATGCTTGTGAAGAGAAATTGGTTTATGGATAATGTGTTGTTTTTTTGGATTCACATATAGTTGAATGGGTAACCATATTTTATTAAATTATAAAGTGTTATCTAGATGAAAAGTTCCCTATAAATATGGCATTAACTCATGGGAAAGGTGTTGAAACTTTTTTAGAGATGTGATTAACAAGAATGTATTTTTGTATTTTCTCTATGTTGATTTTTTCAATGGAATAACAACACTATATGAAGGATTCATTTTTCAAAATTATTTACCTTAAAAAAATATATATGAGAAGTGCATGTTATGTGACATTTCTATTTGAGTGTTGTTTTATATCAACAAGTATGGTAATAAGGTGGGTTATCAACTTTTAAGATATTAGTCTTTTTTATCAACACTATAGCACTTTTCTTTATAGCTCAAAAGAGTTTGATTTTATTTGAGCTTTCTTATTTCTCACATTCTAAACATTTAGGTTGAGGAAACATGGTTTTATCTTCTTTTACCTGTTTATTATTGTTTGAAAATTGCATATTCACTTGAGCAATTAGTGAACTCTCAATTTTTTTCATTTTTTTGTTTAATCCTTTTATAACTCATCAGATTATATGATGAAAAATTCTTTCTTATCATGTTAAACCTTCTTCATAGGTGTGGATCTATTTTTTGTTATGATATATTCTATTTGATTAGAAATTGTGTCCTCCAGTAAACTTTTATTATCAGGTGGGATAAAAACTTGTATCAAACAAAATCTAATTAAGCTTAAACTTGATCCAAACTAATTAAATACCATTAATAGGAATAATAATTGTTAATTAATAGGAATGCACTATTTGATAGTATCATTTTGAAACATGGATCTATTTCCCCTTGCTTGCAGAAAAATGATTTGACCCATGAGGCATTGTGGTTCTTATATGTTGACCGGTAACGTGTATAGTCACAGGAGACATGTATGTTTTAGTTTAGTTTTTATTTTATTTTCTTTATCGCATTGGCCACTTAGGTATTTTACTTCTTTCTGTGGACAAAGGGTAGTTATATTCTGCAAAGGGGGAAAATGGTGTTCAGATTGATTCAGTCCACTGTCTTTGATCCGAGGTAAGATTATATGGTTACTACTTGTTTTGAACCCTGTGTATTTGGGTATTTCAGTGTTTTTTGACTCCATATTATGTTTTAAGTAGGGCGTCGGATCATTTTGTGTTGGTTCGGGTTGATTTGGTTCTCCCAATCGAGGTAAGGCTTTAATGTCGTTATTTTGTTTCTCACTGGTTATATAGCATCTTTTATGTGTTTTAATGTTCCTAATATCCTTTGTGTAGAGAATTGATCCCGGCTCATTGGTTTCGAGTATCCAAGTTAAGGGTGACTCGTCTGCATGTGCATAGGTAAGAAAGTATATGTATGTGGGTTCCCCCGTTACGCGTATAGTCAACCATGGAAGTGGTTATGCACATATGGGGCTATGTGTTCCCATGTATATATATATATATATGCATACACAGGTTAGTGGAGATTGGTATATGCATATAGCATATGTGCAAGGATCCCCTTGCACATGCTCAAGGCCATGTGGGTGTGTGCAAAGGGTCGAGGTGTCCTTGCATGTGTGTGAAGGTGTGTATACCCAGTGGGGGAGTAGAAACTTTTAGTTAGAAAGCTCCAAGAGCCGAAGTGGATGGTTTGGTTCCATCTTGAGGCAGGATCCCTCTTCTAGCCTCTTTAATTCAAGAATACTTTAAATTGAATTTAGCTTCATTCTTAATTCTGCTTAATTATATTGAATTTCATATCTTTAATAAGAGTTATTTAATATAATTGTTTCATTTGATAAATAAAGTCATGTTTTTATAATAAAACCCCTCCGACGGAGGTGCACTATCTGTGAAAACTCATAGTGATAGTTATATTGATCTAGTTACTTAAATTATTGCATCTATTGAATAAGTTTTAGAATAAATGTTAAATATAATTAAATTAATTGTGTGATAAAACAATTCCATGATTTTATAATAAAACCCCTCCAACGGAGGTGCAATGTATTCTAAACCAAAGAGTAGTGATAGTTATTTGTATCATGTTTAGATTTGGTTTGAGTATTTCATATGCCTCTTGTTGGTGTTTGTTTTGTGGATAGTTAGTTTTTTTTCTTTTAATAATATAAATTAGCTTATCATACTCTTTTAACTCAAATGACATTGCCCGAGTAGGCATATGCCTTGACCATGACACTTTCCTTTTCACGCTTTAAATATTATAAATAAAATTTCCACGTTTAGGCAAAGTGAATGAATTTGTAAATGGTTTGTGTAGGATGTATGATTCTTTTCTGTCATTTTGATTCCCTTTAGATGTTGTGTCATTGTGTCGCTTGCTACAACCTTCTAGAGATCCCTTGTTATAGCATATTAAATAGTTGATTTGTTCTATCATCTACCGGCAGGGCGATGACAGGAATGTTTCCCTGCCTTCTCTTGATCCAATCACTCCTTACCGGAAGATCATGTCATGCAGATGTCGCTGGACTGGGCCAACACGCTGTGGTCACACCACGATCATGCCACGGTCACGCCATGGTAATTATGTGATTTTGCCCTACTCCAGGACAACACCATGCGGCAGTTCGTAGTGATTGTATTCCATGATTCTTGTGATCAATTTTGAAACCAACTAATCACAATTTCTGCCGGTGGCGTGAAGGCCTGAATGTTGCCCCGCCTCCTCCCGCTCCCTTCGCTTCGGGCTAGAAGATGCTTCCCCATGGATGTCACTGGACCGGGCCAACACACTGAGGTCATGCCATGATCATGCCGTAGTCACGCAGTGGTCATGCCACTATCACGCCACAGTCACACCACAATCACGTCATGGTATTGTTGTGATTTGGCCCTGCTCAAGAAAGACACCCCATGGCAGTTCGCAGTGATAATATTAAATGAGTTTTGTGATCAATGTTGAGACTGACTAATCGCAATTTCTTCCAGTGGGGCGATGAATGGAATGTTACCCCACCTCCCCCCGCTCCTTTTACTCCTGGCCGGAAGATGTTGCACTGCAGATGTCATTGGACTAGGCCAACACGCCACAGTCACGCCGCGGTCATGCTGCGGTCACGCCGCGGTCACCCTGGGTCATGCCGCAGTCACTCTGCGGTCATGCCACGATCACGCCGCTGTCATTCCATGGTCACGCTACGGTCATGCCACGGTCATGCCGCGGTAATGCCGTGATTTGGCCCTGCTCCAGGATGACACCCCGCTGCGGTTCTCAGTGATAGTATTACGTGAGTATTTTGATCAATGTTGGGATTGACTAATCACAATTTTTGCTAGTGGGGCGATGACTGGAATGTTGCCCCACCTCTTCCCACTCCCTTTGCTCTTGCATGGAAGATGCTGCCCTGTGTATGTCGTTAGACCGGGACAACACGCCGTAGTCACGCCCCGGTTAGGCCGTGGTCACGCCGCGGTCACACCGCGGTAATGCCATGATTTGGCCCTGCTCCAGCCACATCCATCCCACACCATCCCCCTTCCACCTTCATTTCAGCCCACTGCCACCAACATTCCAGCCCGCAACAGCCCCCTACCACCTTTGAATCAACCCGTACCACCCCACCACAACCTACAACCATCCCCCTTCCATTAGTATTCCAGCCCCCTTCCACCTGCATTCGAGTCCACACCAGCCCCTAGCCACCGACAATCCAGCCCATACCAGCCACCACACCAGCCCCCACCCCTAGCCTCCTGGAAAACACTCATGCCAACCCTCCGCCACCTACAAAATAGCCCAACCACTAGTTCCAGCCCTCACCAACCCCCAAGCTCCTACATCTTAGCCCGCATCGGCCCCTGCCACATGCCCATCATCCCCCATCCACCTACATTCCAGCCCACACCATCCCCCTTCCACCTATTCCAGATGCACCAGCCCCCTGCCATCCCCCTGTCGCCTGACTTCCCACCCGCACACGCCACTCAAGCTCGCACCAGCCATCGCACCAGCCCCCAGCCTCCTACATTCCAGCCCACAACAACCCCCTACCACCTAAAAAACAACCCCATACCACCTGTGATAACCCACACCATCCCATGCCACCTGCATTCCAACCCGCACCAGCCACTCCAGCCCCCCTGCTGCCTACATTTCAAGGCATGGTTCATTTAGCATTATTTCAAAATGATGTGAAGGTACTAATGGTTAAAGAATTTTTTATGCTTCAGTAGAGATATGAAATAGTGTTAGAGTACATAAATCATTTTATCCAATTGGTTTCATACATTACTAATCTAGACTTGGAAAATTCCTTAATGGATTGGTGGTTTGAGTAAAGTCTTTGATGACTTGTCACTAGTTGTTTCTTCCTTTGGACTTCACTTCTATAGAGTGATTGTGAGATAAGCTATCAATGTTGATGCATGATTAGTAGGGTCAACTATACTGTTTCACTTTTGACTTCCAACCGGTAGCCACTATATCACTTTTGAAAAAGGTGGTCGCCGTTCACTGTAGAGACACAGACTTCTTGTTTGGAACAGTGGATCGTCTTCTCTATATGTAGCCCATTTTCTAATCACGGTTTCTAACCAAAAAAAATATGTAATTTGTGCTCCTGATTTTTAGTGAGAATTCGGCCTCTCTATGGATGTAGGGATTATTCCCAAACCACATAAATTTGTGTGTTCTGTGTGCTTTCTTTCCTTTTGAATTTTATTTCATTTCTCATTTCTTTCATTGTGACCCCTGATGATTCCAAAATAAGTATTTCATGTTTCTTTTATTCTCATTTCTTCTATTCCTGGGTGTAGTGGAGGAATCTCCAATAAGGGAAGAAGGAAGTGCTATGTCAAACCCTATAAGATGTGGTTTAGAAACTATATTTTTTTCTCACCAATTTCTTCTAGGATAAAATACATGGTTTTATATCAGTGCTAAAAAGTGGGACATAGGAAACTTTGTTTTTAGGATCCTCAAAGGTATTTTTTATTAGACTACCAGATGAATTCTAAACAATGTGAATATATTGGGTTACATGAATCAATTTAGACTACTAGATGGAGTCTTTGGGATATTGAATCCATTGATGTGATCGATATCTGTTTTGTTATATTAGTTAATATATTAACTATCAAAAATGAAATTTTGGCTATACTGGGAAAACATAAAGGCTTCTGTGTAGTGGCTGGAAGCTTAGGGGTGTAGGGGGTCTGTAGGGTAGGGGGTGGGTGCAAGTGGGGTGTCTAGGAGGGGCTATCCAGGGGGGTGTCCAAGGGTTGTCTGGGGGGATCGGTAGGGTAGGGGGAAGGGTGCAGGTGGGGTGTCTAGGAGGGTCTGTCTAGGGGGTGTCCAAGGGCTGTCTGGGGGGGGTGTTGGGGGGTCTATAGGATAGGGGGAGGGTGCAGGTGGGGTGTCTAAGAGGGGCTATCCAGGGGGGGTTTCTTAGGGCTCTGTCAGGGGGTGGGGGTGTTGGGGAGTCTGCAGGGTAGGGGGAGGGTGCAGGTGGGGTGTCTAGGAGGGGCTGTCCATAGGGGTGTCCAAGGGCTGTCTAGGGGGGTCTGTAGGGCAAGTTGCATGAGGGGTGTCTAGGAGGGGCTGTCCAGGGGGAGTGTCTAAGGGCTGTTCGGGGGGGGGGGGGGGTCGAGGGTCTGTAGGGAAAGGGGTAGGGTGTAGGTGGGGTGTCTAGGGGGGGTGTCATGGGGGGTGTCCAAGGGCTGTTCGGGGGGCTTATTTGAAGAGATAAACCCACGAGCAATGGGACCTAACCTCATAGAAATAATTTTTCTAATGATTGTTGGAAAGGTATTACTAATAGAAATAGGTATGAAATCCTTTATATCCACAACATTTTCTTTCTTTTGGATCAAGGTAATAAAATTGGAGTTGATTCCATAGGGCATTGAGGCATGGTTAAAGAACTCCCTCATAGCGTTAAGAATCTCATCATGAAATATGTACCAGTAGAACATATAGAATTTATTTGTGAACCCATCAGGACCAGCCACACTGTCAATATTTAGAGAAAAAAAGGCACTCTTAACCTCCTTCTCATCAAGGGATGCAACAAGAGAGATTGTAGGATTGGTGTAGCCTGATCCGGTTGGGCCGAATGCTTGTGTCTACCAACTATCGTAGGTCAAGCTCCATAGTGAGATCATTGGGGGTTGTAGGGGGAAACATACCCTTGATCCAGGGGTCCGGGGGATGAATGCCCCCGATCTAAATATTCGGGGACTGTAGCAACATTGACCACTATAACAGTGCAGACTTTGGAGTCCACTCTACTTTTTCACTTTTGAATTCCATCAGGCTACCACTAGAGTATTGGATACATATATTAAGGGCTTAATAATATTGAAAAAGTCTATAATAATATTTCTTCATCTCTCCATACTACTAAAGAAATATTCTCCTCAATGAATAGATTGAGTAGAGTTGTCATCACTTTCAACTGGTCAACCTATTCCTTGAAAACTCATTCAACAGAATCTTCCTCAATTAATATAGACGAGATGAATGGAAATCACCTATAACAAAATGGGGATACTATTTTACTATAGACTAGATCGAATCAGCATCAAATAAAGCCGAGGGAGGTGGAGCACTAGATGTAGATGCAACAATAGGAGGTTCTTGATAACTCAAAATTCCGATGAAATCTAAAAGAAGTATTTCTCTGAAATATTATAAATATACTATGGATACAAAATATGAAGGAACTAGGGAAACAAATCTCTCAAAACTAGGTAAATCAGCCTCTACAAGTTATGATTTGGTAGGTATATCTAAGGGAAATTCTTGAAGATCACCTGCTTGGTCAATATTCTTAACTAAGGAACCCTTAGGATATGTCCCAACTCCAAATGAGATAGTAGGTCCACCATGATTTGGTGGAATACTATGGTCATCACCATCTCTATATTCATATGAGTCTGGATATGATATTCCAAGAAATTTGGTACCAGAGGAGGGATCCCCCTTACATGACACCTCATCCTCTACCAAGGTAAAACCTCCATGAGCATCTCTATGCTCTCCATCATCTTCTTCAACATTTTTAGACTCTAAATATTATAAACCAAGATGGAAAAAACCTAGTGACTTTTCTCACTCATCATGTGAAGCTACTTCCATACGAGGTGCATGATGGTGTAGGTTTACAGGTGCTTTGGAAGACTATTAGAGGTGCATGATTACATTTACAGGTGCATGTTTATAGGTGTAGAGTGTACTTTGGAGACCATTAGAGGTGTAGGTTTACAGGTGCATGTTTTATAGGTTTAGAGGTGAATGTTTTAAAGGTTTAGAGGTGCAAGTTTTACAGGTTTAGAGGTGTAGTTTTACTGCTCGAAGTGGGTTTATAGGTTTGGTTTATGTCCTCTTCCCAACATTGATGTTAGCTCGGGAGTAGAGGATATACCAACGGTTCACAAAACCGTTGGTATTCAATATCTTGGAAAAAATATTCCAACTATTCACAGAACTGTTGGTATTCAAATGTTGGACAACATATACCAACGGTTCACATAACCGTTGGTATTCAGTCTATACAACATATATTCCAACGGTTTTAATGAAACCGTTGGGATAGAATATATACCAACAGTTTAAAAACTATTGGTACGTATGAAGTATGGTATGTATACCAACAGTTTATGAACCATTGGTACACACATATACCGACGGTCTTACTTAAACCATTGGGAAAGATTAATTTCAGACCACCTATACCAACGGTTCACCAGAAACCGTTGGTATAGAGCTACTACAATGCCCCGTATACCAATAGTTTCTGAAACCGCTGGGATAGGCTAACCCAATGGTTCCAAGGGATATTCAAATAGTTTTAAACTATTGGAATAGGTGAAATTTACTGTAGTGGCACTTACATTGAATAGATATGAAGTGTGAAGTTCTCTTAAATGGGGTTTCTCACAGCCTCAAGGATGTTACAACTTAAATTTTCTACACCAAACTCCATAGACAACATACCATTGTGAACATTGATGATTATCTTTTATATTTTTAGGAATGGCCTCCCAAGTATGAGATGTTCATGTCCATGGGTTCGAGTATCTTCCATCTCAAGAATTTAGAAATTAGCAAGGAATATGAGATTCTCCACTCTTACAAGGATATCCTCAATCAGTTCTGTTGGATGCGTTATACTCCCGGAGGCAAGTTACACAATAATTACAGTTGGTTGAAGCTCTCCAACCTATAGAGAAGTAAACACGGAGTGAGGCATTACATTAGTTGAATCACCTAAATCTAGAATATCATCAAAAAATAAGGTCTCCCCTATGGTACAAGGTATCATGAATGCTCTCAGATCCTTTCAGTTACATGGAATTACTAGTTGTATCAAGGCTGGGACATTCCTCCCCAAGTTGACACTCTCATTCCCCATCAGCTTTCATCTATCTTTGAAAAGTTCTTTTAGAAATTTAACATAATGGGGAATTTTTTTTACTGCATACAACAATAGAATATTAACTTGAACTTTTTTGAATGTATCAATTATTTCATTGTCAATATAATTATCGAATTTTTTCTTAGACTTAGAGAGTCTTTGAGGGAAAGGAAAAGGAATGGATTGTTCATGGGAATCCTTAATGATAATTTGATTACCCTTTTTTCTTTTTTTTCTTTGCTTGAAACATTTGAGAGTTGGAGAAGAGAGTTTTCAAGAGGGGTCCATACATGTTGTGAAGAATCAGTAGAAGGAGAAAATAATTTCCACTATGAAGTGTAATTATACATAAATTACATTTTTTGTTAGGATTTACAATGGGTTGAGATGGTAGTTTTCCGGAACCTTGAATCTTATAATCACCGATGGTGTTTTCCAATTTTCCTACTTTAGTTTGTAAGTCTTGAATAGGTGATTGTGTGGTATTTTGGAACTATAGGTTCTGAGTTTCCATTTTTTCCACCTTGTCTTTGAGGGTTGGTTATGATTTGGGAGGAGGTGGATGATTGTTTTGAGAATTTGAAGGATAAGAAGGTTTCATACCATGTCCTTGTTGATACCAATTCTTCTTGGGGTTGCTTGAGTTTCCTCATTTTCGGTACTGGGGTTGTTCTTTCCACCCAGGGTTTGGATGTGGCCTGAATTTTTCTTGCTTGAAGGGAGGTTCTTGTTGGAATGGGAACCCTGGGAACATGGTTGTGCAAGACTCGGGTGAATCTTGATGTTATGGGAAATGGTCAGAAAAATGAGTATTGTCAGAACAAATTCCACAATGTAATGGAAAATGGGGATATTGTGAGTTACCTTGTTCTTGATCTAATTGCCTTTGAAGGGTATGCATATCATCAAGCTTTTTATCTACATTTTGTTCTAGAGATTAATGACTTACCTCATGAACTCTTCATGTTGGTGCAATAGCTTGTGTACAAAATTATTGTGCATTTTGAGCCATATTGGCTATTAATTCATGAGCAGTGCAAGGAGTTTTATCAAACAAGGCACCACCAATTGCTGCATCAATCATTCCACGATCCATGGGGATAATTCCCTCAAATATTTATTGGATTAATAGTTGTTCACTAATATGGTGGTGGGGGAAGCTTGAGAAATGTATTTTTAATATCTCCCAATATTCATGAAGGGTATCTCCTTGTGATTTCCTAATTCCACAAATCTCTTTCATAATTGATGTAGTTCGGGAGGAAGGGAAGAAATTCTCTAAAAGGAGTCTCTTCTGGTCATTCCATCACCCAATTTTGTAAGGTAGATAGTATAGCCAGTCTTTGGATACACTATCAAGGGAGAAAGGGAAGGCCCTAAACGTAATTAGGTCCTCAAATATATTTTGGGGTTTCATGGTGAAGAAAACATTGTTAAAATCCTTAAGGTGCTTATGAGGGTCCTCTCTAGGAAGAACATGGAATTTGAGAAGTTGGTGGATGAGGTCTGATCTTTTCTCAATGTTGGATGTTTTTTCAGCGTATTGGATGTACGTAGGTTGGTACTCCACATCAGGGGTGGTCAGTTCTTTTAAATTTCTTCTATTTGTGGCCATAATTTCTAAGGTTTTATTTGGTTAAATGTTTTATTGGTTTATGACCAATTGAGGTTCCAAAATTATAGATATAGATGGAGGATAATAAGAAGAGAGAGAGAGAGAGTAATAACAGACAAAACAACCAAAAATAGAAAAAAACCAAAATATAAACAGTCAAATGGGGGTGGGGTATTGAAAGGAGTACTAATTAATAAGTAAAATACACAAATAAAAGGAAATAAAGAACAAAAAAAATGATCTTGGATCCACAGAAATGGAGCCAAATTTTGATCACGTTGTTGAGTGCGCCAAATTGGTTGTTAGGTTTTTACTAGAATTTCTTCAGTATAGCATATACCCTAGGTCATCTATCGATGAAGCCTTAGATCATTAATTTAAAAAGTGGGTTTTGATTTTGAAAATAAAAGGGGAATAATATTTTGGAAAACATGGGGTTTTATGATTAAATATGACAAAATAAAAGATGAAAGCGATAAAATAAAGCAGGAATGAACAAGATTAATTAAGTGTGATTAACCCGAGGAAATATCATGATGCTCATTCTTCATCGCTTCAAGAGATAGGGTTATGATATTTTAATCCTTGGTTTTTAACACCTATAAATAGAATGTTACTGAGTTTATACTAGGATATCTCCTAGGGTTTGGTCTGAAACACATAATGATTCATGGGATACCACCAATGATTAGGGGATTTGTGTTCGACTTCATAACTGAAACTCACCAAGGCAACACATGAATAACTCGATGCACTATCTAGGTTTTCATGATATTTCATGGTTTTACCATGAATTTAAAGTATATGTTTATGATAGTGTTTAGGTGAGTTCATTTGAACAATATGAACCACACGAACACTACAATTGAAAGGGGGAAGAAGTGGTGAGCGGTGTGTGAAACATCCCATGAATGGGTACCCCCATGTATGATCACATGAATCGAGTAAGATGTACTAGTAAATTACACAATTAAATAAAAATAGAGGATGAATAAAAACGACATAAAAACCTGGAATTAAAAATACCATTCAAATATTAAAAAATTAAGCTTGGGATTTACAACATGTTCCTCCCCGGGGTTTAGAAACCCATGGGAGGGGAGGAAGAGAAATATGTTGAGGTGGAATTACCAATGGCCTCCATAACTTCAAATACTGGTGGGAGGAATATTTTGGGAATCCAAAATGGAAGCATCTTTCCTCTAGTTCGAGCTCCTAAATGAGGTGCCCAAGGTGTTCTTTTATAGGCAAATTGGAAGGTGGTTTTGAGCACATAGATTGTGTAAAACCACTTGGATCATTGGTTTCGGCCACTATAAAGTCGAATCTACCTTTTAACAAAACTAGAAAGTTGTAGCCCCACATTATTACTACCTCCAACGAACATTTTTCATTATTTGGACAAGTGGATATGGAGATATTGATAAAATAGAGAACACTGCTTTTGACTTGTGTAGATTTGATTCCCTAGATAGATCAGCTCAGATAAGAATTTTAGAGGCTGAATGGGGATTGGGTTCCTTCATATGAAATTTATCCCATTAAAATTTAGATCATAACACGAAATTTCAGCCCATTTGAATGCAAGGTTTAGTACAAGCATGAATTTTGGTCTACTGGTGTGTTTGGATAATGTGCAGATTGGCCCATTTTTCTTGGACTTCATCATGGGTCCCCTAAATCACCCCACCTACAATATAATTATCAAAAAAAGTAACATCACCATTTTTAAAAGTGTTAAATACAAAGTTATTGAATCAAAAATGGAGTGAAATTTGTTATTATACTTCTAATTTTCAATAAAAATCCATTTCAACTTTATCAAAGTCAATATTTATCTCACTATCCTCCCTGAGTATTTACTCCCTCTCAAGAAAGAAGGAATTTCTTGTGATAGTTACGTTCTTGTTTGAAGGGTTGTACAAATAGTATTCCCCTGTCTCCTTGGGATACCCTAGAAAGATACACTTCATACCTTAGGGTTTCGGTTTGTTTCTTGAGATCACCTTAACAAATTATTCACAACCCCATTCATGATCATGTTACAAAATAGGTTTATTTACACTCTATAAATTGAAGGGAATACCATTTTACACTATGTTGGTACTCGGTTTAGTAATCATAATGTTGTTAGTAATGCATATCCCCAAAACGATAATGGAAGGTTTCTGTGAATCAATATCAACCACACCATGTCCAATAAGATAAAATTCCTTCTTTGTCTAAAACCATTACACTATGGTGTATAAGGTGGAGGGAGTTGAGATAAAATCTCATAGTCTCATAGAAATTCGATAATTCCTTGGTTAAGAAATCCACCAACTCAATCTAATTGAAGTTTCTTTATCATGTAACCAGAATGATTCGCAATCACATTCTTAGACTAATTAAACATGTGAAAGGATTCATACTTATACCTCATTAATTAGATATATAGATACCTACTCAAGTCTTTAGAAAATGTAATAAAGTATGAGTATCCACCTCTAGCTTCTACCTGGAAAACCCCCACACATAAGTGTGTACTAAATCTAGTAGCTTTTTGTCCCTCTCACCTTGAACACCGAATTGTGTATTCGTTATATTACCTTGTAAAAAATCATGAAATATTTCAAGGGGATTTATCTCAAAAGATTATAAATAACCATATTGATATTGATTTATCAAACACTTCTCATTTATGTGACAATTATAATGATTCCACAACTGGGTGTCATATGAGTCACACCCAGTTGAATATCGAATATCCAATATTTGGTTTTTATAATTATATACATAAAGACTCAGATTCAATTGTTCCATACCATATCATATTCTATCTTTATAAAATTAGAAACCTTTATTTCTAAATCTAAAAATAAATCCATCCACATCTTATCAAGAAATGGAAGTAATGTTCTTGGTAACCCCGATCACATAATAATAGTTATTTAAAACCAAAATCAATCCCATTGTAAATGTGAGATGGTATTGAAAACTCTTAGATCCACATCATATCTAGTAATATCCCTAAATCGACAAGGTTACTATATTTGGATACAAATGTGATCACTATAGATAGTATCTAATACCAATTTTTGGATATGGAAAGATCAAAATCAATAAAAAATTAACTTAAGGCTTCCCTTTATTATTTGTAAAGTTTAAATTACAATTACAATGGCCCCACTTTCCACATGAAAAAATACATCATCCTATTCCTTTTCTTTCCTCTGATTCTTCTTCTTTCTAGAGTTATGGTGCTCCAGATCCTTAGATTTGGAATGTGTCTTTGGCCCATTTTCCTTATTCCTATTATTCTTATTCACTATATGGACAATAGGTCTATCAAGCCCCATGTATTTATCAACTTTTCATATAAGAGTATGATGTTCTGATAATTTCTTCTCATTATTTCTCATATTATAATTCAAAATAAAAATGGTGAAGTTTCATGGTAGTGAGGACAAAATTAGATCTATATAAAACATATCAGGGATGTTAAAACCCAACATATCTAGGAACTCATTGTATCCAATCATCATTACTACATATAGAAAAACTAGTGCCAAATTTCCATGCATAAATGTAAAAAGTGCATTAGAGATATCATAACTCTCTGATCTCAACTTCTCTTGATAGAGATACCGCAGGTCATAAACTATGTTATACACATCCATATCCTCATATTTCTTTAAAATATCATTTTACATGGAGGTTAATAGAAATATTTGGATATATATTAAATCATCCACATGCTTTAGATAGAGATACATCTCTTCCTCACTGGCTTCCTTGGAAAGAGACCTAGGAAGTGGGGTTTCCAGCATGTACAATTTCTATTCATGGGATAGTATCATGCACAATTTCATGAACCATTCCTAGAAATTCACACCATTGAGAAGGTTATCCTTCTCACGTATAGATCATAGAGATATTATCAATTTATTTTGATTTTAAATTTTTAAAAATTAAGATCATATAATTAGTACTTGTTTTGATTACAAAAATAGATTAATATATTTAAAATTAACTAAAATCGTATTAATCTCACACTATTTTTGTGAAACCCAACAACCCTTACAATAAATTTCAGAATATCTTATTTCAAAGATATTATGGTTTCAAGGATCCATATTCCCTTGTCAAAACCTAGAATTGGGCTTGGAAAGTTGTTTCAATGGTTTTAAGTAGGCATAACTTTCCAACTACATTAACTCATAGTTTCTTGATCTTTTGAGTGGAATCCACAATCCTGAAATCATGTTTTAATATTTCTTAATATATTCCCTCTTAATTAAACAATGTCCAGATTAAAAGTTCAATCCTTGATGTAAACTAATTCATGTCAGCCTAAAAATTCAAGCTAAAATTTCCACAATAAATGAATGCACCTCAACTTAGGATGGTCAAGTACTTTGGGTGATGAGTTTAATTCTAACTTAAGTAGTGAATGGATAAGCTGACTTAATACTTTAATTAATTTATTTGTATCTGTATGAGTAAATACCATTTTATCCTTTTACATGACTTGTTAATATTAAGTGGATTTTAATTAAGTCGTTAACCATGTCTAATAAAACATTTACACAAAATCCAATTATATTTTATTCTATGTTTCATTTTTTAATTTATTTATTTGGTGATCACATAGTATTCATAAACACAAATAATTAACCATGAAACTGAATATAAATTATAATATAATTTGGATGATCATGAGATTATCTAATTGTTAAATTATATTTCATATGGTAAACTGATCCTTTAACCTAGAAAAAAACACCTTCAACCATATCTTAGTTTCTATTGTAATATTCCACCTTGGTTCTTATGAATTTTCTTGATTTGTTTCACCTCAACTCTTTAACTCATACCACCTCCACTCTTTTTGGAGCTCCATACTTACATAATATTTTACTCACTTATAGAAGAGGGGATATAATGTATTGGATAAAGGGGGTTTATATAAAATAATCCCTAGGCATGAATTCCCTTACACAATGACAATGGTATGACTGCCCTGATATAAATAATAATTTTACCCCAATAAATTAAAATAATTCAATCACACACCAGGGTTAGTTTAATCTAATGATCATCCTCGCATCAAGAAATGAGCATACATTTTCAACATTGTTAACAATTAAATTAATTAATTATTTAAATAAGGTAATAAAACAATAATTAATCCAATTAATTAAGTTTATCTTAACTCCTTAGAACCATACCTAACTCACCATCATCTATAATTTTAAACAAAATTTATTTTAATTAAAATTCAAGTAGTGAACAAGTTTACTTGAGAAAGCCTTATGTGCTCATCAAAATTCAAACATGGAAATTAATTTAATATATAGAAATTAATCCTATGATATGGTTTGTACTATCAAATGAATGAAACATAGAACACATAATCAATTGGTTTAATTATAAATTTAATTATTGTTTTAGTGAAAATTTTAAAGCACTACCGATAGAAGACTAAAAAGCGTGTACTTGTATTATGCACATTCCCAAAACACATGCCTTGGGGTTGGCTATGCTTCTTTCCATTGATGTGTTCAAGGTACATGCCATGTACTAGGAATATTTGGTGTGAAACATCAATGTTTCATAGCACGTCAGTCCCCCTATCATGTTTCTTATACACAACTAGTTAGGACACCCCGGGTTCTCAACCAAGAGATGATAGGGACTACATGACTTGTAAGGTACTTACACAGTGTTTAGTTAGTTATACATTTACTAGGCTAGTCTATTTGGTTCCACATTCCAATCCACTTTTTTAGGATCTTATATCCGATTGGATTGGATCTATTTGATTTTTTCACATGATACAGACATAAAAACAAAATTACATGACGTTTATACTAGAAGCACACACTATGTACTCTGGTTTTTCCAATACCAAACCTTTGTGCAGCATCCCCAACCCAGAATCCACTTAACTGGTACTATGAGCTCGGTCACCCCGTTACCTCAAGTGTGCCTCCATGTATGCCAGATGTTGTTGACTAAAAGTGAGGGTCAAATAGATCATGTGGGGATACTATGCTTTATGCACTAGAGTAAGTCATAATAGATAACATATGAAATAAAGGAAAAATACACAATAAACTGGAAATATACATTAAAAACCATTTCCAAAATATTGTAAAACCACAACCAATAATAAATGTACCATGTCATGCTAATAGTTCCAAAAGTGAATGAAAAACCAAAGGAAATACCAACAACTGAATCCCCAAAATGAGTTCGTACTCCAAGTTTAGATCAACAACCATGCACATCCCAACCCCAACTAAAGTCCCTACCATAGGTACTTTACCCTTTTCTGGGCCTATAACCATGAAATATTCTTAGGTACCAAATGGTTTTCCAAGCAGAGTGTCAGTACAACTCAGTAGGCCACCAAAAATGGTGTCCACAACATATCATGCCTAAAAAGTTAGTCCATGAAATTACTAAATAAATGAAAAGGTAAACAGAATATAACTCATTTTACATTATATAGAAATATTTAATTTAACCATTTTCATATTTTATTCTATATTCATAGCTTGTTCCATGGGTTATTCATTTACACTTCAGCCTTAGCTGATCATTTACTACACATAAGGTAATAAGTCAAGTTTCATATTTCACTAGGGATAAAAATTTCATAAAAAATTACATCACACTTACCTTGGATCCTCTGTCAAGGTAGTATCATAAAATGCACACATTAGGGGCCTAGAGCCTTAGTATTACTCCCTAACCTATGAATTCTAGGAGTGGGGTTTAGAGCCTCAGTCCAACCCGAACCGTGGGAGGAGCCTCAGTACCTTATCCCACACTACCAAGCCATGTTCACATGATTATATATCAATTTACCACATAAACCATAATAAACCCCATAAGAAACCAATACACATAACATTTACCATTAACATTTCATACAACATTTTAATCATCATCAATCCTTAACCCATTATAACATTTATCATTTAGTTAGTATAGCCCAATTAACCCATTTCCCTTTTTATACCTTAACCCATTTTACATGATCAACCACTCTCATACATTAACCCATTTAGAATATTCATCAATTCCCATGAATTAACCCATTTTACATTCATAAATTCATATTCCTTAATCTATTTATGCTTTTCCATTACAAATTCACACTCCATTTAATGCATTCAAATTAATCTATTTAACCCTTTCTCACATCATGACAAATGATCCCTTATGAAATTTCCAAAATCAAGACACTAATTACATTGTTGTCTATTTATCAAAAAACCAACATTTAAGAATATTTTTCATGGGATTAATTTCAACAAAAATCAAATTTATTCTTAAAATTTTAATTTTCCATGTTTGGGAATGTTGGAACACCCCATGGGTGGCCCGAAATCAGTCAAATCAATCTCAATACATCCCCCAGGGATAATGATAGGTTCAATTAATCATTTTTCAGTCTATTTTATTAAATCTCACTAAAGGAAGAAAATTTACAACAATAGATAACCAATAACACAACCACACATACACAAGTCAACAATGAGACTATGGGATATAACTAGTAAACCACCTATCATAATTTTTGTATATAAATACACACATAACCATAGCCTATGACTTGGATTCAAACACTCCTTGAATACCCAACCTAAGATCCACTGAAAAACTTGGTTTTAGGGCATCAAAAGTATAATAGGGAAACCATAATCCTTAATTTGGAAAAGAGAATCAAGGGTAGCATTAGACATACCTGGAGCTTCAATCCGCACCCAATGACACTCTAAGCAGCCTAGAATTTAAGGAGATTGATCATTGAGTGGTGTTGGGAATTTTGGACTATCTTTAGGGATAGAGGAGTAAGAATGGGGAAGAAAAATAGGTAATGAACTTAAAATACCAAGGGGGAAATGTAATTTATCATATTTTAATGCGGTTCATAGTTTGGCCACATGATTTTCCAAACTATGTGCCAACTTTTGGCCAGCCTCAGTCTGGTAAAGGTGAAGTCACACAGTTACTTGGGGATTCGGTATGGTTTGAAAAATTGTGCTCTAGCCATGTATAATTCCTCTATCCAAGGTTTTATGATATCTCTTTTCCCCTTTAACAATTCACACTAATCGTACACCAACCATATGGCATAAACATGATAGAAAAATTCCCCTTTCATTCATTTCTAGAACCCCTAGAACAACCTCAAGCTTCCTTACACACTCGATAAAAATTTAATTATACACCTTTAATGGATTCAAACTAAAATTAAACAAAACAAAACTCCACACTGTTCGGAATCTTACACTTAAAAACATATAGATGGTGTGAATCAAAGGCTTGCTCATTAATTATCATTTACCGATTACTGATTATGTTATCAAGAATTAAAAAAGAGAAGAGATGATTATGCAAGATATTTAAATTATGCATTTTAAGTTAAATAAAACACAAACACACACACATAATCAATTAGTAATAAATAATTATAAATTAAACATGTGATCACTTTGATACCACTAATAGGTTTAGGGTGTAGCAGAAGAATCATGTGCTGGTATGACCAAATTTGATTTTAATTTTAAAGGTAACAACCCAAAATTTTGAATTATATTTTATTTCTTGAAAATGTATATCTAACTATGTCATAATAAATTAAAAAAAATATATGTATAAATGAAATATGACCATTGGGATTTGAACAATATATGACCATTGATCAATATGATTGTTGGAAACAATAATAAATTTTAATGTGACAATTATTGTTTAAAATATAAATAATAATGGATAATTAATGCATAAAGAAGTGTTGATGGCCTCATCCAGTAGACTTGGGCTATACGAATCCCATCTGTTAGAGGTTGGAAAGGAGTTAGAATCGTTGGAATTTTCTCTGGACCAAGATCAAGCTAAGCTTCAACATGTTAAGCTTGAACGTAATCACCTTCGAGAGAAGTTCAAGTTGATAGAAATCACCACTCGAGCAATGATGATCAAGCCACCCCAAGATTCTATACCATTTCACACCTTACTCTTAGGTCATATGCAAGTGTTATAAGGGGATATGTAATGAGGCCTTAGTTACTTTATGTAATCCTTTTGTATAAATAAAACTGTTATTTCTTATTATTGTAAATGTTTAAAATTTTAAATGTGAAAATAAATATAAGATTATTTTTTAGAAGTTTTATATTATTGATGAATATAGAAAAAATAGTATTTTAAAATATTTTTTTTGTAATTTAAATATATAATAATATGAAATGATTTTAAAAAAATGGTCATATATAGTTGTGATCATAAATAAATTTAGAGTCTGATAAGATCAACTTAATTTTTGGTGAATAGTAAATAAAAAATAGTAATATTACCTTTATGAATAGTAATACGAACAATGGAATAGTAGCCTCACTTAATTGAGTATAAATACAATTTTGGAATATTGAATGGTAATGTGGTGTAATAGTATAAGTAAATTACTATTTTAGAAATTATTTGTTAAGTATTAGTTTTTTTGGGAAATAGTGATTTTAATTACAAATAAAATATTTCGTATTTAGAAAACTATTTTCATAAAATTAAGTTAATTTTTGAATTTAGAACATCAATTTTATGTTTGGGTGAATTTATAATATTTTTATAAAATGTTTTGTTTTTCAGTGAATAGTAAAAATACAATTTTGAGTTTCGATGTGTTTAATGACATCATTAATGATGTAATAATGATTTAATAATTATGTTCAACTCCTGAAAATTGAAATTTTTTATTAGGTGTCCTAATTGGATAATTACATGGGAAAATACCATGGGCAAGCCCATGGTTTTTCAAATACAACTAATGAGGTGTCCCTTGGAAATTAATAAAATATTCCTTCACTTTTTCTATAAATACCAACCCATTCCTTCATTCATTTCATTCCAATTTTCTTCTCAACAAATATCTGGCACTTTTACCTCCCAAGTAGTCCTTTCAGGGTTCCCTTAAGCCCCCAAGGTCCCAACCTTCTAGTTTTTGATGTTACACATCAAGGTAAGGGAACCTCTCACCCTCCTCTTTTAGTCGAGATTTATTTTATGTTATGTCTATCAATTTCTATTTTATTATGTTTGGGTATGTTGTTATGTATCATTATTATTTCCAAATTATTATATTAAATTCTGACTCTCATCAACTAATTTTCTTAAATTTTAAGCGATTCTGTTAGGATACCAAATTTTCATAAGGGAATTCACAACTTATCTTTTATTCTTTCAAATTCTCTTTTTTGTGGTATCTCTGGAAAATTTCCATGTCATGTTATTATCTCCATGTAATTATGTCCTTATACTATATTATGAATATCTTATTAATTGGGGACCTCTATCCCTTCCCTTTTTAATGTTTTTGGAAACTATGTTGCATATCCTTTATGCTATAGAATTTTCACCTCAAAATATCTCTATCTTTTTCTCAAGAAATTATCTTATTACTTATATGAATAAACAAATCTATATAATTTCCATGTTTATTCATCAAGAAATAAAAATTAAATATATTTTATTCTGGAATTTACATACAAAAAACCCTTGTTCCCTTTTCATGGGTTATAAATGACATAATGAACATGTGTTTAAGCACTTTTTAAAACATCACAATTTTGATATGAAACCCATTTCATTTAATCTATTTGGGTTATTTATGAAATTTTTTATTATGATCCATGTGGATCACATGAAAATAAATACATATTACGGGTCCTCCCTGATAGAGCTCCAATGCATTGGGTAATGAAATTAATCTCTAGAGATGACATGTTTAACAATACCTTGGTGAATAACCTTGGAAATATTTATGACACCTTGGGGATGGACCTTGTTAATATGCTTATGAATGTCAGTATTAAATGTTTTTTCCACATTTTAAAGTTATGTTTCAATTTATTATTATTACGATATGTCTTTTTTATCATTCCTTTATAATATTCCCCATGTTCTTATTCATGTCGCTCAAGATCACATGTAAATTGATTCATTTGTTTTCTTTACTGGGCCTTCTACTCACCCTTTCCTTTGATATATGTCTCCACATTATGACATGTAGTAATTGTACTTAGGATGAAATTTTCAAGAATAATTTCAGGAGTATTAAAAGAATTTTTTATGTTTTCATTTATTTTTTTCTTTTTTTCCAAGACACTAGACTTTAAAAATCCTCTGTTTGTAAAATGTAATTAAAAGTTATCTAATAAAAAGGTGGGATGCCATAGTTGGTATCAAAGGATATTTTAGTTATATGTGGAAATTACGATATAAAATATTTAGGAATAACCCTTAAAAAATTTAAATATAGAAAAAATTTCTAATATTTTTGTGAAATATTAAGTATGTGGTTTCTGAACAAATAAATCCCGGTCTAGATATGAACAAGTGGATATGGCTCTGGCACAGATGTATCTAGGGGTAAAACTGAAAAACACTTCTTTGAGCTATACTCGAACGGGAACTGGTGAATGACAACAGGCCTTGCTGCACTCCTGGATTGATACTCTCAGAGGATATGTTTGGTTTATCACAAGTTTTTTATGAATCATTATGAAGGATTTATAGAGAAATGTAATTATTGTTAAAGAATAATATGTTTAAACACAAAGTTTTAAGAAATAAGAATCCTTTATTGATAAAATATTATTAAATGAAATAATTTTATCACTAATGTTTTATTATTTTAGAAAATGTAAGGCAATAAGAGGAACTATGCAAATGGTGACCGTAATGGACCATGCGCCGATGACCCTGCGATGGAAGACGAAAAGGAAAATTTTAAGATAATGATGAACCAACTAACTCAAGTTAAGGGAAATAACATAAATCAAGATGAGAGACCAATTTCACTATGAATGGAACAAATTTCTATTGAGTCATTTATGTTTCAATGACCACCAACCATCAGTGAATCTATTGACCCATTGATTGCTAGATAGTGGAACAACTCTATCAAAATGATATTTTCTATGCTCCACTATTCATAACAAGAGAATTTCAACTGGGATATTTAATACTTAGAGGGAGATGCTAATAAGTGGTGGGAATTAATTAAAAATATGAGTCCAAGAGTGGATTTTGAAGATATTGAGTGGGGATAGATTAGAGGGATCTTCTTCAATTTGTATTTCCCTTACTCGATGAGAATGAAAATGAAGAAGGAATTTATCAAGTTGAAGAAGAAGGAGAATGAATATGTGGGAAGATACAAGATGAAATTCAAAAATATTTCACATTACACCTCTATATTTTTCATGGATCCAAATGGTAAGGTTGATAGATTCTTCGATGGACAAAGACCTCATCTTCAGAAGAATCTAGCCAACCGAGACTACGATAGCTATGATGAGATCATGCAGAGTGCTATGAATGTTGAATTGGAGTTTGGCGAGATGAATTAGTCTCATAAATCTAATGAAAATAGTATATCAATGGATACAAGATTAGGGAGGATCTTTTATTAGGGAAGAGGAGGTAATAAAGTGAAATTTACCGCGTGTAATAATTGTGGGAAAAGAATTCAGGGAACTACCTAATATGAAGCGGGAAGTGATACATGTGTGGATGAGTTCGCAATATCACACAAAAGTTTTTTAGTAAGGTGAAGCCTTAACTTCCCAAAACCAATGATAAAGGGAATATGGTGCAGGCCCTACCTAAAGTTTAATTCTTCAAGTGTGGACAGCTTGGGAGCTTTTCTAATCACTGTCTAAATCTGAGGGCAGTGGAGGGGAATCACCATCAGCCTCAGTAAAGGCCAAGGGATAATAGTTTGGATTTTTCTATAACAATAGTTGATGTTGAAGCTCCAAATGATGTGGTGGCAGGTACTATTTTTGTTTTCTCTAAGATAACAAGTACTTTGTTTGATTATGGTTCTATGCATTCCTTTATTTCCTCTATGTTTTCAAGAAATTTAGAATCAAACACTAAATTTATAAAATAATAACTATCAGTCAAGACAACTGGTGGGATTATCCAAGCATCGATAGTATTTAGAGACTCTAGTATTTACATTAGTGAGGAAATTTTTATCACAAATCTAGTAGTCATTCCCAAGTTAGAATTTGATATTATACTAGGGATGGTCTGGCGCTCAAAGTATAATGATATGATAAACTATATAAGTAAAGAAATTATTTTAGTATTGAATGGAAAAACTATAGTTATCTTCCAAGGAGAGATATCTCAACCTGATATTTGTCTAGAGGAACCTCTTATATCCTTCTCTGTGGAGTTGATCGGTGAAGATGAAGACATAAGTGAGGGTATAATGAAATAAAATGTCTTCCTCATCTAGTAATAAATTGACGTATTTCTTGAGGAGTTACCCAGACCTCTCCCAGAAAGAGAGGTAGAGTTCTCCATTGAACTTGTACCTGGATCTTATTCGATATCAACGACCCCATATAGTATAGAAAATGTAAAGTGGTAGGAATTTAAGAAACAACTCCAAGATCTTTTGTAGAAAGTGTTTATCTGACCGAGTGTGTCTCCATGGGGAGCACCTATTTTATTTGTGTCAAATAAGGATGGATGAATGTGGCTATGCATTGATTATAAATAATTGAATGAGATTATAATGAAAAAATATACCCTCTTCCAAGAATTAATGACTTATTTGGATAACCTCACAGGGCTCAATTCTTCTCCATGACTGATCTTCAATTTGGTTGTCATCAATTGAGGGTGTAGAAGGAAGATATTCCAAAAACCATCATCTGATCAAGATATGGGCATTATGAGTTTTTTATGCCCTTAAGACTGACTAATGAACCTGATATTTTTTAGATTTGATGAATAGAGTATTTAAGGACTACCTTGATAACTTTGTGGAAGTTTTATTGATGATATTATGATATATTCCTAATTTCATGAGGAGCATAAGGATCATATAAGGGTTATATATCAAACTCTATATAAGGAGAGGCTTTTTGGAAAGTTCAAAAAATGTGAATTTTAATTACAAAAAGTTTCTTTATTGAGGTACATTGTAACCAATGAAGGAATAATAATTGACCCTAAAAAGACAAAGGTTGTCGAGGAGTCGCCTTATCCTACAAAATAACTGATATTCGTAGTTTCATTGGATTAACGGGATTTTATATGAGATTTGGGGAAAAAATTAATGATTTTTTAATCCATTAGACAAGTTAACTCAAAAGGGGTCATGTTTATCTGGAAAAAGGAGTGTGAGGACAATTTCCAAGAGCTGAAAAAGAGATTGGTTACTACACCAATGATAAATCAACTCTCAAGAAGATAAGAATCTTCTATTTTCTCAGTTCATCTCTAAAAGGGATTGGCTGCAACCTCATTCAAAATGACAAGTTCATTGCTTATGCATCTCGATAGTTGATGACTCATGAGGAAAACTATTCTATGCATGATCATGAGTTTGTTGTAGTTGTTTTTTCTATGAAGATACATAGGTACTATCTTTGTAGGGAGAAATGTGATATATACATAGACCATCAATGTTTGAAGTATATTTTCAAACAAAAGGAATTGAACATGAGACATATAAGATGGTTGGAACTTCGTAAAGACTATGATTGTTTAATTCTTTATCATCTCATAAGGGAAAAAAATGTCACTGATTCATTAAGTAGGAAAGACCTAGTTATTTTATCCATGATGAGGATTCAAAGAGATCCCCTGATCCAAGACCTAGTGAAAATGGACATTGGAATTATAAGGGAAGGGGAATCATCAACCATATCCCAAATGATTTCTCAGCCATCATTACTAGAGAAGATCAAGAAGGACTAGAAAAAAGATCCATTGTTTTCAAAGTAGTTTGAGGATGTGAAGGATGGGAAGTTTCTTGATTTTAATATTATTCAAGAAGGTGTACTAAAATTTCATACAAGACTATATGCTAAATCTATTCTGGGAATAAAGAAGGAGCTGATGGATGAAGCTCATAGATCTACATTCTCTATACATCCTGGAAGCACAAAAAATGTATAGGAACCTTCATGATCATTATTTGTGGGATAATATGAAAAGGGATATTGCTGACTACACTATAAGGTGCCTGATTTGTTATCAAGTGAAGGCAGAGTGATAAATTCTTAAAGTGGTATTACAACCACTACCCATACCAGTATGGAAGTGGGACAATATCACTATTGACTTTGTCACTAGCCTCCAGAGAGCTTCCAACGTAAATAATGAGATATGGGTTATAGGGGACTATCTCACCAAGATTGACATTTTTATCTCTATTTGGGAAGATTTCTCTCTTGATCAACTTTCCATGATTTATGTGAAAGAAGTGGTAAGGATGCATGGAGTTCCACATTCTATCATGTATTATCAAGATCCAAGGTTCACATCAAAATTTTGGAAAAGTCTTCAACATACTCTATGTACTTAATTGAATTTCAGAATGACCTATCACTCCTAAACTGATAGAAAATCTAAAATGACTATTCAAACACTTGAGTAAATACTGAGAACATGTTAATAGAAGTTAATGGTGGATGGGATCAACATATCCCATTAGTTGAGTTCTCTTAAAAAAATAGTTTCCACTAGATCATTCAAATGGAACCCTATGAAGATCTATATGGGAAGTGATGTAGAACTCCTAATTGTTAGGATAAAGCTGGTGAGATAAAGCTTCTTGGGCTTCTCTCTAGACCGTTGGACAATATGATTACTAGAAACAATAATAATTTTTACTGCTATAATTTTTATTTAAAATATAAATAATAATGGATAATTATTGCAGAAATAAGAGTTGATGGCCTCATTCAGTAGACTCGGGTCATACGAAGCCCATCTATCAGAGCTTGGGAAGGAGGCACCATCATTGGGCTTTTCTTGGGACCAATCCCAAGATGAGCTTCAACATGATAATATTGAACGTAATTGCCTTCGGTAGAAGTTCAAGCTGATAGAAATCACCACTCATTCTATGTTTTCTGAGCCGCCCAAGATTCAATCACCATTGAAAACCTTACTCTTATGTCTTATGCAGGTGTTATAACTGGCTATGTAATGAGGCCGTAGTTACTTTATGTAATCTTTTTGTATAAATAAAATCGTCATTTCTTATTATGGAAAATTTTTTAAATTTCAAATGTTAAAATAAATATAGGATGAATTTTTAGAAGTTTCGTATTATTAATGAATATTGAAAAAAAGAGTATTTTAAAATATTTTTTATAGTTTAAATAAATAATAATATGAAATGATTTTCAAAAAATGGTCATATACAATTGTTATCATTAAGAAATTTAGAGTCTGATAAGATCAACTTAATTTTGGGTGAATAGTAAATTATGAATATTAATATTACCCTTACGAATAGTAATATGAAAAATGGAATAGTAACCTCAGTTAATTAATTATAAATATAATTTAGGCATCTTGAATGGTAATGTGATGTAATAGTATAAGTAAATAACTATTTTATAAATTATTAGTTTAGTATTAGTTGTTTTGGGTAAATAGTGACTTTACATAAAAATTAATGATATGATATTTAGAATTTTGTTTCATAAAATTGAGTTTATTTATGAATTAAAAGAAACTGTTTTAGGTTAGGGTGAATATATGAGATTTTTATAAAATGTTTTTTTGTGAATAGTAAAATTACAGTTTTGAGTTTCGGTGTGTTTAATGACATCATTAATGATGTAATAATGATGTAATAATTTTGGTCGACTCTTGAAGAGTAAAATATGTTATAAGGTGTCCAAAGTGGCCAATACCATTTTAAAATACCATGGGCAAGCCCATGGTTTTTCAAATACCATTAATGATGTATCCCTTGGAAATTAATAAAATATTCCCTCACTTTTTCTATAAATACAAACCCATTACTTCATTAATTTCGTTCAAAATCCCTTCTAAACTAATATATATTATTTTTTACCTCCCACGTAGTCCTCACAATGTTCCCTACTGCCCTAAAGGTCCTAACCTTTGAGTTTTTTTAGTTACACTTCAATGTAAGGGAACCTTTCACCCTCCTCTTTTAGTTGAGACTTATATTATGTTATGTCTTTAAATTTCCTTTTATTATATTGTGTCATGTTATTATGTATCATTATTTCTTTCCATTTTATGTCCAAATGATGAGATACCATTTTTTCTCTAATCAACTGATTTTATTAATTTTTAAGTGACACTTTATGCTGCTTAATTTTCATAATGGAATTCACAACTTCTCTTTTTTTCTTTCAAATTCTCTTTTATGTGGTATTTCATGGAATTTTTTTTAAAAGTTCTTATCTACATGTTTTTATGTCATTATACTTTATTATGACTCTATTATGAATGGTTTACCTCTATCCCCTCTCTTTTTAATGTTTTCTAAAACCATGTTGCATAACCGTTTTACTGTAGATTTGTTCTGTCAAAATCTCTCTCTTTTTATCAAAAAATTATGTTATTTTATTTATGTGAATAACAAAATATATATAATTTATAGGGGTATTATCTATACATAAAAATAATATAAATTTTATTCTGTAATTTATATACATAAAACCCTCATTCCATTTTCGTGGGTTATAAATGACATAATCAACATGTTTTTAAGCACTTTTTAAAACACCACAATTTTGATATGAAACCCATTTCTTTTAATCTATTTGGGTTATTTATAATTTTTTTGATTATTATCTATGTAGATCACATGAAAATAAATATATATTAAGGGTTCTCTCTGATAGCGCTCCAATGCATTGGGTAAATAAATTAATCTATATAGATGACAAGTTTTACGATAACTTGGTGAATAACCTTTGTAATTTTTATGACACCTTGGAGATGGAACTTAGTGATATGCTTATGAATGTATACATTAAATTTTGTAACCATATTTTACAGTTATTATTCAAGTTATTATTATTATATGCCTATTTATTATGCCTTTATGATATTTCTCATGTTCTTATTGATATCTCTCAAGTTCACATGTAAATTGTTTCACTTTTTTTCCTTACTGGGCCTTCTACTACCCTTTTCCTTTTATGTATGTCTCCAGGTTATGAGATAAAGTAATTTTACATAGGATGAAAATTTCAATAAGTTTTTCTGGATGATTAAACAAATGTTATATGTTTTCGTATATTATGTTTTTTTCTAAGACACTAGACATTAAAGATAGTCTATTTTTAAAATGTAATGAAATGTTATGCAATAAAAAAGTGGCATTCCATATTAAATCACGTGTAATAGTTGATTTAAATGGTAAAAAAATAATGTATAATTAAAATATTAGATTAAGAGACACGATTAAAACACTTTAACAAGAAGTATATGATATTCACATGTTATTTATAATTAATTTATGAGCAGATATTGAATTTCCTCAACTTGTAATTCTAATTTTTTAATGACTTGTTTAATAAGATATTGTTGTACAATAATTGCGGTGTAGGATCCAAGTGAAGAATTACTATAGTGTTGATTCACACATGCACCATAATATTTTAACAATGTTTTAGAAAAGTTGGGTTCTAGAACATTCGATCTTGATCACTTGCATTGTTCATGGTTAATAATAGAAAAATTCTTTTCAAGAGATGAAGAAATATTTATAATATCTTTTTGTCTTGAGAGTGGATGATAGGTGAACACTCTATAAATTTTAATCGGTCTCTAAATATAAATATAATATCACTCTATCCATTCTACACACCAATTATGTTTTAAAAGAGAGATATAATTAGATATTTATTTGGGTAGGTTTAGGGTTAAGAAATCACACAAAAGAAATTTCCTAATTTTTCAATTTTTGTTGAGGCCATGTACAATAATAATAATATAAATATTATTAATAAAGTATTGACATGTGAAACACCTAAATAATATAAATAAATATCCCTTATACCATTTATAATCAGTCTGTTAAACTCGTTTCACCATATCTCGTCCATATTTATTGATCCTTGAATAATGACTATTTATTTAATAAAAAAATATAACTTCATTATTCATTGATAAATATAATAAATATTATATTCACTAAAATTTGAAATAAGAATTAATTATTATTATTTAAATCACTTGTTATTTCAAATAACTTATCATTAAATTATGATGATCATCCAAACTCAAATAAATATTATTTATTCTAACTTATTAAATTCAACAAAAGAATTTAATTGAATTTTCAAATACACTTGGTGTGTGACCCTCTAGGACTCTTTCACAATGACATTATATATAACCGCCTAATGTAAAAGGTTATAATCTTGAAACACTCCAAGGAATCCATAGAAAAATAAATTAACATCTCAATAATGTTTGAAATCCTAAGAATTTTTATAGTTTCATATAACCTACTTATCACAATATATTAAATTAAGCCAGTTTTATACTGGTGATTTCATCCTATATGATCAATGAATCTTTATTTGACTTTATGGAAATAAACATGTCCATAAAACACAATGGAAATAAATTTATTTATGTAGATCCATTCCCATAAAATGTCATAAGATATTAAATTTTTTCAAGAGACAAAATGGATAAATCCTTTGCCGCATTATCTAGTAATGTTATATCACTCGTGATGCACCCAGTGTATCCTACTTTACTATGAAAATATGTCATACTAGTGTTCATCAATACATCAATGTACATGATTTATGATATCCATTAATGATAATATTAAAGTATAAGGATCAATACACACATCCACATATAAGAATATCCAATGACATATGGAAATGTTTATTTCCTATTGACGGGATTATTCTCATAACCTTCTATATTAGAGATTACTATGGTAGAACACAATGAGAAGGTGTCTTGATGTATTATTAGGCACCTAACCCTAATATATTTTATTGTCCATGTATTATCATACAATATTATCTGACCATCAAAGAAGGTTCATAAATAATATTGTGGTACCTACAGGTTCTCATTATATTTGGAAAATGCTCTGACATTTCATCATGAGATATATTATAATTATGTTATAACATACAAATATTATTTATAATAATAATCAAGATGTGAAAAGAAAATATATTTAATAAGATAAAAAGTAATCTAGTACTAAATAAGTTGGTTATATGTAACTAACTCTATTAGATATTTCCACATATGGAAACTTGAATGAAATCAAGGAGCTTATTAGAGGTCAACGTTCTATTATGGGACTAAAAAATAATTACAATAATGTTTTGACATACCAGATACCCTTATAAATGATGGAAACAAACAAAATATAATGTAAGAGCTAAAAAATATGTTTTTGAAAAGTTTTATTTGGATATGAAGACTAATATAACAAGGATTCCAAATAATATGGTTATATTCAAATATATTAAAATATTGGAAAAAGAAAAAAAATAAAAGATTAAGTTGAATATGTAAAACAATATCTATTAAAATTTCATTAAAATTTATCTTCAAAATCAAATATTTCTTCACTAAATAATTTTTTTAAAAAAATATTTTGGGGGTTTTAAGGGACAAATTCTTCAAGAATTTCCATAAAATTTGAAAGTGTATGTCTAAATACTTCTAATTTCAATTCTAGTGCCTAAAAAAAATTAATACCTCTACAATCAACCTTTACATAAGAAAAATAATTATATTGAATCATTAAAGAGGGATGTTGAAGGAAAAAAGTGATCCTTTGTAGAAAATAGTGAATAAAAGAAAAAATGTTTTTGAATAACATATAACAAAAAAAGTTCAAATTATCATTTTTATAAAACAATATAAGAATGATTTTTATCCAATTTAAATTATTTGGAGAATTTTTTATGTTGTTACATAAATTATAAGCTATCTTGAAAATATACATAGTTCTTATTGAAAAAAAAATCTAGTAAATAGAAAGATACATTCTTGAATAAATGACCAAGATTAAAAATTATGCAGAAAATATAGATTATGGTATAATCTATAAATTTATTGTAAAAAAACTTATCAAATGAATATTTTCCTCTATTGATTACATGGTGTCTTAATGTCACCAAATATTCAGTCCTCCCTTAATAAGTTGATTCATCATTTTCTCCCAACTCACCAAATGGAAATTCCCCTTCTCATGGGTGCCCAATACAAAATGTTCTATGGTTTTCTCAATTTTTTTGATATAGTTTCAAAAATAAAAAACACCATGAGAATATATATATATATATATATATATATAATTAAAACAATTTATTATATATATATTCATAAGAGGGTATTACATACTGAAAAACAACACACACACATGCAGAAACCCCAATCATTTGAAGAATATTAGTCTATTCATCCAATTTAGGATTGATGGTTCAACACATAATGAAATCACTTATTGAGGTGAATCTTGACTTAGCAAATGTAAGATTCTATATATCATTCATATATTGTAAAATACTTGAATGTCGTGACCAAATTTTTTTTCCAAAGAATATTGGAAACAAAATATGCCAAAACCAAGAAATGTTGTTTTCATATTAAACTTAAAAATAATTTAAATATATATGAAGAATTAATACATTAGTCATGGGATATTTCTTTGATGATGTTTTTGATCATCAAAAACCCTTTCGGTTTACCGTCATTTCCCTTCTAGGATCCGAATATAGAATTTATCTCAGGGTGATCAAAATATTCTCCTTTGATCTTCAAACGGTGTCGATGGATTATCGAGTTCTGGAATTAGTGATCAATCAACTTGTGGTGTTCTTTTGGATCACTACAAAAATTCCTTCTGGCTTGAAGAATCATCCTTGCACTATCATCCTTGAGAGATGGAGGAGGGAGGAGAATCTATATAGTGTTCTCTAGTCTTGAGATAGAGCTCTATATTTCATTATGCTTCTCAATTTTGATCAATCAATACACAATAGACATAATCATATATTTATATAGGTATAATTAGGGTTAAAATAATATTTAATTTCTCAAAGAACCTTAAATAATATAAAAAAACTTATATGAACCCATTATATATAATAACAATGTTATTATTTTCAAATGGTGTGCACTATCTGATGTAATGATAAATATTATTTTTACCAGCTTGTAAATTAAAATTTATCACTGAAAAAAAACATAGTCTGATTATCCTCCCTGGCATTTATTGAATATAAAAATAAATTAAAATTTTATACATTCAAAAAATAAATAAATAAATTTTATATATCCTTATAATTTAATGATGACCTTATGAATAAATATTTTTTAAATTTATGTGATCATTAATTGTTGGATACATTTATTCCTTGTTCTTAAGAATAATATTTATTACAATAATTAAATTCATATAGAATTTAATTAAGATCAACAAAAACACTTAGTGTGTGACCCTTTTGGGTCCTTTTTCATTGGAATTAAGCATAACTATCTAAAGTACAATATTACTATTAAACAATAGATTAAGGAACCAAATAGAAATAAGTTAATGACACAACATCAGAAACCACATATGAGTGATTTTTTTGAAATATAATACCTTTATCACACTATCTCATCAATAATGTTTGAAACTCAGGGAACCAACCTATATTCTTGACATTTATTTCTTTGAAAATCTAAAATAAATTCGTTGTTACACCATGAATATGGACTTTAATGAGACAATTCTATTTCAATCAAAGGGATGAGATATAAACTTCTATAAACATAGAATGAAAGAAATAATTCCTCCCTTTATTCATTAATAACATTCCATTCATGACACACCCAACATACCATACATCTTAAAATCATATGGTGTCACTATTTTGTTTAGAAAATTTAAGTGAGTGAGTCGTAAAATTTATTAATAAATATATTAATGTATAAGGGACATAATAATAATTTCCCAGATTCGGGTGCTACTCAACTGGTTCCTCATACCCAATTGGCCACATGGCCTCAAGTGACTCTTCCCAAACACCAGTGGTTCCCGACTTCTAGCGATCGCATATGGTGTTATAGTGGGGAAACTATGCCCTCATTATAAGAGTGTAACACATCAGAATAATAATATAAAATAGCATAAGAATAAAAAAACAACTGAAATAAATAGTGGAAGACTGATAAGATAAATAACCAAGCATCATTATATACAAAAGATGATGTAGCATGTCACATGTTCTAGGAAAGAAGCTAAACAAGTACACTTTAGTAATATACACTATATGTCTCAAAAGAAGAAAAGAATGAAAACTCGACTAGGAAGAATCACAAGCCTCGACTCTGTCCCATGCTCTCCAAATCCTAAAAAGCAGATCAAGTACCTATAGTAGGGAACTTTCCTTGATCAACACATTCAATCATATAATCTATTTGGTCCCACGATCATGACCCAAACAGGGTGTGATACTTAATCCCAGCAGGAAACCACCCAAGGCCTATGAAAATATATTAATGAATATATATAATAGGTAGTGTACAATAGTGAAAATAGTAAACAATAGGTACTCAAAAGTAATCCCAACATATGTCTTAGAAGAAAATGTAATCAAGTATAGGCAAATATCAAATCCAAGTTTATGATTTGTCTTGGAATACATGTCATTAGTCATTCTATTTCATTATTCAAATATATTGGATTATATTAAAGTCTCAAGGGTTTTCCTAGGTCTGAAAACCCCCCTCCCCTGTATAAAATTAATCGTCAACTCATGACATAAGAATCATTTAATCATTTTCCAATAGATCCAAATCCAATTATCCCTCAGTGGATCCTAGGTTCACTCAGTATTTTAAGGAAGACTCAATGAGACCAACCAACATATATGTGGCTCACTCATGACTTTTATATAATTAACCTGTTGAGCCTATCCATTGTACTTTAATCGAGACAATGGTTCACCCAAGGTATATAAGGTGCAATTAGTCACATGATCCCAACCTTGTCTTTTAATTGAGACTACGGCTCACCCATTGATAATTACCTCCTTTTATCATTTAATTCAATTACACATTCCATCTCAAAAGAAACACATGTGAATTAAACTATAAAATGGATTTAACATAATTAAATCACTTGGTCTCAGTTTACCTCATAACCAGCACATGTAAATTAAACAATTACATGGTCAAACAAGGATAAGAGACTTGAGAAAAACATATAACCAGCCTATTGTGCAATTTAAACAATTACAAGGCTTAACCAATAATGTATCTCATATTGGAAATTCATATAATGATCAATTCATTTTTTAACAATCTAAGAACGGAATTCAAGTCAAGCCTCATAGCAATTCTTGGAAAAATGACCATCCAAGGGAAACACACCCATGGGGTGGGCCTAAATTATGGTTCACAAGCCTAAACATGATTTCAATCATATAATTAATTATGTAATCATTAATAGGAAATAATAAGGTTCATTATTTATTCAAGAGACACCCTAAATGTGGGAATGGGACACTCCGACATATATAAATATCATGTCAATTCACAAAAGTCCCAAAACCACCTACCTCATACTCGTACGACTCTCCTCGTCCAGTGTTGGGGTCTAATTTTCACTATAATGAAGTATATATACAAAACAGGTATAAAATCTTGACCTTAAATATCTATATTGAGATAATAAACATAGAATAAAGGATCAAGGGGAATCGAGGGATTACCGGTTGTGTTCAAACGCATCCAACGGTGTTCGATCCGGTGTTCGAACAAAGATTCATAAGGGAAACTTTTGTCCAGTGTTGCTGTTCACATAACGGGGTGAGTCTTATGCCCATATGACAAAAAACAATGCTACACCCCATTTTAATCAATAAAAAAGTACATATAATGTACTTGAGACTACATTTCGTGTTCGTATAGTTTCTAGATAGACCATTACATGGTTGTATATCGGGATTACATGGAATGTAGCAGAACATACACGACATGTACCTATAAGTAAACGGTGTGTAGTTCCTAGTCATGTTGCGTAACAGGCTTGAAGATATCCCTTGACCTCTTTCCCCCCATTTTCTTAAGTATAAACTAAAAAGGAAAGATTCATACCTCAAAGGAAGAACCAGGCTCTTAAAAATTCCCCATTAAATAAATTCATCCCCGAATTTCCCTTCTAAGGGTGGTGAAGGAATATCTGATAATAACTCTGGACATTTCGATCGTACGTCAGCCTCCCTCTCCCAAGTCTCATCCTTCAATCGGTTGTGCTGCCATAAAAACCATACAAAAGGAATAGACCAGCCATGGAGAACCATTGTGCTATGATCCATAATATGAATGGTATGCTCCTCAAAGGATGCATCATCATGCAACTCCACTTCCTTGGGGTGAAAGGTCTAAGATGGGTTTGAAAAGTAACGTCACAACAGAGAAACATAAAAAATGTCATGTATATCCCTATATATCTAATGTAACTGCAATCGATAGGCAGCCGAATAGACCCTCTCCAGATTCTCATACGGATCGATGTATCTCAGAGAAATATTACCATGTCTCATGATCCTCTTGTGTCCCAAACTCAGTGAAAAACATAGGAAAACTCAATCCCTAACCTCAAACTCTAAAGTTCGTATACAGATATTGACGTATGATTTCTAATGAGATTGTACAGTATCCATCCATTTCTGAATTAACTGAACCTGCTCAATGGTCTTCGGGACAAGATGAGGTCCTAGCATTGCAACCACTCTTGTCTCTATCAAACACAAGGGTGATTGGAATGGCCTACCATAATATTCCTCATATGGCGCCATCTGAATAGTATCTTAGAAGATATTTTTTAGGCGAACTCAACAAGGGGTATGTGTGTCTCCCTATAATGGCCTAGATCTTTCCGGACCATTCCTTTGTCAAAAAGAAGGTCAAGAAGTGTTCTGGAGGATAAAATGGACTTTTCCCAGACTTTACAGAATTTTGAAACTACACACTGTGTAGTTTGAGTACACGCCATATACCCCCTTTTCGGGTATACCCCGTGTTGAAGGTCGTGTCCTTACTGTGTGAAATAATTGGTGCACGCCATGTGTGCAGTTCTACATGCCGTGTAGTCCTTCCCTGCGTACGCGTTACCAGTCAACGGATGTGTGCCGTGTTGGCCCCGTGTCCTTGCCGTGTGCAATGAATGAGTACATGTCTTGTTTCCAAACTACATGTCGTGTAGTCTTTCCCCGCGTATCCGTTACCCTCAAACTGTGTGTTGACCAGTCAATGGCCGCGGAGCCGTGTTGGATGCCGCATGGAGACCGTGTAAAATAACCGAGTATATTCCATGTACCATAAAGTACACACCATGTACTTTTCCTTTTCTCGCCTATAGAAGGAGGGGTCCCGTCCTCCTTTCAATTCACTCCTCTCCTCCCATTTCCTCTGAGTAGAGTTCTCCCAAGAGACTCTAAGGCTCTTTCTTCCATAACTTCTTCATCCAAGCTCCGATTTACGATCTGTCAGTGGCCACGGGATCATAACAACAAGGAGGAACTTTCGAGCTTGGATCCATTGTCTTTACTTCAGACTTTCCTTTATGAATTCCACCCGAGGAGGTTTTTTCAGGACCCGACAGAAGTGACGGATGCCGACGGACATCTTCTAAGGTTGATCTGGGGGAGCATTGTGATCAGAACCTGTTGAGGTAGGGATCTTACCTTCATCTCTCTAATTTGTGCAACATGCGGGGTGGGTGTCCTCTTGCTTATGTGAAACACTTTTGAACTGGTTTAATAAAGATAATATCTGGTTTATAACGGGGTTGGGAAGTTGTGATTGCAGTTACATTATTTATATCCTGTGATATTATGTTGTGAATTGAATGAGCTTCTACCTACTGAAAATCAAGTTCATTGGGGGCCTTTGCTTACACAATTAAATGTTTCCCTCTCCTTCTGGATTTTCTTTTGGATGGAAACTTTGTGGAAATTGGTTAATCACGTAATGTTGGGTATTTAAAATTGGGAACACTTGTGTGATCACCCCGGTTAAACAAAATGGAATAATGAACATGTGGGTGTTGGATTGGATACGTGGCATTTGATAGGGGTGTTTTGTGTGTCATTGTGGATAGGGTGAGCAGCGGGGCTGTGGTTGGATTGGTTGTGGGTTGGTGTAAATGTTGTGTTGATAATGGGCAGCAGGGCTGCAATAAGTTATATTAAAGGGATAATGATGTACGATTTTCATTGCGGTTGTTGTTATCGTGGTTGGAAGTCGGGCTGTGGGGATGGTTTGAATATGAGTGGACTATGGGTTGTGAATAATAAATAAAAAGTGGAAGAGTTAATGAATGGTGGGTCATGGAAATGGAACGAGATTAATAATCAATGGGGTTGGTTGGTTGATAAGAAGGGCTCGGTTGTGTTGCTTGTGTTTTCCTAACTAGATTTATGGATGGCAGGGATATGTTTTACGAACGATTGATGTTGTTGGTTGTGGATAGTTTTCCAATAGTTAAGGAACTAAATAAACTACTTCTGTTGAAACCTGAAAACCTAAATGGGGTTGGGGTTGTTTGTTGTATTCATTATTCGTAGTAGCAGTGCCGAGGCACTTGCTCAGTTTCTCTGTTTAGAAGCCATAGGTTGGGCTGTGTGTTTGGTATATATATATATCTGTATCTTTTGTGTTTTATCACACCCCACCCATGTTGAGCACTTAGTGCCGAACACTCACATTTCACAGGAGAGGGTGTTTTTCCCTTAGTTACTAGCTCCTTCCTACTCCTTCTCCCCTAGGCTGTGACGGCTTGTGGTGACCTTACACCTAAGACTCTTCGGGTAGGTTTTGATTGGGGTGGATTTATCCAAATACTCTCCAGGCATGTTCTTTTGTTTCCCAAGAATCTTCGGGATGAGGCCCAGGTGTGTGCGGGTGGGATACGTGGTTGTGAGGCCCAGGTGTGTGCGGGCGGGATATGTGCTTGTGAGGCCCAGGTGTGTGCGGGCGGGATACGTGGTTGTGAGGCCTAGGTGTGTGCGGGCAGGGAGAGTGTGGCAGCGTCAGGATGTTCGCCGTTAGGAAGAGAAGTTAACTAAAGGGAAATGGTGCGGGTTACCCAATACTCTTGTTCCTTATATACTAATACCTGTTGTTCTTGTGTTTTGGTGAGTGTGGGTGGTGAGGTTGGGTGGATAGAATTCCTTGCTAGGTTTCTTCTGTTGTTCTCACGGGACATTAGGATGTCTCCCCCCTTGTTCACGAGAGATTTAGGTTTTCCTACTTAGTATACTTGTATGCTCACACTACGTTTACTTTTAGGTTTCCAGGAGGACTACCAGGTCCGTGCAGGACCCTACTAGTCAGACAGTTGGAGTTGTTGCAGTTTATGTTCTCTTTTTTTCTTTTGGTATTGTACTTTGAGCTTTCTTGTACTTGTACCTTGTTATAAAATTATTTAAACATGCATGTGGGATTGGTTTGGGTTTATTTATATACACTTGTTCTTTTCCTTTTTGGTGGTTGACTTGTCCTATTTCCCAATCCTAAATAAATAAAAAGGGTAATGCCTCCCATATTTGTGAAAACTCATACCCTTGGTGCTAGTCGCCACCCCGGGGCCTACTGGAGGCGGGACTCGGGGGTCATTATCTCCCTTTCACCATTGCCAGCTCAGGAGGGGCATATTTGGTGGGAGGGGGTCATGACAGAATGGTATCAGAGGTGATGGTTGAGAGATAGGATGGAGTCAAGAGTTAGGCACAGTGTGGATTACATGGGATGGTAGGGAGACAATGTTAGTTAATCTTGGTGTGTGACATAGGCCAGGGAAGATTGGCTAAGACACGTGATTTTAGGGCCCCCCGTGATCCGAAGCAAGGACTATGAGCCTACCGAATGACCAAGTGAGACTACAATTGATTGCAGGGTAGAGACCCTAGGGAAGGTACATGCATCATAATGATTATCTTTTACTTGATTTGGGTGTTCTAGGAAATAAAGAGAAATAAAATGATAAAATAAAACCTTGAGCTTTTCCTTACTACTTGGGCTTAGGCGATCCTTGTTTACCGTATAGCTATGGCCCTTGGACGTCATCCCAGGGTGTCTCAGATGGCCGAGGCCCAGTAGATTCAGGTGGTTGATTAGCTGAGGATTGACCGAGAGGAGGAAGATATCCAGTGGCAGAAGACTCTCCGTTCTTTCCAGTGGCAGACCCTCAAGAATTACGAGGGTAATAATTCGGATACAGAGACGGAGGGGTGGCTTGAGGAGCTAGGGATCGCTTTTACCTTGATCTATGCTCCGAGGGAGTACTGGGTTCCCCTAGCAGTCAGTCAGCTGAGAGGTGCGGTGCGATAGTGGTGGACACTCTACCTCAGAGAGAGGATAGAGACAGAGGTTCCGTGGGCTGACATTGAGAAGGAATTCCAAGATGAATTCCTTTCTTCCATGATCAAGGCAGAGAAGCAGCAGGAGTTACTCTCCCTTAAGTAGGGGAGTATGTCAGTACGAGAGCTGGGGATCAAGTTCAAGGATCTCCTGCGCTTTTCTCCGGATCTCTTTTCAGATGAGGAGTCCCGGGCAAGACGTTTGGAGGAGGCTCTTCATCCTTCGCTCCAGTATGATGTCACCCCCTTCACCCTTCTGACGTACTTGGAGGTACATAAGAAGGAAGAGGTTGTAGAGAGGATGCACTCGCTAGGAGGTGCACCCCGAGATGGGAACTAGCCAGGCTCATCGAAGGGGAAAGCATTCAGCAGCAGGTCTCCTGCGACGGGACCTTCCAGATTCATGCCAGTGGGGAGAAGGCCCCCGCAGTTCCAGTTCAGATATTCGGGTCCTCGTCCATTTTTCACGAGCCCAGGGCCGAGGTGTTTTTCTTGTGGAGGTTTCGGGCACGTTCAGAGTCAGTGCCCGACCCGAGATCAGTACGGTAGAGGTGGGCAGGTTCAACGCCCACCTCAGTAGCACCAGTTGCCGAAGAGGCCCTTCCAGCAGCAGCAGGACCATTCTCCTCCGAGGGCAGACTTTGCGGGAGGAGGGTGAACTCGGGGTGCTCCTCAGAGGGCCTCGACCATGGCGTGGTCGGGGAGGTGGATGACATCAGAGAGGCAGAGGAGCTGGGTGTGGAAAGTTTCAAACAAAAGAGTTGATAGCTCCAGCAGGACCAGAGGTGGTGTGAGGTATGATTTGTTTGTTCAGCACTCATGTTTCTACTTTGTTCAATTCGGGAGTTTCGCACTCCTTTGTTGCACTTGGTCTAGCCCATGCTTTGGGACTAGATGTAGAAAGAATTTCCGTACCACTGGTGCCGAGTACACCAGTTGGAGGCCAAACTAGTGTATCTTGTGTTTTCCGAGGATGTGGGCTGACGTTGGGACCACATCAATCTAGTGGGGAACTTCTTCTATAACAGATGCAGCCATACGATGTCATCCTAGGCATCGACTGGTTGTTTTATTCTAGTGTCATTATCAACTGCTTCTGAAGAAGAGTTTTGTTCTCTAATGTGGATGGGAAGCGCGTATCTTTTGTTGGCGAGAGGATCTATCAGGTGGGAAGCTGGCATGTGAAGCCTCTCCTTTCCTTGTTAGGCGGGTTATCAGTGGTTCCAACTGATACAGAGATGATGGATGTCCCAGAGGTTATTGGGGAGTTCCTCTATGTTTTCCTTGAGGAGGTTGTGACTCTACCCCCCCCCCCCCCCCCGATGTGACATTGAGTTCGGGATAGACTTACAGCCTAGTGCCTGTCCGATTTCGATGGCCCCTTATCGGATGGCACCTTTGGAGTTGCGGGAGTTGTGGATTCAGATTGACGATCTGATGGAGAAGGGTTTTGTTCGACCCAGCGTATCGCCATGGGGTGCTCCAGTTTTGTTTCTGAAGAAGGCAGATGGTGGTCTTAGGCTATGCATAGACTACCGAAGGTTGAACTAGGTAACGGTAAATAACCTCTATCCCCTCCCAAGGTTATATGATCTCTTATACCAACTGAGGGGAGCATGTTGGTTTTCCAAGATTGATCTACGATCTGGATATCATCAGCTAAGGGTAAAGGACAGTGACATCTCGAAGACGGCTTTCAGGTGCAGGTATGGGCACTTCAAGTTTGTGGTGATGCCGTTTGGAGTTACAAATGCACCGGCTGTGTTCATGGGACTTATGAACTTTGTCTTTCGGGAGTTTCTGGACCGGTTTGTCATTGTGTTTATCGATGACATCCTGATCTACTCAAGGTCAGAGGAGGAGCACGTTGAGCATATTAGGGCAGTCTTGGGGGTCCTTCAACATCACCAGCTTTACGGAAAATTGTCGAAGTGTAAGTTCTTGACACAAGAAGTACACTTCCATGGGCACGTGGTATCTCATCATGGAGTGTCAGTGGACCCGTCGAAGGTGGAAGCAGTTTTTTCTTGGGCAGCACCCAAGAGCGTGGCAGAAGTTCTTAGTTTCTTGGGGTTAGCAGGTTACTATCTGAGGTTCAATTAGGACTTCTATCGAGTTGCTTCTCCATTGATAGCTTTGACGAGGAAGAACCAGGTCTTCCTATGGAGAGACCAGTGCTAGAAAGCTTTTGACCACCTGAAGGAGAAGTTGGTCAGTGCTCTCATACTCAGGTTTCCAGAGGAAGGGTTATTGTATGAGGTGTTTTTTGATGCTTCTGGCCTTGGTCTGTGGTGTGTGCTGATGCAGAAGAAGGGAGTGATCTGTTATGGGTCTAGGCAGTTATTTCCTCACGAGCGTAACTATGCCACCCATGACCTAGAGCTTGCAGCAGTAGTGTTCGCACTGAAGTTGTGGTGACATTACCTCCTTGGGGAGCACTTTGTGGCCTTCTCAAATCAAAAGAGAATGCTTTATATCTTCTCCCAGCGTGACCTGAACTTACAGCAGCGAAGATGGGTCAAGTTTCTCCAAGACTATGACTTTGAGATCTCTTACACTGAAGGTAAGGGCAATGTTGTGGCTGATGACCTAAGTAGGAAGTCACATCAGAAAGTAGTTCAGGAATCCACTGATGCTTGGAAGGCGATGGGAGAGTTGGCTGCCCTGCACTTGGATGCCAGGGTAGAAGGTGTTAGAGGCTGTTTGTTTCAGATGAAGGTGCATTACTCCTTGTTGCAGTAGGTGGAAGAGTCTTAGTAGGGGGACTCTGAGGTGGAAGTGATGCGGGATCGTGTCGATCAGGGGAATGCTCCAGAAGGATGGTCAGAGGACAGCCGACATCAGATACTTTTCCATGGAAGGTTGTTTGTCCCAGAGACAATGTGTGAGGGATTTCTCCATGAGTTCCATTGCTCAGCCTTGGAGGTACATCCAGGAGTTTCAAAAATGTACCAAGGCCTGAGGGAATAGTTTTGGTGGCCTGGGGTGAAATGGGCAGTGGTGGAGTTCGTGGCTAAATGCCTAGTGTGTCAGCAAGTGAAGGATGAACACCGTGTTCCCAGTGGGTTGTTGCATCCTTTAGATGTCCCAGAGTGGAAGTGGGATGGCATCTCAATGGACTTCGTCATAGGAATACCCAGAGCTCAGGGTGGTTATGATACTATCTGGGTAGTGGTGGATCGACTGACGAAAGAAGCTAACTTCTTAGCAATTAAGGAGTCAGGCCCGGTGAGTACCTTAGCACATAGGTATGTAGACGAGGTGGTACATTTTCATGCAGTTCCAAAGACTATCATCGCATATCGGGATACTCGGTTCACCTCACGGGTCTGTAGGGGGTTACAACATGCTTTTGGAACCTATCTACACCTCATAACTTCTTTCCACCCCCAGACCGATGGGCAGACGGAGCGAACTATCCAGACATTGGAGGACATGCTGCGAGCATGCGTTCTAGATTTCTGAGGATCATGGGTATGACACTTGCCTTCAGTAGAATTTTCCTACAACAACAGCTTCCACTCTACTATTGGAATGGCACTGTTTGAGGCTTTGTATGGGAGACCATGTCGTTCACCCATTTGATGGGCATAGGTTGGTGAGACAGGTGCTCTTGGGCCAGAGGTAGTGCGGATCACCACAGAGAAAGTCCAGCTTGTACATGAGAGGATGAAAGCGGCTTAGGACCGATAGAAGTCTTATGTTGATCGTCAGAGGAGGCCCTTGGAGTTCGAGGTGGGAGATCATGTGTTCTTGAAGGTTTCCCCTTGACGGGGGCAGCGGAGGTTTGGGAAAGGGAGCAAGCTCTCACCTAGGTTCATCGGACCTTTTTAGGTGATGAGGCGAGTCGGCGAGGTGGCATATCAGCTGGACCTGCCACCTCAGTTGGAGACGGTTCATGACGTCTTCCACGTCTCCCAGCTTCTTTGGTACTTACACGACGACTCCCATGTTATCGACTGGGGAGAGTTAGATATGGGATATGACGCGACCTTTGAGGAACGACCAGTCAGAATCGAGGATCATAAAGAGAAGGTGCTCCATGGACGAACCATTACGTTGGTTCGTGTGTTGTAGAGGCATGGCGGCCTCGAGGAGAGCACTTGGGAGCGGGACACCCCAGATGCACGCTAAGTACCCGGAGTTGTTTTGACTTGTGTTTTCCCTTGTTCTTCTGAGCTTTATGTTGATGTTGTACTTTGTACCTTTGATATATGGAATTCTTGGCTTGTCGGTTGTGAGACCTTTTGTTTCATTGTTCCCTGGTAATGTGTAACATGTCCGGATGGTTGGGAAAGGGAAAAACCTACCCCTTAATTGAGGCTCATTAATGCGGATGCGATTGAACCCGTGCGGGCAAGTTAGTGCCGCCTAAAGCGGATAATATCTCGACATAGGAGAAGGAATTTCCCAAAAAAACATGTTCGGGTAGTGTGTTGGTTGTGTGGTGTTGGGGGTAGTACGAGTTGAAAAAAATCCTAATGTATGAATGTGGGAAGACCCAATTCTTAATCGAGATGCATTAATGAGGATGAGATTAAACCCATGCAGGTGAGTCAGTGCCGGCTAAAGCGGATAATATCTCAACATAGGAGAATGAATTCCTAACACATATGGTTAGGGTTGTTGGTTGGGTTCTTGTTATAATGAGAACCCTAAGAGGTATCTTGTTGGGTTTCCTCTGGGTTGGTTTTTGAATTCTCGGGGACGAGAATGTTTTAAGAGGTATCTGATGATATGGCCCGGATCTTTCCAGCCCATTCCTTTGTCAAAAAGAAGGTCAAGAAGTGTTCTGGAGGGTAAAATGGACTTTTCCCACAGTTTCCAGAATTTTGAAACTTCACGTCGTGTAGTTTGAGTACACGCTGTGTACCCCCTTTCCGAGTATACCCCATGTTGAAGGCCGCATCCTTGCTGTGTGAAATAATTGGTTCACGCCGTGTGTCCAGTTCTACACGTTGTGTAGTCCTTCCCCGCGTACGCGTTACCAGTCAACGGTCGTGTGACATGTTGGAGCCACGTCCTTGCCGTGTGCAATGAATGAGTACATGTCGTGTGTCTAAACTACATTCCGTGTAGTCTTTCCCCGCATATGCGTTACCCTCAAACCGTGTGTTGACCAGTCAACGGTCGTGGAGCCGTGTTGGAAGTCGCGTGGAGACCATGTAAAATAACTGAGTACATGACATGTACCATGAAGTACACACCGTGTACTTTTCCATTTCTCGCCTATAAAAGGAGGGGTACCCTCCTCCTTTCAATTCACTCCTCTCCTCCCCTTTCCTCTGAGCAGAGTTCTCCCAAGAGAGTCGAAGGCTCTTTCTTCCATAACTTCTTCATCCGAGCTCCGATTTACGATCTGTCAGCGGCCACGGGATCATAATGATGAGGCGGAACTTCCGAGCTTGGATCTGTTGTCTTTTCATAGGCCTTTAATTTTCGACTTCCACCCGAGTAGGTTTTGCCGGGACCCGAGAGAAGTGACGGACGCCGACAGACATCTTCTAAGGTTGATCTGAGGGATCATTGCGATCGGATCCTATTGAGGTAGGGATCATACCTTCGTATCTCTAATTTGTGAAACATGCGGGGTGGGTGTCCACTTGCTTACGTGAAACAGTTTTGAACCGATTTAATAAAGATAATAGCCGGATTATAACGGGGTTGGGAAGTTGTGATTGTAGTTACATTATTTATATCCTGTGATATTATGTTGTGAATTGAATGAGCTTCTACCTACTGAAAATCATGGTCGTTGGGGGCCTTTGCTTACGCAATTAAAGGTTTCCCATTCCTTCTGGATTTTCTTATGGATGGAAACTTTGTGGAAATTGGTTAATCATGTAAAGTTGGCTATTTAAAATATGGAACCCTTGTGTGATCACCCCGGTTAAAAAACATGGAATAATGAACATGTGGGTGTGGGCTTGGATACGTGGCATGTGATGGGGGTGTTTTTTGGGTTGTTGTGGATAGGGTGAGCAGCGGGGCGGTGGTTGGCTTGGTTGTGGGTTGGTGTAAATGTTGTGTCGATAACAGGTTGTGGGGCTACGATAAGTGGTATTAAAGGGATAATGATGTATGGGTTTTAGTGCGGTTGTGGTTATGGTGGTTGGCAGTGGGGCTGTGGGGATGGTTTGAATATGAGCGGACTATGGGTTGTGAATAATAAATAAAAATTAGAAGAGTTAATGAATGGTGGGTCATGGAAATGGAAGGGGATTAATAATCAATGGGGTTGGTTGGCTGATAAGAAGGGCTTGGTTGTGTTGCTTGTGTTTTCCTAACTTGATTTGTGGATGGCATGGATATGTTTTACGAACGATTGATGTGGTTGGTTGTGGATAGTTTCCCAGTAGTTAAGGAACTAAATAAACTACTTCTGCTGAAACGTGAAAACCTAAATGGGGTTGGGGTTGTTTGTTGTATGAATGCTTCATAGTAGCAGTACCGAGGCACGAGCTCAGTTTCTTTTTTTAGAAGCCATAGGTTGGGATGTGTGTTTGGTATATATATATATCTGTATCTTTTGTGATTTATCACACCCCACCCATGTTGAGCACTTAGTGCCGAACACTCCCATTTTATGGGAGAGGGTGTTTTCCCCTTAGTTACTAGATCCTTCCTGCTCCTTCTCCCATAGGCTGTGATGGCTTGAGGCGACCTTACACCTAGGACTCTTCGGGTAGGTTTCGATTAGGGTGGTTTTATCCCAAGACTCTTCGGGCAGGTTCTTCTGTTTCCCAAGAATCTTCGGGATGAGGCTCAGGTGCGATCGAGCGGGATACGTGGTTGTGAGGCCCAGGTGTGTGCGGGCGGGATACGTGGTAGTGAGGCCCAGGTGTGTGCGGGTGGGATATGTGGTAGTGAGGACCTGGTGTGTATGGGCGGGGAGAGTGTGGCAGCGTCAGGATGTTCGTTGTTAGGAAGAGCAGCTAACTAAAGGGAAATGGTACGGGGTACCCAATACTCTTGTTTCTTATATACTACTACCTGTTGTGCTTTTGTTTTGGTGAGTGTGGCTAATGAGGTTGGGTGGATATAATTCCTTGCTAGGTTTCTTCTATTGTTCTAACGGGACATTAGGATGTCTCCCCCCTTGTGCAAGAGAGCTTTAGGTTTCCCTATTGAGTATACTAGTATGATCACCCTACGTTTACTTCCAAGTTTCTAGGAGGACTACCAGGGCCGTGCGCGACCCTACTAGTCGGACAGTTGGAGTTTTTTCATTTGTTGTTCTCTTGTTTTATTTTGGTATTCTACTTTGAGCTTTCCTGTACTTGTACCTTGTTATAAAATTATTTAAACATGCATGTGGTCTTGGTTTGGGTTTATTTATATACACTTTTTCTTTTCCTTTTTAGTGGTTGAATTGTCCTATTTGCCGATCGTAAATAAATAAAAAGGGTAATCCCTCCCATATTTGTGAAAACTCACACCCTTGGTGCTAGTCGTCACCCCGGGGCTTACTGGAGGTGAGAATCGGGGGTCATTATCTCCCTTTCACCATTTCCAGCTCAGGAGGGGAATCTTTGGTGGGAGGGGGTCGTGACACTCCCAAGAACCCCTGAAATCTAGGATACATGCCCGCTGCATTTCCTCCAGCACCTCAATCTTATGCTCTGACTGGTAATCTATCTGGGGGTGGTAATCTATGATTAGAAGCATCTGTTTACCAAAATCCCTCTATATCTTGTTTCAGAAAGGTAAAGTAAGGAATCCTTATCTGAAATGAACGAATGTGAAACCTTGTGTAGTCGTACAATATCCTGAATGTACAACCTCTGAAACTCATCAACATTGAAGTTTTCCTTGATCTGTATGAAATGTACAACCTTCATAAGACTGTCAACCATAACCCATAATTCATTATTACCTCGGGGTGACCTTGGTAAACCCATCACAAAATCCACCATGACTTCATTCCAATTCCACTATGTAATGGGTAGATACTAGAAATTTCTCACTGGTCTTTGGTGTTCCTCCTTCACCTGCTGACCGGTGGAACATCTCAGAAAAAACCAGCTACATCTCCTTTCATGTCTAGCCGGTAGTACTGATGATGTAAATCCCAATACATCATGGTGACACTAGGATGCACTTCCCAAACTAAAGTATGAAAATCCCACATCAGATTTTTGCATATGTCTATTGACACCCATACCCGACTATTTAACCAAAAAATCTCCTCCTCACCTATGCCCCAACTGGGAGGAGGTTCGTCACCTAACATACACTCATATAGAACTAGGCCTTCAGAATCTGATAGCAACCTCATCATCACTCTATCTATTAATGTAGTGGTAATCGATAAGTATGTAAGAAAAGTATGTGCCTGACTATCATGAACCTCCATGTGCATCTCAGAGAACAACAACATCAGCTAATACTCGCTATTTTCCTACTACACTACCTATATCTGAGTCTTCCAGCTCAGTGCATCGTCCACTACATTGATTTTCCTGGATGTTTAGGCAAGCTCTAAGTTGAAATACTGAAGGTATTCCACTCACCTTTGATGCCTCAAATTCAGATCACACCGAGTAAAGACTCACTTGATACTTTTGTGGTCTGCGTACACTAAAAAATGATCTCCCAACAAGTAATGTATCAAATAATGTAAGGCATGAACAACCACATCTAACTCGAGATCATGCATCAGTTATTTCCCCTCATGTGGATTTATATTCTGAGACCCGTACACAACGAATCAATTCCCTTGAGAATTTACTTCTCGCAGCTCGCAATACCTAATGCATCAATGTACACAATATAACTCCTTCCTAGCTCTGGAAAAATCATTATTAGTGCTGATGTAAACCCCCCTTTCATCTCCTGAAATTCCATCTCCCAAGAATATGAACATAGTAATTCAAACCCTTCTTTTCAAAGCCAGTCATCAGCACTGTTAAGCATGATAAGTTCTATACGAAATTCCTGTAATAACTAGCTAGCCCTAGAATACTCTGAACCTCAAATACATTCCTAGGATGCTCCTAGGTAACTACTTCTCTCACCTTTTATGGGTCTACTTATACTCGTCCCTCCGAGATGAAGTGACCTAGGAAGTGAATTAGATCCATCCAGAAGTGGCACATTGAGAGCATCATCAGTGCTATAAAGTCCACTGGTGTGTTCGTGAGACTAAATGACATAACCATATAATCGTACATAACATATATACTTGGGAAAGCTATGCGAGGTATGTTTAATGATCTAAAATGAACTTGATGATAACCAAATCTCATACCAATCTTAGATAATACTTTCACTTCTCAGAGCTGATCGAAGAGATTATCTATCCGTGATAGATGATACAGGTTCTTAACCATTAATTGGTTCAATTTCCTGTAATCCAAACATATCATGAGGGCATCATCCACCTTTTTTGAAAAATTACTAGAGAACCCCACAGAGAAGTACTGGTTCAAATAAACCCCTTTACCTCCAAATCCTATAGCTGCCTCTTGAGCGCTTGGAACTCGGTTATAGACATTCTATAAAGAGGAATGGATACTGGTACAACTCTTTATACTAGATTGATAGAGAAATCAACCTCTTTTATCAGAGGTAAACCTGAAAATTCATCTGGGATGATGTCCCTAAAATAATCAAACACTAGAAAAGGTCCATCAAACTTGTCCCCTAGTCATCCAGATATAAACTATAAATCTGTGCTATCATCACACTCAACCCACGATTCTCGGGTTCCTCTCGGATCTCATGAAGATCCCATTAACCCTTGTGTAGAAATGATCTGCCATCTGGTGATGTAAAACTCACCCTACAACGATAACAATCGAAAAAGTCTGGAAAGGAGACTAACCAGTCCATTCCGAGTGTGAAATCAAAGCCTGTCATTTCTAAGATATAGATATCCCAAACAAAGTGACACACACCAATTTCAAGGGGGCACTCCTTGCACTATCACACACCTGTAATTCTAATCCCTAATAGGGTATCTAGTTTCATAACATCATCAGATGTAAAAACATAGATCCCAAAGATCTCTACAATGGTAATAGATATGAAACTATATGGAACCCCTATATCAAAGAGTGAAAAATATAAAACAGAGGTGACTAGAATAGTACCTATAACAGTAGAAGGTATGATATCCTGCTCCTTCCGGGTCTATTGCACTACATAAGTGTGTCATGTACCGTATCCCCAAGACACTTCTTGGATACCTTTAACTAACTCACTCTACTGTCACTCAGATCCTAGTGTCTTGCTACCATGAATACGACCACTACCTTGTCCTGAACTACTTGATGCATTCCAGTTCCTTGATTGGTGAGAAGCTGTTGACCCTACTCGTGAACATGGAGTTGGTGAAGACCCTCCCTCACTAGATGTTAGTGGAAATGTCCTACAATAACACTGTAAATGACCCATATTACCACAATATCGGCACTCGACTGGGTCCATCGGGCACTATGGTTTAGTATGACCAATTATTCTACATTCGAAGCACCTCACCTGGATACCAGAAGATATGCTTTGTGTACTAGATTCACCACGTGTAAGCTTCAAATGACACTTCCTACAACCGGTAAAAATATTTATAAATCTTAGTGCTAAAACACAATGGATCACACATCTATATTTCCTCTGATTACACTTAGTAATCTGCGCTTGGTTATCTATAGCAGTTACAATAGTCAACTGAAAGATATTCACCTTTGAGTGGATGTTATACCTAAGACCATCATCGACTCGCCTAGACTTTGATAGATCGTCACACATCAGAAAAGGTGTGAAGTGGTGGAGCCCAGTAAAATGGGAGGAGCAGTCCATAATTGATAGAGCGTCGTGCTCTCGATGCATAAACTCATTGGTTTTGTCGGCCCTTAGCATATTGGGATATAAGTAGTCATAGAAGACTGTATGAAAATCTTCCCACACCAGGTCTAGCTGACACTCTGTCTATATGGTAACATCCCACCACCTCTTGGAAGAATCACACTACATATAATTCATGAGATTGACCCTACTTTCAGGAGGCATCTCAAAATTCTTGCATGTCAATAACATGTCTTCTATCCATGAATATGAAGCCTTTAGCCCACCTTCCCTAGAAAAAATGTGTGGATGCTGCGGCAGGAACAGTCATGTCAATTCTACAATAGATGTGGCATGCTATGGTGATCCATAAAAGGTTTGCATGAACCTCATAAATCCTTCACAGAAAAGTGAATCGGCACCTGCATCTGGTATAACAGTTGGTGTCATAACTAGCAAGAATAGAGGGTCCACTGGTAGCCTATGGCCTACCACCTCCAGGGTATGATCACCGCCACCCTCTTGGCGTATTACTGGAGGTTTTCATGCTGACATTTCTCTATAAATTCCATCACATACACCTCAGTATAATTTTATTCATCAAGGTATGTATTTAAATAGTGCACATACTCAATAGGAGAAGGAAAGCCTCAAAATTTAAAAAAAGTTTGGTACACGGCGTGTAAAAACTAAACATGGAATGTCCCCTTAAACTCTCACATAGGTGTGTACTCCCACCAAACTAGGCATGTAAACATCCCAGGTACACGGCGTGTAGAAACTATACATGACATGCATACTTAAGCTCTTACATGGTCATGTAATCCTACCGGCCCAAGGCATGTAAACGCCCCAGGTACATGGCGTGTTAGTTTGATACACTGTGTGTACACTAGTCTTCCCTCATATCCATATACTTTTACATGGCTAGAGCCACACAAGTCTTCCTATGAAAAACTTCACTAGGTGTACATAAGGTGCATGGATTGTTCTGATCAAAACATGACAACCCATTTTGTCTCTTACACGGTCGGGCACACGGTCAAAAACCACACAATGTGTACTCAGAGTACACGGTGTGTACATAAAATTTAATTTTCTTCCTGAACAAAAGAACACATAGCACGTGTTCATAGGATGACATGTCGTGTTGTCCGTGTTTCTAGATGGTAAGCCTAAAAAACATCCCCAGAACCCTTTTTTTTGCAAAATAATGCATTTTTGTGCCAAATTCCAATCTATGGGGGGCCCATACTCCCCACGAATCAAATTTTGGAATCCATATATTGTATATAACAACAAAATCTATAACCCATGGCTAAAACACGATCCACTAAATTTCGATCCAAGAGGGCCCAGAAGCCTTAGGGACTAATGTTTGGCATGCATAAAAATTCAACCATAAGACGTACAAATACTCCTATCACAACAGAAGGAATATCTATCATAGTACCTACCATAACAACATGCATATCTAGAAAAACATCTATCACAACATCATGAAATAAATAATTTTCTCTAAATATAATGGAAATAATGCATGACATGTGATTTATAATAAGTTCTTATATGATGCATGAGATGGAATACCCTCATGTCATTTGGTTTCTAAAAAATAAAACCACAATGATATCAATAATAACAACACAAAACAAGTGCATCACCCAACAGTGAAATTGAATCAACTATAATATCTCAAAGTCCAAAAAATTATGATTTCATTTATGGTAATTTGGATTTTCCCTATAAATGGGGTAGCTACTCCTAGGAACAACTAATTACCAAATTCTATTTTCCTTTATATCATCTCAAAATAGTAAAGAAAACAAAAAAATGGAAACTGATCTAATTCCACTTTATATCATTTCGGATTCGGGTGCTACTCAGTTGTTCCCCACTACCCAGTTGGCCACATGGACTCAAATGTTTTTCCCCAAATTCCAGAGGCTGCCGACTAAAAGTGAGGGCCTAGGGTGTTATAGTGGGGAAACTATGCCCTAATTAGAAAATTGTAACATAGTGGAATAATAATATACAATAACAGAAGAGGTACACAACATACAACTGAAATACATAGTGAAAGAATGATAAGATAAATAACCAAGAATCATTCCATAAAAAAGATGATGTAGCATGTCACATGATCTAGGAAAGTAGATAATCAAGTACACTGCAGTAATACACAATATATGTCTCCAAATAACAAAAGAAACAAAAAGATACTTAGAAGAATCACAATCCTTGCCTCAATCCCATGATCTTCGACTCCTAAGAAGAATATCATGTACCTTTAACAGGGCGCTTTACCTGATCAACACTAGTAATCATATAATCTATTTGGGCCCAAAACCATGACCCAAACAGGCTGTGAGACTAAATTCCAGTAGGAAACCACCCAACGTCAATTCCAATCTGTCAGTGAATATATATAATATGTAGTGTACAATAGTGAAGGCATAAAATAGTAGGTACTAAAAAATAAGCTCAAAATATGTCTCAGAAGACAATGTAAACAAGTATAGGTGAAGAGTGAATCCAATCTTGTGATTTGTCTTGGTAAATGTGTCATTAGTAATTATATTTCATTATTCAACTCCATTGGATTATATAAGAGTCTCAAGTTATGGCCTAGGCCCAACGACTCCTCCATAAAAAAATAACCATAAACTCGTGACATAATAATCATTTAATCATTTTCCAATAGAGCCCGACCTGGGTATTCCTCAATGGATCCTAGGTTCTCTCGGAATTTTAAGGAAGACTCAATGAGCCTAAATAACATACATGTGGCTCGCTAATGGAATTTACATAATTAACCTCTTGATTCCGTCCATTGTCCTTTAACTAAGATAATGGTTCACCCATAGTATATAAGGTGCAATTAGACACATGATCTCGACCTTGTCTTTTAACCGTGACTATGGATCAGCCATTTCTAATTACCTATTTTTATCATTTAACTCCATTACACATTCCATATCAAAAGAAAAACATGTAAATTAAACTATCACATGGATTTAACATAATCAACTAACATGGGCTCAGTTTATATAATAACAAAAACATGTAAATTAAACTATTACATGGTCAAACAAGAATAACTCACATGGGAAAGACATATAACAAGCATATTGTGCAACATAAATAATTAAAAGGCTTAACACAGTAAGTATATCATGTTGTAAATTCATATAATGAGAAATACTTATTTAAACAGTCCAAGAATGAAAATTTAAGTCAAGACTCATAGGAATTCTCATCCAAACAACCATCCAAGGGAAACACACCCCTGGGGTGGACCTAAATCAAGGTTCACAACCCTAAACACGATTTCAATCATCTAATTAATTACCTAATCACCAATAGGCAATAACAAGGTTCATTATTTAGTCAATACATACACTAAAATTGGGAGCGTGACACTTCGGTACTATAGCAGCCGAAACTATTCATCAATCTGGGCCTTCGGGCCACCGGTTTGGTCCTCGAGTCCTGCAAGGCTTTCGGGCCACCCAAGGCCTTTGGTACAATTGATTCTCAAGGCCTTCGGGCCACATTAAGGCCTTAGGGCCACCCCAAGGCCTTTGGTCCACATGAATACAGGCCCCAGACACACTACAAAAAAAGGAGCAGCCCCAGAAGAGGATTCAGAGCAGGTGCACTCACCAGAGCAGAGCCAAATGGATTTTCAGAATGAGAGGGTATGGCTATACCATCGGTACCAGCCTGTGCTTTCATGGGATGCCTAGCCAGATGGTCATGAAAAGGTGGAGAGATACTATCAAGATGCAGATGCAGGGGAGGGGTAGTTCATTGTAGATAGTCTAGTTGAATTCCCTAAGACCTTTGGGTCATGTAATTTCCTAAGCCTACGGGCCATGTAATATCTAAGCCTATGGGTCTTGTAAGGGTTCCCCCTCATACCTTGAAAGGGGGTTATCAAAAATCAATAAAAAATGAAGGCCTTCGGGCCATTCCGGACAAAGAGGAATCAAGGGATTTCCTATTGGGTTCAAATGCATCTGAAGACATTTGATTCATAGTTCGGATGTATATTTGGGAGGTAAAATCTTGTTTGGCACTACTGTTCACGTAAAAAGCCAAACCATCTGTCCATATGACAAAAAAACGACTCTACTGCCCAATTTAATCAATAAAAAAAGTACACGGTGTGTAATTGAGACTACATACAGTGTCCTTACTGTTCCTAGACACACCATTACATGGCGGTGTATTGGGATTATATAGCGTGTAAGATTTAATAAGCAGTCTGTAGTTCCCAGTCACATCATGTAACAGGTCAGAAGCCATCACTTAACCCATTTCTCCCAATTTTCTTAAGTATAAACTGAAAAGGAAAGATCCATAACTAAAAGGGACAATCAGGTTCTTGCAATAATTTATATTTGAAGACAATAATATATGATGAAACATAAACATGCCCAATTACCATTTCTAGGTCTATTATCATAATCTTTCATCTTTCAGATTACTAATTTTTTACTTCATGAGATGAAGTCTCATTTTCTTATGGGTACTCACACATGAAATTAAACATACTATATTCCCCATTATAGAATCTTATTAGACTATAGAACTAGGTTTAAGAATATCTTCATGGAATTTCATGGTTCTCATTATAGTGGGGAATTTCTATGCCCTTTTCTTTATGATAGATACTCTATGATATTATTATATTAAATTCATGTAGAAAAATGAATAATATGTAATAAGATGTTTAATTGATATTAAATTCCTTGAATGTACATTTAATCCAAACTATAAATAGTTGGTTCAGGAATACAAAATCCAATAGATTATTTCCTGGACTAAAGCCAAAATCCAATGACTTTAAGTCAGATAGACCTCACATGAAGATTGTGTTTCTACTGAGTTAAGGATTTATTCAATGGGTCCACCATGTTTTCTTCCATAGATAATCTTCTCAGTGCAAATTCACTTCTCTAAGAAAAATACCTCAAGATATGATACATCCAAAGTATGTGTTTTTTCCACTGATGTGACCCTAGTTCATTTTCAAGAGCCTATTCTATATTATTAGCCTAATAGAGTGTGATAAGTTTATTACTTCTAGGTACATCATCAATCTCATGGATAATTTTTTGTAGCCAAACTAATTCTTCAACTATATTAGAAGCCATAATATACTTAGATTCTACTATAGAATCACTGCCCTTGAATTTGTTTAGGCTCTTTAATCTCACAATGCCACTATTGTGGGTGAAAATGTATCTTGACTATGATTTCAGATCATATTGATTTTTTGGATACTAGCATATGCATATCCTCTGATGACTAGTTCCTCATATCCTCTATAGACCTGGATCATATACTTAGTTCATCTTAGATACTTAAGGATAGTCCTGGATGACATCCAATAGAGGTCACCTGTGTCATATTGATATCTTCCTTCCATACATAAGGCATAGGAGACATCTAACATAGTACATAACATAACATACATGACTGACCCAATCGCTAATGCATTTGAAATGTTTTCTATCCTTGACTCTTCTCATGTGTCTGAGGACACATTTTCTTAGAAAGATGAATTCCATGAGACATTGGAAATAATCCCCTCTTGGATTGTTCCATACCAAATATCATCATTATCTTTTAAATATATGCACTTTTATTTAAACTAGGTAGTGTTTTAGATATATCATGATGGATCAAGATCCAAAAAATATATACAGATTCACCAAATCCCTTTATAGAGAAACAAATATTTAACCATGTTTTTATTATATTATAATATTGGTATTTAATTTCAATTATGTAGTATTTTATCAATATAAACTTTAAAAAAAACCACACTCCCACTAAACCAATTATATATATAAGGTCCACATTTATTATTTATAAAATGAAATTCTATTATATCTTCATAAAACTGAATGTTCTATGAAATAGATGCTTACTCTAATCCATAAATGTATCTTTTTAATTACTATACCTTGTTGGAATCTTTTAGAGTCACAAATAATTCGAGTTGTGTCATATAGACATCTTCCAAAAGGTTCCCCTTATGGAAACTATTTTGAAATCCATTTTTAATCTCGTAGTCATGCTAAGATGCTATATAAAGTATAATTTTGATGGATTTGAAAATTTCTATAGGTGGAAAGGATTCATTATAGTCCTCCCCGCACCCCGGACAACCGCCCCGCACCTCGGACAGCCCTCCCCGCACTCCGGACAGCCCTCCCTGCACCCCGGACAGCCCTCCCGCACCCCGGACAGCCTTCCCGCACTCCGGACAGCCATCCCCGCACCCCGGACAGCCCTCCCGCACCACGGACAGCCTTCCCCACACTTCGGACAGCCCTCCCCACACCCCGGACAGCCCTCCCACACCCCAGACATGCCTCTCGCACTCCGTACAGTCCTTCCTGCACCCCGGACAGCCCTCTCGCACCCCGGACAGCCCTCCCGCACTCCGGACAGCCCCCCCCCGCACCCTGGACACTCCTCCCGCACCCCAGACAGCCTTCCCTGCACTCCTGACAACAATATAATTATTATTCGCAACGTGTACGTGCAGATGACACTTCAATCAGACGACATCAAATGGTGAGTGAATTGTGATGTGGTCGAGCAGACTGCTCGTCAATCAGATGTGTCGTGTGCCCGCGGTGACCGGGAACGCCGTTCTAGTGTCATAAACGGCCAAAACGGGTATCTAACGGTCAAACTCATAGAAGACGACATCATATTGACCTGAAATCACAGGAAAAAAATCCAATTATTATTCGTGATGTGTACGCGCAGACGGCGCGTCAATCAGACGTGCGGTCTGCGCGGTAAGGCTCATTATGCGTTCTTTAAGTGTTGTGCGCAGTTGATAAACGCGCGTGGGGGGGTCCAAACGGGCCGAACGAGGTCCAAATGGCCTGAAATCAGACAACATAAAAGGGTGAGTGAATTTTGATGTGGTCGAGCAGATGGCACGTCAATCGGACGTGCTGTGTGCCTACGGTGACCGGAAACGCCGCTCTGGTGTCATAAACGGCCAAAACGGGCATCTAACGGTCAAAGGCATAGCGGACGACATCGCATTGACCTGAAATCACAGGAAAACAATCTAATAATTATTCGTGATGTGTACGCGCCGATGGCACGTTAATAGGACATGCGGTCTGCGCGGTAGGGCTCATTATGCATTCTTTAAGTGTTGTGCGCACTTCATAAACGCGCTTGGGGGGGGTCCAAACGGGCCGAACGAGGTCCGAATGGCCTGAAATCAGATGAAATCAAAGGGTGAGTGAATTTGGATGTGGTCGAGCAGACGACACGTCAAGCGGACGTGCCGTGTGCCCGCGGTGACCGGGAACGCCGTTCTGGTGTCACAAACGGCCAAAACGGGCGTCTAACGGTCAAACTCATAGCAGATGACATCGGACTGACCTGAAATCACAGGAAAACAATCTAATTATTATTCGTGATGTGTACGCGTAGACGGTGCGTCAATCGGACTTGCGGTCTGCGCGGTAGGGCTCATTATGCATTCTTTAAGTGTTGTGTGCGCTTGATAAACACGCGTGGGGGGGGGTCCTAATGGGCCGAATGAGGTCCAAATGGCCTAAAATCAGACGACATCAAAGGGTGAGTGAATTTTGATGTGGTCGAGTAGACGGAACATCAATCGGACGTGCCGTGTGCCCGCGGTGACCGGGAACGCCGTTCTGGTGTCACAAACGGCCAAAATGGGCGTCTAATGGTCAAACTCATAGCGGACGACATCGAATTGACATAAAATCACAGCAAAACAATCCAATTATTATTCCTGATGTGTACACGTAGACGGAGCATCAATTGGATGTGCGGTCTGCGCAGTAGGGCTCATTATGCGTTTTTTAAGTGTTTCGTGCGCTTGATAAACACGTCTGGGGGGTCCAAACGGGCCGAACGAGGTCTGAATGGCCTGAAATAAGACAAAATCAAAGGGTGAGTGAATTTTGATATGGTCGAGCAGACATCATGTCAATCGGACATGTCGTGTGCCCGCGGTGACCGGGAACGTCGTTCCGGTGTCATAAACGGCCAAAACGGGCGTCTAACGGTCAAAGTCATAGCAGATGACATCGGATTGACCTGAAATCATAGGAAAACAATCTAATTATTATTCGTGACGTGTACGCATAGACGACACGTCAATCGGATGTGCGGTCTGCATGGTAGGGCTCATTATGCGTTCTTTATGTGTTGTGCGCGCTTCATAAACGCGCGTGGGGGGTCCAAACGGGCCGAACGAGGTTCGAATGGCCTGAAATCAGACGACATCAAAGGGTGAGTGAAGTGTGAGGTGGTTGAGTAGACGTCACATCAATCGGACGTGTCGTGTGCTCACGGTGACCAGAAACGCCGTTCTGGTGTCATAAACGGCCAAAATGGGCGTCTAACGGTCAAAATCATAGAAGACGACATCAGATTGACCTAAAATCACAAGAAAACAATCTAATTATTATTCGTGATGTGTACACGTAGACGGCGCGTCAATCAGACGTGCGGTCTGCGTGGTAGGGCTCATTATGCGTTCTTTAAGTGTTGCGCGCGTTTGATAAACGCACGTGGGGGGGTCCAAACGGGCCGAACGAGGTCCGAATGGCCTGAAATCAGACGAAATGAAAGGGTGAGTGAATTGTGATGTGGTTGAGTAGACGGAACGTCAATCGGACGTGCCGTGTGCCCGCGGTGACCGGGAACGCCGTTCTGGTGTCATAAACAGCCAAAACGGGCGTCTAACGGTCAAACTCATAACAGACGACATCGGATTGACCTGAAATAATAGGACAACAGTCCAATTTTTATTCGTGATGTGTACGCGTAGACGACGCATCAATCGAACGTGCAGTCTGCGCGGTAGGGCTCATTATGCATTCTTTAAGTGTTGCGCGTGCTTGATAAACGCGCGTGGGAGGACCAAACGGGCCGAATGAGGTCCGAATGGCCTGAAATCTGACGACATAAAAGGGTGAGTGAATTGTGATGAGGATGAGTAGACGGCATGTCAATCGGACGTGCCGTGTGCCCGCGGTGACCGGGAACGCCGTTTTGGTGTCATAAACGTCCAAAACCGGCATCTGGAGGTCAAAGTCATAGCGGACGACATCGGATTGAACTGAAATCATAGGACACCAATCTAATTATTATTCGTGACGTGTACGCGTAGACGGAACGTCAATCAGACATGCGGTCTGAGCAGTAGGGCTCATTATGCATTCTTTAAGTGTTGCACACGCTTCATAAACGCACGTGGGGGGTCCAAACAGGCCGAATGAGGTCTGAATGGCCTAAAATCAGACAACATCAAAGGGTGAGTGAATTGTGATGTGGTCGAGCATACGACACATCAATCAGACATGTCGTGTGCCCGCGGTGACCGGGAATGCCGTTCTGGTGTCATAAACGGCCAAAATCGGCGTCTAATGGTCAAACTCATAGCAGACGACATCGGATTTACCTGAAATCATATTAAAACAATCTAATTATTATTCTTGATGTGTACACGTAGACGGCGCATCAATCTGATGTGCGGTCTGCGCGGTAGGGCTCATTTATGCGTTCTTTAAGTGTTGCGCGCGCTTGATAAACGCGCGTGGGGGGTCCAAATGGGCCGAACGAGGTCCGAATGGCCTGAAATCAGATGACATCAAAGGGTGAGTGAATTATGATGTGGTCGAGCAGACGACACATCAATCGGACGTGCCGTGTTCCCGCGGGGATCGGGAATGCCGTTCTGGTGTCATAAACGGCCAAAACGGGCGTCTAACAGTCAAACTAATTGCGGATGACATCGGATTGAACTGAAATCATAGGACAACAATCCAATTATTATTCGTGATGTGTACACACAGATGTTGCGTCAATCGGACGTGCGGTCTGCGCGGTAGGTCTCATTATGCGTTCTTTAAGTGTTGCACGTGCTTGATAAACGTGCTTGGGGGGTCCAAACAGGCCGAACGAGGTCCGAATGGCCTGAAATCAGGCTAAATCAAAGGGTGAGTGAATTGTGATGTGGTCGAGCTGACAACACGTCAATCGGACGTTCCGTGTGCCTGCGGTGACCGGGAACGCCGTTCTGGTGTCATAAACGGCCAAAACGGGCGTCTAACGGTCAAACTCATAGCGGACGACATCGGAATGACCTGAAATCATAGGACAATAATCCAATTATTATTCGCAACATGTACGCGTAGACGGCGTGTCAATCGGATGTGTGGTCTGTGCAGTAGGGCTCATTATGCATTCTTTAAGTGTTGCGCGCGCTTCATAAACGCGCGTGGGGGGTCTAAACGGGCTGAACGAGGTCCGAATTGACTGAAATCAGATGACATCAATGAGTGTGTGAATTGTGATGTGGTCGAGCATAGGGCATTTCAATCGGGCGTGCCGTGTGCCCGCGGTGACCGGGGACGCTGTTCTGGTGTCATAAACGGCCAAAACGGGCGTCTAACGGTCAAAATCATAGCGGACGATATCAGATTGACCTGAAATCACAGGAAAACAATCCAATTATTATTCTCAATGTGTACGCGTAGACAACACATCAATCGGACGTGCGGTCTGCGCGGTAGGGCTCATTATGCGTTCTTTAAGTGTTGCGTGCGCTTCATAAACGCGCGTGGGGGGGTCCAAACAGGCCGAACGACGTCCGAAGGGCCTAAAATCAAAAGAAATCAAAGGGTGAGTGAATTGTGACGTTTTTGAGCAGACATCACATCAATAGGACGTGCCCTATGCCCGCGTTGACCGAGAACGCCGTTCTGGTGTCATAAACGGCCAAAACGGGCGTCTAACGGTCAAACTCATAGCGGACGGCATCAGATTGACCTGAAATCACAGGAAAACAATCTAATTATTATGCGTGACTTGTAGGAGGATATGGAGCGCCCATCGGATGTGCGGTGTGCGCGGTATGGCCGAATGCGTCGTTTTCAGAAGCTCGGCGTGCGCTTAAACGGCGCGTTGGGGGGTCAAAACCACCTGAACGACCTCAGAATTCCATGAAACCATATGACATCAGACATTGTATGATTTGTGAAATGGTTGGGCAGACAGAATGTCAATCGGAGGTGTCGTTTGACCGCGGTGACTGAAAACGAGTTTCTGGTGTCATAAAACACCAAAAAACGACGGGAGAGGGTCGAATTCGGAGCAAACGTGCTCCGAATGACCTGAAACCACATGAAAACTTTAGGAATATTATTTGTGACGTGTAGGAGGAGACGACGCTCCCATCGGACGTGCGGTGCGTGCGGTACGGCCGAATGTGTCGTTTTCTGCAGCTCGACGAGCGCTAAACCGGCGCGTTGGGGGGTCAAAACCACTCGAACGAACTCGTAATGCTATGAAACCATACGACATCAGACGTTGTGCGATTTGTGAAATGGTCGGTAGACGACACGTCAATCGGAGGTTCTGTTTGACCGCGCTGACCGGAAACGCGTTTCTGGTGTCATAAAACACCAAAAAACGGTGCGAGACGGTCGAATTCGGAGACACCTTGCTTTGAATGACCTAAAACCACACTGAAACATTAGGAATATTATTCGTGACGTGTAGGAGGAGACAACGCACCCATCAAGGGTGCAGTACGCACGTTACGTCCGAATGCGTCGTTTTCAGCAGCTCGACGCGCGCTAAAACATCACGTTGGGGGGTCAAAACCACCCGAACGACCCCGGAATGCATTGAAACCATACAAAAAACAGCCTTTGTGTGGTTTGAGAAATGGTCGGGCAGACAACACGTCAATCAGAGGTGCCGTTTGACCGTAGTGACCGGAAACGCGTTTCCGGTGTCACAAAACACCAAAACGGCGCGAGACGGTCAAATTTGGAGCAAACGTGCTCCGAATGACCTGAAACCACATGAAAACATTAGTAATATTATTCATGACGTGTAGGAGGAGATGATACGCCCATCAGAGGTGTGGTACACGCGTTACGGCCGAGTGCGTCGTTTTCAATAGCTCGACGCGCGCTAAAACGGCACGTTGGGGGGTCAAAACCACCCGAACAACCTCGGAATGCCATAAAACCATACGACAACAGCCGTTGTGCGATTTTTGAAATGGTCGGGTAGACAACACGTCAATCGGAGGTGCTTCTTGACCGCGGTGACCGGAAATGCGTTTCCAGTGTCATAAAAAACCAAAAATGGCACGAGACGGTCGATTTCTGAGCGAACAGGTACGAATGACCTGAAACCACATGATAACATTAGGAATATTATTCGTGACATGTAGGAGGAGACGACACACCCATCGGTGGTGCGGTGCGCGCGTGACGTCCGAGTTTGTCATTTTCAGCAGCTCGACGTACGCTAAAACGGCGCGTTGGGGGTCAAAACCACCCGAACGACCTCAGAATGCCATGAAACCGTACGACAATATCTGTTGTACGATTTTTGAAATGGTCGGGTAGACGGCATGTCAATCGGAGGTTCCATTTGACCTTGGTGACCGAAAACGCGTTTCCAGTGTCATAAAACACCAAAAACGGCGCGAGACGGTCGAATTCGGAGCAAACGTTTTCCGAATGACCTGAAACCACATGAAAACATTAGGAATATTATTTTTGATGTGTAGGAGGAGACAACGTGCCCATCGGAGGTTTGGTGCACGCGTTACGTCCGAGTGTGTCGTTTTCAGCAGCTCGGCGCGCGCTAAAACGGCGTGTTGGGGGGTCAAAACCACCTGAACGACCTCGAAATGCCATGAAACCGTACGACAACAGCCTTTGTAAGATTTTTGAAATGGTCGGGCAGACGACATGTCAATTGGAGGTGTCGTTTGACCGTGGTGACCGGAAATGCGTTTCCGGTGTCTTAAAACACCAAAAACGGTCGAATGAACTGAAATGATAACATTTCTTAAATTGGGGGTTCTAAATTATTATAACACCATGATTTGATGTCAGATTTAATTTTATTATATGTATATAATAACTGAATAATTATTTTTAATTTACGTTTGTTTTGTTTTGTTGTTTTTTGTTTTTTTGTCTTATTGTAGGTTTATTGAAGCAGAAGATTGAAATAGATGGACCTTCTCAGATCGTTGAAGCACGTTTATCATTTATGATGATCTTTATGTTTATGATGTTTGAAATTGTTTTCCATTTTTTTATTGTTATCTTGTTTTATCTCTGATTTTGCACCGTGAAGAAAAAAAAACAGAATTCATACATTTCATTAAAAAAATGAAAAATATTTTATTTAATATTATATATATATATATATTAAAATATTTTATTTTATATATATATATATATTTTATTTAATAAATATTTATATAAATGAAAAATAGTTTATTTAATATTATATATATATATTTCTTTAATATATATATATATAAATATTTTATTTAATATTATATATATAAATATTTTCTTTAATATATATATATATATTTTTTATTTAATAAATATATATATATATATATTTCTTTCGGTATGAATATTCTTTTAAATTTTTTTTCCCAGTGTAGCGACCGCCATTGGCGGTCGCTATAGCTGCCTGCCGGGCAGCATTAGCGACCGCCATTGGCGGTTGCTATTGCCCTACACCGACGAAGCAGATGCGACCACCAATGGCGGTCGCTGGGTGGTCTTTATAGCCCTATAGAGACCGCCAATGGCGGTCGCTAATACCCTTATTTTTAGTAGTGTTTAATGGAAAAACTCTTGGGTTGGGTAACCATGATGTTTGTTGAATTGATGGAACATGAATTGTGGTTCATTAATGAACCAAATTAATAAAACGCAACATGGGTGGTTCCTTGTATTCTATTTAAACAAACCTCTTGCATTGGTTTTGGGGATCGACGTGAGGATGCTTTGAAGAAATAATGGCGGAAACATACTCCAACGAAGAATGAGGAATGGACGAACGCCGACAAACATCTTCAGACATTGAAAATTTTCCCTCATCAACAGCATCTTCTAGTGAGTTCTAGGTAGGGGTATGTCTTGATTTATTTCTAATATTTTATGAATTCACATTCTCTTGGTGACGTTTCAACTCTTTCCTTGTTATAATGTTATCGCGGAGGGCTCGGGATGAACTGAACAAGGCCCGAACCGTCCTCCATACATGGTTTGGTTTTATTAATCATGGGAGATTGAGAAACAAGGTGGAAAGGCTAAACTGAGGTCCACACAGTGTAGGTGACATCCCAAGAGTCCTATAGGCACAGTCCGAAAATAAAACAGACCTTCGGAGCTTCATCGGAGGCCTCTAGAAGTTCTGTCGGTGCGGCGGCGTGACGACGCCAATAACTAGTGGAGGAGGCGGCCAGCTGACGTCGATCGCATTGATAGTGGTGGTTCACCACAAAAGCACTCCATGGACGATGGCCGCGGCTTCGAGCCACAATGGAGGGTAGACTCATGCTCACAGGTCCCATTGTTGACCGGTCCACATATACCGATTAGGTGGAGCAGCGCCAACTAGCGCCACAAATGGTGGAACCTGAATGGACTTAGTCCGTTCAAGAGGGGAACAGACCCCCATGCCTTGCGGGAAGGCCCCGCCCAACCAGCATGCTGGGCTGGTCCAGTGGGTTGCGATAAGCCGGGTGGGCCGGGCCGAGCCCATGTCCCAGCAGGCCGAGCCTACGGCCTGCGGGCCGACCCCACATCCTAGCAGGCCGGACTGTGCCCAGTTGGACCAGGACAAGCATAGCTAGTTCAAGCCGAGCCCAGCCGACCGGGTTGGGTCGGTCCGACAGGGTCAGACCGGACCCGAACCCTTTTTAGACCACTTTCCCTTAAATGGGCTTATCTTCTAAACCAGATGTCTGTTTGATGATCTATCTGTGGTACTGAAACCCTTGGGATGAGGTGGTCCTTTTGAGATACTCCAATTGGGTTTTGGAGAAATTTGGTGTATGGATGGGTTGGATCGGGCTCGAAACCAACTCAGCCCTCAGCACTAAAATGCCACTAACTTACAAACCATGCATCCAATTTACGCATTGTCTATTGTGTTGGAACATTTATGAGATGGAGATTTATCGGGTTATTTTTTCATGGGACTTCATGGAGGTTGAGGTAAGACCGATATCTTGAGGAGAAGTTTCTCGGAAACTCAAGCACGCCAAGTGCGGGAATCTTATGGCTGGCTATCAAGTGACATACGACTGTTTGCGGATCAGCATCAGAACAACCCTTTGTGGATCAGTAGTAGTTCGACCTGACAAGGACAAGCCTTAGAGTGTTTTGTCGTGGATCATGGACTTATATCCCTGTGTGGATGAGTGACTTATGACCCTGTGTGGATCGACGACTTATGACACTATGTGGATCGACGACTTATGACCCTCTCTAGATCAATGAATTATGACCCTATGTGGATCATCAGTAGCGCGACCCGAAGAGGACCAGCCTTAGAACATACCGTCATGGATCAATGACTTATGACCATGAGTGGATCGACGACATACGACTTTGTGTGGATCCGTAACTTACGACCTTGTGTGGATCGGTGACAAAGTGACTTGTACGTGGTTCAGCAGTGGAACTTCTCAATGGAATACGATGAATCAACTTTATGAATAATCATCATTATTAATGTTCTTTAAGTTATATACCTAGTGTGAGCTATATTTTACTTTTTGCTTTGTGATTGAGCACATTCTTTGTGGGTTTTCCATTGTGGAATTCTGGGAGACCATCGGGGGTCTCGGGGTACCTACTTGGTATTGTTATAATCACCCATGAACTAGAATCTCCCTCACCTTATTTTGTCTTATGTAGACGATGGGAAACCTTGACCGAGATTTGGGATCCAGTATTAGACAATATACAGAGGTGATCGATTGATGCCGAGAGCTGCAGTGACCAGCTGTACCTACCCTTCAGGTAGGATCCTTGGCGGACGTTCTTAGGAGTTGTTTTTCGTTTTTTTATAAGGGGGAGCTCAAATGCTCAGTAAGGTCAATTATAGTGGGAAACAATAATGAATAAATGAGAATAGTCAATATAGTAAGGTAATAATTGATCAATCATACCATATAATCAGTAAACTGAATGGATAAACAATATGGAAAGTTAATAACGGAAAACACATTTCATTAAAATAACTAGATAGGGCATAATCAATAAGGAATAAAAAACAACTGAAAAATATGCCATTAAATAAATGAAATTAGAATGAAATGTATCCATAGATATTTCAATTCAAAATATCATGGATAAATAATCACCGAATCTAAATAATGAAAAAGATTTATCATTGAATTCCATATTTCCTAGGTACATGGTACCTTTACTATCAATACCTTTCACAAAAAGGTTTAGAATATTGGGTGAAAACCCATCTAAGGCTGGTCAACTGACTCATCATGAGACTACCAATGCATTGAGGGGCTATCCATAACCAGGCCCCACCTATGTTGTACATTTCCAAATAATTCCTCATATATCAAACAATTTATTTAACAATGTTCCCAATCAAATATACATATGTATTAGAAGATAAAAATTTATCAATATTTATTTAGTGGAGGATAACTAACAACAATATTAATTGAAATTGATGATTGGAGATACCATTGAAATATCATTAAGATATTCTTGAGGAAATTAATCTTTAAACATTCCAATGTTTCTCATAACACTTTGAAACATTTTAACCATAATTACCCATGAATTAAATGAAATTTATTATGTCATGAGAATATGGAAATTCATGATATCACATGTCAAATTAAACACATTATGTAAAAATTATATATATTTTAGGAAATAAACATATCAATGATTAATGATATGGATAATTAGGGGAAATTAAATGTGAAATGATCATAAAAAATTGAATATTTCAAAGGCACTCAAAGGAATCAAGGTAGTGAATTTCAATACTCTCCTTATTCAATGAAATCATAAACTATCCATATGAAGAATAATAAAGATATCAATACAACATATCCCAAGTGGTGTAAAAAATAAGGGGTTGTTGTTATTGATGAATATAAATACTAAAGAAAGATATCTTGAAAAAAATCTTGTGGAAAATTTACTATTCACTTTGAAAAATATTTTTAAAATAATTTTCTTTGAAAATAAAATTTTAAAAAAATTTCTATAAAAAGTATCCTTTTATATATGAAAAGTAAGATTCAAATAAATGATGGTGGTAAATCTACACATTCCATTCTATGTAAAAAAAATTCTTTTACACGATGAAAGGTTAAAAATGCAACTTATTTGAAAAGTGACAAGAGGATTTATTCGAAAACATTTGTAAAATAAAAAAGGGTAAAAATTTATTAAATAAATAATTTTGGAGAGGTAAGAAAACATTTTTTAAACCCTTTTTATAAATCTAGTATTTTAGAAAAAAATAAGTTCTTTGACTAAAGTGATAAATAAAGTTAGGTTTTCTTAAAAAACATTTCTAAAAAATTTTGAGTACCAAAGAGTAGAAAAATTGTACTATTACTTAAAAAATGTCATGTATAAATAAAGAATAATAATATTAAATGGTTTATAATAAAATTATAAAATAATTATCTCTGATGGAAATTCATGTGTAAATAGTCCGTAACAAAATGAGATTGTGATGTAAACTATTGAAAAGACCATGACGTTGATGTGAGAATCAATAAATGAATATATTATGTGGGTAAATTTTAAATTCACATAAAACAAGTGTAAATAAAGAAGTATATATTTAAAATTTACTACACATGAAATCTTAGAATATTAACGACAATGAGGAAGTTATATAACCCAAAGAAAATAAATTGGGTTATGAAATCCTTTATCACATGGTAACTTTTAACTCAAATCCCATTAGAATAAATAATTAAAGTTGAAACAAAAAATAACATGAATATAAAATAATTAATTATATAATATATCAAAATGGGTAGTATATACACCATACAAAAGAAGTAATTGGTGAATATGACAATTATCTCATGGATGTAAAAAGTGAGGTGAAAATCCCTTACCTTGTGTTTACTTTTTGGGTGAATATCCATTAACCTATTTTATAAGGGTTTAAAGAATGTCAATAACATATAATATAACTATCAACATATTTATAATACCATATATTATCTTCTTATAATATCTAATTACCTGTTTGTTATTAATCTTTCATATTTTCACTATTTCAGGTGTTAATTACCTACTTTGTCGAGTATGTTTCAACATGTTACCATTTTTTATTATTAATTAGATCATGGTCTCATAATATAATGAATTTAATCCGTGATGTAAATATATTATATATTAAGAATATATTTATTTATAATAAACCACAGTGTTTGAAGATTGGAAATGAAATGCACCATTCATAGAGATAATAGGTTGTATGTACAAATGAATGATACTTTCATTTTCTTGTTGTATTTTAAATGAATAAAATTTATCTGATATATATTTATATTTATATTATAATTATATCATCATGTATATTTTTTATATGTTAAATGGGTCTATTAAAAACATCCTATACACATTCCATATATTGTGTGAAAGAATCACATCACTTTGAGGAGGTGGTAGTCCACATTTCCACAAACGATGTTATCATATGTACACAAGATGGAAATCATAATTTTTTTTTCTATATAAAAAATTGAAGAAGAATATAGAAATTATAAAAATCATATATATCATATATAAATAGTGTTTTCATCATAACTCCCAACCATGAAAGTTGGTAAAGGAAAAATGAAACATCATCATTTTATGAGGTGGTAGTTCTCCATACACGAACTGTAAGTTCATTACCCATTAGATGGAGGTGTGTTTAAGTGAAGTTAAAACCATTATAAAGAAATTACATATATTTATGATGTTTTTGTTAATAAATATTATTTAATAATATGATTCTAGAGGATTATAATGACAATAAAACAAAGAGATTGGGGAAGAATGTTACCTCTTATTCGGGAAACTCTTTTTGGTTTGCATGAAAGAGATTCCATGGATAGATATATTCCCAAGGTTAATATTATAGATTTAGGTGAGTTATTTTGAGAAGTTGTTTGGGTAGATATTGGTTGAGGAAAAGTGTTTTAAGTGGTGTGTGGAAGATGGAGGGTTGAGTACTTTTTTATAGTGAATGAGGAGTGTCACTCTTGTAATTTTTTGGAAATGGAATTCCACCCAATTTTCCCTATGAAATGTGGATCCATTGATGAACCAAATTAGAGAAAAAGAAATATAAGGTTTAAATATTTCCATCCAATGTATTTTTTACATGTTTCTAGGTCATTTTGGCTATTAAGTTTAAGGTTTAGTACCTTGTTAACATAATTTTTCACTTAATCAATGTAATTAATTTTAATTACTATTACTTTTAGTAAAAAAATAAGTTAATAACATTATAAATTATAAATTATTTTCATTCCAAATATGGATTCAATTTTCCCAAATTTAAATCACATAAGTGGAATATATTATTTTAAATTTAATCCCGTATACCAGACGACAAAGTGGGTTTTTAAAGAAAAATGGTCAAACATTTGAGGTGTTTTTATCCAATTTTAAAGTGAAATTGATTAAAATGACTGAAATTGGATTAATTTATAAAAAAATAATCTAATTAATATTTAATACTAGTTAAAAATATAATTTATCCCTATAAATAAATTAGATAATAATGTAGTTTTGAATTAAAATTCTGTATTTTTTCACTATTCATCTTCAAATGAACCCTCACAGAATTAAACAAAAAATAACCATAAGCGAGTATTGTGATTATATTTCATAAATGAAGTTTATTTTGTCATAATAAATTTATTAATGTTTCAATAGTTGGTTTTAAAATAGGTTCTTCATTAAAGGAGGTAAAGTACCTTTATAAAAATACATTCTTTTATGTGTAAAATTGGTTTTTATCATATTAATATCAAATATATTGGATGAATTTCATAGATATTTGATTGAATATTTAATATATATTACATTAATATAATTAAATAATATTAATTAATTTAATTTATTATAATAAAACACCTTTGTGATCATTCAAGAACTTTCTTTTATATTCAATTGGTTTTTAGATTCATTTATAATTAATTGGTAACCTATGAATTCATTTTATATTTTTATAAACCATATATTTTCATAATTTAGTTAATACTATTCATATATCCAAATTTAATGGCTAGATTATGTCTTATTACATTTAATAATATTGTTTTATTTATATACTATTGTTCGGTAACACTCAGTCTTGCGTTTAACATAAGTAATCGAAGAAACTCATTGTTTTGTGCAACAAACACCAACTCATTATCACATGAATCACAAGCTATATCATATATTGAATTTATTTAAAAAGTCTCGAGATATTATATTCTCTCACACTCTTGGTGATGTATGTCATACATTCTATTGAATACAATGTTATTACTTTAGAATTTTAGGGAATTACATGAACTATGTCTGTAGTAAACTCATCCTCCCAATCTAGAATAACACCGGTAATTTCATTAATAAAAACAACCATGAATTAATTCACTGTTGGTACATAATTAATCTAAATATTTTAATTATTTTCAACAATATAATCTTGGTAACTTAACTACTATCTCTAATCAATTTCTCACCTTCTTAGTATGTCATCAAACATATGAAATCATTGAATAAAACATTATTATATTTTAAATATATAATTTCATGATAAATAAATCAAAAAACATACACAAAATGATATCAAACTATATTATGGGTAGTTCAATAATATTTTTAGGAAAGACCATCACAATGATAATAATATGAATAATCTTATATATCTGGGTTGCTTTAATATTTCCACCTAAAATTTCCCCCAATTTTTTTTTCTTATTTTCATGTGGTGATATTATTATTTTACTATAACATTTCTTAGAAATTAAATAATGTGAATATCCATAGTCAAAATGGCCTTATAATAATTCTAATAAACAAGTATCATACCTATAACCACTTCATTCGATGATTTAACATCAACTGTAGTAGTATAAAATGAATTTTCTACATATTTCCTTTTATGATCATGATAATTTGCATCCACTAAAATTAACTTCAGACACAATTTTTCATAATGGACCAAATAATTGAAAATAAAATATGTAACTATTTCATGATCATTTTTTACCCCATTCTTGGATTGTTCATGAATCTTTTCCTTATAATAACTAGCCCTTTGAACCAATTGACCACAATAAAAATTATTTCCAAATCTTCTCAAACATTCCTTGAAATGTAATTTACCACAATTATAACATGCAGGGGGATTACCTATGGGATTATTAGATGTATTTTTCTCCAATTCCCGTGACCTTTACCTTTCCTTACTCCATCTCTGCTTTCGGAGCACAAAAATCTAATTTCTCATAACATTTAAGTTATTTTGTGTCAAAATAAATTCCTAAACTTAGTTTCAATCGTAATTAAAATATATTAATTTTACTATTAGTTTCATGAATAAAATCTAACTCATAACTTTCCAATATTGTGAAGTTTGATTCATACATGAAAAAAAAATCTTTATCTTTTTTCATTACTTCCAAAAAAATATTTATCCATCATCATCCTAAAAACATTAGTGAAAATTTTCTCAAGAAAAAGTTTACCACCCCTAGTTTCATGTACATGATCCTTTATTCAAGTATTTTAAAGATATGAAATGTCTAGGTTATGTTTCAGGAGGCTACCAGAGGTTTTGACACTTATTAGAGAATTTTACGGACGTTCAATGTTTGATAATGGTTATTAGAAACAATGAATAATGACCAAGAAACCCTTAAATGGAAGATAATTGGAGCTTTAAACTCATATAGTTTGGCCAAACCATGGGTGTTACTAAGATAAACTTGCACCTTGAAACAGTGGGAAACACACGATTGGTGCACAATTTGTATAACCATGAGAGCCAACCATGTGAGGGGTTGGATTAAGGAAGTAGTAAATATATGGTTGGTGCTTGAATTGTCAAACCATTTGAGCCAACTATGTTAGGAGTAGGCTTAACAAAGTAGGAACTACATGGTTGGAACATAGTTTAAAAACCTTGTAGCATATAGTTGGACCTCCAAAATTAGTGGATCTAATTCATTTTAATCAATTTAACCCTTCATTTCCCACTAATTATCCAATAAATTAGATTTATTTTCCTTCCAAGGATTTATAGGAGATTCCATTTGGTATGGGAGTATGTTTTATATTATTCAAATCTTGTTTGAGATCTTGATTCACTAGTAATTATTTGTTCTTCTATGTTCATCTTATATATATTCTCATTCACTATCTCATAACCTTAGATATAATCTGATGGGGGATAGTTCCATGTTATTTGAAATATTTTTAATGATATATTGATGAATAATTTCCAAATATAGGTAAGTAAAGGTGGTTCATGATCTAATATCGAAAATTATAGTGGCGTTCTTCATTTTCACCAATGGTTGGGAGGTAGAAGGATTATCTATCGACTTCACATGAATATAATTTGGAATCATAGTTTGAAATGAAATATTTTCTTGAAATTATTGTTAAACCCTTGTTCGATTATTTTTAGAAACCTCTTTAGTGATGGTTCTATGAGTTTATGAAAATTGGATTATTTTTTGGAAAATACCTCTTGATGATAATTTTAAAAAAGACATTTTAAAATCATGGTTTTGATTATATATATATAATATGGTTGTTCAAATTATTCAAATAAATAATGGTCTTTTGTGAAATATCATGTAATGGGTTTCAGAAGACATGGTTGGTGTGGGCTCATTTTCATTAGACATGACCCTGTGTAAGGGGCATGTTCTATTGGGGAACCTGGTGTTGGTTACCACATGATGAATTGGTAGATCAATGAGAGACCACTCATTATTATGGAACTATGACTTTAGAATGCATCTGTGGATGTGTGGAATCATGGAATGGGTATGCCAAAAGAGATAAGAAATATTTTAAAATATTTATTGGGGTGATTTCCATGGATTTCTTTTTGATTTGATATAAACTACTTTAAATAGATTTAATCTATTTTATATAAATGTGAAAACAAGTTTTTCCCTTATGGATTGAGTTGGGAAGTCATTCAAGAAATCCTAATGAGTTTAGAGTCACCCCCTTTTTTGGAATTTTTGTGCATTTTCTAATGTCATTTATCCAAACACAGGTAAATCCAAGGTATCACAGCTATTTAGTAATGCTTCATGATATAGTGGCATGTCATGTCGAGTGGGAGTATAGAGAAGGTTGGGAGTTTTTGGTTGTATGTATTTAGAGTCTTTGGGTTTTATTTAATTTTGATTATTTTGGTCCTTTTGGTTTCTTGTTGTACTCAAATTTGGTTATTTCTTTAGTTATGTTGAGTTGTATTTTGTACCCATGCATTATATAGAGGTTTATTTTTTTATTGTATTCATTGTTTGTATGTTTATTTTTAAAAGGTAAAATAACCCCCTAAATGTTCTTGAATCCCTTAGAATATATTTCCAGACATTAGTGTCTTGGGGATATCACATAAATATAGTAACACCCATCTAATCTTCACGAGCCAATGTATGAGGGTTAGGATGTTAAAATGGTATCAGTTTTCTTGATACATGGGTATCAGTTGTGTTCAGTCTTAGAGTTTTAAATGGTATCAGTCTTGATAAGTTCATGTATCTCTTGGGATAATACTAAGGTGTAGGGTAATTGGAACTTCAAAGGTAGTGAATAAAAAGGTGTATCTAACCTCTTTATGTAGAACCTCAAGTTACTGGGGAGTTTTTCTACATGAGTGTTTTCTGAGACTTCCAGGAGAGTTATAACCTCATCATCATGGGTTTAGCTGATGAGAGTTTCATGACATGCATTGGTAGTATGACTTAACACTAAAACTACATTATTCATTATTGAGTTAATTATTTATGGAAATTATAATAAGTAATGATTTTTGAATAATTTTGAAAATGTTTTCAAATATAGATATTTTGAAAAATTCTTGATGGTGGTTTTTTGAAAGTTGATAAAAAGGCTTATTATGGATAAACATGATTGTGAAACTTGTTGTAATGAAAATTAAAAATATCTAAGCCTTCAGTTTATAGAGAGTGTGACTAAATAAAGTTTATTTTGGTTATAGTGAATGGAACATGGTAGGCTCAATAATAACCAACTGGAAGAGGAAACATATAATGTGGTTGTAGATGAGCCATATATTAACCAATAGTTGGACCGAAGTATTATCCATGAATTCAAGATATGGATAAGAGGAATAAAATTGATGAACCAAGACAATTAGATCATTCTTTTCGATTCAAAAAGAAGAATCTACCCATCTTTTGGGATGATTCAGAGCCAAAAAAGAAGAATAAGTGTGGATGAATAAGATTAAATGAATATTTTATTTCAATGGCACACTATTATAGTAAAATGTCAAGTTTGTGACATACATTCTAGAGGATCTATCATTCTAGTTATGGGATTTATTAGTTCAAGATAAATTTTCCTTAGGAAATCCATGGGATTATTTTTAATAATTGTTCAAAAAACATTCAATCCTCACATGTTACAAATTTTTAGAATAACAAAATTACTCATTTAGAAGTAGGAGAATCTCTTGGTAATAGAGTATGTGGGTAAATTTATAAATGTTTTTCTACTTTTCACCAAAAGTTTCTATATCTGCATCCTTGAAGGAATTCATTTTTGAGTTAGGGTTTCAAACCATAAATTATATCAATGATTTTAATTCTCTAAATTTTAGATTATATAGAGATGGAAAATAGAGTGATTTTAGTAGAAAGATGCATCTTAGGAAGTACCGTTGAAGTGATCATGTTTATTCCTATTGGAATTGGTGGGAAATCTAATCCTAGAAGCATGCAGGGGAGGGACACCTATTCTCAAGGTGGTGGTATATATCAAAATTAGATTATGGGATTGGTCAAATTTCCACCTTGAAAATAATAATAAAACTATATATTTTCAGTGTGGTTATTTTGAGCATAATAAGTGATATTTTATGAAACCACCTTGATCATGACATAATTACATCCAAATGTCATACCATTAATGATATTCTAATAGTTCTCTAAGGTTGGGTGTTAGGGAAACATCTCATTTCTCTCATTAATCACATGCTTTGGTGGGATGAGTGAAACATAATAATTCTATTCATCAGAATCAAACAAGAATTGATGATTTTAGGAACAACATGAATTCTCAACCTGTAAAATATCAAGAGGGTAACAAGGAGAAAATTGAACCAAGTAAGTAATTTTATGTAGCTAAGCTAGTGATAATGGATGATCAATTAGGTCCTTTGATAGTGTGATGTATGATTATTTTGAATTAAACCCTTAGGAAATATTTGTTTTATATGATAATGAACAATTCATTTATTTCTTCTAGAGTAGTTGATCTGATGGGTTTACAAATTGAGATGATGCCTTCTTCTTTGAAACTCTAAAAAAATCTGGGATAATGAGATTATTGATCCATAAAAAGTGCAACATATTTGATAAAAATTGATTAGACTAATTTCATATGGTATTTCTGTATAATAGAAATGGATTTCTATGAAATGATACTAGTAATGGATTGGTTGATGAAATTTGAGTCCCATGTCGATTATTATGCAACAAATGTGAGTTTCAAATCTTCTAATGGTATTAGGAATCTATTTAAACAAGATTGGTAAGTGGATGCAAGAAGAGTATGAACCTTTTTATTGGTGGTTGGAACTAACTCTTACTGGTAGAAAATAGTTTCCTTGGCATAGGTAGATGAGATTGGGAATAGTGATTTTCCAACCATAGTGGTCTAGTTCTTTAATGTTTTTCCAGACCATATCTCAGGGATTCCACCAAAAAGAGAAGTGGAGTTTATGACTGATAACTTAATGGAGACATATATGATTTTACTTCCGTATTATTGGTTGACACCTACATAATTAAGGGAATTGAATGATTAGCTAAAAGATATGGAAAGTAATGTATTCATTCAACCAAGTACATCTCTGTGGGAAGTACAAAATCCTTTTTTGAAGAAGGAGGTGGAACTCTTATTGTTTTTTATAGATTATCATATTTTTAACCACATTATGATAAAGAATCTATATCCTCTTCCATGCATTAATGATTTATTTGATCAATTGAGGGTATCCCCTTGGTTCTATAAAAATAACATGAGTTAAGGATATAACCAACTATAGTTTTGGAAGTATGATATTTCTAAGATAGATTTTATAAGTAGATCTATCCATTTTGAGTTCATTGTTATGCTATTTGGTCTTATAAATGCACCAACTACCTTTATGGAATCGATGAATCAAATATTTAAAATTTATCAAGATTCACTTGTAATTGTGTTTATGGATGATGTACAAGAGTATTCTAGAACAAATTCAGATCATGAACAATGCTTAGTTTTAGTGTTGGGTGTCTTATGTGAAAATTGTCTGTATTATAGGTTATCAAATTGTGATTTATCGATACAAGAGGTATGTTTCCTTGGACATTTTATTTCTAAAAAATAGTTTCTATAGATCTAGAAAATATAGAAGCTATTATATCATGGAAACCACCAAATATTTCCTTTGAGATATGCAGTTTACTTGTCCTGGAGGGATACTATAGAATTTTTTTACATGATTTTTCATGATTGGATCACTAATGGAAACTATGATGAAGAAAGGAATTACATTCCAATGGAATGAGGAATGTAAAAAATCATTTCAAGAACTTAAGGATAGATTTACATCATCATTAATACTCACATTAATAGAGTTTGGATAGGGATTTGTAGTCTATTATGATGTATTAGGATCTAGTATGGGATGTGTTCTCATGTAGGGAGATCATGTTATTGCTTATAGTTCAAGGAAGTTATGGTTGCATGGGAATAACTGCCCAACACACGACTTAGAATAGGATGTTGTAGTCTATGTTCTTAAGACCAAGCATCATTATCATTTTGATGATAAATTTATGGTGGTTATGTGTAGGTGTACGATTCATTAAGAAGAAATTCATACAATGATTTTGATAAATAAGCTTTGAATCAGTGGCAGATGATGTCAATTACAACAAACATGCACTTTGATTGTACTGACCATGGAGAGGTTTTAGTTTTCATCTCAGTATTTTTTGTTCATGATTTAGTTTAGAAAGTTAGAAAGGCTCTAGTATCTAATTATAAATGTGTTTATATGATGTCAAAACTCAATGGTGTGGAGAAAATTAAGGGGTTGAATATGAATGGTAGTTTTCTTATGAGGTTTAGAGATCAGATCATGGTACCTTTGATTTTTTAGTAAAAACATCTCAGTTACTACTGACATTCAAGATGGGGTTTTCACCCTAAGATTTAGAAAATGAATAATGTGTTTAAAAGAATATTTCTGGTGGGTTGGCATGAAAATGGAAGTGAAAGAGTTTGTTTTGAGATACTAAACCTTTTAGAAGGTAAAGGTGGAGCACTAATGATCATCAAGAATGTTGCAATATGTATTAATTCTCATGTTAAAGTGGACCAGATAACCATGGATTTTGTGACAAGTTTAGTGGGAATGGTTAGGAAACACAGTTCCATTTGAGTAATTGTTGATCGGGTCATGAATTCTACCCATTTATCCCTATTCTCAAATCCCATATGGTGGATTAATTATCCAAAATATATATCCAATAAGTTATAATGATACATGTAATTTCAGTCACAACTGTATCTGACTCAAACCATAGGTTTAGATCTCATTTTTGGAAGTCCTTACAGTAATCCTTTGGGACATAGTTGACTAGGAGTATAGTTTATCATCCTCAAACTGATGGAAAATCTAAACCGAAAATCCAAGTACATGATTAGTTTTTTTGTGATATATTTTTCTGGATCGTGTTAGGATCACATACCATTAGTGGAGTTATTGTTTAATAACATTGATCAAGTCTTGACACATATGGATCCTTTTGAAGCATTGCATGAGATATCTTGTCGTCCCCAAATTTGTTGGATGGAAAGATGTGGAACTTTACTGGTTGGATCTAAACATGTGTAAGATACAAAATAGAAAATTCATTTGATCAGAAAGAGAATGAAGATAGCTCAAATTCATAAAAAACATTTGTGAATCATCATCAATAACTGTTTTCATTTGAGGTCAGTGATCATGTGTTTTTTAGAATCTCACCCTAGCTTGAGCATCATCATTTTTGTAATTAGGGAAATTTATTTCCTTTATACATAGTCCCTTTTGAGATACTTGAACACATTGTTGAGGTGGCATATCAGTTGGATTTTCTATTAAGGTTCAGTTCAGTACACAATATGTTTCATGTATGACAGTTGAAAAAGTATCAACTTGATCCTGACCATGTGATTCGATAGGATCATGCGGACCTAGATTTGGAAGATACATTGATTCATGGGTAGATACATATTTTGGATAGGAAATAGAAATTTTGGTGTGGGAAAAAGATCATCTTAGTGCAGGTTTTATGGAAACAAGGTAAGATTCAAGAAGAACTTTAAGAGCGTGAGAAGGAAGTGGGGGAAAAATGGTTTTAACTCTTCCATGACAATGGAGGTTTTCAAATTTATGAAGACGGAAAGGACAATGGTGAGGAGAATTTAGCATGCCTTGTTTTAGGTATATAACACTTTATAAATTTATTTTAAGTATATACAACAGTATGGTTATGATTTGAGAGGGTTTGAGGGGTTTTGACACATGATAAAGGATTTCACGGAGGTACATTATTTTATCACAGTTAGTAAAAACCATGAGTCACAGATAAGACATTGTTCAAGTGAAGGTATTGGGAACTGGGTAGGTGCATGGATGGCACACTGTTCGACCAAAATGTGTAGATCCCTAGGAGAAACTGTTCCCACCTTGATGTAGTGGGAAACAGATGATTGGTGCATTGTTTGTCTAACCATGTGAGATAACCATGTAAGGTGTTGTCTTAATGCATTAGGCACACACAATTGTTTCATGATTTTCCAAATCATGTGTCTTAACCATGCGGTGTATAGTTGGAACTCTGAAATTAGTGGATATAATTCATTTTAATCCATTTATACCTCAATTTCCCTCTAATTCTCCTATAACATTGATTCTTTTCCCTCCCATGGTTTTATTGGTGATTCCATTCAACATAAGATCAAGTATTAGGTTCTTAAAACCCAGTTGTAAATCTAAATTATTTTATAATCCTCTATTATTTTCCACTCTTCTTAGATCTCTTATCCTCTGCTCTCTCAAAACCCAAGATCTAATTCATTGTGGATATATCCATCTTCTTTGATGTATTATTGATGATATCATGATGAAACCATACTGCATCTAGGGAAGTAAAGGTGTATTGTGATTGGATATTGATAATTGTAGTGTCGTTCTTCATTTTCACTAAAAATTGTGAGGTACATGCCTTCTCTGTTGAGTCCACTTGATTAAAACTTGAAGACTTAGTTTGAAATGAATGATTTTCATGAAATCATTGTAAAAACCTTATCTGATTCTTGTTAGAAACCTCATTAGTGATGGTTTTGTGAAATTGTAGAAATTGGATTGTTTTTTTGAAAATCATCTTTGATGATAATTTTATAATAGATATTTTAAAATTATGGTTTTTATTTGATACATGGGAAATACTAGGGGAAAAGTTTTAAAGAAATAAAGGATTTATGTGAAAAGGATTGGCATGAGTTTTGGAAGACATGGTTGGTGTGGGTTCATTTGTATTATATTTGACCTTGTGGAAGGTGTATGTGCCATTGGGGCACTTGGTATTGGTTACCTTATGATGGATTGGTTGATCAATGAGAGACCACTCCTAAGTATGGAACTATCACTTAAGCATGTATGTGTAGATATATAGATGTGTGGAATCATGTAATGAGTATTCCAAACAAGATGAGAAATGTTTTAATGGACTATTTTGATTTACTTCCATGTAAAAATGTTTTTAATTATTTATAAATTATTTTAAATAATTTTAAACTGTTTTATATAAATTTCATAAAATGATTTTTCTTAGTGGAATAAGTTGAGAAGTCATTAGGGAAATCCTACTGAGATTATACACACCCCATTATTTGGAACTATCTTGTGTTTGAAGTAGTAATCAATCGAGACATTGGTAAAGGAAATATCCCTGAGTTCTTTAGTGATGCTTCTTGATACTGTGGGCATGACTTATTGAGTTAGAGATTAGAAAAGGTTTGGAGTTGTTGGTTGTATTTGTTAGGTGTTTTTGGGTTTTACTATCTTTTGATTCTTTTGTTTACTTGGGTTTCTACATTTAATCTTATCTGGTTATTTTTTCGGTTATGTTGAGTTTTATCATATACCCTTTCATCATATAGATGTTTTTTTGTTATTGTTTTTTTGGTTTTTATGTTTATTTTTCAAATTGAAAATCACCCCCAAATGTTTTTGAAGACCTTGGAATTTATTTCTATCCTTTTGTGTCTTTGGGATTTCACCTAAGGCTTGTAACAACAACCATCATTTCATAAGATAATGGGTGAGGGGAAATAAGTTATAAAAAGATTCCAAAATGTGTCCCATTCCTTAGAATAAATAGTATATTTCTATATGGTATACTTATTCAAAGACCACCATCGATCAAATTCACATTCAAAATGATATATAAAAAGAGTTACCTTTTTTATTATGAAAATCCCTTGGCTTAAAATATCTTCCCTTGTCCATTGATACATCCTTCAGACACCATTGGATCTAAGGTTCCACTAAAATTTGGAGTATTGTTTTTTATAAAATGGTGAACTATCATCATGATCCTCTATAAAACATATGGATTTTCTCTAGCATGGATACTAATATTATTTATATCTTGTGTCAACTAATCCATCACAACAACAATGTACTCTGTTCCAATTCCAACAACATCAGAATTTCGATTTGGAAGGTTATTTTCATCTCAATGACATGTCACTATAGTTTCCCTATTTCCAATATGGAAAACCATTATTAAAAAATATCGTTTAGAAGATGAAACATGGTAATATTTAAATTATGTAACATTTCAAATTAACCATAAAGTATAATAATTTAAGGGTGTATTATTAATATTATTATAAGCTATAAATTTATCTAAACCTTTACTTTGACACCAAATGCAAGGACTTGGCCTTAAAAAACATTATTTAGTTTTAAGTAAAGAATTCATTATATTACATATTAGGATATTATTAGGTCTATAATTTTATATAATTAAGTCATAACTCATATATAACAAAAAAATATAATAAAATACTGACACTTCCTATCAGTATCCATTTTTATTACAATTTAAAACTTTTAAAATAAAACTTGATTTATTTTTATGAATAATCTTCATGAATTTTAATGTGATCTTTTCATTTACCTTACTCATCCTTAAACCCTATGATTTTTTTTAAAAAATGTGGGATGATCACAAAAATCTCATTAAGGAACATAAAAATAAAGAAAATTATTAGGCAAGTGGGAAACATGAAATCCCATGTAATGTTTCCTTTATCTTAATGTTTCATGAGAGAATAAAATAAACCATTTCCACTTGGAAAACACACACACTTTTTTCTCAAATAATATCATTAAAACCTTGCAGGAAAATAAAATCACTTCTAGAAACATAGAACATCACATTCATAACTTGTTTTAAACTTATGTCATAAATAACTAGAGCCTAGTTAAATCTATAGGATAAAATCCCTGGTGACTCCCTCCTTCTTAGATGTTAAGGAATGGAAAATTACCCAATTCATTACACTTATATTTGGGTGAACCCATCATATAATCTAAATCAATCTCACCCAATGTTATCTTGGTGCACCCATTATATAAGCTATATCTAGCTCACCTATGAGCTATATTGAGGAACAACCTTTCATATAATCTATACAAGGATCACTCATTTCTCATGTATAACGTTCAATTACCATTTCAATAATAATTTTTTATTACTTCACCTCTTTATCATAAATCCTTTTGAGAACACTTTTAAATTTATATAAAAACAATTTTCAGCTATCAAAATACCCTATGTATTTAAAAATCAATCTTCAGTTCCAAAATACCCAGAACGAGAGTTTTTTCTTTTTACAAAAAATGATAAATTTTAAAGGAAGAAAAACATAAAATAAATATTATGGTGGTGGGAAAATTCATTGTCATTAAATATGTTATAATAGAACATTTTATTTTTTTGTTTATAAATAAATTCAAACATTACGTACAGCAATTCATTTTTTGAAAAACATTTAAATAAAGAAAAAAAATTCCTTTATAAATTTCTAATATATAAATAGAATCAATTTAAAAAAATGTAAATGTAAGAAAAAGAGAGTTACAAGGAAAACTTTAAAATAGTATTTTTAATGAAAATTGAATTAACACTATGAAAAAATTTGAACCATAATCCCCATGAAATAATAAAATAAAAAAAACATTAAATATCATGATAATAGAGAAATTCATGCTATCACATTTCAAAGTTTTCTTGATAAATTTTTTTAATTGAATGTTTTATTGATAATAAATGTCATAATTTACTTACATTATGTTATATATTTATTTATAAAATATTTTGTGTTATAGCATTAATTTTAAAATCTGATTAAAATTCATGTTTTGACCCTTTAAAGAGAACTACAGTATTTCAACTATAAATATTTTTCTACAACTTATATGAACATATAATTTAGTAACAATATTTCTCAATCAATTGGATAAAACTTTCATTTAGTACATATGAGTTGCATCTTACATTTTATTGGAGTAAATGGTCCATGGAGTCAATGCTCCACTAGAATCAATGGATTTAACTCCAGTTCCCCATTTGGGCCATATCATCTTTATATGGGCTTGTATTAGGAACATATTTGGATAGTATACAGAAGAACCAATTTCACACAAATCATACTTCTATAAGGATTGCTGGTTTACTTGTTTTTGAGGTCAATATGGTGGGTCTATTTGGATTAAAATATATGTCCGAATATTCTGATTCACACTTGTAACGTCATATAACCCTATCCTCCCCTCTACTCTATAAATGTTTATTTTTCACATTTTGAGGGTTTTGGGTGTGTATTAGGAATTCGATGATAGATTAGAAGAGGTTTAACTTCAATTCTCCAAGAATTTAATGTGGGGTATCTCTGGAATAAAGGATCCCTTCCTTAAATCCTTCTTCTACTTCGTAGCATGGTAATATTTTTGTTTGGGTAATAAAATTAGTTTGTCTTCCAATTCTTACATTTTATTCAATTTTCTTATTATCTACTAATAATATTTATGTTCGAAATCATGATTAGAAATATTATTGGGTTATACCATTTCTAAACCATTTCACATGAAAAACATTTCTACGATTGTAATGCCCCGACCCCAGTTACCCAGAGTCGGTGCATTACTTCGTAACATTGGAATGATAAAAAAAGATCAAGTCTCGAAAGACCGATTAGTTTAGTAGCCTTGGAAACACTAGATACATTAATAAATGTTACATTACATCATAAAGTGAACAAACTACAATAAAAAAGTCTCCATAGTCCACACTCATATCCTCTTCTGACTATCCCTACAGGTCATTCATAAAATACTTCTTCACATCCTGGAAAATATTAAAACATTGAAAGGGGTGAGCTCAGATGCTCAGTAAGGATAACAATATAACGGAAACTTTCATAAATAAACATAAACATTTAAGGCAATGTATAACTAAAACAAAAGCCTTTTAAAATTGAACATCAACATAATATGGCAAAAGTAAAATTAGATAATTCCATTTACTTATTCACATAGAAATTCTACTGGTCAAATAATCACATGAAATATCAATAACCACTTTCATAATTATGGAATGCATAATGCCAGACTATCATAACCACATATCCAAGGTCTCGTGCCAAGACCACAAAGAAGATTTTTTCAAGGCCTCGTGCCAAGACACTAGTTTGTCTCATGAGACCTACCGATTCATCGAGGAGTTGTAGCGGGATCCACCCGTCAATTATTAAGTCAAATGCATTCCTTATATGAATAGGTTTAAACATATCATAAACCATAACATAATCGTATCACATAAAACATGCATAACGGAAACATAACATTTCCACATTTCAATCACAAGATATCAATACAACACATTGATATAATAAAAACACTTTCAAAACCATTTTCAATACCAAAATAAAATAAAATTAAAACTTTGTATTTATTTTTCATTAACAAATGTTATGGCTTGTAGAGGAAGCCGGAACACAAATAATGGTCACGGCGGCGGAGAATTTGTTGTCACCGCATACGTAAGACAAAAACATTCCTTTTGTCGTTTAGTAAAACTCTTTGTAAAAAAGATTCCTTTTTGAATAAAAGTAAAAGTCAAAGGGGTTTATACACCGTATAAAAGAAAGTTGTGTATAAAACAAAATATGCCCCAATAAAAGGAGATTGAGATGAAGACCCTTACAAAGATCATTTTTTTTAAATAAAGTACATCTATTATGTGTATTCACTATAAGTACACATAAATAAAGTACAAATACAATATAGGACATAATAATATCATGACATAATTTGAAAGTAGGATATTAACCCAAAGAATAGAAATTGGGTTAAGAAGTTCCCTTACAAAGATCATATTTTTAAATAAAATATATCTATTATGTGTATTCACTATAAGTACACATAAATAATGTACAAATACATGATAGGACATAATAATATCATGACATAATTTGAAAGTAGGAGATTAACCCAAAGAATAGAAATTGGGTTAAGAAGTTCCCTTACAAAGATCATTTTTTTTAAAAAAATAGATCTATTTTGTGTATTCACTATAATTACACATAAATAAAGTACAAATACATGATAGGAAATAATAATATCATGACATAATTTGAAAGTAGGATATTAACCCAAAGAATAGAAATTGGGTTAAGAAGTTCCCTTACCTCGTGTCTGAATTCACTCGACCGTTCTTTGATCTCCTGAATAACAAACTAGAGTTAATCTCTAACTTCTTAAGAACCTTTTTCAAGTTCATTATTCATTTTATATCACTTATTACCATGTTATGAACATTATGTAATTATTTAAGTTAATAACGGTCGTTTTGTCGATCTTTGGTACTTGAGTCAAAAATAAACTTCTTATAATTACAAGTTGTTCATGTGGTGATATATCCATTATATCCAGAATTATATTCATGATATTGATATCATATATCTCATATATATACAGTATATACATGCATTTACAATATTCCATAACGTTTAGAGGTAAGAAATGAAATGCACCGTTCATGGAGACTGTAAGCCGTACGTACGCATGAACGCTAATTTAATTTTGTATTTAATTAAATCATAATGATATAAAGGTATATTATAATTCCAGTACAATATAATGTATAATACCATTTACTCCATCCTTTATACATCTCACATATGGCATTAATGATTCAAATCACTTTGAGGGGGCGGTAGTCCGCACTTCCTAAAATGAAATTATTGTGTTTACCCATAATGGAAATCATAAAGTATGACACAAATGAGAAATACAGAAGCATAAGGAAAACATAAAAATAATATATATATCATATATGAAAATAGTGTCATCAAAATGGCCACCATTAGAGGTGTTATATGAGTGTTGAATAATCATCATTTCGTGAGGCAAAAATTCACCATCCAAAGAAACAATATGTTATTTAACCATTATATGTAGGTGTGTGTAAGTGTAGCTCGAATAATTCTTATAAAAACATCCTAGTATATTTATGATACTAGTGTTGTTACAAATGAAATGAATAAAAAGAGTTTAGGGGGTTGGATAAGAAAAATAACACAAAATAACATAAGAGAAGACATTACCTTAAAATTGGGTAACTCTTTTGATTTGAGCCAAAGGGTTCCTTGGGAAGAATTATGCCCAAAGTGAGGCTTCTAGGAGTAAGGGAGGGAAGTTTGGAGAGTATTTGGATAGAGGTTGTCTGAGCCAAAAGGATTTGAAAGTGTCAGTAATGTGGTAGTGGTGGGGGCCTTTTATAAGTGGAGAGGAGGGGCACTCTTGGAAAGTAATGAAATGTTACTTTATTATATAATGAATTTCGGATTTTAAAGGTCCCACACTTATATAATTCGAGGATAAGGTTATAAGGGTTCTAAATATACTCATACAATAGGTTTTTGACAAGTGTAAGTCTTAGATTTTACATTATCTTTTAATTTTATTTAAATTGTTAATTAATGAGGTAATCGCTGCATCATCATGGTGTCATAAATAATTTAATTTATTTAATGTCTAAAAATTATAAAACAACTATCATGATGTATTAAATATTTTTAGGTTTCTAATGAATATTTCTAGTAAAAAACATGACTTCTATAACCCCATTTAAAAATTGTTTTAGTAAAACAGCTCTTGTTTGTGACATTTTTATTTTACCATTAAATAAAAATTATTTATGTCATTTTCCTACCAAAGTGGCTCCATGGGGTCCCCAAGTTGACCAATAGATTTTCTTGGTCGGCCATGACATATCCAATAGGGGTAGTACAAGTTTAAAGGTATTTTCATATTTTTATAATATCATTTTTACCTTAAATTTCACTAATTACCTTTAATCGCGATTAATTAAACTTAAAAGTTACTATTAAAAAAAAATTATTTTAATCCCATTGAACCACATTTTACTTCCTAATGACAACCATGTATGTCAGATTTTTGAAAATGAAAACACAGAAGTGGTAATGTTTCATTTAAAGGAAAAATCAGTTTTTTAACTACCACTTAGTGGTTTCACTATTCATCAAAAATTGAAGTTTTTCAGAACAATGCCAAAATTTCACCCTAAGCTATAATTGATATTCCGAATTCAAAAATGATGTCTATTTAAAAAAATTCCAAACATATAAGTTTCATTAATTAATTTCATAATTAATTCCCGTTGTCACAACAAATAACATGTTTTTTAGAAACAATATATATCAAAACATTGACAATTGTTTATGTCCAATTTCAAAGTGAAATTAATTCTAATGACCACCATTGGATAAAATGGTAAAAATATATTCTAATTATACATTAAAACCACTAAATAATATAATTTATCACTATAAATTATTTTGATTAAAAAAGTTGTTTTTATGTATTTTTCACTATTCATAAAAAATTCGAAGTTCTCAGAAAAATACCAAAAATTCAACATAGGCTAATTTTGATATTCCGAATCCCTAAATGATGTCCATTTTGAAATATAAAATATATATATTTTTTCAAAAAGTGGGTATTACTATTCATAACTACTACTTTGATTGGTCGCGGTGTGTTAGAATCTCGAACTTGCGTACAATGCAAGCTATTTCATTATTGAAAGAGAAGCGTATCGTGGAAGCTCGGGGTGTTACATTCTCCCCTTCTTCAATAAATTGCATCCTCGCAATTCCAAATTTTTTCTTTGACAATAAAAGGTTGAAAATAGAAAATACCTTTGTGGAAAACCCACATCGGAAATAAGGTTAATAAAAATATAACTTTACAAGAAAGAAAGATAAGTACAAAGGTCACCCGAGATAGCCCATACTAGGATTCTATGAAAATATGGATATGGAAGAAAAAAAACCATCAAGGTTTGATGGAGAGTTGTAGAAAACTGTATTAGGAGAAAGTTAACCATAAGATAATCACAAACTTGTGATTGGTTAAATGGTCATTGAATCCCCAGTTGGAAAAGTTAACCGGCAATGTTTTTGTTCTAAGTTACCTTTTATAAAGTTGAGGAATTTATTTAAGAGATTTACTAAGAATGTAAGGAAATTTACATACTGGTCATGTAGACTTTTATTCTTTAATAAATTTTTACCACAAACCCATATTTCACTCTAAAAGGTAATAGAACTCGAAAATATTCTATTTATCATAATTGTATAAGGTTCCAAATATTAACACATACCATTTAGATTAGGAAAACTTTTTGTAATAACCAGGGACTTCCTGTCGGCTAGTGGTAGGTAGTAAAGGCCTATCACACTATGGTTGTGGGTTCGATTCCTGCAGCTTTGTCCGATGTGACGGGTTATGCCCCACCCTACAGGTTGTCATTTTCCTAAAAATATAGTATTATAATATTCAAAAAATAATCTTCAGAAATGTTTTAACCTTAAACAATACTATTCAAAGTTCAACTTAATCCATCCCAAACTTTATAGTTATCCAAAATACCTCTGTCCAGACTATCTCTAAAAGTTCTCTTAATTCCAAAATCAATTTATCAGATTCCCCAAACAAAGTAAAGTTTCTCTTATTGTGACATATTAAAAATATGATTACCTTCATCATATTAAGACCTTAATCAAAACAACAAGTACTGCAGTAAAATTCTTATATATATCACATTATTCTTATAACCATAATATAATCCTTGAGTCCAAAAGCACCAATACATTAATTATTCCACTTCAACTGTAGTAACAGCATAAGATTTTACTTGATCCCTTGGCCTTTTCTGAGGTAAGTTTCTCTGACACTTAGGACATTCATTTGCATAATGCCCCATTTCCCTATAATTGTAGCATTCAACATTGATAGCCTCTTTCTTCCCCTTGCAATCACGATCCTCGTGAACTTTTTCTCCACATTTGTAACAAAATCCAATTCCTTTCAAGAAAGTACCAGGGTGTTTCTTCCCACAATTATCGCATAATGGAAAATCCTTCTTTCCCTTTTTCCCTTTATCTGTCTCTTGTTCCACCGTTCTCTTCTTCTCTTGCTTTACTTTATTTTCATAAGATTTAGAGAATTCCTTTTCAGTATTGATAGCACACATGACTATATCTTCGTACGTTGAGAAAGATTGTGATACTAATGCTCGACGGAGAAACAGTTTTAACCCATCAATGAAACGATCGATCTTACTTCTTGGGTTACGTATATAATTTGCAGCATGCCTCACTAACCTTGTAAAGTTAGCCTCATACTTTGCGACGTTCTCATCCTCCTACTGCCTCAGACTCAGAAATTGAATTTTCATATCTTCTCTTTGGTCATGTGGAAAGTATTTTTCTATGAAAAGATCTTTGAACTCTCTCTGTTCCATATTTGATACTTCTTCATCTTCCTTTGTGTTTTGAATCAACAACCACCATTGATCGGTATCTCCAGTGAGGTGGTAGACTGCTATGACAACCTTCTCCCTTTCGCTACACCCCAAGGCATGTAATATTTTTTCTATGAAGTTTATCCATTGCTCAGCTACTAATGGATTTGTACCCCCATTAAATTTTGGTGGTTGTTGCCTCATGAAACAGTCTAACATTGATCCTCCACATTGCGGATCAGGGTTCTCCATACGAGTAAGGTTATTATTCATAACCTGAGTGAGTTGTCCCAGTATGGTAATAAGTTGATCAACACCAGTTGTATCTCCATATCCACAATAATTATCTTGAATAGGAGGGAAATCCCTACATGGAGTGCGTGCATTGATACCGTTTCCGTTCCTTCCACTAGGCGCCATTTCTAAACAATGGCATAAACTAGATTACTTTATGAATCAAAATACATAATTCCATACTTGTGAAATAATTAACATAAATTGAACTATTTATGGATATAATCCATAATCATAAAAATGTTTTCTTTGAGGAATTATATACTCATAACCCTTTATAGTGGTTTGTAAAGAAAACGAGAATTATCCTAAGAATATCCCTCGGGAGTGTCGTAACCAAGAGTGCAGCAAGGCCCGTTGTCGTGCACTAGTTCCCGTTCGATTCTAGCTCAAAGCGGTGTTTTCGGGTTTTACCCCCTAGGTACATCTGTGCCAGTGCCACCTCTACCTACTTGTATCCAGACAGGGATGTATTGCTCAGAAAACTCACAAAATCTCTATAATAGAAAAATTCGAGGAAGTTCTTCTATACTAATCCTCAAAGTCTATCTTAGGGCTATGTGCTCTAATCAGAGTTTATCTAAATCTATCTTCCAAGGTTAGTACTAAACTACCTCTGATACCAACTGTAACGCCTCGACCCCAGTTACCCAGGGTCGATGCATTACTTCTTAACATTGGCATGATCACAAAAGATCAAGTCTCGAAATACCGATTAGTTTAGTAGCCTTGGAAACACTAGATACATTCATAAATGTTACATTACATCATAAAGTGAAAAACTACAATAAAAAAGTCTCCATAGTCCACAGTCATATCCTCTTCTGACTATCCCTGCAGGTCATTCATAAAATACTTCTTCACATCCTGGAAAATATTAAAACATTGAAAGGGGTGAGCTCAGATTCTCAGTAAGGATAAAAATATAGCATAAGCTTTCATAAATAAACATAAACATTTAAGGCAATGTATAACTAAAACAAAATCCTTTTAAACTTGAACATCAACATAATATGGAAAAAGTAAAATGAGATAATTCCATTTACTTATTCACATGGATATTCTACTGGTCGAATAATCACTTGCAATATCAATAACCACTTTCATAATGATGGAATGCATAATGCCAGACTATCATAACCACATAGCCAAGGCCTCGTGCCAAGACCACAAATAAGATTTTGTCAAGGACTCATGCCAAGACACTAGTTTGTCTAATGAGACCTACCGATGCATCAAGGAGCTATAGCGGGCTCCACCCATCACTTATTAAGTCCAATGAATTCCTCATATGAATAGATTTAAACATATCATAAACCATAACATAATCGTATCACATAAAACATGCATAAAGGAAACATAACATTTCCACATTTCAATCACAAGATATCAATACAACACATTGATATAATAAAAACACTTTCAAACCCATTTTCAATACAAAAATAAAATAAAGTTAAAACTTTGTATTTATTTTTCATTAAAAAAAGTTATGGCTTGTAGAGGAAGCCGAAACACAAATAATGGTCACGGTGGTGGAGAAGTCATTGTCGCTGCATACGTAAGACAAAAACATTCCTTTTGTCGTTTAGTAAAACGCTTTGTAAAAAAATATTCCTTTTTGAATAAAATTCAAAGTCAAAGGGGTTTATACACCGTATAAAAGAAAGTTGTGTATAAAACAAAATATGCCTCAATGAAAGGAGATTGAGACGAAGACCCTTACAAAGATCATTTTTTTAAATAAAGTACATCTATTATGTGTATTCGGTATAAGTACACATAAATAAAGTACAAATAAAAGATATGACATAATAATATCATGACATAATTTGAAAGTAGGAGATTAACCCAAAGAATAGATATTGGGTTAAGAAGTTCCCTTACAAAGATCATTTTTTTAAATAAAATAGATCTATTATGTGTATTCACTATAATTACACATAAATAAAGTACAAATACATGATAGTAAATAATAATATCATGACATAATTTGAAAGTAGGAGATTAACCCAAAGAATAGAAATTGGGTTAAGAAGTTCCCTTACAGAGATCATTTTTTTAAATAAAATAGATCAATTATGTGTATTCACTATAAGTACACATAAATAAAGTACAAATACATGATAGTAAATAATGATATCATGACATAATTTGAAAGTAGGAGATTAACCCAAAGAATAGAAATTGGGTTAAGAAGTTCCCTTACCTCGTGTCTGAATTCACTAGACCGTTATTTGATCTCATGAATAAGAAACTAGAGTTAATCTCTACCTTCTTAAGAACCTTTTTCAAGTTCATTATTCCTTTTATATCACATATTACCATGTTATTAACATTATGTAATTATTTAAGTTAATAACGGTCGTTTTGTCAATCTTTGGTACTTGAGTCAAAAATAAACTTCTTATAATTTCAATTTGTTTATGTGGTGATATATCCATTATATCCAGATTTATATTCATGATATTGATATCATATATCTCATAAATATCCAGTATAACCATGCATTTATAATATTCCATAACGTTTAAAGGTAAGAAATGAAATGCACTCTTCATGGTGACGGTAAGCCGTACGTACGCATGAACGCTACTTTCATTTCGTATTTAATTAAATCATAATTATATAAAGGTATATTATAATTCCAGTACAATATAATTTATAATACCATTTACTCCATCCTTTATACATCCCACATATGGCATTAACGATTCAAATCACTTTGAGGGGGCGGTAGTCCGCACTTCCTCAAATTAAATTATCGCATTTACCCATAATGGAAATCATAAAGTATGCCACAAATGAGAAATAAAAAAGCACAAGGAAAACATAAACATAATATATATATCATATATGAAAATAGTGTCATCAAAATGTCCACCATTAGAGGTGTTATATGAGTGTTGAACAATCATCGTTTCGTGAGGCAGAAATTCGCCATCCACAGAAACAATATGTTCTTTAACCATTAGATTTAGGTGTGTGTAAGTGTAGCTCTAATAATTATTATAACAACATCCTAGTATATTTAGTATACTAATGTTGTTACAAATGAAACGAATAAAAAGAGTTTATGGGGTTGGATAAGAAAAATAAAACAAAATAACATAAGAGAAGACATTATCTTAAAATCGGGTAACTCTTTTGATTTGAGCCAAAGGCATCCTTGGGAAGAATTCTGCCCAACGTGAGGCTACTATGAGTAAGGGAGGGATGTTGGGAGATTATTTGGGTAGAGTGTAGCCGAGCCAAAAGGCTTTGAAAGTGTGAGTAAGGTGGTAGTGGAGGGGGCCTTTTATAAGTGGAGAGGAGGGGCACTCTTGGAAAGTAATGAAATGTTACTTTATTATATAATGATTTTCGGATTTTAAAGGTCCCACACTTATATAATTCGAGTCTAAGTTGATAAGGGTTCGAAATAAATTCATCCAATAGGTTTTTGACAAGTGTAAGTCTTAGATTTTACATTATCTTTTCATTTTATTTAAATCGTTAATTAATGAGGTAATCACTGCATCATCATGGTGTCATAAATAATTTAATTTATTTAATGTCTAAAAATTATAAAACAAATATCATGATGTAGGAAATCTTTTTAGGTTTCTAATGAATATTTATAGTAAAAAATATGACTTCTATAACCCCATTTAAAAATTGTTTTAGTAAAACAACTCTTGTTTGTGACATTTTTATTTTAACATTAAATAAAAATTATTTATGTCATTTTCATACCATAGTGGCTCCATGGGGTCCCCAAGTTGACCCATGGATTTTCTTGGTCGTACATGACACATCCAATAGGGCTAGGACAAGTTTAAAGGTATTTTAATATTTTTATAATATCATTTTTACCTTAAATTTCATTAATTACCTTTAATCGCGATTAATTAAACTTAAAAGTTACTATTCACCAAAAAATTATTTTAATCCCATAGAACCACATTTTACATCCTAATGACAACCATGTATGTAAGATTTTTGAAAATAAAAACACAGAAGTGGTAATGTTTCATTTAAATGAAAAATCAGTTTTTAACTACCACTTAGTGGTTTAACTATTCATCAAAAATTGATGTTTTTCAGAACAATGCCAAAATTTCACCCTAAGATATAATTGATATTCAGAATTCAAAAATGATGTCTGTTTTACAAAATTCCAAAAATATAAGTTTCATTAATTAATTTCATAATTAATTCCCGCTGTCACAGCAAATAGCGTGTTTTTTAGAAACAATATATATCAAAAGATTGACAATTGTTTATGTCCAATTTCAAAGTGAAATTAATTCTAATGACCACCATTGGATAAAATGGTAAACATATATTCTAATTATACTTTAAGAACAATCAATATCATAATTTATCACTATAAATTATTTTTATTAAAAAATTTGTTTTTATGTATTTTTCACTATTTATAAAAAATTCGAAGTTCTCAGAAAAATACCAAAAATTCAACAAAGGCTAATTTCGATATTCCGAATCCATAAATGAAGTCCATTTTGAAATATAAAATATATATAATTTCAAAAAGTGGGCATTACTATTCATAACTGTTACTTTGATTGGTCGCGGTGTGTTAGAATCTCGAACTTGCGTACAATGCATGCTATTACATTATTGAAAGAGAAGCGTATCGTGGAAGCTCGGGGTGTTACAACGATTATTAAAACACCCATGGAATAGTAGTGTTTATTAGTAATTGATATAATTTTTACCTTCTTCGTTTATTTTTTTTGAATAAACGATCAACTATAATTAAAAAAAATATGATCTGTGAATTGTGTTTTTAACTTAAAATAAAATAAAAAAGCAATTGAACAATTATCACAAAACACAGGAGGTTGAGTAATGTGTGAATTGTGAGATCATTATCTTAATAGGTGAAACAAATAACATAGGATCAATTTTTAGAGTTCAAATACAACATAAAAAATCAATTTATAATCATTTCCATAATTGATACGTTTCTTAATTTACCATTGAATATAATGTTTCCTTATAATAACAATCAATGAAGGGTGATACAATTTCATGTTACAAAGCTAGCATAGGGTTTAATTAATTTCATATTTATGGTTAAATTAACTCTTGTAGGGTTTCAAGGTTAACAAATTAAGAGTTTTATATTTAATATTATGATTAGTAATTATGTTAATAGGTAGAGTTATATTGATTAAACCAGATAAAAATAGTTTTAAAAAATATTTTATCATTGTTTGTTCTCAATCTGATTTAAAAAAGTACAATATTACTCCATCATACTTATTATTTCATTATAAACATTAAACAACCCCCCCACCATAATTCTAAGTTGTGTATTTATTTTACCTTTATTTCCATAATAACATTAAGAAATTGTTTTAATCACTTCCTCTTTGTGATATGTATAGAGACCTGAGCCTTTTACATATAACATTTAATGATTTAAGAATAATTAATCATCAGAGTACAAGACAATGATCGTTAAGTCTAGTGTCTTGGAAGACTAGATACATATAACATAAAACATGGGGCTAAAAAACACTTCTTTATTTAATCTCCATAAAGATCTTCTAAATTCCTTTGAGACCTTAAATATGCATAGGGTACCCTGGGGAACACATTAACAAAGGGATTAGCTGAAAAGGCCAGTAAGGGAATGAACATAAGGATATATCTTAAGCACATGAGATAGGAGACATGACATATTGATATCCAAAACATGGAACATATGAAATAATATCATATAATAATGGGATCATATAAAAATATAATCATATAAATGTGGAAGAATCATAAAACATTTCTTTAGTACGGGTCAAGGCTAACTGCCAATCCCGTTTCCCATTTCAGTACGAGTCAAGGCTAACTTCCAATCCCGTTTCACATCGCATCACATGAGACCTAAGCTTACCCAATGCATTAGAGTTCTATCTGGGTGCACCCATATTAAAATTTTAATGAATATTATTTCCACATAAATATTCTTTCCTTATAAATAATCATATATAATAAACTATACATAAACATAAGGTTACACATGGAGAGAATTGGGTACCACAATCATGACATAAAGAATAACCAATGAGTGTACCATGAAATTGTCCATGAAAGAAGTGGATTAGAACATACATTAATCCTTATAAGGAAATATAGTAATATAAAATGTGAGGTGGTAACAAATAGAAGTTACATCATATAAGAAATGTATCTGAGAAACATTATCATTAAAATATTTTTGTGCGGTTTAAGGAAAATACTATAGAGCTTTTAAAATGGTAAGGAGGAAATTATTTTATATAAAATAATAATTTAACCAAGAAGGTTTTTATAATAAAAGTACTAATTTTATAAATACAATGGTGTCTTAAAATATAGTATAGAGTGCACATGATATTGGGTGAAAGTTCGGGAAGTTCCATTAAAACGACTGTGCTTATTGGGAAGTATCGAGGAGGGATTCAATTAAAAAATGTATATCCACAAAATATAATGATAGATGGATCTTGGAACATGATTATATATCATATAAACATAATTTAGATGTTTTAAATAATAATAAAAGACAACTACATTTTGGTAAAAACGAATGATAGAGCAACCCGAAGGAATAAAGGAAGTTCGGGTAGAATCCATTACGGTTTATCAGCATGGTATTGCGTGTAACTAAGAGAGATTTATGAGAGAGATAAGGGGTTTTTAATTACTTATAAAACATTGAGGCAGTATGGGGGAGGTGATAAAATATACCCCATCACATGGTATTGCACAAAAAGGCACAACATAGAGAACAATCCTGACTAAGAGTGAAAATGAGAGGATCCCTTACCTTAAATCCGTTGGTGTTCTCCACTTGTTATTAAATACCTTAATAAAAAAATTAGGCCTATTAATTAATAATTTCATAACCTATTATATATGTAATTGATATATTTTAACTCTTTTTAGTTCATTCAAAATCTTTTTGATTAGTTACATGGTTCAATTTCATTGTTCGGGCTCATTTGTTTACTTGGATTTAAAATATTGGTTCTCTTATATTCAAGTTTGGATTATATATAATATGAAAGTGGTTGTCCATAATTGAAGTTATATTATTTAGTTCACATAAATGAGATTAAATGGTTTTAATTTTAATTAGGTTACTTATAGTGAAGTCTAATTATTATATATATAACCTTACTGATAACCGTTTTTGTTAATCGATGGATTTGATTAAAAAGAACATGTTTTGATTTATAATGTAATACCATTTGTAGAAAAGGATTACAGAACCAAAAATAGGATATATTAAATATATAATAATCTGGTCCAACCATAACACAAATGGTTTCATGACCAGAATTACACATAATAAGAGAAATTGATAAACTATTGTCCTTGAATGTGCTAAATTAGCACATCTCAAACGGTGCTTTCATTTCTTTGAAATAAAAGGGTGGGGGAAGGGGAAAAGATAATGAAATATATCATTATCATGAAAACATTACATTACATTTATGTTACTGTATGTATCATAATATTATGGTGAAGGGAGGTGAGGAAAGAAACAAAAATAAAGAGAACTTAAAAGAAATGAAGGAATTGGAAAGAGGAATATACCTCTTGCGACTTCCTCCTTTGAGAACCTCTTAAGGGAAGAGGTTTTTGTGTTTTGAAGAGGCTAATAGATTTTGGACGTGGGGCAGGATCTTGGTAAGATATCTGGGTATAATAATGGTAAGGCACAAGGATTTAGAGGAGTGAAGAGAAGAGGGAGTGAAGGGGGGGGGTTATAGTGGAGGAGAGGGATTTCATAATATTATAATAATTAATTTATTATTTCTTCACAAGAAAAGGAATAATAAGTATTATATGACCACGAATAGTAATTTTATCATGTGATAACGAACCAAGTGGTCTTACATTAGTAGAACATCATTAATGACTCAATAAATCCCTTATTTATCATTTATCGTAAATTATCGTATATTACTATTCATAAAATTCATGTATTTAAGAAAAATCCAAAAAATTCATCCTAAACATTTTTCGACATGTAGAATCCAAAAATGAAGTCCATTTTTCAAAAATAATTTTTTAAATATGATTATTTTAATATTTAGTTTAAATAATAATTTATTATCAAAATGAGTTTTAGAACATTCAATAACTTATTCTAAGATTTAGATATATCATACTTCTAACATGAATATTTTTTTAAACTACCATAGGTGAGGTTACTATTCATTAGTGTATATAAATATTCATAAGGGTATGTCACTATTCATTAGGGTAGGTTACTATTCACAAAAAATTATGTTTTCCTTATCAGACTCCAAATAACTTACTCATTACAAACCGTGTACGCCAGATTTTAAAAATTCTAAACATAGAAGTGAAAAAATTATGTTTAAAGGTCACTTATCACTTAGTAGTTAATTATGTTGTTTTTTCATGTGATTTTGTGACATAATTATGGGAAATTAATTTCCATTTAAAAACATTGGGTTGTTACAATATGTCCTTGGTCAGCCACTACGTTGTACCTAAGTACCCAAAAACCTCCCAATATATGAGAGCTCTCATGATAGATCCTTTAAAATTGGTGCCCTTTTTAGGGAAAAAGGTAGTTTATTCAAATAATTAGAGGTATTTGTTTCTTTTAGTTCATTCACTTATTCTCTTTTTAATCTTCAATCTTTCCCCTTTATGAAGTTTTCTTTGTTTCTTCATTTTTTTACCATCAATTCAAACATGTTTTTTTATTATGATCCATTTTTATCCATGTAATTATTCTGTTTATTTGATTTATGACTTGAAATAATCATTAGTATCTCTTATATAATTACCCTAAGATTTAACATGGCCTTATTGCTCAAATTAGACATTCCCAGTCTATATGAAGTTTCAATATTCACTATGTTGGAGAATTCCACTATTCCAGGAATGTTGAAATTAGAAGAATTTATAAATCAAACATAAAACTAGAACCAATGGAGTAAAATAATAAAAAAGATCTTAATAAACCATTAGAGAATTGGATACATCTGATAATAACTATCAACCAAATTGTATTACATACCCAAACCATGAATCAGAATTTGAATAAAAATCTCGATTGATACACCTTCCAAAATTTCATGGCCTCTATATTAAGGATCCCAAAAAAAATTATAAAATAATTTAATGTGGTTTTCTCAACCCAAAAACCAAGAAATGTATCTGAATATAAAATAGAAATAAGATTATTCCCATTCTCACTTGAGGGAACTGCAAAATATTTTATTTATTATTTACAACTTGAAGATGTAACTTATTGTAATGTCTTTTATTAAAAAGGTTTTTTCCAGCATCAAGGACCACTACCATTCATAAAGAGATCTCATGGATAACACAATCACAAGGGGAGTAAATGTATGAATACTAGGAGTAATTGATAAAGGTTTATGAATGTTTCCGACATCAAAAAATTAGTGAGAAACTTCTCATAAAATACTTATATAAAGGCTTCAAACCAATGGAGAGGAGTATGGTGGATTCCACGGCTGGAGGAGAATTGGTTGACAAAAAACTATCAACTGCACATGAATTGAATTGAAATATGGTACAAAACTCTCAAATATTTTGTGATCGATGTACAAAACATATTATAGGAGTACATTAGATAAGTAAATAATCTATTTAAAATAATTTTATTGATAAAAAATTAAATACATTAACCACTATGGAGGGTCATCTTTCATTGGATGAAACGGTATCCCAACCCACACCTATAAGGTCTTGTAAAAGTTTCATAGAAATATACCACCAAACTGATTGTTTCCCCAAATTATAAGAGATAGGGGATTGTGTAGCCTTTTTCCATGGTAGTATATATCTATAGAAACAAAAAACACATCCCTATAATAAGTATTATTAATTTTAAAAAACACATAACCATGGGTCCAAATATCAAATAGATATGAGGTATGGATCTTGACAACAAAGTCACACCTTTTCAACAAAACTTCATGTATACTCTTCCTTACTAACTGGATTTTAAACAACCCCAAAGGATATTGAAGTCCAAGAATCAAAAACTTAATAAAAACAAGATAATTATAAAAAAATGGTAGATTCAAATACTGAAAACCTTTTGAAATAAATTTTTATGAAATAATGTATTAAGCGGAAGATTCAATGTTATGAGTTGAGGGAGTATAAGACATAAATGATTCATAATTCCAACTCCCTCCATTAAATTCAAATTAAGAACTCCAAAAATATTCCTTCCCAACCTACATAAAATCCCAAGGGAAATTTCAGTTCCATCACATTGAGAAGTGGGAATAAAATGACTGATACATTTGCAACTATCATTCCATCATGATCCATCACAACTACATAGAAGCCCCATTAAATTCCAATGAGAAAGAAAAATTAAAGAAATATTTATGATGTTCCTCCTTAAACCCTTTAATTTCAAAATAGAGTTATACAAAATAAGAATATGGGTAAAGAGGAAATGAAATGAAGTGTTTTGGATACATTCAAGTGTGTTGAGATAAATATCCCTCTACTTGAAGAAATCAAGAAAATTACAAGGTATGTGGAGTTTTTGAAGTAAATATGTACAAATAGAAGATGAATAAAAGAAAATGAGTTGATTATCCTTGAGAGGAATGAATATAAACTCATCACAAAAACCATGGAAATGCCTATAAAGTGAAATGAACATGGGAAATTCACTATTCCATGAACCATAGGGGAGATTTATTTCTCAAATTATTTATATAATTTGGGTACTACCTTTAATGTCATGCCACACTCTATTTTCTATTTTATACAGGTTGGTTAACTAAAACTAATAAGGGTGGTGGTGCAACTGGAGAATAGAGCCACAACATACCTGATGGGAGTCAATGAGTATGTCTTTATTTTGGTATGAGATGTGATTTTTCCTATGTATTTATATATGATGAATATGGACGATCATTAGGTAAGTTCTCATTCACCCATCATTCTGGGCATAATCTTCCCAAAAACTACCAAGATAATCATAAATGTTCATGAGAGTATACATTATCTGGAGTTTTAATATGAGATCGTATGATTTAATATTTTTGACCCCATGAAGTTCCACTCATTGGAAAATTATTCTTTCTTCATCTCCAATTCTGACCTATCTTATAATGAATCACCAAATTTTTAATTTCTATCTTTTCTAATTAAGCATAATTCCATGATTAGGGAGATAATGAGGATTTGTTTTTGTTTGATGTAGAAAATACCATCACACCCATCCCTTATGATCCAATCATACTCATTTATAATTATTTTGTGGATTATTTTTCTAATTCTGAACTTTCAATTTCTGATTATGACATGAAATTTTATTTTTTAGATGGATTTGATGCATTATTCATTAATGTTGATGATTTATATTCAGACCTTAACATTCATTGTGAACATATACAAGTTTCTACATCATTCAAATCAATACATAACCAACCCAAATAAGAACACAAACCATTTCCACCAAATTTAAAATATTCATACTTGTTGAATAGTCAAAATTTTCTTATAATAATTACTAATAATATCCTACATAAAAAATAAACAGAAATTTTGAATATTTTAGTGGAGATATTTTTCCAATTGGGTGGACATTAGAAGACATACCAGTTATTATACCCTCCATTTTCATGCATAAGATTATTTTAGAGGATGGGGACAAAACTATTAAGAAACCACAAAGGAGACTTAACCCCACACTATTATAATTTTTTTTAAAAAGAGGATGAAAGGTTTCTTGAGGTAGGTATCATTTACCCTATTTATGATTATCAGTGGGTTATCCTTATCTAGGTTATACCATAGAAAATTGGGTTCACAATTTTTAGGAATGAAAATGATGAGTTATTTTCTGTGAGAGTAAAAAATAATTGGTGAGTGTGCATGGATTATAGGGAAATGAATCATTCCACTAATAACAATCATTTTCTACTTCCATTAATTGACCATATGCTTGAGATACTTACATGTATGACACACTATTACTTCTTGGATGGTTTCCTTTGCTATTTTCCAGTTCCCATTGCAGCAGAGGACAAAGAGAAGTTGAAATTCACCTATCTGTTTGGTATATTTTCTTACTGAAGGATTCTATTTGGACTTTTCAATGCCCTGAGTACCTTCTAGAGATGAATGGTAAGCATATTTTATGATTTACATGATACATTCATGGAGGTTTTTATGGATGATTTTACTATGTATTATTTCTCATTTGAAGAATGTATCTTGAGTTTGGGTAATGTTATTAATCAATGCATTCAAAAAAATATGGTTTTCAACTTTTTCTGAATGGCTCGAAGGCCTTCATTTTTTTTTCATTTTTTATAATCCCCCTTTTAAGGGTTTAAGGGGAACCCATACATGTCCTGTAGGTTTTGTGACATTATAGGACCTGAAGGTCTTAATTAAATTCATCACAAACAATGACTACTTGAAACTACCCCTCCCCAGCATCTGCATCGTGATAAACACTCCACATTTACATGACTGGTTGACTAGATTTCATGTTTAGGGATGAATAGTCATGGTACTAGTGGAAAATATATACACTATCATTCTTGCAATTCTGATTAGCTCTGCTCTGGTGAATGTGCATGCTCTGAATCCTCATCCAGGGCCTTGTTCCTTTTATGTTAGTCTAGTATATCAGCAATTCATGTGGCCTGAAGCCCTTGAGGTGGCCCAAAGGCCTTGCAGTGGCCCAAAATCCTTACTTGACCGAAGGCCTTGGGTGGCCTAAAGGCCTTGAAGGACACGAGGACCAAACCAGTGGCTATAAGGACTAAACAGAAGAATTGTTCCAATTTCTAGAGTACCGAATAGTTCCTGCTACAGTACTTGCTATGGTACCTAAAAAAATCCCTCTACCCAGATTTGATCTCGAGTATCTTGGATGCACTTAATGAGTCCTCAACAACCGCGCTGAGGCTCATGTGCCAAAATGTGGGTTGCTAACACCGAATATTAGTGGGGGGGGGGGGGGGGCTTGACCAAGGCCAAGTGCACGACACATTCCACAGCTAAGAAATAGCTTTCAATCGACCTGTGAAAAATATGCACAGTTTCTATGTCTGGAGGGACTTGATCCTATGCTAGTTCCCATATAGAGCGAGGGGTACAACTAGTTGGTACCACTCAGCAAACAACCCATGGGCGGTTTTGAACTTTGAGAAATATCATTTTAATGTGGGAAAATGATTTTAATAGGTTATGTAATGTCACAACATGGAATTAAGGATGATATATCTAAGGTAGACATACTCTCTTCCTCTCCATATCCTATATGTGTTCATGATGTTCGATCATTCCACGGGAATGGTAGTTTTTATTGATGATTCATCAAATATTTTAGTAATATTTCTCTACCCATATATTTATTACATAAAAAACATTAACTTCTTTTATGATGATTTATGAAGGGTGTTAGTTGATGATATAAAGAAATGTATAAAAACTCTAATAATTATACAAACCCCACAGTGGGACTCCCAATTTGAGCTTATGTGAGATTCTTTAAACATCTCAGTTCGAGTAGTCGTATCTCAGAGGGTGGAAGGGTAGTCCCATGTGATTTCTTATGCGTCAATGAATTTGGATCCAACCCAATAAATTTAAACCAAAAAAGAAAAGGAGTTTCTTGATATTGTATTTTATTTATAAAAATTATTCACTTATTTATTGGTATCTAAATTGGTTATTTTCTATGATCATACATCTTTGAGGTACCTCAAAAATAATCCAGATGTAAATTCATGACTTATTCGTTGTATTCCCCTTATTCAACAGTTTCAAATCAAGATATGGGATAAGAAGGGGTCATAGAACATGGTATATGATAACATGAGTAAGACCACTAACATGTTGGATCATGATGATGCAAACCAACAACCACTTCATTATACATTCCCCAATGAGCATCTATATTTCATCTCAGGTGCTCATCCTTGGTATGTAGATTTAGTGAATTACTTGGTTGTAATTAAAATTACTACAAACCTAAAGATACACAAATTTGAAAAACTGATGAGTGAATTTAGGTTTTATGTGTGGTATTATTTTTTAATATATCACATTTATAATGACCAATTCATTAGGATATGTGTGACTAATCATGAGTTTGAGTCTATTTTTCATTTTTTCATAAAATTTATTATGGTGGTCACTTTGGGCCTCAAAGGATGGCTATGAAGGTCTTATACTCTAGATTATATTGTTCTAACCTGTTTCATGATTCCCATGTTTTTTTAATTCATGATATCATTTCAAACACACTATAAACATTTTTAGGAGGAATATGATTCCCCAACATACCATATTTTTTTGATATTTATTGATGTATGGGGAATTGATTTTATGGATCCATTTCTGGGATCATTTGGGTTTATATACATTATTTTCACTATTGTTTATGTTAGTAAATGGGTCTAATAGAAGGTCACCAAGACTAATGATTATCATGTTTTAGTGGATTTTTTCAAGGCTCAAATTTTCATTAGGTTTGTAGTGATAAATGGTATCATCAGTGATCAAGGGGCACAATTTTAAATCAAATTTTATCTTCCCTACTTCATAAGTATACAATGACATATAAAACTATACTTTATGGAACTGCTAAATAAATTTCCATACTGAGGCTTCAAATTAGTTGTTGAAACAAATTTCGGATAAAATTTTACATCCGAATAGGAATGATTAGAGAAAGAACATAGATTTTGTGATTTGGGTTTATAGGATGGAATACAAGACTCCCATCAGCATGTCCCCATTTCAGATTTTTTTTCAGAAATCCTACCACATCTCTATGGAAGCTGAGAATCGAGCATATTGGGCTATAAAGAAATAAAACATGGATTTTTTCCAAGATAGAGATCAAATGAATCATTAAATTCAAGAGCTTATGGAGATTTTATTATCATTATAAGATAACTAATGGCTCCATAAAGAATGATAAAAATCATCTCATGATAGAATGATCTAAAAAATGGATCTTCATATTGGATATAAAGTTCTTCTAAATAGTTCATGACTAAATATGATGTCTGGTGAATTTTGATCTAGATTATTAAGTCCTTAGGTCGTATCTAATTTTTTTTCTTATGGTGTAGTGGATATCACACAAGGATAAACACGTAGGATCATTTCAGTCAATGTGGAAATATTGAAGCAATACATTAAGGGACTTCTCACCCATGTAGTTCATTTAATCACACTACATGACCCTGTTATCACTAGATAATATCAATTCATCGCTAAAAATTTCAAATTTATATTATTTTTTCTATTTGAAATTAAAATTTTCATAGGAATTTATCATCTCATTGGTTCAAATTTATTAAAACATAATATTTTAAGTGTGGGGGATGGGAAAACATTCTTGGATATCTATTTCGGATTTCCATTTGTGTGTTTTGAGTGTGTTTTCTATTAATTAAAAAACAAAAAGAAAAAAATCAAAACAAACATCGTGTAACATGATCATTTACATGTGTACCATATAGAAAACTCATTTCTTTCCAAATTTATTATTATAATAATAATAATTATAATCATTTCATCATCAAGGGGTTATTTTTGTAAAAAAGTAATCATCTATAATGTGTTTGGTTGTGTCATTATAAAACATTTTCAAATTTTACACCATTACATGTGATATTTGTTCATGGTAAATTATTTTATTGATTTCTCCACAATACATTTCATAAAACCATTAATTTTGAATATTTTCCTACTCAATTGATGGAGTAACCAAGTTACATAAAAAATATTAATCTTATATCAATGGGTGATTCATACATTTATTTCTCTTACTATCATTTTAATTACTATGCATAACTGATTCATGCATGTGTACCTGATATTTGATATATGTATGCCCTGGAAAATCAAAAAATATCAAAAAGTCAAATAAAAAATATTCAATATCTTAATAAATAGGGGAGTGATTAAATGTACGACCTTTGGGTATATCTAAATTTGGATCTTAAGGTTTTACTTTAGGGAATTGTTAAGTGAGCGGGTATTATAATTTTATTGCAAAAAAATATATAATAGGGTTGGTGGAATTAAACTAGGTAAGATAAATTCTTTTACCTTACCAAAATATTCAGAATAAAGGGTGGATATATGATCTTGAAATGGTTGGTACACCTACATGTATAGAATTAGTGGCATAGTAGACCCATGACTTGTTTCTCTATGATTAGTGTCATTAAAATCACTAATTTTTTTGATATAATTTATAAGAAAATGAATAAAAAATCTATTTATATTGACACATTATGAGATTACATTTCCAATACTTCCATTATGGATTGATAAATATCAACACTCATATCTTGTCACAATTTTCTAAATTACATGATATGAGGTTTTTCCCAGGAATGAAAAAAGGTATGTGTGGGAGATTTAATAAAACAAATTTTAAATAAATATTTTTTTTATTAAATGAAATAATTTCCCCACATTGTGTTAAATATTTTTATTTATAGAATATTTGGGATTAGATAATTCATTTTCAAATTTAATTAAAATCCCAATTTTGCCCTTTCAATGTACACTATAGTATTTCAGCCCTAACGATCCTTATGCAACTTCTATGAAATTAATATTCTATAGCATTGGTCCTAACTCAATGAGATAAAAATTTCATTTATGACTTATTATCTAGATCATACATTGTATTGGATTAACTGCTCCATGATGTAAAATCTAGAATGGAATCACCAGATTAAATACCACTTTACTATTTGGGACATATCCTATTAATATGGGATTTTATTTGGATAAAATTTGGATATTAGATATGAAAAAAAACTGTATAAAAATATTCCTTATGCAAAGACATCTGGTTCACATGTTTTTGGGGTCAAAAAGGTAGATCCAGTTGAATTAAAATATTTTTTTCGAATTTCCCCATTCAAACTTGTAACCTCTTGCAACCATAGCATCCCATACATTTTATAAATATGTTATTTTCTCATTTTAGGTAGTTTTTGGTTCATTAGGAATTTCAAAAAACATAATAAGTGGTTTTAATCCAATTATCAAAGAATTGAAATTAGGGTAGCTTCTGAAGCATAGATCCCCTCATCGAACCCTTGTTCTTCTTCTTCTTCAAGTTGTAATGTTTGTTTTTGTAAAATAATTTTCATAGTTTATGTTCCAATTCATATATTTTTTTCAATTTTATTCTTCTATACAAATTATATTTGGGATGGATATATTGAGTTTAAATGTGATTAGGTTTTACCCTTTCTAAATCTTCTCACCTGATAAATGTTTCTATGATGACTACACAACCCATAGAAGAGTTGTTTTCATAAGTAATTGATCAAATTATCCCCTTGTTCCCTTATTTATGTGGAATCAATTATCTAATTTATATAAGATAATATTATCCTTTAATTATATTTTAATCTTAATGGAAACTATGAAACCAATTGAATAATTAACACAAAACCCGTGAGGTCGAGTAACATGTGATTTTTTAGATTATGATCCTAATCGGTAAGACACAACCACATGAGATCAGTTTTTATATTTAATATAAAATATAAAAAATAAATTCACAATCATTTCAAGAATAGATTTTTGTCCTAATTTACCACTTACCACGAGATAAACTTTGAATGAAAATGAAATTAGGGTGTTATGATTGCATGTTTCAAAGCTAGCCTAGGGATTACTTAATTTCATCTTTGTGGTGATGTTAACTCCTATAGGGTTATAGGGTTAAAAATAAGGCGATAATAATTAATTTGAGTTTAATTTAAATGATATTTATTAATAATTAAATGAAAATTTAAAGTATGAAACATTAAATAATAGATTTAAATCAATTAAATGATTAATTTCATCCTCTTGGTTAAGGTATAGTTAGATCAATTATGCATTCAAAAAAAAGTTTTTAAAAACAAATTTCTCATTGTGTTTTCTCAATATCATTTAAAAAAAATACAATCATACTTTTGTATAATTAATTCAATATTTATAAATTTCAAACCCCATCATCCTTTAAAATTGTGTATTTATGTTGCCTTTATTTTCATAATACATCTATGATTATTTAATCGCCGATTCTTTGAGAGACGACATTAGTCATCCACTCTACTAAACCAAAGTACCAAAAGACCACAAATAATTTTATATTTCTCATTAAATCACCGTTAATGGATATATATATACTCATTATAAAGGCACATACATTTATAACATCCAAATATTCCTCAATGAAGGTAAATTGAGACGAAGTACCTTAACTTGAGTCCGACTCACCTCGTACATTATCTATCATCCGAAATAATAAAATTACGATAATTATTTAATTTATAAAGAAAAATTTTTATGTAAATTATTTGTTTTATTTCACATATTTCCATGTTATATGTGATTAATTAATCAAATATTTTTACATCAGATGTTTTGATGATATTAAACATATGTGTAAAAAATGGTTTCAGTATGTTTACTACGGATAGTGGTCATTATTTAAATATCACCATACTAAAAATCATGGTGTAATTATCATTTTTATATATAAATTATAATTTTCAAACCAATAATAAAAGATAAATATGAAAAATGAACTATGTTACAATCATGGAGATGGCTGGTCGTACATATTCATGAGTAATGTTTCCATTTTCAAAGATCATTATGGAAAGAAAGTAATTAATATTTCATATTTATAGAATGATAATATTATCATAAAAACAATATTATTTCATCAATTATTCTAATATATATCTTCCATGTGATGTGGTGATGAAAAATAATCACATCACTTCATATATGTGGTAGTCCACACAAACGTACGAACGACGATATCATTTCTCAGTGAACGTATTGGTAAAAGAAAATGGTATATAATATATTTTCATAATGATAAATATAATAATTATTTCATATATATGACATATATTAATTAAATTTATCCTTATTATCTTCCACAAAGGTGCTACCAAAAAAATGAATCACATCGCTTCATAAGGAGGTAATACACCGTACACAAGAGAGACATTATCGTGATCCCCACGAATTGGAAATTAAGAAGGTATATGTGATATAATAATTAAAAAAGTATATTTATGTTAAAAATATATTATACATATATCTATAATTATAACAATACATGAGTGGGGATGATGAAAAAAAATCACATCAGTACGCGAGGTAATACTCTACCATACACATGAATGAAGATTTCATTTCTCATTTTATGGTATAGGAGAGAGATTAATTGTATTCCATTAAAATAATAACATAAATTTATATGTTAGATAGTGGTGTTATTATATCATAATAATTTAATAATATTTTAAGTAGGTGGAAGAAAAAATAATATAAAAATGCTCAGTTAAGCACGATACTTCTTCTTTATAAAACCTCGATATGATCACACCAAAAGCATTATTATGGCATCTTTATGATCAAAATAGGGAATATAGGTAATAGAGAGGGAATTAAAAAAGGAATTTAGGTAGGTTTAATTAGATAAAAATCATTTTAATGAGTTTATAGGAGATGAGAGGGGGTGACCTTTTATAAGTGACGTGAGTGGAACACTCATATGTTTTGAAAATAAAAGGTTGTAACCTTGTTTTTCACATGAAAAAAGGATTAAAAATATAAAAGTATCGATAAAAAGATTATATAAGGTATTAATATGTTAATAAAATTAAATTTATACAATTTTAGCTTATTTTAAGCCTTATCGAATTTTTTTAACCCCTGGTAAACCCGTTTTCACCTTAACCATGGTAATTTTTTTTTTTACTTTTTTCACAATTAATTTTGATGAAAAATTAAGATTAAATTATTAGATTATATAAATTATTATGAATCAGAAAATTAAATTATTTTTACCTAATTCATTTCAGAAAATTTTAATAATTTAATTTAAAATTAAACCCGCAGATGCAATGAAAAAGCGAGTTTTCAAGAAATGTATTTTTCAAGCATAAGATGATTTTAACTGAACTCTATGAATGGTAATCATTATTATATTAATTTAAATTAATATATTATTATATATAATCTATAAATTTAAATTAAATAATTCTTAATTAGTGTTTTTTTTAATTAATCAAAATTAATACATATTATTCACTTTATAATTGTTTTCAGAAAAAACCCATTTTTTAAACCCAAAAATAAAATTATACCAAAATCCAATATAAATATGATTAAAATTTAAGTAATTGGATTAAAAATAATTAAATAATACTTATGTTACTTGAAATCATATTCAAAACATAATGGTACTTTTAAATTACTTGATTTATTATAAATTAATGACATTTTTTTTACAAAAAATGATATTTTAACTATTCACCAAAAAATAAATATTTTTAAAAAAAATACTAAAATTTCACCCAACCTTCATTTTGATATAATTATTTCAAAAATAAAAATAAATTTTTTTCAAGTATAAATTCTATAATTTTAAAATTATTGTTTTTAAATAAAACATTATAATAAAAGAGTTTAATTCAAACTCTTTTTTGATTTAAAAATTGATTAGTTTTTTTAAATGAATATAACTATAATGTTCTTAAATATTAATAGACCTAAAAATGATTTTTTTCTTCCATTACCTAAGTTGGTACACAAACACCACTTCCTTTATAACATAAGTTCCACTATATATATGTTAGATATACATAAATTTATATTGTATATCTCTTGTCAAAAATAACATTCTCTATGCCTACCACTAAATCCCAAAAGAATAATTTTATGATACTATTTTCAATTACATAACATAAATAATACAAGAAATTATGGACATGTTCCCATAAGGTATCAGGAATATCCCTTTATCACCAAAGGCCACTAACTTACATTGAGGGTTTAAAATAAAAGTTGGTTGATGATTTTTCCTTAATATCAACTCATATCTCATTGATATATTTTTATAAAAGATATAACATGAGGTAACAATAGGTTATAAAAATATAAATACATATTTAAAAAAATAATCTATAAATTTTAATAAAAAAAACATTAATATTTGAAATAAAACAAATGAAATATATTTCCACATGTTATGTGACCTTATATATGAAAGAAAAAATATGTAAAAGATTAAAATTTACCAAGTAGCCATAGTACTCCAACATAAATACACATATAAAAAACAACACTTATAGACTGAGAGATGAAGAATAAAAAAATCTAAATGTTCATTTCAAAATAAACTATAAAGGAAAGGGACCTATAAACTCTCCTACACAGAGGAAGATTAAAGATAAAAAATTATCTAATATTTCATACATAGGGAGTCATAAACATTCCCAAATCCTTAAAATCTAACCAAAGTATTTGTAGTTGATAATAGATAAATAAGGAATCATTTTATTTTATAGTTTTATAAAACATAACATCTAATTATACACACGAGGTATGCATGTATGGGGTAATAAAAACAACTAAAAAAGATATCCTTATATGACCCAAAAGGATTTTCATGCAGGAGTAAATAATGTATCCTTGTAATTGTGTGCATAATGAATATATGATCTAACCCCATGATTAAATTTAAACGTATTAATAAGGAAATATATAAATAAATATATAGTTAAAAAGTTAAATATGTGACTAAATAAAGAAACAAATATAATTGTGATCACTAATTAAATCTCAAACCAAAAAACATGGAAGGCTAATAACTATGTATTAATTATATAAAAAGAGTATTCTATATTGAGAATTTAAAGGAAAATCCTCATTGGTAATTATCCATTAGTAAAAATTAAATTCCTTAACTCAATATTATTTCATTACTTGATAGAAACATATCTAGATACTCAATGAAGAAAAAAGTGAACAAAACACTACTCAAATCAGTATAGTCATGAAATACTTTACTATTCCCTTATACATCTAAGTTAATAACCACAACCAAGAAAACCACCTAGGACATCACCAAAATATATTTATGGGTGTTGTAAAAAACACTCTCAAGTATTTAGAGGTGGTTTTTGATGATAAATTATGGTGTTTTTCCTCTAAAATACTCAAAAAATTCATGAAAAAGAATTTTGAAGTTGGTTTGGGTTATGTATTATAGGTTATATATATATCACTTTAGAGAGTTAAAAATAGAATAATTTTGACCATGTTTCCATGAAATAGAAAGTTCAGTGGCCAAGACCTGATGAAATGGATGGAGTGGTGAATGGAGATTTCAAAGGAAATACATTTTATATGAAACAAAGAAATCATACACTGTCATTTAATGGTGTATGATACATCAATAGGTGAAATCCTTGTGTAATATGATAAAGAAAAGATTACCTACATTTTTAGGAATTTTGGTAAGGAATAATAGGGATCCAATCCATTTTTATGGTTATCTTGAATATCATGTAGAGAAATTAGAAATAGAAACGGAATATTTAACATGAAATAGTAATTTTAGTCAATATTGAGAATTATAGGAATTCCTATATGAAAAATAGAATACCAAAATGGGTCTACAACTAACCTTTGTGTTATTAGATTTAATTAATGAAAATGGGTTTCTATGATTGAATTCAGCATGGCTCAAGACATTTTCCATTTTTTCTTGGAAATTATTATTAATTGGGAAACATAGTATAGTTTATGGTATTTAATGGGTAATTGTTCATGGAATATGGCTGTGTAATTTTTAGAGTTTTAATATGGTGTGGAAGATCACAAATCCATGAACTAAAACAAAGAAAATTTTAGGATATTAGTGTTTTGAAGGATGGGTTTTTTGGTGTCAATGTTTGACCAAACTCAAAAAAGTCATATTGAGAGAAAAAAATATCATGGTGATAAGATATGTGGTTAATATCACTATTTTTAAATTCCTTTCTTAGAGGGGGTATTATGTAATATTAATTCAATGGATTTGAGTCAAGTTTGGGATACTAAAATGAAAACTATTTCTCATTATATATAAGAAAAATTAAAGATATTAAATGAAGGTAAGATGTCGATTCTACCTTAAATACAGAGAAGATATATAATCACCATAATGTAGGGATAAAAATAAGATAATTGATTTAATTATTAATAAAGATAAATGAAATTCTATATCATTTCAAGTGTGGAGAAATTACTAGTTTTCAATAATAGAAGTTTATAAAAATTAATCACCTTGATAAAGGAGAGTATATTTCTACATCATGATTGGTGTAATTCATATTCATGTTTCATGTAAGATTTTGTAAACACTAGGATAGAAAATTTCATTATATTTAAGTAATAAGAGTAGTGACTGACTGCAAATCATTTTTTTCATTTTTTAGAATCTGGTTTATGGGTTCCCTGTACCCCAACCTACAACCACAAAAAAGACAAACAAAACAATCCAAAAAAACTTACAGGTCATAATAAACAGATTCATCTCTAAATCCCAAGCCGGATTCTTCTTCTCCAGTAGCCGATTCCCATTCTGGATGCCTCCAAAAACTTCCACTTTGAACCTGACTCCTGAGCTGATCAAGAACCGATTGATCTGGTAAAGCCTTCTTGACCACGCTCACCTTTTTAAAATCCAAAGACACCTCACTGTTCCACTTTGATGAAGATCTAGTTCGCATCAGCCTCAGAAGAAAGGAGTAGTCCTTCCTTGGTCTTCTTCTTGGAGTAGCAGATGAAGGGCCGTCAGCGGTAGCCAAAATCAGATTCCCACTTTTAACAACATCACTAAATGAGCAGCCGAATAGACCACTCTCATTATCTTTCCCTCCCCCAGAATTCTCCCTTCCAAATCCGGCATGCACCCTCAAAGCCGCATCGAAAAACTCCAAGTTGTTCCCTGGTCTCTGGACTGGAGTTTGACATTCCATCAAACGGGGGAACCTATCTTCAGTAGTGGCACATTCAATAACTGAATCAACATTATCCCCCAACCCCAGGTATGTACTCTCCACCAAAGGGCCACACCTTACCCCATTGTGATTGTTTTCCACAATCATGATCCCTACATCATGGCCCAAACATCCAGCCTGCTGCTCCTCCCTGGATTCCTCGCCAACTGAAGCTGGGTCAAGCACCCTATATTCGGTCTGCTGGACTTTCAAAGTCTCCGCAATCACCAATTCTTCAGAAATACCTTAGAAAATGTTACTCAAAGTAATAAATGGCTTAACTAGAGGATCAAGGTTTTTAGAAACCTTAGCACTGGACGTGGTGATTTCCTCCACAGTACTGGCGTCTCTTCATTTCCCACTCTGCTCAGAACCCAGATCGACTGTGTTAGCTGTAGGAACTCTCAAGTCCCGCCTTAGCCTTTGGAGAACCTCATACTTTATCGAATTTACCTGGTTCTCCTTAACACCTTAGGCTTCAGTGACCTGGGATTCCTCAAAATACACCTTATGTGGCCTCACTGGATTTCCATCACCCGTATCACCACACTAGTGGGGATCCCTTTCTTCGTCAACCGGTTCCACATTTGTCGAAAACAGACCCACCTTAGCAACACTTTCTTCACCATACTCAATGCCCATAGTAACAACAGACCCATTACAGTGAGCCTTTGACAACCTTGAAAGACGTTCACGTCGGAAAACCTCAACCGAATTCCCCAATCTCTTACAAGATTAGCAAAACCCAGTCCAATTATCATAAAAAACACTCTGCTTGCATCGGTATTCATCACCGATAGTGATCTAAACAAAATCAAAAGGGGTGTGAGAAGCATCCATTTCAACGCACACCTGGGGGTTCACCAGATGGAAAACCTCCTCAATATGGCTATCATAGCAAAGATATCTACCAAGAATATTGAACAACATGTGGATAATTGAACAGTTTTGAAACGGAAAACGAAGGGACGGAAAACGTACCCAAACCGCAATGGATGGCGAGTCACAGTTCATATGAAGATCGAAAGACCAACACCAAAGAAGAAAATGAGATCCATTGAAGCTGCGAGAAGCCCTCGACCAAGCTTGGATGTGGTCCTCCTCTGAATCGAACCTAATCATGATTTTCTTTCTATCCAATAAACCAACCACTACTCTATCACAAAGATCCCAAGCTCCAATGATGAAATGGTCAAAATCGTCAACCAAAGGCCTCTTATACTTGAACCGAGCCACCAAGTTGAGGTTCAGCAAGGCCGATGCTTCCGAGAACTCAGTAGAGGAAATTTGAAGTTTCGGAAAACCATCGATAAAATCCGTAACATTAGGGTTTAAAGAAGATTTTGGAAACGGGGGAAGAAACACTGGGTTTGAGAAGGGTCGAAAAGGCCTAGATCTCCCATGAGACGACGATTCCCCCTCCCCCACCGAGGAGGGAGGGGCCGGTGTGGAGGCCGCCTTCATCACCATAAGGAAGAATCCATCACGAGGAAACCCTCAAGCTCAAATCTATCAAGTAATAAGAGTAGTGAGTTATTGATATTTTTAAGGGTTTTGGACCCAAATGGTTAGTGAAAAAACATTAAATTTACAATGAAAAATTAGTATTTTGAGTGGATTTTGGTATATCATCACATTATTATTTAATGCTCCCTATATGTATCCTAATTTTTTTGATTAATGAAAATATTCCCATGTGTATATTTTACACTTTATCACTATTGAATTCTCATTTTGAGGGAGAGATTTTTGTTCTGAATAACTTTAGAACAAGATAAATAAAATAGTTATTTGAAATAAACATAAATCGATTCACTTAGCTCTCACTGTATCTTATTTATGTGATACCAAAAAGTTTTATCAGAGTAGAAGGTTCCAATTTGTGAACTATTTAAACTTCGAATCTGTGGGGGTAGCTATGAATTACAAAGTTATTCTATTATTTTTTGTAAATAACATACAAATATAGATGAATATGATGAAACACTATGTCCAATCATTAGTAATGGATATGTATGTGTATTATATACATGATATTATAGTGAATCTTCAAAGTGGAGGCTTATCAGAAAAGGATCATAAAGAACTAGATTTAAATGTGAAATGAACGAATATATTAGTTGGATCATTTTCCAAAACAAAATAAAAGAAGTAGATGCCATGTAAATCCTTACATTCCTTGTGGAAAAGGTTTCTCAAAATTTATAAAGGTCAATCAAAATTAAATTTAGAAAAATTGAAGGTTTTAGGGAACAATTAAGAGGACTTGAGGATGTAGTTGAATGTATCCATTAATTCATTATTAGATTACTTGAATGTGATTATGGTGAAAAATCACATGCTTGATGAAAATATCAATGATATCATGATTTTAAATAGGATTATAAAAATATATCCACTTCTATAAAATCTAAAAGTTTCAGTACTTAGAGGCAAGGATCAAAAATAGGTTACATTGGATTTTCTTCATATCACTATTGTTTCATATAAGATGAGGAATAATATTATCAATCAAATGGAAAAGGAAAAGTATTATGAATTGGAATTAAATGTAATTAAGAATCTATCAATGGAGGATCATACTGAAAAGGTTGAAAAATTTATATCATTACTTTCCTAAAATATAAAAAGGGTAATACAAAGTTTAATGGAAAACATCCACTCGCATGTTTCCGTTGAGTAACTCCTTGAACCAATTTATGTTTTGATAATTAAAAAGATACATTTGTTAAAATTTCATTTTAATTTCTTGAAACATTTTATTATGTTTTCAAGAAATTATTCTTAACTTTTATTAGATCTTACAATTTCTTTTCTTCAAATATATTTAAATTTTAAGTTTTGATTGGTCATAACATGTTCTATAAGTTTCATACAGTGATCCTAGAAAAAAAAGTTATATAAACCATTAAATATAATTTTAGGTATTTTTTAATATTACTACAAAGAGAAAAATTGTATCTAATTGTTCCAAATAGCTGATTCATATAGGAAATTCTCCCATAAGGGACATTACTATTCACCATGTAGCTGATTTTCTTGAATCAAGTATGTTCTGTATTTTGACTATAAAAAGGGATGAATATGTCCAAATTAAGTGACTCTAATTGAGTAAGAAAGATAAAAAAATTATATATTTTATTATAAAAAAAATAAAATTCTGAATCGATCATTATCATGTCTCAAATTATGATAAAAGTCCTTGTATATTTTCAATCTAAGATCTTCTATTTTCTAGAACTAAATTTATACTGAATTTTGATGATATATTGAGTAGTAAAATTTCAATTAAGAATATTGTTCATTATATGAAAAGGTAATTAAATTATGTAAATATCCTTAAATTGGATATAAACCCTATTATTCCATCTTAAGGTGTTTTTTATGTATGAAAATTTATAAGTCAATTTGTATATAGTTTTTAGAATTCGGCTACACCAATTTTTGGATTCATGATGAATTTTATTATATAGTGAATCAAATACATGATTCACCTATGAAAATCACATATGTATATAACCTACATGAATTACCAACATAAATATCCAATGTTGATTTTACTACTTGTTTTTGTGATTTTATTCATGATATTATAAAATAATGAAAATTTCTCTATTTTATGTAATTCATGAGATTTCAAATTTTTGAATGTTCATCTTGGATGAAATTATTGTTTTTTTTATTATACTATTACTTATTAAATATTTATAAGTAATAAAAACATTTTTTATGGTTTTTTATGTTTAATTAAATTATATTATCATCGGTCCAAATATGCATGGATATTGACAATAAAATTTTGAACTTGAGATATTTAAATTCAATCCAAATAAAATATGATGAGTCAGTCTCAAATATTATCTGAGAGAATTTCTAGGATATTAATAATTATTATTAAATTATATATTGAATGTTATAATGTTTTCCACTATGTAGTTGTTTTTTTTGTTCTATAGAATATTGAGATAAACTTTTATAAATATTGTTTCTCATTTATAAATGATATACATGTGGATTATCATTTAGGATATTGCAATAGAAAGCTTTGAAGTAATTTGTTAATGATATATGAATGATTATTTATTTGGGATATAAAATATTAAATGGTCTTTAGATATTAAATTTTCTATGCATAAATAAAATCTATATTTAGAGTTTCTAGAACCTGTGGAATGAAGAAAGATGAGGATGATAAGACTTTATATAATCAGTATGTTTTTAAAGGGAACTATTTTTAATGTGAAGGTTACATACATAAAACCATGTATTTATCATTAAGAATATAGAATAATGTAGAAAAGGAGATCTAAAGTGGAGGATAATAGAAGCTAAAGGATTCACTCATTTGTGTAAAAACATAATATGAATTTATATCCTTGTAATATGAGTTTTATCCATCATATCTTAGTGATGAACAAGAACACTCACTATAAAAATGGGTAAAGTATTAGATGTAGATAAAGAATAAAAGGGATAAAAGGCAGAAATTATGGATATTTATTTTAATGCTATGCATGGAGATGGATTATATATTCTTTATAGTGGTTATACTTCCCATGTTATAAGAAACATGAGTCTTTCCATGTTAATAAAGTATGAAAAGGAAGATGTCATAATATTAATAAGCAATAAAGGATATGTGTGGAACATTTCGGGATATTCTCAATGATGATAAGGGTTAATTAATGTTTGGGAACTTTTAAATCAATTATAAATTTTCTTCCCCTTTCCTCTTACACCTTTAAAGATCTCAATTGCCTTTTTCTATTTTCATTAGCATATTCATTTATATGAAAACATGTAATAGATGAAACAAAATATTTTTACATGGTTCAATACTCAATAAGAGTAGTTAGTACTTATTGTGTATAACGATAACCTGTACATTAATTATACAATATAATGAGATACCCTAACTTTGTGTTTGGATATAAAGTAATACTTATCATATGTGTGTTTCTTTACACTTAAGGATGGGGGATAAAGAAAAATCTTAATTCTATAGACTGGTGAATTCCTAGTCCAACTGCATCTCCTTACTAGATATTTATACTACCTATATTGACGATTTTCAATTTATTCCTTAGATAATTTTAAACACCGAGAAATTATTTTATCAATGTGACTTCTATTGAATGTTTTAGTGTTGATTTATTATTATCTTCTTAATCACATAAATTCACCCCAACATATAAAAAACTATTCTTCTTCTTATTTAAAGAATAAATAGAAACATTTCCCTTTTCCTTCTCATCTTCCATCATCTAAAATCATTCCATACAATTATTATTAATTTCATACAATCGATATATTATTTTATATTCAATGATGTTTGTATGAAACCAATTCCTTTAATGCTAGTTCATTTTATCCCTCTTATCATTCTCTTGGTACTTCACATCTCTTTCCAGTTCACTATTGCTTCATCCATTTCTACTATTCCATTTTAGGCCACTCATCTCATACTTTGAACTAAATTATAATTCATTTAAAGGTTAATAGCCCACATCACCACATAATAATTTTGATAAATATATATCTTTAAGATCAATCAGTAATTTGAATTACTTTACCCATAATATTTTCTATGCATAATTACTCCCCTTTATATAAGAATAATTTATATGAAAACACTTGGTAAATAAGAAACTAAAATTTTAATTTTCTACATACATATTTTAATATCCGAATCAAATCATTTTTTCGTTAACTTTATCTAAAGATACTAAAAAATAGTAGATAAAAATATTTTTAGGAACATTCATTAGATCTCGATGTTTATAATCTCTTCAAACATTTAGTAAATACGAGCTATAATCATGAAATTTCCTTTATAATAATTTAAGAACATAATATACAACTCAACATCATCATATTTAAATTAATTTAAAAAAATATTTTTAATGTTATTTGAACCTTCATACAATAAAAATTCATAAGAACTATAATATTAGGTAATAATCTATATTAATTTCTTGATATTTTTATGTCCAATAAGGTTTATAAGATTACTTTATTTGTTAATACTCTAATTATTATTCCATCACAAATGATCTTATTTAGCCAACAATTCTTTTTCTAAATACTCTATTTGATCCACCCTGGAATGTTTGTCTAATATACTTTATCAGGGGTATTCCTCCATCCTATGGGATACTAGATGTTTTTTTGTTTATATCCATATGATAAACCCCTGGAGGTCTTCTATATGATTTATGTATCAGGATTTTTTATAACTTTACACGATTACTTCTTAATACTCTATTTGATGTATTTATAATAATTTTTATGATGAAATATCTCTAAGACTTCAATCTGATTCCTTTACTCTATTTTTTTTTCTAATTCCATCTCTTGGAAACTTCTATCTGATACATTTTCTCTAAAACCTATTTCTGATTCCTCTACTCAAAAACATTTATCCAACATGTTTCATTTGGAAACCATTTATCTAATGAATTCACAAAGAGAATTATATATGAATAAACATCGTTCAAGGTCTTCTATTTGATACTCTTTCTGGGAAACATCTATCTGTTGATTTTTAAATGTTTCCCCTATATAATGACTTCTATAGGAAACATCTATATATTCATTTGGAATTCCCTATTTGATAAAATTCATAAAACACAATCCAATGACTTTACGGTTATTTGTTTTATGGAATTCATAAAATTATCATTGAAGAACTAGAGATTCTCTATCTGATGGACTTTATAAAACTCTATCTGATGGCATTGAGTTTCTTTATCTGATGAACTTCATAAAAACCCATCTGATGAACTTGAGTTTCTATATCAAATGGACTTAATAAAACTATTTCTAATTTACTTATTTCTCTCAAAATATACAACATTTAATCCTTTTCTCTATACAAGTATATCTGATATACTTTGTACAGTTCATCATCCAATGTACATAGAATAGTTATGATGACCTTAGAATGGTCATGATGTTTGGTACTTTATGCATCACCTAATATTCTCTATTTCTCAAAGGCTTTTATTATTCCAATATTTATCTTGAATCATAGAAAAAAATCATTATTATGTTTATTCACTAAGGAATTCATCACTAAGAATATTATGATATTTTTCTAGAGATAATTTTTTGATGGAACTGGGAATTTATTTAATCTATCATTTGGTTCCACCCACTTTCTGGTCACCACTGGCTGATCAATTTTTTCTAATCACCCTGTTCCACTAGCCTCTATCCATTTACCCTTTTCAGCTTGATCCATTGGACTTTTTTGGTCATATTATCTTTCTCGATCCATTCATATCAAACTTCTTAATCCAAAACATTCTATCCAAAAAAATCTTAATAGAATTAATTGAGAAAACATCATAATTTTTTTAAAAATGTTCTTTTAAAAATATCATAAACCATGTTAAAATCATTAAGACTGCCTGATCAATCATATTAATTGATTCCAAATATTCAAATAATCATTTTTTAAAGTAGTGAATATTTTCCAAATATTCCAAAGGAAAGAACATAACTTATCTTATTTCATGATAATACTGAAATGGGAATATCTATTTCATCTTTATCAATCCTCGATACTTCAACCAAACATCCATGAAACTTCTTGTTTATAATCTCTTAAACATGTTTAAATCAATAACACCATTTTAATTCATTGAAATCCATTAACCACCATTGAAAAAAACAAAATACACACAAGGTGGGATATTAAATCTCCCCCTTTTTATTTTTTGAAAATACCTTTAATAAAGAATATGACAATATGTGAATCTTTTTCTTCCCCTAACTTTTCTAATATTTGAATATTTGATAGAAATTTCAATCCCAAATATTGAATAGAAATAAAATGTTCATGGTAAAATGGAATTCATCCATTCCTAATAAATTTTCCATCAATCATTAAACATTATGTCTACATGAGACTTGCTTGGTATAGAAGATATGTGAATTTTATTTACGAAACAATATTGTACCTTATATAATGGTACCAAATGGGAGTATAACTATCAATATTTCCTTCAAGGTTTTCCCAATTATATTCCAGGATGAAGATACCAATTATGATATAATATAGTTATAGAATAAATCAACCTGTAACTCATACACTTCGTCAAACAGATTAAATACATTCAAGTGAAAATAATTGGATTAATAGCCTTAGAACACTTTCATACTTCCACTTTTCTTATTCCATGAACTAATTAAATTTTTAAACCTTTGTGTTAGTATATTTTTTAGTAACCAATGATGAGAGATTAATAAATGAAACATTTTCAATGAAATTATGATCAATAACTTTCTATAATAATTATATTATTTTGAGATAATTATTTTGGTAGCTTCTTTAACATACTCCAATTATATCTCTATCAAGGATGAATTTCCTACCATATTTATAATTATTAAACTCTTAAGTAGATATTCTTCAGGATCCCCATGATAAGAATACATCAAAATTAATTTCCTTTTAATTTTCTGTCAATTTTTTATAGAATACACTTTAAATTTATCAAGGAATATTCTTTTAGATTTTTTATAATATTAAAATTTAGGAATAATTCTAGGAAGAAAACTTCTTTTTCCATGCCGACCAAATATTGGCAGCCATTTTTCCTACACAAGTTCTCCTCCTATTTTCATGCCTCACTTTCAAATCATTGTATCGTAAGAAAAATTTCAATACATAAATATTAAGGGAAAAATGTGGATACTCCTTTCTTATTCAATATTAAAAGTAAGATTGAGATTATTTTCTCAACCAAGATACTCAATCTTCTCTAGTATTTAAGATTCCACATCCTTTTTTAAAAACAATTTTTTGTAACATGAATATTTTAAAATTATTTTATATTTTTTGTGTGAAATTTTATTTTTAACAACTATCATAGATAATAAATTATTTATTTTACATAAGGATAATTATTATTTTGTAATAATTGTTAAACACCCTTTTGAAATGTGACCAAATTTCTTGTAACTCTCACATATAATTTATTTATAATAAGATTCATATTTTGTTTCAAACCTCTCATGGACTTTGGATTATTTATGTATAATGTTTTCTTTTCCTTTTCTAGTATCATTTTACTGTTCTTCATCTATTTTCCTTGATTTATCAAAATCTTCAAGCTAGATTGCTAACATACCATTGGTTACATTGAAGAATTTTTTGGTTACCCATAATAATTATTTTTAGTTCTTTTATTATAATCATTTATTTAATATGATTAACTCCTCTTAAAATTTTTGAATTTTCAATATATGGATTTCTCACCTTTATTTCTTAATATCTTTTGGGGGATATGTTGTTTACAATATTCTCATACTTGCTTTCAATAGATGTTTCTTCTTTAGTCACTGACTTCAGTAGTATTATTTTCTTATTTTATTTATATATATATTGATATGGGAATTCACTAAGATTGTTAATAGAATCTTTCCATACATCACATATATTTTCAAGAATTCTAAATCTTATTGTATATATACTTTCCTTAGTATGTGGATGTTGATAATTCATATATAGATTTATCCCCTAGATATGGGATTCCTTTATATATTTGGATTTATAGAATTATACCAACAAAAAAATGAATAATTCTTAAATCTATTACAACACCAACATTGACCCACAAACCTTGTTCTTCTTATTTCAACTGCATATGATCTAGAGTTTCTTGAAAAATGTCCATGTTTATTTTGGGTTTTCTTCAGGCATTGATCAGATCTTAATAGAGATCCAACATCCATACTTATTCTTTTATCCATCAAGGAAATTGTGGTAGGATTATTATAACATTTATTTATCCATAATTTTTTAGTTTTTGTTTCTAATCATATAATATTCATGGAACCATATTTAGAGGAAAAATTATAAGAAGGTATGGATGGTACCTATTACTATAAAAATTATTGAGATAAATCATTAAACAATGTTATGATATTTATCTCACATGTTAGAATACTTTTATAATTAGAATACTCCATTGGTCATTTTATAACAACTTCAAATAACTTATTATTTAGTAAAGACTTAATATATTTATTCTCTAGATTATTTATCTAAATTTTTAATTCTAGTAATTTCATTTTGAATGTATTTTTTAAATATTTTTCATAATCACCTTGTCTTTACAACTTTTACTCATTCTTTCATCTTCATTATCATGTATCTTAACCCTTTTTTATAGAAATGAGACAATTTCCATGAATTTTTTTATATCACTTCCAACTTTAAATCCTTAGAATCAATGCTATTTTTAATTTTTATTCAAGAGAATGGGGCTTTTCTCAAGAGTATTTTGAATTCTATTTTCAGTTTAGATTCTTTGATCTATTTATTTCTAATTTTGGGGAACTTATTTTAAGATCTAACTTCCTCTAAAATATTTCAAAAATTTTAGAGATCTTTATATATTCTATAACTTTTACTTGTAATTCCTTCTCCATGTTATATTCTTTATAATCAAACATGGAGATTTATTTATTCATGGTTTCAAAAGACATCACCAACAAGGAAGATTATTTATTTTGGAATATAATGTAGAATATCTCTTAATATAATAACTTATATAAATTGAGAATTTTTATATCAATATTCAACACTTATTCTTGGATATTTTTCTTAAGTATAGTTTGTAAATTAATTTTCACATTCCACAAGGTCACATTAACTTGATTCAATTGACATAGGAATGTTTTTCCTTCTCCTTGGTGGTAATTTGAACTATATTTTATTCACATTACATGCATATTATTTCATATTTTTTTATCAAGGCATTGATAAAATGAGCTTCCTTATTCCTCCTGTTCCAACAAGGACATATTCTTCATATTTCTTTTGAATTTCATTATCATTTTATCATGTTATTGTTATAAATAAAATTCCCGTAAGAGATAAATGAATCATCACAAAAATTAAACTTCATTATTAAATTGGAGGGGTATCTTTGAAGAGGTAAATGGATCCCCTTATGTAGTAAGTTCCCCATGAGCCTCTAGAATTTCAGATTTCCCCATATGTTGTGCTGCCTCCACCCTTGAAGGAAATTCCATTGGTCCCTACTTCTTCCTTGACCAGGACCTTTCCCCAACATATTGCTCTATATCATGTTGTCGAGGCTCCTCAGGAGGATGTGATTCCTCCGCCGTCTATTTCAAGGCATTCCATTGGGCCTTCTCGGAATGAGATTCCCCTCCCACATGATCCTTCCAATCACTTTCCAGTATTCCCTATGATCCTGTTAGGGAACATCAATCCAAAGACCATAGATGGATACCCTTCTTTGTAATTCCATCAAGATGCGTTCGAGGCTTCTCTAGTCCTGCATCGTTGGACTCTTGTGTCAAATTTCAGGGGTAACAGACCCCTTTATTTCTTTATGAATTTTGTACTTTCCTAAGGCCTAGTGTTTATAGAGAGAATTTCTTCTCTCAATCAAAAGGATTTTTTGTGGTTCTTAGCACTCAAGATGATTTCATGTAGACATGGTCTCAAAGACCTTGATTCATTGACAGGTGGTGTTTCTCCCTATTCTGATGGTCGTTTGATACTCACTTTGGTTGTGACTCTCCTCAGGTAGTGATTTGAGTTAATATTCCAAGCCTTCCCCCATCATTAAACAACCAGGATTTTCTCCAGTGTATTGGTGAATCCATAAGGTATATTATTTATATAGATGGGCAAACACTGTTCTTTTAGGATGCATACATTTATCAGATTTTCATTGAAATGGATCTCTCCTTCCCACTATAGGGACACATTCTTCTTTGTATGGTTGAATATTTCTCATAGAGTCAATATTTGGTATTATTTTCGCCCACTCATTTCTACACTAGATGTCAGTTTCATGGTCACTCCCTACTTTTCTTCCATAAACACATGTAGACTATTATGAATTCTTCCCCTCACGACACACCTTAGAAGTGGTCAGATCAGTTTTCTTTGAATGAAATCGGTTCCATAGGGAGTTCTTATAAGGTCATGGTAGTTCCTCTGGCTCTTGAAACTTCCTCTTACCATGCCTAGCATCCCATCTCACCTGTTGATTCCCTCTACCTTTCCCCTATACCCTCCTACTTTGGATTTTGTTTCCAAGCCTCCTAGTTACACTCTGGCACCACATTTCCCTCTATCCATTCACTGGCCTCATCTTTGTCTGACTAGGGCCTTCTTGCTCCCATCGTTGATCCTCCTTTCTCTTCTCTTATAGTTTATCATCTCCTACTTTCCTTCTGCTAGAGATGGATCCAAGGGTTTTCTTTCCTGCTGATCCGAGATTTCTTATTTCCACCAGTATTTGGCCTCCCATTTCAGAGATCATGGTCCCTCAACGGCCTTGGAAATATCAAGTCCTACCCTTGCCTATGCATCCCAAAGATCAGTTCTCTCCTCCACCACCCCCTTTGACTGTAGAACAATTTTGGGGAATTATCTTAGACGATCAAGGATTTTTTTGAATTCCACCTTGTTAAAACTCTTTTTGGTACTTTGACAAGGTCTCGAGTGATGCATGATCTCTTTTTTATCTTATCCTCCAGTCTCCAGCTTATCATTGTCCTGGGGAAAAACCCGATGCCACCCTTCTCAATGATATCACACATACTATGAAATCCATGGGGATTGGGTATCCGTGTAAAGGAGGAATATATCTATTCTAATATTTGTCATAAAAAACTCATCTTTTGTTTATAATGGAACACAAACAACACCCGAATAAGAGTCAAGAATTCACTTCTAAATTGGGACTACATAATTGCATGCATGAGGAACCTAAAAACTATCATATATGGGTCTTTTGGAATAATTTTATTGCAGTAGAATGGGTCTCTGTTTTGAATCAACATCTCTCTACTTAGATTAGGTTTGAATCTCATACATATTGCTTATCCTCTATCTATTATAAGTGTGATGCATGGGAGAGGGTGGTTCTTTGGAAAGAACTCGATTTTATCAACCTAGGGGATACTTCTTGGCTGGTTGGGGGTGACTTTAATGTCAAAATAGATTCTTAAGAAAATAGTGGTGTCTATTATTTATGATCTTTTATACATGATTTTACAAGATTCACGACTCATAATGGTCTCTTTGACATGGGATTTTTTGGAGATAAATTCACCTAGTGTAATAAAAAGAGGGGAAGTTAGCGCACACGGTGTCATCTTGACAATTTTCATAGACACTCTTAATGACATATATTCTTTCCCTAATGCCAAGGTTGATCATCTAGTGGGGGACCTTTCATACCATTCTCCCCTCCTTGTCCAACTTGCTGAAATGGAGGTCATAGTAAGAAGATATTCTTTTCAAGTTGGTGCGCTTCAGAGCCTAGTATTCTTGTAGTGGTGTGGCCTTCATAAGAGAAACATTTGGATGAGGGATCCTAGGTAGGATTCCATAATAGATTATAGTGTCGGAAGTGTGGTGGTCATTCCTAAGTTACCATTATAATTTCCAACATTCAAGAACTATATCGCCTCAATGCTGACATTGATAAGGCAAAGATGGATCTTGAAGACTGATGAGATGATGAATTGTTTTCTAACATGACCCATATGAATTTAAATTTATCAGATATCCTTCTTGGTCAATAATAAATTTACAGAGAGAGGTCCAAAATCACTTCTCTTAGGGAGGGTTATTGCAATACAACCTTCTTCCATGATTGCATCAAAATGTGAAGTTATGTATTTCCACCTAATATTCATCTCGAGGATGGTTATTTCACAAATTATTTGAAAACATTTGATGATATGGCCATATATTTATTCAAATATCATATGTTGGATGTTAACCCCAATATATATGATGGATATATGAATGGTTAGTCTATCATGTTTGTCACCATCCCTCACGTTGTTTCTTCCAAGATCAATGGGTTTTTAGAGAGAATATCTAATGATAAGAAAGTGTGGGAGGTGGTTTCTTCACTCAACTCCAGAAGTGATCCCGGACCTGATGGGTTTCAATGTTCTTTTTATACTATCTCCTGGGACATCATCAAGGGTGATTTGGTAGACCTAATCCAAGACTTTTTCAGGGGTTTGATTACCTCGGGTTTTCAGTACCACAACCTTATTCTTATCCTAATGTTTAAATCCCCTTCCTCTTTTAAAGCGTTTAGACCTTTCAATTTATGCAACTTTCCTAACAAAGTCTTATCTATAGTTCTCAAAAGAGGCTTTCGTTTTATATTTATTTATGGGTTTCTAATGAACAATAATGTTTTTTCAAGGGTAGGTCAACCCAAAATTTTATTACTATGGCCCATGAGATGGTTGGTGATGTAAATAAAAATGTTTTGGAATCAAATGCTGCCATCAAACTAGATATGAACAAGTCTTATGAAATAATGGAGTGGATTTACATTCTTTGTACCAAGGGATGTTTGAGTTTTTCTAATAGGGTGATTGATATTTTTTTCAGGTGCTTTAGTTCTCCTTCATTCCCCGTCTCTTTCATGGGGAAGAGTTATGGTTTTTTTATGTTGGTCTTTGGTCTTTGACAAGGGGATCCTATAACACCTAGCATAATTATCTTATCTTAGGATTCCTTCAGAAGGCTCTTTAAAAAAAGCATTATGGAGGGTCAGGTGTTTCCATTCATATGTCATCCCAACTTCAATTTCCTATCTCATCTTTTCTTTGTAGATGAACTCATCATTTTCAGTAATGGAAATAGCAGGTCTACCAAGGAGCTCAATAGCATGCTTATTTTTTATAGCAAGTGGAGTGGTTATATCATTAATTGAGAAAAAATCCTTTTATTACCTCCAAATGCATGTTCATATAACAGAAGAATTAAAATTGAGGACATTTTGGGTGTACAACATGGTCTCTTTCCCATGGATTACATAGGGGCTCCTTTAGCCCTAGGTAGAGTTCAAATTCATCACTTTGAATGACTTGTTGAGAAGATCACTATCATTACTTTTAATTAAGAAAACAATTTCCTATATTTTGGGGGGGGCACATCACTTTGGTTAATAGTGTGCTTAAGTCTCTTAATATGCATATTATTTCATCCATAAATGCTTTTAAGAAGGTCCTACACAAATCTGAGCTCATTTTTACCAGTTACATTTGGGACACACAAACAGAGGTTCGGTATCATTGGGAATTATGTCATCAAATGGCATGGACTCCTAGAACTGGAAGCAGTGGTCTGAGGGGAATTTCAAAGGCTATGTATCTTTTTCAGGATAGATATTCATTGGACTTCATGGAAGGTAAGTCTCTCTGGGATTGATTTATTAATAGAAATTATGGATCAAGGAGGTATGGTTTATGGGGAGGAAGATTGAAATGGTCAGACTTTATTAGCCACCACTTTATTGTTGTCCAAGATAACTCTTGGTTGATTGTGGGGAGGGGGGAGATCAATTTTTGGAAATCTAACTAGGAGATATGTGCTCTATAATTCCATAGAAATCCAGTACCTAACATCTCCTTTTCTCAAGCCATCATTTTTTCTGCTTTTTTATAGGCTACCCTCGATCCTCCAAAACTGATTTTTTTCAACAATATCATTCTCAACAATGAACCAGATTGGATTTTTTTCACTAATTCCCATTCAAGGTTCTTCTCTTCCATGTCTTATCATCGCACCATTCATTTAGGGACTATTCATAACTCTTAGGGTGATATTCTCTGGTCTAATTAGATTCTCATGAAGTTCAACTTTCTCTTATGGTGTCTTCATAACCACACTTTACCCATGGACGATGAAGTGTGACACAAATGGATCACCATGGTCTCTAGGTGTTACTATTTTGGTAGCCCTATGGAGGAGTCGATCAGGCATCTTTTATTCAAATGTGAGTGGGTGTTCTCAATTTGGTCCATTCTTAATATTTTTATTATACATATCCTTTTAGGGATCCTATGGGAAAATTTTCTTTAGGAATCATTTAGCGGGTATTAGGATAATATTTCTTAGTGGATGGGCATGGTGTTCTTCATTTTGGCTAGTTTCTTGAGCATCTGTAGAGCCCACAACTTAGTTCTTCTCCTTAGTTCTCCTTGTTCTACTTTGGCAGTTACAGTCTGGGTGAGGACCCCAATGGCAGAGCGTGTTTCTCTTCCTAGAAAGGGGGTGACCTCGCCTTCTTTGAATGATTTTCTAATCAAGATGGGTTCATTATCCACACCCCTCATTCCTTGCTGTCAGGGTAGATGGGTCATGTGGTGTCCTCATACATAGGTTCTCAAGATGAATATTTATGGTTCTTGTATCAATGGTTATATGCGTGGAGGTGTAGTGGTGCACAGAAAAGAGGGTTGAATGGTATTTTCTTTAAATTATTTCTTTCTTCCAAGTTATTCACTCTAAACCGAATCTTCTTCTATGTTGAAGGGTTTAGAGTTTTGAATCTCATATAACATCTTGCTGAATGGTGTGGAAACAAATTTCTCTATTCTGCATGGATCCATTAGGAGTTTTTATCAAATCCCATGTTCTATAATTTACACCGTGCGTAGATATAGAAGACTTTTTCATTGTGGTATGGAGCTCACTCATACATGGTGGGAGGTCAATATGGTGGCTAACTTCCTCGCCTCTCCTTTTAGTCCTTGTACTATTTATGAATCTACTAGTTCCCTTCCCCCACCATGTGTTTCCCTTATTAGGTATGATGCTTTGGGATTTCATTATTTTAGACGTCCTTAACGTTTTCAGCCATTGGACCTAATTTTAATAGAAATTATTAAAATTGGTTGGATTATAAAATAGAAAAGAAACTAAAATATTTAAAATAGAATATATCCAATGTAAAGAACAGAGTAGAGGTTAAACTTGGATCTAATACCACTTAAGAAGAATGCTTCAGGATATGCTCAACAATGAGATAAGGGTGAATCAATGTAGGTGAATTTTTAAATGAATTATAACTTGTATCCTTAACCTATTAGAATTGTTAGGATCACAATTCTCTTGTTCTCTTTTTTGTTATTTTATACATGTATATAAAATAAATTAATGGATGGAACATTATATTTTTACAAGCTTAACTACTCAATAAGGGTAGCAAGTCCTTACCATGTATTTTGATGTCTAGTACTTGGATTATTCACTAAAATGTAATACCCAAATATAGTGGTTGGATATTAAAAATAATTATCCCATGTGTGGTTTCCTATACATTAGGATGGGGATAGAAAAATATCATGATTCCTTGGACTGGTGAATTCCAAGTCCAATTACAACCCCTTGATTTATCTTTATACTTCTTATATAGATAGTCTTTAACTTCTTTTTTAGATACTTTTCAACATCAAGAAAGTCATCCATTAATATAACTTTTATTGAATGTGAAAGTTATTTTTTGTTATTATTTTACTCTTTTCATACATTTAGCATGACGTATAAGAAACTATTCTTATACTTCATAGTATAAAACATAATTATTTTATATCCTTCCCATTATTGAAGATAAATTTCTCTATGAAATTAAAAATTATCGGAAACGACATGATACACTTGTATTTATTTATAATTGAAGCCATTAATAAGAATATTATAAGTGTAATTCAATTGTGTAATTTAGGACATGTAATAAATTCCACCAATAACACTTGTATCATAAAAATAAGAGATGATTCAATTATAATGAATGTGATGTGCATGAAAATAAATTTTAAATAATTTTTAGAGAAGAATAATTGTACTTTTTATCCAAGTAATATAAAAACAGGTTGTTCCATAAAATGTGTCTCTAATTTAGAAAACAATACTTTGAATATTTTGGAAAAAATGAAGGAGTTTTTATATCCATAAAATCTCATGTGACCATTACTACACATGTGATTATTTTTAAATAAGAATTATTATTTAAAAGAGTTATAATTTGAAGGAAACAAGGTTAGAAACTTCACTTTAGTTGGTTAATGTTTATGTTTCGGAGAGGATATCTCATATAGATTTTGAGATAAATATGTATTGGGTTATATTCGTTGATTATTGTAGTAGGATAAAAAAATTTATGGTGATCACTCACAAGTATGAGGTTTTTAATTACATTTAACATTATTGGAGGAAGGTAGTGATGATGTTTAGAACTAAAATTTTAAAAATCTAGATTCCAAGTGGCTTGTAGTTAACTAATTTATAAGTATAATATATCTTTATAAAAAAAAGATAATGATCCAAATTTTAGTAAGATATCTTCAATAAAATGTTAATGTTTTGAGGAGAAACAAGACCATTAATAAAATATATTGATCTATATTAATTGAGAAAAACTAACTTTAGTGGTATTAGAAATAATAAGTCCTGGTAATAGTCAAAATCAACAATAATTATTTACAATTATATAATTATGAAAATACTTCATATAAGATTTTTTATATGAGGAATTATATTTTAAAATAATTTTTATTTTTTCAGAAGTAAATGATTCTCTCAATATAGAAAATATCCATAAGAATTTTGTATCACACAATGATGAAGGGATATTTATTTTCACATTATCAATGTGAAATTTTTAATAATGTTTCAAAAAAAATTTGGAATTATTTTCTTAAATTAAATAAATTAAAATTATAGAAAAAAATTATAATCTTTTACAAAATAGAATTAATTTTTTAGAGGAATATTATGAATAGTGGAGAATATTAGGGGAGCCCAAGAGGATGAATATTACTCTGAAAAATATACCAATGACGAGTTTAGTGAATCAAAATTAGTGGTTGTTTAGAATTCAATAACCATGGTGGAAATTAATGAAGAAAACAACATTATTGATTGAAAAAAGCTAGTGAAAACAAGGAGAGTGAAGTATCCAACAAAATATTCAGTCTTATCATAATTAGAGAGGCTACCAAGTATGAGAGTTTGGGGAATGAAATCCATGATGTTCTTGAACAAAATGAGAAAAATCAAACTTGAGGAAATTTTTTGATCATATAGGAAAAGAATGTCATTATAACCCAATGGTTTTTTTATAACAAACTCGGTGAATAATTCAATTTTATTTAAAATAATCCATGTCTTGTGTGACATGTTATTCTTAGAATAAAGAAATTTATGTGAATGATATTTTTCCTCTCATGGATATGTTTTAGAAAATTCAATTATTCTTTTCCATATAAGTGAAAAGAGATTCATGTGTTCTTAATGGATTTAAAATCAATATCCCATTATGGATTCCTTGATAAAGAGGGGTATATTGAACAACGAGATAGTTTTATTATTTAAAAAGAATAAAACAACATTTACTTAATGAGTAAATTATTTTATTAGGTAAATAAATCACAATGTTCCTGGTATTATGCGATTAATCAAGAATTGATAAACATTTTATTCAAATGTAGAAGTTTTGATCATAATATATATATATATATATAAATATATATAATAAGAATGTTCAAAGGATGATGAATATAATTTATATATATGACCTAACATCTGTTTGATTGAACAAATAATAATGTAATTATGTTATAAAAGTTATGAGGTATGAGTTCATAATGTCAATGATATGTGAGTTGAAAAATTTATTTGGTGTTTAGGTGATATAAGGAAGGCATGAAACATTTATGTTTCAATCGAAATATTATAAATAGGTAGGGAAAATGTTTAGAATGGTGGATTCAAAGGCAATAGAAACACTATTATCTACCAAAATTAAGTTTTTAGGGGATGAAAATGGAAAAGAGGTCAATGTGATGGAATATAGGAAAATCCTCAAGCACAGAAGGTAGTTAAAAACAACAAGACCAGATATCATGGATTCCACATGTCATGTTTTACTATATGAAATATATAACAAAGAAATCCTATGGTATATCAAATTCAAGGTGGATTTTGGTTAGCACTATTATAGAACAAAATAATATGTGTTTTTGGGATTCATATAAATGGATTGGGTCAGTTCATTGGATGATCAAAAGTCAACATCAAGTACTGAATTTTAACATGAAGATATGTGTATTTCTTCATGAAGTAATAAGAAAGATTATGTTTTTGTTGAGAATTGAATATTTTTAATACATTATATAAACTCAATAATTCAAAACAAATTGTAGATAAAGAAATAATTTGATGATATTTGAGTTGAGTTGGATTCTCTAATTTTTATGATGTGGGATAAATGTAGTTCTATTAATCTTTTAGAAAATCATGTCCACAACTTAATGAAAAAAGACTTTTATTTCAAACTTTAATATATCAAGGAGAAGGAAAATCAAGTGCCAGTGAGGCATAAGTATGTATCTAGAAAAATATAATTTGTAGATATTATGATGAAGGAATTCCCCAAAAATGATTTGAGAATCATCATTTGTGTCTTGGAGTTCAATAATATCCACCCACCATGATGGTTTTGAGAAGAAACACCGACTTCCATAAGATGATTTTTGTTCCACTCATATGTCTAATGGAAGGTTTCTTAACACGGTGTTCATCGAAAGGTATGATATATCTCATAGAATAATGTTTTTTATTTTTAATAATATATTATGATATTTTAGATAAGATTTTTTTGGGTTATTTTAGAAAAGGGGTAGAATTACTGGGTATCATTTGAAGAGTGAAAATTCTCAAGGAAGAATATTGATATGGTTCTCCTTTATTTATAATAATGGGAGATATTTCCCATGATGACGAAGGTTAATAATGATTTATTTCAAGATGTTCTTAATGGATAATAACTGAATGACTATTCGTGGATATATTTTTAATATTAGTTTGGATTAGAAGTACTTATCAATAAGTTTTTTTCATGTTTTTTCAAGAGGTTGGTTTGTTGTGTCTATACAACAAATAGTGTCAAATATGAAGATAAATAATGTGATTCCTAATAAATGTTTCAGTTAAATATTAATTTTCACAACTACAATTATTCATGTGATCTTTGAGTAGTTTATTAGTGAATAATTTATTATACTATATGATAATACAATTTTCAATTGGTATAGTGGTGATTGAAGTTAATGGTTATTTTAAAAGTGTGATGAAGGGCTATAAAAAAACAAAATGGGGTCATTATTAAAATACCTAATATATTTTTTTGGTTTTATTTATTGACATAGAATATTTTTTATCCATTAAAATACTTGTAACAATCATGTTTAATTATTACATTGAATATTTGATGAATGGAAAGTTGTTTGAAGTTATGGAATGGAGGAACCATATATGCCTTGTTGCAGAGATGAAAATAGAGTAGCCGTTACTATATTTCATTGACATGGATAGAGTATTGGTCATTTACTATTGAAATATCTAGATTGGTGGATTGATATTTTTATGGATATATATATTACAAGAAATAATAAACACAATACAAGTTATTTTATAGTGCATGATATTTCAGGTGAAACCATTTCACGCAATCTCTTGAAGTCATCTCCCCATTATCGTGTTTCTAAATTCTTGATGGAGGAATAATATTTGGAGGAGTTGTCTTAGATACCAATATATTATAGGTTTTATCTTAATATTCCCCCAATACCTATTTCTCCAAAGGAACCTAATTTATTTCAAGGTTGTTCAAATTTTACATTGTTTCCCTCATAGTATTAGGATGTAGGTGTACTTCACTAGCGCAACCTCATTCCAATATTGAGAAAGTATTAACCATTTCTGGAAATTTTTAAAGGTAATTTAAAAATTGTTGGAACCCTCTCTAATTTTTGGTTGTTGGGTCTTTTGATCAATAGAGTTTTTATTCATCTCTCTATAGAGGTTGATTTTCCCATGCTTGGTCGAATAAGATTTTTCAATGTGATAACCCGAACTAACTGCTCTTATAAGAGATTAAAAATTTAATGACACTATTTTCCCTTTTATGACTTTTAAATATATTAAATGATATTTTGGAATCCAATCACTAAGACAGTGAAAGATTATGAGGTCTGGTGAGCCCAAAATTGATATTATGAAAATACTAAATATATTAATTTCATGCATGTGTATTTTTTTTAAAAACTATGTAATATATCAGAATTAGAGAATTAGATCTGAAATTTTGGAAAAAATTGATTTTATAAGGTATAATTATCCCTAGGCATGACCTAAAGTTAGTCATCACTAGATGATTGGATGAGGTAGTCGTTGGTTGGTACGTTAAGTGGATTAATTAATTAATTTATTTACTCAATTCATTTAATACTAAAAAACCTAAAACCATATTTAAATAATCTATTATGGAAATTATTTTGGGTCAACCTCATAACCCTGCGAGATTTTAGGGAGCCTATGATGCGCTTCATTAGAGAATGGACATCCGATGACGAAAAATGTTAAAATTGAGTTTAATAGAGTGGAAGCAAACAAAATATATCATCCTCATCAATAGAGAACACATTATTCATCAATGATCAATCCATGATCAAAGTAGGGACCTTTTTTAACTGATTTGATTAGAATATTGAGTATGAATAATGAATCTAATTTTTATTTGTGATTTTCTTCCCTACGCATGAGCCCAATTATGAAAAAATAAATCGTTGATTTAATTTTATATTTAATGCCATGTTTCACCCTTGGATATCCTGTTGTTTAATAATTAAACAATAACAATTGTCCATTGGTGGATTTTACTTTCCTCATGTGTAATTATACCCACTGCTCTTTGATTTCTTCATCATTGGCCCATAGGGTCAAAGTTTGACATTATCAGGGCGATTTCAAGAATGATGGAACACCCGAATTCATGGTGTGTTGGTGGAAAATGAATATGATGATGATTTTTGGATGAATTGGTATGTTTTGTGGGATTGGGGTGATACCTATGTTTATTTTACATTAGGATTAGCAATGATCTTGGTGTGGAGCGACATGCAAGGCCGTACGGGGTTTGGATGGCCGAAATTCAGCCAATAATGACAGATTATGTGTGGAAGACCTTGATTCCAAGACCCTTAGCATGATTCATGGTAGAAAATATGATGATAGTGGTGTGATTATAATGAATGAATGAACATTAGTTTCTATGGAAAATCTTACCACATGTCAGTTAGTCAAGGAGAAAATTCCATGTATCCACCTTAGCTACAATTCTAGGGTTTCAAGAAATATAAGGATCACACATTGTGTGGCCAGGGCTACACATCATGAGACCCTCCTCGGGTGCCTAATCCATGTGTCAAACACACATGACCAGGGCCCCTAATAGAAGAAAAAATGTACATCAAGAGTACATGGGAACACCCTGGTACCTAAACAGATCTTGGTACATGGCTTGGTACAGGGGTATGGCCCAAAGTACATGAGCACAACATGGATCACACAAGAAGGTCCTGAGTTGATGAGACACACCGTGTATTAAAATTACACAAAATGTAATACTACATTTCCAAAAAATAATTTTTCTACAAATGACATGACTAAGAGGATAGGTGAGTTCACATGTGATGTGACCCTAGGTGAACATTGTGTAGTGTTCTCAGTAACTTATGAAACTCATATAGCCATTGTCTGGACATAGATTTTTCTTTTTTGAGTAGACTATCCTGAGTAGTTATCTATGTAAAACATGATAGTTGAGTTTGTAGTGGATTTAAAGATACTATGTTGAATTTTCTAAGAATAAAACTTATTTAGGTGATTCTAGAAGTTGGAAGTGATTAGAAAAGATAATCAGCGACAGTGGTCGAGTTTGGAAACCCCACTGTTGTACCAGGGTACGGGTCCCCCATACTCCTTATAATAGTTTGAGTGGAACCCCCTATAGACCTAGGGCGTGAGTATTCTACGCATCTATTGGAACCTCATATCATACTAGGACATGGGTCCTCCATGTATAGAGTGGTCTCCCACTATCATACAAGGGTGTGGGTGCTTTGTCTATATAATCCTTCTGAGTGGAACACAATTGTAACACCACAAGATTTTTATGAGATAGTTTTTTTCTAAATTTCTCTAGTGTCTTGTGTTATACAATTTTCCAAAATTATCTTTCACTACATACAAAATTGTATTAACTTGTGGTATATTTATGACTATGCTTGGATTGTGTTACACACAATTTCAAGTTCTTTTTATAGATTTAATTTCCTAAAAGGCCGAGTTTAAGTGGACAAATAAATATTATTATGTTACCTTATAACGTAGCCACTATAATGATGATTAGAAACAATATTAACTTAATTATGAAAATAATATTTACACATGTATATATAATTAATTCTTTTGTGAACAATTAATTATAAATGAAAAAACCCTTTTTAAATAAAAGGAATTTTTTTTAGGAAAAAACTATTTAAATGAAAATAAGTAAGTTTATGAAATAATAAAATTAAACTTGATGAGTTTTATTCAATATAATATTTAAAATTCATATTATATGTTTTCTATACATGATATAAGAATAAATTCAATTTTTTTGATAAAAGACGTATTTTTCAAAAAATGCAGTTTTTCTGCCATTTGATGACACACCAATTTTAAATATAGTATTTTAATAATATTTTATATTATATTTAACAAAATAAACTTTTTATTTATAATTAGGATATAAAAATTTACTTTGGATGAATTTTTGATATTTTTATGATAACATTCAAGTTTCAATGAATAGTAAAAATATACTAAATTTTATTTGAAAACAACTTTTTTTCATCAAAATAATTAATATGGTCAAATTATATAATTGAATGGTTTTCAAGTGTAAATTGATTATATTTTAATCAGTTAACATAATGAAAGTCATTAACATAAAGTTTAAATTGAATTTAAATGTAAAAACATTTCAATCTTTTGCAATGTTTTAACTTTTAAAACTCGTTTTCTAATTCCAAAAATGAAATTAATTTGAAATTAATTACTGAAACTTATGTTTTTTGAAATTTGAAAAATAGATTCCATAATTTGAATCAGTGGGTCCAAATTTTATAAATATATTTATTCTATTTTTGGGCATTATGAATAGTAACTTCAGTAATTTTTATTAATACATTAAATGGGTAAATCAAGTAATTAAGGATAAAAATAATATTAAAAAATTATCCTAACACTTGTACTAATATATTTGGTAGAGAGTATTTTGACCTAAAACATCCTTGGGTCAAAATGGAATCTTTTGTAAGCCACTTGGATTTGATTAATACATTAAATTTAATTTATTTAAATAAAATCAAAATATGTATTACTCAAATTTTAATAACTATATAATTTTTAAAATAATGTTATATAGAAGATAAATTAATCTAAAAATACTAATTTGAAATATATAATTTTTTTAATTTATCATGATAATTTATTTTCAAATTTTTTAAAAATAAATAATTTACTTAAAGGATTATATAATGATGATGCATAAATTATTTAATTGATGGAAAATCAATAAAATAATTTCAATTAAAATAAAAATAACCATTAAAAGACAAAAAATCATGACCAAATCTTATTGTTTAGGTTTTATTGACAACAATCACTCAAGGGTCGAGTTAATGACCATTTGGATCTATATGGGAAAGATTATGATACTTATGATATTTTATTTAAAGTGATGTTAAAGTTGTAAAATTATTGTTTTAATAAATATAACATTTTTTATGAAGGATTTTCCAAAAGATATATTCAAATATAAGTACTAAACTGAAATAAATAATAGTTATTTCCATAATTTTATTTTATTTTTAATTTTTACACAACAAATAAGTATATAAAATAATTACGTTAAACCGATGTAGTAATTATTTTATTAGCAGAAATAACAAATTAATGTTATTAAACATATTAAATTAAATATATTTTTTGATAATTAATTTATCCAAATAATTTATATACTACCATTACCTCTTATAGGTATAATAAAATATTTTTTTAGGTTAACATATTATCTTGATATTTTTAAAAATCCATGAAATGAATAGTTTCAACATTGACACTGTTGATATTTTGTCAAAATAATGTTTTATTAAATTATTTAAAAATATAAAAATATTTTTAAAAATATGAAAATATTATTATATGGTATAAAATATTATATATGTTTCATTTATGGTCTAATTGAAATATCAATAGAAAAAGTTACACTCTTTTAATATTGAAAGATTTTGTTACCTTAGTTAAAATTAAAATAGAATAACTAAGGGTTAATTAAAATGATAAGGTATTAATTGATATAAAAACCTATATATAATTTATTTGTTTATAATATAACGACCCTATATGATATAATCTTCTAATATATGAAATTTTTGGTGGTTTTTGGATGGTATTTGATTTTATTATAAATTAATATTTTTAGAGATTTCAAAAGTGCCCCTCACCTCAATTATAAAAGGTAACCTTTTCCCTCACTTCTTCACACCACATTGAGACATAAATATCAGATATACAATAAACATTTACATCATAAACTTACCTAATTATATTATATATGTGGTGTTATTCACAGAAGACAGACTCTAGTTCCTTTAAGAAGAGATGTAGAGGGTGCTCATCAAAGTTGAGGTAATCTCCTCTTCCGATTCTTTAAAAATATTATCCTTCTACTTTCACGTAATGAGTTTTTTCCATTATGAAGTATTAACTCTAGTATCAATTATAATATTATATTATATTATGATTATTTAATAACCATATTCCACCTTCAATCCATCTTATGGAAAACAAAATCACTACCCTTGCGTACGTACGACTTACCATCTCCATGCCGTGGTGTAATCTGTTTTTCACCACTTCCTTACATGGATGGGTAAAATGATAGAAATAATAACTATATGTGATTATAATAACATGATATAGAATCTGAAAAAACTATATACCATCCACATCAATATCATTTCAAAATTATGGGAATGATATTGTCACTCATGTATACGTTCAGCCTACCGTCTCAACAATGCGATGTGGTTCATTCTACATGATATCCATTAATGGATAATTATATAAATGTATAGAATGAATAAATATATTTTAATAAAAAAATTTAAAGGATATAACTAAAACCTAATTATGATAACTAGAACTTATTCCACAAAACATTCATAATAAAATGAAGCAGTTAATACCTGAAAATTGAGTAATAATGAAATTTTATTAACAAACAGATGATAATTTGATATCATAAAAATAACTATGATTTTGGAATAAGTTGATGAAATTAATTAAATAATTATATATGAGGGTTGGATACATAAAAATGATATTGGACCGAAGGTAATGGATAATTTCACAATCTCATTATTATATGTGATTGTTTATACATAACTATTTACTGGGGTATATATATCATCTATGTCCATGATTCCAAAATATGTATTCAAAAATATTATTTCTATTATTCTAAAATATATTAAATTCAGTTTTACCCATTGGTGAATTTTTTAATCATTTTTTATGGAATCTTTTTTTTTGTTTTCGATACAAGTTACATTTTACTTATCCAAGAAAAGTATGAGATGAATGTTTTCTTTTAACTTATATGAAATGAACGGATTTTTAAATTTTCATAACACCTTATTTCAATGAATCTTACCTTGTATGTTTTGAAGTTATTTTAATAGAAAATACTTTCTTTTAAAATTGTGTGTCATTTTGAGAAAAAAAAAACTTTTTTGTAGAAGAAAGGATATTTTCCTTATGAATTAATTTCAAGTGTCCTATAAAAATTATTTTCCTTGTAAGATGGAAATAATTAATAGGGTTATGTTTCAATTATACTATACCTATTATTACTATAGTTTTATTATTTTTATCATAGAATTTTATTTATTAAATCCATTTGTTTTACATGGATTATGTTATGATGCAATGTTGTTTAAGAAAATGATTTTATTCCTTGTGTTATGGTATGATGAATGATTTATGTATTGTGAAACATGTAAGAATGATTTCATTATGTGATGGGTGGGACCTATATCTCCCTCTAATTAATTAGGTAAGTATTTATATCTCATTATACTGATAGGGTTGGAATGGTAAATGCTATCAGTTAAGTAATATAGGGCTTGAACAGGAAGTAAACGTGGTTCAGTAATACATGGCTGGAATGAAGAGTGAAATCGATTTAGTAATGGACTTTTTCCACTATGATGTTCTTGGAAATGAGCCTTGACTAATATGAAATGACTTTCTATGATTATTTTTATTCCAAAAATACCATGTATTATGTTACGACTTTTTTGAATATGTTCATTTATTCTTTATGAACTATTTTGATTTATTTCATTACATGATATCATGATATTTGATATATAGGATACGATTTTCAATTATTATGTTCTTATGTATTATGATCATGATATAATTTATATCAACCTTATTTACGATTATTGAGATTCTGATCTCACCCCTTTTTATGTTTCTTTTCCACATGATATGATTAAGGGTATAAAGTAAGATGTGTCAAAAACGGGTTCTGTAATGAAGGAAGAAGCAGAAGACAATGTAGATGTTTTAAGAACAAGTTGTTTATGTTTCCCACTTTCTAAAGACACTAAACTAATGTGGTATTTAGGTATAATTTTCTGTAATTTATTGTTTATTCTACAAAAAGGATATAATATCTATGTTCATCAAGCATGGGTAGTTAGAGTTAGCATCATAGAAAAGGTTTAGTTAATATTTGGAAGCAAGGTTGAGAAATATTTAGTGATATGCCTAGAAATATTTATAAGGATATGTCTTGGGATGTCCCTAAGGACAATTCAAATTATAGATTACAATCCTTGAATTTTGGTAAATACCATGGTTAACATAGGATTAAACCTAAGATTTTATATATTGAAAGTGCTTCCCCCATATTATGTTTTTTCCTAGTATGTTTTTTACCTCTCACACTATTCTTTTTAGGTTTAGAAAGTGGATGGACCCCAAAGGAACCATGTTAATTATGAATAAAATGGGTAATTTAATTATTTTCCTCCATAAAAATCAATTGTAATGGGAGATAGAATGAAAAAACTTATCATTATACTTACACAATATATGAATCATTCTAAACATCCAAATGATCAGATAAGGGTACAACATTCTATTGATTCATTCATGAGACAACATCCAAATTCTTTTAGTGGGTCTTATGATACACTTTTTTCTAAACAATGGATTGGCACCACTGAAAAGATATTTTATGTCCTTCACTATTCATAACATGAAAAAGTCATTTTGGTTTTTATCGTATAGAAGATGAAGCGGACCAGGGATGGAATATAATCAAGAATACAAGGAGGCAAGGTGAAATTGAATCCATGGAATGGGAAAAGTTGAAGAATTATTTTTCAATATGTACTTTTTTTATATCCTTCATAAGAATATGTAAAAAGAGTTCCTTGAGCTTAAACAAAAGTATGATGAGTCCATTGGTACATACAAGGAAAATTGTACAAGACTTGAAAGGTCCTATTCGGGTATTATCATCCAAACTAGAATTAGGTTGATCAATTATTCAGTGGATTAAAACAATGTATTTAACTGGAATTATCCATAAGATACTTTAGTAGATATGAAGAGATTATGTGTTTTGTTATCAAGGTAGAAATGAAATTTGTGGTTATATATCAATCTCATAGTTTTGACAAGAAAAATAAGATGAAGTTTAAGGAAAAATCTAAAAACCAATGTTAAAAGAAGATGATCATTCCTTGTAAATAATGTGAGGAAGTAAATATGGTGGAGATTGTACTAAAGGGACTAGAATTTTTTTTATGTGTGTAAAATAAGTTCATTGGGAAGTTGAGTCCCTAAGTAATAGGAAAAAAGATAGATAATTATGTGAATATAGAAAAGGCCAAATAGAATGCACTTACCACACTTCAATGCTACAATTTCAGGGAAATAGGGCATTATTCTAACCAATTCCCTAATCCGAGGGTTATCGATGATGATCTACATTAAAAACCTCTCAAGGCCAAAGAAAAAGGAAAATCGCATGAGATCACTGTTGGTGATGTAGAGTAATGCAATTAAGTGGGGGAATGATTGAGTGTTACATAATGGGATTCCTGAATAATGTTGTATAATCACTTTTATAGTATTATGGAATAATAAAATATCTATTTATTGGTCCACAATGTTTTTTGCATATGTATTTAAGAGTTTATGATGGGTGGTAATAGTAACCATGAAAATTGAATTAGATTTTTTTTGGGAAAACACATTAAGGGAAAGATAACCCTTAATATGTGCATAATATTGGGATAAAGAAATAAAGTGATGTTTTATAGTATTAATAACCTCAGGATTGATATGATGAAAAAGTGTTTTATAATTGCATGGATTGAGTATATTGAATTTTTATGATTTATGGTATGTGGAAAGAGTAAATTTTTTAAAGTATGAAAGTTTTCACTAAGGATCTATGGTAAATGAAGTTATTACCATGTTTCACAAAAATACATGATGAAGGAATTTACATGTTTGGAATGTGTCCAACAAGAGATACCTTATGATATATGGGGGATAAAATTTAATCATAGTTAGTGACCTCTTTCTAATGTTTTATATTTTCATCTTTCAAAAAGATTATAAGGTTATAAATTTATGGAATGTTTACGTTAATATTTGGATGAATTTTTTTACAATAAATTATTATCTCACCATAGGTGGAATTATTCATAATTGATAACTTATGATAACATTTTTGTCATGATAAAGGAAAATGGAATGACTAATCATTATATTTATGGATCACATGATCTGCTAATGCTTCAGGAATAAAAAATACTACTTCATTTCTTTGAATAAGAGAGGATGTAGAAATTGTTCAAGGCATACCCAACAATGATATTATACTGAAATCAAGTAAGTATTTCTTCTCATGAAAAAAAACTTCAACTTTTGGGAATGGATCTTGAAACAAAAAAAATATTTGCCTCATACCTTCTTATTCGATGAATCAAATGCTACCATAGATAATCTTAGATTTATGGATTTATGATTTGTTTACTTTCTCATTACCATGTTCTCTATCACTCTCTATTATAATTTTATATTTAAATTTCTCTTCCATATTCATGTTTTCATTTTCCACCTATGTTTTCTTATGTGAAAACCTTGTAATGAGTTACTTTGGGTAACTCTTATGTTTTTTAATTTCTTTTTTAAAAATAACTTTTAGTATTCGTTTTTATGATGCGGGCTTCGATGAAATAATCATTAAATTATTAATATTTCTATAACCCTGTTGAATTTTGAGGGCGAAATTCATTTGGGGGGGATGTAACACCCAAAGATATTTACGAGAGAGAATTTTTTTAAAATTTATTTGATGCTATAGGTTATACTCTACACTAATATAAGCTTGTGTGATATGAAACACCGACTTAGCTTTCACTATATGTAACACAATTCTTGTCTTGTGTTACACAAAATTTCAAGTTCTTTTTATAGATTTTATTTCACGCAAGAGCGAGTTTAAGCAAACAAATAAATATTATAATGTTACCATATATCCTAAACATTATAATGGAGAGTATAAATAGTATTAAGTGAATTATTAAAATATAATTTACACATGTATATATAATTAAATATTTGGTGAGCAATTAATTATAAATGAAAATAAAACACTTTTTAAATAACATGAAATATTTTTCTAAAAAAATATTTAAAATAAAATATGTGAGTTTATAAAATAATAAAATCACCCTGGATGGATTTTATTAAATTTCATGTTTAAAATTTACCTTATGTGTTTTCTAGAAATTATATAAGAAGAAATTCATTTTTTCAGATAAAAGAAGTATTTTTCAAAAAATGCAGTTTTGCCACCTTTTGATGGTGCACCCATTTTAAATATAGTTTTTGACACTTTTTTATGTTATATTTGATAAAATAAACTTCTTTTTTTGTAATACAGATATAAAAATTTACTTTTTATAAATTTTTAATATTTTCTGATAACTTTCTAGTTCTAATGAATAATAAAAATATAATAAATTTTAATTGAAAAAAAATTCATCAAAATAATTTATATGGTTAAATTATATTATTTAATGGTTTTAAAGTAAAAATAGATTATATTTTTATATGTTAATATAATTTAGGTCATTTAAATTAATTTTATATTGAATTTAGATATAAAAACATATCAATTATTTGAAATATTTTATCTTTTAAAACATGGTTTTTCATTCCGACAATGAGATTAATTTTAAATTAATTACTGCAACTTATGTGTTTTTAATTTTGAAAAATAGATTATATATTGTTAATTAGTGGTTCCAAATCATGTAAATATATTTCTTTTATTTTTGGGCATTATGAATAGTAACTTCAGTAATTTTTATTAATATGGTAAAAGGGTAAATTAGGTAACTAGGGTAAAATAATATTAAAAAACCACACTAACACTTGTACTAGTATCATTTAATAATTTTTTTTCTACCTGAATTATCATTGGGTCGAAATTTTATCTTTTGGAATAATTTTGGATGAGATTTGGACATTTAATTTATTTTATTTATTGAAAAGTTAAATATATCTTACTCGAATTTTAATAATAATATAATTTTTAATATAAGTTTATACAGAAGCTAAATATGACTATAAATATTGATTTGAAATCTAATTTTATTTATTTATCATCTTAATTTATTTTTAATTTTTAGGAAAATAAATAATTGCATTACAGGCTTATATAATGATAATGCATAAATTATTTAACAGATAAAAAATCAATAAAATAATTTTCATTAAAAATAATAATAACCATTAACAAAAATTGAACAAATATTATTATTTGCGCATATATCGATGATAATCATACAAGGGTCAAGTAATTGACCATTTGGATCTATATGGAAACAATTATGACAATTGTAATATTTTATTTAAAGTGATGTTAAAGTTGTCACATTCATGTTTTAATAAATATAACATTTTTAATGAAGCATTTTCCAAAAGAAATATTCAACTATATGTTTTCATATGAAATATACAATTGTTATTTTCATTATGGTATTATATTTTTAATTTTTAACCTACAAAAATGTTTATTAAATAATTACACAAAACTAATGTTTTAATTATTTTATTAATGGAAGTATAATATTAATGTTATTAATAATATTAAATTAAATATAATTTAGGATAATTAATATATCCAATGAATTTTCAAGAGGACCACAACCCATTATGAATTTAATAAAATATTTTTTTCTAGGTTAACATCTTATCTTGATATTTTTTTAAAAACTAAGAAATAAATAATGTCAAAATTGACACTATTAATATTTGGTCAAAATAATGTTTTATTAAATTATTTAAAAATAATATAAATCATTTTTAAAAATATAAAAAATTAATATATTTTCTAAACTATTTAATATTTTTAATTTATGGTCTCATTTTATAAAATTAGTAAAAATTTAACTCTTTTAATATTTAAACTTTTGTTACCTTAGTTAAAATTAAAATAGAATAACTAAGGGTTAATTAAAATGATAAGATATAAATTGAAAGGAAAACTAGTATAACATTTATTTTGTGTTGATATTAAAATCTTATCTCATGTTATATCTAAATATATGACATTTTATATGTTTTTCTATTGGACTTTATTTTATTATAAATTACTATTTTTGGAGATTCCCAAAGTTCCCCTCACCTCAATTATAAAAGGGAACCTCCTCCCTCATTTCTTCACTTCACATTGAGCCTTCTTTCTTAGTTATCCCATAAAAATTTTCCTTCTCAACTTTAATAGTTTAATTATACTATTTTTGTCTTCTCAAAAGACCAACTCTAGTATATTTAAGAGAATATCTACATGGTTCTCGCCGAATAAGAGATAATCTCCTCTACAGATTCTTTCAAAATTATTTATTCTTCTATTTACTTTTCATGAGTTTTTTCTAGTATAAAGTAAAAAAGTCAGTATCATATATATGATTATATTTTATTATGATTATGTAACAACCATATTCCACATTCTATTTATCTTATAAAAAAAATCACTATGCGTGCATACGTACGACTTACTGTCTATACATCATGGTGTAATTTTTTTTCACCACTACCTTAAAAGAATGGGTACATTGTTGGAAATAATAATTATATATGATTATTATGACATTATATGGATTCTGAAAGAAAATATATACCAACATTTTTCATACCATTTCACAATTATTGGAATGATATCGTCACTTGTGCGTACGTATGACCTACTGTCTCCAAGATGCGATGCAATTCATTCTACATGATATCCATTAAATCCTGATTATAAAAATGTATATAATGAATAAATAAATATTAATATAATTTTCTTAATGATATAACTATAACTTAATTAGGTTATCCAGAACTTATTTTAAAAAAAATGCATAAGAAAATGAAGCAATTAATACCTAAAAAATGAGTAATAATGAAATATTATTACCATAAATATGACATCATAAATTTAACTATGATTTTGGAATAAGTCAATGGAATTATTTAAATCATTACCATTGAAGTTCAGATACATTTAATGGATATTGAACCTAAGGTAAGGGATAATTTTACAATCTCATTATTATCTGAGATTGTTTATATGTAAGTATTTATAGAGGTATATTTATCATCCATGTACATGATTCCTAAATATCTATTTTAATTTTTTTTTATTCTTATACAATTTATTAAATCCAATTTTACCCATTGGTAAATTTTATTAAATGATATGAAAGGAATATTTTTGAGAAGAGTGTTTTCTTTTAACTTATACGACATAAACGGTTTTTTACGTATTCGTAACACATTTTTCCATGAAGTTTACTTTAAAAATTTTCATTGTTATTTTAAAATAAATTATTTTACTTTAAAATTTTAGGGAATTTTGAGAAAAGAGAAATTTTTTCAAGAATAAATTATATTTTCCTCAAGAAATAATTTCATGTTTTTTATCAAAATTATTTTCCATCTATGATGGGATTCTTTAGAATGGTTATGTTTCAAGTGTACTATTAGTATTTTTCCTATTTTTTTATTATAATTTTTATGTTATTTTATTTATGAAATCCATTTGTTTTACATGTATTATATTACGATGGAATGATTTTTGAGAAAACCATTTTATTCCTTGGGTTATGCTATGATGAATGAATTATGTTTTTATGGATCATGTAAGAATGATTTAACTATGAGATGGGTGGGACTTATATCTCCCTCTAGTGAATTGAGTAAAAATTTATATCCCTTTAGATAGAAAATGATGGAATGTGAAATGATCTTGGTTTAGTAATACAGGCATAGAAAGGGAAGTAATCCTGGTTCCATAATATAGGGCTAGAATAATGAGTGAACTCGGTTTCATAATGGTCTTTGTCCTCTATGATGATCATGGAAATGATCCTTGAATAATATGAAATTATTTTCTATGCTTATGTGTATGAAATAAATTCCATGTATTATGTTATGAATTTTTAAAATATGATCCTTGATTCTCTATGAACTTTTATTATTTATTCTATGACATGATATCATGATATTTGAAATGAGTGATAATATTTGAAAATTTATGTTATTATGTATTATGATTATGATAGGATTGATATCTCTCTTATTTATCCTTATTGAGTATATGATCTCACCCATTTTTATGTATTTTGGGAATGTGTTTGTGTAATGTATTTTGTATTCCATAAAAAGGATATAATATCCATATACCTTAAGCATGGGTCGTTAGAACCATGTTATACCAGATTAGAGGTTCTCTACCCACAATGTGATACCAACCTGACACACTAAGAAGAAATTCATCTATTGATACCTATTATGTATAACCCCCATCATACTATTATATGAGTCCTACATGCTTTAAGAATCCCCCCATGATGTAATAGGGTGCGAGTCCACTAACTATCTACTGAGTTGTATCCCCCTATCACACCATGGTGTGGGTCCAATATATTGTAAGTGGAAAAAAAATTCATTCTAGGGTTTGGGCCCTATATTGGATATTTCAACCCCCCCAAGATGTGGAGTAGTGGAGTGGTGTGAGTCCACCCCATGGATTTCTCAAAAAGATATTCAAGATACTGGGAATTGATGATGGACCATTGGAGCTATATATAGACTTGTTATCCTGGGAAGGGATGTGATATTGAGATCCCATTTATCTCTTATCTGAGTTTCTTAATGAGATTATATATATAATTGGGTTTCATTTCCCTCTTACATTGGATTGAGCTGAATTCTTTTATCACATATCTTTATTTATCCCTTTGTGGTTTTTGAGGCATCCTACCAGGTATATATATACTCACCCCTTCATGGGATTTTCCCACCCTTGTCATGTCTTATGTTGATGGAAAATAGTTTTAAGGTGACATTGGTTGATAATCATGATACACATGTACATAGGCCACATACGGTTGTCGATCCTGGTGATCAGGAGTCAGGCCCTCTCAGCTGTTTTCTATTCCAATTGTTGTCAGGTTGGGACTTCATTTCTTATTTGGCATGAATATTTCCCCTTTACACATTGGTTGAATTATGTTGTAATATAAGGTATTCCCTAGAGTTAGAATATTCATGGTTTACTCTATATCATATAATATTTTATTATTATACCTTTCCATTGATTCATAGAGATGGTTGGGTGTGTTCATATAGGTAACCTATGAAAAGGACTCCCATTTAAATTATTCCTTCTCCGTGCTTATATCCACCCATAGCCTATTATAGGTGGGATTGGGGTTTTGGTGACATATCCTTCTACTAGCTAGGAAATACATAGTGGGTTTGGTCATTACATAGTTGTATTAGAGGACTTCATTACTTGGGACAGTGTTTGGAGTTTTCCCCTTTTTAGGAAATTGGTTGGGACTTAGGGGAACAATGTCGAAGAGTCTCAAGTGCAGTTTTTAGGCTAGGGAACCAGTGCTGGTGTGGAGGTCTATGTATCCATACCATAGGACTCCAACAAGTTTCTTTTCGACTCATCATACTAAAACATTGGTTGTAGGTAATAATGCTACAAACATCATATATGATTAATTACTTTGACTATCCTTCAAGAGTCAGCAACCAAATATATATTCTCATAGAACCATGAAAAATATTGAATACTTTTAGGATGCATCTATGAAGATAGTCTTATAGGTTACAGATTTAGGATAATGATGATTATCCGATGAGTGATGAGGCCTCAGTTCAGGGGCCATCTCATGAGGTATTCCCTCCAAGTGGAAAGGTAGCACCCCCAATTGAGTAGTAGATATTAAAAGTAGGTAAGGATAAGAATGTCCAAAAAATAGTGTGATATATGAGTTCCAACATCAGAGGATACTAAGGCTCCATGGTTATTCAGATCCCTATGTAGTGGAGGAATGACTTGAGTCAGCGAACTGAGTCTTAAGGCTCATGCATACCCCAATAGATCAGATGGTTATGCTAGAAGCCAGTATTTTCTATGAAGTAGTTGGGAGATGGTGGAGTTTTGTCACACTAACTCATGATGAGACAACACAGTCTTGTTCTTACTTCCAGCAGTTTTTTCATGAGGATTATTATCCCTCATTCTTTTCCACAACTTAGATTCAAGAGATTATTGTGGTAAAATAGGGTAATATGTTATATTATGAGTATAATATGAGGTTCACTAATCTTATACGGTACTCCTTCAACATGGTGTTGAATGGTTACATCTACATGAAAATGTTAGATTAGGTTCACCATTGATACATTCGTGCTAGTGGTCTCATTGTGAATTCTCATCTATTCTAGAGTGTTAGAGTAGTTGCTGGTGATGGAGAGCTTCATATAAAAGGGAATCCATACAGAGAGATATGGAAGTGGGGATCATCGGTATGAGTTGTTTACAGTGCCTTATATCCACTAGTAAGATGGATTTTGGTGAATAAGTCCTGTTCATGGCCAGTCTCATACATGTGGCCATAAAGAATAGGATTTGAGTTGAGGTATATGTCAGTTTATAATGGGGTTTTGTTATGCATACAACGGGGGAGGTCATATGGAATATGATATCCTAAACCAATGTTACATGGAGGGAAGTAAAGTGGTATATGGATCACTAAAACCAAGGTAGTCCAATTATTTGGGTTCTATAAGGCATGGACTAGATGTCCCCTAGGGAGGTGGTGCATAAAGGGTAGTTGATGGAGCTCTAGGGGGTGCAACTACTATTGGAGGTTGACACTATGTGCTACATACACCACCACCAACATGAATATGCCCATGCTAGGCTCATGGATCTAGTAGTCTGGGTCACAGTCAGCTATGGGCTATGGAGGCTTATGACTCAGAAACCCATGAAATGATATGTGGTTTGATATATTTATTTTCTATACTTTCTTCAATACATATAAATAGATGTCTGAGTCACTCCTTCAACTCCATATACCCTGTATAAGATCGAGAGATCCCCATTAAGACCTTATCTAAGTAGATTATGATTTTGGGTCCAACTGGGTGCAATTCTACGAAATCACATATCTGTGGGAAGTACGAGATGATTCAGGGTGGATATAGTTTCATGTGGGACCTAATGGTTATCAAAAATAAACCTTATGATGATATATTGAGTATGGAATGGTTGTACATGGTTTGAGACATATTTGGATATCATTATAGGTGATTTAGATGCACTCAAATAAATGGGATGAGATTTGACATTATGAGTGAGAGAGATCTAATGGCAGAGTGAGTGGGACTTATGAGCAGAAGGATGTAACAAATCACTCAACACTTCGATATATTATTCCTTGGTACATAAGTCTATTCATGAATCATGATTCTTTAGGCACTGGGGACTTTATGGACATCTTCATCAAGGTTTTTCTAGGACTACCTTCATGAAGGGAGATATATTTTTGAATTTAATTTCACCCCTATACGACAATAATATCTTCTACAACATATCAAATAGCTTGAATCAAGATCAAGGAGTTGAGGGTGTGGTTGGAGGAACTTTGAGAGAAGGAATTTATCTGAACTAGTGTTTCCCCATGGAAGCATTAATTTTTATTGGGAAAAAGGTGGATGCGATATTGTAGATTTGTGTTGATTATCATAACATAAACAAGATAATTATTTAAAAACTTATCCATTTCTGAGTATTGATGACCTCTTTGACAATTTTATTAGCATGAGATGGTTTTTAAAGATCGATCATAGGTCCATCTACCACCAGTTAAGTTTTAGTGAGGCTGATAATCCGAAGACAACATTCAGATGTATCTATGGAAACTAATAGTTCTTGGTGATTCTTGTTGGTGTGAAAACATTCCCTGCAAAATTAATGTATTTGATTAACCAGATCTTCTAACCATACTTGGACCAATTGTTGGTTGTTTTAAATGATGACCTACTCATTTACGATGTTTATAGGAGGAAAAAGCAGTGCATTTGAGGATGGTATTATAATTAATCTAGAAACACAAACTTTATAGTAATATCTTGAAGACCTAGTTTTGGATTTGAAGTGTTCAATTTATAATGAATGGATTTTTTAAGGGATTAGTTGTGGACCAGGTGTAGATTAACATAATTCTTTCATAGGCCCACCCAAGAGCATTTTGGAAGCGTAGAGTGTTCTTGGTTTTCCAGGGTACTATAGGAGATTTTTTCTATAGTTTTTAATAGTTATAGGCACTTTTAAGAACATAACATGGAAATAAGAGTTGTTTTTCTTGACTGAGCAGTGTTCTGGAGACTTTGAGTAGTTGAGGCTGAGGTTGACCAGAGCTCTTGTATTGAGACAACCAAAGGAGGGTGTTAAGTATGTTGTGTATTGTGATGCCATTGAGTTAGGATTAGATGGGTTTTTATATATATGAAGGAAATGAAAACAAATAGGTTGAGATTTTTGAGATCCCACCAGAAGAACTATTTGAATCATGACATGGAGTTAGTAGTGGTTGTCTTTACTCTGAATATGTGGATGCACTATCTCCAAAGAGAGTTCTTTTTTATTTACATAAACCATCAGAGTCTCAGGAATATATTAATGTAGAGAGATCCAAACCTAATATAGAGACACTGGTTGGAGTTCCTTAAATACTATTACTTCAAGATAGCCAATATACCTAGGAAGGAAATGTTGTGGTATATTACCTTAGTAAGAAGTCCCATTATCATTTTGTAGAAGATGCATATGAGCATTTGGATCATTTACAGATAAACCTTGGAGAGGATAGGGTTGAATATTTTCTTAAATAAATGGTTGTGTCTTATATACTTATTTAGTGAATTAGAGAGGCCCGGTTTGGATACACTTATGGATAGGTAATTCGTGACAAGACATTATCAAGAGTTTCACCAAATGTATTTTATGAATGACGGGAGCATATAATACTTCTCTTGGGAGGGATTATTGTTCTAGTAATGATGTAATAGGAGGTGATTAGGGAGTTTCACACTTATCATTGGATATACATATCAGTTTTTCAAATATGTATGAGGACCTTTAGTAGTTTTTTGTGTGTGCTAACATATGGCAGAGCATAGCCAAGTTTGGGTCTTAGTCTCACATGTCAACAAGTGAAAGCTAAGAACAGGGTTCCAGAATTTTTGGAACAACCTATTGTGATCCCAAAGATGAAATGGGGTGTAATTTACATGGAATTTTTTATGGGTATTCCATGGGTAGCGAGAAAACATGATGCCATCTGGGTGATTTTTGACCTACTCAACATGTCATCATACTTTCTTATTATAAGGGAGCATAGTTTGGGGGATAGTTTGAGGTAGTTATACATATTTGATATCATATAAATTCATGGGGTACATATTATTATTATGTCTAGCCACGATTATTGGTTCACATCATGGTTTCATATAGGCCTACATGAGGAATTCAAGACTGAGTTTCAGATTATCATGGCATTCCACCCCAATATAGATGGGAATATCATGCATACTATCTATGTATTGGAGTATATTCTGAGTTTTTGTGTTCTGTAAATTGATTAGAGCTGGGTGGGTCACTTTCCATTGGTATATTTTTCTTATAATAACATTTCTAACTCTACAATCGGTATGGTTCCATTCAAGGCACTGTATAGGAGACCCTGTAAGTCACCCTTGTGTTGGACTGAGATTGGTGAGGCATACCTTTTTTGGAAAGATATGGTGTATGGGATAATAGAAATGGTCTAGTTGATCCATGAGCATATGAGAAAAGATGAGATCCAACATAAATCTTTCATAGATCAGCATCATTGGCCCTTGATGTTCTATAAGTGTGACCATGTCTTCATAAGAGTCTCACCATGATGAGAATTATAGTGGTTTGTCCAAAAATTAACGCTAGACCTAGGGTTCAATGGGTTGTTCGAGATCCAGTGGAGGGTTGAAGTGGTTTATTACTACATAAACATACCCCCACAGTTAGAGTGGGTACATGATTTCTTTTACTTTTCATAGTATAGGAGATACATGCACGATCTTATGAATGTTATTTACAAAGGAATGCTATACATTGAGGACATAGCCACATCTACGGAGTACCGAGCAATGATCAAGTATTGGAATAAAATGATCCAATATGGATATACCATTCCCTTGGTTCATGTTTTATTGAAACATAAGATCATACAGAAGTGATGATGGGAGTGAGAGAGCTAGATGTGGGATCCTGACCTTTTTTTAGATTGTGCTTTCAGGGGAGAAAATACTTGAAGGAGGGGACAATATAATGAACCTATTTTTACCTTTCAAGACTTTGAAATATATTAAAAAATATTTCTGAATCAAGGTTCTAATAAAACATGATATTTTAAGGATATGTGAGATAAAAAAATGATATTATAAAAATATTAAATATATTAATATCAAACTTTCATATTTTTTTATAAATAACGAAATATATCATAATAAAATCCTTTGATAAGAAATATGAGACCAAAATTGATTATGAAACAAAAGGTTTACCCTATACGTGACATTAATTTGGTCAATTAAAAACATTTATATTATCCATTAGTTGGTTGGTATGATAAGTGGATTAATTAATTAATTAATTAAATTAATTCATTTAATACCTAAAAATTAATTTCCTCTTTAAATAAGATTCTAGGAAAATCCAATAAGGTTATCTAAATAACACTGGGTTATTAACGAGGACCCTATGATATTATTCATTGGAGTATTGACATTGGATGATGAATGATGATGGGATCGAGGTAGATTGGGATGTAGCAAACACAGAAAATCATCCTCATTATATGGAAACACATTTTCACCAACCATTGATCCATAATCAAGTTAGGTATCATAAATTGTGGTTTTATTCCTTTTGAATAATATATTGATCATAAATTATTATTCTTCTCTAGATCTTCGATTTTTATTCCCTTGAAATGAGAAAAATTCTAATAAAATAATTTTTTTGATTTAATTTTATTTCTTATGTCATATTTGACCCATGTATTTCCCATTGAATAATCATTATATGAGAAATATTATCATAATAATACCATTATTTTTTATTTTCTTCATTCACTTATTATTTTATAATCTTATGTTTGATGTACAGGTTGAGTTCTTGATGTAAATTTTTGATTTTTGGGGGGTTTCAGCCTATTTTTGGCACTGTGCAGAGTTTGTGTGCACAATTTGCAGGGAAACAACGTGACCTATTGATATAGGAGGCTTTTCTAATTCAATTTTTTTATTGTATAGTTTTAGTTTCGTGTTCTAAACATGGTTTGGACTAAACCGTGTGAGGTAAGGGAGTAATTGTGAGTCTTGTTGGTGGTGTCAAAGATTAGACACACAACTTGATAAAGATTAGTAAAAAAATATGTGGCAACCATGTGAGGGAGTATGTTTTTTTAAAGAGATAATTTTCAGTGTTGGCATACATTTTCTCAAATCATGTGGCTAACCTATTTAGGTTTCTTGTTTCTTCCATGGGGAATGCATGGTTGGGACACATTTTGGAATATCATGCAGCTAAACCAAATGACATTACTAGGTTTCTAGAAACATGAAATTCCAAGATCCACCTCTAATATTTGTACCCCATTTTAACCCTCCTCACCTCCCATTATTACTAGGAACTTTATAGGTCTACCATACCCATTTTCCTTTTCTCATCCTCTTCCCTTGATCACCATATTTTTTTCTCGGTAAGTTTCTTTAAATTTTAGTGTATTTTATTCCACTCCCTCTTCTTCCCCTATTGTTTTTTCCTCATTATTACCTTGTATCCTTCTATTTCAAACCATAGGGTTATGGTTGGAATATGTGAGTTGATTATTTTGATTTTATGGTGTGGTTTTCTCTTTGGGTCTTCTTTTTCTTCCCTCTAATGTTTTTTCTCATTCGCACATCATTGAGGTAGGTGTTTCCATCTATTTCATTTATGAATCATGTATTTAATTTCATGTGATTTTAAAATTAGTTTTCCATTGTTTTATTCATTCTTTTGATATTTTTATGTTATTTATTATTCCTTTACACATTTTCAATTGGATAAAAATAGGTTTTAAATGAATTTCATTAGTTATGCCTATATGTAAATATATGTCCCCTATTTGATAGAATCCCGAGTTGATTTAAAAATGGATGGGGATATTTGGAAATTATGTTTGACCTTTTTTGGACCTTGGTGAAATTAAGAGTTGTGTATGCAATTATGTTTGGTTGAATTTTGGTTCTTCTTTTATGGTTTTGTGATTTCTTATAAACCCTTGTGCTTTGGTGTGACATTATTTATTATTTATTTATTATAATATTGGTCATTTTTATGGTTTTTCATGTATATAACATTGAATATGGGCATATCTATATGTTCATGGAGTGAATATATAGATAAAAAATGGATATAAATGGAAACTCCATAAGAATTCCCACCCCAATAACTCTAATTTTCTAAAAAAGATCACCTTCCATATCATTATCTTTCTACTCATCCTTCCAAATGGATTTCACTAAGACTTATAATGTTTTCTAAATGGTTTTTGGTTTCAAAATGATTCAAAATGTGTTTTTCAAAACATGTTTTGTAAAACATGGCATGTTTGGAACCATTAAGTATGATTAAGTGGATAATTGATTTGAAACGCCTGTTTGGAATCATCTGAGAATGAATGATGATATCTCTTTTTTTAAGTGGTTTTGGAAGGAATGTTTTTCTCATTAGAAATAGTTTTGGATTGTAAATGTTAAGGCATGGTTTTTAATTTGAGATTTTCTTGAAAATGGTTTTGAACTCTCTTGATGTGTAGTCCCAATTAGCACTTGTGAAAGGTTTTTTATGTAATTGGTGCCCCAGTGGTTTTCCACCTTTAGAGAGGGAATTCACATAGACAATTTTATAATGTGGGTAAGGAATTCATAGTGAAATAAGCTCATAATATTTATTTCCATGAATGTGATGACCTTCTCACTCTATCTTATAATATTATCATGGGATTCTTGTACACTATCTAGATTGTTGAGTGATTTTTTATATCTATGACTTAATTAGAAGGAATAAATCACCTTGTAGAGTGAGACAAGTTATGCAGGCTATACCACTAGTGAGGCTATATAGAGTATCCAAGTTATTTGTTGACCATGAATTTCATTAAACACTGGAATGTGGGTCCAAAACAAGTACATCTATAGTAGCCTCTTGAGATGATTAGGAAATTCCCATGATTACATGTCTATATATTCATATATAATTTTTAGGTATTTTAGTTTTATTTTATACTTACCCATTCCTAATTAAACCTGATCTATTACCCTTAATTCTAACTTTTTTTTGATATTTTCCATTGGTTGTAATTATTTTAGATTTTACTTTTTGTTATCAACTTATCCAGGATATGTTTTCTATTTGGTTACTTTTCAAAATAGGGTTTCAAATAGGAATCTGTATTGAAATGGAAATCCATATTTTGTTTTTGAAAGTGGTTTTTTCTTTAAGGTTGTGTGTGGTTCTATAAATAATAAAAAAAATATTTTATATTTGTATGTTAAAATAGAATTTATGGACTGTTTTGAGAAAGGAAATTTATTGATTATATGGTGTTTACCTATAGAGCTGTTTTATACTCACACCCTACTTGTGTGAATCAACATCGGTAGAACTGAGATATATTTCATGTTAAAGTTATAACTCAGGTTCAATTTCATATTTTCCCAAGTGTGGGTTAGTCTTATAGATGGGGGTTAACAGGGGGTCACAAGGTTGAATGTCTAGTTTTGTTTATTTCTAATCTAGCTCATTATTTCATTATATTATACTTTATTAATCTATTTTTTATGGGTAAATCACCCCCAATTTGGAATAAATGATGTTCAAGACTAGTTTCTAACCTAGGAGGATCAATAATCCATCTCTAAAATTATCACGGGCTACCTCAGGTGCCTAGTTTGGTGGCTGACCAAGGGTGGTTCATGAAAAAATTGTATCATAGGATCCCTAGTTATTTGGGGTGTCAAGTATATTTGAGATAGGACTATCGAGACTCGGGAAGTAGGTTATTAAATGATATCTAATCACCACGACCTATGATGAGACCTGAGTTACCAGTGGTATTCATGTTTTTTGTAATTCATTTCAATTTTCGGTTTATAGTATTAGTTTTTGTTTATTTCGATGAGATTATGAATGTTGGGGGATGAAAATGGAAGTGAAATGATGTCATACAAAGATCTTACATGGCATAACACACCATGTGGATCCCGAGTGAGAGGATAAAGATGCTTCTTATGGTGGGTTCATGCTTATCACATGGTCTACTAAACCATGTGGATGGGTTATTCATGAACACTAGTTCCCCATTTCTGGTGTTTTTGTGTGTGTGATTATTTATCTTTATTTTAATCTATGTGATTCGACCTTAAATGAAAATTAATTCTGATGATGGTTCTTTGTGAGTTAAAATTACCTTTCAAAAGAAAATTATTTCAGGACATGGTTTTCTTTTAAAACAAGGATTTTGTGTTTAAATTGTATTTCAAAGTGGGTTTGATGTTTGAAATGGTTCCATATGTATAAAATGGTTCTAATTTTGAAATGGGTGATTTGGAAATCATGGATTTTAAAATAGGGTTCCTGGTTTTTTGGGTATGTTTTGGTTAAAGATCATGGTATCTTATTTTATGATGTTGTTGTGGTTTGATTTGAAATTTTATTTGGTTTTGATTTGTTTCTACATAATCATGTATTAAAGAGTATGTTTCTCAGAAAGGTCCTAATGGTTTTGAGCAAGTCTCTTCCTACTGCTGGCCCTACCCAGGCTCCCAGAGGTGTGGTAGAGTTATGATCTTCAAAGATGTTACCCATCTTCTACGGTGATTGAGGTCTGCTAGAGGTTATGGAATGGATTGAGTAATTCAAAAGTTTTTTCAGGTCTTTAGGAACTCATAAAGTCATGAGGGTGTGATCCACCGTTGGTTTTTTTAGGAATCGAGTTTGGATCGATTGAAGGTGATAATCAAATCATAATTACAATTTGGGATTCCTTGTAATTTTGAAGAACACATTGATCCAATGTTTTATATCATAGGATTTTATTGTGAAGAACATATAATATCTCTTGGGTGTCTAGAAAGGTGAACATACAGGGAAGGCCTATTTGGATCACTTCAATGATCTGGTTTTTTTATTTAGAGATGGTGTCAAAGAATCCATCTAAAGATCCTATTTTCATGTGGGGTCTTCATTTAGATATTGAGGACCATATTCTCACGTCTTTTTAAGTTGTTTTAGGAAGACAATGATTGTATTTTATTAGCTAAGATGGTTCTTAGTGGAGAGTCTGTAGAAGGTGGAAATCCAGCTTCCCCAAGTTCTCATGATGGTTCCCCATCTAGTGAGAAGTTTGAACCTAAGGAATCTATTTCTGATGATTCTATTTTATCCATTTCAATATCTCATTCATTTTCCCACCCACTCATGTTCTTATAGTGTTTTTATCATATGAATCCATTTTAATATAATCCTCTTAAGGGTTATCAATAGTGTGTCTTTTTGGGTTATTTGGATAAGATTGGTGAGTTTTTTTGCCAAAAGAGTAAGTCTCAATCATCAGTTTGCAACCCATGATTGTGTAGAATAATATGATTTAATGTACCAGATCTCCCACTATATTCCCAAGAGTAGATATTTTCACACAGTCATAAATTTCTAGGTTTTGGGGTTATTTTCCCATCTTTTGTCTCTGAAATTATAGTGTGGATGGTATAAGTTTTCCTTGATGTAGTTCTTTTGTTTTTAGAAATATTTATTATTTTAAAAAATATTGGTAGTATTATTTCTAGAATAATATATAGTCACATATTGTGGATATGAAATATAATATAGTTAACATTTTTGTGGATCAATATTAATTTTGGATGGTTATCATTTGGAGATTCTTATGTCTTGTGGAAATTATGAACCATGAGTTCATTTGATATTTATTTTGAGATTCTTTCATTAGTTTCCCCCTTATACTGGGAGTTCAATTTTGTTCATTTAGTTAGTTATTAAATGATGGTGAGGCCCACCATGGATTCTATTGTGGTTTTCTCCTGATATGGTCGGGTGTGACTTATGAAGTTGAAAGGTCTCATCAAGGTACATGGATTCATTTAACATTATTCAGTTTTGAGTTCTAGTTTTTTAGTTTATTTTTATAGGTGAATTTATTAGGATAGAATGTTTTTTGGTGCAGATAATTGTGAAACCACAACCTTTTTTTCCTCATAAATAATTATTTTCTTATTTTAAAATATTTTTACTGATGTTTGGGTTGATTTCCCAATTTAAATTTTTATGTTTTTGGGGATTTTGGCCTTTTTGGTCTTAGAAAGGTTTGTGTGAAACATTTAGAAGAAATCTTATGAAATATTGATTCAGGGGGTGTGTCGAATTTATTTTGTTCTTATATATTTTGAGTTTCCTGGGCTAAGCAAAATTTAGCATAAACTTCATGAGATAAAGTGTAACAATGCAAGTTTTTATTGGTGTCTTAGACCTAGCACAAAACTTCCACACAATTATTAGAAATCATGTTGAAATCATGTGATGGAGTCTTCCATTTTAATAGAGCTCATTTGAATGGTTATCACATAGTTTTTCAAACCATGTGGCTATCCCATTTGCGTGTCTTGTCTTTCATGTTGGGTTCACACATTTGGCGCATAATTTGAAAAACTGCACATCCAAACCCTATGAATTTCCCAGGTTTTTAAATACTTAAAATTACAAGTTTTTACCACCTTTTTTACCCCATTTTGACTCTCATCACCTCCCATTCAATCTAGGAACTCTATGGGGCTCCCAAAACCCTTTCCCTTGGCTCCCTTCCACCCTTGATTCTCTTCCTTTGTTTCTAGGAAATTTTCTTAGTATTTTTGAGTATTTTTTCCCCTTCACACTTCTTAACCTCTTGGTTCTTCCTGATTATGGCTTGGCATCTTCTTACCTGAGCCCTAGTGTGAGGGTTGGATTATGTGGGTTGAATCTTTTCTCTCTAGGGTTTTTGGTTTTCTCTGTTGGTCTTCTTCTTTTTCCTTCTAGAGTTTTATCCAATTATCACATCATCGAGGTATATTTTCCATATATTTCCTTTCTAAAAAATTTCATTAAATACCGTAGCTTTCTAAAATAGTTTAAAATTATGTTCTTCATGCGTGTGATGTGTTGATGTGATTTATCATTCCTTTCTATGTTTTAAATTTCATGAAAATTATATTTTCAAAGAATATCATTATTTATGAATATATATATATGTATATTAGGCGTTTGATTAAATGAAAAGTTCATTTTAAAATGATTTGCGGTTTTTGGAAAACAAAATTTGACTTTATTTAGACCTTGATGAAAATGATTGATGTATATTTAATAGTGGTTGGATTAATTTTGGTTCTTATTTTATGGTTTGGTGATTTTCCATGAACCATTTTCTTTGGTGTGGCATTCTTTATTATTTTTTAATTCCACACTTGAGAATGTTTATTGGTTTATACAAACATGCTGGTGAATATGGGTAGATCTATATGTGCATAGAGTGTACATATAGATGTGAACATGCATATAAATGGAAACTCCATAAACATGACCATATGGATAAATCTATTTTTCCCAAAACACACACCTTTTATCACATTCTCTTTCCAATATTTATTCTATATAGATTTTTGTAATACTCATAATGTTTTCTAAATGATTTATGGTTCAAAAATGATTAAAAATAATTTCAATTTTTTTATAAAACATGGTCTGTTTGGAACCTTGATGTATGATTAGTTGACCACATGATTTGAAAGAATCAGTTAGAATCTTCTGAACATGGATTATTCTTTCCCTTGGGTTCAGAAGTGGTTTTTGAAAATAATGGTGTTTTCATTAGAAATAGTTATGAATTTTAAATGTTAAGGTCTGGTTGGTACTCTGAAATGTTTCCTACAAATGGTTTTGATCTCTCTTGATGTGTTGGAATGGTTGTAACTTGGGATAGGTTTTCTATATAACAAGTTCCCCTATAGTTTTCTTCATTTGTAGAGTGAATTCAAATAAGAAGTGTCAGAATGTGGGTAAGGCTTGCATAGTGGCATCTTATAGTTATATTTAATTCCAAGTGTGTGATGAAATTCTCACTTTCCCTTATACTATTATCATGGGATTCCTAGATGTCATCTAGAGGGTTGAGTGATAGTTTCTCTCTATGTCTATATTATACAGTTGATATCCCCTTAGAGAGTGAGATAGGCCTTGTGGGCTATGCCAATTGTGATTCTAGTTAGAGTAGTCAGGTCGGTTATTGACTATGGATTGTATCATACCCCGATAGATGGGTCTGAACCAAGTAAGTCTAGGGTTTCCTCTCAGGATGTTTAGAACATGTCCATGATTACATATATGTATGTTATTGTATTGTTTTTTGGTATTTTAGTTTTCTTTTTTTCTTACCTATTCCTACTTACACCTACTTTATTTCTATTACTTTCAATTTTTCGGTATTCCTCACTACTTGAACTTAGTATATATTTTAAATTTTTTATACTTATTTGGGATTTGTTTTCTGTTTGGAAGTTGGTTTTCAAAATAGGTTTTGAAATGGTAATATGTTTAAAATGGAAGTACATGTTTTATTTTCAAAATGGGGTTTTCTAAAAATATATTCTTGGTTCATTAAATAATACAAACCCTATTTTGGATTTTTATTTTCAAATTATAATTAATGGACAATTTTGGGAAATGAAATGGATGGATTCGGTGGTGCTTACCTGCTAAGCTGTTTTATACCCATACCCTAGTTGTGCGACTTGATGTTATTAGACCCAAGCTATCTTGCTGGTTTAGTTTCTAGTTCAGGATCTTTTTTGGAATCACCCTAGTGCGAGTTGGTCTTATTGATATTGATGATCAATTGGTTACATTATGGTATGTCTAGTATTGTTTCTTTTTCACTACCATTTAATTCATTCAATTTGTTATTCTTTATTCATATATTGTTTTTTGGGATAAATCATTACCAATTGTGTATATATAATTCCCAACACTAGTTCCAAGCCCTGGATGAATACGAACACAACTCAAGTATTGTTCTGGAACACCTAGGGTGATCTGTTCAGGGGATGATCCCAAGAGGTTCTTAAAAACGAGTGGAAAAGTGGATTTTATTTCACTAATTTGAGTTTTTATACATTGTTCTTATCTTTCATTTCCATTGTCCCAAGGTTTTGTGGTTTTACATTTTAGGGGTGGGTTAGAGCCCGATCGAACCCCGAGAATCGTGATGGATTGGTGAATTATGACTAGTATGATGATTTTTGGATTAATTGGGATGTTTTATGGGACGTGGGTGATAACTCCATGGATTTCACATCTAGAGTGGCAGTGATCATGGCACAAAGTGACATGAAAGGTCTTGAGGGGTTTGGGTTGCCGGAATCTAGCCACTAATGATAGATCATGTGAGGATGACCATGGATTTGAGACCCCAACATGATTTTTAGTGTAAATAATTGAAAAAAAACATGATGACAACATGTGATGGAGTTTACTTTTCTATAGAAAACTAGACAACATGGAATGTATTTTAGAATCACACTTCGTGTATCCCCTGGATCTAGTTTTACAGTTTTTGGAAATATAAGGATCACATTTTGTGTGGATAAGTCCACACAACGTGTGACCCTCCTTTGATGGATAAGATGTGTACCAGTTGTATATGTCCAAGAACCTTAAAAAAATGGCATTCCATGTACTACAGGCATACACAATCATTCCCATAGGTACATAGGTACCACTCAATACCTAGGCATAATCAGGTGCATGAACATGACTTGAATTACATGGGAATGACTTGGAGCACATGGGAAGGCCCAAGATGGCCAAGAAACAGCATGTAGTTGGATTACATGCCGTGTAATGTTACGTGTCAATCCAAGCCATGTGTTGGAAAGGACATGACTAGGAGGTGAGGTCAGGTCTCACACTGTGTGATCCATAGTGCACACTATGTAGTTATCTTAGTAACTTCTTCTTCTCGTATGTCCTTTATATGGGCTCATATTTTGGATTTGAAGTAGAATATCCTAATATGTTTTACACATAGAACTCAATGGTATTATTCATAGTGGATTTTGAGATATGAAATGGAATATTCTGAGTGTGATGCTTCTATTGGAGACACTTAAAAATGGAAATGATTAGGTAGGATCATTAGAGTGAGAGGAATGGGTTGGAAACCTCCCAGTCATACTTGGCCATAGGTCCCTGTTGACGTTCTTTTTCATCACATTGTCTAAAATAATGGAAAAGGAAATACCTTAGTCCAAAGTGATTCATCCTTTCAAGAAACATCAAAAAATCGATAAAGGGATGAACAAGGAGAACATTGCCCATAGGTCACGCAAGTTCACTCATGGTCGTGCAAGTATACTTGCGCGCCACCTAATGGTCACACAAGTGACTTGTGTGCCCTAAAGGATAACCGCATGGGGTCTTCTCCAGCCTATAAATAGACCCTGTGGGCCCCCCATTTAAAGTGGATTTTTTTCTAGAATTCAGATTTAGAGATCTGAACGACCAAGTCTCTTATTCAAGTCTTTCGAACACTTCTAAGGTAATTCTTTACCTAGAATGGAAGTTCTAAACAAGAGGAGAAAGTTCTAAGTGTTAGAATTCACTAACACTTGCGCGCCTAAGGTGTTTTACCCTTAAGGGAAATGAACATACTTGCGCGCCGCCCTACTTCCTCACCAAAACATGCGTGCCTCTCTTTTGGAAGTACCTCAGGATAATTCTAAATTCATTGGTCAAGGATCTCCCAAGTATTACCTTGATGGTTTACAAATGCGCATGTACCCATGTGTAGCGCAGGTATACCTGTGCGACTAGGACTTGCACGCCCACACAGTACCTGCGCGCCTGCCAGGACCTGCGCGCCCCTGCCTTTTTGGGAGCCTTTCCTGCCCATTTCACCCCTCTTATGCCATTCCACCTCTCCTATTCAAGATTCAGTCTTCAAGACACTCTTCAAAGCCATTTATGGCCTGATTTCTTGATTTGGATTCCTTATCTGAAAGGAACTTCGTGGAACATCTCTCAAAATCTAGTGATTTACACATCATTATGTCACTAAAGATTGAGATTTCAATCATTTAACCTCATCCATTAAGATGAGAGAACTCTTTAACCTGGGCCTCCTTTCTAGGGGTAATCCCCAGTCATAATTTCCAAATACGGGAATCCTCCCCAGGAGTAATCCCCAATCATAAATTTCCCTTAATCTGGGCCTCATTTTCAAGAGTAATCCCCAGTCCAAGTTCTCTTAACTGGCCCTCCTTCTGAGGAGTAAGCCCCAAGTCCCCAAATTTGGGCATCCTACTCAGGAGTAAGCCCCAACCATAATTCTCTTAACCTGGGTCTCCTTTTTAGGAGTAAGCCCCAGTCTCAAATATGGGCATCCACTCAGGAGTAAGCCCCAAGTCCCTTAATTTTTCAAGTCCCTTAACCTGGGACTCCTTCTCAGGAGTAATCCCCAGTCTTAATTTCTTTTAACCAGTCCTAATTTACCTTTGATGTGGGATTCCTTCCCAGGAGTAAAACCCAATCATAAGTCCTCTCTTAATTTAGGCCTCCTTTTCAGGAGTAATCCCCAAGTTAGAGTATTCAAATCTCCATGAAGCACATATACCATTCTAGACCCTGTTACTAGATTTCTTCCCTGAAGTAAATCCTAATATTCATTTATCTATGCAGTCATACATACATAAGCCCCACATTATTTCTTATGATTGAATCTTTTATGGCACAATTTTCTAGTTTTACCAATACCTCTTTTTTCTCACACCGAGCATGACTCACGTGGGCTTAGAGTGTAAAAATAATTATGAATTATTTCTTTGAGCAATTAATCATAAACATCATACTCCCTTACTCGAACTACGTGGGTTCTGATTCCTTTTCTAAACAAAGGATACGTAGGTATCCCATCTGTGGGTTCGATCCCAACTCTGAAATAACCCATGTCCTTCTGAATGACGATAAACTTCAAGTGCCCCACTGAGTGGATTTAAAACCAGCATGGTCATCATAATGACCAAGAGACTTCTATATAAATGTGTCGAATGTTACCATTGACCAAGAATCTCTAACAAATACAGATGATTCTCTATCGATGAATAACCTCGAATACATATAAAAGATTCTCTAAATTTCCTACATATTTAACCATTGATTTTCAGATCTGAAGGAAATCTCATTTTATACTTGGTAATGTAATAAGAATTCATGAACATAACTTAAATCTATAAATAGAGTCCCGAAGTAGATAATAATTCCCCTAAAAAAGGTGTGATGAGTCCGACCTCCCATCCTCTCGACCAATACAAATTCCTAAGACTCATTAGTCCACAAACTAATGAGCACCTACCTTTGGAAAGTAGGTCCAAATGGATGTGGAATTTTTAGATGTTTCTTTTTCTACGAAAAAACCTGTTAGAAACCAATTGGAATGTTTGAACCTTCAATCAAGGAGGTCATCCCCGAATTCTGAGGGAAATAAAAAATGGTGAACCTGATATGAATACTTAACCAAGTTAAAATGGTGTTTTACCTATTTGTTAGGCCCCTATTTAAAACTCAATGAGAGGGCCAACAAAAAAAATCATTGACATATGTGCTCATCCAAAATATTTAGTGGCTGAATTTATCTTGATTACGTCTGTTATATCAAACAGGCACTCTTTCCCAAGATTCATTACATTCTAAGAAATGGATGCTCTCAAGTTCACACCTGTGAATACCGCTGCTACGAATGCCAGTGCTGCTACTCCTACTAGATCGTCATCCGCTCTGAGGAAGACATCACCTACTCAGCGTCTTCAATGTTGGGTATCAAACACACTGGTTAATGATTACCATCAACATGGTACCATTCCAACTCTGGAGGCTGCCCAACAAGCCCTCCAAGTGAACAACTCACTCCAGTCGTCCGGACAACAACGACCAATGATCAAGAAACAGGTGGTGCTAACCACCGTCTCCAACCATTTCAGGTCGTTATCCCAGGAAAGAAATCAACATTCACTCCCTTATTCTGGGGACGTGAATGAGAAAGTCCCTCAGGGCCTTAATTCAAGGAAACAGGAGTCTTTCCCGAGGGCTCCGACCAAAAATCGCCGCCAGACTCGTGCGGCAGTGCGCCCTTAGAATGATGAGGGTACCGACTCCAGGCATTCGGCTCAGGTTCCTCAAACCTGAGCAGGCAAGACGAATCGCCAGAGACGAAATCCGATTAACAGTGAGTAGGTTCTCATCTCTGCCATATCCGGAGAAGTCCACCAACCTAAATTGGTGGCAAGCAACGAGCGGGCACACACACCTGCCCGTTTTAATTCCGCTGTCCAGCAGACTCGTCTGGCAGCATCACGCCAATCCCACCAAGAAATTCCGGCAGAGTACTATAGACAGGAACATACACCTGTTTATATATCATCAGCTGGTCAACAGGCTCGTATGACTATATATAATGGAGCTTGTCAACCATGTTCAGCAAAGTGAAATTAACAAGCACATACACCTGTTAGTATTGATCAAACCTACCAACAGTCTCGTTTGGTAGCATTCGGAGAAGTCAGTCGGAAAGCCCCAGCGACAAACAAGAGGTAGACTCAACTTTCTTCCCCCACACTTGAGTACTCTCAGGATTCACTGACAGGAAAAAGAGGACACCAGCAGACACATACACCTACTCCAATCACGGAATGGATTTATATCCCCGTTCCGAGAGCTGAAGTGACCAAGCATATTCAATCAATGGTGAAAGAGCAGAAGAAAATCCCTGCTCATATTCTGGATGCCTGCCAGGATATTATAACAAATTCAGAATCATCTCAAGGAAATACACATAAATCTATCCCTACCAGTGGAGTAACACATCAACAGTTCACTCCGGAACAGACACACACATCTGTTCCAGTCCAAGAGGGGTGTGGGGCATACTCCCCCATATTGTATGGACAACCAAGTCAGGCACATACACCTGATTTGAGTGGAGAACGTCAACCTAACCTGTCCATCTCTCATGATCAGGCACATACACCTTCTCAGAGCATTCACTTTCGTCAAAAAGTGGTTCCCAAGGCGAGTAAGAAGGCGTCTAAGAAGAAGACCCTCCCAACATAGTCAAAATATCAAGAGCCAATCTGTAACAAGGCCTTGCTCGATGATGAGGTTCTTGAAATCCTCAGATAATTATCTGTTTGAATTCAAGATTCTACTCCCTCATTTCCCAATAGTGGGAACATTAATTCTGAAGGTCTTCAACAGACACTTCCTCATGAAGGCTTGCTTCATGAGAATTTGGTCGATCTCGAAGTTTCATCTTCAGATGAGAGCTACAATAACCCTCTGTGTGTCCAGAAGACCAAGGATCAAGAGATCTCATCTTTCGCTATAACCCACCATGCTGGTCCTCCCCATGATGATGAATTTCGCTACGAAATCCTCTCCGCAGTAGTGATGCACATTGCCCGAAAAATTCTCTAGTGGAAAATGTAGTGCCGAGAAATCCCTCTTATCATGAGGCACTTTCAAATGCGAAACCAGTCATGTATGTTGCTTTATCTCTAGCAGTTGAAATACTTTATCAATCAGAAGATATCCCAGGGTGTAGGTCATTCTCTGAACTACCCCTAAGTCATGTATCTTCTTGCTTGATCAATGATTTCTCTACCAATCTTGTTTAATCTGATGAATCAACAAGGAAACACCAACTCTGGTCAAATCAGGAAGAAGAATACTCATTGAATGATAAAGAGGAAATACTGAACATGAGAAAAAAACTAGCGAAAGGTGAAGTTCCATTCATATTTTGGCCTCTGGATGACTCTTAGTATGACATTCTAGAGATGTTGACGGAAGATGGAATTCATGATATTTGTCTCAACATATGGAAAACTCTTTTTTAGTTAAAAAATAAAGAATTATCTTATTATGAATATGAAAATCATCTTAAGATAATAGAAGGGTTACAACGTTAGAATGATTTGGCTTCTCTATCAGTCTCTCGATATCCGAAGGTTGAAAAGCAGTAGAGAGCCCTTCAACATTCATGCCTTGGCGCACTAAGAAGATTGCGCTAGTTAATTTCCAATGCCCCATCTGGTATTCATGTTAGAGGATGGGGTGTTCATGGAGCACTATATTTCACTGTTCTCTCCAGTCAGTAAAGCCCGCCGAAAATGGTCTCATGCAATGTTATTGCCCGTGGTCGGCCACAATCAATGGGTTTTGTTTGTAATCAAAATATTTCCCAAGAACAGGCCTCAACTAATTCTTCTCAAAATCATGAATACAGAGAACAAGTTGTTGAATTATTCCTGCATCAAGAAAACGATAATATTGAACATGCCTCTTGTATGGAGCAAGCACATCATCAAGTGATAGAAGTGTCAGAAATCATCCAACGGTCTTTTGAACCAGGTGATAAAATTGGATATAGGTTAATGCATCCAGAGAATTTCGAGACTAAGGTTCACAAGATCAGGAGAGATTTTAAGAAAGTATCAGACATAGCATGTCAAGGGCCACCCAGCTTGCCAGACTGGGGACTCTTTTAAACCAACCCTCGGAATCAACAAATAAGATTCGAGGAGTTGAGCTGGAACAACAAGAACATCCCCAATCCACCGGACTGAGGACTTTTTCAAATCCTCAATCCCTTCCTTAGAGAAAGTCAGTCTTTTCTCGATTGGGGAAGAAGCCTCAAGAGGAACGAAGAGTCAAATTATCAAGATATTCCCTCCAAATCACAGTTCGTCAAGAAGTTCTCGAGGGATTGAATAAAAAAAAGGCAATGTCTCATCAAATACATGGATGAAGACAATATCACAGAAATGATAATAGAAGGGATGCAATGAGTTATGCATAAATTAATGTCATCAATGATGTTGTTTCTGATCCACCAGATGAGGCTCATTCAAAGGGATCAAGTGAAGAGATTACTGCTCAAGAAGTTATATGCACAGACACAAATGAAGAAGGTGTGCGTACACGAAATCAAAGGTTTACCCAAAATATGGGTGTTCCTTCAAATAACCCGCTTCCCCTTCTCCGAAAGGGATCAAAAAAGGGGATGTTAAATAATTAGGTTACATATCCTTCCTCGGGAGAAGGCCAATCTCTCTCACTAGAGCAAAGATTTGCGTAACAGGAAGAAGAGATGAAGGAATTGAGGAGGTTGAATGCAGAGCTACTTCAGGGTAGTCTTCTTCCTAAACATGCTGGAGTCAGTCAGCCAAGGAAGTTTGTTGTAGCTACTGAGATGGATCAAGAATATCCTCCTTTATCAGTACACCCTCACAGGGTCATGTGCAACAACAATTGGAAGTACTGCCATCAGTTGCAGTACCAGCCACTACATCTTTCCAAGCTCCAGTCGTTGCACCTTCCCAAGTCCAAGTTCAACCGGATGTTTCTCAAAAGTTAATAACTACCATTGAGTCATTAAAAGATCGATTAGAAAATATGTAAGGGAAACGTGCACAGGTTCAACTCGAAAAGAAATCTTACTCTGAATGGGTAGATTCAATCACTCCCCCATCAAGTTTTGGGAACCCTGTATTCCCTATTTTCAATGGATCAGGCGATCCTGAACAACATTTGATGCATTACGTGTCTTGTTGTGATCCTATGATGGGAAATCCGGAGCAATAAGAAGCAGTAAAACTCAGATGCTTTGTACGAACCTTGCATGGACCATCTTTTGTCTGGTATACAAACTTGAAATCCCGTTCAATTACCGGATGAGAAGATCTCCGTCAACAATTCCTTCTCCAATTCAGCTCAACATTGCCAAAGACAATAGTTTTCGATCATACAAACTTTAAGAAAAGGGAGAATGAAAGAGTCTCTGATTTAATTGCTCACTGGAAGGGATTAACATATTCCCTAAGATTAGCACTCCCTCAAGAGGAACTGTTTCCAATCTATGTGGCAAATTTGCGTGACGAATTATGCACGCCGTTGATCCCTGTGAAATACACAGGAGGTTTTCGAGGCCTTACCTCAATCGCTCAACAGATTGAAGATTCTCTTATACAGACTAAGGAAAAATCTCATGTAATTCCATCAGCTCCATGAAGAAGAATGGGTAAATTAGAGACTTCTATAGTTATGCTTAAACAAGCACCTGTACCTGCTTCTACTTCAAAACCTTCATCATCTCGAAGGGATCCACCTCCTAAGATCCAACAACAAAGGCTGTTTCATTAAGATGATCAAAGAAATCAAAGAAGAAAATAATTTGAGGATCTGAAGAGAAAAACATACTCTTTCTGAAATGAACATGTTCCTGGTTACTTCATTGCCGCTCTAGAGAATAATTTGGTTCAGATTCCAAGGCCCAAGAGGCCAAACAAGGAATGAGATGAATATAGTCCCAATTATTTCCCCTTTCATCAAATGTTGGGGCATCCCATCCAGGAGTGTTTTGTCTTCAAAGACCTCCTGCAAAAGATGGTCGACTCGAGACAAGTCAAACTGAAAGGCTCTTAAGCCCAGGTAGCATGTGTTACTGCTACAGTTCCAGAGGAGGAAGGCGAGTGGAAAGAAGTCAAAAGAAAAAATGCACAAAAATATGATGATTGGATGGTCAGAAAGACGATCAACTGAACTCATTCTATTTTGCGAATGCAATTGAAGAAACCAATTGTACCTTCTGGTATGAATACTGCAGCAAAACCCTCTTCATCAGAGGGAAAGTCCTCAAAGAAATGGCATGATTCAAAGAAAGAAAAAGAATCAGAAGAAGATGAGTACATGTCAAAGCCTAAGTTGTCTTTGACCTTGGCAGACTTCATGCCATCTACTTCAAATCAACGGGCACCGTCCCACCAAACGGCACAGCCTAAACTGGCTAATAAAGTAGAATCTTCATCAGATGAAGAGTTGATTTTCGGTTCTGTTAATATGATTCAATTAACAGATCCATATGCTAGTCAGAGTTTCGATTTCGATGATCCTGAATTCCCTGTATCAAACAGGGGAATCAAAGGAAGTTCCGGAGGCTCAGGATACAAGGGAAGACGTGGATCTTTCAGAAGTCACTATTCCAATTCTACCCCTGCTAGAACTGTGTACGCAGCATAAACTCATGGTAGAGACCTTCAACGAGCTCAGTAAGAATAAGAAAGTTCTTCTACCAATAGAAAATTCAGTCCTGGCATAGTTATTTTGGAAGACCAGTTGAAGGTTCCATCTTCTTCCTCTCAGCAAGTAAATGGATCTAATCGGTCTAATCTTCCAAAACCAGGAATACTGACAACTCCTATCCCAATACAAGATGCATCAACTTCCAAAGCATCTGCTTCCAAGGCACCTGCTAAACCAAATATTCATGTTGGGAAACACAGACCTCTGGATCAAAAGTATGATGTATTGAAACACTTGGCCCAAGTACCAGCCAAGTTATCAATTCTAGATTCTTTGAATCTGTCAAAAGATCTTCGGGAAGCACTCATCGAGGCTTTGTCAAGTCCTCAAGAGTTTGAAACTGAAATTGCTGCAGCTGAAGTCTATCATATAGAGAATAATCCTACATAATTCCATTCAATAATATCTTTTATCGATGAAGATGAAGATGATGTTGTGCATGGGAATATTAGACTTTTGTACTTATCTGGCAAGGTCAATGGCTTAGAAGTCCGAAGAGCTTTCATTGATAATAGTTTAGGAGTCAACCTCATGCCCATTCGTACACTTCGTCGATTGGGCCTCACAGAATCTGATTTATCTCCTTCTACCATGACGTTACAAGGATATGATAAAAATGAACAAGAACCACTAGGCTAAGTTACACCCAGAACTCAGTTTGGAGATCTTGTATCCAATTAAAATTTCATGGTTGTTGATCAAGACTCAGACTTCAACATCCTGCTTGGAAGACCCTGGCTACAACAACAAGCGGCTATCCCTTCATCATACCATCAATGTCTCAAATTTTGTTTCCATGGTCAATTTGGGACATTGTATGGTGATAAGGCCCCATTCAAGACATGTGAGTCTCAATACATTGAGGCAGAATTTTATCACATGAAGGGAAGTGGGAAATCCACAACAAAGGAGATTACCCAAGTTAATGCTCCATATGGGTTGGAGAAGATTCCAGTAAATCCATTTACACATGTGAGTACAGATTATGTGTTGCCTATCAGTAAAATTGAAAAGATAGACCGAAATCAAAATACTCTTATGGAAAGATCCATAATGTCAATTATGGAAATCGAGCTAGACAACATGGGAGAAATTGGTAACCCACCAAGCAGTGATGAAAGCAAAAATGGTGATGTCTTCATTTCATCTGCTGAAATCTGACAATTCTATACTTCTCCAATTAGGCCAGAAGAAGTTATAGCAACATCGGAGGTGAAAAATGATGTCGATTCTCAATACATCATCTCCTCTTTATTACCCAAAGAAGACCCTTCATCATCAATCGGGTCGGAAATGGAAGCTTCTTCTTCAAGATGTGAAAATTTTGACATCTCTTCTGATCATGAGAATTCTGCTTTATCATCTACTATGCAAGTAGAAATGGAAGAAATAACACATGAAGAAGAAGAAGAGAAAGATCTCAAAGATGCTCCTCCAGCATTTGAAGAGGGTATCTCTACCACTTTGGATGAACTCAGAGAACTAAATCTGGGTACATAAGAAGATCCACGCCCCACTTTAATCAGTGCGGCCATGACTCTTGAAGAGAAAGAGATGTATATCTCCTTTCTAAAGCGAAATAGAGATATATTTGCTTGGAACTATAAAGAAATGCCCGGGCATGATCCTAACTTTTCTACTCATCATTTGGGTTTACCAGAATAACATCGAGGATTTATGTAAGCCGCGAGAAGAACACACCCAACAGATGCTTCCAAAATTGAAGCTGAAGTGGATAATCTTATCAAAGATAAATTTGTTAGAGAAGTTCAGTATCCAAGTGGTTGGCTAATATTGTCCATGTAAAGAAGAATAATGGACAAATTAGATTATTAATCGATTTCAGAGAACTTAATCGGCATTTCCCTAAGGATGATTTCGTAGTTCCGATTACAGAACTTTTAATTGATGCAACAGCTGGCTATGAAGAACTTTCCTTCATGGATGGATATTCTGGATATAATAAGATATGAATGGCCCTAGAAGATGAGGAATCCATAGCCTTCAGATCCCCTCTAGGTGTGTTTTTCTACAGGGTAATGCCCTTTGGCTTAAAGAATGCAGGTGCAACATATCAGCGTTCCATGCATCGTATCTTCAAACCCTTCTTAGGGAAGTTTGTTGAATGCTATGTAGACGACTTGGTGGTTAAATCCAAACAACGTTCTAATCACTTGGCTGATTTGGAAGTCATATTCTGCAAGCTTCGACAACATAATTTGAAGATGAACCCCTTAAAATGTGCTTTGGGGGTAACGTCAGGAAAATTTCTCGGCTTTGTTGTACGCCATCGTGGTATTGAAGTCGATCCTGAGAAGCCCAAGTCAATCCTTGGTATGTCACCTCCTCAAAATTTGGAATAATTAAGAGGACTTCAAGGACACTTAGCCTATATTCAGCATTTCATCGCCAATTTGGAAGGCAAAATTTTACCCTTCACCAAATTGATGAAGAAGGGAGTCACTTACCAGTGGACTGAAGAATGTCAAGAAGAATTCGATATTATCAAGAAATACCTCTTGAGTCCACCGGTGCTCATGACACCTATTTAAGGAAGACCACTTATCCTTTACATGATAGCTCTAGAGCGATCATTGGGTGCCTTTATTGCTCAGAAGAATGATTCTGGGAATGAAAACAGCCTCTACTACCTCAGTCGGACTATGCTTCAAGAAAAAACCCAGTATTCAAGTATTGAGAAGTGCTGCCTGGTATTAATCATTTCAGTTCGGAAGTTGATACACTACCTGCAACATCACGAGGTCCAATTGGTATCTCGCAATAACCCGCTCAAATTCATCCTTAGTCGTCCAATGCTTACAGGACGTCTAGAACGGTGGGCAGTTATTTTGCAGCAATTCGACATTCAATATGTGGCTCAAAAGGCGATAAAGGGACAAGCTCTAGATGATTTCCTGGCTGAACACCCTTCAGTGGAAGACACATCTTTAGATATTGAACTCGCTGATGAGAAAGTATTCTCTATTCAAGAAAGTCCTCAGGCATGGGAATTGTATTTTGGTGGTGCTTCCAGAAGTCCAACAGGGAGGAAAATGGAAAATACTAAATTCAACAAAGTTGGATTAGGAATTGTGCTCATTTATCCAGAAAAGGAAGTGTTACTTTATTTCTTCTTATTGTGGGAAGGTGGTACCAATAATGAAGCAGAATACCAAGCTCTCATCGCAGGCTTGGAATTAGCACTTCAAGCACAAGTGAATCACTTAAAGGTGACAAGTGATTCAAACCTGCTAATCAAGAAAGTCAATGGGGATTATTCCATCAGAAAAGAAGAACTAATCCCTTTGTATGATTACTTCAGTGAGTTAATAGAGGAATTCTCTTCAGAACCGACAATTTCTTATGTCCCAAGATCAAAAAATGCCCAAGCTGATGCACTGGATAATATAGCGATAGCTCTGGAAGATCCAAATCGAGACGAGAAATCCATCAATATTGGCCACCGTCGTGTAATTTCACCTAATGTTCGAATTAAAACAGAGGAAATTAATGAAATTAGTCCCATTCCTGAACCGTATGGTCATACCACAGGATGGATGTCACCTATCAGGGAATACCTTCAAAATGAAACACTTCCACCTGATAGAGCCGAGAAAGAACAAATCTGGCGACATATGGTCAATTTTACTCTTTATGATAGCCCAGATCACCTAGAGAAAATTCTCTACAAACATGGTTTTTATGGAGTTCTCTTGAGATGCATTGATGGAGAAGAGACGATGGATATCATGAAAGAAGTACATGTAGGAATCTGTGGTGGCCACCAGTCTGGACATAGACTGTCTGATCTGATTTGAAGGCTTGGATGCTTTTGGCCTTCAATGATACAAGATTGTGTTGATTTCACAAAGAAGTGTCATTCATGCCAAGTACGTTCCAACTTCATTCATCAACCTCTAGAGTTTCTTCATACAGCTAAATACTCATGTCCATTTGCCACATGGGGAATGGATGTGGTGGGGCCTTACCCTTAAGCTATGGGCAAGAAGTTTAAGTATATTCTTACTGCTACTGATTTCTTTTCCAAATGGGTAGAGGAAATACCTATTAAGGAATTCAGTTCTAAAGGAATTTTTAGCTTCATCAAGTCTAACATCATTACCAGATTTGGTGTCCCTCATACCATATTGATGTACAATGGCACCAACTTCTGTTCATCCGAGGTGAAGAAATTGTATCAAGAATACAACATAAAATCCAACCATTCATCTCGGTATAATGCAGTAGCCAATGGCCAGATAGAAGCCTTCAATAAGACTCTATCAAATATACTGAAAAAGATGGTGGATAAAGATAAGAAATCATGGCATGATAAACTCTTCCATTCTTTATGGGCTTATCGGACTACCAACCGCACTACAATGCGGTCAACTCCATATTCATTGTTATATGGAACAGAAGTAGTATTTCCAATTGAAGTTCAACTACCCTCGATCAAAGTTTCCATTTGTGATCAATTATCTAAAGATGAACAATCTCAAAAGCGATTGAATGAATTGGAACGGTTAGATGAGAAAAGATTTTGCACTTTACACTACTTGGAAGCCTATCAGAATCGAATAGCATGAGCTTTTAACAAAAAATTTTGTCTTCGTTCATTCACTCAGGGAGAATTGGTATTAGTTCTTAGAACTCCAATGATACCAGGAATGAAACCTCCCAAGATTGAGCCAAAATGGGGAGGACCTTACTTAATACATAGGGTCTATTCCAATAGAGTTTATTCTTTAATCTCAATGGATGGAGAACTCATCACTACTCCAACCAATGCCAGATTTTTGAAGAAGTATTTTGTATAAACACAAAATATATCATCATTGGTCCGGTATGACCTTAAACTGCACCATGGTCCTGGACGACCTTAAACTACACCATGGTCCAGTATGACCTTAAACTGCACCATGGTCCAGTATGACCTTAAACTGCACCATGGTCCAATATGACCTTAAACTGCACCATGGTCCAGTATGACCTTAAACTACACCACCGTCCAGCAAGATGTTAAACTGCATCATCCACGGTCCATGCATATGAACCTAAACTATTCTAACTTTCATCCAACATGACGATAAATATTATCATCCTTTTTTCATCCAATATGACGTTAAACTGTGAAAAAAGTCCCTAATACGTCCAACATGATGTTAAATGGTGTACTCTTTTGTCCTCACTTCATGACATTAAACTGCACAGTCCCCCTTTCGTCCAACATGACATTATACTATATTGTCCCCGTCATCCTAACTAGATGATGCTAAACTGTACAGAAAGTCCTTGATACTTATTACATGACATTAAACTGTACTTTTTCTCTGCTACGTTACATTAAACTTAGCAACACCAATAGTCCTAACTGCAAGACTTTAAACTACATAGTCCCTTCATATGTTCTACATGACATTAAACTATACATCGTTAGGGTTTTTGCTACCTCTTGTTTCTCACACCAATTATGACTCATGTGAGATTAGAGAAAACTTCAACCATAACACTCTCTCTGGGCTACTAACCATGTGTAAGTCCCAACAGCATCATTTTTAGGTTGTTATCCCCAAGAACAACTTGATCATTAATTCATTCTTTAATTTAACTACACAGACTTTGATCCTTGCCTTCCAGGCTGGGTACATAGGCAACCTCCTAAGGTTCAATCCCAAAATCAATATTTGCACATCGGTTCACCTCCATCTTATACGATGTTGATTCGTTAAACCGTCCCCAAAATCAATATCTTTACATTGGTTCACCTTCATCCTCGCTATATGACATTAAACTGTACAACATTTCTTTTGTCCAGTATGACAATAAACTACAATATTCTTTGATACCCTCACCTGAGAGGGAACCATTATTTACATTTACTTTTCAATCATGTTTCATTTCAAAGACTACATGCATACATGGCAATAATTGAACCTTTTATCTTGGGTTAAACCATCATTTCACTAAAGTCCCCTTTCACCCTTCACATGTACGAACCAAATTTGTACAGAGGGTATTTCCAGAACTATGTGGGCTTGATTCCCATCCTTATGGGATACGTATGAACGTTCGAGTGTCCCTTGAATCCAGCCCCAAGTCTTTTGGGCCTAACCCCAAATTCCACTTCCAGTCCCTTGGCTGAAAAGTACCCATGAAAACATACACTTTGTATTTCTTACAATGGTCCAAGCTCTATGACCCTAAACTAAGATATCTAATACTTTTGTCCCACACGACGTTAAACTATAATTTAAGAACTATGTATGGCTTGATTCCCATCCTTATGGGATACGTAGTGAAGTCTAACATTTCAATTCAGGACCCAGCCACAACCTAATTATGGTTAGCATTGATCTGTGAATATTTGTATACATTGGAAAATACCCATATTTATGTGTCATAATTATAACCTTAAATATTTTCATATATTCATAACCCTTTTCTTCACTTTTAGTCAAAAAATGTCAAATTTCTGAGAGTTATTTTACCTGACTATACAGTATGTGCCCTTAGGCAGCCTTACATAAACAGTCTGCATAACAGACTTGTCAGCCAAAAGATACTATTATTTGACTATGCAGCCAATGCCCTTAGGTGTCCCTGCATAATTAAACCCTCTAACGGGTTTTTCAGATAATTGTAACTTTATTCTTGGGAAGAAAGCCTCTTTTGTCCTTATTGGTCTTAAATGACAGTATGTAGGGATCCGCAGAAATAGCCTTCCTGAACATATTTGTCCCATATCCTTTTTCATGATCTGAAAGTATTCATGTCTATGGTTTATATTCTCCTTCCGTACGTTTGGGTCAGACCTTCATAGGAGTGATATCCATCCTGTTCTTCAATAATATTGTTTGGAAAATATCTTCTCCATATTCAAGTACCTCTTTCCATACATCAAACTCTATACTTTGGAAAATTTGAATCTCCATAAACTTTCACTGGCTTTTTAGCACTAGAAAAGTAAATTTCTGAGAGTTCTTTTTCCTGACTATGAAACACGTGCCCTTAGTCAGCCTTGCATAAACAGTCTACATAACAGACTTTCTAGCCAAAAGATGCTATTTATTTAACTATACATCTAATTCCCTTAGGTGGACCTGCATAATTCAACCCCCTAACAGGTTTGTTAAATAATGGTAACTTCATTCTTGGGAACTACTTCTTCTAATGCCTTTTATCTCTTTTCCATATCATTCCACAGATCCAAATTTTCTTAAGTTATAGTTTACATATTTTTCCTCATACTTGAGTATGGTAATATGTTTTTAGATAAATTGTCAAAGAATTGAGTCAATTCTAATTCATTCGGTCAAAGCTATTTCGACCTTAAACATTAGCCTCTTTATGTTCGACGTGCATGACTTTAAACCGCCCACAAAAGTCAAAGGAACTCTGAATAAAAGTCAAGTTCCAGCTCACTAAACATATATTTTATATGATTTAGGTAATATTGAGCAATTAAAAGATTCAATGTTTGTAGGGTTATTTATAATAATACTAGTAAAAATCAAACTATGCTTACTATTCCCATGGGCTTAGGTAAAATTTAAAACAGGTAGCGAAATAATACAAGCATAAATGATTGAAGATAAAAGTACTCTACATTGATGCAAAAGAATTAGAGGGACATCCACAGATTGGAGCCTCTTCTCTTTTTCAAGAGATTACAAAAGACAGTCAACATAAGTCTTCACTTGATTTACGGCATCCCGAGCTTCATCAGTAGCCACCTGGAATTCATTCATTCAACTGGATACCATAAGAGATGCAGTGATACCAGCTCTTATTGGAACAATTTTAAAAGAATGTTCTTGAGTGTGGTTTGAGAAAATTTTCTACTGATCAAATAGTGACTCTATTTTTTTCAATGAGACTTGGAAGATGGATACATGGATTTGAGAATGAAGCATTGGAAGTAAAGATCCATTTGGAGATATTACTCTTTTCCAGATATTGTTCTAATTCCATGTTTGTCTTCTCTCCACCAACCGGAAGTGGAAAACATTTCATCCCATGGGTTTTCCAATTTCGTATCTACAAGGAAATGGCATGCAAGAAAAATTTGAAAGTCCATGCCAATGTTGTGGCTATTAATGCACGACATAACCAAAATAAAAGAGTAGCAGTGCAACTGCATCTAAGGCATATAGTTCTTTGCATATGGAACATTGACTCCTTGCAGATGACCATGACCATATAGAGGTAGGTAGATGCTCTGTGAGAAATTAATATGATATTTCTTCAAGTACTTATCCAAATCTGGGAGAGTGTTGTTGCAGATATCATAGTAATCATGACCAACAATGTTCATCATGTCATCAATCCTCTTGCTAACCAGTTCCTCAGTCGTTCCGATTCTCTTGGGAGCCATTAAATCTGCACAAAATTTGAATAATTAACTCTTATGTAAGTTGATTTTTCATAAAATTTCTGAAAGAATTTCCAAAAAATGGAAAGACATTAATGCGCACAAGTCCAAAACTTGGCGCTCTAGTATAGATGTGTCACGCAAGTTTTATTGTGTCGTACAAGTTTTGGGTGCACAAGTATCAGCACGAAAGTCCTATTACTTTGAAAACATTGCGACATCAAATAAAACAGTGGAAAACGAGCAACTTGCATGGAGAGGGGGACCAGCGCGGCGAGAGCTCGAAAATACAGAAGTCAGATGCTATACGTGGAAAATGACCACATATTTATAGGCCAGGCTACCCACCTATGCGCCTATAGCCAGCACGCTCCAGCCCAGCGTGACTCGAACCTGCTCGCCAAGTGTTGCGCACTGAACACTTGCACGCTGCCTTTCCTTTAGTTTGATTATTTTCCTCAAAGTCGCATCCTCATTTCTTCTGGATCCAACTCTGAGGGGGGACTTTTGTTGACACTCCTTTTAATCAAATTTTCTAAAAGAATGGAAAAGGAAATACCTTAGTCCAAATTGATTCATCCTTTGAAGGAACATCAAAAAATCGATAAAGGGATGAACAAGGAGAACATTTCCCATAGGGTGTGCATGTTCCCTCATGGTCACACAAGTATACTTGCGCACCACCTAATGTTCGCGCAAGTGCCTTGCGCTCCCTAAAGGATAACCACCCGGGGTCTTCTCTAGACTATAAATAGACCCTATGGGCCCCCATTTAATGAGGAAGTTTTCGAGAATTCATATTTAGAGCTCTAAACGCCCAAGTCTCTTCCTCAAGTCTTCCAAACACTTGTAAGGCAATTCTTTACCTAGAATGGAAGGTCTAAAGAAGAGGAGTAAGGTCTAAGTGTTAGAATTCACTAACACTTGCATGCCTAAGGTGTTTTACCCTTAAGGGAAATGAATATACTTGCACGCTTCCCTACTTCCTCACCAAAACTTGCTCGCCTCTCTTCTGGAAGTACCTCAGGATAATTATAAAGGCATTGGTCAAGGATCTCCCAAGTATTACTATGCTGGTTTACAAATGCTCAAGTACCCATGTGTCGTGCAGGTATACCTGCGTGACCAGGACTTGCGCGCCCACGCAGTACCTACGCGCCTACCAGGACCTACGCGCCCCTGCCTTTTTGGGTTCCTTTCCTTCCTATTTCACCCCTCTTATTCCATTCCACCTCTCCTATTCAAGATTCAGTCTTCAAGACACTCTTTAAATCCATTTATGGCATGATTTCTTGATTTGGCTTCCTTATCTGAAAGGAACTCTGTGGAAATCTCTCAAAATCTAGTGACTTACACATATTTATGTCACTAAAGATTGAGATTTCATTCATTCAACCTCGTCCTTTAAGATGAGAGAACTCTTTAACCTTGGCCTCCTTTTCAGGAGTAATCCCCAGTCATAATTTCCAAATATGGGCATCCTCCTCAGGAATAAGCCCCAATCATAAATTTCCCTTAATCTGGGCCTCCTTTCAGGAGTAATTAAAGTCCAAGTTCTCTTAACTAGGCCTCCTTCTCAGGAGTAAGCCCCAAGTCCCCTAATTTGGGCATCCTCCTCAGGAGTAAGCCCCAACCATTAATCTCTTAACCTGGGCCTCCTTTTCAGGAGTAAGCCCCAGTCTCAAATATGGGCATCCTCTTCAGGAGTAAGCCCCAAGTCCCTTAATTTTTCAATTCCCTTATCCTGGGCCTCCGTCTTAGGAGTAAGCCCCAGTCTTAATTTCTCTTAACCAGTCCTAATTTACCTTTGATCTGGGATTCCTTCTCAGGAGTAAAATCCAATCATAAGTTCTCTCCTAATTTGGTCATCCTTTTCAGGAGTAAGCCTCAAGTTAGAGTATTCAAATCTTCATGAAGCACATATACCTTTCTAGACCCTGTTCATGGATTTCTTCCCTCAATTAAATCCTAATCTTCATTGATCTGGGCATTCATACATACATAAGCCCCACATTATTTCTTAGGATTGCATCTTTTATGGCACAATGGTCTAGTTTTACCAATACCTCTTGTTTCTCACACGGAGCATGGCTAACGTGGGATTAGAGTGTAAAAGTAATTATGACATCCTTCTTTGAGGCATCAATCATAAACATCATACTCCCTTACTCAAACTACGTGGGTTCTGATTCCTTTTCTAAACAAAGGATACGTAGGTAGCCCATCTGGGGGTTCGATCCCAACTCTGAAATAATCCATGTCCTTCTGAATGACAATAAACTTCAAGTGCCCCACTGAGTGTCTTTAAAACTGGCATGGTCATCATAAGTACCAAGAGACTTGTATATAAATGTTTCAAAGGATACCATTGACAAAGAATCTCTAACAAATACAGATGATTCTCTATCGATGAAGAACCTCAAATAAATATAAAAGACTCTCTAAATTTCCTACATATTTAATCATTGATTGTCAGATCTTAAGAAAAGATCATTTTATACTTGGTAATGTAATAAGGATTCACGAACATAACATAAATCTATAAATAGAGTTCCAGAGTAGACAATAATTCCCCTCAAAAGGTGTGATGAGTCCGACCTCCCATCCTCTTGTCCAATGAAAATTCCTAAGCCTCATCATTTCACAAACTAATGAGCACCTACCTTTAGAAAGTAGGTCCAAATGGATGTGGAATCGTTGGATGTTTATGGTTCTACGAACAAACCCGTTAGAAACCGATTGGAATGTTTGAACCTTCAAACAAGGAGGTCATCCCCGAATTCTGAGGGAAACAATCCCCCATAATGCTAGCACTGGGTTGAGTGGAACCCACCTATAGAACTAGGGAATGGGTCCTCTACTCACTGAGTTGAACCCATTGTTGTTCTAGGACATAGGTCCTCCACATAGAGTGTGGAATCCCCTTTCATACTAGGGTTCATGTACTCTATTTTTACCTACCTACCGAGTGGAACCCCCCTGACATACTAGGGTGTGAGTCCTCTACCACTAAGTGGAACCCCCAAATTTACTAGGGTTCAGGTCCTCTATCAATACCTACAAAGTGGAACCCCTATCTTTCTAGAAAATAGGTCCCCCATTATTTTAGAGGAAGACACTAACACACTATGGTTCAGGTCCTCTATCGATACCTACTGAGTGGTATCCCTCTATTGTACTAGGGATCAAGTCCTCTATTCTTTGAATTGAACCTCCATGATACACTTAGGTTTGGTTCCTCTAACTTTCTACTGAGTTTCAGGCCCTTTGTTTCACCAAGATATAAGTACTCTTTATTTTAGTGGAAACCCATTATAAATCTAGGGAACAAGTCATCTATTATATATTTCACTCCCTTGTGATATGGAGTAGTGGAGAGGTGCGGGTCTTCTACATGACTTTATCAAATAGACACACAATATGTTGGGCATTAATAATAGACCTTCGGAGCTATAGGTAGACTCATCACCTTTGGATGGGTTTTGAGATAGAGATCCCCATTCCCAATCATCTATGTCTCTTAATGTTCATATATATATTGTTGGGTTTCGTTTCCATCTTAGTTTGGGTAGATATGACTACCTATATTGTTTCTCTCTATTTATCAATTTATGGTTTTTGGGGCATCCTTTTGGGTATATATATAATCACTACTATATGAAATTTTCCAACACATATCGTTTCTAACTATATGATGGACAATTTACAGTTGAAATTGGTAGAGAATAGAGATACTTAGGTGCATAGTCCGTGTATGGTGATTGGGATTTAAAATAAGGAGTCGGTCTCTCTCAGTTATTTTTTATTATATTTATTAATAGGTTGGGATGTAATTTCTGGTTGGGAATCTATTTTACCCCTTACACATTGGTTAAATTCTATTATACACTGATGTATTACCTAGAGGTTTTGCATTTCTTGTTTACTCTAGATGTTGTTGTATTTTATTTTTATGCCTATGCATTATTTCATGGAGATAGTTGGGTGTGTGCATATAGGTACACTAGGAAAAGTTCTCCCATTTACATTATTCCTTCTTAGCACTTTTTCCCATACCCTAATTTATTAAAAATGGGATTTGGGTTGTGCAAGATTGACTTTCTGCCATCTAGGAAGGCCTCGGTGGGTTGGTTATCTACAGAGTGTTATTGGAGGAGTTCATTCATTTAGATAATGTTTAAAGTTATCCACATATGAAGAATTCATTGGGACTTAGGAAAAAAGGTTGAAGTGTACTGACTGTGGATATGTTGTTAGGGAACCCTGTGTTGGTGTGACAACCGACATATCCACACACCGAGACTATGGCTACTTTCTTGTTGACTTATCATATGGATACATTGGTGGTAGGGAAAAATGTTACATGATTCATATAACATCAAGTCCTTCCAAATTCCTTCTTGATTAATCTACCTATATATATATATATACTCATCTAACTATAGTATATCTGAAATAATTTTTTAACAACTTCATGAAGACATCCATCCAGGTTACCAAATAATGATCGTGACGATAATCTACTGAGTGTTGAGGCCTAGTTCAACAGCCACCTCATGATTTATTACCTCTATAATGGAAGGTAGGCACACCACCTTTTGTTTTGTAGAAGATTGTGACAACAAGGTTGGATAAATATGTGCATTGGTTTATTGTTCTCCATGATTTCCAGTACCATAGTACATTGAGGTTCTGCGGTGATCCAAATCTCAAGGATGGGGTGGATTGGAATGATTCTATTATCCGAGTCTTCAGGATTGTGAAAACTCCCACTAGAGTGAAGTCATGTTCTCTCATGGTGGAGGAGGTGTTTGAGTTATTGGATTCTTTATAGTTAACCTTTGTGGAGGATAGGGGTGTTGCATTTCTTCAGTCAGTGGGGGTGAATCTTATTCTTCTTCATCATGTTAGGGAGGCCTAGTTAGGTGAAATTGACTCAGTGGTTCTTCATGATAATATATCCTCATAAGTTTTACCAAATGGATTTTCTGATGGAGGGGAGCATGTCATCCTTTTCTAGGGAGATATTGTGGTTCAGGTTGCAATGAAAGAGGAGGTTACAAGGGAGTTTCACACTTATCCTTTGGACATACATACTAGTGAGTAAAACATGTACAAATACCTCTTATGTACATTTTTTTGGGATGGAATGAGGAGAATCATAGATGAGATCATCTCTTAGTGTCTCACATGTCAGCAGGTGATGACTAAGCACCATGTTCAAGCATGTTTGACACAACCTCTTGATATCACATCATTGAAATGGGATGATACATCCTAGGACATTGTGATAGGTTTTACATGTATTATGGGAGTCCATGATTCTATATATGTGATTGTTGACTGACTAACCAAGTTGGTGCTCTTCCTTTCAATTATAGAGTAGAGTTTGGTAGAGAGTTTGAGGTAGTTTTACATACAGAAGATTATATGACTTCATGGGATACCCTAAATGATTTTCTCTAACCATATTTCTCAATTCACATCGTATTTGGGGAGAGGATCATATCGGGGTATCTAGGATCATGTTATAGATGAGTACAACATTCCACCATGGATGTATGGGAAGACTGAGTGGACTATCTAAGAGTCATAGGATATTCTGGGGGCTAATGTGGTGGACTAAAATAAAATATTGGATTGTCACTTGAAATTGTTAGAGAATTATTCTAAAAATATCTAAAAATATACTACTATCATGTCTCTATTAGAGGCCTTATATGGGATACCCTACAGTTCATCCATGTGTTGGACCGAGATTAGTGATACATCTGTTGTTCGGTGAGGGACGGTTCAGGTGACGATGGAGAAGGTCCATGTGATATGTAAGGGTATGAGGACAACCCAAAGAGATCATAAATATTATATAGATCAATTTTTTAGTCCCTTGGAGTTTGATCAAGGAGACTATGTCTATAATTCCCCGACCCCAGTTACCCAGAGTCAGTGCATTATTACATAACATTGGCATGATACAAAGAATCATGTCCCAAAAGACTGATCATTTTAGTATCTTTAGAAGTACTAGAAACATTCATAAGTTTTACACTACACCATGAAATAAAATCATCAACAACATTTTTTCCCTTTTGATCACAAAAATATCCTTAGCCTATCCCTACAGGTCAACCATAAAATACTTCGTCACATTGTGAAAAAAATTAAACATAGAAAGGGGTGAGCTGAGATGCTCATTAAGGATAACAATATAGCGGAAACTTTCGTAAATAAGCATAAACATTTAATGCAAAGTATAAGACTAAAAAAAGCATTTTGAACTTAAAATTTAATAGAATATATAAAAGATAAAAAACTCCATTTACTTATTCATGAGGATATTCTACTAGTCGAATAATCACAAGCAACATCAATATCCACTTTCATAATGATGGAATGCATAATGCCAGACTTCATAACCACATAGTCAAGGCTTTGTGAAAAGAAAACAAATAAGATTTTGTTAAGGCCTTATGTCAAGACACTAGTTTGTCTCATGAAACCAACCGATGCATAGAGGAGCTATAGTGGGCTCCACCCGTCACTTACTAAGTCCAATGCATTCCTCATATGAAAAGGTTTAAACATAACAAAAACATTCGTATTAAAAATAGCAAAAGAAATTTCAATACTTTATCCATAAACCATGAATGGTGTAAAAATAACACATCTACAGTAAAAAATATAACAAAACCTTCAATAAAATATGGAATATTTGTATCATAATAAATCAACTTCAAACAATTTTTAAATCCATCAAAAGTATGTTCACATAGATGAAATGAAAACTATTTAAAATAAATACCTATTTCTATTTTGAAATCATTTAAAAGTCACATAATTATAAAATAAAACATTTATTTTGAAAATATTCTTATAATATTGTATGGAAAGTTTCAACGATGTTATAATGATGAAAAATAGCCTCACCCACTTTATAAGTTTAAAAAGACATTCTTACCTTAATTTTGTCGAAAAGGTCATAAAGTACCTTTTTCAAAAATAATGGAATGATTCATTTCAAAACATGTATTGTCTAATAAGGGTATAAATGACTTTAACAAATAGTCTAGTAAATAGTAAAATTGTTTTGAATTACATTTTTAAGAAAACATTGATGTGAATGATAAAGAAGTCCCAGTAGATACTTACGTATTAACAACCACAGATAAGTAAAGAGATTGTAGAATTAACCCTTACCTTGTACTTTTACTTTGTTGAGGGTATGCTAACCTCCTGTATAATAGTTAAATCATTGTTGTGAAATTATATAAGAACTATATAAATAAATATGATATCATTTATGACCATCTAATATTTCATTGTTAATAATATTTTAGTGGTATCATTGTTTCGAGTGTTAACAGAATCATTTTTCTTTATATGATTGCATACGTAATCCATGTTTCTTAAGGATAGGATGTATTTTATTCATATACAAAATGATATTATGTTCATAAAAAATATTTTTAATCATAAAATGAAAATTATTCTTGAATGATTATGATGGGGAATGAATCTCATCGCGTTCGTGGAGACGGTAATCCATACATACGCACGAGCAACAATATCATTATATTGATTGTGAAATCGAATGTAATTGGATGGTATATTATATATAATGAATAATTAACATGTTATATTTATTATTTATATCAGTTATATTCATTATTAAACCCATCTAAAATAATGAAGTGTTTTAATAACAAACTACACCACGACACAGAGACGGTAAGCCATACGTACACACGTATGGTGACTTTATCATTTATAGGATGGATAGAATAACAAATATGGTTGTACCATATTTATAATACCATCACATTATATAGATGATACTAGAGTTAATATTTTATAATAGAAACAACAAAGACAGAGGAAGTCGAAGAAGAAAAGAACTTGAAAATAGGTGATGAAATATTTACCTCTTCTCCGGGTTCTTCTTTTTGATTTGATCAAAAGGGATCCTTAGGTTGGATTTAGGACCAACATAATGCCTCTAGGATGAAGGGAAAAAATTTGGGAGGATATTTAGGCTGGTTTTGGCTAATACAAATGGATTTAGAGGTGTGAAATTAAGAAAAGGGGAAGTACCCTTTTATAAGAGAGGTGAGGGTCACTTTAAGAAAAGCTTGAAATATTATTTCATAATAAAATCCTTTTTAGTTCCTAATGGCTCTAAAATGATTTATTTAGTGTATAAGGTGGGGATGGGTCTAAAAAAGCTCAACCAATAGGTCTTAGACAGGTTTAGGTCACCATATTAACCATATCTTTTAGATTTAACACTTTGTTAAATAGTTTGTCATTTACTTTGTCTCTCTGTATTTTTATATTATATGGTTAATAAACATACTATAACAAGCTAAGAGAAACCCAAGTGGTTAATTATTAATATATATAAAGTTATCTAAATCCTTTGGATGAATCTTATAATTTTAGGAATATTATATCAATTAATAATATAGTATTTCTTTTTTATGTTAATTTTGACACTATTTAGTATTTGGTTTTTGTGAAAATCGTAACAGCATGATTACATCAAAAAAAATTATTTAATCAACCATAAAGTGTCATATTAACCTAAAAAAATAGTTTAATTCATCAAAAGTCTCAAATTTCATTTATCTGGATATTTATAATATGAATTATTTTAATATTTCACTAAAAAGGTAATTACTACATCATCATTGTGTCATAAATAAAGTAACGTATTTAATATATAAAAAATATAAATAAAATAAAATTATTTAGGAAATAATTTTATATTTCTGATTAATATTTATAGTTGAAATTATATTGTGTGTAACCCTATATTAAAAATAATTTAGTTAATAAACTTTGAATTTAACTCTTTTAACTCTTCTTTAAATAAAATAATAATAAATGTCCTAATCTAATCCAAGTGGAACAAAGGAGATCATATATTATTAATAAGGTTGTTTTTGTCTGAATTACAATTATCTAATAGAATTAGGACATGTTTTAGGGTAATTATGATATCATTTTTACCCTTAGTTACCCTATTTACTTTTAATTGTGGTAAATAAATGTCAACAGTTATTGTTCACCAAAAATTATTTTCATCTTATTGAATGACATTTTACTTACTGATATTAACTATGTCTCTCAGATTTTTGAAATTTAACTCATAGAGGCAGTAAAATTATTTTTTATACAAATTTGAAAATGCTCCTAGGAGGTGGGTAAAAGACAGTAAAAAGTTCAATAAATTTTATTTATATATAAACTTATTATAAAATGACTCCAATGAGTTACATTGAAATTATATTAGTATTTTATATCTATTTTGACCTAAAATAAATTTAAATAAAATAAATAATTATTTAAATAAAAAGTCAGTTTAACCAATAATGCTGTGTTTTCCACTATTTATCAAAAATTGAATTTTTTAAGAAAAATACCAAAAATTCACCCTAAACTAATTTCAATATTCCAAATTCAAAAATGAAGACCATTTTAAAAGAAAAAATTCAAAAAATTTCAAAAAGTGGCTATTACTATTTATAACGGCTAGTTTGATTGGTCACAGTGTATTAGAATCTCGAAGTTGCGTACAATGCAAGCAATTGCATTATTCAAAGGGAAACAGACCATAGAAGATTGGGGTGTTACATTATTCCCTCCTTCAAATAATTTTGTCCTCTAAATTTCTATAATACTACCCACAAAAATATTCATGTGGTTCTTAATCATAAGTTCCTCTAGTTCCCACGTTGCATCTTCTATCTTTCTATTGTTTACAAACCATACATCTTGACAAAAAATCATAAATCTCCCTCTTCATGTTGTCCCACCAAAAATGTTCCTTCAAATATCTATACATCTTGGTGCTCCTTGAGTTTATAGAGAAATTGGAGCTCTGCGAATCATCCAACAATTGCATTTTTAGATTAGGTATATCAGGAACACAAAGTCTCTTCCCAAATTTCAAAAACTTCGTCTTCGTATAAGAATTCACTCAATATCCCATCATTTACAACATTCATCCTCTTTTGAAACTTCTCATCATCAGTCTGGGAACTCTTTATCCTTCCTAGTAAAGATGGTTTGAAAAAAATTTGAAAAAGTATTTATGTTTCACTATCCATGGTTATTCCTATATTCATCCTTACAAGATCCATGAAAATAGGATCCCTTTCATATCTCATCTTATTCAAAACTCCATGGTATTTTCTACTCAAAGCCTCTGCTACCTTATTTTCCTTCCTCAGGGTGGTATTTTATAGTGCAATTATAATCCTTGAGTAGTTCAATCCATCATCTTTGCATCATGTTTAGTTCTTTCTGTGAGAAAATATACTTCAAACTGTTTTGATCAGTATATATCTCAGGTTTTTCACAATAGAGATAGTGTCTCCATATCTATTGAGCAAATATTATAGCTGCGACTCAATATCCTGAGTATGATAGTTTTCCCATGAATTTTTAGCCGTCGTGATGCATAGGCAATAACTCTATCATTCTACATAAAGACACAACCAAGTAATTTCTTTGAAGAATCAGTATAAATAACAAACCCATCGTTCCCTCATGGTAGTGTCAGGATAGGTGAATTGACTAATATTCTATTCAGTTGTTCAAAACATTCTTTAAACTCTTTTTTCCAAACAAATCTAACCCCTTTACGTGTGATCTTAGTTAATGGGTTAGCCAACCGGGTAAAATTCTGGACGAAATGTCGATAATAACCTACTAAACCAATAAAACTGCGTAACTCAGTTATACTCATCGGTGCTAGTCATTCATGGATTTCCTTAGTCCTTGATGGATCAATAGAGATTCCATCCATAGAGACAATATGAAACAGAAGAAAAAACTCCTGAAGCCATAATTCACACTTTCTAAACTCCCCATATAATTCATTTCTTCTAAGAGTCTTTAGAATACTGCACAAGTGATTTTCATGATCATCGTAGATTTTGGAATATACCAATATATCATTAATAAATACCACTAAAATTTCATCAAGATATTACTTGAAATCTCTATTTATTATATCCATGAAGACAGAGGGTGCAATAGTAAATCCAAAAGGCATTACTGTAAACATGTAATGACCGTACTTGGTTCGAAATACTATTTTCAGAATGTATTCCTTCTTCACACAGAACTGATGATATCCATATCTAAGTTCAATCTTTAAATAATATTAAACTCCATTAATTTGGTCAAATAAATCATTAATGCGAGGTAGGGGATACTTGTTATTTATTATTATAGCATTGATCTCTCTATAGTCAATGCACATCCTCATAGATACTTCTTTATTCTTCACAAAAAAGGAAAGGGGCTCCCCATGGAGAAACACTAGGGTGAATAAATCCCTTATTACTCAATTCCTCTAGATGTTTCTTTAGTGAAACTAATTCCACAGTGTCCATTATATAAGGGGTCTTCGATATGGGCCTTGAACAAGGAATTAAATCAATGGAAAACTCAATTTCTCATTCAAGAGGATGTCCAGGTAAGTCCTCTAGAAACACATCAACATATTCTTTCCCAATAAGTACATCCTTTATTAAAACATTATTTTCCTCACCCATAGTTATTTCATTCTCTTCCTTCCCAATAATTTAATTTTGTAGAGCTAATGGGGATGGATCTATATAAGAATCAGGTGGTGATGTTTCTGCTCTAAAGATAAGGTACTCCTTATCATCATCAAAAATTGTAACATCTTTCTTATTACAGTAAATTTTTTCATCATGGCCTGAAATCCAATCCATTCTAAGGATTATATAAAATTCAATCATGGGTATGAAAATGAGATCAACAGATACAAAACATTTATATGCCCTAATGGGAACTGATTCAAAAAAACATTGTTGTGATGATACTCCCCTTAGGTGTTTTGACTGAAAACTCCCTTGTTAACTCAAATTGAAAATATCTAATTTTCATAGAAAACTTGGAAGATATGAAACAATGCGATGATCCATAATAAAATAAAGCATTGGATAAACTTGAGGAAACCATTAAATTACCTACAACCACTTCTTTCAGAGCTTTAACCTCAGCAGTAGTGATCGCATAAGCTTGACCTTTCTCCCTTGGCCTTTTCTGAGGTAAGTTCCTTTTTCTCTTAGGACATTCATTTTCATAATTCCCCCATTCTCTAGAAATGTAGCATTCAACATTGACATCCTCTTTCTTCCCCTTGCAATCATGACTTTGGTGGCCTTTTTCACCACACTTGTAAGAGACTCCCATTCCCTTTAGGTAAGTACCAGGTTTTTTCTTCCCACATTTACTATATGATGGATATTCAACTTTTCCCTTCTTCCCATTATTTACATTTCAAGAGTGTTTGGAAGATCTTTTTTTCTCTTGATTTTCTTTAAATTCATAAGACTTATAGAATTCCTTTTCTGTCTTTATAGCACATGAGACAATATCTTTATACGTTGAGAAGGATTGTGAGACTAAATCTTGAAGAAGAAATGGTTTAACCCATCAAAAAATCGATCAATATTACTCCTTGGGTTACATATATAATCTAATGCATGCCTCACTCACCTTGTAAAGTTAGCCTCATACTTTGCTACATTCTCATCCTCCTTTTTCCCTAGACTCAGAAATTGTCTTTCCATATCCATTTGATAGTCACGAGGAAAGTATGTTTCTAAAAAAATATCTTTAAAATCCATCCATTCCATGTCTTATACTTCATCATCTTCCTTTTTGTTTTAGATTAATGACCACCATTGATCTGCATCTCTCGTGAGGTGATAAACTTCCATGAAAACTTTTTCCCTTTTGCTACTCCCCAAAGCATGAAATATTTTCTCTAAAGAATTTATCCATTTCTCATATACGATTGGATGTGTACTCCCATTGTATTTTGGTGGTTGTTTCCTCATTAAGCGATCTAACGTTGATCCTCTATTTTTTAGATTAGGGTGCTCCTTACAGGTAATGTTATTATTCATAACCTGAGTGAGTTGTCCTAATATGGTGATAAGATTATGAGCACCAGCTGCTTCACCAGCACTACTGTAATTATCTTTAGTATGAGGGAAATCCCTACATGGATTACGTGCATTGATACAGTTTCCATTCCTTCTACTCATCACCATTTCTAAATAATGGCATACACTAGATTAGTTTATCAATAACAATACATATTTCCATACTTGTTAAACACTTAACATTTATTGAACAATTTATGGATAGAATATATAATCATAAATTTTTTTTCTTTGAGATATTATATACTCATAAACCCTTTATAATTGTTTTTATAGAAAATGAGAATTATCCTAAGCATATCCCCCTGGGAGTTTCGTAACCAAGAGTGAAACAAGGCCCATTGTCATGCACCACTTCCTGTTCGAGTCTAGCTCAAAGTGGTGTTTTCGTGTTTTACCCCTAGGTGCATCTGTGCCATAGCTGCCTCTAAATTCTTGTATCCAGACAGAGATTTATTTCATGGAAATATCACAAAATCTCTACAGTACCAAAATTCTAGGAATTTTTTCTATACTAATCCTCAAAGTCTATCTTAGAGTAATGTTCTCTAATCAGAGTTTTTCTAAATCTAACTTCCAAGGTTTGTACTAAACTTACTCTGATACCAACTGTAATGCCCTGACCCCAGTTACCCAGAGTCAGCGCATTATTACATAAAATTTGCAGGATACAAAGAATCATGTCCCGAAAGACTGATCAGTTTATTATTCTTATAAGTACTAGAAATATTCATATGTTTTACATTACATCATGAAATAAAAACATCAACAACATTTTTTACCCTTTTGAAAACACTTATATCTTTAGCTTATACATGTAGGTCAACTATAAAATACTTCTTGACATCCTGGGAAAAATAAAACATAGAAAGGGGTGAGCTCAGATGCTCAGTAAGGATAACAATATAGAAGAAACATTCATAAATAAGCATAAAAATTTAAGGCAATGTATAAGACTAAAACAAAATCATTTTAAACATAAAAATCAATGTAATATGGTAAAGATAAAATCAAATAATTCCATTTACTTATTCACATGGATATTCTACTAGTCGAATAATCACGTGCACTATCAGTAGCCACTTTCATAATGATGGAATGCATAATGCCAGACTTCATAACCACATAGTCTTGGACTTGTGCCAAGACTTCAAATAAACATTTGTTAAGGCCTTTTCCAAGACACTAGTTTGTCTCCTAAGACCTACCTATGTATTGAGAAGCTATAGCGGGCTCCACCGATCCCTTACTAAGTCCAATGCATTCCTCATATGAAAAGGTTTAAACATAACATAAACATTCGTTTTAAATCTAGAATACGAAATATCAATACTTTATCTATAAACTATGAATGGTGTAAAAATATAACATCTACATTCAAACATATCACAAAACCTTCAATACAATATAGATGATTTCTATCATAATAGGTCAACTTCAAATAAGTTTAAAATCCATTAAAAGATGTTGCCATTGATGAAATGAAAACTATTTGAAATAAATAATTACCTATATTTTGAAATAATTTAAAAGTCAAATAATTAATAAAGAAAACATTTATTTTGAAATTTTTTTTACAATCTTTTATGGGAAGTTTGAACGATGTTATAACGGCAGAAAATAGCCACACCCTCCGTATAAGTTAAAAAATACATTCTTACCTTAATTTTGCCAAGAAGGTCATAAAGTACCTTGTTTGGAAAAAATGAAAAGATTAATTTCAAAACATATATGGTCCAATAAAGGTATATATGAATTTAACCCATAGTCTAGTAAATAATAAAATTGTTTTGAAAAACTTTTTTAAGAAAACACTGATGTGGATGATAAAGAGGTCCCAGTAGATACTTACGTATTAACAACCTCCGATAAGTAAAGATATTGAAGAATTAACCCTCACCTTGTACTTTTCCTTGGTTGAGGGAACACTAAACTATATTATAATAGTTAAAAAATTGTTTTTTAATTAAAAAAGAACTATATATATAAATATTATATCATATATGACCCTCTAATATTTCTTTGTTAATAATATTTCAGTAGTATCATCATTTCGAGTGTTAACAGATTCATTTTCCTTTATATTATTAGTTACGTAAGCCATTTTTTTTACAGATAGTATGTATTTAATTCATATTAAGAATGATATTATGTTCATAAACATTATTTTTAATCATATAATGAAAATTATTCTTGAATGGTTACGATGGGGAATGAATCTCATCACGTTCGTGGAGACGGTAATCTGTACGTACGCATGAGCGACAATATCATTATATTGATGGTGAAATCATATGTAATTTTACGGTATATCATATATAAAAATTATTAACATGTTAAATTTATTATTTACATCATTTATATTTATCATTATATCCATCCAAAATAATTAAGTGCTTGAATAACAAACTACACCACGACATTGAGACGGTAAGTCGTACGTATGCACGTATGGTGAATTTTTCATTTATAGGATGGTTAGAATAATTAATATGGTTGAAAAATATGTATAATAACATAATAGTTTATAGAATATACTGGAGATATTATTTTAGAATGGAAACAACAAAGAAAGAGGAAGTGGAAGAAGAAAATAACTTGAAAGAGATGATAAAATATTTAGCCCTTCTTCGAGTTCTTCCATTTGATTTGATCAAAATGGATCCATAGGTTGGCTTTATAACCAAAGGAATGGCTCTAGGATGAAGGGATGAAAATTGAGAGGATATTTGGGTAGGGTTTTGGCTGAGCCAAATTGATTTGGAAGTGTGAAATTAAGATAAGGGGAAGTACCCTTTTATAAGAGAGTTGCGGGTCACTTTAGGAAAAGTTTGGAATATTATTTTATAATAAAACCATTTTCGGTTTCTAATGGCTCCGAAATAATTTATTTAGAGGATAAGGTGAGAATGGGTCAAAAAACTCTCAACCAATAGGTTTTAGACAGGTTTAGGGCACCATATTAACCTTATCTTTTAGATTTAACTCTTAGTTAAATAGTATATCATTTACCTTGTCTCTTTGTATTTTTATATTATATGGTTAATAAACATACTATAACCAGCAAAAAGAAACACATGTGGTTAATTATTAATATATATAACCTTATCTAATTCCTTTGGCCGAGACTTAGATTTTTAAGAATAATATATCTATTAATAATATAGTATATTTTTTAAAAACTAAATTTCATCAATTTTGACACTATTTAGTATTTGGATTTTGTGAAAATCATAAAAACATGATTACTTCTAAATAAATTATTTAATCAACCCATACATGTAATATTAACCTAGGAAATTAGTTTAATTCATCAAAAGTATCAAATTAAATTTTTCTAGATATTTATAATATCAATTATTTTAATCTACCATTAATAAGGTAATTACTCTATCATCATTTTGTAAAAAATAAGTAAAATTATTTAATGTATAAAGATTTTAAATAAAATACCATTATTTATTAAATATTTTTATCTTTCTAATGAATATTTTTAGTCAAATTTATACTGTGTGTAACCCTATATTAAAAACGGTTTAGTTATTAAACATTGAATTTACCTCTTTTAACTCTTCTTTAAATAAAATAATAATAAATGTCCTAATCTAATCCTAGTGACTCAAAAGGGATCATATTTTATTCTAAGGTTTTTTTGGTGGAATATGACTTATCTAATAGAATTAGGACACATGTTAGGGTAATTATGATATCATTTTCACCCTTAATTGCACTATTTACTTTTAATCATAGTAAATAAAAGTCAAAAGTTACTATTCACAAAAAATTATTTTCATCTTATTGAACCAAATTTTACTTAATAATACTAATCGTGTCTCTTGAATTTTGGAAATTTAACTCACAGATGTGGTAAAATTATGTTTTATTCAAATTTGCAATTGTTTCTAGGAGGTGGGTAAAAGATGGTAAAAAGTTAAATAAGATTTTTCTATATCTAAACTTATTATAAAATGACTCTAATGAATTACATTGAACTTATATAGGTATTATGTATCTATTTTGACCTAAAATAAATTTAAATAAAATAAACAATTATTTAAATAAAAAAGTCGGTTTTAACCAATAATGCAGTGTTTTTCACTATTCATCAAAAATTGAATTTTTTCAGAAAAATACCAAAAATTCACTCTAAGCTAATTCTGAAATTCCAAATTCAAAAATTAAGTCCATTTGGAAAAATAAAATTTATAAAATTTCAAAAAGTGGGTATTACTGCTCGTAACAGCTAGTTTGATTGGTCGCTGTGTGTTAGAATCTCGATGTTGCGTACAATGTAAGCTATTTAATTATTCAAAGGGAAACATACCATGGAAGCTTGGGGTGTTACAATGTCTTCTTCAGAGTCTCCCCACTATAAGGATTGTGTAGGTTTGGCTGAGGAGGAAAGCTATTTTTGAGGTTCATCGATCCTTTCAAGACCATGTGGAGGTTTGGAGATGTTTATTACCACCTAGACTTACTCACACTGTTAGAGAAGGTGAATAAAACCTTCCATGTGTCTCAAATGAGTAGATAAGGGCATGGTACTATGAATTTTATTGACTAGGGAGAGTTGGAAATTGAGGATAGAGCCACCATTGTGGAGTACCTGATAGTGATGAAGGATTGGATGGAGTGGATCTTATGTGGATAGAAGATTCCCCTGGGGTGTGTTCTATGGAAGAAAAAAGCATGATAGAGATATTATAGCAGTGAGAGAGATAGATACAGGTTCATTATCCCCACCGTTTTTTTTAGCTTATTCTTTTCAAGGCAAAATCTTTGAAGGAGGTAAATGCGTAGTGACCTTGGTTTTCTTTATAAGACTTTAGAATATATTATGGAATATTTTCAAAGCTAGGAACTATGGTAATGCGGGATTCCAAGGCCTGATTAGCCGAAATGGATATTATATAAATATTAAACATATTAATATCATGTGTGTATAATTTTTAAAACATAACAGAATATGTCTTGAGTGGAGCCTCAGAATAGAAATCTGAGACCGCAATTGATTTGGAATGATGGTTTTAACATAGGTTCTACCTAAAGATGGTCAACACGAGATGTTTGGATGAGTCATCCATAGGAGGGTATGTTAATTATGTTAATTAATTAATTAATTTAATTCATTCATTTAATACAAACAAACCTAATTTATTCTTTAAATAGAATATTTAATAACATTTTTATGGTCAGCCGCATAACCCTAGGAGATTGGAGGCCATCCACTGATGTTCATTGATTAAAGATCAACATCGGATGATGAATGATTATCTAATCAAGATGGATTGAAAGGTGGAAAATGAAACAGATCATCCTCATCACTGGATAACACATTTTTCATGAAATATCAATGCACAATCATGATAGGGCTTGTCAATTATAGAAAAAACCCATTAATTAAAATACTGAGCGTGGATAATTAATATTATTTTTACCTACCATTTAACTTCCCTTCGCATGGTACCAATTTTGATTAATTAAATTATTTTTTTAATTTTATCTAATATGCATGTTTCACCATTGGATATTATGTTGTATAATCATTGGTTTAAAAATATATGAAAATGGTGGATTTTACTTCAATATTGTTCATTTATCACCATTGTTCTTCATGTTCTTCACATTTAGCCCATGGATCATGGTTTGATAATGTTGAGGTGGGTTTGAGTGTGATTGAACCCTCACAATCATGTTGGATTGGTGATCAATGACTAGGATGATTTTTTATGAATGAATCAGATTTTTTTGGGTTATAGGTGATTCCTCTAGGGATTTGACATCCAAAGTGGAAGAGACTATGGAAAAGAGCGATGGGAAAGGCTATGTGGGGATTGAGTGGCCAGAATTCGGTCACTAGTGATAGATCAGATAGATATGAATCTAGATCCAAGATCCCCAGCGTGATTCTCTATTGAAACGATGATGATGAATGTGTGATGATGAATTTTGAAGGAACATGGGTTTCTATGGAAAACTCAACTACAGTGTGTGTAGTCTAGAAACACACGTAGTGTGTCCCCCATGGTTGTGATGCTAGGGTTTTAGGTAATAAAAGGATCAAATTCCATATATATGCATCTACACATTGTGTGACCCACCATGAGTCTCTAATCCATGTGATAGCTACACACATGCAAGACCCCATGTGAGAGGATACAATGTGTACTCTAAGAGTACACATGTATTCCTAGAGGAAAACTGGCATAACCCAATTACCAAGCACAACCAGGTACATGGGAATGACTTGGAGGACATGAGTGGGCCCGAGGTAGTCTAAAGATGTTATGTTGTTGGATTATACACCTTTTACCCCAACATGGAAATTTATTTCATGTTCCATCAAGGAGATAGACATGGGGATAGGTGAGGTAACATGCTATGTGACCCCTTATGAACACCATGTTGTTTTCTTAGTAACTACTACCTATCATATCTCTTTCATCTGGACTCTAATTTTTACTCATGAGTATCCTATCTTGATAAGATTTCCACTAAGAACATTATGGTATCCTATTTAGTGTCTTTTACTATACGAAGTGAAATGTTCTGAGCATGACTCATATTTGGGCGACACTGGATGATGGAAATGATTATGAAGGATCATCAATGTGAGAGAAAAGGGTTGGAAACCATACTATCATACTAGTGAATGGGTCCCCCGTAATCCTTGAATTGGTTTTAGTAACACTACACCTATTGAATTTGGGCATGGGTCTTGTACCTACTAAGTAGAATACCTCTATTGTACTAGGGTGTGGGTACTCCATTTGTAGAGTGGAATCCCCCTATTGTGTCATGGGATGAGTTCTATTTTTGTATCTATATACCAAGTGGAACCCCCTGACATACATGGGTTTAGGCCCTCCATACACTCAGTGGAACCCCCATGAAACACTGGGGAGTAGGTCCTCTATTAACATATATTTAGTGGAACCTCCTATCAAGCCAGGAGAGGATCCTCCATGATTTTAGTGTTTCCCCTTAATGCACTTGGGTGCGTTTCCTATAACTACATACTGAGTGGAATGTCCTTATAACAACAGTGTGTGGTTTCTCTATATTTTTAGTGTCACCACATTATTGTACTATGGAATGGATCCTATATTGTATATTGTGCACCCTTGGGTAGTGGAGTAGTAGAGAGATTTGGGTCCTCAGTATGGATTTCTTAGACGAACACATGAGATACTAGGAATCAATGATGGACCCTTGGAGCTACAGGTAGAATCATCGTAATGGTTTTTGCTGTGAGATAGAGATCACATTCCCCATAATTTGGGTTTCTTAATGAGAATATATAAATCATTGGGTTTGTTTCCCTCTTGATTTTTATTGAGCTAACTACTTCTATCGTATCTTTATATTTCTCTTTTTTTGAGGTGTCCTACTAGGTATGTATATACTCACCACTTCATGGAATTTTCCTACATGTGTCATGTATTATATAGATCATAGATAGTTAAATGGTAAAATTTGTGGACAATAGTGATTATTGGGTTCATAGGTAGTGTATGGTGGTTGGGCATGGAGATCAGGAGCTAGGATCTCTTAAATATTTTATATTCAAGTTGTTGTTAGGTTGGGACTTCATTTTTGGTTGGGAATGTATTTTCCCCATTTGTAGTTTGTTTGAATTATATAATACTATGATGTGTCACCTATTTTTATTTCATTCATGGTTTACTCTATATGTTATTTTATTTTATTATCATACATTTTCACAATTTCTTAGAGATGGTTGGGTGCATGCATACAAATACACTTGGAAAAAGGCCTCCCATTTACATTACGCCTCCTTAGTGCTTGTCTCTATCACCTAGCCTATTATAATAGGTTTTGGTGTTGTGAAACATTATCTTTCCACTATCTAGGTAGGCCCCAATGGGTCAAGTTGTTATAAAAAATCAATAAAGGCCACTATTATAGCCAAGAAATCCTTATGGATTCAATTATTGGAGCTCTCTCTCATATTCAATTACCTTTAAATATTTTCCACCATTATAAATACGAAAATTAATTTTCTATAGGATGCTGATTCCACCTTAATATTGAAAGATCTATCCTGTATATGTATTTACATCATCTTGGATCTAGTCTTTCCCTTATAAAAGCACATCCAATGAATTTTTAGAAAAAACGATTTCTGTAAGTAAATTCATAATATTTAGAAGCATTCCTATTGTGGGTTTTTTATTGATAGGGTAAATGGATGGATGACTGTCATTGATCTAAGAAATTATTCTCTTGTAAGAAACAAGAGAAATTAATTTATGCTTCTTAAACAACCTAGTTAAAAAAAGTTAAAAGAAATGGATGGAGGGTTTTCTTGTTGGCGGTTCCTTAATCAAATGGGGGGCCACATATAAAGAACTGGATAAGTATCCTTCTTATTGTTTTGTACTTGGAACTCCATAATTGTTTGAGACTCTATCACCACATACAGTCTATCCTCTTTATGAATGTCCAGGGGATCCTTCATCATCTTCCGTGATGAATGTTCAGACACTAGTAGTTCAAGTTATGTCTAGCTGTGAAGTGAACAAAAATGATCTAATAGAATACGTGGTTAAATAAGTGGGTAGATAAGATCATATAATCACTAAACCCATAGATAATGTATAAAATGAATGTATTTTTGGGCTAGAAAAAACATTATGATATTTGATTTAGTGGAGCAGTCCCAGGCATCGGATACTTCTTAGATGCACACTTTAGGTTGAATGAGGTCTTTAATTTTTAGGACCTTATTTGATCTGTAAAGAAATAATATGGATATAATGACTTAATTTAATATCTATTCTTGTAAAACTACTATCGATAATACCGAGGGGTTGAAATACAGTCTAATGTGGAATAAATAAAACTCTTAATTGGATTTTCAAAACTCATTTATTAGATTTGAATTAGAAGTAATTGATAATTATTTGGATATACTTAAAGTAGTAGTTAACATGAGAGAAGGGATCAAAGACAAAGAACTAGTGCAAAATGATGTAAAAAATGTATAGGAAATGAGGAATCAAATTATGTAATGTGGGTATTTTGATCCTTATAAAGGGTTTAGGCCAAAAGAATATGGATTGATAAAGGGAAGATTTTGGTTATTTTACTAGGGTTTTATGGTGAGTCTAGAAACTAAAATTGTTCTTTGGTGTAGCTATATCATGTTTTTTAGATATGTCCCTTTGAATCATAATTGGACTTGAATAATTATAATTATCCATATGAGTTAATAATGAGGATTTGTTATCTTGGACAGATGTGGATTCTAGTTTTTCCCATGAATGTTTCTAAATATAAAATGTTAGTCTTTTATCAATGTGATCAAAAGTTGAATGGTTATTAATACAATTTTAATTGGGGTTGGATTTAACTCTAGTAATGTAGATTTTCTTATGGATCCTACTAAAACGTCATAAGTAAATTTTCATAATAAAATAAATACTAAATTGGATATATGGAATGACATTTTATCTATGGTAAATCCTTATGTAAAACTTGGTTGGCCACAATTCTCATACTGGTGGGAATTATAAAATGGTATAACGGAGATCCATGGAATTTTAATGACAGGGTTAGATATCCTAGAGAATAATATAAAATTATAATTTCATTATAGACATAAAATATGAATTTATATCACCATAGTAATTTATAGAAATCCTTATAAGAAACAAGAAATCACAAAATGGGTGTATTAAAAAACTATTTTGTACTCACATACGATTAACAAAAATGGGATGATGGGATCTACTTTGGCATTATAAAAGGCATTTTTTCCAATGGGTTTTCTAAAATTATTATAAAATAGGTAACATTATGTTGTTCATGACATTTTCCAGGTTGTTTAGCATGGAAAATGATTATTCCACAATTAGAATTGTTCTATGGTGTGGTAGATGTCATATCTAGGATCTAAAATAGTGATATTTTTAAGATGTTATAGTTTTGAACGATATAAATTGAATATTCAACATCTTACCAACTTAATGAAAGGTGTGGTGAAGCCTATACATGTTGTGGTGGATCAATCAACTGCTAATATATCTATTTTAAAATTCATTATATTATTAGAGGAACTAACTGATCTAAAATTCAATGGGTTTAACTAAAATTATGGGGACTAAAATAGATGAATTTACCCATCATAATTAAGGAAAATTAATGATTTTAAACAAAGGAATGTTGATGATTCTCTCTTAATGGTATATAATATATCTCTCTTTATAAGGTATGGAGATGAATAAGATCCAATATTTAATCATGTATAAATAAAATGGAAATTCTAGATGATGCTAGAAATAATTGTGAAGACATGGAGATTAATAACATTGATGAAGGAGGATAAGACTATTTTTAAATAATTGGTTTAATTTTTATTCATGGTTCATGGAGGATCAAGTAAACACCTATAGGAGAAGTGCATTATTTCTAAATGAGTAGAGAAGTGAGTTCTCTATATTTTTTAGGGTTGTGAACCAAGAGGTTCAGTGCAACCACTTTGAATATGTAGTGAATAAACCATGTTCTTAATTTATTTTTGTATATCATAAAATCACTATTTTATATTCCTTATATATGATCAAAAATGGTTTTGAATTTTTTTAAAGATATCAATTAACTCAAGAACATTGATTAATTTCTATAATAACTACCCTCTATTATACCAATTGACGTTCCCTAAGAAATAATAACGATTGAAATTAAGAGAGGTGGTGAATCAATTTATCCAATAAGATAAAATATTTTATAAATATCACTAGTGTAATCAGGCAGGTTTTACCACCAAAAAAGTTTAATATATGATTACCTTTAAATAAGTCAATATGTTCAATGGGATGCTCCACACACTGCACCAAATTAAACAAAACTGAAATATGTTTATACTATTAAAACCTAGACATTGAATTAGTGGGAATGAATAAGAGTAACCAATTTATTATATATTTATATAAATAAAATAAATTCTACTTTTAATATGAATTAAATTTAGTTAATATAATTAAAATTACTAATATGTCCATTTTATTCTTAAAATATATTTTACTAAAAAAACATTTTCTATGTGATATATATTTATATTTTAATTTTTTTATTAATTATGATAAAATATATTTTATATTAGTAATTGGTTAATACTAATTTTATTGTTAAATAATAGGAAATAAGAATTTAAATGGTTAATATTCAAAAAAATGTTAATTTCCTATAAAAATAGTATTTCATTCTATCTCAACCATTTATTATAAAATAAAATTTATAAAACATATAATTTTAATTTTAAAAAAAATGAAAATTATGTTTTTATTAATAATATTCAGAATTTATAGAGATGAATTTTTGGGATATTTTTAAAAATAATTATTTTTTGTGAATAGTTAAAAATATCATTTATATTAATAACATGGATTTTATGAAATTATAGGTATATAATTATAAATGTTAAATTCATGAAACATTTTATAAGTTAAAATATATATTTTATACATGAATTTAGGTGTTTTAAATTGTTGGTTTTAATTTAAAAACATATAATTGATATTTTAGAATATAACAATATTTTTTTGAAAAAAAAACATTTTTAATAGATTATAAATTTTATTTATAAAATTATCTTTATCACATTTATAAATTTCATAAAATACAATTAATTTCCAATTTATAATCATTAGTTCCAAATTCTCTAATATGGATCACTTTTTTATGCATAAAGCTTATGTTACAATAAAAAAACTAGTTTCCATTGTAAAATCCAAAGTGGTAAAAGTTATAATTCAAGTGGTAAATTGTTGAAATATGATAAATAAAATGCCTATATTTTAGTGAATATTCTTTTTATAAACCTTTTACAATACAAACTCTATTATTTCTCAATTTTGGATCCACTTTAAATGTTCAAAATGTGGTCTCTTTATATTAAGTTGAAATATTTACAAAAATTCCATTCTCACCACTTATAAAAGGGGCCTCTCACATCCCCTTAAATTCAATCATAAAAAATTAGTTTCCTATTGATATAAAACCATTTATAATTCCCCAAGAACACTATTTCAATAATTTTTATCTTCTATGAACAATATATTATCCTATAACATCTATTTTAATGTGATCTACTAAGGAAATCTCAAAGTGCTCAACATGTGTCATCATTTTTACATAACTTCCATCTTTTCTATTTTTAATTTTCAAATATAATTTAAAAACTTCTATTTAATGAAATAATTATTGGTTATATAATAAATATTATTATTATTTAGTAATAATAATTAATAAACTTCTCTCATTTCTATTAAGAAAAACAAAATAGTTATTCGTGCATTGTGCGGAATTCCGCATCCACAGTGCATCATGTTTCATTTTATTTCACCACCTTAAAAGTATGGTATCAAAGGGGAATTTAATAAATAATTATTTATCTATATTATTTTTATGATTATGAAATAATAACCATATTACTCCTTTCCCTCATTCTATGAAAATGAAATCATCATCCATGCATACATCTGGACAACCACCAACATGAAAAGATTCATTTCTATTTTTATATTCATCACTACCACACATGAATTTCAAATATGATGATATTAAATGATAAATATTATTTTTATCACAATATTATGGTTCTGGTATTGTGAATTTGTAATCCAATTAATGATATGATCAACAAACAATTATCAAAAATTCAATCATTTAAAATGAACGTACTAAGAGGAAAATGATATCTTCATTCTATGTAATGAAATTATATAAATTATAATTTATTTATAATTATTTTATATTTTTATATATAACACCAATAATCACCAAGTAAGATAATTATGCTTCACATATAATTTTATTATAACTAAACCATCTCATAATCATCCATTAATCATGCTTGGTTCATGTTTGGGTCGGTTTAACCACCTACATGAATAATACTATACATTTATATCATCAATGAATATGAGAAATTATTTAATGTTATAATATTATAAAAATATATTTTTTGTCTCTGGTAAGGTTATATAAACAATTAATTCATTATTTAAGAAAACACCTTTCTTTTGTTAGGAATCACCAAAACATGGTCATTATCGAATCCATCTTCATTATTTGCAACCAAAACATCCATAGAATGAAATTATAACCTTTACAAATATATTTTAATATCTATTATATTACCTTTAATTATCATGTAATTATAAACATTTTTTCAAGAATTAATATCTACTTCATTTTTATAAAACTAGTTTAAAGAGATAAAGATTACTTACAGCTAATATTGAAAATAGGTAAAATCTAAATAATATTTATATGTAGAGATTTATTTTAAATAAGAAGTATAAATGGTTAATTTTTTTGAATAATATTCTTGGGTATTTATTTAATAAAATTAAATTAATTATACAAGTTGTTTTTTTCATGTGTAGAACAAATCATGACTAAGATAAGGGTTTTCGTCTCAAATTCCCCTCATTGAGACATGTTTTGTATTATGCTCATAATTTCATTTATGTGGTTTATATAATGTATATTTGAGATATAATATAATTATTTATCATTTTATTCATGTATTTTAAGTTTAATTACTTGACATCTCTTTAAAGGGGATTAGCTTAAAATGTTTCTAAAGCCAGAAGGGTTCTTTGTCCCAAATATTAATTTCTTAAGGAATGTATATATTTTTCACCATGTATTACTTTGAATGGTGTATTCATTTAACATGGATGTATATTTTTTGTATTTAGTTTTTATTAATTTTAAATACGAATCAAAATTATTTCCTTTCCATAAAATGTATTTTGAATTAGTTCTGACTCCAGTTGTATGGCTTTTTGGAAACTCAGTTTTCCTTTATTGAATTATAATCATCATTTTTGATTTAAATTTTTTGAAATTATACTAGTTGATTTTATTATGTGTTATTCTATTTTTTCCTTTGAATTTACATTTCTACCAAATAATAATCTTTTTTGAATATTTTTTACTTTAAAGACTATATTTCTTATAAGGAATATTGATAACACAAATCTCATTTCCTTGAGTTATATTTTTTCATCATGGAATTTTTTATTCCATTTTTAGGTTATCCAACCCTAATATTTTTATCATGTTTAGTTATATAATTATATGGTTAAATATAATTTTATACAAAATAATGTTTTTACTATTTTTAAAATTCGAGTTTTGAACATGTATTTTTCAAAATAAAAAAGGTTTTTCCTTTTACTTCCATATGTTTTCTATTATTATACACATTTCTCCCTGATAAACTTTATATATTTTCAAGGCCATATTATTGAAGATTATATTTAAAAATTAATGGTTTTCGAATATTCTAAGCATCACCTTTTGAGAAATGTACTTTTTGAAGTGACTTGAAACATTATCTTTTACGTCAATATTAAAAATCTTTTCAAAAATACCTTTTCAGATTTCATTTCCATTTCCCTTTTAATTTTCAAAAGGATCAACCATAATATATTTTATGTTTCACTATATATATATTTATTTATTTATTTTATCTGGTAATGAACTCATTGTACCAACCAATTAAATTTTGTATTGCTTCATTGGTGGTATCATTTAATAATTATTTTTCCAGTGTGATTTTTATCTATGTAAACATCCTTTTAGGGTTCCTTTGTTACACTGAGGATATTTTATTTTGGAACCATCAAAATTCTTCCTATGTATGGATAGTGATAATATTATCCAATATTGACTTATTGATACACTCATTGCTTCATAATATGTGAACATCACATTTTATATAATTCATATTGGACGTGGTTCACCTAGAAATAATGTCATTCAACTAAAATGAGAAAACATTATTGGAATTTTGTTAGTTGTTATTCTAATAAAAATTATTATTATCATGTTGATTATGTATTTTTTGACTATCCACCTAATTTCTATTGATGTTTTATGATCATGTTATCCCTTTTATTAACATCATGAAAATTATTTAAATTATTCATGATTATTAAATGCTAATACTATTTGATTATTTATTGATATTCAATATTTGTAATTATATGGATAACCATGTTTTAATTAATTTGGTGGTTCAATAGGGAATGATATGATATTTATTATTTATTCTTAAGGTCGGTTCATTATACATAGACAAGTGATGTGTGTGGATCATAATTATATATCCTATTAATTCATTGATAGATATCATGATACAAAACAATGTGGGTTTTTGTGTTTACCTCTCTCCATATTAGTAGAGTGTCTTAGAACGAGGGCATAAAAACATGTTTTTTGATATCCATAATTACGAATTCCATCCATATGAGATTAGTATTATTGATATCCATGTTTTAATTTATTTTTAGGGATATAAAATTCTCTCATTTTCAGTTTATTATGTCACTAAACATATTATTTAATCTTTACATGCTATGTATTCTATACTTATGTTTTTGATTAATTCAGTTATATATTTCCATTATTGAGAATTTAAACTAACCGCTTTTCACATTTCCATTCATTTTTTATGAAGAAAAGTATTACATGTGATATGGTTAGAAGGATAACATGTCTGAAATAATTTGTGGGGGATTTAGATGGATCAATATAGATTATGTAGTTCCATATAAAAAGAAAAAAGTTGGTATGATATAAATAACATAGGTTTTTTTTAGTTTATGATATCTCTTAATTCTATAAATTTATAAACCTAAAAGTTATTGGGAATGTATGTAATGTAATATTTTCATTATGTCATGTAATTATGTTATTATTATGTTTAGGAATCTATAGTCGGTATTAGAGTCAGTATATAATGTATGTGTTTATGGAACTTGATTCGAGAGTGAGGTTTTGGGTATCATAGTTAGTATTAGAGTATATTTTAGATAAATTTTAGGAATATGATATTTTTAGGATAATTTAAGTGTAGATAAGTAATAGTTGATCATAATTTCAAAGGTATTGATAACCCTTTAGGATAGACTTTTATTTAATGTTATTTTAACAATGAAATTCTTGTTTGGGGATTAGGATAAGATAAATTTAGTAAAAACGTGAGGGATGTTTCTAATATATAATTCAATGTGTAGGAAAAAATCTTGAAATTTTATAAAAATAGAGATTGGTTGGTACTCCAAGAAATTAAATCTCTATCTGAATATTACAAGTGGATACAGGCTTTGATAAAGAAGTACATAGGGATAATAACATTTAAAATATCAGATTGGGTGTTAACATGATTGTCACCTAGTTCACAATAAAGAGGATGAAATTTAAACCTAGTTTAACAGAACTAGTTTATATTATTTGGCCAATAAATTTTTTTTTTCTTGATCCATTTTGAAAGATTTGAATATGTTTAGGTTAGATGACCTAATAGAAAAGTGTCCATGGATAAAATATATTGAAACATAGAGAGTAATAAGTTAAGGGATATGTTAATTGAAACATTATTTCTTGAAAAAGGGATAAGATTTATTTTTAAGAGCATATATTTCATTGATTTTATTGGCTTAGAATATTTTACTAATGTCCATGGAAATTTTGGATCTACATTTTTAGGATTAGTTAAATAAGTATGAGATATCCCAACTCAAATTATCCAAGGATAAACCAACAATGGTATAGGTTAAAATGAGAGAGATGTATGTTGAACCAAGTTTGATACACGATGATTGGTAAAAAATATAGGCTAACAAGATAGTGTTATATTGTGATACATCTTGAGGATAAATTTTATTGTGGTTATTTATGATAATTATCTTATAATAACCATCACTAATATTAAATATTTAGGTTTTTGTGATGGAATAATACTAAAGGAACCAAGTTAATAGTGGATTTCAAGAATTGAACTAATGAAAAACCTAATGGGAGAATGACTAGATTGATAAATATTGAGATTATGCCAAACCATCTATCGATATTTCTTATTTAAAATATGAACATAGTTGAAATCCTAGACACAAAAAAGATAACGATGAAATCTCATATAAATATGGATGAAAAATATGATGAAATAAATATGATTAAATTTCATTCATGTATAAAATGTGAGAAGAAACATCGGTTTTTTTAAATGGGTAGTAAAATTATATATGTTTGGAGATGAAAGTCAGCATACTCACAAGTGTAAGGGAAAGGGAAAATATACAAAAAATACAATTTTCCAATTGCAAGAGAGTTGGGCATTATGTGGCTCAATTTCCCAATCTAATGGAAAATGAGGGAAGAGTCCCCATACATTATGAAAATAATGTAAATATATGAAAATACACTAATATAATAGATAGTTAGTTTTAATCTCTATTTTTTAGTTTCCCGTGTCTTGTATGTTCTCATAAACCACTAAATATTGAGTTATAAATAAAAACCTCTAGTTTAACGATTATCATATAAATAATTTTCATGGTTTATGAAAATTTATTCATTATCGATCCATATATTATTCACTTAGTAGAATTTTATGTGAAATTATGAATGTTTTATATCTTTTTATAATGTTATTGTAAATTATTTATTAAGATAAACAACATTCTACATCCTAAATATACCTATTATCATCTCACGATGTATGTATAATTATCTATTACCTAATTAAATTACTCTAATATTATGAGTAAAATTATACAGATTCTATTAATTTATTTTGTGGGATATGTAACAACTTTAAATTTCAATATATGATTACATTTTAATAAGTCAGTGTTTTCGATATATTGATCCACATGCAACACCAAATTTAAAAGAGACCGTGATATGTTTTGACCGTTAAAACCAACAAAATTAATTTTATTAAAGGAATAATCATAACATGTTTATGAAATATTTATAGAAATAAAATAAATTCATCTTTTAATATAAATAATATTGAATTGGTATAAATAAAATGATTAATATGTCCAGTTTATGCTTAGAAACATATTTTTTTTAAATATTTCCTTTTTATATGATATGCATTTTTTGTTTCAAGAAAGTTGTGATTAATGATGATAAAGTATATTTGATATGAATAATTTTTTAATACTAATTTAATTAGTATTATAAATAAAATATGAATGAAAATGGTTAATATTCTGGAAAAAACTATTTCTTTATAAAAAGAGTATTTTATTATATCTCACATTTTTATTTATAAGTTAAATATATAAAATATAGAATATAAATTTCGAAAAAATGTACAATATTTTTGGCGTAATCAAAGTAATATTTTCGTAAGATGAATTGTTGAATATTTCAAAAAATAATTATCATTAGGTGAATAGTGAAAATATCATTTTTACAAAAAACATGGATTTGATGAAATTATTAGTATATATGTGTGTATTGGAAAGTCAGGAAACATTTTTTAAGACCAAATATGCATTATATAAGTGAATTTATAATTTTGAATTTTTTTTAAAATAAAAACCCATATTTCATATTTTAGAACATAAGTACTTTTTTATCAAAAATATTTTTAATAAATTATACATTTTTAATATAAAGATAAATTTTATCGCTTTTATAAATTGAATCAAATGAAATTAATTTCAAATTTATAATCAGTGAGTGTAAATTATCTAACAATGAGATCTTTATTTTTAGTAATTAAGATTATGTTATCTTAGGTAAAAACAAGCTACCATGTTAAAAGATAAAAATGAAAAAAAGTAATAATTCATGTGGTAAAGGGATTGAAACATGATAAAAATATATCTAAAATTGATTGGATGATGGTAGGTTAGACATTAATTCTTCCCCAGTCTATATTTCTCAATTTTGGAGCAACTTGACATGTTTAATATGTGATCCATTTATATTAAGTTGACATATTAAGAAAAAAATCATTCCTACCACTTATAAAAGGGGCCTCTTGATTGGATCACTTTGCAATGACCATATTTATAGGGGGTGAATCAGTGTGGGATGAATATTTATCACATTAAATATTTTTCCCCTTTTTAAAACTCTATCACTTAATTAGTGAATGGTTCCCTTTACTGCTTCTCTATATGTTAGCAAGAATGCACATAATATAATAAAGAACATGGAACATAATGATTTCTTAACAAGGTTCACCACTATTGTGGATTTTTTCATCCCCATTTTATGATGGTTATTATCCCACTTGTAGGAAGATTTTATTTTTTATAAAAAACAAATAGGGATGGATATGAATATGAACCTATTTTCTTGGAACCAAAATGGTATAATGAAAGAATAAACATAATGAAAAAAGTAACATGATATTGGCCCATCCCTCTGGATGTGTTTGAAAATGTGGAGAAACTCATCTTCAATATAAACCAATAAATTCTAATAAACAACCCTTGATATAAGAAATAAAATGGTTTCCTCTATTCCAAAATAGTAAATGGTTTATCTCTATAATGAAACAAACTTGTAGGGTAGCTCTTATTTTCATTCTTCAATCATAATAATATCAATATTATGTGGTATTGATATCTCTGAATTCTATGAACCGAATAATAATTGAAAATACTAGCTTGATAATAGTTTCTTCTTTTTCATTAAACCTTTGAAAAACATTATAATATATTGAATTGCATTGTCTATTTCTCAATGTCAGACATGAATTCAATCATTGATTCTATAATTATTTTCAATTTTGTGTAAATTATTATTTGAAAAAGTGAAAGATTAATTTCAGTGCATAGTATCATTAAAGATCTACTTATTTCATCCAAGCACACATTAATACATCTTGTGCCTATAATATTGAATCTCAATGTTTATCAATTCACTTAGTTTCTACATTCAAGTGCATGAAATATGCACTTGGTTTAATTGTTCTCATTCACATAAGTATATTGCGTGAGTTCTACTTATTCTAAAAAAAATATGGTGGCTTCATGATATACACTTTCTCATGTATTCATCTAATAGAGTACGTGGAATATCATTGGATTCACGCAACCCTAGAGGGGTTCATGGAACATTGATATAATAATTTATTTGTATAATAGTTTAAATACACAGGGAAAATATTTTATTATTATTCACTTAACCCTCGAGTTTTTTAAGAATATGAGAGAGTACATGGAAATTTTCTTTGAAAACTCAATAGAGTTTTGTGGAACATCTTTTTCAAGAACTAGAATATATATGTTCTTATTTTAACAATATTTGTGTGTGGAACTCTCCCTTGTGAAGTTGAGTCTCTCATGAAAAATCTATTTTTTTCCTTCGAAGAAATGATATATCTCAAAATTTTCAATAAAGGATCTTGACTAGGTCTATAGATATTTATTTCATAAGAACCATCAAATATTATCTAAGTTTTATACCACTCCATGTATATTCATAAATATCTCCAATTACAAATGTGACATAATGGATGTATATTCAAATTATCGAAGCTTTAATTATTGTAAACTTCATGAGGGTTAACATATTTTTTTAAATTATACCATGAATCATGAAATCTTAATGTAATAATCTTATTCCTTAATGATTTCAAACTCATATGTAAGTGATCATATCATATAAATAATCTCCTTCACTAATTTCTCTCACAACTATTAATGGGATAAAAAAATAGAATATTAATATGATTATCTCATGATTACAAGATAGAACTTGTATTTAAGATGCCATGGTGATCAATAATGTCTCATTATCTTGGATCGATCACTACAGATATCCAAAATGATGTTCGATGAACCCTAGTATGAAGAAATTCTATTGTATAGTCACCTTTCAATGGCTCAAGGTAGAAGATGAAATTATAGAGTTTCATAAAGGTATCACCATGTAAGTGTAACCCAGATAAGGATAACCCATATAATGGTAACTTGGGTAAAGGTCCATCCCTTACAATATTAAATGTTCAGGGTCCATCAGATGGTATATATTATCATGATGACGATAATACACTTATATACATATATTTTTAATGGAAAAATAGTAACCAAATGTCTCACTCATCCCACATCGAACTTTTGTTCTGTTCAACGATAATATAAAAAAAATGCTACATATTTTTCTACTTGATTTGACATTGTTTTTTTCAAGAACACCCTTACACACATACCCATCACTAGTCCATGCCACATGCTTTTGTGGTCTCAAGAGCACCCTCTTATGTTCTATATGTGAACCATGCGCACACCTATGCACCCCCTATCGGTTATATGCTCAACAAAACCTAATTTCCCATATAGGAATCTCTTCCCATTTTTCCATGGATTCTCATGCATGGGTAAGATCCCATGTAGTATATCTTAAATATTATATGTGGTTGTGCTATAAATTCTTTTTTTTCTATGTTGGGGCTAATTTGTCAATGAAATGCACACTAAAAACGATACCTAGAAAAATTACAAGTATAATATATAATACAAAACTATTGATCTACATCCTCAATTATTCATCAATAAATATTCATGTAAATATATAATTTTTTCATGTTCTTTTAATCAATTCTTCCATAAAGAATCTGAATTTCTTCAATAAAATGAATATTTATTTACTATTTCACCTTCTTATATTGTTGTTAACAATGGTAAACTTATATCATTCTCATTAATTAATTAAAAAAATTATCCATTCTTATATTCCCTTCATCAATAACAAAATATAAAATTTTTATCTTCTATATATGTAATTCATTCTGAACAACATTCTTTGGACCTCTAGTAGGCTTCCAAGCTATTCTTTATTTCTAATGAAAATTCACGTCAAGTGATTCATCACTTACTAACTCATTGAAACAAATTCAACACAAAAAAAATATAGGATAATCAATATCACCCTTTGTATTTGTTTTCCATACCATTATAGAAAATTGTATGTCAACATATTCTCTTTCTTTATTCTCACTTTTATTTTTATTTGATGCCCCTTATTGGTAATAAATTCAAAGTACCTGAGAGAGGATTGTATCATAATTTCCTAAGAAATATTCCATCGATTATTTTACTAAAAATATTCATGAGAAATTATTTGTATAAAAAAAGAGGATCTAATTTAGACTAAAATGTTATCCAATCTTAATTTATAATATCACATCAACTGATATATCACATATTGTATCATTAATTAAATACTTTTGAACAATTTTTTTGGTATAAAGTAATTATCTGATTCCAATGGATACAATGGTAGTGGAAATTATATTATACCACTTGTAAAAAATATTATAAATATATATTCAAATTAAATTATTGTACTCATATCAAGAAATACATTTACATTATTTATTAATAATTTGTAAGAAATGTTAATGAAATCATTCTTAGAAGTTATTTAATATTATTTTATTCATTTAATAAATTCATTTAAGTTCTCACCCTAAGATCAGATGGCATTTAATTTTTTGTGAATAATAATAGTAGAGTGTGTCAACATACCTCTTCAACAAGTTCTTGAATTGTTACCTTCCATATATAATATCATTAACTAATGTATAATGCTATTGGGACATGCTGGAATACTCTCCCTCAAGGGTTGATCTTAAAATTTCACTTCAACAAGATGGTTTTTTCATTATTAGTATTTATGAATTCCATTTGAAGTGAATTCCAATTGTTGTAATCACATACATGATGATGAATTAATTTTTTTGGTCACCTATGACAGATTGATCATATTCGTCAAGATTTCTCTATGATCATTTTAAATCAATAATCATCAATATATAAGTATATAGATCAAACTAGGATTGTAATGTCTATGAAGTTTGGAATGAATATTCTATATTATAGATGTAGAAATATAATTTATTAAAATTAATTCTCACCTTAGTATATGCATCACCTAAAATTCCCTGTATGTAATTAAAAAAACAAATCATACGAAAATAAAGTAAATATCCTTAGTTTTTGAATAAGAGAAACAAGGAAAAGAGTTACTTCTCTACCTTGAGAATCATTTCTTTTTTTCCTCTATGTGTGGGTGAAATATTCATGGTGACATTATTATATTTATTCACAATACTAGGTATCATGGAATTTAAACTTTTATTTTTAGTAACTTGGTTTGCAATATTACTTTTATCACTAGACATAGAGGAGCATTTATCCTTTGGTGATTTCTGATTCTTATTTAGTATTTCTTATTGAGATGGAGTTATGAAAAAAAATCATCTGATACATGTCCATCCTTCTTGCACAATTTACACAGTACTTATGAAATTATTTGGTTATCATTTTTCAATATAATCTCATGAAATTTCATTTCAACATGTATAATATTCTTCTTTACTTTAGTATATGATTTCTCTTACTGTTCTTGAATTTTTCTTTCTCTATTCACATTAGCTGGGAAGATTACCAGTATGTAATATTTTATATAAAAAACATTATTGGTAGACTCTCATGGATTATTAGTTATTCTCTTCACAACTTCTATCCTTTTATATTTCTATTGGACCAGTTTTAATATTAATTTATTAATCTTTCTGAAATTTATTATGATGTCCATGGTCTGATTACAAAGTTCCATGGTGTTACATATTCTTCCAAAAAATAAGAAGCCAATTATCTTTGGTATATAAACATTATTAATATTATTGGATTTATATTGATCATAAACTGACCCCGAGTCTTCAACTTCCCTATTATTTTCATTTGAATAGATTTAGTGTCATGAAAAATGATTTATACTGAAATGACTCTTCACTATGACCATTGAGATTGAAAATCCTAATTTTATTATTAAAACATTAAAATATTTGTATAAAATTTAGATTATTCCCTTTCATCTATAGAATTTTCTTTATAATTTTTATCCCCCTTGAGGTTGGCATGATATTATTTTTATATATTCACCTATTATATGAAAAATAAAATACTATATTATGGAATCTATCAGAACACCAACAGTAGAAAAAAAATCATTATCTTTTCTTTTAGATTACATAATAGATAAATAATAATTCTTGGTGATTTTATTTCCCTTCATTCTTCTATTTAGATTACTAAAGGTAAAAACATCCTTTAATATTATATTTATTCACTACAGATGTCATGGTGAACACAACATTTCCCTTATTCATTGACTTTTGTGTAGGTTTTTATTTTGAACCCATAATTTTCATATGTCTTATTTACCATAGATATTATTATTAGTGGTGAATGGTATATTGTTTTTAGATACTAATTTATATTTATCATTGAGTGATCTTAATAAATTATTTACAGTAATTAGAGTTATCCTATGTTAAGAGTCTTCTTTAAATGTTTGTGTGGAAGAATATTTTATAATAATAGCTCTTTTTTCGGCTTGTAGTGAAGACACAACATGAAGATTTTCAATCTTTTTTAGTTTGACTCCATTTTCAAGACATTTCATATTTATAATTAATTTACCATTCTCTATTAATTTGAGTATGTATTAATATTCCTTATTGATCTTCACTACATAATTATCGTGAATTTTATGTTTCTCCTACAGGAAGGTGTCATGGTCCTTGATTATGTTTTATTAGATTTTAAGTTGACCATTATTGGAATCAATTATATCCTTATGATATTCCTATAATTCATGTAACATTTATTCAATCCTATTAATTAGAATATATTTATTTTGGATTACTTTAAACAAATAATTCCTTAATAGTATATCATGATTCTTTAAGCTCCATGATCTTTACACTTTTGAGAATACTTTGTTTCGTGAGATTAACACATGTCATCAACCTTTATATCAATTTACCCTCTCTCTTAATAGATTATTATTCAAGATAATTGATCTTATCTTGAAATTTGTTCGTCAAATATATACAATCATAACAGTTTGAGGAATGATCTTCACATCTCCTACTTAGTTATTTTTTTGAAATGTCTTGGTAAGACATATCTAATAACTCTTCATTAGTATCTCAAGTAGGATTAATATACATTTCTTTATGGGTAGACTATAATACCAGATCTTATACTCCAATTCATGACTTTTATCTTTTAGAAATAAAGCATTGAGAAACTGATTCATCATCCTCTTTACAAAATAGGGATTTATTCTTCATTTTCTAAATTATTTATTTATTATATTATTTAACGTCTTGGCCGACATAGAGTTATGATCTATAATAGATACAAATCATCCTAGTTTTCACTACACATTGAATTGAGAAGATAAATAAACTCTTTAGGATTCATAAAATAAAATAACCAAATAAATGGTGTGACCTGCCCCTATGATACCAATTAATAAGATCACTTTGAGATAGACGCACTAAGAGATAGGTGAATTAGTGTGGGATAACTATTTGTTAGTTTAAAACATTTATCCCATTTTATGGATCTGTAAATTATTCAGTTAATAAATCTCTTTTCTTATTCCCCTATATTTATAATTCATGCTCATAAAACAATAAATCATATGTGACACCTGTATTTGTTAATAAGGTATGACTCTAACATGGATGAATACATCCCCGATGCATGTTGGTTATTATCCCACTCATACAAATATTTCCTTTTATTATCAAGAAAATAACATGTAAGTGTATAACCATGAACCTGTTTCTATAACACCAAATAGTTACAATGAAATCCTTAACTTTGAAGTACAAGGTAACGTGATATTAGAATATCCCTCATAATGTGATTAATAAATGTAGAAAAAGTTTTCTTCAATTGACACCAATACATTTTTATAAACATCCTCTAATAACAATAATAAAATGGTTACTTCTATTTCATATCATTCAATGCATATATCAATATTGAAATAAAATTTTTGGTTTTACATTATTCTTTATCCATAATAATATTAATTTGATGTGGAATAGATATATAAAAATTATCTAACCCAAATAAAAATTGAAAATACAAAATCAAACATATTTTCTTTTTTCCTTTAGGCCATCAACAAAAAATGATATAATTAACTATAATGCCAGATTCGTAATTTCACACAAAAATTAAATCACTGATTGTAGTATCAGTATCAATTTGATAAAATTTATTCTTTCTGCAAGTGAAAGACTAACATAATTACCTGATGTATTTTCACATCAACTTATTTCATCTATATAGACTTGCAGAAACCTTGTGCATGAAATATAGAATATCAATTTTTACAAATGCACTTACATCATGCATCTAGGTGCATGAAATATTCTCTCAGTGTCATAGCATTCTTTAAAAAAAAAATATCTCATGAGTTTTACTTCATCACAAAAACATGGTGGTTTTGTGATATGAACTTTCTCCAGTATTCACACTACAGAGTACATGGTCTCTTAATGGCTTCATGAAATCCGATATGAATTCTTATAAATTCCATATAATAATATTTTAGTATAATAGTGTAAATACAATGAGACAATATTTACTTTATCATATGGTAAACCTCGAGTGTTCTATAAACATGTGAGAGTATGTAGAATTTTTCTTGGAAAACTCAACATAGTTTATTTTAATTTCCCTTAGTGATAGTAAGAATTTTACAGTAATTCTTTATGTAATATGAATTCTTGGAACTCTTTCTCATGAAGACTATTGGATCAGTGAGACTATATTTTTGTCCTTCTAAAAAATGATATCTCTCCATATTTTCAATAAAGACTCTCATATCTTCTTATCGATATTTATATATAGAGAGCCACAAAATATTCTCTATGTTTTATTCCTTTTCAAGGTTCTTCATAAATATCTAGGATTAAAAATTTCACGTTGTTTCTTAATATTAATATTACAGAATCTCCTAGTATTTTAATCTTCACACGGGCTTTTATATTATTTTCTTGATGATGCCAAGAATCATGGTGTCTTCACACAATCAACTTATTTATTCCCATGTTCAGAATCATGTGCATGAAATAATATCACATGAATAATCTCATAAATTAATATCTCTCACAACTATGAATTGACTTAGAAAGTAGAATATTCTTTTGGTTATAGCATGCATGAAAGATTCAAATTTCATGAATGGTGTTTATTCAATCAAGAATGTCTCATTATCTTGGATTGATCACTGGAGATGGTTGAAATGATGTTCAACTAACACTGGTTTGTAAAAAAATTGTACAGTATCTTTTCAATGTATTTAGGAAGAATATGAAAATTTAAAGTTGTATAATGGAATCTCTATCTAAGGGTAACCTGCATAATAGTAACTTGAGAAAATTTCAATCCCTCTGAATATGAAATGAATGAGATTCATCCAATGATAGATATTAACTTGATTTGGTGGATGTGGTTATACACACATATTGTAACTAAGGAATATTAATTGTATGCCTCTCTTATCCAACATTGAACTTTTATTCAGTTGAGCACTATTATATAAATAATGTCCTATCTTTAGTTTCTCAAGCTGGCACTGAGGTTGGAACCTGGAACACCCTTGAACACATTCCCATTACCGAGCAACACCAAACCCTTATGATGTCCCTTGGTTACCATCTTTTGTGGTATGCACATGCCTTTTTCACACCCATTTACTCCAAGTAGGCATTATAATGTCCTATATCTTGCCTTACTATGAAAGAAAATTTTCCTATAACACCATGGAAACCAATGTTTGGGATAACTCAGACATGGTAGAACCTATCTCCCTTATTTGGTTGAACTATAACTTCTTGGGGTGGCTATATATGAAACATTTTTTTAATAAAAGAACCATAAATAATAATACGTACAATAATTTTATGTATGGTATTTAATACAAATATATTGAACCATATTCTTAATTCTGCATCAATAAATATTTATATGAAGGTATAATTATTTTTACATTGACTTCAAATCAATTCTTCAATAATAAATATGAATTTCATTATTCAAATTAATATTTTCATGGTCTTCCACTTTCTTATGTTATTTTAAATAATATGAAACATAGATCATGTTCCCGAATCAATGTAGACCAGTTAGTCAATCATCATACATATATTCACGTCATCCATAATATAATATATTTCCTTTGATCTTCTATAGATGGAAATAATCATTAACAAATTTTATGGGATCTCTAATAGGCTTCCAATATATTATTATTTTCTAATACACATTGGCATCAAGCGATTCATCACTTACTAACCTATTTAAAACAAATAAAAGAAAAAGAAAAAGTAAGATAAGCACCTATCACTACCCCATCAAGGGAATCATAATAATTTGGTTGCCTCCTAAAACCCTCCCCTTTTTCCTTCCCCTAGAATAATTTCTCAGTATTATATGGTTCTGGCCATAAGATATTATCTTATTCCATCCATTTTCAAGGGATCCACCAATGAAATATTAACGTGATTAATGTGAGAAATAATTTTTATGTTACATTTATAATGAAATAATTATTTGTTTTATAATGAATGTTTTTGTGATATTGGAAGAATAATTAATTACTATTTTACCTTTTTATTAATAAAAAATAATCCATCATTCATGCATTGTGAGGATTACCATCTCTATGATGGAACATGTTTTTTCTTCACCTCCATACAGGGCTAGGATAAAAGGAAAATTTAATAAATTATTATTATTTTTATATCATTTTTATTATTATCAAATAATAAACCATATTACTCCTTACCCCTATTCAATGAAAATGAAATGATCATCCATGCGTACATACAAAATACCGTCTCCATGGAACTATTGATATCTATTTTTCTTTTTATTGCTGCCTTACAAGGAAAGTAATGAAGTTGATATTAAAGGATAAATATTTTTTATGATATTAATATGTTTCTGGTGTGTAAAATTATAGAACCTATTAATGATGTGATCAAAAAATGATTATCATAAATTCCATAATTTAAAATGATAGAACTAAAAGGAAAATGATGACCTATTTCAATGTGATGACTTTATATAAATTTTATTATACTTTTAATTTTTTATAATTATGTTATATCACACTAATAAGAAACAATTATGATCATTATCCTTATGTTATAAATATATTATCACTAAACCACCTCATAATCATCTATTAATCATGGCAGGTTATTGTTTGGGTCGCATTAACCATCTACATGAAAAATAATGTGAATTTATATCATGGAGAAATATAAAACATATTTATTATTATAATATGATATATATTATAAATTTTGTTTAAGGTTATATCAACATTTTACTCATACGTTCTGAAAACAACATTTGTTTGCTAAGAATCACCGAAACATGATCATCGCTATTTTCATCTTCACGTTTTAGAACCAAAACTAACGTAGAATGAAAATATACCATCTATAAATATTTTAGAACATACATTATAGTAATAATAACTATATTTTAACTATTAACTTTGAAATAAGAATTAATACCTACACCATTTTTATGAAAATAGTTTAAATCAATAAGGATTAATTACACCTATTGTTTAAAATAGGTAAAAAATAACAAATATTTATTTGTATATAAGAATTGTAAATGAGGAGTATAAATTCTTAAAATTATGAATATTTTTATTGGGTAACTACGTAATGAACTTAATATAATTATTCATGGAATTTTGAGCAAGTTAAAGATGAGTTAGGACTGAGTTAATGGGTTTTTTCTTAAATTCCTTTCATTGAGACATGTTTAGTATTATTCCCCAAATTCCATTTATGTGGTTTATATACACACTATTTTAGAAATAATATAATGAAATATATGTTAATAATGGTATTTTAAGTTAAATTAAAACCTTGTCTCCTCCCAATTATATTTTTATTTATTTTCAAAACACTGCTTAAAAGGTGTACGGGAACCATTACACAAAAAAATTCAAACCACAATTTCCAATTCAAACCACAAAACATGGAGAATTTGGGGATCTTGAAGCCACATAGAGCCACAAAACGCGAAAAATGAGGTCACCATTTGACATCATGGTTCATCATCCCCAAAATTCATAGTTCACCTTCCTCATCACCAATGACTTCACACTGCCCAAAAAACCATAAAACAAAAACATTATTGTTTTCGATACCACTAAATCAGACTGATAGCCACAAAACATCATGAAGCTACACAAAAATAAATAATATAGGTCCACATGGAGGAAAAATAACCATATATAACAAACTAAAAACTATTAAGAAGAGACACCAACTGTCAAAAAGAATGCACAATTTTAAATGATCTAACTTCCTAGAGAACCAGCACGTCCACCATGAACCAAATGAACTAATAACCTTAAAAGTCCATCAATAGAAAAAGTCCTTATTGTGATCTTTATTTGATGTTAGAAAATTCAATAAGGGATATATATGAAACCCCAAATAGTAAGAAACAAATCAAAAGATCAAAAGCTATCCATGTAGAGAAATCACCTCATGATGAAGCACACATTTACACTACACCAACCACAACAATCCAAAAACAATCTCAAAAACCAACCCACCCAACCAAGATGGGGTCTTGTGTACTGGACTTGACCAGAAAATCATGGGTGAAAGCGGATGAACAAAGACCACTTCATCAATTCCAGAATAATCATATCGTCAGCATCATCTCCATCAGAAACCAATTGCTAGATATTTTTCATCAGAACCACCTACCGCCATAAAAACATACTAGAAAACATAGGTATCACCTCTTGGAACACTATTGGATACAGGAGAAACACCTCCCAGAGCTTCATTGAGAACAATGACACCATAACGACCTAGGAATGTGTTATGGGACACAAATATAATGAATAGTTAAAGCATCCTAAGGCCTACACATAGATTCATGACCTTCTCTAGACCTCCAAAACCTTCTTCAATCACCACCTCGAATAGTCGTAGCCTGCACCTATAAGGATGTTGTCGATTCTGAATCCAGCACCTCCCAAACCAACCAAAAAAAGAAACACTCTAGACTAGAGATTAGAATGCGGAACTTATGGTATGAGTAAAGGAAGAGACACACATTATTTCAACTGAAGGATGCAACCACAGTAAAAAAATGAGTGAGGGATTACATCACTGAAATGAGATAACCCAATATTCAAGAGATACGTGAGAAAGGGAAAATGAGAGGAGTAAACAAAGTAAAATATGTAGGTAGGTAAGGGGGAGACAATAGTGTATGTAATAAAAATACCCCCTCTAGATTTTCATTGAGAAAGAACACTAGGATTCATGGGTGGGGTATATGACACCACTGAGGGATTCAAAAATTACTATCCCTCCCTTTCAAGGGGTTTCATTAGAAATTTACTCAAGCTTCCAGGGTTCTTTGTCTAAAAATTTAATTAATTCAGAATTGTTTATTTTATGAAACACGTTTTCTTTTTAATGGTGTATTCACTTCACATAGATGTATCTTTATAATATATATATATATATATATATATATATTAGTCATGGGATATTCTAATCCCAATCATTTCCTTTCATCAAATGGATTTTGAATCTATTTTCACTTCAATCTTAAGGCATTTTTTTAACTGATGTTTTATTTATTGAGTTATAATTATCTTCTTGGACATAAATATTATGTACATTATACAAACTTATTATATTGTGTTGTATTAAATTTTTTATTAATATATATTTTGACCTCATAATACACCTTTATAAAATATTTCTTACGTCAAGGAGTATGTTTCTTGTAAGGAATATTGAAAACTCAATTCTCTTTCCCTTGAGTTTTGTTATTTTATCATGAAATTATTTATTCCTTGATTGATTTGTCCCACATTTATATTATATTTTATTTTAATTTTTCTACTTATATGAGAAAAATATATTTTGATACAAGAGATTTTTTTTTTCTCTTTTTACATTTTGTGTTTTGTGCAACGGTTTTTTTCAAAATAATAAATAAGGTTTTCCTTTAACTTGCGTATGTTTGTATTCCAATACACATTTCTAAAAGAAAAAAATTATTACTTTTCAAGGAACTATTATTGAATATTTATCTTTATATGTAATGGTTTTTAAAGATATTTCACTTCACCTTCTAAAAAAGTAATTTTGGATGTTCCCAATAATACCAAATTTTATGAAAATATAAAAAATGTTTTCTAAACTAAATTTTAATATTTAACTTTCATTTCAATTTTAAATTTAGAAAGTATTTACCCTAAAAGGTTTTATATTTCACTATTAATATATTTATCTCTTGGGGGATTAAACTCACTAAAAAAATAAAATTCTTATCCCTTCATGGGTCATATCGTTAAAGAATTATTTTACAGGGATGTTTTTCCTCTATGTTAACATACATTTAGGATTCCTTTGTTAAAACACATATATGTTATTTTTAAACTATCCACTTTATTACTATGAATTTATTATGATTATTTTGTTCCTGTATTGAATTATTCATATACTCAATGAGGTATATGATGTAAACGGTAAATTTTACGGAATTCAAATCAGATGATGTTCACCTAGAAGTAATTTTATTCTATTGAAATTGAGAAAAGTATTGGCATTTTGTATGTTGTTATTCCAGTATAGAAATTTATTGGAAAGTTGAAAATGTAATGTTTTACCATAAAACTTATTTCTCTAGATGAGTTGTCATCATGAAATCACTTTTTTACATAGGAAAAAATATTGACATTTGTGATGATTATTGACTACTAATGTAGGTTGATTATGTTATTATATTCCATATTTTTCATTATATTGATATCCTTGTTTTCATTCAGAAAAAGGTTCTGTAGGGAATGAGTTGAATTGTATTATTGAATATTATGGTTAATGCATATGACTTAAATGAGTGATAGATTGGGCCTAAAATTATATTGACCCATAATGCATTGAGATGTATCATGAGACAAAACAACAAGGGTTTTGATATATACATATCACCATATCAGTATTGTGTCTTGGAATAAGGCCTTGAAAACATATTTTTTTATATATAAAATTATGTATTCCATCAGTGTTAGATCAATATTTGTGAAATCCATGTTTCATTTTTTGTCATGGATATATCTTGATCTTAATTTTAATTGACTATTACATTATTCATATTATTTACTCATTACATATTATGTATTCCATTAAATTTTTTTTGATCGATTCAATAATAATGTTTCCATTATAGTGTTTCTTATCACACCCCTTTTCATGTTTCCATTCTATGGGTTATGAAGGAATGTAGAACATACAACTTTTTTAGAAGGATAACTCATCTGAAAGTATTTGTATGGTATTTTGAATAATTATTTTTGATTATGTTTCTTTTATATATATTGAAAAAAATACCATTTGGTACAACAAAAATGGGATTTTTTTAGTTTATGATTTATTTTAATTCTATAAATATATAATCCTAAATGTCTTGGGAATGTATAAAAAGATATATTTTCAACAAGTCATGTAATTATGGGATAGTTATGTCTGATAATATTTAGTTGGTATTTAATCCAGTAAGTAACGTTTGTGTTTATAGAACTAGATCAAAGATTGTGAGTATATTTCATCACATAGGTTAGAGCATATGATCTATGATTCCATGAAAATTTATTGATGAATGATAGATAAAAAAATAACACACAAAACACAAGGGATTTTTTTATAATGATTATTTAATCTTGTTAAAAAGTGGATAATCCTTGGTGTTTTGGGGTTGATATCACACATCAAAAGTTCTTCTATTGTCATCAATAATAATGGAGGAATAGAGTATATATATTACCCCAAAATCCTTTATTATATCAATAATATTATAAAAAATAAAGACAACACACAAGTCACTTTGATGATGATTAATTCTTTTCAATCCTATTCAAGTGCCTCTATGGTTATATCAAACTTGAACAATCATTGTTATCATTAAACCTACTTAAATTATCTCTATAAATATCATTTGAATGTTTAGTTATTTTTCCCAATGAATCATCATAGTTTATTTTAAAAATCTATTATATATACAATGTTGAAAACAACCATGGCATTGTGGAGATGTTTCATTGCATAAAACCACATCATGGACTATATAAACATGACCAATGGTGTTTTCACATCATACCAAGACATCATGACATATGTCCATAATTTGGTAAGATCCCCATGGTCATTATCAAGAACTATATAGAACCTTTATCATCCCCATTATTATCTTCATTGGGATGTTTACAATTTTTTTAATAAACTAACTACAACACGTTTTGGTGAGCACCATAGTTTGGTTTGTGTCGCCTCATCAATTCATAATTCTTTTAAAGTCCATTCACCTCTATTTGGTCTTTAATAAACTCTTATTCATTTCAAAAATAAATATAATACGAAATATCCTAAAAACCCATGAATTATCATCTTAAAAAACATGTCATATAAAGGTCAAAATGTGAGAGTCATTAAAAGACCAAACTATTAGATAAAATATTGTTTTTTAGAGTCCTACAACCCTAGGAGTAAAGATCAGTACTATATTGTCTTTGTCTAAATTTTGGTATTCACAAATTCTACTTTACTAATTAATTTATGAGGGATATTTAATATTAATGTTCTCATTAAACCTCCCATTTTTTACAATAGTAAACATTTTAAAAACATTTTATTCACATGAAGTATATCATGAATCTTATTGTATTGAACCTCCCTGTGATTAAATTATTATATAGATGAATTTATTTTCTAAGACCTCAAATCTATTTTTTATGGTGTTATAGATTTTAAAGTGTATTTTAAAAGTGTTTCATGGGTAAATAGATTTTTTTATGGCTTCTAAGGTAGACCAATTAATGGTCGTATTCTCATTTTGGTATGACTTGTCTAGGGTTGGTTGTGGTTTGGAAATGATCATAGTGGTTTTATATTTTTAAGAGAGTGAAATTTGGATATAATTACAGATATATTATTAGGTGTTTACATCGTGGTAGGAAACTATGTTGTGGTGATTCCCATCTTGGTGGTCATGGCCTTGATTTAGTTTTATTGAGATCTCTATTTGTCATAGGGAAGGTGTAACCACTAGTTTTGGGTTGTTATGGTGTGAATAGAATGGTGGTTTGACTTCATGATTTTTTATGGTTCAAAGTAAGTATTGAAGAGTACTAACATGTTTAGAGGTCACAGCATTGGGGTCATGGTCTGAGAATATTTGAAGTAGAAAAACAATTGGGGATATTTAAGGACATGAGGTTTTTTCAAGGAAATAATTTTCAAATAATTGTTGACAATGCCACATAATATCATGGTGTAGCCTCATCATTCATCAATAGGGACCCTAAAATTTGAATTATAAATTTGGGGAATACCTCTCCCATGTATTAACACTTTTACTTCCTCTTGATCCCATGAAGTCATGTGGCTCAATTTTGGTATCCATTTATATCCAAAGTGTTCCTTAATGCTATTTTATTTTTTGTGACTATGATATTGTGATCCAAGGTGATATGAAATTTCATCTTCTTATATTCCTTCTTATTTAATAAATCTATATGAAACTACAATAGAGGTTTTCACTTAGTTTTTTTAGTTTTTGGTTGAGGGATTAATGGATGATTATGTGTTATAATCTACTCAATTATCATTATTAGATAACTAACATTAATTTAATTTCTTTATAATCTTTTGATGTTGTGGTTGTTCAATCATTGTTTACAGTAGTTGATACATATTTATTATATTTTATTTTTGTATTCATGTATTTTTATTGCACTTTAGTTTTTTTGGGTAAAGTGGTGATATTAACCGAATAAGGATTATAATTAAATTTAAATTTGAATTTGGAAGTGGGGTAAAGATTAATTACATGTGTTATTATTATTTATATGTTATTAATTTATTATTATGTTAATTATATTGTTTTTCTCATGTTATTATTGATATTTAGAATAATAATTAATTAATTAAATGGTTTATAGATGGTAATGCAGTAGATAGGGGGAACTTCAAAAAATTTTGTTTGATTTTCTTATAAAGATAATGAATTAATAAATAATGATGAATCATGAAAGAGGTAATTATATGTGTGTAATTATAATTGTATTATTTCATGAAATTTTATTAAAATAGGTTTTGTGTTTGCTGGTTTATTATGTTGTAGGAGGTTTATATGTGTTTGTTTTCTATAATTATATTTGATGAAATATTGTGGATTTTTTGTGTTCTTCATTAGTGTGGTGATTTGGTGAGGTTATTTTGGTTGGTTTATTATAGTTTCATAGGGATATAGAGGAAGCTATAATAGTATAAAATAATTCACTAAAGTTAAATGGGTTTTTTTCAATGAATAATGCATTAATGAATTCGATAAGTGAATATAGTGTAAATAATATATAGTAATTGAAATGTATAAATATTGAGATTGTAGAAGTAGTTATATAAATATATATTTACTAAAAATTAATTTATATTTTCAAATAATGATGTTTTTAAATGTTAATTTAGGAATTTAGGATAGAATATGGAATAAGTATATGTTTTGTGGTTATATGTTATTATTTATATATGATTTTAATGGTGGGTTGTGTTATTTTTATATGTGGGGGTGGTTGGTGTTTTATATTGGCGATGGTGTGATAATTGGCTATGAATCATGATTAGGAAGGGTATCATAGGTTTGTCTTGTGTGCTATTATTATATTCATTTTAATTTTGTTAGTTATTATAAATTATCACCTGATTCAAGTAATGATATTAGATCCTATATAATGTTTTTTAAATTTTATATGTATTCCACAATATCTAGAATATAGGCGATATAGATGGATAACTTATACCCCACTCATGTTCTCTCTTTCATATGTTTTGTTCTAGTAATGTGGTTATATGGTTGTGATGAGGTGATATGAAAGTGATATAATGATGTGGAAGTTATGTGATCATGTAATGGTACGTGGTATGTGGAAATGAATATTTGGTAGTAATGGTGGTGTCTGTGGTGTTTTAAGAGGTTGTTGTTTTAAAATTTTTGGCTGGATGTGGTGCAAGGATGTAGTATATAGATATCAAAGTTATGGGAGAACCAAGACATATGCCATTAGGATGTGAGGGTGAATAGATCAATGGATAAGTAGGTATATAGTAATTTTATTATATATATTCATGGATTCTATATTTCATTTCATTTATATGGTTTTAGTGATCTAGATTTGGTGAGGTTGGGAAATAGATGACCTCAGAATAGGTAATGAGTTGGTTTTACTATTTGTTCACCTTGTATTTATTATTATTTTTCTATATTTTCCTGAGATATTTTGGGGACAAATATACAGAGTATAATTGTATTCTCACCCTTAGCCTGTATAAACTATTTTTATATATTTTAAAGATAGGTTTGGGGATAAGGGTAGACATTACTAGCTCATGGATCTCATTTCATGTTAAATTAACTAAAGTAGGAATCACTTTATTTTAGTATTTATTTAAGATATGTGGTTTTTTTATGTATGAACTTACATTCATATTTTTATTATTATATGACTTATTTATATAAAATAATTATTTTATATTGGGGGTTTATTTTTTTTCCTAGGATAATGATGGTATTTCCTACCATTACACTAGTTTAATACTTTCTTTGATAATTTTCATCGCTTGGCCTATTATTTGTGGTAATCAAGGCCCACGTTTATCTTAACTACTAGACCAATATAAGTTATAGAGGAGATGATTCATTATAGAGTAGTATCAAAGATTTTTTTGAGAGTTATGATAGAGTTTGGAGTTAGGAAGTAGTGAGGATTTTATTAGTTTGTTAGGTAAATAGTATAATTCAAAATTAGAATGTGACATAGTAAATGGATACTGACAATGTAAGGGACCAAAAATTTCCAAACCCTTAATTTGTGATTTTGGGGTTCAATTATTGTTAGGAAGAGTTTAAATTAGACTGAGAGGTATTTTAATATGGTTTATACTATCATCCCAAATCACTCTATGATAATTGGTCATTACAGAATGATAGGTTGGTTGGTTTATTGGGGTTATTATATTCTGGTTTGTTACATTGTTAGGATGATCCAAGAGATATCTATGTGACTCTTTCTCATAGTGGATGGTTGGTTGTGGTTTAATGGGTGTTGGTTGCAACATTAATGTTTGAGGTTTATTCTTATATAGATAGGTTCATGGGTTAATCTTATATATGATAAATTATATTATTATTATTATTATTAATGTGTTGTGGAATCACGGGTGATTGATTTTATTTTTTCTTCTAATCTGAATTCTATTCCACCGTTGTTTTATTTTGGGTGCATCGGGTTTGCAGGGATAAAGTAAAAGATCATTCTTTGATCCTCAAAAGTTTGAGTATTTCAAAGAGAATTCCAATATTATATCATGACCTTACCTATTATCTCGAATTAAATTTAGGTTATACCAAAAGTGATATTTCACCTTGATTTTAGAATCATAGGATTGTTTTGGATTTAAGACACTTTTCATTCCTTGATTGTGTGTTTGCTTTATTTTATTATAAGTTCAGGGTTCCTCTTGGATTATTTATAATTCATTTAACCTCAGATGAACCCTGGGAACTTTGAGATTTGTTCTTGTTTACCATTATCCATACTTTGGTGTTTTTTCATATTCAGTTGTTAATGGTATAAGTATTGTGACCTAAGGAAAATCCCCTCCCTCATTTCCTCTATTATTCTCTTTCTATATTGTTTTATTATTACTCAAAATCCATGGAAGTGTGTTGGATATAGTTTTTTTGGTATTTGGTTATGGTTCCAATTCACATTTGTGTGTTATAGGCCATTGAAAGTATTTTTTTTATATTTTCATGATGGTGAATGTTCTTCCTTTCCTATTCTTATTTTGGGAATTTTTGAAGAATCAATGGAGGGAGGGGATTCTAGACTTATACTTCTTTATTTGGGATAAATTTTGGAATTATAATGCTTTAGATTTCATTTGGTAGATGTTATTGGTATATATTGATGATTCTTGATTTTTTTTGATATTGTGGGTACCTTATTTACTATTTTAAGGGTCTAATTCACCATACACAATTGGATAATTACATAAAATATGTAATAAACCAAAATCATGGAAAAATGAATTTAAACGGTTTTTTATGTTTAATATTATGAATTAATGTGAATGTGTAACTAAATAATTACTGAATAATGTTGTTCATAAGGGTAGTTTTATTATTTTATATATGTTTTCTATGTTTAAAGTTATTAAGTCCTAGGATGTGGACTATATTAGTTAGTAATGATGGTGATATTGTGTTATGGTTTTGGTGGTGGCGATTTGGTTTCTTTGAATGTGTTCTAATAATAACATGCTTGTTTTGTGTGAAAAGGGTATTGTGTTTCAGTTGTTACTGTGAATGATAGATTGTAGAAGTATAGTAATTTATGTGGTATTGAGAGTATTATGTGTGGTTGGGTTATAGTATCTAGGTTTCATAGAACATGGAAAGAAATAAATGAAACTAGTAATGAAAAATTGGTTGAAATTTGTAACTAAGGGGTTTTTTAATGAATTGGATTGGATGAGAGGAAGAGATAAGGGTTTTAATAAATGTTGTTAATTTTTATTGAATGTTTTTAAAGTAAATATAATAATTGGGGTTGATTTTATAAAATGAAAATGGTTATAAAAAAATCTATAAAATGATAATTAGTGTCTAGAATAAATATAATTTCATAAATAGGGTGGTATTGGGGAAAATGAACAAGTAATTTAATGAAAATATTATAAAATGGGATTTTAATGATGTATTACATTTGTTTTGTGGAATTGGTGAGTTTAGGTTGGTTGGCTAGTGATTGTAGTGGTTGTTATCATGTGGTTGTAATGATGTGGTGGTTATTATGGGTGATAATATTGTCGGTTTAGTGTGAAACCTTAGGTTTGGACTCCATTTAGTTATTCTAGACTCTATTTTCATGTTATTTCATACACACCACCACCCAAGTTGAGTAACATAACTAATGCTCATATGAGGACATGGGTTCCACATGGTTCCTTCGGAATTATTGTTATGGAGGGGATTAGTGGATGACTGCTCCCTCATCCCCACTCCTCTTTTATATAGAGTATGGGTTGTGATGGCTCATGGTGAGAATATATATACTAGTTATAATAGATTTTGGTTTTGGTAAATATATATAAAATGCTAACCTAGTTAAGTAGTTGTAGTGTGAATTCATGGTGTGCGTCATGCATAATAAGAAAATGGAAATTGGTTTATGTATGTAATGATTATGATGCCCTACTATGATGAGGATGTGATGTGTGGTTTTGATGTGGTTGTGGTATATAGTTTTGATATGTGGATATATGGTTGTGTGGTTATATAAAAGAGGATGAAGCATAATATTTATGTCATTGGGGGTGTCAAAGAGATGGTATCAGTGGTAAAGTGGTTACATGGTTCCCTATTGATGTATATTATTTTGATATTACGTTACTATACATGGATGTGATATTGGATGAGTGATCCTTTGTGATATTGGGTGACATTTGACCTAGAATTAGTGCATTGTGCTATTTTTTTGTTTATTCGCTAAATAATTAGTTTTATTCAACCATATTTTAAAAAGAGGTTTCGATGACTATTTTACTGGGTATAATTGTATAATAATCCCTATAAATACAAATCAATCATATAGGTTAGTAGGAGACAAATGATTATTGAGTTAAATTGCACTAGCTTGTTGATGTTTTGATCAGTGTTGTTGTAGCTTCCATAAAAGTTTCATTTTTGACATGACCTAAATCATGATAGGGATCATGTTGTAACTACCCCGAGCCGGCCTCCATACGCTTGGGGTGGCGACAAGTGTTGAAGGCACAACAACTTGAGGAGGCCTTTGCCTCAGTACCTATACACTCAAATAGCAATCTCGAAGCAAAGTGAAGAGGGATAAAAGTAAAAGATGCAACCTACTATAAAATAAACTAGATATGCATGGACCACTAAACAGTACAGATAAAAAATGTAAGCTAAAAGTAAATAGGGGGAATGTACATGTCAAAAAAATTTCCTGAACCTAATAGTAAAACTGAGAAAGTAAAGCAAGAATGGAAGACCTACTCCTAAACCCCCAGTTGTAACCACCGCACATGGTCCAAGATCTCGTATCACTGAGGTCCTTTGGAGTTTCGATCTAACCTATGAATTATCTATATAAGGTAAGATATGTGTGGGAAAATACCATACAAGGTTGAGTGTAAATATACTCAATAGGAAACCCTAAAAATAAGGGGGAGTAGTAAGAGATAAAAGAGGAAATGAAGTAAAATCGATAAAACAAGGTATAATAAATGAGTACAGCCCAACCCAATATAAGGGATAAGTCAAATCATCTAAACACAAGGAGATAGAAAAGGTGATAGGGTGGAATTCACATCATGTCTTCTCTACCTATAGTAGGATAGTAGACTCATCCAACCACGAGAAGTTGGGCATGGAAAGCAGGTGGCATACACCACACGTCTTCGCCTCTCCAGGAAGGATAGTAACCAAAACCCATGTATTGGGTACTGAAATAGGGGATAAATATATATATATGCTCAGTCAAAGAAACCCAAATGAGATAGTAAGGGGATCTCCATCTCACATCTCATCCTAATAAAAGATTCACCAATAGTCATAGAAGTAACCACCATCGATACACATCATTCCCCACGTCTTCCCTGAACTGCAAGTCAAAGGGGGTCAAACACCACACTTCGATACTATCAATTCTTTGTAGTTCTGTCTCACCTATATGGTTTTAGGTCTGACACAAGGCTGTATCTCGGTGGGGTAAATCGCCCCTCTTAATTATGATTTCGTGGTTCATCCAAAAAAATGTATCGTCCTGATTCGTCGGCGAACACAACTTCCTAGCCCCTCTAAAGGGTGATACACTGGAGGGTATATCCCGAAAATAAAATGATGAGTGCCACTACCCAGTTCCACTGGAGGGTAAAATCTTAAGAGAAAATGATGAAACCCACTCCCAGCCCTACTGGAGGGAAATCTAGGAAAATAAAATGGTGAACGTCACTACCGAGCCCCACTGGAAGATAAGCTCAGAAGAGTCGTCAACAAATAACACTATACAGCCCCACTAAAGGGTAAGTTGATATTTCTCTAGTGACCATGAAAGCTATAAGAACCCAAAATTTCTTTTCAGGTATGGGTTTTTCTTTTCTATTGTTTATGAAGAAAAGTGGAGAATCTGGAAATTTAAGGAGTACACGCCATGTACCCAGTTGTAGCGAGTGACCGTGTACTGACCGTGTGATGAGCGAGTACATGGCCATGTGGGGTGACTTGGAGACGACCTAAATTATGGCCCGATAAAGTCATATACATGCCATGGGATTTTAAAAGACACGTCATTTATTTTTTTTAAATCGTATTGTGGTCGCGTCTAATTGGCAGAAACGCATTCTTCTCGACTTGTCTCGTCTAGGAGCAATGGTACGGTGAAATTATTCCCTGAGCCCCCAATTGACTGTCTTTTCTCCAAATCTACTGTCGTCGATTGCATTGGAATTACCATGGATAGTTCTTCCATATTCTAAAGCTTCAGTCCTTTATTTCCCATCTTTCATGATATATCTTTGGTTGAACATTTTAGATGTTTGTATAGATGTACATCATTCTAGGATGATTCCTGGGCTGATTCCAGAGTCTATCGATCATACAACACCGAGGTAGGTGGTTTGTTCCTTTCTGTATTTTTTTTGAATTATATGTGATATTTTCCCAATACCCTAGTTCATGGTATTGCGTGTTTAGGCATTTTAACCCTGTTGAAGCCTTCTATGATGGTTTTCTTGATTTATCACTCTTTTTTGTAAATAAGGTTATTGTTCCATACTATGGAGGTGTTTTACCATGTTTGATTTGATATTGACCATTTGGTCTAGTTTTTCCTATTAGCATGCTCCCTTTCCATACATAGTATTGTTAGGATGGAGGGATTTATCTGATGTCGTGATATGCTATGTAGATATTTATCCAAGTAGTACTTTTAGGTTTACTTTTGGTGTTAAACATCATTTGTGCATGATGTATTTACACAGGGCTGTGGGAACCTGGTGTAGTGAGACCATAGGGGGAATTGACATTGAGGGCTTCCTCAGAGTGTCTTTTATTCCATATCACGCTGCATGACCATAGGGGGGATTGACATTTAGTGCTCCCTCAAAGTGTCTATAGTTACCATTACGAGACCATATGGGGATTGATGTTGAGTACTTCCTCAGACTGTCTATAGTTTTCATTATGAGACCACAGGGGGGATTAACATTGAGTACTTCCTTAGAGCATATGTAGTTTATCTTTAAAATACAATAGAAGGAATTGATAGTCAGTTCTTCCTTAGAGAGTCTTTATTTTCATGAGACCAAATTGGTTAGACCATGTGAGCTTACCTAGGAGTTCATTGTATCCTTGTATAAGTTGAACCATAGGGGTTAGACTTTGAGAACTTACCCAAAGGGTTACTTGAGATTGATTGGTTGAACCAGAGGGGATAGGCTATGTGATCTTCCTAGAGGGTTTCTTGTATTTATTCAGATGATTAATTGAAAAATGCAAATGAATGTAATTGAAACTGTAGGACTATTCACTTTTGAGTACTTCATAGTTCATTAATTCTTTTTCTTATTGCCTGCAATTTATATTCACTGACTATTAGGAACATATCTTTGGGTTGTTGCCAACTGGGATTCCTCTCACACCATGTTTGGGTCATTATTATTGGCCCAAATAGATTGTATTATTGTAGGTATATGTATGGGTAAGCACCCTTTTACTTCAGGCACTTGATTGCTGTGGATCTAGAGAGCATGGAACCAAGTTGAGGCTTATGATGTTGCTAGAGTTATTTACTTATTTTCTTCATACATTGGTTTATTACTATATTCCAGCATTGTGACTTGTTTGGATGCTTTCCTAGATACTTGTGAAATGAATCATTATTGATATATATATATACTGCAACATTTTATTTACTTCCAGTCTTATGTTGTTTACTATTGTATGATATTATTATTATATCTTCCTCTACTATTATTTGTTTCTTTACATTGCATTACTCTACCAATGAGGGCATTGTTTCCCCACTATCACTCCTAAGACCCTTTCTTCTAGTTGACAACCTCTGGTGTTTGGGGAAATGCTCTTGAGGACATGTGACCAACCTGGTACGAGGCACCACTAGGCAGCACCCAGAACCAGGATGTTACAAAGTTGTATCAAAGGAATTATTTTCTTCTTGAATTACTATTTAGAGCCTATAGACAGGGATATGAAGGAATAGGTAGTTAATAATAAGCTTTTCCTATGAGTATCTAACCCATGTACATGGAAAAACCAACTTAACTCATATATTGAAATTTTTATGGTTTTTCCAATATTACAGTTGATTCTATTTCAATGTTGGGTGATAAACTTATTTTGTCCTATTAACATTGATAATATTGAAGTTCTATTTCTATTTCAACCTGATGAGATGAGGGTATTCCATCTCATACATAATAGAGGCAATTCATAGAGATCACATGTCATGCATTCCTTCCATGCCATTTAGGGTGCATTAGTGATTTCATATTCTTATGATAGATGTTGTTCAAGATAGGCAAGACATTGTGAAATATGACTTGATAGAATACCTTCTATTTGACAGGGTATTAGATTTCTTAAATTTTTGTTTGAATGAACGCCAATCATTGGTTCTACAGGTGTTATGGGCCCTCGTGGATCACAATTTGGTGGATCCTTTCACTATTATACTTGTATATGACATGTAAAAGATTTGAAACATTGATTCGAGAGGAGTATGGGACCACACGGATCAGAATTTGGCACTTTAATGTTCATTTCAGTTTTTTTCTGAATTCCGAAGTAGTTTTTGAGGATTACTGTCCGGAAAAAACCCTAAATACACAGTGTGTATTGCTGAATACACACCATTTATCCTTCTATTTGGTAAGGAACTATTTTTATTAAATACAGTCCGTGTACTGTATGTACATGATGTGTAGTCTCTAATTTTTTCACTGGATGTGTGGGTAGAGACACAGGGTTGGGAATTCCTTGGAGGAACACACTGTGTATCAGATGTAAACGATGTGTTACAGGGACTACGTGTCCACCTGTGTGACTAATGACATGGATGGATGAAACATAGGTTATACACGATGTGTCATTATTGAACACATCATTTAGTGTAACCCATGTATCCGACTGTGTGACTAACAACATGGGTCGGTGAAATCTTTCTAGTACACACTGTGTCTGGCACAAATACGCCGTGTAGTCTCGCTCTAGGAGAACTGAGCGGGTTAGCTGCGTAGAAGGACTCAGATAGGGGGAAATGATTCAAGTACACTCTGTGTATTTGGAGAACACACCATGTGTATGGGGTGTTACACGACCAGGGTTGGCAGGAATACACGCCCATGTGAAGGGTTAAAGGAACATGCCGTATAGGGTTCATAGACACTGTGTATCCTTGTTTTAAAAAAACTTGAATGCTTTCTTTCTCTTGTTCCTTTCTTGCACTTATATGTTTCAGTCCTTGATAATCTTGAACTAGAGTGTGTACTTCACCTTGCATAGTCATTCTACCGCGAATTCTTCTGGTTGTACGCCAGATTTAGGGTAGTGACCAGACATTGGACATAGTAGATCTGGGATTACTAGTAGACCCTTATTTCCTACCTATCTTGGCACTGACCAGTATTCTGAATATAGGTGTCAATGTATAGTTCTAAGAAGGATTTATGAGGTTTATGCAAACATTCTTGGGAGAACCGTATCTTGCCCCGTCTATGGTAGAGTTGATGTGGGTCTTTTACCTACAACATCCTCCCACATTCTCAGGGGATAGAAGACCTCAGGATTTTGATTCATGGTTAGAATCCATGCTATCTATCTTCGAACATCTGGAGACACCTTCAAAGATGAGGGTGAAGCTATCTACTTATATGCTTCAGGATTCCATCAATAGATGATGTGATGTGACTCATAGGAAAGAGACCAGCAGGTAATGGGCTGAGATGAGTTCCAGCGTACCTTCTATGAATACTTCTACCTGGAGACTTTGAGGGATGATCAAGCCTGAGAGTTCATGAGTTTGGATTAAGGTACTATGTCGATCATGGAGTATTCTTCTCGCTTCACAGAGTTACACTACTTCACACCTATTCTAGGGGGTGATGAGTTATTCCTAGAGAGGAAGTTAAAGGAAGGTCTCAGGCAAGACATCTGATCTCAGGTGAACATCTTCAAGTTGACAACTATATCTTCCATAGTGAACCAGGCGCTGATCATAGAGTGCAACCTGATGGATTCTAGAGTAGTTGGCCCAGAAGGTTCAATATCAAATGTTGGTGCTTCTCTGGATGATAGTAGGAAGTTCCATAGGGAGTCTACACATAGAGATCTGGATAGGAGGGATACACCTCTAGGTATCAAGGTGGTATGCTACCAGTGTGGGAAAGGTGGGCATATGAGGCCACATTTCCCAAGAGATGGAATTGAGTGCCGATGATGCGGAAAGATGGTCCATCTTTAGTGGTTTTGTCAGTTCTTTTCACTAGAAGCTAGTGACATGGGTTCCTCTATGACTCCTCGTTCAGGAGTAGCACCACCAGTTTCTCATCTGTCTGGGAACTGGAGTTCTTCCTGCCTTTCAGGATGAGGTGGAGGTCACGTCCATGGTAGCCAGTCAGTAGGATTTCAGAGACAACAGGGTGGATCAGCTCAGGGTGGTTAGGTAGGGTTACAAGGCCACAATACATGCCAGAATTTTGTAGTGGAGCAGACCCAGTAGAAGTATGATCTCGAACGCTTTACAATTCGAGGTACGATCCATGTTGCCTCAGTTTTAGCTTCTGCACTTTTTTGATACAGGGGATTCCCATAGTTTCATATTTGTTTCTATTATATAGTGACTTGGGATCTGTATCTTTACTTTTGATGATGTCTTGACATTGTACACTCAATGGGGGATAAGAACGACTAGTGTATTCCAGTGAAAGAAGTTCCCTCTTGAGGTTGTTGGGTGTCACTTCTCATGGGACCTTCATGTCTCTGATATGATAGGCTATTACTTCATTCCCAGGATGGTCTGGTTAGTTCCCCTCCAAGCTGTTGTTGATTTCTATTATCGTAGAGTCAGTTTTATGTCAACAAATGGTGGATCCTTTTCACATAAGGTAGAATGGGATGTTTAGGAGAGCAGAACAGGACCCAAGCATCGTGGTTTCGGAGGAGTTACTGCCCAGATTGCTAGTCATTATCTGGATGACCAAGAGACTTCATAGTTGGACTTTCCTCCAGTGGTCGATCATTCATGGATGTCTTTATAGAGGACTTTTCAGGTTTTCCTCTGGAGGGAGAGGTGGGCTTTTCTTTTAAAATTTTTCCAAGAGTGGCACTAATGTCCAATCCACCTTCTAGAATGGATATAAAAGATTTGTAGGATCTCATGAAGCAGTTATAGGAGTTACATGCGAAGGGTTTCATCTGAACAAACACATGTCCTTGGGGTTCCCCTGTCCTATTTGCGAAGAAGGAGGATGATACCCTCAGAATTTGTGTAGATTATCATAAGCTGAACCAGCTGTTAGTCAAGGACCGATATCCCTTACCGATGATTGACAATATTTTTTATCAGCATCTAGGAGCCTGGGTGTTCTCAAAGATTGACTTTGGATCTGATTATCATTAGTTTCATGTTAGACCATCAGATATACCTCTTATAGCTTTTTAGAGCAGTTATGGTCTATACGAGTATATGGTTATACTGTTCGGTCTCATGAATGTGCCTACAGTTGTTATGGCACTGAAGAACCGAGTATTCCATATATACTTGGATTCATTCGTGGACGATATCTTAGTGTACTCTCACACTCGAAACGACCATGCCACACATCTTGAGATCATTTTGAGTACACTGAGAGAGCATCAGTTATATGCTATGATCTCAAAATGCCACTTTTGGATGGACCAAATTCACTTCTTGGGCCATGTTATCTCCGAGATAAGAGTTTCAGTAGACCAAGAGAAAGGGAGATAAGTAGTTTCCTTGGAGCATCAGAAGAACGTCATTGAGGTACAGAGTTTTCTAGGGCTGGATGGTTACTACAAAGGTCTTATACAATACTTTTAAAGCTTAGAAGCGCCAATGATGGGGCTAAATAAGAAGAGTGAGAAGTACCTGTGGATAGATTACCGCGATTCAGCCTTTTATGAGCTGAAAGGAAGGTTGACTTCAGCACTGATATTAGTTTTTACAGAGCTGAGAAACAACTATACTATTTAATGTGATGCCTCAGGTGTCTGGATGGGAGCAATGCTCATGTAGGGGGGAAGGAGTTATTGCATATGTGTCTTGGAATTTGAGGCCAAATTAGAGAAATTACCCGACGCACGATCTCAAATTGGCTGTAGTTGTTCATGCTTAACACTGTTTAAGACATTATCTTCGAGGAGATAATTTTTTGGTTTTCACCAATCAAAAAATTCTCAAATATATCTTTACATAGCATGATATAAATTTGAGATAGCGAAGGTGGGTTGATTACATTCAGTCTTTTGACTTTGAGCTTTCCTACATGCCTGGAAAAGGCAACACATTGGCTGATGCGCTGAGCAGGAGGACTCAAATATAGGTTGTTGAGGATCAAAAAAGTGAGTGGAAACTTATGGATATATTCTATGAGAAGAATTTGGAGGTTCATGATAGATAGGGGAAGACATTTCTCTATTTTGTAGCTGTTACCACTACTCTTCTAGAACAAGTGTGAAGAAGGTGGATATGAGGATCAGAAGGCCTAAGAGAGTGTGTCAAGAGAGGACCCTATTCCTGGATGGAACGTAGTTAAAGAGAAGATCTTTTGTTTTCATGGGTGTTTATGGGTGTCATCAGACATACACAATGAGTTGTTGTGGGACTTTCATTCAACAGTTTTTGTAGTTCATCGTGGTATCACCAAGATGTATTGAGATCATCACCATCAGTATTGGTGTCCGGGTATGAAAAGAGATGTTGCTGGGTTTTCATGAGGTGTTCCACCTGTCAACAAGTGATGCTGGAGAATCAGCGACTAATAGGGATTTTATAGCAGTTACCCATTCCCCAGTGGAAGTGGAATGTTTTTGCGATGGATTTCATGATAGGGTTTTTGAGGTAACCTCAAGGGAATGATATAGTATGGGTTGTCATTGATAGAATCATGATGGCTTCTCACTTCATTCCAATCAAGGATACCTTCAGTGTTGATGAGTTGGGAAGGATGTACATCTGAGAGATTTTAGGTTTACATGGAGTTCCTCACTCCATTGTTTCAGACAGGGATTCCCATTTTACTTATTAGGTATGGAAGGGAATATAGAGGGTGTTGGGTACAAATTTACTTTTGAGTACAACTTACCATCCCTAGACAGATGGCTAGTTTGAGCGTACTATTCAGGTTCTAAAGGACTTGTTTCGAGCATGCGTACTATATTTTTGGGGTTCATGGGAGAAGAACATACCTCTTGTGGTGTTTTCCAACAATAACAGTTCTCAAAAAACTATTTAGATGGTACATTACGAGGTTTTGTACGGTAGGCCATGTCGATCACCCCTGTGATGGATAGAGGTAGGGGAAGAAGCTATGCTAGGACCTAGTCTTGTCAAAATGATTTAATCACATAATATTACATGATTAATCATAAATTTTATCTCTAAATAACATCAGTTACTCTTAAAGACTTATACTGAAAAGTAATTAACCTAATCACATATTTTCCATGATAGGTTAATCATTTCCATAAATAAATCAAATCATCATATGTCCACAATACAAACATATATTATTCTAAAATAAAATTTCAACCATTACTCATGAAATGAGATCCCATAGTATTTTATTTCCCTTAATCATATATTGTTTCCAAAAGAGAAAAAATATTCTAAAATAAATTTTTTCACTTAATCACCAAATCATTTTCCAATATTAAGGATATACATTTGATAAAACATAAGTTCCCAATATCAACTTATTCTTGATACATAAAACCATTTAGATTAAAAGAATATGTCTTACTAACCAGGGACTCTATGTAGGATAGTGGTAGGTGATTCACCCTTGTCACACTTCGGTTGTGGGATTGATTCATACTGCCTTTCCAAACATGATGGGTTTTCACCAATCTTATGGGTTGTCCTTTTTATAAAACTCAAAAATAATCCTAACATGTTTTAACCTCAAAGGTTTTCTTATACCTTTAGTTTTCTTCCCAATACATTAAAACCTCAACATCTTATATATTGTTATTTTTTTACCGCCATATGATAAAATAAAACTATTACCAATAGAAAGAACACCATACCTTGATCATGGTGTCTATATGGTTTCATCATCATCTTTTTCACGTAGGTAGAAGGTCCATGCATCGCAAAAATGATTTAGAGATCCTTTAAAATCATTTTCTCCCTTCATCCAAATACAACTGGTACAACTTGGGTCATATGGGTGTTCTTAGAAAAACAAAGTTGGAAAATAATCATGTATGACATATAATTTCAAAACATCTGATAAAACATGATTTTTATAAAATAGTCAAACTGAATTTGAGTTGAAACTTTAAATCAATGATCCTTTTAAAATATCATATGTATGTGTTGAGAGAATATATTGTAAAATAAAATATAAATAGGTTGCCCAAGGGTATCCTTCTTCAACACATTTTTCAAAATCATAATATGATTCAAAATCTTTTGATAGGGTAAAATATTTGGAAATGCCTTGATAATATTTACCTTTCTTGAAAATATGAGAATATTGTGAAAATAGGATTTGATTAAATACATCCCATGATTCACGATGATATCAAGGTATAGTAAAGGTGTTTGATATATCAAACAACTTCTTGTAAGTGAGTAGTATGCTAGAAGAAGTTTCACAATCATATGAACATGACTTTGCAATAATTATTTCAAACATGTCATCAGGAAGAGATATGAATGTTGTTTGACATCCTCCTCTTTCTATTTGTAACCAACATTCTATGATCTGAAAAATTCATAAAAAAATTATTTAACTGAAATAATAGACATAGGGACTAACCATGTGTTTAACGAAAACTCATAATCCCTAAAGTTGTCTAAACCGACCTCTGATACAAAATATAAGGACCCAACCTTAAAACATTACATAATCTTTAATTAAATGAATAATTCACATTAGGGATCTTTTCAGGTTCTTAGTTTTTGAGAATTAGGCTAAAACTATTACATATCAACTTGAAAATTACATTTAGACACTACTACACAATATCCTTTTTTTCATAAAATAAAAACTCTTAAAAAGAAACATGTCTTGTTCCATGTTTTAGACAACATGAATTTTCTAGGATACCATCCTTGACCCTATTCATCTTTAAGTCTTACTGAAAATATTTCAAAAACATGGGATGAGCATAAAAATCTCAGTAAGGTTTTTTAAATAAGGAAATTAAATGTTAACCCATCAATAAATACAAATAAATTAAACTATATTTTTCAATCATAACATACCTCGTGAAATCAAAAGATCTATGAATAATACAATGAAATAATAAATCGTAAAGGTAAATTGTGGCATCCATATCAAACATAAATTGTAGCTTCCACAGATACATATGGAGATACATTTGTAATACCCATCATAGTATATTTATTAAATCTCTTAGGAGAAATATTAATGTTTACCTTCGTCATGTTACCCAAGGCATTTGAGAGATATCTCAGGCTCACCCACCATATGTTTATCACGGAACCACCCGTATTCCTAAACAATGATAAAGAACCATAAAATAGTCATAACACATAAAACAAGAATAAAATAACGATAACATTTCCACATTTCTATGACAATATATTATTTCGAGATATTAACGTAATCAATTCTTTATTAAACCATTTTCAAATACTATTTAAAACATTTAATAAAGAGATTTTGGAATCAAAGTGTCCCATACTACATTGAAACTTTTAAATTAATCATCATTTGAAAACATTAATGTCCATATAAATAAATCCTAAAAACCATTTTGAAAACATGGACATTAATGAGAGATATTTAAAAAAAAAATCTTTAAAACATTTTAACTGATATATTAGATAAACAGTTTTTAACAAAATGAGAGACACTTGAATACAAATAATTGGGGAATATCATTTAATCAGAACATTATAATATCATGAGAATAAAGGGATTCATTATATAATATTCCAAAGGATAGTATATACACCATATATGAGTGAATTGGTTCAAAACAACAATGAAGTCTCAATAGAATGTAAATTGAGACGAAATCCCTTATAAATACCGTATCCTTAGATTAAGGATAAATCAACTATATAATTATGTGTGAAAAATATAAATACAGTCAATATTATTTGATATTCAATGTAAAACAATCAGAGTTCACTCACACATATTCATATCACGACATAATCAACATGTATATGTTTAACCCTAAGAATTGAAATTGGGTTAAAATATTCCCTTATAGAAATTTGACAGCCTAATGGTGTCACTTTAAAGTTCAAAAAAAGAATTGATGAGAGAGATAAGGGTATATTATCACTTGGACATAAAATTTTCAGTAATAAGGATATATAAGAACATATCCCAACATAAGAATATGTAAATTAAAAGGCCCAACAAAAAAAGTCTTTTAAAAAGAGGAGGTTGAAAAGTTCCCTTAACGATTTGGTAACATATGAAAGATACCCCACATGAAAGAAGGATCATACAATGAAGATGTAAATACTAATAAATTAAATTATATTACACAATGAATAAAATCATTGGTAGTAAATACACTGCACAAAAGGAAATAGTGGAAAATATACCATGAATCTCATGGGAATAAAAAGTGAGTTGAAAACCTCTTACCACATAGCAATCAATCGAGTCACACAACAAAAAAATAATAACCACCAAATGATTAAAAGAATACCATGAATATAAAAAGAATAATGATAATATATATCAAATGGCAGTACACAATACACCACATGAAATAAATAAGTGGTGAACAATGGAAATCTCATGGAATATAATGTGAGATAAGAAACCCCTTACCACATTGTAATCAATCGACTCGTATGAACAACAGTAAATAACCAACAAATGAATCACAGAATACCATGAATATAAAGAGATTCATGATAATATATATATATATATATAATGGAATTACACAATACACCACATTCAATAAATATGTGGCGAACAATGGAAATCTCACTGAATTAAAAGTGAGATAAGAAACCCCTTACCCCGTGTCTGACTTGACCCGTTCATTATTTAATCTTATCAATAATTAGATAAAGTTAATTTATAATTACTTAAGAACCTTTTTCAAGTTTATTATTCATTTTATATCACTTATTACCATGTTATAAACATTATTCAATCATTTAAGTTAATAAGGGTTGTTTTGTTTATATTTGGTACTTGAGTAAAATATGAACTTCTTATAATTACAAGTTGGTCATGTGGTCAAAATTCCATTATCTCCAGAATGATATTCATGATTTAGATATAATATATATCATATATATCCAGTGTATTTATGTATTTATAATATTACATAACATTTGGAGATAAGAAATGAAATGCACCGTTCATGGAGATGGTAAACCGTACGTATGAATGCACACTGCTTTAATTTATATTTCATATTTAATTGAATGAAATCATAATGATACATAAGTATATTATAATTGTAGTATAATATCATATGATATATATGTTACATAATTTCATTAACGTCATCCTTTATAGGTTCCATGTATGTCATGAATGAATCATATCACCTTGATGGGGCGGTTGTCCGCACTTCCTCAAATGAAATTATAGTATTTACACATATTGGAATGCATAAAGGTATATGTGTAATGTCACGACACGACCCTACCAGGGCTCAAGCCACAACTACCCCAAGCCCGCCTCTACAGGCCATGGGCTGGCGACCAGTGCCGAAGGCTAAACAACTCAGGGAGGCCTTTTCCTAAGTACATGTACACACATAAACAGCCCACTAAATGTAGAAGGGAAGAGTAAAAAGAAAAGTAAAGTAACAACTGCTATAAATTAAACACAAAGTGAATCGACCTCTAAACAGTACAAAGAAAGTGCTGATGGTAAACTGAAAAGAAAAGGGGCAAAACATGTGCCCAAACAGTAAAGTGGCACAACCCAGCAACAGGTAAACAAAAGTAAAATAGCTGGGAGAGTCCAATACCTGGAACCCGACTAAGACCACCACACACGGTCTAAGCTCACAAACTCTTAATCTCCTCTGACGTCATGACCGAAATGTCCATCTTCTGCAAGGGAACACTAAGTGAGGGAAAATCCCAATAAAGGGTGAGTATAAAAACATTCAGTAGGATGCCCCGAAGGCTCGAGGGAGAAACAAAAAATGTACTGAAGAGGTGAGCAGTAGATCGAACATGAAAAAGTGAAGTATTACAAAAGAGAGTGTAGTAGAGTAATAGTAGAGATTCCAGCTCAACCTAATAAGAGAAAGGAAGTAGACTCGTTCAACCACAAGAAGCTAGACACGGAAAGCACATGGCATACCCCACACGTCTTCGCCTCTCCTAGAAGAAGAGTAACCAAGCCCAATGAGTGGGTACTGGAACAAGGTATATACATATCCATATGATCAATCAAGAAACTTAAACAAGATCATAAAGAGTTCTCCATCCCGTAGCTGAGCCTAAGAAAATGAGTATCCAAAAGTCCCAGAAGTGAACACCATCGATGCCCTGCATCTCGCACGTCTGCCCCGAACTACAAGTCAAGGGGCTCAAATCACCGCACCTTGAGACTATTCGCTTTGGGCGGCACAGAATCTCCCTCAGGGTTTTAGGTCAAGTCACAAGGATACTTCTCAGTGGGGAAAGCGCCCCTCATACTTGAGAGTTCTGGGGAAAGTAAAACCACACCTCATCACTATCCCACAGTCGAGAGGTCTTCCCAAAGCCAAAGCTGTTACATCACTGACCCGTACAACCAAGGGTCCTGCTCTGGTAGTCACGGAGGAAAGACATAGACTAGCCTAGTAGAAAGGACTGAGTCTGAAAGAAGTCATCGGGTAACCCACTGCCCAGTCTCTACTGGGTGTTGAACCCTAAGAGGTCATCAGGTAAACCACTGCCCAGTCTTTACTGGAGGGTAAACCCTAAGAGGTCGTCGAGTAACCCACTACCAAGTCTCTGCTGGAGGGTAAACATAAGAGGTCATCAGGTAACCCATTACCCAGTCTCTGCTGGAGGGTAAGGCCTAAGAGGTCGTCGGGTAACCTACTGCCCAGCCTCTACTGGAGGGTAAACCCTAAGAATTCAATGAGAAACACACTGCCCAGCCCCACTAGAGGGTAAACCTGAAGAAGTCGATGATAAATCCACAGCCTAGCCCCACTGGAGGGTAAACCTGAAGAAGTTGATGAGCAACACACTTCCCAGCCCTGCTGGAGGGTAAACCCAAAGAAGTCGATGAGAAACCCACTCCCAACCTTGTTGGAGGGTAAACCCGAAGAAGTCGATGAGAAACCCACTTCCCATCCCCAATGGAGGGTAAACCCGGAACTGCTCTAGCCATCCCCACTGGATGGTACAACATTGGACAACAGAACACGGAGTGGGTATCTCACAACCACCCAACTCCAAAACAATTCACCAAGTAGGGGTTTAGCGCCCATGTAGTGTGGGTCACGCCGATACCTAGAACTCTGCCTAGGGAAGCACGTCACGATAGATCGCGGAAGGAGGATATGATCTCGATACTCGGCTAGGGAGTCTACACCTAGGGCTCACTAGGGCTCCACAACCTACTAGAAACAACCTCCTGGGTATAGGATCAGTGCCCGCGTAATGTGTTGGTCACACCAAATCCACAAAGACCCTACCAGGGAATACGAAGGGACATGATACTGAAATCCCTCACAGCTAATGGAACAGGCGAACCAAAACAACTCTGCCGATCAAACCAACGAGAACAGAGTGACCCTCTACGTCGCGAGAGGTCAAAGATACATAAAGTAGAACACAAAACATACATGGGGCCTAGAGGGCTTTTGGCCCTAACCCACCTCCAAACCACGCACAAACGTTCTCCGGTACAAACTATAACAAGTACCTCCAAGCATTCCCGTATACTCTTAGAGTATATCAAATTTCTAGCCCAAAGGCTATCGTGCACATGATGTCCAACTTTAATGCAAAAGGGAGAAAACGTAAGTTCCCAAATTTCTTCCACCATGGACCTAGCACGACCAACCACACCTCTTCAAACATTTACTTCACTCTCACAAGAGTGAATGCGATCAAACGCCAAGGGTTCACTACAAACATCGCAAGAAGACCCTCCACTGGTACACCTTTCATGCTTCCACAAATGAGATATTGAAATAGACACCACACATCCAAAAGGATTATACCATTGTAATCCTCATGGAAAAACACGCAATATCAACTATTTACTCACCTCAAACAGATATCTGATGGAAATGTTTCCATCACCGCTTTACGCCCAAACGACGTCCCATGGTCCTGATCCTCGATCCCAAAAACAGTCAGGAGCGTCGCATTGTTGCAATCTCCTCAGAAAGACACGTCAAAATAACTGCTTACTTGTGTAGAATGTATTTCCAGAGAAAAAGATGCATTTCGCAGTACCTCACATGAGCGGTGCTTCATGGGACCCACATCTCGGTCCTAAAGCGCAACAAATGGATCACACCGTTGTGATCCTCTTGGAAAAGTAAACAAGATTGACAAATCAATCGTCTGAAATGGACACCTAGTGAAGAAGATGAAAATCACCGCCAACTCCCAAAATGACCCTTATGGGGCCCGCATCATCATGCATAATTAGAGCGGCGGATTGTGCCATTGGAATGTCCTCGAAAAAATGCTCAGAATCGACTGCTTGCATGCCCCGAACGGATGTCCGATGTGAATGTTGTGAAACGCTGCTCGTAGATTAAAAGATGGCCCGTGGGGCCTATAACTCAACTCTGGCTTCAACGCCAAAAAAAACTTTGGAAATCTTTGTCCCGATGCCAGGGTCTCAAAGCCACTGACGGCGCTCAAATCAGACACCAGATGTTTCCGTGCCTTCCAAAACAAGAACACCCAGAAAAACACCAAACCACTTATCGTATGTGTCGCACCACTGATCCCCTCATCTTGGGAATTAAAAATCCCCCAGAAAGTCCCAAAAAGTTCATCGCGACACTAGGAATGCGTCACCATAGACGACACATGAATCCGACCCGTGGTTTGTAATTTAGGACATTTTAATGTTTTTAATGGACCGAAATGGTGGGTCGAGCCAGCCCATATCGCCCGGACCGGCTTAGCTGGTCCGGCTGAACTCCCACGGGACCCACAAAGGGTGGGTCCCTGTCTGATCTCCAAGGTCACGAAGACCCCGGCTTACCGCGTCAACCTGTCCGGCTTTGCCGGCCGGTCACCCGCGCGTCGCGCGCTTGAGGAGGGCACCCCGAAGGCTGCTCACACCAAGGCCCTCAGCAGCAAGCTCGCCCGACGCCACCATTCGACTGCGCTCCTAGCTGCCACGCCCTCTTTGATAGCTACTGCACCCAACCGTCCGCCACTGGAGAAGTTTCGCTGCCGTCGTGGATCACCAGACCACCGCACAGAGCCCCCGGACAGATCCAAAACCCACCGAAAACCAGGATTTTTGGCTGGAAAACCTCCAAAAACATCGAACCTTCGTCGAACAACTGCAGATGCCTCGGGACTCTGAATCTCAATCCAAAAAAAGCATCCGAAATATCATAACAAGTTCTACACAACCATGGGATTCTCTCGATTAACAAATAGAAATTTGACGACACAATTTAGGCTCAAAATTGGTGCAATGATTTAAAATGAACACGAAAATATCCAACCCATTTGGGCGTTGCCCGACGCTTCTTCGTCGATCCGCCTTCATTGTAGGCAAGATATCCTTGATTGGAGAGGGAGGAGGAGGTTGTGAGGAGGATATCTCCTTGAGAGGGTTATTCCAGAGGAAGTTCCAAGGGTAAATGAGAGAGATGGGAGGAAATTATACTTAAAGAGAATTTATGTTTTTTTCATTAAGGGATTCCTCCCAAAAAGACCCACTTCTGAAACCTCTGAAACTGTCAAGATTAAGCCTCCCCTAGGGTAAAAACCACCTCATGAGAACAATGGAAGTCTTGGAATTTTAATCAGAGACTCTGTTCAAATGTTATAAAACTTAATATTTGAGGCGGCTAAATTACGAAAACACCGCTGGTGGAATTTTTCACAGAAGGCACAGGCTCGCGAAAGTTACACCCCTCCTAGGGTAAACGACACGCTCCAGACTCAACAATGCCCTCGTTTTTCCAATCTGAGCTACTGTTTAAGAGGTACTTGAGTTTAACAATTAAACAAATAAATTAATTATTTTATTTATCCAATTAATGTTCCATTAACAGGTTAGGGGACCCAACATCCCGCGATGACATATTTTATGTCGTTCCTAGGGTAAACAACCAATTTTGGACCCATCAATACTCTTAGGTTTATGATCTGAATTATCATTTAGGAGTATTTTTAATTATTTTGTGTGCCCAGTGTGAATGCACTGAATATTTAATTTTGGCCACACCGGGGCTCGGAGTCACACACCGTCTAAAGGCGCTTCTCTGGAATAACATTAAGAAAATTACAAAGTCTTTTATAGAAAAAAACTGGTTCTTACATCATTCCCTCCATCATGATTTTCATCCCCAACAAGAAAAAACGGGGAACTACTTATGGTACTAAGCCCACAATTTTCTCTCCCGTACCCAGAAGAACTCTTGTACAGTCCCGCGTCACCGCACACAGACCAAAGAATTAGGTCCGTTCGCATGGAGTCTGCCCTCACCGATGACGTGCATATGTGCACGCACACTTCTTCCCAGGTGAGTCACGTGGGAGAAGTTATGAACCCAAACCATACTTTGGGTTTCGGGTAAGGCGGTATGGGACCTCTCCATCACTTCGCACGATCTCAAACGGCACGAAGGCCCTCAGGGGTAGCTCACCTCCCCAGTCGCACCTCTACGTCGTACGATGCGACTGGAATCATAGCTTGGACCTGGGACCAAGCCCGGTGATTCCCACCATTATAATATCTACATGGTGAAACACTCATGGATATCTGGTCACGCAATGTTTCACAGTCTATGTCCCATGACCAAGACTCTCTTACATGATCGGAAAGCGAAGGAGTCGATACCATCGACTTAAGAAAAGGTTCCACGCATTCTACTCCAATAACACAGGGTTACACCAACGCCCTGCGTCTCCCTGGTATGAACTCAAGAAAGGAGTAGGGAGAAAAGCATTTCACACACAGAGTTGAACGATTCTACTAAAAAAACTAGAAGAGGAATAAAGAAAACATATTGTCACTTTATGCTCTATAGGATCGTAAACATATAAAGCTCACAGCTGTCCATGGTCCCAACTGTCAGCTACTAAATCCTAACGTGGACCACTTAGTGGTGATGGAAAGACCTCATAATGTTTCCCCCCACTACCAGATCCCCCTGCTCCTCCGCTATCACCACCTCTTTGGGCGCTACACTGATCATGGTGCTGCCTCTTCTGCGGTGGTGCACCCACTACCTGCCTGATATTCTCAGCGCGCCTGGTCAGCCAGTCTCACGCCAGGAGATCTTTCCCATCACAAGCATAACACCGACTCTCTATGGGCTGTACTGGTGCCCTATGGCGCCACTGTGGTGTAAAAACACACCCTTGAGTCCAGTAATTATAAAGACACCTACGTTGAGGTTTTGTCGGTTGACGCCCGCTAGCTATGGCAGACGTCTCAGATCTGTCGAGCCTGCTACCACCACCAACTATAGAGCGTGACATGAAGCTCTCTGTCACCAGTGCCTTCTCTAGTACCTTGACATAAGTGGGAATTCCCAAGGGTACTATGATAGCGTGAATCTCTCTACAGAGACCATTCTCGAACTTCCATGCTCGGAAGTTTCTACTGTGGACCAAGTCCTGGTAAAACCATGCATGGTTTGTGAAACTAGTCGCGTACCCAGTCACCGTCATCCCTCCCTGCTGAAACTGCAGGAGAACTAGGATCCAAATGGAGCGTAAGTAAGAGGGGTAAAACAATTTATGAAACAACACCTTAAAGTTCCCCATGAAAGTGACGACTCATCGAGTAACTGAGTCACCAGACTCCACCAACACCCAACTACTCCGTGGAAAAGGCCGGCGGCCAATGCCACCATAAGATCTTCCGGTGTCTGAACAAGCCTGAAGAGGCGAACCACTACCTTCAACAAAACCTCTGATGCCTAAGGGTTTGGCTCACCACTGAACCTCAGTGGTCTCTGACGCTGGAAGTCACGGAGCCCACTCAACCTGCGATCAAGCTCAGTCTGCTCTACTGGTGCTGTCTGCTGCTCACCAGGTGGGGGTGCTTCTACCAGTCACCCGGAGAAAGGGTCTCACATGATGGGTCCTGGACTGAGGCCTTGTCTCTCACATGGTCATTGTCACGAACAAAAGTTGTTATCCTGGATGACTGTCTTCGCGGAGACATCCTGAATGTTATAAAGGAATTCCAAGGTCAGATGAGCATTATGTATATAAAAATGATAACAATGGGGAGCTAACTCAAGAAGAACAGTCAATACTGAATCTTATGTGATGCATAAACCAATTTCCCATGAAAAGGGTGTCTCAGCATGCCAAGTCGACAAGTGGGTTATTAGGGTCCTCATGAATGGATACGTCGGCCATTGAACCATCACTGAACTCCCTGGCCTAAGAGCCACTCTCGAGAAACGTTGACACGATTGCACCAGATCCCAACCAATTCCTTTTTAGGGACATCCAAACAACATCCCACGGAACTAACCACCTATAATACCACTTTGTTACGACCCGACCCAACCCAGTCTCGAGCCGAAACTACCCTAGGCCCACCTCCATAGGCCTGGGGCTGGTGACCAGTGCCGAAGGCTAAACAACTCGAGGAGGCCTTTGCCTAAGTACCTGTATACACATACACAACCCACTCAATGCAGAAGTGTAGACTAAAAAGAAAAGTAAAGTACCAACTGCTATAAATAAACCAAAAAGTGAATCGACCTCTAAAAAATACAAAGAGAGTGCTGAAGGTAAACTGAGAAGAAAAGGCACAAAACATGCACCCAACTAGTAAAGTACCACAACCCGGAAACAGGTAAACAAAAGTAAAACAGCGGGGAGAGTCCCACACCTGGAACCTGACTACGACCACCACACATGGTCCAAGATCCAGAAAGCCTAAGCTCCTCTGATGTCACAACCAACCTGTTCGTCGTCTGCGAGGGCACACCTTGTGCTGGAATTTCCCAAGCAGGGGTGAGTATAAAAACACTCAGTAGGATGCCCCGAATGCTCGATGGACAAACCAAGGAGGTACTGAAGAGGTGAGTAGTATATCAAAAATGGGAAAAGTGAAGGAGTACAAAAGATAGTGCAGAAGAGTAACAATAGAGAGTTCAGCTCAACCCAATAAGATAAAGGAAGTAGACTCGTCCAACCACATGAAGCTAGACATGGAAAGCACGTGGCATGCCCCGCGCATATTCACCTCTCTTGGAAGGAGAGTAACCAAACCCAAGGAGTGCGCACTGAAACAAGGTATATACATATCCCTATTCTCAATCAGGAAACCCGAACAAGATCATAAGGGGATCTCAATCCCGTAGCTCATCCCAAGAAAATGAGTAGCCAACAGTCCCAGAAGTGAACACCATCGATGCCTAGAATCCCGCATGTCTGCCCCGAACTGCAAGTCAAGGGGCTCGAATCACCGCACCTTGACACTATCTTCTTTGGGCAGCACTGACTCGCCCTCATAGTTTTAGGTCTCATCAAAAGGACACGTCTCAGTGGGGAATGTTCCCCTCGTACTTGAGAGTTCTGTGGAATGTCAAACCACACATCGTCACTGTCCCATAGTCGAGAGGTCTGCTCAAAGCCAAAGCTGTCACATCACTGACCTGTATAACCAAGGGTCCCGCTCCGATAGTCACAGAGGAAAGCCACGGACTAGCCCAGTAGAAAGGACTGAGTCTGAAAGAAGTCGTCAGGTAACCCACTGCCCAGTCTCTACTGGAGGGTAAACCCTAAGAGGTCATTGGGTAACCCACTACATAGTATCTGCTGGAGGGTAAACCCTAAGAGGTCATCCGATAACCCACTGCCCAGTCTCTTCTGGAGGGTAAACCCTAAGAGGTCATTGGGTAACCCACTTCCCAGTCTTTATTGGATGGTATACCCTAATAATTCAATGATCAAACTACTGCCCAGCCCCGCTGGAGGGTAAACCCGAAGAAGTCGATGAGCAACCCACTTCCCAGCCCCGCTCAAGGGTAAACCCGAAGAAGTCGATCAGCAACCAACTCTCAAGCCACGCTGGAAGGTATACCCAAAGAATTCGATGATCAACCCACTACCCAGCCCTGTTGGAGGGTAAATCTGAAGAATTTGATGACCAACCCACTGCCCATCCCCACTAGGGGTTAAACTTGGAACTACTATGGCCATCCCCACTGGATGGTACAACACTGGCCAACAGGACACGAAGTGGGTATCGTGCAACCACCCAACTCCAGAACAATTCACCTAGTAGAGGTTCAGTGCCTGTGTAGTGTGGGTCATGCCGATACTTGGAACTCTGCCTAGGGAAGCACGTCATGGTAGATCGCGGAAGGAGGATATGATCTCGATACTCATCTAGGTAGTTTACACCCAGGGCTCACTGGGGATCCGCACCCTACTGCAAACAACCTCTTGGGTAGGGGATCGGTGCCCGTGTAATGTGTTGGTCACACCGAGACCACAAAGACCATACCAGGGATCACGAAGGGACATGATACTGAAATCACTCACAACTGATGAAATAGGGGAACCCAAATAACTCTGCCGATCAAACCATCGAGAACAGAGTGACCCTCTACGTCACGAGAGGTCAAAGATACGTAAAGTAGAACACGGTACGTAAATGGTTCCCACAGTACGTGTGTCCCTAACCCATCTCCAAACCAAGAACAGACGTTCTCTGGTAAAAACTATAACAAGTACCTCCAATAATTTCCGTATACTCCCTGATTATATCACATTTCCAGCCCAAAGTCTATCATGCACACAATGTCCAACATCAACACAAAAAGGGCGAAAATGTAAGTTCCCAACTTGCTTCCACCATGGACCTAGAACGGCCAACCACACCTCTTCAAACATTTACTTCACTCTCATATGAGTGAATGTGATCACACGCCAAGGGATCCCTGAAAAAACCATAGGAAGACCTTCCACCGGTACACCTTTCATGCTTCCACAAATGAGATCTCAAAATAAACTCTGTACATCTAAACGGATCTTACCATTGTAATCCTCATGGAAAAACACGCGAGATCGACTATTTACTCGCCTCAAATGGATAGCTGACAGAAAAGTTACCAACACCACTTTACGCCCAAACGACATCCCGTGGTCCTGAGCCTCAGTCCTGAAAACAGTCAGGCACGTCGTACCGTTGCGATCTCCTTGGAAAGACACGTCAAATTTACTGCTTACATGCGCAGAACAGATGTCCGGAGAAACATATGCATTTCACCGTACCGAACACGGGCGGTGCTTCCTAGGACCCGCATCTCAGTCCCAAAGCGCAACAATTGGATTACGCCGTTACGATCCTGTCAGAAAAGTACACAAGATTGACTAATCACTCGTCTGAAACGGACAGCCGGTGAAAAAGAAGGAAATCAAAGCCAACTCCCAAAACGTTCCTTGTGGGTCCCACTGTGCAGAATTAGAGCGGGCAGATTGTGCCCTTGAAATGCCCCGGAAAAATGCTCAGAATCGACTGCTCGCACACCCCAAACGGTAGTCCGATGCGAAAGTTGTGAAACGCTGGTCGCAGCTTAAAAGACAGCTCATGGGTACCACACTTCAACTCTAGCTTTAACACTTGAAAAGCCCATATAAATCTTCGTCCGGACGGTAGGGTCACAACGCCGCTGACGGCGCTCAAATCGGGCACCGGATGTGTCTGTGACATCCAAAACAAGAACTCACAGAAAAACTCCAAACCACTTATCGTAGGTGTCGCGCCACCGAGCCCCTCATCTCAAGAATTAAAAATCATTGAGACCATCCCAAAAAGTTCGTCTTGAATCCAGGAACGCGTTTCCGCAGACGACATGTGAATTCGACACTTTTATTGTAATTTAGGACGTTTTAATGTTTTTAACAGATTGAAACAGTGGGCCGGGCCGATTCGGCCGACCCACCCTTCCTGAACCTGCTTGTGGTTGCACGGGCCAGCCCGCCTCACCCAGACCAGCTCTGCCAGTCTGGCTGAACTCCCATGGGACCCACAAAGGGCGGGTCCCTATTTTCTCTCCGGGGTCACGAAGACCTCGGCTTACCATGTCAACACGGCCGGCTTTGTCGGCCGATCACTCGAGCGTCACACGCCTGAGGAGGCCGCCCCACCAGCTGCTCGTGCTTATGGCCTCAGCAGCCCGTTCGCCCAGCGCCACCGCTTGACAGTGCTCTCGACCGCCACGCCCTCACCAACGCCTGTTGTGCCCGACATTCTACCATTGGAGAAGTCCTTACACCTCCGTGGATCACCGGGCCACCGCACGGAGCCGTTGGACCGGCCCGAAACCCGCCGAAAACTAGGGTTTTTGTCTGGAAAAACCTCCAAAACATCGAACCTTTGTCGAACAACTGCGGACGCCTCAGGACTCTAAATCTCAATCCGAAACAAGAATTGGAAAGATCAAAAAAAGTAATACACAAAAATGGGATTCTCTCGATAAAACAACAGCAATTAAATGCTACAATTTAGGCTCAAAGTAGGTGTGGATATTTAAAATGAACACGAAAAGATCCTACCACTTTGGGCGTTTCCTGATGCTTTGTTGTCAATCCACCTTCTCCATAGCAGAGATATCTTTGATTGGAGAGGGAAAAGGATAGAGTGAGGAGGAGCCCTCTTTGAGAGGGTTTTTCCAGAGGAAGTGCCAAGGGGAAATGAGAGAGATGGGAGGAAATTATACTTAAATAGAATTTATGTTTTTTTCATTATAGAATTCCTCCCAAAAAGACCCGCTTCCGAAACCTCCGACATAGTCAAGATTAAGACTCCCCTTGGGTAAACACCACCTCTCGAGAACAATGGAGGTCTCTGAATTTTAATCTGAGGCCTATTCAAAAGTTATAAAACTTAATGCCCGAGGCTGCTAAATTATGAAAACGTCCATGGTGGCATTTTTCACAGAAGGCCCACAGCCGCGAAATTTACACCCCTCCTAGGGTAAACGGCATGCTCTGGACTCAACAGTACCCTAAGTTTTCCAATATGAGCTACCATTTAAGATGTACTTGAGTTTAACCATTAAACGAATAAATTAATTATTTTATTTATCCATTTAATGTTCTGTTAACATGCGTGGGTTCCCAACGTCCCACAACGACATATTTGATGTTGTTCCTAGAGTAAACACCCCATTTTGGACCGATCCATACTCTCAGATTTATGATATGAATTACCATTTAGGAGTCTTTTCACTTATTTTTCATGCCCAGTGTGAAAGCACTGAAAATTTAATTCCGGCCACACTGGGGCTTAGAATCACACCCCGTCTAATAGAGCTTATCTGGAATAACATCAAGAAAATTCCAAAGTATTTTATAGAGAAAATAGGGTTCTTACATGTAAATAAATATTAAAAAAACATATAGAAAATATAAACATAATATATATCATATATAAATAAATCTCCATCATAATGGCTACCATAAGAGGTGGTAGGAGAATATTTAACAATCATCATTTCTTGAGGCAGTAGTTCACCGTCCACAGAAACAGTATGTTCTTTACACTTTAGATGGATGTGTGTGTAAGTTTCATTTGAATTTTTCTTATAAAAACAACCAAATATATTTATTATATTGGTGTTGTTATAAAATAAAGTAATAAAAATAGTTTATGGGGTTTGAGAAGTAAAATAAAACAAAATCACTTAAGAGAAGACATTACCTTTAAACCGAGTATCTCCCTTTGGTTTGAACTAAATAGTATACTTGAATTGAATTCTTCCTAAGGTAATGCCTCTAAGAGGATTATATGGATGTAGGTAGATTAATTTGGTAGAGTTTAGATGAGCCAAGGGTCTTGAGAGGCATGAGGAATGGGTTAGAAGTGAGGGCTCTTTATACGTGGGAGGAGGGGCTCTTTATGAAAGTTTAAAAATATTATTTTATTATATAATGATTTTAGGGTTATAAAGGTCCAAAACTTACTAAAGTTGACTATAAGATGACTCATGCTTGAAATAAAATCATTTAATAAGAATTGGACAGGTTTTGGATATTGTTTTAATCTTTATAATCTTATTTATTTAAATCATTCATTAATGAGGTAAACACAACATCATTATTGTTTCATAATTAATTTTATTTATTTGATGTATAAAATTTTAAAAAATACCATGATGTTGGAAATATGTTTATATTTAAAGTGAATACATATAGTCGAAGAGATAATTTATATAACGCTTTGTAAAAATTGATTTACTAAAAGATATATGTTTTTGTCATTTTTGTCTTTACTTTAAATTAATTAATATAAAGTGTCATTATCACTCTTATGTGCCTCTATGGGATCCCAAAATCGAAAAAAGGATGCCCATGGTCGGAAATGTATTAACCAATAGTATTACATCACATGTTAGGGTAATTTTATAATATTTTGTTACCCTTATTTACCAGATTTACCCTTTAACCATGGTAAATAAATTTTTAATGAAGTAAATATTCATATTGTCTAAAAATGAAAGTTACCTATTTACACAATTTTAACCTTATGATTCTAAATATGGAATCAATTTTTCAAAATTCAAAACACATATGTAGAATAAATTAATTTAAAATTAATTTCCGTTGTCAAAACACAATGCGTGTTTTTATGAAATAATAACTATCAAAAGATTGACATTTATTTATGTTTAATTTCAAAGTGAAATTACTTCCAAGGACCAAAATTATATTAAATATTAAAAACATAATATAATTACTCTTTAAAACTAAATAAAAAGATAATATAAACTTATAAATAAATTAGATTAAAAGTAATTTTTGAATAAAAATATAATATTTTTAACAATTCATTAAAAATTTAATTTTTTCAGAAAAATAACAAAAAATTACCCAAAGTAAATTTTTATGTCCCATTTATAAGGAAGAAGTTTATTTTAAAAAATAGAACATATAAAAGTGACCAAAACTATATTTAAATATGGTCCTCCATTAAAAGGCATTAAATCGTCCTTTTAATGAATATTAGAGTATTTATGCTTAAAATTAGAATCATTCACATTTTAAGCCTCTAAATTTTATTGGATAAATGTAAAAACATTTAACAAACATATATAATCATATTTTAGTTAATTCTATTCATTCCCACAAATATAACGACTATTTGTTAACTACTATTTAAATAATAATAATATTATATTATTTTTCAGTATAACTCAATGTTGTGGGAAATGTAAAATTTCAAAGAAATCCATCATTGCGTATCATGTATGTCATTGAATATAGCAGCCCCATTAAGGTAAAATTAATATTTAATTCACAAATTTTAATAAATATAAAAAATTTATATTCTTTATTTACCTCGGATGTTACATATAATGAATCATAAATTATGAAATTAGAGTTTAGGTTAACAATGTGAATTGATAACTCGTCATGTTTTGGATTGGAAAGTGAATTGAGATATATATAAACTTGAAATAGTTTAATTTTATTAACTCATCCTATCACATGTGAATATATCTATTTAGAATATATTATTAGTTAATATAATGATATAATTTAACCAACTAGTCATGTGATATGAATGGCGATGAAATGTATTTGTTTTTTTCATGAATATATGTTTGTTGATCAGATGAATGATTTATTAGATAGCTATCTCATGAGATGTGGAACCATTGGTTCATCCTAGCATGGGAAAACCCACCAAATGAGATGTGATTCACCCCTTGTGATGTTCAAATGGGAATACATAAGTTACTCCAGCATGGGAATTCTCATGGAGTCCAATATGATATGGTTACTTTCCCCTTGGACTAGTATTTTACTATGGGAATACGTAAGAAACTCCAACATGGGAATTCACATGGAGTCCAGTATAATATGGGTACTTTCCCCATGTCCTGGAATTGTTCCTTGGAAATATGTAAGTTACTCTAGAATGGGAATTCACATAGAACCTAGTTGTGTCTCTTTAGACATGGTACATGCAATCCATCATGATGCAGGAGAATTGGATGTGTGATAGAGACATCCATTTAGGAGCCGAAGAAGATTTGGCTAGCCCGGAGTGTCAACCTGGAACAAGAGGGTTGGTTGGTTTATTTTATATGATGTATTAATTGATTAAATAAAAAATCGATTATCACTTTATTTCTATCAATTTCTATCAATCTTGTTCTTTTTATACATTGAGGTGTTGACCATCTAAGTTTTATTTACACCCTATTCAATCCACCATTGGATAACCAATAATATTTCATGGATGTAGGTTTGGGAATAGGTAATGGACCTTTTTGTTGACTGTTTCTTGCTGGATGGGCTAGTGTTTGGTGATGGGTCCAACATGGGGTTTGGTACTGGGTACTTTTGAGTTTATAGATTCTATTTTTTCTTTTATATGTATGACTTTCATAATAATATTTACTTACATTCCATCCCATCATTTCATTAATAAATTAAATTTTAGCTGGTTCAGTTTACATCCCTTAGCTTGTTTTTCCTACTGTATGTTTTACTGGTTTCACATTTTTTATTACTATGATATTTATCTCTTTTAATTTTTTGGAAACTCTCTATCAAGGGGTATAGTCTCCTCATTATGTTCTACACACCCCTATTGCTATTTGACAACTCCTAACATATGGGGAGGTGTTCTTGAGGTCCACTACCAAGAACAGTTCTTCCACATAAGAGAGTGTCGATCAAGGGATGTTAAAATTTTGTATTAGGGGGAGTAGCAAAGGGGAGTCATACTTATGCCTAGGTTAGAGGGGTAAGTAATTTTCATGCTATAGAGACTACTTCGGCTAGTTTGGAAGTAGAAACTTCTACCATCATAGTTATAATTATCTTATCATCTTTCTTAGCATTCATTTTTTGATACATAAGTATCTTATTATTTTATATATTATCTTTTTGAAAACGGTTTGGGCCTAGTTGTGGAATTCCTGGATAGAATATTGACCATCCATGCACCATTTGGAGTACGATCAAAGAATATCAAGCATTTCAAGGTGTTTTTTCTAGAATTGGTGGGTAATGATTTCTTTGTGAAACATTTGTGTTGGAAATGAATGGTTTAAATTTGATTCTAGGTATTGATTTTTACTTATGTTATAGGCTCATATCAAATGTTTCTAGAGGAGAGTTAAATTTTTATCTCAATTTGGAGGTAGATATTATCACCAGGGTGGGTGGGCTCATCAATCTCATCATGTAGAACCAATTCAATATAGATTGGATTATATAATAGGTTATATATAAGTTATTTCTATAAAAGATGGTGTAATTTAGAAAGATACTTTTCCTCCATTGGTAGACTATTTTCAGGCTATTTTCCAGACAAGTTCTTTGTCTTACAATAAAATTAGGAGATCGAGTCCACAATTGAGTTGGTGCTGAGAGTATAACCAGTTTCTAGCCAACGTTATAAGATGTCACCAACAATGCTTCATTATTTTAATGATTAGATGGTAGATCTATAAGTAAAGGGGTTCATATAGACAAGTACGTCACATTGGGGTACTCCTATGATTTTTCCAAGAAGGTTGATGGGACATTGATCTTGGGTTGGGACAATCATAGCTTGAACCAGATGACTATCAAGAACAAATATCTCATTTTTCAGATCAATTATATCATTGTTAATATTATAGGTTTTTTTTATTTTTAATAATATTGAATTTATATTAGGGTATCATCAATTGCGAATAAGACACTAAAGCATACCTTGTACTAATTTTAGAAGCATGTATGGATTTCTCGAGTTTTTAGTGATGTTGTTTGATTTGGTGAAAACACCGACGATATTTATATCCTGATGTATTGAATCTTTCAACCTTTTTAGATATATTTTTAGTGCGTTTTTTCAATTAAATATTAGTGTAGTCTCATTCTGTAGATGATCATGCCTATCATCTTGACATCATCTTGATTACATTGAGAGAGTGTCATATTTATGACAATCTCTCTAAATGTAGTTGTTGGATTGATAAATTTTTCTTATTGGGTCATGTTATCTCAAATGATAAAGTTTCAATATAGATAGAGAAGTATAGAACCATTATATCTTGATAGAAACCCAAGAATGTATTCAAGAATAATTGATTTGTAGGTTTAAAAGGTATTATCAATGTTTTATCCAGGACTTCTTCCATTTGAAAAAACCATTGTATGGGATGAAAAATAAAGAGGTAAATATTATTTGGTAAGAAGATTTAAAGAGAGTTTTTCAGGACCTAAAGAGTAGGATAACCTCATCACCCATCCTCACCTTACATGTGCTAGGTAAGGCCTATACTGTGTACTCTGTTGCATCTAGAGTTGTAGTGGGAGACCTTTTGATATAGGAGGACCGAGTAGTTTCTTATGGCTCCAGATAGCTAAGACTGTAAGAGAGGAATTATCCATCTCATGATCTAGAGTTAGATATAGTGGTACACACATTGTGATTCTAGAGATACTATCTTTTTGGGTGGGAGGCTTGCGGCGTACACAAACCAAAAGAGATTTAAGTATATCTTTTCTCAGTGAGTCTTGGACCTTCAATAGAGGAGGTGGGTAGTGTGTCTACAGTCTTTCGACTTCATGATATATTATGCACCATGATAGTGAAATGTCATTTTTTATTCCTTGATTTGGAAGATACATATAGATGCACCATGTTAGTCTTGTGATAAGTGGAAAATGATTCCACTATTTGAAGACACGAATTTAGATGTTCAGAAGTCTCAGGGATGAATATATATGACTTTTACATTATATTTAACTATTATTTTGGTCTAGATCAAGAGAAAATAATCCTTTTACTAGATGTATTATCTCTAATGTTAAGAATATATGGTGGGGAGTCACCACTAGGAAAATCTTTTTATAACATCGATTTTCTTCTTATCGATGTTTGAGTATGGGTTCCTACGGGCTTCATGAGTAGTTTATGAGAGATTTTCAAGCTTCTAGATGGGTGGTAAATACTATTCTAACAAAGATGTACCATGATCATTATATATAGTACTAATTTACAAGAATTAAAACGTAATTAGTGATCTTTGTAGTGATATTTGTCACTTAAAAACAGGTGAAAGATGAGCCACATAGGATAGGTGGGTCATTAAAGCCTCTACCTATTCCATAATGGAAATGTGATGATGTTTCTATGGACAGAATAATATTTATTACCCAGGAAACCTCTTATGAATGATATATTATGGGTTATTATAGATCGATTTATGAAGGTAGACAACTTTTTTCCCATCATGGACACCTTCATGGTTGATGATTTGGGTGGTCTTTATATGTAGAAAATATTTTGAATGCATGGTTTTTTAATGAATGTCATTTCTAATAGAGTTATTCTTTTCATGTATCAGTTTTGGAAGGGTATATAAAAGGATATGGGATCATAGGTTCTTATTAGTATAGCCTATCATACTCTAAATGATGTACAATCTAAATAGATGATTTAGATTCTAGAGGATACGTTATGGGAATGTGACCTAGATTTTGGTGATTTATGGGAGAATAATTTTGAACTAATATAATTTTTCTTATAATAAAATCTTTGAGAAATTGATCCAAATAGAAACTTTTGATGATTTATATGGTATCCCATGCCATTATCCTTTTTTTGTTAGAGGAAGGTTATCTATTCTTGTTGGACCTTGACTCATGCATGAGAAGTCTCAGCATGTTTAGTTGATTTGGAAGTATTTGGTGATCATAAAGATTATGCAGAAAATATTACACTGACTAATAAAGATAATATTTGGAGTTTGAGGTGTGTCATTATTTTTTCCATTGGGTGTCACCTATGTTATAGAAACACCATATTATGACATAGGGAAATAAGGTTCCCATGTTTTTCTATCTATTTGAGAAAGTGGACAGGGTCGATCAACTGACGTACAGATTGGACCTTCCACACTGCTACAATTCCATGCATGACATGTTTCACATATTGCATATTTATAGATATCATCATGAACCTCCCAAAGTGATACACATTTATTATGTTGATCTTGGTGTAGATTCATCCTTTTAGGAGTATCCAATGGGGATTCTGGACTATAGTGATAAGTTTATCTAGGGAAAGACTATTCCTCTATTACGAGTGTAGTGAAAACATATTCATGTTCAATATAATACCTGTGATTAGGAATACGATACATGATAATAGTGTCCAACCTTTTTCTCCAAGACCCCATTGTGGGACTTAGTAGCTTAGGGATGAGTTGTAATATGGTGAGGTGGTTTTAAGATCCCATATTTTTTTGGTACCTCCCTCTTTGAGTTTTCTAAGACTCTTATGGTTTGGTTTTTATTCATTAAACCTTGGTGGTTGATTTTATTTATGGAATATAGATACTTTATTAGTAAATATCCTAAATTTATGGGATTTATGTTCAATTATTTTAATAGATTCTGGGTAAAATAAATCTAAGGTCCCAAAAGGATTCTCCTTAGGCTCATGTGGAGTTAAAGTATTTTCAGGATCACCACAAGAATATACAATGTCTTCTACCTGTAGTAAATATTCATGTAATGAATGTAATATATGATGTAAATCTATCACTCATAAGAATCCATGAATCAGTTTCAATACATGAATATTTTACAAGCTATGAATTTTTTACACACCCTGAAAAGGTCGATCAGTGTATTTTTAAGATGAGGTGATGAGTTTTTTAGTACATATTGACTACATATTGTTAAAGTGTTTCATGACAAGAGTACATTGGTTTTAAAAATATTTTTACACAACAATGGTTTTAACACTCTTTTTACACTAGAATCTTTAATATTTCACAATACAACCTCTACTCTCAGACATTAGAGAAACTCCGGACAATTTTATGTGTGATTCCTTCCATTCTAGTTATCTTGACCAAGAATTTAATCTCTATTGATTTCCTTATCTTTTTTTAATATTTTTACGCAATACTTTTTTATATCTTTGTGATATCGTATCATCCATTGAATGGTTTTTTTGATCTTGATGTTTGTGGGATCTAGGTTTTCTTTTTTGACCTCATTTTCTATTATTTCTCTATGGGTGTTCCCCATTGTGGGTATTTATTGGACCTCTAGGGTAACAACCCACAATTATAATGTAGGAACATTATATTTAATAGTGTATGAAATGAAAAAACAAGATAATATTAGGTTACATTTAACATTATTCTTAGCTTTCCCAACATGGACTGCTGAGGTTTGCTTAAGGTAAACACAAGACTGAATATTACCAAACTATAATATACTATTAATATTATTATTTATCATGATTGTAATAAAATATCAATTGTAATTACATGTATTAAAATTATTAAAAAAACTTTAAAATATTATTTACATATGCTTATGTAACTGTTTGGTGTTACAAATGAATATTGAACCCAATTGAATATAAAAGATATATTTTTTAGAAAAACTATTCTATTACAACCAAGGTGTTTTATGTTAACAAATTAAATTTATTATTATTATAGGATTATTGTAATGCAATTTATGCATTATATATTAAATATAATATATTTTTAATTTTTTCCAACAATTTTGATAATCACAGTATAATAAGAAACCCAATATTTCATATACAAAAGTTGTACTTTCATAAAGGATGATTTTCCAACTTTTAATAGTGCACATATTTTAAATATAAATTTAGGAAATTTTATAAATTTAACATGAAAAACTAAAATTCATTTATTAAATGTAAACATGAAATTTAGGTTTGGGTGAATGTTTAGTATTTTTCTGAGAAGTTTCATTTTTTTAATAGTGAAAAATATTGGATTTTAATTGAAAATGGTATTTTTCTCTTGTTTATTTATATAGTTAAATTATTTCTTTATTTGATTTTAAAGTATAATTAGATAAGCATTATATATATTAAACCAATTTAAGTAATTTTAACCAATTTTACATTGATATTGTATATAAAGTCTTGGAAAACTTTTAAACATATTCACTTTAAAAACCTACTTTGTCACCCCATTTGTGGGACTAATTTTAAATTAATTTCAGAAAATTATGTTATTAGAATTTTTAAAAATGGATTAAATATTTGGAATCATAATAATTTATAATTTATAATAATTTCAACATAGTTTTTGACCAAAAAAATTGGTGAATGTGAATAAAATTAATTATAATGATTAAGAGAAAAATTAGTTTAACAATGGACTAATCCATATAATTAAGGGGAAAATGAATTAGAAACTTTTATAATATCTATTGGATGAAAATATTTAGACCATATATTCCCTTGTTTCTAATTGGGTTCATTATTGGAGTAACATTATGTAATGTATACCTCTAAACAGTGTTTACCTTTTTATATTTACAAGAATGTCACACCTCCTCCATTTTAAAAATGTACTCACCCCTCCCACTTAATCACACATTTCATGAACATTGGTTCATTAAAAACATGAAAAAGTAATATTCCAATATAACTCTACTAATACTTTAATCCTAATTTTTGGTAGAAATATATCCATGTATGTATTTTGGTATAAACCAAAAAGAGAAACCCGAATAAGAGTTAACATTATTCAATGATCACTATTGTTTCATTCACTTATACATCTATTAAATTATTTTTATATAATTAATATATAATTATATAATTATATTAAATATATTGATACGTTTTTATAATGATAGTTATACCTACACTTTAACACACATCCATCAAATGGGATACACAGTCATCGTTCGTGTGTACTGCAGACTATCCCCTCGCAAATCGATGTCGTTCATTATTACAATACCAATTTTCAAAGTTGAGATAATTATGTATTTTTAGTTAATATATGATATATATAGTATTTATATTTTATTTATTCTTATTTAAATCTTTATAGACCATACCTTCATTCCTTCCATTTTGTGGGAATATGGTAACATCATTTGTGGATATGTGGACTACCACATCCTCAATGTGATGTGATTCATTCATGCTTTACATGGAATGTATTAAGAATGGTTTTCATAAAAATATGTAAACTATATGACATAAATGTGACACATTAATAATAATTTACATATATATCATTTACTTTTAATTCATTAAAATATGACAAAGAAATGAAAGTATCGTTCATGCATGCATACGACCTACCATCTCAATGAAAGATGAATTTCATTTACTATCTATAAGTATTATGGATTATTAAAAATACATATATAATGAATATATATTATAATTACATAAAATTTTAAATTCTTGAGATGATGAAATCATAATCTCCGTAAGAAGAAAAAATAACAAGTCAAAATATTATTGATAAACAAAGCAGTTAGTACCCAAAACGATGAGAATACGAAGATATCATTAATGGACAGGTAATAATATATTTTAAAAGAATAATATATGATATTCTAAATATTATTATGGATTTATTTTAATATAATAACATTATGAATCCATTATACATGATGTTAAAGGATGTTCACCCAAATGTAAACGTAAGGTAAGGGATTTTTCTCTCACTAGTACTTTTGTGAGGGATACGCCATATTGACCACTTATTTTTTTGTGCATAATTACCCAATTTTAATTTATATCATGAATAAATTTATATTCAAGGTATATAAATTATCATTTGATGACATTTATTTCATGGGGATAACAATTCAAATGTTACAAAGTATTAGGGGATTTCATCTCAATTTACATTTCATTGTGAATTATTTGTTGTAATGAACCAATTAACATTAATGTGGTGTATATACTTCCCATATATAATTTAAAATAATTATTAAATAATAATTCATGGTATATTTAGTTTCACATTGAGTTATCTCACCCAATGAGTTTATCCTTAAAATTATCAAGTGGAAATGGTTTTATTTTCAATAATACTTTATTTTGTGATTACTAACATTATATTGAAACAATCGATTTATTATAATAATTTTTCATTGGAAATTTCCTTGAAGATACAAATTAATGGGTAATAGATATTATTATTTCCTAAACCTTAAATCATTTCTACATACAATGCTTAATTTTGCAATTATTTGATTATCTAGGGAAATATTGAGAAATCATTATTCTTTTTTCGATACAGATATTTGATAAGACATATTTTTTATTAATTAAATCAATTACATGATATGAGGAATGATTTGGACAGGTAGTTATAGGTGGGACCCATACTATATATATTCCCTCATTATATCGATAGGCTCTCATGAGACAAATAATTTGACCATATTAAATGGGTTTCTACCATTAGTTTTAAACCGTATTGTGAAAGGTTTTGACAGAATAGGTTTTCATGTACCTCACACATGATTTACAATAATTATGAATTGGAATCATTGATATTTAAGTTATTATTATTATAATCTCCATGTTTTTTTAATGAAAAAAATATATGGATGCATTTCATTATTATTTTATTGATTAACTGGATTATGTTTATGTTATTTACCTTTCCATAATGATTATTCCTTATCCAGTAATTTACATTGAATGTGTGTTCAATTATTTACCTTTCCATAATTTTTATGAACTTTATATTAGTTTATTTATTCCATGGAAATGTGTGTTTATTTATTTACCTTTCCATATTTTTTACGCACTCCGTATCAATTTATTGATTTCATAGAATGTGTGTTATTTTATTACCTTGCTGCATTGATAATTCTCATAGATTCATTATTTCTTCCACTTAACTTGACCCTTACTGAAAATTTTAGAAAAAACGTATTTTTTCCTTACCCTAAGAATATATGAACTGTACTAAGATAGATATGAAAGTATAATGCAATTACTAATAAAATATTCCTTAAAAAAATATTATGTTGTAATTAGTGTATTTTTTTAATACAACACTCATATATGTATCTAGTTTAATAAGACTAATAAAATTTACAGTCCTTCAGGATTTGATTCCTTGTAATCATGCCAATTTAATAATGTAATGTACCAGATCTGGGCTTCTGGGGTCAGGCCGTTACAGTTGGTATTAGAGAAAGTTTAGTAAAAACCTTTGAAACAAGATTTAGGAAAATATAGATTAAAGAACATAACCATAAGGTATATTTTGTGGAAAATTATATAAGTACATACTAAAGTTCTTGTTATCTAAATATTATTATTTTTCGTAGTAATACATCATTTTTTGGATACTATATGTGGTCATGGTTCTATAATATATATACCTAGGGGTAACAACTCTGAAAAGGTGCATTAGGTCTGACTCAAGCGTAACCCAGTATAAGAAAATGTACCTTACTGTGCACCTGATTTGAAACTCCCATGGGATATGCTTAGGATTATTCCAATTTCATTTACAAACCATTATAAAGGATTTGAATAGATAATTAATGGCCAATGTTAAACCCTCAACCATGGAAGGACCTATGTTAAAATAAATGGATGATGTATTTTTTTGGGGGTTTTATTGAAAACCTTAGTTAAAAGTATATTTAATGATTAATTTATTTTCTAATATCCCAATAATACTTTTTGAAAACATTATAGGCATTATATTAATGTGGTTTAAAAATGGACAACCTGTATTCCGGGTAACAAACCATCTTATCCGGTAAGTATATAGGTCTTGAAACCATGAATAAAGGATGATAAGGGTTTCACACCCACCACTATCCAACATATTGTCCTGGTGAAGATGTAATTATTTTTAATGAACGAATATTAATGATGAACCATTGGCCTCACTTTTGAGGTTTATAAATTAATATATTAACCATATTAGTTTTTGAAAATAGATAGAGATAAGCATAAAGACTTGTTTTATGGATACTATAATCCATAAAAAGTAATTTTCTATGCTGCATGAATAAACAAGTTCATTTTTTGATATTAATTTCTTGAAGTAGTGTATGAATTGAAAATTGTTCAAGGAAAAACCAAAGGAATAAATTTTGTTTACATAAATATATAATGTGAGTATATTTCATTATATTTATGGTGAATAAAAGAATTCCCTAACATTAGGGAAAGGATCTAAAAAATGTTGTCCTAATAATTTTATTTTTGTTTAACTGATGGTATTTTAAATCATCATTAATTTATGGATATCAAGACCTCAACTTTCAATTGATCACTCAATTGTTTGAGATCAATGACCTCAATCACCACTATAATTATTTACACTTTTCCTCCAAGTCCATATTTTCACTTTCCACTAATGTTATCTTATTTAGAAAAATAATTATATTTTACTCCATGTGGACTTTGTCCTTATCATTCTCTCTTATTAAGAGGATTTTATATTAACTCTTCTCATGATGCGGGATTTGAAAAAAAAATCAAATATCAAACCCTTGATTACTAAGAATGAGCTTAAAATGTGACGAAAAAATTTAATTAAGGTTGGGATAATATAATAACCCAAAATTATAATGTAAGATCATTAAATTTAATAATGTGAATGACACAAAAAACAATGTTAATCATAATTTACAATAAACATTATTCTTATATTTCTCTACATGGACCACCAAGGTTATATTGCGGTACATGCAAGATTGAGTTTTACCAAACTAAAATATAATATTGATATTATTGTTTAATATGATAGTTATCAACTAGATATTGTAATTAAATTTATTAAAATGATTAAAAAAATTTGTAAAATATTATTTTCATATGCTTATATAATTTTTTGGTGTTATAAATGAATATAGAACTCAATTGAACAGAACTTGTGTTCTTTGTGAAAAACTATTTTATCACCACCAAGGTGTTTATATTAATAAATTAAATTAGTTATAATTAGTGGATGAATTTAATGAAATTTATATATTTTATATATAATAAATTTTTTTTGATATTCATCCAATATATTTGATATACATAAGATAAGAAAAAGCATAATATTTTTCTATAGAAAAGTTATATTTTTTAAAGGGTGTTTTGCCGCCTTTTAATAGAGTACCTATTTTAAATCTAAATTTTGGAAGTTTTATAAATTTAATATTAAAAAATAAATTTAATTATTTAAATCCGAACATCTAAATTAGGTTAGGGTGAATATTAAATTTTTTCTGAAAATTTTTCTATTTTTATTAATAGTGAGAAATACTAGATTTTAAAAGAAAAATATATTTCTTCCTACTTTATTTATGTAGTTAAATTATATTTTTATTTGTTTTTTAAGAATATTTATATAAATTTTATGTTATTTAAACTAATTTAGGTCATTTTAATCAATTACACATTGATATTTTATATAAAATATTGGAAAACTTTTGAAAATATTCACTTTAAAAACTAACTTTGTCACTCCCTCTATAAGATTAATTTAAAATAAATTTTCACCACTTATTTTATTTCAATTAATAAGCATTAATTCCATATATGGAATCAAAATAAAATATAATTTATAATAATTTCAACTTATTTTTTGATAAAAAACATAAGTGGATGTGATTAAAATTAATTATAGCGATTAAGAGAAAAAATAGCTTAAGAAGGGACTAAACCTTAAACATAAGGGATACAATAACCTAAAAACTTTCCAAAATCCTTTATATATAAATATTTTTAACATATACTATATTTTTTATAATTTGGTTCATTATTGGAGGCACATTATTAAAGAAATACATCTCAATTGTGTTTAACTTTTTATATTTACAAGAATACCACTCCTCATCCACTATAAAATGGAACTCAGCCCTCCCACATATTAACAACATTAAATCCTTTTTCTCATAAAAAACAGGCCAAATAATCTCCAAAAATCCATATCATCCCATTATCATTATCACATCAAGCATAAATCCAACAAAATAAGTCTTTTGGTATAAACTAAGAAGAGTTACCTAAATAAGTGGCAATGTTTTTCAAAGTTCACTTTTGATTCATTTACTTATCCACCACATAAATTATTTTTATATAATTAATATATAATAACATTATTATATTAAATATACTTCTATTTTTTAATTCTAAGAGTTTAACTAACAACTTCACAAACATCCATCAAGTGGGATACACAATCATTGTTTGTGTGTACAACGAACTACCACCTCACGAACCGATGTCGTTTGTTATTCCATTACCACATTTAAAGGTTGGAATAATAATGTTTTTATAGTTTAAATATTTTATATATACTATTTATAATTTATTTATGCTTCTATAAATTTTTATATAATTATAACTTCAGGACATCTATTTTATGGGAATATGATAACATCGTTTGTGGACGTGTGGACAACCACCTTTTCAAAGCAATTTGATTCATTCACATTTTAAATGGAATTTATTAAGAATTGTTATAATAAAAATATGTGACATATATCAAATAAATATTATATTTGAGTAATATTTATATATATAATTTACTTTTATTCTTTTAAAAACGACAATGAAATGAAAGTAGCGTTCATGCATACGTATGACCTATCGTCTCCATGAAAAATGTATCACATTTTATATCTCCAAATATTATGGATTATTATAAATACATATATAATGAATATATATGTTAATTAAATCATGGTTTATATTCTGAATATGATGAAATCTTAATCGGCATAATATTAAAAAAATAACAAGTAAAAAAATTTTCAAAAAGCAAAGTAGTTATTACCCGAAACAATGAAATTAAGGAAATATCATTAATAAAAGGGTAAGAAGTTATTATAAAAAATCATAAATGATATAATAAATTTTATTATATTTTTTGGTATAAGTTAATAACATTATTAAACCATTATATAAGAATTTAAAGGACGTTCAGTGAAAAGTAAATATAAGGTATGTGATTCTTATCTCACTTTTACTTTTGTGACACATGCGTCATATTCACCAATTTTTTTTGTGGTGTACGTAATACCCCTATTTTATTTTATATAATTAACAAATTTATTTTCATCATATTTAATGTTTAATTTGACATCATTTCTTTCATAGGGATTACAATTCAATATTTATGAAGTATTAAGTGATTTTGTCTCAATTTAGATTTCATTGAGACTTTATTTTTTATGAACCAATTTACTTAAATGTGGTGTATATAAATCCAATTTATCATTTAATATCTTGATTCACTCATAAATCATGGTGTTTTATGTTTCAACTTTAATTATCTCACCCAATGAGTTTATCATTAAAATTCCAAGTTGTAAAAGTAATTCTTTCAATCTCACTTTCTCTTGTGATTTTTAACTTTTTGTTGAAACAATCACTTTATTAAAATCATTTTTCATTGAGAATTTTCTTAAATATCCATAATCATGGTTTTTGTATATTATTATTTCCTAAAGTAAATACTATTTTTATATATGGTGTTTAATTTTATAGTTTTTTGGTTGTCTTGGGAAATGTTGATAACTCTGTATTCTTTATTCAATATCAATATTTGATGAGGAATATTGTTTATTAATTAAATTGATTAATCTATATGAGTAATTATTTGGACTAATAGTGATATATGGGGCATAGAATTTATATAGACCCTTGATGCATTGATAGGTTCTCATTAAAAAAATTAGTTGGACAAATTAAATAGGTATCGATGTATAGTTTTAAACCATATTGTGAAAGGTATTGACTATATAGGTTTTCATGTGCCTCAGACATGACATCCAATAATTAGGAATATAATTCCCTACTATTTAAGTTATTATTATTATTATTATCCACGATATATTCATATGGTAAAATCTATGGATTTATTTCATTCTCGGTTTATTGATAAAATGACAAGTGATTCAGTTATTTACCTTACCATATTGATCATGCCTTATCCAGTTATTTACATGGAATGTGTGTTTAGTTATTTACCTTTCCATATTTTTAATGTAATCCATCTCAGTTTATAGATTTCATGAAATGTGTTGTGAGTTATTACCATTCCATATTGATTATGACTTATATAGTTATTTACATGGAATGTGTGTTCAGTTATTTACCTTTCCATATTGTTTACACACTTCCTCCCAATTTATTGATTTCATGGCATGTGTCATTAGTTATTACCTTGAAACATTGGTTATTCTAATTGATTTATTATTTATTCTACTATAATTAATCCATACTGATCATTTGTGGTCACTCTTAGTTTTATTTCATTCCCCTGGAATCCAAGAACTGTACTAAGAAATATATGAAAGGATATACTAATTGGGAATAAAGTTACCCAAGAAAGAAAAAAATTATGTTGTAATTAGTGTATTCATTTGTAATACAAGAATCATGTATGTATCTAGTTTAATAAAATTAATAAACTCTCTTATTGTTTGGTATTTTATTCAATGTTATCATTCCAATGTAATCATGTAAGGCACTAGCTCCAGGATACCAGTGTTAGGGCATTACAGTTTGATTAAGGTTGGTTGTATAAAATATTTCCCTAAATTATTTTTCTGATTATCTATGTATCTGAAATAATTTCCATTGTGCCAACACGTGGTACACACAACCCAAATAATTTATTAAATACATGTTTGATAATAAATAATTTCTTAAAACTCCCATTAGACCCCACTAGGTCCATTAGAATTGAGATTGGGCTTGTGGACACTTCTGTGTTGATCCTTCCCTTGATGTTACCATGAATAAACAATTATGAAATCTGGGTTTGGCTTAAAAATGTGAATTTAGAACTCATCATGTTGCAGATTTGAAAATTAATTGAGATTAATAGAAACATTGCATGGTTTTGTAGTGGTGATTCATCATGTTGTAAGAGAATACACCGACCGAGTATCTATAAATATTTAATTAAGAGTTATAAAATAACCAACTAGGCATGTGATATTAAGGGTTATGAAAGTTATACATGGTTTACTTGTATATAGGTTTTGATAGGCTTCTTAAGGGATTATGCCACTATCTCATAAGATTTTTCATTTATAGTTCACCCACGTATAGAAGAATCTACCACATGAGTTGAGTTTCACCACTTGTGACTTGTACATGGGAAGACTTAAGTAACTCAAACATGAGAATTAACATGAAGTGTAGTATGAAATGTTTAATTTCAACATGGAATTTTATCTTACTTAGGAAGAGTTTTTTTACTCCAACCTTGGAATTCACATGTAGTCCAATATGAGATGTTTACGTTCCCCTTGGCATGGTATCACACCCTGGGATAACATAAGTGAATCCAACCAAGGAATTCACATGGAGAAATGTTTTTCTTCTTGAGACTTGGTATATGAAATATTTCTGGATAAAAGATGATTAGTTGTGTGACAGAGACTTAAGATATAGAGCCCATGATGATTCGGATGGCCCAGAGTGTTAACTTAGAACATAATAGTTGGGAGTTTTGCTTTATGTGTTTCATTAATTGATTAAATAACACATTTTATCGCTTTATCACATGCACATTCTATAAAATATGTTTTTTTAGAAATGGTGGTTTTGACCACTTAAATTTACTCACACCATATTCAATCTACTGCTGGGTTCTTGAGAAGAATTCATGGATGCAGTGTTAGACAAGGGCATGAGACATTGTCGTTTATTGTCTTTTACTAGACGGGTTGGTTCTTGGATACAGGACTCATGTGGGGTTTGAGACCTAGGAATTTCATGTTTATAGAGTATGTTTAGTGTTTTATCTATATTATGTTTAGAATTATATTTAGTTATATCCCATCCTTTCATTACATTATGCTATTATTTGTGGATGATTCATTTGGATTCTATTGTATGATCCTTCCTCCTATATGTTTTATTGTTTCTTATTTTTATGTTTCTAAAATATTTATTTATTTACATGGTACTGTAACACTATATCAAGGGATATAATCTCCCCATTATGTTCTATACACCCCCACATCTAGTCATTAGCCTCAGTAATATGGGGAGGTGCACTTGGGATCCATTAAGAAATCCATATTGGTCATGTGAGAGAATATCGGGTCGGGGTAGTTACACATGTGGAATGGAGATGCTTGATTTGATGGTATTTTATGGAAAAAGACACCTAATATTGTATATAAATAATGAGATAATTTTTTTGATGAATTACATTAAGAATATAACCTCTGGAGGGTTTCTTTGGGTATCATTGACCAAAATATTTAAGGATAATTAAAATGAGGTATTTGAGAAGATCCATGTGTGATATTAATAGAGGACATGTTTCTATATTTTAAAAATTCATGTACCAAATTATCAATGTATTTTAATGAAATAATATACGAAATAATTAAATGAATATCATGAGGTAGTTTTGAAAGGAAATTTTTGGGTTTGAATATGAGAATATAATTTTTATATGTTATTTATTATTGTTTATAGAAGGTTTATTTGAATTAAAATAAATAGAATATAGATTACTAAATTCACTGGTTCAAATATTATATTATTATATAATAAAAAACAATATAATATAGAATAATTGACTATGATTTTATAATATCACATGGTTTAAAAAGTGATAGATCTAATGTTGCAGTGATATAATAACTTTGTGCATTTAAGAAGAAGGTGAAAAGAAGAAGTATTGTCTGACCCTACTGTTACTATTTAAACTCATGTGTAGAATTACTTGAAGAATGTTTATGAGGTGGTTGAATTTATTTCTTTTCAAGCAGATAAGTGTCTCATTTTTTGAAGATTTTTATATCCAAAGAAGGTAATTTGATTTGTTAAGTCCAATAAAGACTCGATCATATTATCCTAATCACCCTTAATTTTTTTTATCTTGATCCATTCACAATATTATTCATGGTAATATGGAAGATTGTTCATGTATAAATTCTAGATGTATTTATTCATGTGTTATTATTGGTTACAGATTAAATAGTTTATGAATATCCTCTTCCCCTTTCATTATTTTGATAATAAAAAATTAGTTGTGAGGGTGGTGATAGGGGGATAACAGACATTATACACATATTAGTCGTTGTGAGTGAACCTAATAAATATTTGTGTAAATTTATTTTGTTAATTAATTATTTTAATATCTCAATCATGAAACCTAATAGATATTTTAGGGTTTGAATTTTATTAACTATAATATGTTTAGAGGTAAATCAATGAGATTAAATTGGTGAAATATTGTGTATATTGATTCAACCCCTCTTGATGTAGCTAAATCAATCATGTTGAAACTATACGATGCTAGTCATCATCCAATGGTATATTGAAGCTGGGTTTTGGGGGTCACAATTATATTCACTACAACACAAAAAGGTGTTCCCAGTGAGATGTGGTTATGATTCAGTGGTATCATTGATGTTGATAAAAGTTATGATAGAGAAATAAGTTAATAACTATTGAGGATTGTATGGGTTTGATATGGAAAAAATATTGATTGACCTTAGAATGTGATATAATAAGGGAGATTATCTAGGAAATGGGGATTTAAGACCCCTGTGATTCAATGAAAGGACTTAATCTCACAAAAAGTGTTAGGAAAGATAAAGTTTATTTATGGATAGAGACTTAGTAAATGTAAATGAATCGTGTTTTTTCAATTATGTTTGAATTAGGGTGATTACATGGAAGTTGAAACTAATATAAATGAATGAGGATAATTTAATTCCATGTTCATAGGATTAGAAGTTTTATTTATTTTTTCCCTTTTATATAGATGGTTGTGGTTATCATTAGTGTGTGGTTCAAGATAGATTAGTAAAGAACGATAGACAGATTTACCGAAGAAGGGTTTCCCCTATAGAGGAGGGTAACAGTAAGAGGAAAACACTACATGATTTCTAGCAACAAAGCGTTGAAATTTATGAGGTGTATATCACTTCTTTGGGGATAGAGCACTAGTTGAAGGATTTAGATATTTCATTTAGTCAGTTCTATTCTAAGAGTTAGAATTAAATAATATCATTTTATAATCATTTTAGTAGATTAGTGCTTTATTGGTGGATTTTATTTCTTGTGGAGTGTAAGGAGTCACCCATATCGTGGGATGATTTTATTACCCTGTTCCACATATTATTTCTTTCTCCAATAATTAATTTGGCTAGGTAACAATAGATTCTTTCTCTCTAGTATGTAATCATGCAAGTGAAGAGTTTGGGGTTCTATTTAAAGACCTTCTCCACTTTTCCTCAATATTTTCCTAGATGAGGATACCAGTGCTTGAAATTTTTAGGAGGTTTTATCCCCTTCTATTCAACATCACATTACCCTTCTTTATACTGTCTACATATATTGATTTTCTAGTTAAGGAAGAAATGATTGAGTGGATACATGTGAAGTTTGGGTTATTGTAAGAGGGGAATCATCATAACATCCCAAGGAATAGGGACTAGACATTATCATTCCATTGAATTTCAAAATCCATGCATGAAAATGATCATTCAATATACCATATTCATATCCACTACCTTTAATTCATCTATGTTTGATTTTATATATTAACATTCTTTTAATAAAGGCATGATGGTATGCTCTCTTGGACTCAAAGTAGATAGGCTTATAGTTCCCCTAGTGTTGAATATTTACGTTATAAGTCAGTTCAACAACCCAATACCTTAAGATATTTTTTATTTTTAAATAAATTTAATCTCTTCGATAGATTTTTATTTATGAAAAACCAAGTTTGAATATAACCTGATTCTCTATTAAAATATTATAAAAACATGGCCATTATAACTTAGCAAATAAGATGGAGGGTAAGAGAGGTAATTAAAAAATTATGAAAAATATATGTTTTAAACATTTATAAAATAAACTCAATGGTGATCTATTTATTCTATATTAAAAAGTATCATTTGAAAGAAAAACATGTTTTCTAAAAAGCTATAATTTTTTAAAAGATGGTTTACTCACACTTTGTAAAAATAATTTAATATTTATTTCTTCCACTTTAAGAAAATTTATTTCAAAAAATAAAATAAATTTTGGAAAAAAAAGATTTAAATTATATTTGTGAAATTTTTTCTGATTTTTCTGAAAATACTATTTTTTGATGAATAGTAAAAAATAATGATTTTTATTTAAAACTGGATATTCGTTTAAATTATTTATAAGTTCAAATAAAATTTATAATTTGTTTTAAAGAAAAATAACTTAAATTACAGAACAATTTAACTTATTTAGGTCATTTTAATCAATTTCATATTGAATTTCCATATTGAATCATTTTATACATATGAGAATTTTCTCTTTGGAAAAGCACTCTTTCATCACAAATGTGGTTTAATTTTAAATTGAATTCTACCATTCTATGAATTGAACATTGAAAATAGATAAAAATGTGGGTGTTACGTTTTCTTTTAAAAACATCCATGTGTGTCATCTCCCCCACTTATTAAAGGACACCCCTCTCCTCTACTTTCCACACATCCAAAACCCATTGGTTTTTGAAAATAACATATCAAATCACGTACCTACTTTTTTAATGTCATACTATAATCATTTTCTAGTCATAAAACCATATTAGTAATGATTTTGATTAAAACCAAGAGAATTTGTCCAAAGAAGAGGTAAACTCCTTAACCGAGCATTTTATTTTATTCATTCCTCCTCCAATTAAAAATATTATTAAAACATTATGATATAATAAACTCAGTATATTATATATAATTTTATGTTTTTATATTAATGTAATGACATAAAACTATATCATCCTCTTTTTAATGGGAAACCAAATCGTTGTTCATGTGCACGACATACTACTGCCTCACGAACCGATGCAATTTGTTTTCCAACACCACATCTCATGGATGGATATAATGATTTATTTATTGTTTTTATATTATATTTAGGATTTAATTATACCTATATAACTATAATATTATATATATGTTCTTACTTTCCATTCCATAGAGAATATGATAATGTCGCTTGTGTGTACGACAGAGAACCACCTCACAATTCGAAGTGATTCGTTATTCACATACGCTTTACATATAAGGTAATAAGAATTATTTTTATGTTAATATTTGATAAAATGAAATATTAAAAGTTTTTTAAAATTAATATATCATTTAAATTCTATCCAAACCATCCACGTAAAATGATAATGTCGTTCATGTGTGTGGAAGATGATCACCTCACGATGCGATGTGATTCATTTTTTTAATTTTATTATATTTGAATCTCATGGATGGTATGTTTAAGGATATTTAAAGAAATAATATGATATTTATGAAATAAGTTTCATTATATAATTTTAAAATAAAACATACCTTTATTCATTCACGGTCTTTGAAAAATGGAAATGTTATTCATGCGTACGTATGACATACTGTCTCCATTGTTGTAACGTAGTTCATTTTTTCATAACCATTTCTAGGATTAGTTTAAAAAGTATAAATTCTGTATAAAAATGAAAATTATTCCATATTTATCATTATTGGGATTATTGGTTTATAATCTATATGACCTTATTCAACTGAAAAAAGTAATTTTGCACATATGAGTCGTTGTCATTAAAATGTACAATATGGAATTAATGGGTTTTTTAATTGAATATGACATGGTAGAAAGTAAAATAAAAGGAGTAATAAAACTGAAAATTGTTATTAAAATTAAATAATTAAGTTATATTTATTATTTACTGAGATAAAAAACACACATGAAAAATCGGGCTTCAAGTAAGGTATCTCTACAAACCACCCTCTCTATTATGTAATGAACATTCTCTCTTTAAATCACTTTATCTATCATTATAATGTTATGAAATTATTTTAAATTATTTATATATGTCTCTCAAATATATACCAAGTTTATTATACCTTCATTTTATGGGGTAACACATTCCATATGGCCATTTTTGGAATTCCTTCATGGTGAGATTTCCATTCATTACGACATGAAACAAGATCACACAACACATTTTCAATAAATTGATACTTATTATGTTATACCTTATTCATAATATCTTTAATGTGACACAAATAGATCATAAACATGTTATGATGGTCATTCTTAGATTGTACTCCAATGCAATAGGTAAAGCTTTAGTCTCATGAGATGTCATGTTTGAGATGTGGGGATAAACCTAATCCATTATGGGACTTTGTCCACCATGTGAAATTGTCTAGGTAGTTATCATTGAATCATGTTTATGAAATGTTATATGTTTTTTACACATTTAATATGATTTTATGATTTTATGATACCATTTTTTATGATAATCGTTCATGAATTTACACACGAGTCTTATCTTTTATGATATGATGTTATTCCTTTGACTCACATGTTATGTTTCATTCATGTTTATTCCCTCATTGGGATTTTAGATCAACCCTTTATTTATGAACTCCATAGGTTATCCCATGTAGTTTTAAGATCTAAAATGTATTTTTGGATCACACTATAGAGAATAAAATTAAAATGGTATGTTTAAGTTTCCTTTTATATAATACAATCCTATTCTTCCAAAGACATATGGATTTTACGATCCTTGTGTTGTGAATAATGGATAATTATGTTAAATATTTTGTATTAATAAGTGTAAAAGGTCTTGGTTCATAAATTTTGGTATCATAGAAAATTTTTACTTATCCTTTGGAGTCTAGGATGATAAAATTTTTGTGAGAACCCTTGGGATATGTATAATGATAAGACTTATTATAGAAAAATATACTTGAATCTTGCCAAAGTATTGAGTGAGTGGTTTCCAAGAAATTACATCCATCTATGTATACATCAAGTGGACATGGTTCATGAATAGATGTAACTAGGGGTAATAAATCCCAAAAGGTGTGTATGGATTGACTCTAGCATTTCCTAGTACATGAAAATAGACCTTACTGTAGACTTGGTTTGACACTCCCATGGGGAATGTTTTAGACATTCACAAACTCTTTATGAACCATAATGAAGGACATAAACCAATTATTAGTTTATAAAACCTAATATGGAAATTACTATAGATAAACTAGGTTTAAACATAGAGACTTATAAGTTCAGATTTAATAATCATTTATATGTCATTCCAATAATAGTTTATATGTTTTTCTTGTGTATGTTTATTAGTCATGTCTTAAAATTTTATTTTTCTTCTAGTTAATGGTGGGAAATATGAGAAACCATTCCAATGACCAACATGATAACAAATTTGATGATTTCTCCAGCGATATTCCAAATTTCATGGGTGTGGAAGGTGAGAAATTTTGGGAAGTACGGGCCTAACTGGATCAAGTTATGAATAATAACATGAACCATGAGGAACACCCGAATCATTTTAAGAAGGATAAACTTATAGTGAATATTTTTTCAGATAAAGGATCCCTAAATTTAGTGGAACATATGATCCCATCAACAATAAACAATATATTAAATCCATTGTGAAGATATTCTATATTCGACAATGTACAAAGAAAGAGAGAGTTATCTTATATGTTGATTACATTGAGGCGGCAGCTGATCAATGGTGGAAATCGATCAAGAATATAAAATAAAAAAAAATATTGATTCCATAGAATGGGAAGACTAAAATAAAATATTTTTCAGTAAATATTTTCCCAGAACTATGTATCTTAAAATAGAGAGGGAGTTCCTTAGTCTAAAGAAAAAGGAAGAATATTATATTAGTGCATATAGGGAAAACATTACATAGAATGTATAGTATTACATCGCCTTTTTATCAATAATGAAAGTAAGGTGGACAATTTATTTAGTGGGATAATATTGAGTCAAAAAAATTTGAAATTATATACTTTGATAGTCAGGAAGATATTTTCCATTGTGCTCTCAATGATGAGATGGAGATTAGTTGATCTTAGTGGTCTCATTTTATTAGAGACAAAAAAACATAAAACAATGTTTTATTTGGGGGTATAAATAGAGAAATCCCATAGAGGAACGAAAAACCAACATCACACTTGTCAAAATTGTGGGAATAAGCATCCTGAAAACAACATAATCATATCCTGCAGATGCTTAAAGTGTGGAAAATAGGGTTATCAGAATAATCAATTCCATAAGGAAATAAAGAATCCCACTAATTAGAAATAATAAATGAAGGTCCAAGTCATTAATATACCTATATTATCATGTTTTAACAGTAATGAAAATAGGAATTATTAAATCCAATTATCTAAACCAAGGGGTTTTTGGAGATAATCATCACCAATAATCTATAAGGTAGCAAGGAATGAAATATGATATCACTAAGGTTGTGGTGGATAAAAATAATTATGTGGTGACTGGTATACTAGATATTCATTCAAGAACAATGAACATACCTTTCTATTCTCATTTTATAGATTCTTTCAAATTTTGAATGTTTAATAGAACTATTAAAACAAAAAATTAAAACTGGGGCTTAAGTTATCTATGATAACATAAAACAGTTCTATGGTTTCATACAATATATAAGTTTTTTTTCGTATATATTTTTAGACTTATTCTATAAAAAAATATTGCGATAATTATTTTCATGGAGTTTGATTCTATTTTAAGCAATGATTGGATATCCTTGTATAATACCAACATCAACGATCGATATAGAGAGAGAGAACATTCATCAAATCCCAAGTCATCCTCTAATTTTATAAAATTGTAAGGAGGAGGATAAAAACCCCTTGGATTCATCTATTATAGAATGGATATTATTTTCTTATAAGTGTATCTATCCTAAATGATTGAGTCAAAGTAGTGAATCATGCTTGAGTACTGCACTTTGTGAGGGATTATATTGATGTATTCATTAATGAGCTTCCTGGTGTTCCTCATACTTGAAAAGTTTATTTCTCCAAAAAAAAACCTCGTTCTCTTCCAATAAGAACAAAACTTTTTATAATGGTGACCGATGATTTATAAGAACTTAAGAATCAGTTGAAAGATAATTTAGAAAAGGGTTTTATATACGTCAGTGCTTCACTATGTGGTGTGTCAGTTTTATTCATTAAGATTAAGGATTAGGCAGTATGCCTTTATGTTGATTATCATGAACTCAACAAAATCATGATAAAGAACAAGTATCCCCTTCCGTAGATATATGAATTTTTTGATTAACTATTTTGAAGCTCTGTATTTCTCTAAGGTGGACCTTCAGTCGGGATACCGCCGATTAAGGGTGAAGAAGGATGATATTCCCAAAACTGCCTTTTGAAAAATGTATGGACACTAAGTTCATAGTGATTCTTTTTAGGCTCACCAATTCTCCAAAAATATTTATGGAATTGATGAATAGAGTATTTAGATATAAACTGTATTTTTTCTATTGTCTTTATAGATGATGTTCTAATTTAATCTAAAATAATAGAGGATCATGAGGATCATTTAAATACTATTCTAAGGTATTTGATAAATTAGAATCCATATGAAATGTCTAGTAAAAGTGACTTTTAGGTAAAGTAAGTATCATTCCTAGGGTATATTATCACTAGTAAAGGGATATCCGAGGACCCTTTTAAAAAAACTCAATCATGGAATTTATTATAACAGAATCAATAATGGAGATCTATATTTTCCATTTATTATCTAGGTATTACTGACATTTTTTGAAAAAACAATCCTAATTAAAAAACTCATTGACCAACCTAACATGGAAGAGAGTAAAAATTTTATGGACAAGTGAATTTTAATAGAGAATCAATGTCACATAAATGAATTATTTTAAATTTATTTTTCATTTAATTTCTATTCTTGTTTGTTTTTAGGGTTTCCCAAGCTTTTTTTAAGTAAAAGTGAGTTTTCATGATTTTTCCAAACGGTGAGCCCATTTCCAGATTTTAAAACCAATTTTGTTTCTTTTAAAACTTTTTCATTTTTTTAATATTTTTTACCCATTTTAAATCCTAAATGGCCGCCCCTGACCTGTTAAAACAATCAGTTCAATTTCAACCCTTTAGGAATCCATAATAATGGCGGATTTAGGTTTTTATTTAAGGAATTGGCCCAGCCCGAAAGCCCATTTCCGGTTTTAATAAAAATTATTTAATTAATAACATATTCAATTTTAAGGTTTTTTCGGTGATTCCAAGTGTCACCAAAGACTACTGAACCCAGCCGTGTTCCACTTCTCTTTCCCCCTCTTTGAAGGTCGTTTCCATCGCGATTTAGTACAAAACATCATAGGGTTTCTCAATTCAAGCAGATTTATAAGGGTAATTTTTTCCTTAATAACTCTATCATTTCTCACTCTTTTTCCCCCATTAAAATTCCAACATGATCTCATAATCCTTGTTCAGACCTCTATTAAATTTTTGGCTCTTTGAAAATTTAGATACTAGTGGGTTTAGGTCGATTTCTCCAAAATTCATTCAAGTAAACGTTCTTACATTCCTTCGTTTTCATTTCCTTAGAGTTTCATCCCTCTTTCTTGATGTTACAAAGTGTCTAGGAAATAGGGTTATAACCTAGGGTTGGACATGGTGTATTTTTGGTGTAATCATGATATTTTAGGTTTCTCTTTAATCCCTTACGGTGCATAAGTGGTGCGCTTGATGTTTCACACCAATATTTGAGTAAGTCAACAATTTCAGTAGGTTGTTCCATGTGTAAAAAATTATTGATGAGTTAGATTGATGTATTTTATCATCATTAATATTCCTCATATGTTTTTTTATTTCTAAAACTATTCATAATTTATTTGGTTAATAGTTTAATTTTATATTTGTATTTTATCTTGAAATTGGGTGTTTTTCAAGTGTAACACTTGGGGTATTATTTGGGTGTATTTTAGAACATATGAAATTGGTTTAATAAATATTGTTTGGTCTGAAAATTCTATTTTGGTAGGGTCATGGTGTGCCATTGGGTTTGAAAGTGGGTTTCTGAATGGGTTGAAGGTGTTAAACGATGTTGTACTTCTTGAAAGTGATTTTGAAAACTTGTGTTTTTCAAGTGGATCTTTTCTAGAATTGTTTGAGTTATTTGTATAAAACATGGGGGTTGTTTAATAAATGTTTTTTGGGATTCCAACTATGTTTTGAATTGGTATTTCTGTGATTTTTGATTTGAAAGATGGTTTTCAAATGGGTTTTATGTGAAATCTTGGGCACACTCCTTAGAATTGTTTTATGAATGTTTTGAATGGTTTAATTATTTGTGTAAGTGGTGAAACCATATTGGAAAACATTTTTGGATTGTGAATATTTTGAAATGGTCCATTTTTAATGTGAATGGGTCTATCATATGATGTGTATCATCTATGAAATTATTTATAAATTTTTTTAATGAATTTATTAAAATGGGAACGATGTGTGAACTTGATGTGGGCGGTTTGTGTGAGTGTGATGTGAAAAATGGATTTTTTTTATGATAAAAGGATTTTATGAAACATGTGAGTAGGATTTTATGTTATGTTCAACATATTTGGAAAGATTTTATAAAATTTTAAAAGGATGTGTTGGATTGTGAATGTTATGAAAAATGTGTTGTGGGCTACTTTGGTGTGAGTTTGATTTCAAAATGCATTTGAATGAAAAGTGAATTTTGTGAATTGTATGATGTACATGGATCTTTTAGGTTAATGTGTGATGTGGAAGTGATATTTTCATGTGAAAACTGTATTACTTGGCCTGTTTAACTTTTTTCAGCACAAGAGAGAAACCTGAGTATCTAGGTGGGTGGACGTGTACTAGTTTGATAGTGAATCTGTGGGGTTTGGCCTCAGTTTCACGTTGCAGGATTGAAGCTTATAATATATTATATTATAAATATGATTATGGTTTTATTTTAATATAATAACATTCTGTATCCATTATACATGTTGTTAAAGGATGTTTACTCAAAAGGAAATGTAAGGTAAGATATTTTTGTCTCACTGGTACTTTTGTGAGGGATATTCCATATTGAGAACTTATTTATTTTCTTTTGTGTTGTACATAATTAACCTATTTAATTTTATAGCATGAATAAATTTATATTCATATTATATAAATTATCTTTTGTCTCCATTTATTTCATGGGGATTACAGTTCAAAAGTAACCAAGTAGTAAGGGATTTCATCTCAATTTACATTTTATTGTGACTTATTTTTTGTTTTGCACCAATTGACATTAATGTGGTGTATATACTTCCCATATATAATTAAAAATAACTATTAAATCATAATTCATGGTATCTTATGTTTCACATTGATTTATCTCACCCAAGGAGTTTATTAGTAAAATTATTAAGTGGAAATGGTTTTCTTTGCAATCTTACTTTATTTTGTGAATGTTAACTTAATATTGGAATAATCAATTTATTATAATCATTTTTCATTAGTAATTTCCTTGAAAATACACATTTATGGGAAGTGGATATTATTATTTCCTACACCTTATATCATTTCTACATACAATGTTTAATTTTGCTGTTATTTGATTATCTGAGGAAATATTGAGAAATCTTTATTCTTTTTTCAATACAGACATTTGATAAGTCAAACTATTTATTAATTAAATCAATTACCTGATATGAGTAATTATTTGGACTGGTAGTTATAGGTAGGACCCATACATTATATATTCCCTCATTATATCGATAGGCTCTCATGAGACAAATCATTTGACCATATTAAATGGGTTTCTACCAATAGTTTTAAACCGTATTGTGAAAGGTATTGACGGAATAGGTTTTCATGTGCCTCACACATGATTTCCAATAATTATGAATTGGAATCATAGATATTTAATTTATTATTATCATTATCCCTGAGGTTTTTGAATGATAAAATATATGGATTCATTTCATTCTTAGTTTATTGATTAAATGGAATATGTTTAAGATATTTATCTTTCCATATTAATTATGCCTTATCTAGATATTTACATGGAATGTGTGTTCAATTATTTACCTTTACATAATTTTTATGAACTCCATATTAGTTTATTTATTCCATGGCACGGTGTTCAGTTATTTTCCTTTCCATATTTTTACGCACTCCCTATCACTTTATTGATTTCATGGCATGTTTGTTATGTTATTACCCTACCGCATTGATAATTCTCATTGATTCATTATTTCTTCCAATTTACATAATCCTTTCTGAAAATTTGAGAAAAATATTATTTCTTCCTTTCCCTAATAATCCTTGAACTATACTAAGATAGATATGAAAGTATAATATAATTAATAATAAAATATTCCTTAAAAAATATTATGTTGTAATTAGTGTATTCTTTTATAATACAAGACTTATATATTAATCTAGTTTAACAAGACTAATAAAATTTCCAATCCTTCAGGATTTTATTCCTTGTAATCATGCCAATTTAATAATGTAATGTACTAGATCTAGGCTTGTGGGGTTGGGCCGTTACAGTTCGTAAAAGAGGAATTTTAGTAAAAACCATGGAAACTAGATTTTAGAAAACATATATTAGAGAACATAACCCTATGGTATATTTTTTGGAAAAGTATATAAGAACATCCTAAAGTTTTGTTTATTTAGAGATTATGTTTTTCCTAGTAATACATCATTTTATGGATACTACAAGTGGATTTGGTTCTATAATATATATACCTAGGGGTAAAAACTCTAAAACGGTGCATTAGGTCTGACTCAAGCATAACCTAGTACAAGAAAATGTGCTTTACTGCGCACCCGATTTGAAACTCCCATGAGATATACTTTAGATTATTCAAATTTACTTTACAAAACATTATGATGGATTTAAATATATAATTAATGGCCAAGGTTAAACCCTCAACCATGGAAGGACATATGTTTAAATAAATGGATGATGTATGTCTATATTGGGGTCGTATTGAAAACCTTAGTTAAATGTATATTTAATGATTAATTTATTTTCAAGTATTCCAATCATACTTTTTTAAAACATTATAGGAATTATATTAATGTGGTTTAAAAAAAGGACAACTTGTATGCCTGGTGAAAAACCATCCTATCTGGTAAGGACGTGGGTCTTGAACCCATGAACAAAGGATGATAAGGATTTCACACCCACCACTAGACAACGTATTGTCCTGGTTAAAATGTAATTATTTTTAATGAATGAATATTAATGATGATCCACTGGCCGGGCTTTAAAGGATTATAAATTAATATATTAACAATATTAGTTTTTGAAAATAGTTATAGGAAAACATAAAGACTTGTTTTATGGATATTATAATATAGAAAAAGTAAATTTCTATGCTACATGAATAAAAAAAGATTATTTTAGGATATTAATTTCTTGAAGTAGTGTATGAATTGGAAATTGATTAAGGAAAAACCAAAAGAATAAATTATGTTTATATAAATATATAATGTGAGTATATTTCCTTGTATTCTTGGTCAATAAAAGAATACCCTAACATAAGGTAAATGATATAAAAAAATGTTGTCCAAATACTTTCATTTTTATTTAACTGATGGTATTTTAAATCATCATCAATTTATTGATATGAGGACCTCTACTTTCCATTGACCACTCGCTTGTTTGTGATCAATGACCTCAATCACTACTATAATTATTTACACTTTTCTTCCATGTCCATATATTCACTTGCCACTAATGTTATCCTATTTAAAACACTAGTTATATTTTATTCCAGGTGGCCTTTGTACTTATCATTCTCTCTTATTAAGAGGATATTATATTAACTCTTCTCATGATGTGGGATTTCAAAAGAAAAATAAAATATCAAACCCTAGATTACTAAGAATGAGTTTAAATTGTGAAGAGGAAATTTAGTTAAGGTGGAGATAATATAATAACCCAAAATTATAATGTAAGAAAATTGTATTTAATAATGTTTATGACACAAAAAAACAAAGTTAATATTACATTACAGGAAACATTATGCTTATCATTCTCTACATGGACCACCGAGGTTAGCTTGTTGTACACGCAAGACTGAGTTTTACCAAAATAAAATATACTATTAATATAATTATTTAATATTATATTTATCAACTAGTAATTGTAATGAAATGTATGAAAATTATTAACTAAATTTGTAAAATATTATTTTCATATGCTTATATAATTCTTTGGTGTTATAAATGAATATAGAACTCAATTGAACATAACATGTGTTTTTTATGGAAAACTATTTTATCACCAATAAGGTGTTTGTACTAATAAATTAAATTAATTATAATTATTGGATGAATTTAATGAAATTTTAATATTTTATATAAAATAAAATATATTTGATAAACATAAGATAATAAGAAACTCAATATTTTTCCATAGAAAAGTTATATTTTTTAAAGGCTATTTTACCTCCTTTTAATGAAATACATATTTTAAATCTAAATTTTTGAACATTTATAAATTTAATATGAAAAAATAAATTTATGTATTTATATGCGAACATCTAAATTTGGTTAGGATGAATTTTTAATATTTTTCTGAGATGTTTTATTTTTTGATTAATAGTGAAAAATACTTGATTTTAATAGAAAAATGGATTCTTTCCAAGTTTATTTATGTAGTTAAATTATATTTTTTATTTGGTTTTAAAGTATATATAGATAAATTTTATTATATTTAAACTAATTTAGTTCATTTTAATCAATTTCACATTGATATTTTATATAAAATATTGGAAAACTTTTGAACATAATCACATTAAAAACCCACTTTGTCGTCCTGTCTACAGGATTAATTTTAAATCAATTTCCACCACATATTTTATTTGAATTTGGAAACATTAATTACATATTTTGAATCAAAATATATTATAATTTATAATAATTTCAATTTATTTTGTTATAAAAAACATAAGTGGATGTGATTAAAATTAATTATAGTGATTAAGAGAAAAATTAGCTTAACAATGGACTAAACCTTAAAGTTAAGGGAAAACATAACCTAGAAACTTGACCAAAATCCTTTTTATATCAATATTTATACCATATACTATATGTTTTATAATCTGGTTCATTATTGGAGGCACATGATTTAAGGAATACATCTCAATTGTGTTAACCTTTTTATATTTACAATAATTCCACTCCTCATCCACTATAAAATAGAACTCATCCCTCGCACTTATTACCAAATTTAAATACCATTTTCTCATAAAAAACAGCACAAATAAGCTCCAAAATTACATATCATAACCATATCAACCTCACATCAAGCATAAATCCAACAAAGGAATTCTTTTGGGATAAACCAAAAGGAGTTACCTAAATAAGTTGCAACGTTTTTCAACGATCACTTTTGTTTCATTTACTTCTCCACTATATAAATTATTTTTATATATTTAATATATAATAAAATTATTATATTAAATATACTTATATCTTTTAATTATATGAGTTTAACCAAAACTTTTACACACATCCATCAAATGGGATACACAATCATCGTTTGTGTGTATGACAAACTACCACCTCGTGAACCGATGTTATTTCTTATTCCATTACCACATTTAATGGTTGGAATAATAATGTGTTTATAGCTTATATATTATATATATAGTATTTATAATTTATTTATGATTCTAGGAATTTTTATATAATTATACCTTCAGGACATATATTTTAGGGGAATACGATAACATCGTTTGTGGACGTGTGGACTACCACCTCTTCAAATCAATTTGATTCGTTCACATTTTAAATGGAATGTATTAATAATAGTTATAATAAAAATATGTGACATATATCAAATAAATATTATATTGTTATAATATATATATATATAATTTACTTTTATTCCCTTAAATATGACAATGAAGTGAAAGTAGCATTCACGCATACGTTTGAACTATCGTCTCCATGAACGGTGCATCACATTTCATATCTCCAAATATTATGGATTGTTATAAATACATATATAATGAATATTTAGATTAATTAAATTATGGTTTACATTCTGGATATGATGAAATCATAATCGGAATAATACTAAAAAATAACAAGTCAAAACATTCTTAAAAAACAAAGTAGTTATTACCCGAAATGATGAAATTAAGGAAATATCATTAATAGAAGGGTAAAAATTTATTATAAAAGAATCATATATGATATAATAAATTTTATTATATTTTTGGTTTAATTTAATAACTTGATAAAACCACTATACAGTAATTTAATGGATGTTCAATTAAATGTAAATATAAGGTATGGGATTCTTATTTCACTTTTTCTTTTGTGATGCATGCTCCGTATTCACCAATTATTTTTTGGTGTGGTGTACGTACAACCCCTATTTTATTTTATATAATGAATATATTTATATTCATCATATTTAATGTTTCATTTGATATCATTTCTTCTATATGGATTAGAATTCAAAATATATGAAGTATTAAGTGATTTTCTCTCAATTTACATTCCATTAAGACTTTTTTTTGAACCAATTTACTTAAATATGATGTATATACTTCCCATTTATCATTTAATATTAAGATTCACTGATAAATCATGGTGGTTTATGTTTCACCTTGAATTATCTCACCCAAGGGGTTTAACATTAAAATTCCAAGTGGTAAAAGTAATCTTTTCAATCTCACTCTCTCTTGTGATTTTTAACTTTCTGTTGAAACAACCACATTATTACAATCATTTTTCAATGGAAATTTTCATAAATATCCACAATCATGGGTGTTGAATATTATTATTTCCTAAACTAAACACTATTTTTACATACGGTGTCTAATTTTATAGTTATTTGATAGTTTGGGAAATGTTGACAACTCCATATTCGTTATTCAATACGAATATTTGTTCAAGAATATTGTTTATTAATTAAATTGATTAATCAATATGAGTAATTCTTTGCGCTAATAGAGATGGGTGTGGCATATAATTTATATATACCCTTGATGCATTGATAGGTTCTCATGAGAAAATTTATTTGGCCAAATTAAATAGGTATCAACAAATAGTTTTAAAGCATATTGTGAAAGGTATTGACTATATAAGTTTTCATGTGCCTAAAACATGAAATCCAATAAATAATAATCTACTTCACAGATATTAAAGTTATTATTATTATTATCCATGATATATTCATATAGTAAAATATATGGACTCATTTTATTCTCGGTTTGTTGATAAAATGACACGTGTTTCAGTTATTTACCTTACCATATTGATCATGCCTTATCCAGTTATTTACATGGAATATGTGTTTAGTTATTTACCTTTACATATTTTTTATGTACTCCATCTTAGTTTATAGATTTCATGAAATTTGTTTTGAGTTATTACCATTCCATATTGATTATGCCTTATCCAATTATTTACATGGCATGTCTGTTCAATTATTTACCTTTCCATATTTCTTACACACTATCTCCCAATTTATTGATTTCATGGCATGTGTCATTAGTTATTAACTTTTCATATTGGTTACTCTCATTGATTTATTATTTATTATACTATATTTAAACCATACTGATCATTTTACATCACCTTTAGTTTTCTTTCTTTCCCCTGGAATCCCAGAACTGTACTAAGAAAGATATGAAAGGATATACTAATTGGGTATGAAGTTATCATAGAAAGAAAAAAATTATGTTGTAATTAATGTATTCATTTGTAATACAAGAATCATGTATGTATCTAGTTTACTATGATTAATAAACTCTCTTTTTGTTTGGGATCTGATTCAATGTTATCATTTCAATGTAATAATATAAGGCACTAGCTCTAAGATACTAGGGTTAGGGTATTATAGTTGGATTAAGGTAGGTGGTCGAAAATATTACCCTAATGTCTATTTCTGATTATATATGTATGTGAAATAATTTCTATTGTGCCAACATGTGGTACACACAACCCAAGTAATTTATTAAATAAATCTTTGATAATAAATAATTTCTTATAACTCCCGTTGGACCCCACTAGGTCCATTAGAATTGAGATTGGTCTTGTGGCCACTCGTGTGTTGATCCTTCCCTTGGTGTTACCATGAATCAACAATTTTGAAATTTGGTTTTGTCTTAAAAATTTGAATATAGAATTCATAATGTTGCATATTGGAAAATGAATTGAGATAAATGGAAACATGGCATGGTTTGGTAGTGGTGATTCATCCGGTTGTAGGAGAATATACCAACTGAGTATCTATACCTATTTAATTGAGAGATATAAATTAACCAACTAGCCATGTTATATGAATGGTTATGAAAGGTATACATGGTTTACTTGTATATATGTTTTTTGATAGGATTCCTGAAGGATTGGACCACTGTCATAAGATTTTGCACTGATAGTTCACCCTCTTATAAGAGAATCCACCACATGAGATGTGTTTCACCCCTTGTGATGTGCACATGGAAATACATAAGTTACTCAAACATGATAATTAACATGAAGTGTAGTATGACATGTTTAATTTAAACATGGAATTGTATTTTACATATGAAAATGTTTGTGACTCCAACCTGAGAATTCACAAGTAGTCCAATAAGAGATGTTTACGTTCCCCTTGGCATGGTATTGAACACTAGGATAACATAAATGACTCTAAGCTGGGAATTCTCATGGTGAATAGTTGTTCTTCTTGAGACATGGTATATGAAATCTTTCTGGATAAAAGAGGATTAGTCGTGTGACAGAGATATCTGATATAGATCCAAACATTATTTGGATGTCCCAAAGTGTTAACTTATAACTTAATAGTTGGCAGGTTTGTTTTATGTGTTTCTTTAATTGATTAAATAACACCTTGTTATCACTTTATCACATGAACTTTCTATCAAATATGTTTTTTAGAAATGGTGTTGTTGACCTACTACAATTTACTCACACCATATTAATTCTATTGTTGGGTTTTTGAGAAGAATTCATAGATGCAGTTTTGGACAAGGGCATGAGAAATTGCAGTTGATTGTCTCTTACTGGATGGGTTGGTTCTTGGTGATGTGACTCATGTGGGGTTTGAGACCTAAGAATTTCAAGTTTATAGAGTATGTTTAGTGTTTTATCTGTATGAATTTTAGCATGATATTTAGTTATATCCTATCCTTTAAATACATTATTCTATTATTTTTGGATGACTCAGTTGAAATCTATTTTCAGATAGTTCCTCCTATATGTTTTAATGTTTCTTATTTTTATGTTTCTCAAATATTTATTTATTTCCACGGTATTGTAACAATATATCAGGGGATATAATTTACCAATTATGTTCTATACACCCTCATATCTAGTCATTAGTCCTAGTAATATGGGGAGGGGCACATGGGTTCCATTAAGCAATCCGGATTAGCCATGTGAGAGAATATCGGGCCGGGGTTGTTACACATGTGGAATGGAGATGCATGATTTGATGATATTTTATGGAAAAAAGATACCTAATATTTTTTTATAAATAATGAGAGGAAATTTTTGTTGAATTACATTAAGAATATCACCTCTGGAGGGTTTCTTATGGTATCATTGACCATAATATTTAAGGATAATTAAAGTGAGGTATTTGAGAAGATCCATGTGTGATATTAATAGAGGACATTTTTATAAATTTGAAAAAGATATGTACCACATTATCAATTTATTTTAATGAAATAATATAAGAAATAATTAAATGAATATCCTGAGTTAGTTTTGAATATAAATATTTAGGTTTTAATATCAGAATATTATTTTTGTATGATATTTATTATTGTTTATAGAAGGTGTATTTGAATAAAAATAAATAGAATATGGATTAATAAATTCACTGATTCAAATATTATATTATCATTTAATAAAAAATAATATAAGATAGAATAATTGACTATGATTTTCTAATATCATACGGTTCAAAAAGTGATAGATCTAGTGTTGTAGTGATATAATTACTTTCTGAATTTAAGAAGAAAATGAAAAGAAGAGGTATTGTCTGACCCTAATGTTACTATTTAAACTCATGTGTATAATTACTTGAAGAATATGTGTGATATGGTTTAATTTATTCCTCTTCCAGAAGATAAGTGTCTCATTATTTGAATATTTCTACAGCCTAGGAAGGTAATTAGATTTATGAAGTCCAATAAAGACTAGATCATATTTTCCTAACCACCCTTTAATTTTTTTTATCTTGATCCATTCATAATTTTATTCATTGTAATATTTAATATTGTTCATGAATAACTTATAGATGTATTTATTCTTTTGTTATTATTGGTTATAGATTAAATAGTTTATGTATATCCTCATCCCCTTTCTTTATTTTGATAATAAAATATTTGTTGTGTGGGTGGTGATGGGGGGATAACACACACTATACACATGTCAGTCGTTGTGAGTGAACCTCATAAATATTTGTGTGAATTTATTTTGTTAATTAATTATTTTATTATATCAAGCATGAAAACAAAGAGAGAGTTGAGGATTCGAATTCCATTAACTGTAATATGTTTCGATGTAAATCAATGAGATTAAATTGGTGAAATATTGTGCGCATTGATTCAACCCCTCTTGATGTAGCTACATAAATCATGTGGAAACTATATGATACTAGTCATCATCTAATGTTCTATTGGAGGTGGGTTTTGGGGGTCACAATTATATTTACTACCACAAAAAAAGGGGTTCCCTGTGGGGTATGGTTATGATTGAGTGGTATCATTTATGTTGATAATAGTTAAGATAGAAAAATAAGTTAATAACTATTGTAGATTGTATGGGTTTGATTTGGAAAAAATATTTATAGAACTTAGAATGTGATATAACAAGGGAGATCAGCTAGGAAATGGGGATTTGAGACCCCAGTTATTCAATGAAAGGACCTTAATCTCACAAAATGTGCTAGGAAAGATGAAGTTGATTAATGGGTAGAGACCAAGTAAATGTAAATGAATCATGATTTTTCACCTATGTTGGAATTAGGTTGATTACATGGAAGTTGAAAATAATATAATTAAATGATGATAATTTAATTTCATGTTCTTAGGATTGGGTGTTTTTCCCCTTTTATATAGATGTTTGTGGTTATCATTAGTGTGTGGTTCAAGATAGATAGGTAAAGAACGATGGACTGATTTACTGAAGAAGGGTTGACCCTATAGAGGAGGGTAGCACATAGAGGAAAACACTACATGATTTATAACAAAAGAGCTATGAAATTTATGAGGTTTATGTCTCTTTTTTGGGGATAGAGCACTAGGTGAAGGATTTAGATATTTCATTTAGTCAGTTCTATTCTATGAGGGAGAATTAAATAATATTAGTTTTCAATCATTTTAAGAGAGTAGTGCCTTATTGGTGGATTTTATTTCTTGTGGAGTGTAAGGAGACACCCATATCATGGCATGATTTTTTTACCTAGTTCCACATATTATTTCATTATTCAATAATTAATTTTTCTAGGAAATAACAGTTTCTTTCTCTCTAGTAAGGAATCATGTGCGTAAATATTTTGGGATTCTATTTAAAGACCTTCTCCACTTTTCCTTGATAATTTCCTAGATGAGAAGACCAGTGCTTGAAATTTTTAGGTGGTGTTACACACTTCTATTCAACATCACGTTACCCTTATTTATGTTTTCTACATATAATGATTTTCTAGTTAAGGAAGAGATGATTGAGTGGATATATGTGAAATTTGGGTTATCGTAAGAGGGGAATTATCATAACAGCCCAAGAGTAGGGACTAGACATCATCATTCCAATGAATTTCCAAATCCATGCCTAAAAATTATCATTTAATATACTATATTAATATCCTATACCTTGAATTCATTTATGTTTTATTTTATATATTCAGATTATTTTATTTCACACATCTTGGTACACTCCCTTGGACTCAAAGTAGATAGGCTTACAGTTCCCCTAGTGTTTAATATTTCAGTTATAAGTCAGTGAAACAACCCAACACAATAATATAGTTTTTATTTTAAAATAAATTTAATCTCTTTGATATATTTTGATTTACGAATAATGTGGGTGTTACGTTTTCTTTTAAAGACTTCCATGTGTGTCATCTCCCTCACTTATAAAAGGACAACCCTCTCCTCTACTTTCCACACATACAAAACCCATTGGTTTTTGAAATTAACTTATCAAATCACTTAAATACTTATTTAATGTCATAATAGATTTATTTTATAGTTTTAAAACCATCTTATAAAGGATTTTGATTTAAACCAAAAGAAGTTGTCCAAAGAAGAGGTAACGTCCTTAACCGAGAGTTTTATTTTATTCATTCCTCCTCTAACTAAAAATATTGTTAAAAAAATATGATATAATAAACTCAGTATATTATGTATAATTATATGTTTTTATGTTAATTTAATGAAATAAAACTATATCATCCTCCTTCAAATGGGAAACTGAACCGTTGTTCATGTGCACGATAGACTACTGCCTCACAAACTGATTAATTTTTGTCCAACACCACTTTTCATGGATGTATATAATGATTTATTTAATGTTTATATATGATATTTATGATTTAATTATACCTGTATAACTATAATATTAAATATATGTTCTTACTTTCCATTCCATAGAGAATATGAAAATGTCTATTGTGTGTACGACCGACAAACTCCTCACAATGCGAAGTGATTCATTATTCACTTACTCTTTACATAGAAGGTATTAATGATTAATTTTATGTTAATATTTGATAAAATGAAATATTATTTTTTTTTAAAATTAATATATAATATAAATCCTAACCGTACCACCCACTAAAAATGATAATGTCGTTCATGTGTGTGGAAGATGATCACCTCGCGAAGCGATGCAATTCATTTTTTCAATTTTATTATATTTTCATCACATGGATGGTATGTGTTGACCTCACCTGTTTTGATAATCTCAATTATGTTTCAATATACCTTGATAATCCCAAATACTATTTATCCTTATATTAATTATTCTTTCAATCTATATTCATCATATTATTAAGTTGATAAAATATCAAAATGATCATTGGAATTTGAAAAATCAATGTTTATCAATGTTTATACTTGGTTAGAAATGTTACTGACTAAATCTGGATATGACTTGCATAAGAACAGATAAGAGTTAAGCTTGTGAGTCACTGATACAGACCTACCGGTACATAGTATACTGATAAAGAAAGGTCACTGATAGACCAAGCCTTCTCTGACACAAGGTCACTGGTACATAGTTACCGATACAAGATGCCGATATAAACAGATAGACAGACAGCTACCAATATGAAGTTCACTGATACAAATAAAAAGTCCACCGATACAAACAACTGTTGATAATAAGGTCACTGATATACATAACTACCGATAAGGCTAAGTACACTGGTACTGAAGTCTACTGATATGGATAAGGTCACTGATATACAGACAGTTACCATTACACTTTAGCTACCGATAGAATAAGTCTACCGGTATGCACAAGTCGGCCGATATAGAATAACTGATACTATAACGAAGTCCACTATTATAAGCTCATTGGTATGGGTCACTGATACATACATTCACTGATACAGAAAGGTCATCATAATTTATAACAACTACTGATAGAAAGAGCTTCCGATACATAGAGCTACTGTTATAAAGAGTAACAACTTCTGAAAGGTGAAGCTACCGATTCCTATGAGCTACTGTTATAAAGGATAACAACTAGCGATACAAAATAGCTACCGATAAAATCTCATTAATACTAATAAATACGGATTGAAATATGTCATAGTTTCTCTAAACTCTATTTCTATTTGTTTATTTAGAAACAGTCATATTTGATGTTTTTAATGCACCTGCTATTAATTAATTATAGTGGTTGGAATTTCAAGAACCGTACCTCGTACCTGTAGAAGGTAATCATTCCTATTTCCATAGCTAAAGCTATATAAGGAACCCTAAACCACTAAAGATGAGTGGTGGTCAGTCAGTCCTTCCATGCACATACGAGACAATCTTATGGAGATACTCAAGGACTTACATGCATAGAAGAAGACGAAAGAATACATACTGAACTTGTATATCTTGAACATTCAAGGTGTAAAGAGCATCAACGATTTCAACTACACCCAAGCTGATCAGACTGATCAACCTGAACATGGATGTCAAATAAAAATAGGACACTCTGTTTTTCTTGACAAAAACTAGAGACTGACTCAAGGCTTCATCTGCATCAATCCAAGGAGTCCAAAGCTTCACTGAAAACACATAGAGCAATCTAAACTCATCTCAATTTGTTTAGCTCTATTGTGTTTCATTTATTTACATTTTGAGCAGTATGTGTAATCTGTATATTTAGGCACACACTATCTCATGTGCTGAACTCGAGGATTTATAAATCCTCACTCAATCTTTCAATTACTCTCTTGTATCCCACTATAGAAAGTGGTAGAGGTCAAGTGTGTCCCGGATAGCTTTTGTGCTATTTTTTTCCCACGTAGAACTGTGGTACAAGTATTAGTACCTGGACAATCTTTGTACTATTGTTAACCCCGATCCAGGGTGTGGATCCATGTTTATATAAACTATTTGAGAGGAGTAAGTCTCGTCTTGAGACTCAACCTCTTGGTTATATCTGTTGTGCATCTTATTTTTTTTATTTAAGTTATTTTCTATTCCACTACTAAGTACTTTGAATATAAATATGTTTTAAAGTAACTATAATAGTTAAACTTTCAAGGGTTTATAACTTTTGTTAGTCAGTAAATTAGTTTTAAAAGTTAATCGATCTTTAGATTGAGTTAACTGAGAAATAATCAATCTCTTGAGAAACTAATTGAAAACTTACAATCTTTATAAATTAATTACAGTTTAATTTTTATTTCATTTGGGGGATTTTAATCATAAAGTTTTTAACAGAATTTTTTATTGGAACTCAATTCACCCACCCTTGAGTATCTACTTCGACCAACATTTTGTATCAGAGGTTGTTATTTATAAAGGATTTCCAAATACCCTGTTTTTCAAAACTGATTTTAGTTGTATCATAAAGATCTTAAATTTCTATTAGTTCTAAATTTTATATCTTTAAATATATTTTCTAAAATCTAATTATGTATAATAGAATAGAATGTGCTACTACAAACATGCCACCTTTCTTTAATGGTGTTAATTATACCCAATGGAAACTAAAAATGAAAATTCATTTAGATAGTATGATATTTGATATCTGGGCTGCTATAGAGACTCAGTATAAGATTCCAGAAACTGAATGAACTACCTGGGATGAACCTAATAAAACAACTTACAATAATAATTGTAATGAAATGAATGCCATGTATTGTTCTTTAGGAGATGAACATTTTAATCGAATATCTTCATGTAGAATAGCTTATGAAATTTGGGATAATTTGGGTGTTTCTCATGAGGGAACAACCAATTTTAGAGAGATGATATTGAATAACTACACTATTAAGTGTGATAATTTTAAAATGAAGCCTGGTGAACCTATTTCTAACTTGTATCTCAGGTTCAACAAAATTTTAAATACAATGAGCTCAGTTTGAAAACTTGTTCCTGTAAAAGAACAAATCATGAGGATTCTAATATGTCTTCTAGAAAGATAGAGATGCACATTGATTTAAATAAGAGAGTCATGTGATATAAGTTCACTACCTGTTAAGGAGTTGATTGGTAAGTTGATGATGTATGAAGAAGAGATAAAGGTAAACAATGAGGAAGATGATGAACAAAAGAGGAAGTCAGTGGAATTTAAGTCTACTGCCTCAAAGAGAGACTACAAGGAGAAAGTTCACATACCTACTGAAAGCTGAAAAGTGGAGGTTCAGATTATGATAGTGATGAATAGATGGCTCAAATATCTTGGAGATTCAAGAAATTATATAATAAGAAGAATGTTTTCAGAAAACCAAATTATAAAGTTAAGTATGACCAACGAGGTGATTGAAAGAAAGATTGGAAGAAAGCTGATAAGGATGGTGAGATAGTGTGTTATGAATGAAAAAGGAAAGGACACATTAAGGCTAATATTTCCAAAATTGAATTTCAAAAAGAAATATGATTATAAGGACAAAAAAATATAAGAAAGCTATGAAGGAAACATGGAGTGCTTCACAACACAGCATAAGCGAGTCTGAGGTTTCTGATTTTGAAAAGAATCATGCCAACATGTGTTTCATGACTAATACTTCTGAGGAGACTAGGTTTAAGAGTTCCTATAGGAATATATGGTACCTGGATAGTGGATGTTCAGGGCACATGATAGGATATTTTTCATGATTCAAGATCCTAATCAAGGTTGATGGAGGGAATGTCACCTTTGGTGAGAATTCAAAAGGAAAAATCGCCAGCTTAGGACAGATTGGTAACAAGGATTCAATTTTAATCTCTAAAGTATTATTTTTTTATGGATTAATATACAATCTGTTAAGCATTTCTCAGTTCTGTGATGATGGTTTCAATGTTAAATTTTAAAATTTTTCTTTCCATGTATTTAATTCTATAAATATTTTAGTATTTTTTGCATTAAGAAATGAAAATGTTTATACTGTAGATTTAAATTCTTTAACTGAACAAAAGGTTACCTATTTAAATGATTTCCATAGAGACTCATGGCTATGGCACATAAGATTAAGACATTGCAATGTTTACTCACTTAAGATACTGACTAAGAAAAGTTTAGTTAGAGACCTACCTCAATTAAAATTCCCATCAGACAAAGTTTGTACTCCCTGTAAAAAGGGAAAGAAACATTAAATTTCATTCAAATTAAAGAAAGAAGTTTCAACTTCTCAACCTATCGAGTTGGTTCACATGGACTTGTTTGGACGTTTTAGAGTCTCTAGTTTAAATGGAAAGCACTATGTCTATGTCTAAGTAGATGAATTTTCTAGATACAATTGGGTATACTTTTTACCTCACAAAATTAAAGCTTGCTCTTAATTTATGAAATACTCCAAGTCTGTAGAGAACCTTAGTGGACATAAGATTAAGTCCCTGAAAAGTGATCATGGCTGTGAGTTTGAAAATCATGAGTTTGAATCTTACTGCTCACATAATGGCTAAAATCATAATTTCTCTTCCCCTAGGACACCTCAACAGAATGGTGTAGTAGAATGAAGGAATAGAACCTTTCAAGAAATTGAAAGAACTATGCTTAATGAGTATGAACTACCTATTTACTTTTGTGTAGAAGCTATAAATACGGCTTGTTATATTAGAAATAGAGTCTTTATTAGACATGTTCTTAAGAATAACCCTTATGAACTGTGGAATAATAGGAAACCTAAAGTTAGTTACTTCAGAGTTTTTGGTTAAAATGTTTTCATTCTTAATACTAAGGATAATCTTGACAAGTTTCCTTCTAAAAGTGATGAGGGAATCTTTCTAGGTTACTATATAACCAGTAAGTCTTATAGAGTATTCAATAAAAGAACCAAATGTGTGGAAAAATCAATACATGTCAAATTTGATGAAACTAATCTACATGAACCTAAGTCGTCTCTTGAAAATATTGAAGAAGAACTATCTATTCTAGACCTTACGGATAAAATCAATGAACCTGCTGTAATGCCAAGCAATTCTGGAAATATTCCAGAAGTTGTTTCTGGTGAACCTGAGCCTAGAGACGAACCTGAAATTTCTAGTCCAATGTTTACTAGATGAACTAGGATTCTGAAGAATCATCCTTTAGATGTTGTTATAGGTAATCTTGATAGAGGGAAACATACTAGAACTTCTCTAAGAAACCAGGTTTAACATCAATCCTTTCTTTCACAGTTAGAACCTAAAAGTATCAATGATGCTATCAATGATGAATTGTGGGTAATGGCTATGTAAGAAGAATTAAATCAATTTGAATGAAACAAAGTCTTGGAATTAGTTGATATACCTAAGGAAACCTTTCCACCTATAGATAGATTAGAAGCTATTAAGATTTTACATTCCTATGCTGCTCATCTGAACATAAAGTTATATCAAATGGATGTTAAATGTGATTTTCTAAATGGTTTTATAGTTGAAGATGTTTTTTTTGAAAAACCAGCTAGATTTACTAATCCTCATATTCCAAATTGAGTTTTTAAGCTCTCTAAATCTTTATATGGTTTAAAATAAGCTCCACGAGATTAGTATGATAGAATTAGTAGTTTTCTTATTTCAAAAGTTTTTTCTATAGGGATTTATGATCCAACTCCCTTTATTAAAAGAATTCAAAAAGATGTTCTGATAGTACAAATCTATGTTCATGATATTATTTTTGGATCTTCTAAAAATGCTCTGTGTATTGATTTTTCAAAGAGTATGCAAAATGAGTTTGAAATGAGTTTAACAGGAGAAAATAATTATTTTATTGGATTTCAAGTTTTTCAAAACAAAAAATGTATTATCTTAAATCAAAGTAATTATAAAAATGATCTTTTAAAACATTTTGGTTTAGATAGTATTAAGGAAAGTGATACACCTATGAGTACTAGTTATAAGTTGGATGCTGATGAAACTGGAAAACCAGTGGATCAAACCAACTACAGCAGTATTATTGGGAGCCTACTATACCTCATTGGTAGTCGACTTGACATTATGTCTATTGTCTGTATGTGTGAAAGATTTCAATCTAATCCAAAAAAGTCACACTTTCTTGCTGTTAAAAGAATTTTCAAATATCTTAAACATACTGCAAACTTAGGATTATTTTATCCAAAAGGACAATCATTTGATTTAATAAGTTATTCAGATGATGACTTTGCTAGGTGCAAGTTAGATAGAAAGAGCACTTCTGGAACATGTCATATTCTAGGTTAGTCCTTAGTATCTTGGTGTAGTAAAAAGCAGAACTCTGTTGCATTGTATACTACTGAAGCAGAATTCATTGCTTCTTAAAGTTGTTGTGCACAAATTATGTTGATGAAACATTCTTTACTAGACTATGGATATAAATTTAGATATGTATCTATAAACTGTTATAACACTAGTGAAATTAATTTCTCAAAGAACCTTGTATCTCACTCTAGGACCAAACACATTGATGTAAGGCACCATTTATTGAGATATCATTACGAAAAAGGTGATATTACTCTTGAATTAATAGGTACTGAACATAAATTAGATAACCTATTCACCAAGACTATAATTTCAGATAGGTTAAGTTACATTAGACATGAGTTAGGAATGATAGAATTTTGTTAGCCAAAACCTCACCATTAGACAAAACCTCACTGTTATCCAAATCCTCATCATTAGCCAAATCCTCACCGTTAGCCAAAACTCATTATTAGCCAAATCCACACTGTTATCCAAACCTCACAGTTAGCCAAATCCTCACCATTAGCCAATCCTCACCGTTAGAAAAACCTCACTATTAGTGGAACTCACCGATAAAAATACCTCACCGTTAGGAATCCTCACCGGTATGTATTACAATTAGGTTGCGCTATTTTTAAAATTCTGTATCTTTAGCCGCGAGAATCTGTATCATCTATACTATACTTTTTATGCTTTATTTATTTATTTTGTGATTCATAAATTATAAAACACAATTCTTAACTGCATCTCAATCCAACTCAAACCATTTACCTTCAAGCCTTATCTCATAAACATTCGAACCCTAATCCTCGCGATCCGCAGAATGGCAACAGTGAAGAGACCATCAGTCAGTGAAAAGTATGATGAGCCGAATGCCAAGAGACTCAAAGGAGAATCTAGTAGTGGCAGTGAAGTGAAGAAACCTACAAATCTGCATCTCACTCAAAGGGAATTAGTAGTTGAGAAAGAGATATTCGCGGAATGGTTGATGACCTGTAAGTCTTTAGTTCTATAATTACTGGAAGATCAGAAATGGGTAGAGTGCTTCTTGAATAACAATGGTCCTTATTATCCGAAGCTGGTAAAAGAATTCTATGAGTTTTTCATTTTGAGAAATAAGAAGTTGAGAACAGGATGATATCAGTAGTGAATGGCAGGACAATAACTTTTTCTTCTACTGAGTGGGGTGAGTTCCTGAGAGTTACAGATGAAGGGGAGTTTGGGTATTTCTCAAAATCAGTACCTCCTACTAGTAACATCTTTGAATATGAAGCTGCCTTGGAAGAATTAACAGGATATGGAACACCTAGGAAAGTAGTGGATGCAGAAATGGATGGAGGAAACCAGTTACTGTTCAAGTTCATCCAACATGTTCTCAGTCCAAGAAGAGGGGACTTTTCAAATTTGAAGTAAAAAGATATTTATTTGTTGCATTTTCTGAGGCATGGTGTCAAGGAAAATTTGGGTAGGCTTCTGATGATTCAAATTGAAGATATGACCAAGATGAAGTCAAAAACTAATTCTATATTCTTTTCATAGCCGATTTCTTTGATGATCAATGTAAGAGGTGTGGATAATCCTCAGGATGAGACAGTGGTTATGAAAGACAAATTTTTTATTACCAAAACTATTTGTAAATACGTGATGATCAATTGGAATCCATGGAGAGGAGAATGGGTTGGTGATGAAGGGAATATTTTTGATAAGTTTAATCCCATGGATCACCCTTCAAGGCCTAAGGATGTGAGGGATCCGTGTCTAGGACCTGATGAAGAGGAACCTCAGTATAGTGATGATAATGATGAGGAGGATACCTCTATAGCTGATGGAAGGGATCCAGACTTTCCCCCAAGTCCTGTTGTTGAAGTTGTATCATCTGAAAGGAAACAATGTTAGGAGTAAGAAATGAAGAAGCCCCTATTGATGAGGAAGACCAACCTACTCTAATGAATGAGGAAGAAGATGAATCTGAAATCGAAGCATCTGTTTCTACCTTCTTGAGTATTAGGCCACTGATTGGGCACTCCTTAATGCCTATTGAGGAAATTGATGAAGTAGACAGAACTGCACCTATTCATGAGGAGTCTCCTTCTGTTGAATTAGAAATGGTTGTGGAGGATTCTTGTGAGGAAGACCGAGCTGCTGAAGGTGCTATTTCTATACAGAAGAATGCACAAACTGAGGGGGAGAATCCTACCAGATTTGGCAATGTTTCAGTAGCTTTTGAGATTGAAGACTGGGCAGAAGACCCAGGTTTTATAGTTTGTGGGTTGGACTATCAAAATTCTGAAGACAAGATACCAATCAATAGAACTCTTATATCTTATAATAACCTTTCTAAAACTTTACCTGAGGACATAGTAAGAAAATATGATTTAAACTTGTTCAAGTCTGATCCCCAGGCCAGTTTTTTGGAAGAAATGTAAAGAATGGAAACCTATTTAATATCTTCTATTCAGTCTGTGATGACTGAATCTATATCTGGTGTTTTGGATGAAGTGAAGAACTTCCAAAATAAAATTTCAAGCATGGTAGAGGATGTTGAATCTCAAAAGAAATTAACTATCTCTATGGAGTCTTATATGAGCTCTAAATCTCAAGAAAACAAAGACTTGGCTTTTGTGAAGAGTGTAGTTGTCCAGATGGTATCTGTTTTTGAGGAATTTAAGACTTCCATGGAACAACATGTCAGTACCCAGGACTCTCTTGTAAAAAATCTCATAATTGGGATAAATAAATTGTTTAAGGAATAGTTGCCTTTTCTATTTCACCTCTAAGTACTACCAGGCCTTCTTTGGACATTGATTAGATTCAAGCTGTGATGAGTGAAGAGATTGGACAGTCTTCTACCAGTGGCTCTGTAGACTCAGCTGCTTTGACCCAAGTGGTGACTACCACTAGGGATATAGGGAAAATTGTTCAGAATTTTATGAGAGAGGCCACTTCTTCTCAGAAAGTGGTCAAAGACAAAGTGGATTTCTATTTCCAAAGGGTCTACACTAAGAATTAGTTGAACAATCATTTCAAGCCTCTGTTAAAAAACCTAAAACTAACTCTAGTCAATCAAGCTTTCAGAGAACAAGTAAGCAAGCTCATGGAGTTGACTCCAGCTCTAGATAAATTTATAGAGAACAAGGATGACTTAATTTCTCCTATGGAAAGAGGAAGAGGGATCATAATGGATTTTGGAATTTTTTGCTGCCATTTTTGCATGTGAACAATACTAAAGTTATTTTACATACAACTCTTCCTACCTCTGTTCAGTCTACCTCCATTCCTTAGATGAATCCAACTCAAGCAATCATCCGTATCACTCCTATAATCACACAGAGAGCTATACAGTATAGGCCATGCACTGTATCAGTCACTCAGTCTCCATTGATCATCTCCGGTGTTCCTAAGCCTCCACCTGCATCCACCAAGCCTGAATCCTCTTCTGATCCCAAGGTCAAATTGCATGCTGAGGAGGTGGATTGATTAGTGGCTAGTCAATTTGATAGGAATCACTTGTATTCTTTTTTTTTTGCTTCAATTCTATATTTCTGTGTATTTTTTCCCTCAAGTCATATATACATGATTTTAATCTCTCTTTACTTCTTTCTTCTAATCCCTAAGGGGGAGAAATAATATAATGGGGAAGAAATAATACAAAGGGGGAGAACTATGATATGGAGAAATATGGATAAAGGAAAAAGGGGGAGAACTATGATATAAAAAACCATTATATTTTACCTCTGATACATTTTTCATATAATTCTAGTAAATTTGTTGCCTATGATACAATTGCATATAATACTATATCCTTTGATACATTTAAAATATCACATTTGAAAATGTCATTACTCACACTAAGAAATAAAAACCATTTTATTTTATACTGATACATTACTTATTATTTTGGATTATAATTTCATAATTTGTGATTATCAAAAAGGGGGATATTGTTGACCTCACCTGTTTTGATAATCTCAATTATGTTTCAATATACCTTGATAATCCCAATTACTGTTTATCCTTATATAAATTATTCTTTCAATCTATATTCATCATATTATTAAATTGATAAAATATCAAAATGATCATTGGAATTTGAAAAAATCAATGTTTATCTATGTTTATACTTGTTTAGATATGTTACTGACACAATCTGGATATGATTTGCATAAGAAAAGATAAGTGTTAAGATTGTGAGTCACTGATACAGACCTACCGATACATAGTCTACCGATAAAGAAAGGTCACCGATAGACCAATCCTTTTGTGACACAAGGTCACTGGTAGATAGTTACCGATACAAGCTACAGATACAAACAGACAGACAGACATCTACTGATATGAAGTACACCGATACAAATACAAATTCCACTGATACAAATAGCTACTGATACAAAGGTCACTGATATACACAGCTACCGATAAGGCTAAGTACACAGGTATAGAAGTCTACCAATATGGATAAGGTCACCGGTATACAGAATGTTACCGTTACACCTAATCTACTGATAGAATAAGTATACCGGTATGCACAAGTCGACTGATACAGAATAACCACTACTATTATGAAGTCAACTATATAAGCTCACTGGCATGGGTCACTGATACATACGTTCACCGATACAAAATGGTCACCGACAAGCATAACAGCTACCGATAGAAAGAGCTGCCGATACATAGAGCTACTGCTATAAAGAGTAAAAACTACTAATATGAGAAGATACTGATTCCCGTGAGATACTGTTATAAAGGATAACAGCTACCGATACAAAAGAGCTACCGATACAAGCTCACTAATACTAAGAGCTACCGATGGAAATCAGTCATAGTTTCTCTAAACTCTATTTCTATATGTTTATTTAGGAACGGTCATATTTGATGTTTTTAATGCACCTGCTATTAATTATTGATAGTGGTTGGCATTTCAGGAACCGTACATCATACTTGTAAAAAGGTAATCATTCCTATTGCTGGACCTAAAGCTATATAAGGGAACCTCGAGCCGCTAATGATGGGTGGTGGTCAGTCAGTCATTCCATGCACATACGAGACAATATTCTGGAGATACTGAAGGACATACATGTATAGAAGAAGAAGAAATAATACATACTAAATCTTTATATCTTAAACATTCATGGTGTAAAGAGCTTCAACGATTTCAACTGTACTCAAGCTGATCAGACAGATCAACCTGAACCTAGAAGTCAAATACAAAAACAACACTTTGTTTTTTTTTGACAAAAACCAGAGAAGGACTAAAATCTTCATCTGCATCAATCCAAGGAGTCCAGAGCTTCACTCAAAACACATAGATCATTCTAAACTCATCTCTAATTTTTTAGCTCTATTGTGTTTCATTTATTTACATCTTGAGCAGTTCGTGCGCTCTATATATTTAGGCACACACTGTCTCATGTGATGAACTCAAGGATTTATAAATCCTCACTCAATCTTTCCCTCACTATCTTGTATCCCACTGTGGATAGTGGAAGAATTTAAGTGTGACCTGGATAGCCTGTGTTCTATTGGTTTGTTTTTCCATGTAGAACTGTGGTAGAGGTATTTGTACCTAAACAGTCTTTATACTGTTGTTAACCTCGATCCTGGGTGTGGATCAAAGTTTATATAAACTATTTGAGAGGACTAAGTCTCGGCTTGAGACTGAACCTCTTAGCTATATTTGTTGTGAATCTTATATTTTTTGTTTAAGTTATTTTCTATTCTGCTCCAAGTACTTTAAATATAAATCTGTTTTAAAGTAACTCTGATAGTTATACTAGAAAGTGTTTATAACTTTTGTTAGTTACTAAGTTAGTTTCAAAAGTTAATCAATCCTTAGATTGAGTTAACTAATAAATAATAAATATCTTAAGAAACTAATTTAAAACATAAAATATTTATTAATTCACTATAGTTTATTTTTTATTTAATTTGGGGTATTTTAATCATATATTTTTTAACAGAAAATTTTATTGGAACTCACTTCACCCCACTCTTGAGTATTCACTCCGACCGACAGTATGTTTAAGGTTATTCAAAGAAATATTTCGATATTTATGAAATACATTTCATTATATAATTATTAAATAAAACATACCTTTATTCATTCACAATCTTTGAACAATGGAAATGTTATTCATGCGTACGTATGACATACCGTCTCCATTGTTGTAATGTAGTTCATTTTTCATAACCATTTCCTTGATTGGTTTAAAAAGTATAAATTATGTAAAAAAATGATAATTATGCCATATTTTTTCATTATTGGAATGATTGGTTTATAATCTATATGACCTTATTCATTTAACGAAAGTGATTTTGCACATATGATTCGTTATCATTAAAATGTACAATGTGGAATTATTGGGTTTTGTAATTGAATATGACATGGTAGAAATTAAAATAAAATGAGTAATAAACTTTAAAATTCTTATTAAAAGTAAATAATTATGTTATATTTATTATTTAGTGAGATAAATAACATGCATGAAAAATCAGGCTTGAAGTAAGGTATCTCTACAAACCACCCTCTCCATTGGCTTATGAACATTCTCTCCTTAAATCACTTTATCTATATTTTTAATGTTACGAAATTATTTCAAATTATTTATATATGTCTCTCAAATATATACCTAGTTTATTATACCTTTATTTTATGGGGTAACACATTCCATATGGCCATTTTGGAAACTCTTTCATGATGAAATTTCCATTCATTAAGACATGAAACAAGATTACAAAACCCATTTTCAATAAATGGGTACTTATTATGTTATGCCTTATGATTCATTTGTTTAATGTGACACACATAGATCATAAACATGTTATGATGGTTATACTTATATAGTACTCCAATGCAATGGGTAAAGATTTATTCTCATCAGGTGTCATGTTTGAGATTTGGGAGTAAACCTAATCCATTATGGGACTTTGTCCACCATGAAAAATTGTATAGGTATTTATCATTGAATCATGTTTATGAAACATTATATGTTTTGTACACATTTAATATGATTTTATGATTTTATTATACCATTTTCTTTATGATACTATTTCATGACTTTACACATGAGCATTATCTTTATTGATATGATGTTTTTATTTTGACTCACATGTTATGTTTCATTATCATTTTTATTCCCTCACTGAGATTTTAGATAGACCCTTTATTTATGAACTCCACTGGTTATCCCATGTAGTTTTCTGTTCTCAAATGTATTTTTGGATCTCACTATAGAGAATAAAATTAAAATGGTATTTTTCAGTTTCCTTTTATATAATACAAACCTAGTCTTCCAAAGACATAAGTATTTTATAATCATTGTGTTGTAATTAATGGATACATATGCTAAATATTTTTTATTAATAAGTGTAAAAGGTCTTGTTTCATCAAAGTTTTTATCATAGGAAAGGTTTAGTTAACCATTAGAGACTAGGATGATAAAATTTTAGTGAGAACCCTTGGGATAAGTATAATGATAAGACTTATTATAGAAACATATACTTGAATCTTGCTAAAGTATTGAGTGAGTGGTTTCCAAGAAATTCCATCCATGTATGAATACATCAAGTTGACATGGATCTAGAATAGTTGTAACTAGGGGTAATAAATCTAGAAGGGTGTGTATGGATTGACTCTGGCATTACCTAGTACATGAAAATAGGCCTTACTACAGACCTGGTTTGACACTCTCATGGGGTATGTTTTAGACTTTCACAAACTCTTTATGAACCATAATGAATTAATTAAACAAGTTATTAGTTTAGAAAACCTAATATGGAAATTTTTATAGATAACCAAGGTTTAAACATAGAGATTTTTATGTTAAGATTTAATAATCATTTATATGTTATTCTAATAATATTTTAAATGTTTCCCTTGTGTATTTTTATTAATTATGTATTCTAATTTTAGTTTTCTTCTAGTTAATGGTGGGAAATATGAGTGTCCATTCCAATGACCAACATGATATTAAATTTTATGATTTCTCCAATGATATTCCAAATTTCATGGGTGTGGGAGGTGAGAAATTTTGGGAAGTACTGACCTATGTGGATCGAGTTATGAATAGTTACATGAATCATGAGGAATACCTAAATAATTATAAGAAGGATAAAGTTATAGTGAATATTTTTTCAGATAAATCCCCCCTAAATGTAGTAGAACATTTGATCCCATCATCACTGAACAATAGATTAAATCCATTGTGAAGATATTGTACATTCGCTAATGTACAGAACAAGGGATAGTGGTCATATACGTTGATTACATTGAGAGATAAGCTGATCAATGGTGGAAATAGAACAAGAATATAAATTAAAAAAAGGATATTGATTCAATAGAATGGGATGAATAGAATAAAATATTTTTCAATAAATATTTTCCTAGATCTATATATCATAAAATAGAGAGGGAGTTCTTGAGTCTAAAGAAAAAAATAGAATATTATATTAGTGCATATAGGGAAAACATTAAAAGGAACATATAGTATTCAATTGTATTTTTTATTAATAAAAAATTATGGTGGATCATTTATTTAGTGGGATATATTTGTATCTACAAGAATATTTTGAAATTAGATACTTTGATAGTTATAGAGATATTTTTTATTGTGCTCTTAAAGATGAGATGGAAATTAGTTAATCTTAGTGGTCTCATTTTATTAGAGACAAAAAACATAAAATATAGTTTTATTTGGGGGTATAAAAAGGGAAATCCCATAGAGAAAAGAAAAACCAACATCCCACTTGTCAAAAGTGTGGGAAGTAGCATCCCAAAAACATTATAAGGGGATCCGGTAGATTCTCCAATTGTGAAAAATAGGGTTATCAGGATAATCAATTCCATAATAAAATGAATAATCCCACTAATTAAGAATAAGAAAATAAGGTACAAGTAAATAATATACCTATATTACAGTGTTTTAACAATAAGGAAGATGGGAATTATTAAATCCAATTCCATAAACCAATGGTTTTTTGGAGATAATCATCAACCACAATCTGTAAAGTTGCAAGGAAAGAAATATTATATCACTAAGGCTATGGTGGATAAAAATAATTATGTGGTGACTCATATACTATTTTTTAATTCAAGAATAATGAAAATATTTTTTTATTTTCATTTTATGGATTCTTTCATATTTTGAATGTTTAGTATAATTATTCAAACACTGACTTAAAACATGGGTCTTAAGCTATCTATGAGAATATAAAATAGTGCTACGGTTTCATAAAAAGGATTTAAATACTTTTTTGTAAATATTTTTAGAATTATTCTTTAAAATAATATCGACATACTTTATTTCATGGAGATTCATTCTAGTTTATGAAAGGAATGTCTATCTTTATATAAATCCAACATCAACTGTCGATAGAGAGAGAGAGATCGTTCATCAAATCCAGAATCATCCTCTAATTATATAAAATTGTAATCAAGAGGATAAATATTCATTGGATTCATCTTTTATAAAATGGATATTATTCTCTTATGAGTAATTGTATATATCCTAAATTATTTATACAAAGTAGACAATCCTGGTTGAGGATTGCACTTTGTGAGGGATTATACTGATGTATTCCCTAATTAGCTTCATAGTCTTCCTCATACCTGATAAGCTGATTTCTCAATAAAAAATATACCTGGTTCTTTTCCAATAAAAAAGAAACTTTTTATAATGCGACCATTGATTTATAAGAACTAAATAATCAGTTGAAAGATAATCTGGAAAAAGGTTTTATATACGTGAGTGCTTCACCATGTGTTGTGTTAGTTTTATTCATCAAGATTAAGGATTGGTCAATACGCCTTCTTGTTGATTATCATGAACTCAAAAAAATCATGATAAAGAACATGTATCCCCTTCCACAAATATATGGATTTTTTGATCAACTATTTGGAGATCAGTATTTCTCTAAGGTGGACCTTCAGTCGGGATACTGCCAATTAAGGGTGAAGAATGATGACATTCCAAAAACTGCCTTTTGAAAAATGTATGGACACTATGAGTTCATAGTGATTGTTTTTAGGATCACCAATTCTCCAACAATATTTTATGGACATGATGAATTGTGTATTTAGATATTAACTTGATTTTTTTATAGTATTTATTGATGATATTCTAATTGACAATAAAATAATTGAGGATCATGAGGATCAGTTAAAAACAATTTTAAGGTATTTGAGAAATGAGAATCCATATTAAATGTTTAGTAAATGTGACTTTTAGATAAAGGAAGTATCATTATTAGGGTATATTATCACCAATAAAAAGATATCTGAGGACCCTTCTAAAAAAATTAAATCATGTATTTTCTTAGAACAGAATCAATAATAGAGACCAATATTTTTCGTTGATTATTTGGGTATTACTGATGTTTTTGGAATAAATTCCTGATTCAAAAACTCACTGACGAACCTAACAGGGAAGAGAGTAAAAATTTTCTAGAAAAGTGAATTTGAAGAGAGATTTAGTGTCACATCCATGACTTATTTTAAATTTATTTTTCATTTAATTTCCATTCTTATCTGTTTTGGGGGTTTCCCACACTTCTTTTTGAGCAAAGGGCGAGTTTTCATGATTTTGGCCAAACCGTGAGCCCATTTCCATATTTAAAAACCAGATTTGTTTCTTTTATAACTTTTTTATTTTTTTTAATAATTTTCACCCATTACAATTCCTAAATGGCCTCCCAGAACCTATTAACACCACCAATTCAATTTGGACCCTTTAGAAATCCATAATAATAGTGGATTTATGTTTTTATTTAAGGAATTGGGCAAGCCCGAAAGCCCATTTCCAATTTTTTTAAAAATTATTTAATCAATAACTTATTCAATTTTGAGGGTTTTTTAATGATTACAAGTGTCACACAAGCCCAATAAACCCAGCCTCACACCAATTCTCTTTCCCCCACTTTGAAGGTCATTTCCATCACACTTTACTACAGAACATCATAGGGTTTTCAATTAGAGCTGATTTATAATGGTAATTTTTCATTAATAACTCCTTAATTTGTCACTATTTTTACACCATTAAAAATCCTACATGATCTAATCATACATGTTTAATCCTGTCTTAAATTTTTTCTGTTTTAAAATTGATATACATTTGGATTTCGGTCGATTTCTCCAAGATTCGTTCAAGTAAGTGTTCCTCCCTTCCTTCTCTTCCATTTCCATAGGGTTTCATCCCTCTTTCATGATGTTGCAAAGTGTCTAGAATATAGGGTTATAACCTAGGGTTTGACATGGTGTCTTTTTGTTGTAACCTTGTTATTTTAGGTTTCTCTTCACTTCCTTATGGTGTGGCGGTGGTGCGCATGATGTTTCACACCAATATTTGAGGGAGTTGACAATTTCAATAGGTGGTTCCATTTGTAAACAATTATTTATGAGTTATATTAATGTATTTTATCATTATTCATATTCCTCACATGTTGTCTGTGGTGCAAAAAATGTTCATGATTGATTTGGTTAAGATTTTAATTTTATATTTTATTTTTAGCTTGAAATTGGGTTTTATTCAAGTGTAACACTTATGGTATTATTTGGATGTATTTTATAACATACGAAATTGGTTTAGTAAATCTTATTTTTGCTGCCAATTTTTCATTGGTAGGGTCTTGGTGTGCCATTGGGTTTGAATGTGGGTTTTTGAATGGGTTTAAAGTGTTAAACCATGTTGTACTTCTTGAAAGTGATTTTGAAAACGTGTGTTTTTCATGTGGATCATTTGTGGTATTGTTTGAGGTATTTGTATAACACTTGGTGTTGTTTAATAAATATTGTTGGGGATGAAAATTCTATTTTGAATTGGTATTGGTGTGATATTTTCCTTGAAATATGGATATGAAATGGGGTTTATGTGAAAATCTTGGGTACACACCTTGGACTTGTTTTATGAAAGTTTTGAATGGTTTAATGATTTTTGTAAGAGGTGAAACCATATTGGAAAACTGTTTTGGATTGTGTATATTTTTAAATGGTCCATTATTAATGTTAATGGGGATGTAATGTGATTTGTATCCTCATAGAAAAGTTTTATAAAAATGTTTAACAGATTTAATGAAATTTCAAAGAGGTGTGAACGTGATTTGGGCTGTTTGTGTGAGTGTGATGTGAAAAATGGATTTTGTTTATGAAAAATGGTTTTATGAAAAATGTGAGTGGGCTATTATGTGATGTTTATCATATTTGAAAATATTTTAGAAAATTGTAAAAGGATGTGTTGGATTGTGAAAGTTATGCAAAATGTGTTGTGGGCTATTTTGGTGTGAGTTTGATTTCAAAATGAATTTGAAAAAAAGTGGATTTTGTGACTTCTGTGATGTACATAGCGATTTTAGGTTAATGTGTGATGTGGAAGCGATATTTTTCATGTGAAAACTATATTTCTTGGCTTGTTTATCTTGTTTGAGAAGAAGAGGGAAACTCGGGTATCGAGGTGGGTGGATGTGTACTAGTATGCTAGTGAATCTGTGGGGTTTGGCCTCAATTTCACATAGCAATATTGACACTTAAAACTCTAAATAAAATATTATGATGATGATTGGGGACTATTTGGTTATGGTTATGCTCCATAATAGGGGATTGTGTGCACGAGAACAAATATTGTGATGGTTACTCTCACTGAGATACGAGGTGCCTGGGACCCACAACGAGCTAGTGCATAGGGGTTATTACCCTTTGCTTGTGGTCATTGGATTATTTTGCTCACCATTGGAATATTGTATTTTTGTCTGGAAATTTCATTAGTTTTGGAATTTATTTTAAAATTGACGATTATTTATATTATCCCACTTGAAAATTGTTTTAATTTTTAAGTTGCTTCTTTTAGAAATTGTAATCATTATTTCCTATTTATGAAAACAAGCATGCTTTTCATATTTGAATGTTTATCACATGTAATATATTAGTGGTGGTATCCTAATGAGAATTTGATCACAGTCTACTTACAACATTGGGTTTAAGTAGACTTGGATATTTTTATTATCACAGGTTTGGGTACAACTTTTGTGCCAACCGTTTGGGTTTTTACCAGTCTTTCGTGATGCGGTGTTGTGGGGATGGCTTGAGGGTGGTTCCTATTTCCATGTATAGGTTCTTGGGCTGTCCTTATTTGGTTTTGTACCTTTTTAATCTCTAAACATAATTTTACCTTATGTAATTCAATTATGATATTTTTTAAAAGATGGATTTAGTTAAAAAATCCATATTTGTTTTGTTGAGTTTGTTTGTTGTTTAATGTTTATAAACCTAGGTAAATAATTACCAATCGTTATTTTATGATACTTGAGCACTTGTGCCATCCTATGGGGATCAGGACCACCCTTTGGGCCTTGTCACGATCTAGGTTTGGTGATAGTATTGGTGGCGAAAAGATTCGGTTTGTGAAAAAATGTTATCAAAGGAGGTTTATGTTAACTATTTGGGTCATGTTATTTGGGGAACAATCGGGATAGTCCGGAGTTAGGATTGTTGGGGCTTGGAATTCCGATTATGGGTAGTGTTCCTGATCACTACACCTCAAGATGGGATTCAAGTGACCATGGGAGGTCAGGACTTACCTAATTCCATTGGTTTTTTTGGTTTGATGCTGATTAGGGGAAATGAAAAGAGAGTTGGATAATGGTCTCAATGAGCTCGCAGGGCATAGAAAGCCATGTGGATCCATGTATATTTCTCTAGAACACTATCTGTGATGGTGAATAGATTGGATTATGGCTGCCAACCATATTTCCATGCCACCCACCGAAGCTATTTCCCCATCGCATTGTCTTGTGTCCTTTAGTTTTGAAAATTTGGAAGTTCGATTTTAAAGTAAAAATGACATGGTTTTAAGAATCGTAAGGTTTTTGTGAAATTATTTTCCAATAAATAAATAAGGGTTCTATTTTTGTAATTTTATAACTAAAATTTCAGAATTTTTTCATTAATTAGGAAAATGGTGAGTTTACACCTCTTTTGAAACCAAGAAGTAGGTTAATGTTGGTCTTGAAAAAGTATTTCCAATAGTGATTTCAAAACTATTGAAAGGTGTTTTTATGGGAAAATATTTTTTGAAATTAATGTATATGACTTGAATGTGAGTTTTAATTTGACTGATTGTGCCTTTATGAAATGTATTTTAAGTGGTAATTTGGGTTCAATTTCGCGGTTAGCAGTTTTGAGAAAAAAAGGTATTCATTGACAGTTTTTGTTTTGAAAAGTGGAAATAATTATTATATTATCCTTTGGTATTTCTCTGAGAAAACACATGTATGAGGTTATACGGGATGATGGATGGTTTATTGTTTGGATGGATTTATACCAGGATGGATGTGAGGAGGGTGATCGTTATTACATTAAAATATGCATGTATGAGGTCCATGGGGTACCATAGGTGGATGTGATAACCGATGAACAATTTTCTTTTCCAAGAAATGTTTTTAAAGGAAAACATGATGTTTTTATAACTGTATTGGGATGATGTGTGTTATGTGTTTTTTAAAATGTTGATGTTGTGGGATGTTTTGAGTCCAATAACCCCTCAAGTTTGAACTGTGTTTTGGGTCTGTGTTTGGTCGGTAAGCTGGGTAGAAGGACCGTTTAGTAGTCTTTTCTGAGAAATGTTTCAGGATTCCTTTACAGTGGTTTACTTAAGGTTTTTAGATCTGGTTTTTGGCACTTTTTAACCAATGTACCAGGTTAGTTGGGTCCTCAGTTTCTCTCATTGGATAAGGTACGCCCCCATTAAGGGTTTGTGTACAACTGAAGTGCAACCCAGATTGTTCCACCATTGTAAAATTCTCCAGTTGATCAATGTATGGAATCTATTCTCAAGATTTGTATAATTAGTCTACACCCTTTAATTCTATCGGGTTTTGGATACTCTTGTAGTGGGAGACTCATCTTGTATGGTTGAAAGAGACCATAGATTCTTAAGTTGCCTAATTCGTTGAAGGTGGAAGTGGATTGCAGTTCTTAGCATGGATGAGTATCTGCATGGTGTCTAAGAGGTCCTCTCAGTCCTTCATAGTCTCTTAGAAGAAGGAGTTCATGTTAAACTACCATTGTGGGAAATCTAGTCACAAGAGGTTGTTATGGCCACTTTCTGGAATTGTGTGTTGTTTGGGGACATCACATAAGGTCCCTTTCCTTTAATTGTTTCTATCAGTCGTAATGGTCATGTTTGGTGACACCTTGTGATGTCGTGTGCTCATTTAACTATAAAGGTGATGGTTGTGAATTCATTTTAGATTATTTATTATGTTGAGAGTATATCTTCCTTGAAAAAACATTAAACTCCCCTATTTTAGAGGAAGGTGTTTATATGGGTCCTTTCCTTCCGTTTTTTCTTACCCGAAGAAACAAGGTGTGATGTGTGTGCATCTTCTAAGCCCTTATGCCAGTGAAGTGTCATGTTAGGGTAAAGTGTGTGTGGATTGTGTCATGTATTGGTAAAATTATTAGGGATTGTAGTGTAGTTTGTTTTGTAGCACCAGTATAAAATTTTATGTTCAGGGGTTTCCAAAGCCCAACTACGAGGCCGATAATGCTTCAATAATTTGAGATCCAACCATTGGTATAGGAGAGAAGCTATCGCGTAGTTAGGGTAAATACCATGGTCTTTAAAACCCATGCACAAATTCCTATCCTTAATATGAAATATGGGAAGTATTTAAACCACTAGTTTTTTCATCTCGCTTCTGTTGTTCCTATTCATTGGAAAGTGGTGGAGGTCTATGTGCCCATGTTATTGCCCAATGTCATTCTTTTCCATATTGTTTTCCTTTGAGTTTTTGAATCATGGTAGGGAATTTGGTTAGATATGTTGAGAGCACAGTTTGTGTATGAATAGTAATGACCATGTGCCAGGAGGCCATAAAAATAGAAAGATCCCCACAGTTAGTTCACGGTTTCCCAAACCGTGTGGACTAACCATGTGTCTATGACAACACTTTAATTTTTGTGTCTTTTTGTGTTGTCCTGTGATGGTCGGTTAAGATGGTTGGTTCTTATGGAAAGGATACCCACTAAGAGTCTCATGAAAGTTCTTTTGGAGAGGTCTAATGGAAGCCTACCCTTTGTAAGAGGAGTCTGTTTGAGCCTCCCCCTATAGTTTTCATAATTCTGTCTCAGAAAAAAAATTAGTTTATCTCTTATAGGGGGAGTATATTTGTGCCTCCCTATGCTAGTAACTCAGTTTGGTCCTTGGTCTTGGATTGATGGTAGGTAGTCATGTTTGGAGCTATCTAACTTCCTACATCTTACTTGGGTAAATGATTGGATTGGATAATTCCCAAAGGTTTAGTTATATCAACGTAAGTGTAACATTGTTCGATGTGGTTGTTTATTTGGGGAAATTTCTTGAGCCTTGTTTCGATAGTGTTTGAGGAGTTTTCTTTTGAGAGAAATCCTGAATGTGATTGATCATTTCAGTAAAGTGGTTTATGTATTTTTTGTGAGAGTGTTCCTTCGTTAATTGATCACTGGAGGGGTTTTGGCCTTTGGGACGAAGCTTGGCAAAGAATTACATCTTGGTTTATTAGTTGGGTTTAGTTTTTGTATTTGGATTTTATGTGGCTTTCTGGGGATAGAAAGTTTTAATGTTGGAGAGAATTGTCACATCCATTACTTCTTTTAAATTTATTTTTCATTTAATTTTCATTTATAATTTGTTTTGGGGGTTTCCCATGATTTCTTATTGGAAAGGGTGAGTTTTCATGATTTGGGCCAAACCATGAGCCCATTTCCAGAATTAAAAACCAATTTTTTTTATTTTATTTCTTTTATAACTTTTACATTTTTTAATATTTTTCACCCATTATAATTTTTCAATGGCCTTCCCTAACCTATTAACACCACCATTTCAATTTCTACCCTTTATGAATCCATAATAATGGTGGATTTAGGTTTTTATTTATGGAATTGGGGCGGCCTGAAAGCCCATTTCCAGCTTAAATAATATATTTAATCAATAAGCTATTCAATTATAAGGATTTTTCGGTGATTCCAAGTGTCACCCAAGGAAACTGAACCCAACCATGCGCCCCTCCTCTTTTAACACTCTTTGGAGGTCGTTTCCATCGTGATTTAGTATAGAACATCATAGGATTTCTCAATTTGACCAGATTTATAAAGGTAATTTATTTCCATAATAACTCCTTAATTTATCACTCTTTTTCCCCCATTCAAATTCCTACATGATCTCCTAATGCTTTTTTGAACCTATATTGGATTTTTGGCTATTTGGAAATTCAACTACTGGTGGATTTAGGTCTATTTATCTAAGATTCATTGAAGTAAGTGTTCCTCCCGTCATTTTCTTCCATTTATTTAGGGTTTTATCCCTCTTTATGGATGTTCCAAAGTTTATAGAAGATAGGGTTAGAACATAGGGTTTGACATGGAGTCTTTTTTGTGTAATCTTGGTATTTTATGTTTCCCTTCACTTCCTTGTGGTGCGGCGGTGGTGCGCATGATGTTTCGCACCAAGATTTGAGGGATTCGACAATTTCGGTAGGTGGTTCCATGTGTAAACAATTATTGATGAGTTAGCATGATGTATTTTATCATTCTTAATATTCCTAATTTTTTTTGTGTGGTGTGAAATATGGTCATGATTTATTTTATTAAGAGTTTAATTTTATAGTTTCATTTTAGCTGGAAATTGGGTGTTTTTCAAGTGTAACATTTGGGGTAATATTTGGGTGTATTTTAGAACATATAAAATTGTTTTAATAAATCTTTTTTGTGCTGGAAATTCATCTTTTGTAGGGTCTTGGTGTTCCATTGCGTTTGAACGTGGGTTTTTGAATGGGTTTAAGGTGTAAAACCATGTTGTACTTCTTGGACGTGATTTTGAAAATGTGTGTTTTTTCATGTGGATCATTTGTGGTATTGTTTGAGGTATATGTATAACACTTGGGGTTGATTAATAAATTTTTTTGGGGCTGAAAATCTTGATTTGAATTGGTATTGGTGTGATTTTTTCCTTGAAAGATGGTTTTGAAATGGGTTTTATGTGAAAAGCTTGGGTACACTCCTTGGAATTGTTTTATGAAAGTTTTGAATGGTTTAATGATTTATGTAAGAGGGGAAACCATATTGGAAAACTATTTTGGATTGTGTATATTTTAAAATCGATCGTTTTAAATGTGAATGGGGTTGTTATGTGATTTGTATCCTCTTGGAAATATTTTATAAAAATGTTTAACAGAGTTACTAAAATGTGAAAGAGGTGTGAACGTGATGTTGACAGTTTATGTGACTGTGATATGAAAATTGGATTTTGTTTATGAAAAAGGGTTTTATGAAACTTGTGAGTGGGATGTTATGTGATTTTTAGTATATTTGGAATGATTTTATAAATTTTTAAAGGTTGTGTTTGATTGTGAAAGTTATACAAAATGTGTTGCGGGCTATTTTGGTGTGAGTTTGATTTGATAATGCATTTTAATGAAAAGTGGAATTTGTGACTTGTTTGATGTACATGGGGATGTTTGGTTGATGTGTGATATGGAAGTGAACTTTTCATGTAAAAAATATATTTCATGGATTTTTTAACTTGTTTGAGGACAAGAGGGAAACCTGGGTATCTAGGTGGGTGGATGTGTACTAGTATGCTAGTGAATCTGTGGGGTTTGGCCTCAGCTTCACATATAAATATTGATGCTTACAACACTAAATATACTATGATGATGATGATTGGGGACCACTAGTTTATGTCTATGATCCCTATTAGTGTCTCATGTGCATGAAAATGGATATTGTGATGGTTACTCTCACTGAGTTATGAGGTACCTGGGACCCATAATGAGCTAGGGACTAGGGGTTATTTCCCATTGTTTGTGCTCATTGTATTATTTGTTCTTACCATTTGAATATGGTATTTTTTGATGGAAATTTCCTTAGTTTCTGAATTTATTTTAAAATTTATGATTCTTTAAATTATCCCACTTGAAAACTATTTTAATTTTTATGTTGCATATTTTAGAAATTGTAACTAGTTTTGCCTGTTTATGAAAACTTGCAAGATTTTCATCTATGAATGTTTATCACATAGAATCTATTAGTGGTGGTATCCTACTGGGAATTGGATCACTCCCTACTTATACTTTTGGGTGTAAGTAGACTTGGTTATTTTTTTTGTCATAGGTTTGTGTACAACTTTTGTGCCAACAGTTCGGGTTTTTACCGGACGTTCGTGATGCACTATTGTGGGGATGTATTGAGAGTGGTTCCTCTTTCCATGTGGAGGTTATTGGGATTTACTTTTTTGGTTATGTACCTTTATAATGGTCTTTAATCATAGTTTTAACTTATGTAATTGAGTAATGATATTTTTTAAAATACTGTTTTAGTTGAAAAATCCAGATTTGTTTTATTAAGTTTGTTTGTTGTTTATTGATTATAAACTCAGGTAAATTGATCCCGAAAAACATTTTATGATACTCGAGCACCTGTTCCAGCCCATGGGGATTGCAAAGGCCCTTCGGGCCTTGTCACGAGCCAGCTTTTGTGTCGGTATTGGTGGAGACCAAATTCGGTTCATGAAATTTAGTGAGTGAAAAAAGAGGCTTATCACTACACCAGTATTTACACTAAACTGAAGTGGGGAACTTTATATGGTTTACAATGTTTCCTTAAAAAAGATTTTGGGATGGGTACTAATTAATAATGATAAATTGGTATCCTATTAATCAAGGAAGTGGAATGTTCATGAACAGAGCTATCCCACACATGACCATGAGTTGGATGTAGTGATCTTTGCATTTATGATTAAGAGAGATTACCTCTAAGTGGAAAAAAATAAAATATATACAGATCATAAGAGACTTAGACATATATTAATATAAAAGTATATTAACATTCACCAAAAACTATTGTTAAAGTTGATCAAGGATTATGAATTCACATTCAATTACCATCATGGGAAAGAGAACAATGTGATATATTTTCTAAATAGAAAGGATTAAATGATTTTATTGATTACGATAACTGATAAGGATCCAATATTCATATTTTCAAAAAATATGGATATAGGAATAGTAAAATTATATTCACCCTTCCTTTCTAAAATAACTGCCTAACCATCCATTATTTAGAGAGGCATTGAGGCCTAAAAATAGGATGAGGTGTTAAAAAAAGGTAGAAAAAATTCAAGAGGTAAACTTTACTAAAAATTGGTTTATATGGATTGGAACCCCAATATGTATCCCATAAAAACTAGAGCTAATGAGGGATATTTTTAATGATTCACATATATATTCTTTACCTTTTCATCTTGGAAGCACTAAGATGTTTAGTGATCAAAATCTAAACTTTTGGTGGGATAACATGAAGAGGGAGATTACAGATTTTGTATCTTGATTCTTGGTATGAAAATAAGTCACAGTATAATTATTGATGTATAAGTTTGTGATACAAAATTATTTCCATAACAGTATGGAAATGGGGAAATATATCCATGATTGTTTTCATAGTACTCCCTAGGACACCCAATGATAGTTACACCATATGGGTAATAGTCTATCACCTTACAAAATAGACACATTTCATTTCTATCATGAAATATTTCTCTATTTACCACCTCTCTATGATATACATAATAGAAGTGGTAATATTTCATTGAGTTACACTCTCTATTTTATCTAATCATGATACGAGGTTTACCTTAAGGTTTCGAAGAATCCTTTAGTAATCATTAGATATAGAACTCATTTTTAGTACTTTTTAACCTCATCAAATGGATGGAGAGTATGAGGGAACCATCCAAACTATAGAGGGAATTTTTAGGTCTTATTCAATAAATTTACAATGATATTGGGATAGCCACCTTCCACTAGTAGAGTTCTCATATAAAAATAGTTTCCATTATAGCATTCAAATACCACCTTACAAGGCTCCATATGGGACACCGTGTTGTTGGGATGAAATTGGAAAGGGGATTCTGATGGGATGTGATATTTACAAAGAGATTACAAGGAAGTTAAAAACCATTCAGAATAACATGAAATTCATTCAAAGATTATTAAAAAGATATACAGACAACAGTAAATGAGACATGTAGTTTATGGTTGAAGATTATGTGTTCTTATATATTTCACTGTAGAAGGATTTCATGAGGTTTAGGAAGATAAGAAATTATAGTCCCAAAAACATCACCCCCTAGATATTCTAGATCAAATCCGATTGTTGGTCTAATAACTTACACTCCCACATAACCTATATCATGTACATGATGTGTTCCTTGGGCCCCTATTGAGGAATTATATATTACAACCTTCATATGTGAAGAATCTAGAGGTGGTACTATGGGATAAAGAACATTCATATGAGGAGTAACTAATGAAGATCTCATATTATTGAGACAAAGTTTTAAGAAACATGATATGCCACCTGGTCAAAGTGTTGTGGAAAAATCACAAGTTTGAGGAAGAAAATTCAAAATCGAAAGAGGTGATGAAACAGAAGTACTCTCAGTTATTTTAATCTTAGTTTGTAATATGGAGTTTTGAGGGAAAAATTATTTATGGGAGGAATAATGAAATACCTATATACTTTATGATATTTTTATTCTTAAATAAATTCAATCTCTTTAATAGCTTGTGTTTAACACAACACCTAGATTAAACAAAACATGATACTCAATTAAAATATTATTAAAACCTTTTCATTATAACCATGCCATTAAGATGGTGAGTATCACTTGTAATAAATAAATTATGAAATTATATCATTTAAGAATCTATAAAATAATTCAATGTTAATCCATTTACATTTAAAAAAGGAATCATTTTAATGAAAAAAAATGTTTTATAAAAAACTATATTTTTATAAGATGTTGTTTAATCATTTTATCTTAAATAATTTAAGATTAATTTTTACTAATTATATAAAATTTATTTGGAAAATGAATCTTCAATTTTGAAATCTACATATAAAAATTATCTTTGGGTGATTTTTTTTAATTTTTACGAATAATGAAAAATACTGATTTTTTTTTCAAAACCTCATTTTTGTTAAAATTATTTACAAAGTTAAATTAAATTTTAAATTAGTTTTAAAGTAAAATTAGTTCAATTTTATTATAAGTTAACTTATTTAGGTCATTGTAATCAATTTTGTATTGAATTGTTATATTAAACAAATATACTTATGAGAATTTTCTCTTTTGAAAACCGCTCTTACGCCACGTCTATGGTTAAATTTTAAATTCAATTTTTCAATTTATTTGAACTTAATTTGGTAAAAAGGATTTAATATTTTTAATAAGAATAATTTATTTTATACAATAAGATAAACATAACATTTGACCAAAATAAATAATAAAAATAATTAAAATTAATTACTGCGGTTATGGTAAAAATATGTTTACCTTGAGATAAACTAAGAAGATAAGGGTTAAAAATAACATTTTTTTCAAAACACATTTTATGGACATATATAGACAATGTAATCTATAAATTTTTATAATTATCCATTTTTAGGCTTCTGTCAATAGAAAATATGGGTATCACTTGGTCTTATAAGGAATCCCATGTGTTTCCTCTCCCACACATATAAAAGGCCACCCCTCTCCTATTAATTAAACACTTGGAAAACCCATTGATATTAACAATAAATTATCAAATAAATTTCACTCTTCACTTTCATCATCATAAAATCCATGGTTTGGTTATAAATACAATCTATGGAGGCTTTTGTTCCAAACAGAAAGATTTTTTTCGAAGAATAGGTAACATTATTAACCAAGTTTTTTATTTTATTTCTTCCTCCACCTCCTCCAAATATTAGTAAACATTGTAGATATATTAATATATGTTTCTTTTATATAATTTTATGTTGTTATGTTAATGTAATGACCAATAATTATCTACTCCCACCTCAAATGCAAAATGAAACATTTGTTCGTGTGTCTGATGAACTACCGCCTCACGAATTGATGTAATTCATTTTCCATCATTGCTTCTCATGATATGATATAATTATGTAACATATATATATATATATTGAATTTATTATATTATTAATATTATTTAATTATAATGTCATATATACCTTTATACTTTCAATTCTGTAGAGAATACAACAGCATCCCTTGCGTGTATGGAGGACGATCGCCCCACAAAGCGATGTGATTTGTTTATAAATAATGCTTAAATGGAAGGTAATAAGGATTAATTTAATGTTAATATAATATTATAATGCCATATTAAACATTTTTTAAAATAATTACATCATATAATTTCTTATATTATCATCCATCAAAAATTATAATGTCGTTTATGTGTACGGTGAACTACCACCTCACAAAGCAATGCATTTTTTAGCTTTTTTATTACCGCATCACATGGATGGTATGTATAAGGGTATTTAGAGAAATAATATTACATATATGATATTATTATCCTAATATAATGATGAAAAAACACATGCCTTCCTTCCATCATGATCTTTAAAAAATGAAAATTTTACTCATGCGTACGTATCGCCTACCATCCACCTGATTGTAACATAGTTTATTTTTCATAACCATATTTCCTGGTTAGTATAAATTGTACAATTTATGTTTAAAAATTATAATTATTTCATGGTTATCATTATTGAGATGATTATTCTAAGAACTTGGGTTTTTGTATGTGGTATAGATCCTTTTGTTTTTAGTTTAAATGATTGGATATGGCCTAAAGTATGCATCCCTCTTGATAACGGGTATTTTGACAGTTTTTGGGGCTTGTTTGGAACACAAAACCAAGTTTTTGTTTGAAAAAAGCATGGCACACGGTTTTCACACAACTTTCTCATGGTTTGACGAACCATGCGAAAGGAGGCCTAATTGTTAGGGATACCATGTGGTAGAATCCACATGATCGTGCGATAAGTCTGAAAAGTTTCATACATTTGACATAATTTTTTCTCATGGTTATTGCATAGTTAGTCAGACCATACAGAGTAATCATGCAATGTGCCCCTTGGAGATAATGAGTTATGCATGGTTTCCGCACGGTTTGGGTAACTGTGCAGATAAACCATGCAAGTCTGCTCTGTGTGTTTTTTTAATTTTAATTAAAGATAAAATATTCCTTTTAAACCCACATTTTGGGTTTTCCTTTAATGAGTAGAACCCCTCCCTGTGGAGATCTATCTTTAGGTGCCTAAGCTAGGATTTGATCCCAATTCCCCATTATACCTTTGTTTTGATCATAGTTTGTCTCATAAAATCTAAAATGGTAATTCTTTAACACCTTTTTATCCATTCATGATTATTCAGAATAATAGTTGCGCTATTTTATTTTAGGCACATATGCCCTAATTTTCTCTTCTTCACCCATTATTTTGATTTCTCCTAAACTGGGATAAATCAGGACTTGATACCGGATGATCTCTCTATTACCAAGCCTTTGAAGGTGGTCTATGCTTTTCTTTGGATTTTCAGGTTCTCTTCAAGTATTCTGCTGATATGTTACCCACTGGACCTTCCAACGCGACCCCTATTTCTAGCGAGCTACTTTTAATAGGCTAATTCAAAACTAGGGATGATGCTCGTAGGTTCTGTTTAGGCGTTTTGAAATATGTTTCTTGATTCGCTGATACAAAAGGGGTGAGCCTTATTGATTTAACCCATTTAAGTTTGTTTAAACCATCCAAGGGGTGTGTTATTTTGCATTTCTAGATAAAGGAATATCGTTACTACCTAAATGGAATTAAATAGATCACCTAGGAGATATACTACCTCCTTGATTTGTGATGTCTTTTTATACCATGATTATTTTGTTTAAAGGTAATGGTAAATGTGAATAAAAGTGAGAGTATACCCATGTGTTTTATTAAATAGATGTGGATTATATTATTTGGCATACTCATGGGATGTGATGGCTTATATGAGTGTGTGTACTCATATGATTGAAATGCTGATTTTTTAAATAGTTTGAATTCTTTAATGAATGGTTTGTTAGATTCCATATAATACACTCCACGGATTTGGAAAATGGTAGTGAACAACATAGATTGACTCTTCCCCTTGGGTCTTGATTCCACAAGATACCTTAGGCCTTTCTAATCTGTGCATCCGGGTTTCTTGGACTCACATAGGACATGTTGGTACACATGTTCTTAGGACTCAAACCAGTTCCCAGACCGTGTTTCAACTGGGAATACCATAGGATTCCATGTGGATTCCTTATATAAATTCATTGGATCTAACCTTTTTTATATAGATTTATTATGTGGATACCATGGTACATGACACCATGGATCTGGCCCTTGTGGTCTAGTCTTAACAATACGACATGGCCGTGGGATTCTACACTTCATTATATAGTGTCTATGTGGGTTACATTAAATGAATGGGTGTATAGTGTGGCCATGTGACACATTTAATTTTTTTTATAGCTTCAATGTTAGGAGTTGACTCTATTGCAGGTATCCTTGAGGGGATATTTGGTTTTACTTTGCAAAAGACTAATGCCACAAGCATACACTTTTACCTTAATTATTTTTTTAAAATTTCATGCACTATGATTATTGTTGTGAGAACTATATAGACCCTGGGTGGTTAACTATAAGAATTTTTATCTCACTCCCTGTTTAGGACACCTCAAGAACCCAAATAGATTATATGGTTGTTGGTGATTATAGGGGTAGGTGCCCTGGTACAGGTTGTTGATTGTGGTCTTGGATTAGGGGAGTATAGGACCAAGCTGAGGCTTACGATGCTACTGAGATAACTTTTTGGTATTTTGTACTTTTTGGTATATCTATACTGTTTTTTTTCATTTAGTATTTGGATTCTTTCTAGATATATGTATTATCTACATCATTTTATATATGATACACTTTTGGTTGTTACATGTATTCCTTTATTTCTTTCCCAGTTTACTTTATTTGACTACTATTTATTTCACTTATTCTATTTTTTATGTTTTACTTCAACTGTGATACTTTGTTAATGAGGGAATAGTCTCCCCAGAGACTCACATAGGCCCTCACTACTAGTTTAAAATTTCCATCATTTTGGGCAATGCGCTTGAGGCCATGTGGCCAACCAGGATCGAGGCACCATTGGGTGGAATCCGGGTCTGGGAAGTTACAAGGTGGTGTTGGAGGAATTTTTAATTTTGGTTTTCCTTATTGTTTATCAAAAATATACATGGATATGAAGAAATTGTGGTTTGATAATAAGTTATTCTTGTGAGTAGTTACCCCATGTACAGGGAAAATCCAAATTGCCTCAAATAGAATTGTAATCTTTGGGATTTTGACTATTACAGTTTCATTGATTTCACTATTGGGTAAAGAACATGATATATGATGTTATTTTTTGATGCAATTGTGGGTTTTATTTATGTTGCAACCCGATGAGATGAGGGTGTTCCATTTCATGCATCATATATTCACTTGTTAGAAATCACACGCCATTCATTATGCCATGCCATCAAGGATGAATTACTTATTTCATGGTATTGTGATAGTTAATGTGATTGATGTACCTACTATTGTGATAGTGTTGGTGTAGTGGATAGATGAGTGATTCCATATTTTTTTTTCATAAAGAGTATGGGCCCTTATGAATTGGAAAATTATTCACCAATAAAATATAAATTCTAAATAATATTTTTTATACGTATGGTTTGAATGGGAACCATGTTTTGGATTCATGAGGTGTTATGGGCCGTCATGGATTTGGAATTGGTAAAACCTTGGTGGAAATTCCTGGATAATTAAATGTGAGATGAAAATGGAAACTGAAACTGATGATAGAGACTTGACCTAGACCCAACTTTTGAGTTGGAAAGAGGTATAGTTTCTAGTTGTTCAATGGAAGTTCCTTGTAAAGTCAATCCTTTGGGAGTAGGATGTGGGTTTTTTTGACTTGGTTTCTAGGAGGGATTTCAACTATTCTATGATTTTAATCTATATGATTTGATTTTCTTCTTTTCGGAGGTGTGCATTTGGGTTTGTAGACACATGCCACCATGACGAACTCCAGTGGTACGCCATGAGGGAGGCAATGACCATACATTGCAGATAGTGGGACACAAGCTACCGGTTGATCCTCCATTATTGCTAGCTGAGGTACCAAGTGATGTTCTAGAAATAGGTGCCAAATAAAAGTTCTTCAAAGGCTTTTTTCGATATATGCACACCTTTCCGGGATCACTGTAATCGTCCTGGACTATGGATGAGCTATCATAGGTGTTCTAGCAGCAGTAACCTCCCATGTTTTTAGGTAATGGAAGACCATAGGCTGCAAAGCTATGTCTATAGACCATGTTAGTTATTTTTGAGCTTTTATAGATGCCTCCTAAGTAGATAGTCAAGCTTGCGACTTACATGCTATGTGGGGCAGCAAAGCCATAGTGTGAAATTTTGAACCAGGTGGATGGGCTATGAAATATGGGTTGGGATGAATTCTAAAACTGCTTATCTGACTTTTTTTACCTCATGAATCTATGAGAAGAGTGGTCTAGTGAGATCATGCATCTGGAGTAGTGAGTGATGATTGGTATGGAATATTCATCACACTTTATAGAGTTGTAGTATTTTTCATCGATATATCTTACTGATAAGTTTTCTAAGGAAATATGATTCAAGGAAGGTCTTAGAATGATATGAGATCTCAGTTCAATGTGTTCAGGTTTAATTCTATCACTAATATTGTGAATCAAGTGCTGATTATAGAGCAAGAGTTGGGGGAAGCTTGGGGCATGTAACAGGTGAGTGTTGTTTCTCAACCCAGCGGATCTACATCTTCAGACAGGAAGCACCACTTCAAAGATTCCCACAACATGAGTGATAGTGAGGCTGTGGGTATAGTCATCATGGTATATTTCTACCAGTGTGGTAAGAGGGGGCCACATAAAGAATTAGTGTGATCGCAACCCAATCAAATGCTGAGATTTCAGCAGGATGGGGCACATTCAGTGGTTTTATTGGACCTTCCCTCCACTTGTGAGTGGTATGGGTTCACCTCCAACATTTGGTTCAAAATAAGGTACATAAGATCCACTTAAAGCTATGAGATGGAGAAATGCAGGTCGGTCATGCCAAAAAAGTAGTGGTCCTATTTTTGGTAGACAGACACTGGGTTCTTAGAAGCAACATAGCAGATCAGCTTAGGGTAACCAGGTAGTGTCACATGGCTGCAGTATAGGCCAGAATTATGTTGTGCAATAGACCTAATGGGAGTCGGATCCCAGATCATGTATAGTGAAAGGTAAAATCTTAGTAGCTTCTACTATTTCATCATCCCTCTTTGATACAGGTCCATCCCATAGTTTTTTATCTACACAGGTGGTTAAGAGCATTTGGATAGCTGTTTTGATTTCTAAGGGAATTAGGATGCAAGACACATGATTGATCATCTAAAAGGGTGAGATATCTTAGTGTATGGAGTTTCCCCTTGAGGTTTGTGGGAGTAACTTCTTCTGGAGTTTTTATGTCCTCGATATGATAGGTCTTGACACCAGTCTCATGATAGACTGACTATCATTTTACCGAGATTATGTTGATTGCTATCACTAGAGGGTGAATTTTACATCACCATAAGTTCTGCTGTTTCTTCACAATAGTGAATGGTATGTCCAAGAAAGTATATCTAGACCCGCTCATTGTGGGATGGGCGGGATGAATACCCAAATTGCTAATTTGTTTCAAGATGATCAATGAATGAATCAAGTGAAATTTACTTCAATTGTTGAGTGCATTAGGGACATCTTACCTGATGAATTTTATAGTTTCCCCCTAAGAGATAGTTGGATTTCTCTATCAACCATGTTCCAGGAGCTACACCGGTATCCATTCCAATTTATTGGATGGCTACGACAGAGTTACAAGAGCTCAAGATGCAGTTATAGGATTTGGAGGTGAATGGGTTTATCAGACCCAATACTTCTCCATGGGGTTCACAAGTCTTTTTTTTTTGAAAAGGGTGGATGGTAACCTTAGGAAATGTGTTGACTTTCAAAAAATGAACTAGATGATGGTTAAAAACTAATATCACATACCACATTTAAATGACATGTTTTACCAGATTCGAGGAGCTAAAGTGTTTTCAATGATTGATTTGAGGTCAGGATACCATTAGGTTCATGTTATACCTGTAGACATACCTCATACATACTTTCATAGCAGAAATGTTCTATCGGAGTATTTGGTTGTGATGTTCTGTCTCATGAATGTTCCAACGGTTTTCACGGTGTTGATTAACCGAGTGTTGCATACTTACCTGGACTCATTTTTTTGTGGTTTTCATGGTGTTGATTAACCAAGTGTTCCATACTTACTTGGACTCATTTTTTGTGGTTTTCATGTACACTATCTTGGTGTATTCTCATAATCGACACGATCATAGAAACCATATTGAGATCATTTGAATAAACTGAGAGATCATTTTTTATATGCTCAGCTCACAAGGTACCACATTTGGATGGATCAGATTAACTTACTGGGTCACATCATCTCAGAGAAAGGAGTAGCAGTGTACCTAGAGAATGTGAGAGCCATAGTTTCCTAGGAACAAACAAAGAATGTTTTCAAAATATATAGTTTTTTGGGGATAACTGGTTACTACATGTGTCTTATATAAGACATATCACACTTAGTTGTACCATTAAAGGGATTGACTAAGAATGGTGTGAAGCTCATTTGGTCATATTCTTATGAGACAACCTTTCAGGAGCTGAAAATGAGGTTGACTTAATCACCAGTCCTAATACTACCAAAGAAGGGAAATTGATACATGGTTTACTATGACATTTCATATATTGCGTTGGGGGAAGTGCTGATATAGTGGGATTGAGTCATGGTATATAGTTCTCAACAGCTAATGCCATAATATATGAATTGCTGTATTCATTATTTAGAGTTAGCTACTATCGTTAATGCCTTTTTCAATTGGAGACATTACATTCTGGGAGAGTATTTTGAAGTGTACATGGACAAAAAAAGTCTCAAGTCTATCTTTACGCAACACTATCTGAATCTAAGGCAATTAAGGTGGGTAGAGTACCTAAAAAACATTGAATTTGAGCTTGCATATACACCTGGTAATGGAAATGTTGTGGAAAATGAATTAAGTAAAAGGACTCCGATATAGGAGGTGCAACATGCCAAAACCAAGTGGCAGGTTATGTCATTGTTCCCTAACATGAATATCGAGATGCATGATAGGTAGGTGCATACATTTCTATCATCCTTAGCGGTGACCTCGACCCTATTCGATATAGTTTTGATGAGGAAAATATCAGATTATGAAGGCCTAGTTCTATGGGAGTGTGTGGAAGGTGAGGACCCTCCTCCTAGTTGTATAGTAGGCAAGGATGAAATCATGTGTATCCATGGACATGTCTGGGTTCCAGGGGATATACATGAGGAGCTGGTGCAGGAGTTTCATGCTTCAGCATGGGCAGTACACCCCAGTGTCACTAAGATGTACAATGACTTGCACCATCAATACAGGTGGCAGGGTATTAAATGTGAAGTAGTTAGTTTTATTATGAGGTGTTGCACCTATCAGTAAGTGATGGAAGAACATTTGTGACATTTTGGGATTTTAAAAAAGTTACCTATCTCGGAGTAGAAATGGGATGATGTCATGATGGATTTCGTGATTGGTTTATCGAGGTAGCCTTGAGGTAATGATGTTATGTGGGATGTTGTTGACAAGATAAAAAAGGTCACTTATTTCTTTCTGATCAAGGAGACCTTCAGTGTGGATGATCTTTGGATGATGTTCATCTATGAGATTTTATGACTATACAGGGCATCATGCACTATTGTTTTAGATAGGGACACCCACTTTACATATCTTTTCTGGTAGAGTTTTGAAAGGGATCTAGGTACATAGGTTCTTCTGAGAACAACATACCACCCTTATATTGATGGCCCATTAGTGCATATAATATAGGTTCTAGAGGACATGTTGTGAGCATACATACTAGATTTTGGGGCTCTTGGGAATGCACATTCCCCTGGTTGAATTCTCATAAAATAATAGTTAAGAGGAAAGTATACAGATGGAACCTTGTGAGGCTTTATATGGTAGGCCATTTCGTTCTCCTCTATGCTAGTTAAAGGAAAGAGATATAGCTTTAATGGGACCACATCTCATGTATGAGACTTTTGAGCTAGTCTACGTGATTCAGAAGTGGATAGCTATAACACAGTCACATCAAAAATCATACGCCGAATGCCATAGATGACCTCTAGAGTTTGAGATCGGGTGTTGGGTTTTATTTCATATTTCACTGAGGTTGGGACATTGGAAAATCACGAGACATGGTAAAATTTCACCTTGGTGTGTTGGGTCGTTCGAGATTCTGGAGAGAGTCATGTTGGTTGCCTATCATATGCATTTACCGTATAGGTATCAATCCATGTACAACATCTTCCATGTATCTCAGTTGTGCAACATTATTTATACCCATCTCACACATTGGATCCTGAGGAGGTTGAGATTTAGGTTGATGCTTCCTTTGAAGAGCATTCGATAAGTATCGTTGATAGGAGAAAGAAGGTTCTCTGAGTCTGGTCAGTTCCTCCAGTATGGGGGCTATGGAAGAACAACCATTTATAAGATAGGACCAGGGAGAGGGAGGCTGACATACGTTCTCAGTGGATAGATATATCCTCAAACAAATCTTGACCCCCCTATAGAGAGAAAAATTAGGGACACATTGCTATAATGGGGAATATTATATGTCCTCGGGTTTTCGTATGAGGCACATATCCTTTTATTTTCAATTTTAATTCTTTTATATGGCCTTAAGTATGTAACCCTCATAATCACGGTTGTTTTGGAGGTATCTGGGGATTTTTTGAAGCCCAAAACCTAGTTTGGGGATGAAAAGGGAATGGCACACAGTTTTCTCTTGACTTGCGCATTTTTCTACAAACCGTGGAATAAGAGGTAATATCAAGCGTATGGTTAAGGATATCGTGCTGTAGAAGCCGCATGGCCATGTGGTATGTCTGAAAAGTTGTATAATTTTGACATAAAATTCTTTGCAAAGTTACTTCACAGTTAGTCAGACCACGTAGAGTAACCATGCAATGTTCCCCTTTTAAATAGTGAGTTGTGGGCGATTTTTGCGCAATTTGGGTAATCATGCAGATAAACAGTGCGAGCCTGTGGTGTGTGTCTTTTTTTAAAAAAAATTAATTAAAGTTAAAATTTTATTTTTATACCCATTTTTGGTTTTCCTTCAATGAGAAAAACCCTCACCATGGAGCTCTCCTTTTAAGCAACTAAGCTAGTCTTGGATCCCAATTCACCATTCGATCTCCATTTAAATCATGTTTTGTATCATCAAATCTGCAACAGTATGTCCGTAACTCTTTTTTATCCTTTCTTGAATCTATGTAACAATGGTTGTGCTATTTGATTTTAGGCACATATTCCTTAATTTTCCATTATTCATCTATTCATCAGATTTTTCCTAAACTAGGATGAATCAGGACTTGATACTAGAGGAGCTCTCTACTACCGAGCCATGATAGGTGGTTTATGATTTTATTCATCTTTTTTGGTGATTTTTTGGCATTTGGACGATATATCACCCACTATAATTTTAGGCTCAACCCCATTTTTGAGTGAGATACTTGTAGTAGGATTAGTTAGACCTAGAGAGGATGCCTGTAAGTTTCATTTAGGTGAATTGACACATGTTTCTTGATTCAAGGTCACCCAAGGGATGATACTTATGTATTTTACATGTTTAAGTTTATTTAAACCACCAAAGAGGTGTGTTATTTTGATTTCTTAGATAGTTGAATCTCGTTAGTGCCTAAACAGAATTGATTAGATCACCTTGGAGATTTACTACCTCCTTGATTTGGGATATATTGTTATACCATGCTTATTTGTTTTAAATGGTGTTGGTAAATATAATTAACTGGGCAAGTATACCCATGTGGTTGACTAAATTGAAGTGGATTACATGAGTGGGTATACTCATGGGATGTTATGGATTATATGGGTGGGTATACTCATATGTATGAAATGTTGATTTGTTAAATAGTAGGAATGATTAAATGAATGGTTTGGTAGATTCCATGTAATACTCTACATAGACCTAGAACATGGTAGTGGATGCCTTGGGTTGACTATACCCCTTGGGTATTGATTCAATGGGATGCCTTGGGCCTTGCTATCCTATGGATCTAGATTGCTTGAACTCATATAGGACATATTAGTACACATGTTTCTAGTACTCCAACTAGTTCCTCAACTTAGATTCCACTAGAACTCCCATAAAACTCGATGTGGATTCCTTGGACTTTTTCCTTGGATATTAACCTTCGTGGTCTAGATTTATTACATGGATGTCCTAGTACATGACACCATGGATCCGACCCTTGTGGTGTACTCTTAGCTATACATTGTGGTCATGGGATTCAACACATATTTATATGTTGTGGATGTGAGTTACATAACATGGATGGGTGTATGACATGGATATGTGACTCATTTTATTTGTTTATAGTTTCCCTTCTTGGGGATGACTCTATTGTAGGTATCCTTCAGGGGTTGTTCAGTTTTACTTTGTGATTTAATTATGCCACATGCATACAATTTTACCTTATTTCATTCATTACAATTACCAGAACGTTTTTTATTGCTGTTATAATGATATAGACCCTAGGTGGTTACCTACTGGGATGTTTATCTCACACCCTCTTTGGGGCTCCTTGGGGACCTAAATAGATTTATATGGTTGTAGGTGTTGATAGGGGTAAGCACCCTGGTATAGGTTGTTGATTTTGGCCTTGGAGCAAGGTATAATAGGACCAAGATGATACTTGAGATGCTACTAGGATGCCTTTTTTGACATTGGTACATTTTATGAAATATGTATTGTATTGTATTTCAATGTACAGTTTTGGATACTTTCTAGATACATATATCATCTACATCATTTGGTATTTGAGACACTTCTGGTTGTTACATGTATTCTTGTCTTGATTTAGTAACACTTCGACCTTAGTTACCCAGAGTCAGTGCTTTATTACATAATATTGGCATGATCAGAAGAGATAATGTCTCTAAAGACCGATTAGTTTAGTAGACCAAGAGGTACTAGATATATACATATGTTTTATAGTACATTATGAAATGTAAAAACTACAACATTGTGTATCCTTTGAACACACTCATATCCCTTATCCTATTCCTACAGGTCAATCAGAATATACTTTTTTACATCCTAGGAAAAATAAAATATAAGAAAGGGGTGAGCTCAGATGCCCAGTAAGGATAACAATATAGAAGAAACTATAATAATAAAAAATAAACATTTAAAGAAATGTATTAGACTAAAACACAATCCTTTTAAACATAAACATCAACATAATATGGAAAAGATAAATCACATAATTCCATTTAATTATTCACACGGATATAATACTAGTCGAATAATAACATGTAATATCAATAGCTAATTTCATAATGATGGAATACATAATGTCGGATATCATAACCACATAGTCAAGGCCTCGTTCCAAGACTCAAAATAATGATTTTTCCAAGGACTTATGCCATGACACTAGTTTATCTCATGAGACCTACTGATGCATCGAGGAGCTATAGCGGGCTACACCCTTCACTTACAAAGTCCAATGCATTCCTCACATGAAAAGGTTGAAACATAACATAAACATTCATATTAAAACTATCATATGAAATGTTAATAATTTAACCATAAACCATGAATGGTAAAATAAATTACACATCCACAATCTAACAGAACTCATTCAATACAATATGGACGATTCTATTATAATAAATCAGCCTCAATCAAAAATAAAATATGATGAAGGATAATTACATAGATGAAAATAATTTGTAAAACTAATTGAGATAAATGTCCCATTATTCTTGAAAACATTTAAAAGTCGCACTATTTATCAAAGAAGTCATTTAAAATAGAGTTTTGAATCAAAGTGTCACATACCACATTGAATCTCTTGAGAATAATTTTAATTTCAAAACATTCATGTCCAAATAAATAAATCATTAAAACCATTTTTAAAACATGGACATTAATGGGAATGATTTAGAAGAATAATTTTTAAAACATTTAAACTGATATTTTAGTTAGAGTTCCTAAAAAAATGAGAGACGCTTAAATAAAAATAACTTGGTTAATAAGAACCTTATAATATCATGAGAATAAAGGGATTCAGGATATTCTATGTCAATGTAGAGTATGTACACCATATAAAAGTGAATTGGCTCATAAAAGAAAATATGTCTCAGTGGAATGTTAATTGAGATGAAACCCTTATAAAGATTGTATCCTTAGGTTTAGGATAAATCAATGACATTATTATGTGTGAAAAATATAAATATACTCAATTTTATTGGATATTAAGTGTAAATAAGTTAGACAACATTCACTCATATTATTGTAAAAAACAACACTAATGACTTGGATGTTTAACTCAATGAATAGAAATTATGTTAGGATTACCCTTATCAAGTTCATATCGATGAATTGAGAATTTATCAACTAAGTGATTATGTGTATCAAAATTATATCCTCACAAAGGGTTGGGTAAATTACTACATAAACAAACAAATTGTGATTTCACACATAATCTTGGAGTAAACTAATCAATGATGTTTGCATAAAACCCAATGAGTAAAAATTGAAATTAAAAATTCCCTTACCAATTTGGTAACATACGAAACATACAACCCATAAAATAAGGATCATAAAATGAAGTTGTAAATAACCATAAATTAATGCATATTACACAAATAATATAATCATGGGTAGTACATACACCACACAAAAAGAAAAATAGTGGAAATATATCATAAACTCACAGGAATATGAAGTGAGATGAAAACCTATTACCATGCACTTTTCCATAGTTTAGGGTAAGTTAACCTCCTGTATAATGGTTAAATAATTATTATTAAATTATAGAAGAACCACATACATAAATATGATATCATATAAGATCTTCTAATATTTCTTTGTTAATGATATTTCAGTAGTATCATTGTTTTGAGTGTTAACTAATTCGTTTTCCTTTATATGTTTTGTTACGCAAGTCATGTTTTTTATGGATAGTATGTATTTGATTCATATAAAAAATTATATTAAGTTCTTAAACATTATTTTTAATAATAAAATGGAAATTATTCTTGAATGGTTACGATGGGGAATGAATCTCATCGCATTCATGGAGATGATAATTTGTACGTATGCACGAGCGACAATGACATTCTATTGATGGTGAAATAATATGTAATTGAATGGTTATATTATATATAAAGAATCATTAACATGTTATATTTATTATTTACATCATTTAAAATCATTATTATACCAATACAAATAATTAAGTGTTGAATAACAAACTATACCACGACATGGAGACGGTAGGTCGTACGAACGCACGTGTGATGAAATTGTCATTCATAGGATGGATAGAATAATTAATATGGTTGTAACATATTTATAATAACACAGAAGTATGTATAATTTACTGGAGTTATTATTTTTTTGTGGAAAAAACAAATAAATAGGAAGTGAAAGAAGAAAATCACTTTGAAAGAGGTGATGAAATTATTACCTCTTTTTCAGGTGCTTCCTTTTGATTTGATCAAAAGGGCTCCATATGATGGATTTATGATCAAAGTAAGGCCTATAGGTTCAAGTGAGGGTAGTTGGTAGGATATGTTAGTTGGTTTTGTTCCAACCAAATGGCTTTGGCGGTGTGATTTTCAGAGAAGGGGAAGTACCCTTTTATAAGAGAGGTGATGGTCTCTTTAGGAAAAGCTTCAAATATTGATTTATAATACAATTATATTCAGTTTATAATGGCTGAAAAAAGATTTATTTCGAGTATAAGGTGGGTATGTGTCTAAAACCTCTTAATCAATAGGTAGTAGATAGGTTTAGGTCACCATATAAACCTTATCTTTTATATTTAACTCTTAGTTAAAAAGTTTAACTTTTACCATGTATTCTTTTATTATTATAATAAATAGTTAATAAATGTACTATAAAAATCCAAGAGAACCCCAAGTGGTTAATTAATGACATATATATCATTATATGATTCCTTTGTCTAAATATTATTTTTTATGAATATTATATCATTTACTAATATTGTATTTGTTTTAAAAATTAATTTATGTCAATTTTCACACTATTTAGTATCTGGTTTTTGTGAATGTAAAAAAAACTCGATTACTTCCAATGAAATAAATTAAATCAATCCCATAATTTCATATATTCCTTTTAAATTAGTTTAATGCAAAAAAAGTCTCAATTTACATTTATTTGGATATTTATAATATCAATTATTTTAATCTTTCATTAATAACGTAATTACTGCATCCTCATTATGTCTTAAATAAACTTAATTATTTATTTTCAAAAAATTAAAAATAAAATACCATTATGTATGAAATTGTTTTATAATTATAATTAATATTTATAGTCAAATTTATCTTATGTATAACCCAATATTAACAATGTTTTAGTTATGAAAATTTGAATTTAACACTTTCAACTCTTTAAATAAAATAACAATAAATGTCCTAATCTAATCCAAGTGGGTCAAAGAGGATCATATTTTAATCTTAAGGTTTATATTGGTCGAAAGAAATTATACAATAGAATTTGGATATGTGTTAAAGTAATTATAATATCATTTTTAAATTTAATTACCCTATTTACTTTTAACCAAGGTAAATAAAATTCAAAAGTTACTATTCACAAAAAAAATATTTTCATCCTATTGAACCAAATTTTACATAATGATTTCAAATATGTCTCTCAAGTTTTTAAATTCAATTCATATAAGCGGTAAAATTATGTTTTATGCAAATTTGCAAATGTGCCTAGAAGGTGGGTAAAAGACATTAAAATGTTCAATAAAATTTTGTACATCTAATTTTATTACAAAATAATTCCAATGAATTAAATTGAACATATATAGGTATTATGTATCTATTTTGACCTAAAATAAATTTAAATAAAATAAATAATTATTTAAATAAAAAGTAGGTTTTAAACAATAACATAGTGTTTTTCACTATTCATCAAAAATGTAAAGTTTTCATAAAAATACCAAAAATTCACCTGAATCTAGTTTTAATATTCCAAATTAAAAAATGATGTCTATTTTACCAAATTAAAAACATATATGTGGTATTAATTAATTTAAAAAAATATTCCCATTGTTAAAACCAAAAGGCGAGTTTTGAGAAGTAAAAATTATCAGAAGATTGGTATGTGTTTATTTTTAATTTAAATGTAAAATTACTTCCAATGATCAAAATTGGATTAAATTAAAAAAATATAAAATAATTATTCTTCAAAACCATTCAAATTTATAACACTGTAAATTATTTTGATTAAAAAAGTTGTTTTCAATTAAAATTTAGTATTTTTCACTATTAATCAAAATATGAAAGTTATTAGAAAAACACCAAAAATTTATCCAAACTAAATTTTTATATACCAATTCTAAAGAATATGTTTATTTTATAAAATTGAATATATAAAAGTGTCAAATATTATATTTAAAAAGGGTTCACCATTAAATGGCGGTAAAATTTCATTTTTTGAAAACTTCTTCTTTTATTTGTAAAATTTCATTTCTTCTTATATTATGTATAAGAAACACATAATATGGATGTTAAAATTATATGGAGTATATAAAGTTCAAAATTTAGTTAATACTATTCATAACCTTTTTTTGAACAGCTAGTTTAGTAAGTTGTGGTGCGCTTGAACACGGTCTTGCGTGAAGCGTAAGCTATTGAATTACTTTAAAGAATAACTTACTATGAAATCCTGGGCTGTTACATTCTTCCACCCTTTTGGAAATCACATCCTCAAATATTTAAAATTGGGCTTTGAAACTTCATCGAATGTCCCACATTAGAAAAAGAGTCAATAAAAAATTCACTTTAAAAGAAAGAAAGAGAAGTTTAATGGTCACAGAAGATAACCCATACTAGGACTCCATGTAGGAAAACATGGATATAGAAGAAAAAATAAGTGTCATGTTCTGATGGAGAGTGATAGAAAACATGATCAGGAGAAAGTTAAAAACAAGAAAACCACAAACTTGTGATGGGTTAAACGGTCATTAGTTTCCCAGAACGAAGAGTAAATGGACAACGTTTTTTGTTTTATGCTTAATTTCATAATGTTGTGGAATTTATTTATGATATTGACTAAGAAAATTGAGAGATATACTTAATTTTTATGTAGGGTTTCATCCTTTAATAAATTTATACCACTAACTCATCTTTTCTCCAGATGATGAGTATTCAATAAACAATTGTCCTTAAAATCCTTCAATATAATCCAAACTACGATTGAAACCCAAAAATCAGAAGCATTTAATAACATATTCATTCATAGTACATATTAACATTTATCTCCAAATAACATCAACCACTCTTAAAGTCTCATATAGAAGATTAATTTAATAAATCACAATTCTCTATGATAGGTTAATCATTTCCATTAATAATCCGAATCTCTAAAAAACATAGGTTATTACAAAATAAATAAAATCCACCATTACTACTCAAATGAAATCCTATAGTATTCTACTTTTTCATAGGCATATAGTGTTCCCAATAGAGCGAACGTCTTCCAAAATAACATTTATCACTTAATCACCAAATTGTTTTCCTATACTACGGATATACATTTGATAAAACATAAGAATCCAAATAAAATTATTATTGATAAATAAGATCATTTAACTAAAAATAATTAGTCACAATATCCAGGGACATTAAATAGTCCAGTGGTAGGTGATTAATCCCAGTCGTACTTTGGTTGCGGGTTTGATTCCTGCATCTTTTTCTAATGCGACGGGTTGTCACACAGTCTGTGTGTTATTCTTTTTTTTTAAAAAAACTCTTATTTTCATACCAAAAATTAATAATATGTAATTTCCTAAAATTCACAGATCATATAAACCCAAATTTTTAATTGTTACTATATCCAAAAAATAAAAGAAAATTCTTCCTCAAATTTTATTTTCACATAAAAAACTACAGGGTTACACATATAAGAGAAAGTTATTCCAAAGTAATCCCATAAAAAAGATCATTAATACTTTTAAACATTTCTCTATAAATTTATTTCCACATAGGTTTGTCGTTGACCTAGTGGCTATCCTATTGAATAGGTAATTGACTTGGGTAATTCCCAGGTCCTCTAAATTTAAAGAAAATGAGTGTAAATGGATTCCTAGGATCATTGTTTTTCTTACATAATACCTTTTATTTTTTTCTTAGAAATTATTTACTTTATTTTCTTCTTTCCCACACATAAATAATTTTTTTGTTCCATTAAGACACATTCATGGGTGTCTCCTTCTTCATTTCCAGCATGATGGAAATTGACCTTTCTTTTCTCCACAGTCTCCGCTACTGGAGCTGTTATCATTATCCCCCTTTCTCTTCATTATTGAGTTTGGGAGTTAGTTATTATATATATTGTTTATCATATTTTTGGAATCATTCTTCGACATGAATATGATATCTTTTACACCTATCAAAATTTCATTTAGTTTCTCATTTTCACCATCATTCCCACCTTGTACATCATGTTTAATGTTACTATGACTTCCTTGGATTCTAGCCATTGACTAAAACCAAAAAGCATAGTGTGAGTAACCATAGTCATAAAATAATTTATATAATATCATGACACCTTATTCTCAATCTAAAACGCCTTAGGATTAACCAAGGTTATTTATTCTTATCTTATATTAAAATTATTCAAATCGGTTTGTAAAGAAAATTTGAATTATCCTAAGCTTATCCACCAAGAGTGGCACAACTAAGAGTGCAGTAAGGCCCATTTTCGTGCACTAGTTCTGGTCCGAGTCTAGTTCGTTGTGGTGTTTTCGAGTTTTTCCCTCTAGGTACATCCATATAAGAGATGCCTCTACCTGCTTGTATCCAGATAGGGATTTATTTCATGGAGAACACACATAATATTTATTTTATGAAATTTTTTTGATGTTCTTCTATACTAATCATCAAATTCTATCTTAGGGTAGTGTTTTCTAATTAGAGTTTTTTGAAATATAGCTTCCTAGGTTTGTACTAAACTTCCATTGATATCAATGGTAATGCCCCAAACATAGTTACCCAGATTCAGTGCACTATTACATAAGATTGGCATGATCACAAGAGATCATGTCTCTAAAGACTGATTAGTTTAGTAGCCATGGAGGTACTTGATACATATATACGTTTTACATTACATTATGAAATGGAAAAACTACAACATTGTGTCTCCTTTGAACACACTCATATCCCTTATCCTATTCATGTATGTCAATAATAATATACTCCATAACATCTTGGGGAAAATAAAACATAAGAAAGGGGTGAGCTCAGATTCTTAGTAAGGATAAAAATATAGTAGAAACTATCATAAGAAAACATAAACATTTAAGGCAATGTATAAGACTAAAACAAAAGCATTATAAGCTTAAAAATCAGCATAATATGGAAACGATAAATCAAATAATTCCATTTACTTATTCACATGGATATTATACTAGTCAAATAATCACATTTAATATCAATAGATTTTTTCATAATTATGTAATGCATAATACCGGACATCATAACCACATAGTTAGGGCCTCATGCCAAGACTACAAATAATGATTTTGTCAAGGCCTTATACTAAGACACTAGTTTGTCTCATAATACCTACCAATTCATAGAGGAGATATAGAGGGATCCACCCATGACTTACTAAGTAAAATGTTTTCCTCATATGAAATGTTTGATACATAATATAAACATTCGTATTAAAACTAGCATACACAATGTTGACGCTTTAACCATAAACCATGAATGATATAAAAATAGCACATCTACAGTCAAACATAACTCATTCAATATATTATTGAAAATTATATTATAATAAATCAACCTCAATCAAGAATAAAATACAATGTAGGATATTGACATAGATGAAAATATTCAGTAATACTATTTGAGAGAAATATCCCCTTTTTCTTGAAAGCATTTAAAAGTCTCACTATTTATCAAAGTACCTATTTCAAAGAAATTTTTTAAACAAAGTGTCTCATACCACTTAGAAAAATTTGAAACTAATATTAATTTCAAAACATTCATGTCCAAATAATTAAATCCTTAAAACCATTTTTAAAACATAGACATTAATGGGAATGATTTAGAAGAATAAATATTTAAAACATTTAAAGTGATATTTTAGTTAGAGTTCCTAACCAAATAAAAGATGCTTGAATACAGATAATTGAGGTAATAAAAACTTTATAATATCATGAGAAAAAATTTATTCAAGATATGCTATGTCAAAGTACCTTATGTACACCAAATAAAATTATATTGTCGCATAACAAAAAAGAAGTCTCAATGGAATGTAAACTGAGATGAAATCCCTTATAAAGAGTATATCCTTAGTTTAAGGATAAATAAATGAAATAATTATGTGTGAAAAATATAAATACAATCAATTTTATTGGATATTTAGTTTAAATTTACCATAGTACATTCACCCATATTTTTATAAAAAAACAACACCAATGACTTGGACGTTTAACTCAATGAAAGAAAATTGAGTTAAGATTTCTCTTGTCAAGTTCATATCGATGGCTTGAAAATTTATCAATGGAGTGATTATGTGTATCAAAATTATATCCAAACAAATTGTATTGGAAATTTACATAAATATAAAAATAGTTATTTCACACATAATCTTGGAGTAAAATAATCGACGAAGTTTGCATAAAACCAAATGAGTGGAAATTGAAATTAGAAATTCCCTTACTGATTTGGTAACATACAAAACATACAACCCATAAAATAAGGATCATAAAATGATGTTTTAAATACCCATAAATTAAAGTATATTACACAAATAATACAATCATGGGAATTATATACACCTCACAAAAAGAAATAGTGGAAATATAGCACAAATCTCACGAGAATATGAAGTGAGACGAAAACCCCTTACCTTGTACTTTTACATAGATGAGGGTACGTTATACTCCTATAAAATGGTTAAATAATTCTTATTAAATTATAAAATAACCACAAACATAAATATGATATCATATATGATCCTCTAATGTGGCTTTGTTAATGATATTTTAGTAGTATCATTGTTTTGGGTGTTAACTAATTTGTTTTCCTTTATATGTTTTGTAACGTAATTCATGTTTGTTTTGGATAAGATGTATTTGATTTATATGAAAAATGATATTAATTTCATGAAAATTTTTTTAATCATAAAATTAAAATTATTCTTGAATGGTTATGAAGGGGAATGAATCTTGTCGCATTCCTGGAGATGGTAATCCGTACGTACGCACGAGTGACAATAACATTTTATTGATGGTGAAATCATTTGTAATTGGATGGTTATATTATATATTAAGAATCATTAGCATGTTATATTTATTATTTACATCATTATAACTCATTATTATACTCATCCAAATAATTTAGTGTTGAATAACAAACTACACCACGACTTCGAGACGGTAAGTCATACGTACACACATGTGGTGACTTTTTCATTCATAGGATGGATAGAATAATTAATATGGTTGTACCATATTTATAATAAAATTATAGTATGTTTAAGGTACTATATTTATCATTTTGGTGTTCAAGAAACAAAGAAATAGGAAGTTGAAGAAGAAAACAACTTTGAAAGAGGTGATGAAATTATTTCCTCTTCTTTGGGTTCTTCCTTTTGATTTGATCAAAGGGGATACATAGAATGGATTTAGGATCAAATTAAGTCCTCTAGGATGAAGTGAGGGTTGTTGGGAGGATATTTGAGTAGGGTTTAGCCGATCCAAATGGCTTTTTAGGTGTGATTTTGAGAGAAGGAGAAGTACCCTTTTTTATGAGAGGTGAGGGTCACTTTAGAAAAAGCTTGAAATATTAATTTATTATACAATCATATTCAGTTTATAATGGCTCAAAAAAGAATAAATTTGGAGGATATGGTGGGGCTGGGTATAAAACCTATCAAATAATAGGTTTTAGATAGGTTTAGGTCACAATATTAACATTATCTTTTTTATTAAACTCTTAGTTAAATAGTTAAACTTTTATCATGTTTTCTTATATTATTATAATAAACTGTTAATAAACATACTATAAAAAGCCAATAGAACCCCAAGTGGTTCATTAGTTACATATATATCATTATATGAGTCCTTTTACTGAACCACATATTTTTAGGAACATTATATCATTTAATAATATAGTATTTGTCTTAAAAACTTATTTATGTCAATTCTGACACTATTTTGTATTTGGTTTTTGTAAGTCAAAAAAAATTGATTACTTTGAACCAAATAAATTAAATCAATCCAAACATGTCATATTAACAAATAAAATTAGTGTAATTCATCAAAAGTCTCAAATTACTTTTTTTTTATATTTGTAATATCAATTATTTTTGTCTTTCATTAATAATGTAATTATTGCATCATCATTGTGTCATTAATGAATTTATTTATTTAATATCTAAAAATTAAAAATAATATATCATTATGTAGTAAATATTTTTATCTTTATAGTTAATATTTATAGTCGAATTTATCTTATGTAGAACCGTGTATTAATAATGTTTTAGTTAGGAAAATTTTAATTTAACACTTTTAACTCTTATTTTAATAAAATAATAATAAATTTCATAATCTGATCCAGGTGGTTCAAAAAGGATCATATACTACTTATAAGTTTTATTTTGGTAAAAAATACTTATCCAATAGAATTAGGATATGTGGTGGGGTAATTATAATATCATTTTTTCATTTATTTACCCTATTTACTTTTAACCGTGGTAAATAAAATTTAAAAGTTACTATTCACCAAAAATAATTTTCATCCTATTGAACCACATTTTAATTAATTATTTCAACCATGTCTCTCATATTTTAGAAATTCAATTCATTTAATTGTTAAAATTATGTTTTATGTAAATTTGCAAATGTGCCTAGAAGTTTGGTAAAAGACGTTAAAATGTTCAATAAAGTTTTATACATGTAATTTTAATATAAAATAACTTCTATTACTTAAATTGAACTTATATAGGTATTATATATCTATTTTTACCTAGAATAAATTCAAATAATTTAAATAATTATTTATATAAAAAGTATGTTATAAATAATAGCGTAGTGTTTTTCATTTTTCATAAAAAATGAATGTTTTCTGAAAAATTCAAAAAATTCACTCCAATCTAATTCTGATATTCCAAATTCAAAAATGATGTCTATTTTGCCAAATTCAAAAAAAATTGTGATAATTAATTTTTTTTAAAAAATTTCTATTTTCCAAACCAAAAAAGAGGGTTTTTGAGAAGTAAAAATTAGCAAAAGATAGATATATGTTTATGTCCAATTTAAATATAAAATTACTTCAATGACCAAAATTAAATTAAATAATAAAAATATAATCTAATTATACTTGAAATACATTCCAATTTATAATTTAACACTATTAATTATTTTGATTAAGAAAGTTGTTTTCAATTAATATTTTGTATTCTTCACTATTCATCAAAATATGAATGTTATTAGAAAAGCACTAAAAATTTATCAAAACGAACTTTTTGTGTCCCAAATCTAAAGAATAAGTTTATTTTGTCAAAATGAATATATAAAAGTGTCAAATATTGGATTTAAAAAGGGTTCTCCATTAAAAGGCGGTAAAATTTCATTTTTTGAAAAATACTTATTTTATCTGAAAATTTGGATTTCTTCTTATATTATTTCTATGAAACACATAATATGGATGTTTAAATTATATAGAGTATATAAAATTCAAAGTGCAGTTAATACTATCCATAGATGTTTTTTGAATGGCTAGTTTGGTAAGTCATGGTGTGCTCGAACTCGGTTTTGCATGTAGCACAAGCTATTGAAAAAATTTAAAGAAAATAACTTAAATGAAATATTTGGATGTTACATTCCTCCCCCTTTTGGAAATTCCTTCCTCGTAATTTTAAAATTGGGCATGGAAACATCATTGAATGTCCCACATCGGAAAAAAGAGTCAATTAAACTGTCACTTTAAAATAAAGAAAGGGAAGTACAATGGTCACCCAAGATAACCCATACTAGGATTTCATGTAGTAAAACATGGATATAGAAGATAAAATAAGAGAAAAGTTTTAATGGATAGTGATATTAAACAAGATCAGGATAAAATTAATAACAAGAAAACCATAAACTTGTGATGGGTTAAATGGTCATTAATTTCCTAGTAGGAAAATAAACTAACAATATTTTTTTCTTTAAGTTCCATTTCATAAAGTCGAGGATTTTATTTATGAGATTCACAAAAAAAATTGAGATATATACTCAGTTTTAAGTAGAGTTTCATCCTTAAAAAATTTATACAACTAATTCATCTTTTCTCCAAATGATGAGTATTCAAGATGACTTGGTCACACCTGAAGTGTTAGAATCAGCTTCTAGAGAATCACGTAATCCACAAAGAATGAACTATATATTTCCCTTTTCATTAGATATAAACGAAAACCAATTGGTTAATACCAGATCAAATGATCCCCAAAATGGATTATCCTTTATAGAAATAAATACTAATATTAATTTCCAAAATTAAACAAACAATACAAAATTTTTAATAAAGACCATTCAATAATCAATTTTCCTTAAAATCCAACAATATAATCTAAACTAAGACTAAAACCCAAATCTCAGAAGAATTTAATCACATAGTCTTCTATATTAGATCTTAAAATTTATCTCCAAATAACTTCATCTACTCTTAAAGTATCATATAGAAGAGTAATTAACAAAATCACATATTATATATGATAGGTTAATCATTTCCATTAATAACCTGAATCTCTATAAAAAACATAGATTCATCCAAAATCAAAACATCCACCATCACTCCTCAAATTAAATCCCATAGTATTCTATTTTTTAGGCATGTAGTGTTCCCAAGAGAGCGAACATCTTCCAAAATAACATTTATCACTTAATCACCAAATCATTTTTCCTATACTAAGGATATCAATTTGATAAAACATAAGATCCCAAATTAACGTATTATTGATCAATAAAATCATATAACTAAAAATAATTAGTCACAACAAATAGAGACTTCACGTAGTCTAGTGGTAGGCGATAAATCAGAGTCACACTTTGGTTGTGGGTTCGATTCCTATAGCTTTTTCCGACGTGATGGGTTCTCACACGGTCTGTGTGTTGTCCTTTTTTTAAAAACATTTAGTTTCATCCCAAAAATTAATAACCTATAATTGCCTCAAATTCATGGATCATATAAACACAAATTGTTCTTTATAAATATATCCACAAAAGAAAGGATCATTCTTCCTCAAATTTCATTCTCACATAACAAACTGTTGGGTTACACATATAAGAGAAAAGTCTTCTATAGTAATCCCATCAATAAAGAGCATTAATAATTTTAAAAATTTCTCCATCCATTTATTCCTGCATACGTTATTCTGGGATCAGGTGGTTATCCTATAGAATAGGGAATTGACTCGGGTAATTCCCAGGTCCCCTACATTTACGGTAAATGAATATAAATTGATTCATAGGATCATTTTTATTTTCTTCCATAGTACTCTTCATTTTTCCTCGGAAATTATATACTTTTTCCCTATTTCCCACTCATAAAGTATTTCCTTATTTTTTTGAGACACTTTTCTAGGTGTCTCCTTCCACATTCCTAGCATGATAGAAATTGATCATTCTTTTCTCCACAGTCTTCACAACTGTAGCTCTTATCATTATCCACCTTTCTCTTATTTGTTGAGTTTGGGAGTTGGCTATTGTATATATTATTGGTCATATTTTTGGAAACCTACTTCGGCATGAACATGATATCTTATATTCCTATCAACATTCCATTTATTTGCTCATTTCCACCATCGTTCCCACCTTGTAAATCATGTTCAATGTTACTATGACATCTTTGGAATCAAGACATTGAATAAAACTAGAAAGCATAATTTGAGTAAACATAGTCATAAAATCATTTATAGAATATCATTACTCCTTATTTTCAATCTAAAACACCTTAGGATTAACCAAGGTTATTTATTTTCATTTTGTATTCAAATCATTTGAATTGGTTTGTAAATAAAATGTGAATTATCCTAAGAATTTCCGCCTGCAGTGTCATAAGAAAGAGTACAGCAAGGACCGTTTTCATCCACCAGTTCCCATCCAATTCTATCTATAAATAGTGTTTTGGGTTTTACCCATAGGTACATCTATAAAAGAGCTAACTCTACCTATGCGTATCCAGACAGTGATGTATTTCTTTGAAACCCCACATAATATTTACATTTCCAATTTTTTTTGATGTTATTCTATACTAATCATCATATTCTATCTTAGGCTGTGCTTTATAATCATAGGTTTTCTAAATCTAGCTTCCAAGGTTTGAACTAATATTTTTTTTATATGAACTATAACACCCCGACCATATTTACCCAGATTCGGGGCATTATTACCTAACATTGGTATGACCACAAGAGATCAAGTATCTAAAGACTGATTAATTTAGTATCCCTATAGGTACTAGATACATACGTACGTTTTACATTACATTAGGAAATTGAAAAACTAAAACATTGTGTCTCCTTTGAACACACTCATAACCCTTAGCTTATTATAAAAAACCAATCATAATACACTTCTTCACATTCTTGGAAAATTAAAACATAATAAAGGTGTGAGCTCAGATGCTCAGTTAGGATAACAATATAGAAGAAACTATCCTAAGAAACCATGAACATTTGAGGCAATGTATAAGACTAAAACACAAGAATTTTAAACATAAATATCAGCATAATATGGAAACGATAAATCAAATAATTGTGTTTACTTATTCAAATAGATATTATACTAGTCTAATAATCCCATGAAATATCAATAGATAATTTCATAATTATGGAATACATAATATCGGACATCATAACCACATTGTCAAGGCCTCGTTCCAAGAATACAAATAAAGAATTTTTTCAAGGCCTTATGCCAGAACACTGGTTTTTCTCATGAGACCTATCGATGCATCAGGGAGATATAGTGGGCTCCACCCATAAATTACTAAATCCAATTAATTCCTCATATGAAAGGGTTAAAACATAACATAAAAATTCATATTAATACTAGTATACAAAATTTTAATACTTTAACCATAAACCATGAATGATAAAAAAATAGCACATCCACTGTCAAACATAACTCATTCAATACAATATGAATGATTTTATTATATTAAATCAACCTCAATCAAGAATGAAATACAATTAAAGATATTGATATATATAAAAATAACTCGTAAAACTATTTGAGAGAAATATCCCTTTTTTCTTGAAAACATTTAAATGTCACACAATTTATCAAAGTAGTAGTTTAAAATAGATTTTTGAATCAAATTGTCTCATACCACATTAAATTTTTTTAAAGTAATTTTAATTTAAAAACATTCCTGTCCAAATAAATAAATCCTTAAAACCATTTTTAAAACATAGACATTAATAGGAATGATTTATAAGAATAAATATTTAAAACATTTAAATTGATATTTTAGTTAGAGTTCCTCACCGAATGAGAGACTCTTGAATACCGATAATTGAGGTAATAAAAAAGTTATAATATCATGAGAATAAAGGTATTCATGATATACTATGTCAATGTACATTATATACACCATATAAAAGTGAATTAGAGCATATCAAAAAAGTAGTCTCAATTTAATGTAAATTTAGATGAAAACCCTTATAAATACCATATCCTTAAGTTAAAGACAAATCAATGAGATAAATATGTTTGAAAAATATAAGTACACTCAATTTGATTGGATATTCAGTATAAATCAATCAGAGGACATTCACACATATTCTTGTAAAAAAACAACACCAATGACTTGGATGTTTAACTCAATGAATGGAAATTGAGTTAAGATTACTCTTATCAAGTTCATATTGATGACTTGAGAATTTATCAATGGTGTGATTAGGTGTATCACTATTATATACATACAAAGGGGATTGGAAATTACTCGATAAATAAACAAATTTTCATTTCACATATAATCTTGGAGTAAAATAATCAATGAAGTTTGCGTAAATCCCAATGAGAGGAAATTGAAATTATAAATTCCCTTATCGTTTTGGTAACCTATGAAACATACCACCCATGGATGAAGGATTATAAAATGGTGTTTTAAATTACCATAAATTAAATTATATTACACAAATAATACAATCATGGGCAGTATATACACCACACAAATATAAATAGTGGCAATATAGCATGAATCTCACAGGAATATGAAGGGATATGAAAACCCCTTGCCTTGTACTTTTCCTTAGTTGAGGGTATGTTAACCTTCTGTATTATGGTGAAATAATTTTTACTAAATTATACTAGAACCACATATATAAATATGATATCATTTATGATCATCCAATATTTCATTGTTAATGATATTTTTGTAGTATCATTGTTTTGTGTGTTAACTGATTCGTTTTCTATTATATGTTCTGTAACGTAAGTCATGTTTGTTATGGATAGTATGTTTTTTATTAATATACAGAACTCTATTATGTTCTTAAACATTATTTTTAATCCTAATATTAATATTATTCTTGAATGGTTACAATGGGGAATGAATCTCATCGTGTTCATGGAGATGGTAATCTATACGTATGCACGAGCAACAACACCATTCTATTGATGGAGAAATAATATGTAATTGGATGGTTATATTGTATATATATAATCAATAAAATTTATATTTTTTATTTACATAATTTATACTCATTATAATACCCATCCAAATAATGCAGTGTTGAATAACAAACTACACCACGATGTGGAGACAGTAAGCCGTACGTACGTACATATGGTGAATTTGTCATTCACAGGATGAATAAAATAATGAATATGGTTGTAAAAATATTTATAATAACATAAACATATGTATAAGGTACTGGATGTATTATTTTGGCATGGAAACAACAATGAAAGAGGAAGCGAAAGAAGAAAAGAACTTTGGAAGAGGTGATGAAATTATTACCTCTTCCTAGGGAACTTCCTTTTGATTTGATCAAAAGGGATCTTTAGGATAGTTTTCAGATCAATGTAAGGCCTCTATGATTAAGTGAGGGTAGTTTTGAGGATATTTGAACATGGGTTGGACAAAAAAATGGATTTTGAGGAGGGATTTTGAGAGAATAGAAAGTACCATTTTATAAGAGAGGTGATGGTCACTTTAGGAAAATCTTGAAATATTAATTTATAAAACCATCATATTCGGTTTATAATAGATCAAAAAGGATTTATTTCGAGGATAAGGTGGTTTCGGGTTGAAAACGTCTCAAAAAATTGGTTTTAGATAGGTTTAGGTCACCATATTAACCTTGTCGTTTAGATTTAACTCTTAGTTAAATAGTTTACCTTTTACCATGTATTCTTGTATTATGATAATAATTGGTTAATAAACTTACTATAAAAATCCAAGAGAACCCCATGTGGTTAATTAATGTAATATATATAATTTTATGAGTCTTTTTTCCGAACATAAGATTCTTAGTAATATTATATCATTTAATAATATAGTATCTGTTTTAAAAACATATTTATGTCAATGTTGACACTATTTAGTATTTTGTTTTTCTGAAAGTCAAAAAAACATGATTACATCGAACAAAATAAATTAAATCAATAATAAAATGTCAGATTAACCTATAAAATTAGTTTAATTCATCAAAAGTCATAATTTACATTTATTTGGATATTTATAATATCAATTATTTTAATCTTTCATTAATAATGTAATTATTGCATCGCCATTGTGTAATAATCAAATTTAATTATTTAAGGTCTAAAAATAATTAATAATGTACAATTATGTAGTTAATATATTTATATTTATAATGAATATTTATAGTCTAATGTATCTTATATATAACCCTATATTAAAATTTTTTTAGTTATAAAAATTTGAATTTAACACTTTTAGGTTTTCTTTAAATAAAATAATTATAATGTTCCTAATCAAATCAAATTGGGTAAAATATGATCATATTTTATTCATAATGTTTATTTTGGCAGAAAAAAACTTATCCAATAGAATTATGACATTTTTTATGGTAATTATAATATCATTTTTTTCTTTTAATTACCCTATTTACTTTTAACCATGGTAAATAAAAATAAAAATTTATTATTCACAAAAAAATATTTTTACCGTATTAAACCACATTTTACTTACTAATTTCAACTGTATCTCTTGGAAATTTGAAATTAAACTCTTATAAGTGGTCAAATTAGATTTTATGCAAATTTTCAAATGTGCTTAGAAGGTGGGTAAAAGACGTTAAAAGGTTCAATAAAATTTTATACATCTAATTTTATTATTAAAGGACTCTAATGAATTAAATTTAAAATAAACAGATATTATGTATCTATTTTGACCTAAAATAAATTTAAATAAAATAAATAATTATTTAAATAAAAAGTATGTTTTAAATATTAACATAGTGTTATTCACTATTCATAAAAAATTGACTCTTTTCAAAAAAATACAAAAAATTCAGGCTAAGATAATTATGATATTCGAAATTTAAAAATGATGTCTATTTTACCAAATTGAAAACATATAAGTTGTATTAATTAATTTTAAAAAAATATTCCCGTTGTCAAAACCAAAAAGAGGGTTTTTGAGAAGTAAACACTATCAGAAGATTGATATGAGTGTATGTCCATTTAAAATATAAAATTACTTTTAATAACAAAAATTGGATTAAATGATAAAAATATAATCTAATTATACTTAAAAACCAATAAAATTCATAATTTAACACTATAAATTAATTTTATTAAAAAATTTGTTTTCAATTAAAATTTAGTATTTTTCATTATTCATCAAAATATGAAAGTTATCATAAAAGCACCAAAAATTTATCCAAAATAATTTTTTATGTACCTCTTCTAAAGAAGAAGTTTATTTTGTCAAATTAAATATATAAATGTGTAAAATATTGGATTTAAAAAGGGTTCTCCATTAAAAGGTGGTAAAATTTCATTTTATTTAAAATACTTATTTTATCTGAAAAATTGAATTTCTTGTAATATTGCGTCTAACAAACACATAATATTGATGTAAAAATTATATTTAATATATAAAATTAAAAATGAAGTTAATACTATTTGTAACCTTTTTTTGAACGGCTAGTTTGGTAAATAATGGTTCTCTTAAACTCGGTCTTGGGTTTAGTGCAAGCTATTGAATTACTATAACGAAAATAACTTATTATGAAATCTTGGGGTGTTATAGAATTCATGGTTTACTTTAATTTAATGTAGTGTATTTCACTTCTGATTTTTGTTACGTTTTACTTTCACTATGGTACTCTAATAATAGGGGCAGAGTCTCCCCACAGACTCACCTAGGCCCTTACTAGAAGTTAGCAACCTCTGATGTTTGGGGATATGCACTTGAGTCCATGTGGCCAATTGGGCTCATGGAACCATTGGGTGGAATTTGGGTCTGGGACGTTATAACTAATTAATAATATCTTTTACCTTAGTTAACTTACTAAATCGATTTTGGACATATTATATGTTTATCGTTAAAACAAACAACATGGAATCAATGGGTTATGTAATTGAATATGACATGGAAAAAATTAAATGAAAATTTATAATAAATATTATAATGATCGTTAATAAATTAAATACATAACTTAAGTTTATTATTCATAGAGATAAATAACACACGTGAAAAATCATGCTCGGGGTAAGGGATCTCTATAAACCACCATTTCCTTCAAGTTATGAGCTTTCTCTCTCTAACTTACATTATATATATCCCTTTATTGTTATGGAATTATTATAAATCATATATATATATATATTACATATATACCTAGTTTATTCTCTTTTCCTTTTGTATATAACACTTGTGTGATGAAAATTGTTAAAACCATTCATTCTAAAATTTCCATTGATTATGATATGAAGAAAAATTTTGCAACCCATTTTCCTTTAATGGGTAATTATTATGTCATGAATTATGATTGATTTACTTTATATGGTACACATATATCCTGAACATGTTTTGATGGGTGTGACTAGATAGAACTCCAATGTATTGGGTAATAATTGATTTTCACAAGGCATCTGTATTGGATTAGAGAGTAAACCTAGTTTATTATGGGACCTTTTCTACCATGTGTTATTATCTAGTAATTTATCCTTGACTCACGTTTCTATAATTTTATATTTTATTTTCACATTTATTATGATTCTATAGTCTTATGATACTATTTTATTTATGATATTCTTCCATGTAATTACTCACTAGCATTCCCTTTTATCATATTATGTTATACCAATAGCTCACATGTTATGTTTCCTTGTCATGTTTATTGAATTACTGGTATTTTTTAGCTCAAACCTTTTCTATGTATTCCTTATGTTTTCATATATTTTTATGATCTCAAATGGATTTTAGGGTATCATTGTGGAGAATAAAATAATTATTCCATGTTTATGATTCTTTTTATGTAATATGAATCTAGTCTTGTAAAGGAACTTGGAATTTATGACCACTATATAGTAATTAATGGATGTTCATGTCAAAAATCATGTAATATTAAGTGTAAAAAGGCTTAGTTACCCATATTTGGTATTAGGGGAATGGTTTAGTTAACCTCTGGAAAGTATGATGAGGAATCTTTAGTGATATCCCTTGGTATAATTCTAAATATTTTCTAAGTATATAAAATATCTTGGAATCTTAGTGAATTAATGATCGAGTGGTTTAAAAGAAACTACATCACTGTCTGGATAATCCAAGTGGATGTGGTTATGGAAAAAATTAATGTAGGGGTAATAAATCTGAAAAAGGTGCATCCAGATTCACTCGAGTGTCCCCAGGTACATAAAAATGGGTTTTACTATGAACATAGTTTAACAATCCTAGTTGATATTTTTCAGATGTTTATAAACTCTTTATGAGCCATTATGAAGGTATTGAACAAATTATTAGGATATAAAACATTATAGGGATATTTATATGGATACCCAAGGTTGGAAAATATAGATTCATATGTTAGGACATCCTTATCATTTATATGTTCTTCCCCTAATGTTTATATGTTTCTCCTTTTATGTTTATTAGTTAATGTATTCTAATTTTACTTTTCTTCTAGTTAATGGTGGTTAATCGGAGAAACCATGAAAATAATGGCAGGAAATGTGATTATTTCCTTAATTATATGCCTAATCATATGGGTGTGGGAGATGATAACTTCATGGTAGTAATGTATCAAAAATCTCATGTTATGAATAATAACATGAATCATGTGGTAAGCCCTACTCATCCTATGATAGATCAAGTTTTAGTATAATATTTTATGAGACAATTTACCATATATTTAATAGAACTTATAATCTCTTCATAACTAAAAAATGGATTAACTCTATTGAGAAGATATTCTCTATCCTCTAATGCACATTGTAAGAGAATGTTGTGTTGGACATTTAACTCCTTCAGGGAGAAGCTGAAAAGTGATGAACACACATTAAGAAAAAAAAAATCCAAATATGATATTGATTCCATGGAATGGGAAGACATCAAGAATATATTATTCAATAAATATTTTCTAAAAAATATTCTTAAAATGGAGGGGGAGTTCGTCAATATAAAGAAAAAGGAAGAAGATTCTATCAGGGTATATGAGGGAAGATTTATAAGGTCTGATTGGTATACCTCTAGCATTTTTATCATAACTATAAGTAAGGTTGATAGTTTCTTTAGTGTTCAATGCTGAGTATATAAATATATTTGTAAATTAAAGACATTGAGATTTATGAAGAAATTTTTATTTTTTCCCTCAATGTTGAGATATAGATTGGAGACACTCAGTGGTATCATGGGACTAGAGACAAAAAACATAAAATAGAGTTTTCTATGAGGGTGTAAATAGATAAATGACAAAGGAAAAAGAAAATAAAACATCCCACATGTCAAAATTTTTGGAAGGATAATCCCATAAACTTTTAAGGGAAACCAAAAGATTGAATAAAAGTAGAAAATATTGGCATCAGGTTTATCAGTTTCATGAGGAAAAGAGAAATCCCACCAATGAGGAAGAATAAAAGATGGTCCAGATCAACAATATTCATGTTGTATAGTGTTTTAACAATAAATAACACATTAATTGTGAAATATAATTCCCTAAACTAAGGGTTTTCAGAGACAATTTTCTATAGTAACCTCCACATTAGAATGTAAGGGTATATTTTGTCTCTAGGGATGAGGTGGATATTGATAATGATGTGGTGATAGGTATTGTATTAATTAATTCATTAATAGAAAAAATAATTTTTTATTTTGGTTCTACACATTCTTTTCTATCTTTAATTTTTATTATAATTGTTCAAAAACCACCTCTAAACATGGGTGTTGAGCAATCTTGGAGAACAAAAAAAGGATTGATGATTAAAACCATGTTATATAAATCCTCCATAATAAATGTTTTCAGAATTTATATTTCATAAAATGTCATATTAATTCCATTATATCATTTTTATTTTATTTTGGAAATGAATTAGTTATCCTTATATGAAGACAACATCATCTATGAAGATAAGGAGATCTCTATTTACATCCCAAGTCATTCTCCAAGTCAGTAAAAGTGTAAGGTGGAGGATGAATCTGGATTGGATTATTTTATTTAAGTAGGGATATTATTTCATTATGAGAAAGAATTTATAGCCTATATTATTAAGAAAAAAGATATAATCATGCTTGAATACCTACCCATTATGAGGGATTATAATGATATTTTTCATAAAGTGTTTCCTAGTATTCCTCCTAACCAAGATCTTGAGTTATCAATAGATATTATACCTAGGTATCTTACCATATTCAAGATTATTTATAGAATGGACAAATTTATGTCGTAAGAACTGAAGAATTAGTTACAATAAAATCCGGAAACAAGTTTTATATTCCTGAGTAATTCATTGTGGTTGCACCAGTCTTCTTTTTTAAGAATAAGGATGTGATAATGTGTCGAGATCAATATTTCTTTAAGGTAGATATTTTATTAGGATATCACCAATTAAGGGTAAAAAAGATGATATTACCCAAATATATCTTTCGAAAAAGGTATGGACACTATGAGTTTATAGTGATTCATTCCAGACTTTCAAATGATCTAGTAATCTTTATGGACTTGATGAATAGAGTCTTTAGAGATTACCATGATTTTTTTGGGGTTTTATTTATAGATGATATTCATATTTACTATAAAAGAAAGTCGGATCATGTAGAGAATTTAAATACCATGCTAAGGTATTTAAAAACAATAATATGTATAAAAATTATAGATAATGCATGTTCTATATGATGGAAGTATCATTATTCGGGAGTAATATCACTATTAAAGAGATATCTATATACCCTTCTAAGATAAAGGGAATTTAGAAATCGCTGAAAACAGTATCTATAATAGGGATCTATATTTTCCTTGTATTCGATAGGTATTAATGATGATTTGTAAAAAATTATTCACAATTTTCAAATTCAATTACAAAGATAACCTGAAAGGGATTAATTTTTTTTGGACTAGGGAATGTGATGAGAGGTTTGAGGTGTTAAAAAAGAGGCTTATCACCACAACAATACATATTCTTCCCTCTAAAAGAGGAAATTTTTGGGTTTACAAAAATGCATCAAACAGGTGTTTCAGGTATATAATAATGAATAATGATATTGTGATAGCCTTTTACTCAAAAATGTTGAATGATAATGAGAAGAATAATCCCATGAATGACCTAGAGTTGTCAATAGTGATATTTCTTTTTATGATCTAACGACAATATATCTGTAGGAAAAATTGTGACATATATTAGGGTAACAAGATCCTCAAATATATATTCACCCAGAAGGATCATAACATGCTCCAATGAAGATGGTTAGAACTGGTCATGGACTGTGACTGTAAAATCCATTACCATCCTAGGAAAGAAAAAAATGTGGCAGATGGTCTAAGTAGAAAGGATCCAATGATATTATCAATTATGATAATTGAGAAGGATCTAGTCATCTTATATTTAAAGAGGATGGATATGGTAATAGTAAAAAGATATTTATGATACCTTTATAAAATAACATCTCAAACATCTATTCTCAAGAGGATTTAGGATAGCCAAAAAGAGGATGAGGTTATACTTAAAAAAGGTAGTGAATATTTTGGAGTTCAAATTTTCTGAAAATGGAGTTACCATGTTTAGAACCTAGATTTGTGTCCCATAAAAACCAAAGATGAAGAGGGAGATTATAAATTATGTTCATAGATCACATTTCTTTATATCTATGTGAAGGAATAAGATTTATAGAGATCTAAAGAAAAACTTCTAGAGAGATAACATGAAGAGAGAGATTTCAAAATTTGTATATCAATTCTTGGTATGTCAATAATTATAGGATGAATGATATAATTCAAAGGGAATAATGAAACTATTTCACATACCAGTTTTGAAATGGTAAAACATAACCATGGATTTCATTGTAGAATAGATAAAGGGAATAATACCATATGGGTGGTAGTTAATCACCTTACATAGTCGGAACATTTAGTTTTAATCAAGGAAGATTTCCATATTTTCAAACTAGTTATGATATACATAAGATAAATGGTAAGAGTTTATGGATTTCCACTATCTATTATACCTAATTGAGATTTATTTTTTACATAATGGTTTTTGAGAATCCTTCATATAGAGTTGGATACAAAAATTAGTTTTAGTTATGATTATCACCCTCAAATAAATTTTCAATATGAGAGAAATATCCTAACTCTAGAGGATATTATGAGGTCTTATACAATGAATTTACAAGGATGATTAGATTAGAAATCCCCCAATTAGATTTCTCATATAATGGTAGTTTCTATTCAATCATTCAAATGGAACATTATAAGGTTTTATAATGAAAGTGGAGTGAGAATTTTACATTTTGGGATAAATTTGAAGAGAGTAAGTTGATGAGACCTGATCTTTACCAAGAGATGAAATAGAAGTTCAAAACAATTCAGTGTCATAAGAAACCCATTCATAGTCAATATAAAATCTATATAAACAACTATATATGAGACCTGAATTTTTTTAGAGATAAGGTGTTCCTCTATATTTCAACATTGAATAAAGACATGAGATTTGTGAATAAGGAAAATATTTTTCCTAGAAAAATTATCCAATTTAAGATTCATGATCACGTTAGATAATTGGATTACTGAATAACACTTCCACCAAAACTATTTCTAGTACATTATTTGTTCTTTGTATCTCTCTTATGAAAGTAAAAACTAGACCCCCACATGTAATGAATCTAGAGGTAGTTCTATTGAAGAAATACCTTTCATACATAGAGAATTCAGTGGCGTTATTGGATCAAAGAGAAAATTTTATATAAAAAAATTCAACTCACCTGGTAAAAATTTTGTGGCAATAACATAAGTTTGAGTAAAAAACAAGTGAACTGGAAGAGGCGATAAAGAGGAATGACCCTCACATGTTTTCACCTTATTATGTGATATGTAATTTAGAGTGAAATTTTTTTAATGTATGAATAATGTAACACCTAGATACATTATAATTTTTTTAAATACATTCAATCTCTTAGATAGCTTGTGATGCATGGAATACTAGTTTTAAAATAAATATGATACTCTATTAAAATATTATTAAAACATGGCCATTATAACCTAGCCATTAAGATAGAGGGTAGAAAGTTTAATAAATAAATTATGAAAATTATTTGGTTTAAACATGTGTAAAATAAATTATATGGGCGTATATTGATAATAAAATAATAACCATCATTTTAAAGAAAAAGAAATGTTTTCAGAAAAACTATATTTTTCTTGAAGGAGGTTTATCCATGATTTGGGCACATAATTTAATTGATTTTTTTTTAATTTTAGAAAATTTATTTGATAAAATAAAAATCAATTTTTAAATCTATATATCAATATTATATTTGTGTGAATTTTTGGTTTGTTCTGAAAATATTAATTTTTTGATGAATAGTGAAAATAATGATTTTTATTGAAAACTACATTTTCATTTAAATTATTTATAAAATTAAAGTAAATTTTAAATTTAGATTTAAATTAAAATCATTTCCATTATATTACAATTTAACTTATTTAGGTCATTTTGATCAATTTTATGTTAAATTTTGATATTAAAACATTCTATAGTTATGATAATTTTCACTTTGGAAAACCAATCTTTCATCACATCTACAGTTTAATTTTAAAATAAATTCTGAAAATTCTATAAATTTAATTTGGTAAAATAGATTCCATATTTTTAATCAAAATAATTTATATTATCTACAAATTTTAACTCAATTTTTGACTATAATGATTTATCAAAATAGTAAATATTAATTACCCAGATTATGGTAAAAATGGGTTTTCTGGGGGTTAAACTAAGAATATAAAGGTAAAAAATAATATAAAACTTTTCCAACACCAATTTTAGGATATATATTATCCCTATAATATTTAATTTTATATAATTACCCATTTTGGAGGCTTGTGATAGGATAAAAATCTGGGTATCACTTTATCTTTTAAAAAACCCATGTATATCCTCTCCCCCACTTATTAAAGTCCACCCCGTATCCTCTCTATTAAACACTTCCAAAACCCATTGGATTGGAAAATAATTACCCAAATCACTTAAATACTTCAATAAATTCATCCAATATTACTTTTTGTGTTCATAAAGCTTGAATAATAATTGTTTTGGTGAACAATAAAATAAGTTGTCCGAAGAAGTGGTAACATCCTTAACTGAGCATTTAATTTATTTCTTCCTCCACCTCCTAAAATTGTATTTAACCATGATGATATAAAAACATCAGTATATAATATATAATTATATTTATTTATGTTATGTTGATAACATAAAACCTTCTCATCCTCCCACAATTGTGAAACAAAAATATTGTTTGTGGGTATAGCAGACTACCACCTCGCGAATCAACAAAATTCATTTTCTATCACCACTTCTCATGGACGAATATAAATATTTATTTAATGTGTATATATGTTATTTATTATATAATTATACCTAAGTAATTTAAATATCAAATAAACCTTCTCACCTTCTTTTTTTTATATAATATGATAACGTCATTCATGTGTACGGTGGACTGCCACCTCACGAATCGATGTGATTCATTAATCAATTACGATTTACATGGAAGGTAATAAAGATTAAATTAATTTTCATATATGATAATAATTAAATATAAATCATTCTAGAAAGTTAATATATCATATACTTTTTTTCCATACAATCCATTTAAAATGACAATGTCTTTCATGTGAATGGCAGACTACCTCCTCATGAAGCGATGTGATTTGTTTTTTAATTTAAGTATCACCACATAAAATGGAAGGTATGTGTAATGATATTTGAATAAATAATATGATATTTATAATTTAATGGTAATATTTTAATGATAAAAAACACTTACCTTCCTCCCACCATGATATTTTAAAAATGTAAATGTTACCCTTGTATATGAATAAGCTAATATTTCCATGAATGTAACATAGTTCATTTTTCACGAGAATATTTCATGGTTTGTTTATAAAGTATAGTTTATGCATAAAAATCATAATTATGTGATTTTTTACATTTTGTATATGATTAATTAATAATATATTTGATGTTATTTAACTTTCCAAATTGATTTTGTACATATGATCCATTTAATGTTAGAACATATTACGTGGAATTAATGGGTTAAGTAATTAAATAATATATGTAACAAATTAAAATAAATGTAATAATATACTTTGAAAGGGTTCTTATATAATTAAATAATTAACTTATGTTCATTATTCTGGGATATAAAGGTTGAACATGACAAATTGGGCTTGAGGTAAGCCATCTCTCTAAACCACCCATTCATTTTGAATATGAACATTCTCTCTATAACTCACTTTATATCTTTATTTAATGTTATTTTGAGATTATAACTTATTTATATACGTCTATCACATATATAAATAGTTTATTATCCCTTCCTCTGATGTGGAAACACATTCTTATGACCATTTCTCAAAGTCGTTCGTTATAAAATTTCCTTTGATTATGATTTGAAGAAAGATTATGAAACCTATTTTTTTTTACATTGGTAATTCTTATGTCATTCCCTATGATTTATTTTCTTTATGTGGAACAAATGTATCATGATTTATTAGATTTTTGTGCCCAAATAGCACTCCAATGAATTGGGTAAAGATTTAGTTTCATGAGTTATTATGTTTGTGATTAGGGAGTAATCCTAATACATTATGGGACTTTTTCTACCATGTGATATTGTATAGGACTTTATCCTTGAATCATGTTTATGTAATGTTATATGTATCACAAAATTTCCTATGATTCCATGATCTTATGACACCATTTTCTTTGTGATGTTGTTCCATGAAATTACTCACAGTCATTTTCTTTTATGATATCATGTTATACCATTGACTCACATGTTATGTTTCATTATCATGGCTATTCCCTTACTATGATTTTTAGTTCACTCATTTTTTTAAGTATTCTTTGAGTTATACCATATAGTTTTAGGTGCTCAAATTGAATTTAGGAGCTCACTATAGAGATTAAAATAAATATTTCTTATTTATGTTTGATTTTATGTAATATAAACCTTGTCTTATAAAGACACTAGGACTTTATAATCCTTGTGTTGTAATTAATAAATTTTTTTGTTAAAAAGTATTGAATAATATGTATAAAAAAGCTTGGGTCTCTATATCCAGTATTGTTTTTTATGTGTGAGGGGTTTGAGATATAATTATGGGGGAAAATCAGTCATTGGGTGATTTTCTTCTTGTTGAAAATACACCCATAAGATATCCTTCATTGCATTTAATGGTTTTAATTTATAAATGTGACTATTGATTTTTCTGGATAAGAGTTTTTTAATTTACTTTGGAAGGATAGTTTGAGGTTATCATCAATGAGTGAGATCATAATATGAATCATTGGTATTTAGATATGTTATTATTTCAACCATGAGTTTTTATATTGGAGTTTTTGACATTATATGTTGATATTAATTGAAAAATTAATTGGATTTGTTAAACACTCGTGCTATACATGAATAATTTATTAAACTTTTTCAATTATATTGGTATTTTTTTTAAGGAATAATTTTTTTTGAAAAAAAATTGAGTTACAACCATCCAAGGAAAAATGGAGGAATCCACCATCCACCCTTTAAGGGTAGCGTCCAAGCATTATAGTTTCATAACACAAGGATACAAAATAGTAGAAGGGTGAGGCACTATGTCATCACATTGGACAAAGAGTGTGGGGGTAGTTTTTTTAGAAGAAACATATGGGGGGGTTATGTTGGCCCTCCATGTAGAGAGTGGTCCTAAGGGATTCATAAACAACTCATCGAGTACCTAGGATAATAAACCATTTTCCCTCACATACTAATTACTTTTATGTAATGACTTAAAGTGAATATATTTTTTATTGTTAAGAAACATATGCATGAAAACATGATACAAACACATTTTTCATCATCATATACCAAGCTATTAAATGGTTTTGATGATGAGTTTCCATCACATCCAACAACATTGTGCTGGAGTCGCAATCCAGTTCAATATAGTGTATGTTAAGTGATTAACATTGATAAGTGGATTTTTATAATGGATTGTACAGTGAAAATAAAAATATATATAAATTAAGGAATTTTAGTAATATAGTTTCATTTTCAAAGATATGACACTATGTTTATAGATACCATAATGGTTTGAGTGACCACTAAGAAAGAATGTCTAGTTGACCACATTTTTTTGAATCACTACGTTAGATAAAATATTTTATAAATATATCAGACCACATAATTTTTAATCATTGTAGATCATGAGAGTGAACTGATTCTAAGAGAAAGAGAAAAAGAAAAAATACACCCTCATTGTTTTTGTATAATCTTATTAATATGATTACAACATGAAGATGAATCAATAAGTGAAATAGTCATGTAATATGTGAAGAACCATGCATGAATTTAAATTTAAATGAAGTATGTTTCATGTATATATAAAATACATAAATAATACCATGTAGTGAATATGATGACATGAACACCATGAAAATTATGAACTTATGAAGAAAATTATGTGTAATAGATTATGTGAAGTAGTGTTGAAGAGACTGAATTTTGAAGCACTTTCATAGAGTGATTTCATAAATAAAGATATAATAAATATCCATAAGTTATGTTATCATAAATTTTATACCACTTATTCAAATTGTGAAATGTTCATGTAACATGTGAAGATAGAATAGTGAATTATGAGTCGGATAAAGTGAATACAATGTACTATGTTCACGTGAAGATAATTTTGAAAACTAAGGTTTACATGATGTTTTAAATAATTTTTTATTTGAAATATAGAATAATATATTTGAAATGTTAAATTTAAAGAAATAAATGTAAGGGGGAAGTATAAGATTATATTTTTCATGACCCGACCCACTTAGGCCCTCCTGGCTGGCGATAGGCTGAGTGCAACTACCGTAATCCTACCTACAATAGGTTGAGGGCTGACAATCAGCACCAAGTAGGTATATTACACTCATGGGAGGCCTTAACCTATCAAACCTGTACACATACACACAATTCTATATCCAAAAAACATTACATAGATAATAATACAATTAACACCAAATGAATGCATACATCGATATCCCAAAAATAGAGTATAACATAAGTACAAGATAATATAAAGGTAAAATATAATCTCACTAAAAAATAAAAATGTGCCTGAACTTTTAAGAATGAGTGGACTAGAATCAAATGAAACTACTGGTACCTACCTTGGTCTATCTAGCTCACTATACTCTTCCTACTCTTAGTCCTCCTAGGACTCCATCAAAATGATTTTCGTCTTCATAATACATGACATTTACAGACATAACCCATGTATGGGTGACTGAAATAATTGCCAGTAAGAACCCCAAAAATAAAAAAAGGATTAACTTAAAGGAAATTGTCATCTCTACCCATAATAAGAGTGTATAAAAACCCAAAAAAGTGATAATGGGAATCTCTATCTCCAAATATCATCTCTGCATAACTTTTTAGATAATTAATACATGGTATGCCAATCAGAATATGATACATAATTTAAAGGAATCATATAATAAACCAAATATACTTGTCAAAGACTCAAAGTCTCATACAAATCCCAAACTCATAGATATCCACATGATTCTAGTTGAGGCTTAAAGGTATCACTCATCCAGGAGTACTCAATCAATGAGAGCTTTCATACATGGTGGAACTCATTTGAGAGATCTAACTCATTGAGTATATCCCTTCCAACCCTAATGTAACATGTCTGAGAGATCTCACTCATTGGGTATCGCTAAGTCAATGGAAGATCCTCACCATCTCTGACAATACCCATCTGAGATACCACACTCATCAGGTCTCTCTATGAAGGAATTCATGTTAGGGCCCAATGGATCCCGATACTATGATAGGGGATCAAACCCATGTATCATGAGGGACATAAATAACCCTAATAAAACTCATAAGATCTCAACACATGTATATGGTATTGAATCTAAGATATCTAGGTGACCCCGTGAACCCAATATGGAACTACAGATATCTCAACACTCGGATAGGGGATCGCACACATGACCATTAGGGGATGCCACAAACCCCATCTAGAATTACCCTATAAGTAGGGTATCATCACCCATATATATTGGTCACACCAATACCTCATAAAACACTATGAGAAGATGATTTAATTTAGGATCCCACCTTGGGATTCTAGAGGGATACACCAACTCTATCTGAACTATTCTTATATATGGGGTCATAATATTACACATAGGATATAATATTTTAATATACCCTTAGTGGTATGGACCAAGGAAAATCACCAAACTGGAAGTGATCTATGCATCTCTAACAAAATATCCCCCCTAACACCACCTTGTGTCGCATCACTAATTCCAAAACCAATTCCACTACTGCGTTCTATGTGGAAAACCACCCAATATAGTCTACATCTAGTTCTCCATCCCAGTCTTGAAGATAATGATGTGAAAGGGAAACATATATGAGGGGATTATAAAATATTTCCTCCTAGGGAAGATAACATGAATCCTCGTGTCCAAACCCTAGTCTTTTACACTCATTTTACTTAACATGTATTATATTACGCAACATGTATATGTGGTTACAAAACATGTAACCTTTTCTAGTCAAATGGGTGTTTCTTTTCTCACACACAACCTCTCTATCCATGTCACCCTACATGGAGTGTAAAATCAATACACAACGTGGGCCTATTGAAATATCCCAAGACCATGTCCTTAGATATTACTATTTACAAGAGTATGTTCCGGCGTACCCCATCTCATTCCCATGTACATATTCATGTCATCCAGCCAATGTACACCCATGGCATGGATATGTACTTCCACACAACCATGTATCCTTGCATGGAATTCATACCCATTAACACTACCACATATTTGTGTCCCACTATAAGGAGTGTACCCCCACTACATGATGTGTAGTTCCTAAAGTTCAACTTCCTTGAATGGGAAGAGGGAGTGGTTTTTTCTCTAATACTACACACTGTTTGATCCATATTTCCAAACACAATATCACTACAATCTTGTCTAACGCCCCAAATTTCACTAATTACTTGTAGATAGAACCCCATGGGATATCTAGTTGTAATATAAGGGATCTATAACCTTAAAACTATGAATATGTAGGGACAGGGACATAATGATCATAAACATGCCAACCTCATAGAGAAATAATGATGATTTGGGTCCAATGAGATTGCCAAAAGCTGTTTCACCACAATCTGGTATCAATCACCATTAGGAAAAAAGTTCAATGATTCCTCCGATCTCCCTTGATTCGACAGTCTCATGTTAAAGGAAAACCCCCTCTCCCTTTGCTGATAATGCAAACTGAGTTTTTTGGGGATTATGTTTAGTAATTAAATTTTATTTAATTAATAAACTCTTATAATTTAACATCCCACCAATGGTGGCCTCCAATTGGGTTCCCAACATAGAAAAACATTATGTATTACCCAGGGTAAACATTCCATTCCAAAAATATCCATTGTGTAATATTTTCGATCTGAAATTTTTTTTGGGAGTAATACCATATTTCCTGATAAACTACTTGTGGTTGATATAAAATAGTGAACATTTTTAATATCACCATACCGAGTCTCTCTAATCCCCAAAATTATATGATGATTCTATGATTGATATCATAAATTTTCTTAAAAAATCTATTATGTTACACGGGAAATAAAAGTTTAATTAAACTCTCCCCACCTTTAAGGAATTTCATTCCAAAAAGTTAATACCTACTCAGAAAGGGGGATACTGAGATCTGAACTAGGTTTCTCACACCATAGATCTCTCTAGAAGGTTTCTCTAATGTCAACTAACATAAACTAAGGGAAACCACTTTCCCATTGAGGGTATTGTCTACTGAGATCTCAAACACGATCAGCTACCTATAAAAGGAAAATCCACACTCAATGCCTAAATCATCCAGGTTGAAATCGTGAAATGTGTCATGGAAATGTATCCTCGGCTACAACATGTGAAAAACACCAAGTACCTAGTATAAATGTGGTCACAAGATATAATGGTATGATACCTCTCTAGCCCATGTAGAAACTAGAATAAGGGTCTGCAAACCCTAGTGATTTACTTCCATCTTGACAAAAAACACCAGTCGTCCTCATCCACCTCTAGATGAAATTAAACATCAACAATTGTCACTAGAACCAAATCTAATATAATAAACACTATCTCCCACTAGTTCCAACTTGTACATCCATAACCTGTGGTGTCTCCCAAACATGGCCTCAAATTGTGCTATGTTGATAGTCGAGTATAAATTTCTTCATTATGAAAACTCCCCTAAGGGTAGGTGATCCTACCAGCCATGGCCCCAAGACAACATGAAAAAAAGAATGTTCTATATAACCCAAATGTTCTAATTTACCCAATCATCATTATTGGGTAAAAACACCCGGATCAACCATAATTGATCCCCAAAATCCTCCTACAAGCATAGTCATCCCATGCTCCCTGCTATGATCTTCCCATGTATGGATAATAAGTATAAAAATGAGGTGATCCGGTCTATGATCACTCGTATAGTATTGTCACCTATTTCTATTTGGGGGAGACCCATTAAGAAATCTAAAATGTAACTACCCCATTTCCTTTACGATTTGGATACCTCAGTCTCATAGTGTAACCAATGTCATCATCTGTCCCCTCAAGGAGCATGTAATCCCTAGCTTATGAAAATACATCAATAATATCTCTAGTGGATATCCATTCATGCAAGACCATGTAGATAGTATCACCAAACTATGCCTCGCTGGATCACTTAAATGAATAAGGGTAAATACAATTGACTGGAGATATGTTACACTATCCTCACCCTATGGTCCCACTACAATGTAGTAAACTACTCCATTACATTGTAAAACATAAATGAATAGGAAATACCACTATGGGAATCTACTACTAAGGAAAATAACTTTGATAGATCTCAAGATATCATGACACAACCTCTATCCGGTCCACTATCACTCCCTTTTTTGGGAAGACATATCATAATAACTGGACCTTTTGAATCTATAAATGAATTTATTAGAGCTCCCCCATGAGGCTGGTGCTCTAGGATCATGTCTAGTTCTAAACTCAACTATATCGTGTGAAACTCTATCACTTAGTAAACAAGGGTTAAAAAAAATTCAGAATATAATGAATTGATCTAAAAAGGGTTGTACATAGTTCACAATTCTCTCATCCACATCTTATGCAGGAAACAAAGGTCCGACCAGGTGAATGCATTGGGTCTGAAAAATTCCTCTAATTGTAAAACAACCAACTAATCTTCTATCTCATGAAGCTTAGTAAGAGCCATTTGATAAACTGGCATAAATATCAGGGAAATAACTTGGTGTTAATATATGAATAATTCAATATATTGGTGTTGAGGTAAACCTAATGAATCCTGAAGAAAGAAGTCCTGACACCCCACCACCACTGAAAGAAGCTATAAGATCATAACATCCAATTATTCTAGGTTCATTCTATCCAACTAATAAGAAGATTGTTATATCATCTTGTGCATGATATCATCCTACTCTACATGGGATCACTCTTCATCAAAGGAGGAAATATCCATACCATAATATAGAAACACCACCACACCCCCTAGCGACAACCATATGAACATGGATTTTAAGGAAATAGTCCATATAGAGAAAACATCATAACATCTCTCTTCCACTTTGGAAGGATTCTATGTAAGGCTCTCCCTCCCTCTCTCTCTCCTCTAGAGTCAAGGCACACTGTTGATAATATTGAATAACCTATTATCCTATTTATATGACCCTCCAAGAATAAAGATAATGAAAAAATGATCCACTATTATCACAAGGTCATAAAAAAAGTCTACACTCAGGGGAATGTATCTCATGAATATGTACTAAAACTGTATCTAAGGTATAGAAAACAGATTTTGTACCTCAAACTAAAATTGAGACTCTAGATTATTATCCCCCTCTACTCAAATCTCATTATTCCCTTTCCTTCTTTTTCACTATAAACAAGTCCAACTCTAATACCAAAACCCAAAAAACCATCCCAAACACAGAAGTAAAAGTAACTCATCCATCAAACCTTGATTATATCCACTTTGGGAAGCAATGAATCACTCATATGATTTTGGATTATGTAATAAGAATGATTCTTTATGGGAGATTAATACCTCTTCCTTGTGAGTTGAAAAACACAGCAAACATCACCATCACATGTTTCCACTGACACCACACATTAGCCTATAAATTCCAAAAAAAACTATCATTAAAATAGTATCTTACACCCTTGATTATCAGTACTATTAAAAAAATAGAAAGAATTTAGATCGTACCTCTAATAATTCAAAGAGACTTTGGGTTATAGGTATCTAAAATCAGCATCCTTCCTCTCCCATATCCCCAAAATCCCCTAGCCTATCATGGACCACATATAGGTGGTGGTGGAAATAGATCAAATTATCTTCCACCTCCTACTACTCTCCCCAATCCTCTTCCACATCCATTTTCATGAATAAAACCTTGTTCATGTCATTATATCTAACATATAATATATTTACCATCTCCATATTAGTGTAATGATGGGTTAGATAATATCGTATGAGATTTCCCAGATCACCACAATAGAAACACCACCTCTCCCCCTAACTAACTAGAACTGGCATGTGAGCCATGAACTACTGGCCGTCTATCATGGGATCATCTCATAAGTTTCTAGAATGCCTAAATCCCTATGTCTCCTATCAAATAGTAGTTTACAAGTACTCAAAGTCTTTGTTCCCACTACTAATACAAATATAGGTGTCTTATAATTCAAAAAAATCTCTCCATTTCCAATTCCCACTTGAGAACTCCAACATAGATTGGTAGGGAAATCGATATCACAAAATCCTTGATATCTTGATATAATCACTTCTTAGTTGCCTGTGTTTAGAAAAATGGGTCTCAATTAATATACATGGATTTTCATGAAAGGTAAGTGAACCTTTTTAAATAGTTCTCCATGGTCATTCTACCCTTCTAATGCAACTTAAGCTCCTAGATACACACCACTCATAACATGGCTAGATAAAAATTTTCCCAAAAGAGATACTCTAGATATATCCTAGTGAGTGTCATCTCATCATGTGTTTATGTCTCTAGAATATACCATCAACCTATAAAGGCCTGAATAATACTCACATCTAATACCACCATATTATATGGAGGTGTCCTCACAAGGTGATTAGTGTGTGTTCTTGCCTCAAACCAATCAGTAGCATACCAGTGGTATGGATCACTGTGAAACCTAGGTGGTATCTACCTCTAAAACTAATAGATATTTATTAAATAGTGAACATCCTCATTTAATAATACTAGTGAAAATTTATTCTCAATGGGTGGTGGAATGATAGGAAAACCACCCTGAGGCATTTTATCCTATATAGAACCTTATACTAAAGCCTCATCACTAGGTGGATCATCATCACAATTCCACTATGGAATACTAGATAGTTGTCCTCACATAAGCATCCTGAAATGATTATGATGTACCACTATCCTATGTATATCTCAGAAGATGACTCATTAAGAACATATTAAGCATGAACCAATCCTATATGAATCATGTACCAAATTATTTCTTCTAACTAGTGACCATATGTATCAAGTAAAAAAGTTGGTTTTCAGAGTCCTAGTGAATGGATACATCACCCACAACACCAACACTAGAGTATCTGGCCTGATAATAAGAACATGAGAAATTTTAACACTATTAACATATATCCCAAACCAAATCTCATAGCTAGAAAAATCCTAACTTGTTTCCTAACGAAGAACATCTTTGATACCACTGTCTCTTTACTTGACTCACTAGGGACCGCCTAGTTAGAAATAATTTGAGTAGGAAAAACTCAATCCCACCACAAATAGGCTTGGGAATAGAGACAATTTCCGAGTATGATAATGACAAATATTTTATTCCTTAACATATGGAACCTATACACACTCACACACATCCATCTCCATGAAAAAGTGAAGTGATAATAATACAATTAACACCAAATGATTGCACACATCTATACCCCACAAACAGAGTATAACTGAAGTAATAGAAAGAATAAAAGGAAAAATAATAGCCCACCAAAAACATAAATGGATTCCATTAGGCTATTAAGTAAGGTACTAGTTTCAAATACAACAACTAGTACAAACCATAGTCTGTTTAGCTCAGAATGAACCACCCAATCCTTGTCCCCTAAGGGATCCATCAAGAGTAATATCATATATATAAGAAATGACATGTTTTGGCAGATCCCATGGAGGGGTGAGTATAGAAATACTTATTAGGTTCCCTAAAAATCCAAGAAACAGAGAAAATAAAAGAAAAAATCCAGGTCAACCCATAGCCACTGTGTATAAAAACCCATATGAGAGAGAAATGGAATCTCCATCTCCACATCACAGATATACATAACTGTTTAGCTCCTCGCCAAATGGAAATCCAAGGGAAATATGATACATAACCACAAGTACTCATACAATAACTTAGATATATTCAACATAGACTCCATGTCTCATTGAGATCCCAACTATATATCTAACCACAAGATTCTATTCATGGTTCCAATGTATTAGTCGTCCGAAAGTACTCACACCACGAGTCTTGCCATCCCTGATGGAACTCATCCTAGATATCTAACTCATCAGGTATAGTCTTTATTTCCTATATAGAATTTGTCCAAAATAACTCACTCATCAGGTATCACTAAGTTGATGTAAATTCCCCACCATTCCGAATGGTGTCCATCCAAGAGAACATGCTAATCAGGTCTCTCAATGAAAGAAGTCACATTGGAGCCCATCATATCATGATACTTAGATAGGGGATCACATCCATGTCTCTTGGGGGACACCAATAACACTACTGGAACTAAAAATTTCTCAAAAAATGGATAGGGGATAACACCCAGGACCGTTGGTGACACCATGAACCCAATCTAGAACTCCAAAAATCTCAACACTCAAATAGAGAATCAAACCCAAGACTGATGAATGATATCAAAAACACCATCTAGAATAACCCTATAAGTATGGGATCAACACTTGTATATGTTTTCCATGTTGATACCTCCAAACCCACCTAGGGAATATTATACGATAGAGTATCCCACCTCGATCTTCTCATAGGGATATATAAAATATTTCCAAAAAAGACTAGTAGAGGGTGTCACAATCTTATGCTCAAGATGTAATACTTCAGTATACTCTATGAGGTATGGACTGATGGAATTCACCTAACTAGAATGGATCTACACATATCTTATAGAACTACCCCTCTTGAATCACCTCATGTTACATCCTTTACACTAAAACCATGGCCACCATCAACTTCTATGTCGATAAGCACTCAATATAGGGTACTCATGGGACTCCATCCAAGTCCTAAGTATTGATATGTATAAGGGAGAATTTTCTGAGGGAAGTACACAATGTTTCTTTCTTAGATAAATGACATGTACCCTCACATCCAAACTCAGACCATGTACCCTATTTTTACTCGGTTTGTAACATAGTACACAAGTTGTACATGTGGTTACATAGTGTGTAATATTTTTAGATCACATAGGCATGTCCTCTCGCTCACACGGCCTATAAATCCATATATTTCTGTATGTAATGTAAACTTTATATTTGACGTGTTCCTCATGGACTGGCCTCATCCTGTGTCCTTGGCCATGCTCATGTATATCAGCTTATTCCCTTGTAGTATGACCCGTTCTCATGTACCTAACCATATAATCTAATCTATATACACTCTAGGTGTGGTCATTTACTTCCACATGGCCATCTACCCTTAAATGGAATTTCTATCCATGCCCTATACCACATATCCAAGTCCATCTACAAAACAATTATCCCAAGTACATGGAGTGTAGTTCCTAATGTCCATCGTCCCAGAATGGGAAGAACACACGGCGTGTTCTCTAGTACTACACATAGTTTGATCAGGATTTCCATACCATAAATCACTAAAACCCACTGGAATCCTCTAAATATCACTAATTATCTATAAATTGATCCTTGATGGATCTATAGTTTTAAGGGAGAAACTATTTAGGTTTGAATATTTGATAGATGATTCTTTCTATGTTCAATATATAGATACCCTCACAAGTATAAATTGATCCCACCATTATTAAAGTTTTACATGGAGGTGAAAAAGGTGGAGTTTATTTTGTACTAGGAGCGAACAAACCCTATATATTGTAATAGGAGTGTTCCTATCATGAATTGAACTTGTCCAAAACACTTATCCATAGAAATAGTTAAGCTTAGTATAATTTAGAACATTTAAAAATCACGTGTGTTCCCTTTGTACGTAACCCTTTATGGTGAATCATGCATAATATTTATGTTTTATGCTTGAATTACACACCTGCATATTTTTATTTATTTCATTGATTGCAACATCAATAGTTACCAGTTGAACATGTTTATTTATTAAAAGTTTATAATTTATTAAAATAAAAACATTCAAGTAAAAGAAAAAATTTTCTTTGTGTTATACCATGATTGATCTCCTCTATTAGGGTATATCTAGTTACAATAAGTGGTAACAAATCCAAAAGTATCTGATTTGCTATTCAAACAACTAAATTTTGTTTGAATTAAAATTGATGTCTTGATATCCCTTGGTATGGGTCATTCATGTCAAAAGGGAAAAAATGAAAGATCAAGAGAAGAAGATAAATACGAAATATCATGGGAAGAAAGAACCGTAGGTATTTATTGAAATAGAATAAAAACAATAATGGGATATCAAATAATTATATATTTGATGAATGATAAACCATAATAATTTAAAACTATTGAAATAATCCATAAAATTTGGTAAAAACTTGAGGATAAACTATACTAGCTTAGACATGTAGTTAAAAAATCAAAACACAATTAAAAAATATTCATAATTGAATAAAAATTTATAAGAACAATCCAAGGTGATCAAAATTTTAATTTATTCTATTGAATAATGAAATAAGACAAATGTTGAGAGAAATTAACTACCTTTTAAAAGGGTAATTTTAAAGATCCCTCATAAGATGGATTATTTGAGAGGTAAAGGTTTTTAAGCTTTATAAATAATGATAAGTCGCATATATATGATAAGAAAAGTAATGAATAAGAACAAGTTATGGTTCCAATGAAGGGTGGTGAGGAAGAACCTCAGAAAAGGACAGGATATATAGAGAAACTATTTATATAATCCTATAATTGTATAACTAGTCACTCAATAGATCTCATTGATAAATAAATACACAGAATATTCCTTCTTGAACAAAAAAATGGATGAATTAAATGGTATTAAAAGAAAACTATTTCTCAAGAACATTGATAATAAATTGAAAAATGTAAAAGGAGCAATGAAATCATGTATGCATGTAAAGAATTCACTGATATATTTCAATTGTAAAATGATCAAAGAAGTTTACTATTTTGTAGTATCTTTTCAAGAAGAATATGAAAAAAATCTAAGCAACTCCAAAGTTAGTACAAAGAAAAAAAAATATAATAAATAAAACAAATCAGACCAATAAGAAGTGTTTTTATATGGTGGTTAAGTTGAAAAATGTTGAAGAAAATGTTACAAAAATAATAAAATCAAGTGGGGATTTTTGAGTCATCAAGACATGATATGGGGGTACATGAAGCCCAAATACTAGTTTTTATGGGTATAGTTGGTTTGAAGGTCGATATGTCATTATCCTAGGAATCTAAAACACCTACATTGAATTAAATGGAAAAGAAAAAAATTATTGAAGCAAATACATGGATACAAAGATAGTAATATAACATTTTTTTCTATTTTGGAATAACTAGTCTTACAATAATCTTTTGGGAAAATTATAATCTATTGATTGAAGGTCGTAAAAGGAAAGGGATATTAAAATTATCTAAACTATAAAAAGCAATATTTCCTTTAAAAAATTGAATAAAAGCCTAAAAAATAATGGTAGATACAATTTTATAATTCTATGGAAGAATGAGACAACCCATTAATGTGTGTATAGAAGCCCTAAGTCTCAGAGGAAGAAGAAAAAATAATACATCAATATCCTTACCATGAAACAAGTATATGTGATATGATTTTAATGGGATATATTTTGCGTGTTATAACCATGGTAATATATAAAGGAATGTTAGTAGTAAATATGTTAAATGATTCATTAGAAATTAATCTATTACTCTAAAAAACACAAAAAGAGTTTATACGAAAATAAATATTTTTTATAGTGAATAAAATATTTACAACTTTGAAATAGAAAAATAGAGCTCAATAAAGGGTTCACCATGCACTAATGATGGTGCGCATAAAAAACCTCATAAATATAAATAAGAAAAATCTAGATGATAACTAAGATAGTTATTATATTTATGTGGAACATGGATGAACATGTTAAGAAATAATCACCAAAGATAAATATGTCTAAGGTGAATATAAATATAATATAATATAATAGACCTATTACATGCCTTAGTTGGTTCAAAAATAATACCAAAAGGTAATAAATGAAGGACGATGGAAGATTCCTCCTATCATAGAGGAAGAAATGGTAGGATTCAAGAAAAATAAATATTTTAAGGAAACATGTATTAGTGGGTTTAGTCCCACTACTAAGATGGAAACCATGCTTTTGAAGATGGAGAAATCTAAAATTCACACCCAAATTGAAATTTATACAAGAGTAATTGCATAAATAACCACTAGAAAGGCTTGGGTGAACAGGGAAGTATTGGGTTGGTTCATTAAGACCAACCAAAATCCTCAACCTAAGGATGTCATAGGTACCCCTCTTCCCTAATAATTTAAATGTTTCTTAAATTTGTTTAAAATGGAAATAGCTTATGAGAGACGTAAAATCCAAGGGGTTTAGTATATTAAAATTTATTTTTTAGAAAATAGAATACATATTTTGAAAGTAATAAAGGAGAACAAACTATACTGTTCCTTTTATGAATTTAAAGAAGTGTCAAAACATATTTGATATTTCTAGTGGTATAAAACTACCATTTTGGAACAAAAGGTGACATCATACTATTTCTCAAGTGGTAAAGGACCACTATAAGAATGATAATAAAAATATAGAATAAAAGAAACAAGATTCAGGCATTATATGATTATTTGTTATCAATCTAAAAATTTTGGTATTAGCTATTAATATTCACGATACATACAAGATATGAAAAAAAAATAACATTTCCAATAACATGTTCCCCATGTTGAAGAATTATATCCAAATACGGGGTCTTGTTTTGAAGGCATTTTGGGGGGAGTTAGTGATGATCAATAAAAGGATTTTTAGCCTTATATAAATATTTTGTTTCTCTATTAACAAACTAATATCATGATATATAATGTGGTATAAAATTAACCAATATTTGGTATGACTCGCACACTTTATTATTTATTTATTATCTGTTGATGGTTTGGTGTAAGTGTGATTGAAATGACATGATTTGTTAGAGATTGTAAAATTTGTATCTTCTAGTGTTTTCCAAAAAAAGAAGTTGTGATATAGACGACATTGAAACTGTTTTAAAAAACTTTTTTATTATATTTGTTTTTAACAAAATAGACTTAGGTAATTTATTCATTATTTATTTCTATGTGTTGAATTTAAATCATTGAAATTTTAAAGGTGGATGCAATAAGTATATAAAAGTGGGAGAAAAATTAAATTATTAATGAGGGTTTATAAAGTGGATCAAGAAAATTTTGATGGTACCCATATGAGGGATTTTTAGGAAAGTATTTAGGGCATCATTGTCTATCTTATTATGGGGATTCTAAAATACATCTCTTGAAAAATTAGGTACAATAAGTGTATTGAAAAGGGGTGAGTGAAGATGATAAAAATAAATACTCCCAAGATGGTGATTATACACTCACAAAAAGAAGAAAATATACCTTTTTATTTTATTGAAAAAGTGGGTTGAAGAAGTCCAAGTAACATCTATATACCATATTTAAATATATTTTATGGGATATTATAAACATAATCCAAAGGTGTTGAATATTTCAACCATGAGTTTATATATTGGATTTTCTTCACATTATATGTTGAGATTACTAGATATAATTTTTGGATTGATTGCATGAAGGTGTTATGTATAATTATTTTATTTAAATTATCATAGGATGATGGTATTTTAGAAAAAGGATGGAATATTTTAATTGTTAAGAAAATTATAGTTAAATATATCCAGGGCAACTAGGATGAAGTAGCCTGTCAACCTTGAATTAATGTGTCCAATATTTTTGTGCCTTAGTATAATGAAGTTTAATAGATGTGGTTAAAGTTAAGGGTTGATGTAAGGAATATAGATTATAAGGAAACGTTTAATGAAGCATGGTGTAGGGTAGCACAATGACCCACCAAGCATAAAGAGGACTTAATAGATTTATGAACTACACTAGATAAACCTAGGATAACAAGATAGGTGACCATACAAACAATTATATAATGTGGGATAGTTTAAAATTCACATATATTTCATACGTAAATAATAGACATGTTGGCCTGATAAGAAGATTCATTTTTTTATCTTTTTATTTTTTCTCACAGGATTTTCATTAATCTCAAAGTCATGATGTTATGACCACATGATATTTTGACATAGTAGAAGATATGTTCATAAATTATGAGTTGTGGAAACTATGTGATTGATAAAGTAGGTTAAATATAAATACATGACACATAGGTTAATGATTAATACAGTTTATTTTCTAATGTAATGATTCAATGTTTAAAGCATCCATAAATGATTAAGAAAATTCCCTGAAAGAATATCTTGTTGACTAAAACTTTTTAAAGTATGTTGAAGGTGGAAATATTATTTAAATATTCCAGATGTAATTATTTGAAATGTTTCAAAAATGTGAGAGGGAACTAAGACAAAGAGGAATAGAATAAAAATATACACCCTCTCACTATTTTCACATATGCTTTATGACCTCATAGAAATATGAAGATCATGTAAAACAATGTAGTGGTGAAATATAAGAAGAAAAAATCTTGTTTTTTTCATTTTTAGGATGTGAAATCCCAGTATAGAGAAGATATGTGAAGAAGATACACACCATGAATATGAGTACATATAGTCCATGCCAATTATATGAATATAAATATAGTTCCATATAACATAAAATACATGGTTTGGTATTGAAGGGAGAGAACTTCAATGCACATGTAAAAAATGAGTTTGTAAAAAAAATGCTAATAATAAGCTATAATTTAGGTTTTAAAGAAGGTTTTACTATATAAAATAATTTTTCTTAGTAAACAAAGCTTATATAGATAGAAAAATGAACTAGGAATTTCATTAAGTGCTTTAAATGCACTAGGTTCATATGAGGATAATTTTATAAAGCATGGTTTTCGTGAAGTTTTAACAGAAATATATATTGAAAATATTGAAGAAAATAATTGAAACATAACATTCAAAGAAAGTTATATTACATAGAATTGGAATATCATATTCAATGATGTGATATTTAAATAAAAAAAGATATTCTCATAATAGAACATATTGAAACATATATTTTAGTGAAAGAGAAGGCTCATGAGAAAAAGGGAATAAGTATCATCACTTTATCTGGTTTAAGTGGGAGTGGTAAAATTGGATTATTCTAGTTTGTAATTATCCTCATTTAAAAAATAAGTAATGTTATAGTGATATCATGGACGCTAATGACACAGCTATAAAATTTTGAGTTTATAATTTTATTCTACTAAATATGAAAAGTGTGTAAACCTTTAGTATTAAAGAACCATTTACATAGGATAAAAGATGAAATAGACAATGTTTTCTATGTTGAATCTTGACATAAACTCAAGTATACAAAATAATCCTAAAATTATCAGAGAAGTATGTAGATGTGAAGAAGTTGGAGTGCCCCTTATGTGAGGAGATACCAAACCCTAAATCATATAAATGAATTGTTCTTATTATGGAGTAATTTTTACTAAAAATTATATATATAGAACTAGTGAATCATAATTGAATTTGTAAAATCAACGCATCATAGATGTATAATACATAGACATAGACCTTTTTGGTGAACTAAATAAAATCTTTTATGTTCAATGAATTCTTTTCTTTCCAACATATTTATATTTTTTTCAATGATTGGAATGTCAAGAGTTATAGGTTGAAATTATTTCCTACTAATAATGAATCAAGATATTAAAAGAAAAGAATTTAAGTATAAGAGAAATTTTAATTTGAGAAACACCCAGATTCATCCCCCTCTCAGGGTGTCTTGGGTTATATCACTTATCATTTTAGTTAGTAGAGTTTATGTTGATCTAATTAGATGTTCAAAAGGTGGGTTTCTTTGATTTTTTAGGTATTTTAATATATTTTACCTAAATTAGCTGTGACTCACCACCTTTATGTGTTATTATGTTAAATATATATTTTAGGTCTTCTGTATCTCTAATTATAATGGATCTTTAATAGATGACACTTTATTAGTTATAGAAATTAATGACTTAGATTGATGATTTGATACTTAAGCGATTAATCCGGCCCATTGTATCTCTATGGGGTGATTTGGTGTTATTTTCCAAGAAGGTGATGGTGGTATGAGGTTTTTTATAAACAATTAGTGGTTGAATAAGGTGATTATCAAGAACCATTATCCCCTTCCAATGATAGATTATTTTTTCGATCATTTTAAAGTATGAAAGTGGGTTTTCAATATTTATCAATAGTCTAGATACCATTAAATAATGGTGAAGGTTGTGGATATATTGATGAAAAAATTTCGGTGTCATTATTGGACCTTTGAGTTAATTTTTATTTCATTTGTTGTCACAAATAACCCATTTGTTCATAGGACACATGAAGTCTATGCTACATGAGTTCATATATTAGTCTATGGTAGTGTTCGTCGATAAAATTATTATGTACTCAAAGTCAAAGGGGATTTATACTAAGAATATGAGGATCATTATAATAGTTAGCCAACATTACATCTCTATGGTAATCTATCTAATTGTATGTTTTTGATGCAGGAAATTTATTTTCATTTCTATGTGGTTTCTTAGGGAAGATTAGTTATAAATTATTCAAATATTGAAGTAGTTTTTTTATTAAGTACAGAAGAATATCATAGTTTTTCACATTTTCATTAGTCATGATATCTACTATAAAAGGTTCATGTATGATTTATCTTAGATTGTGTCCCTTTTGATTGTTGTGAATAGAAAGAAGCATGATTTTTCCAGATTGATTATTGTTAGTTATCTTTAAACTTCCTAATGTAAAATCTAATTAGTGCTTTTTCATTTTGGTTACCAAAGGAGGGGGTCTTGTTTAAATTTTTTTATGATGATTCTCAAATCATTTTGGGATTATTATTGATGAAGAAAAGATAAATTATATCATATAGGTATTAATATTAATTCCCACATGAGTATAACTATGTCACTTTTGATATTAAGTTGGAATAAGTTGTTATGTGAAAGCTATCATAGGCCTTTTATATTGAATTTATAAAACTACAGAAATGTTAACATGTGGTTGTCTAGGCTTGTATCTAAAGGATTTAATTTTGGTGTATTTAATATCGAAAAACATTATATAAATTTTTGGTTTTTTTCCCTATGTTTTTAGAGAATGAAGAAATGGGAGTGGATGGCATGAAATCAAGAAAAATTGGGAATAAAAGACCAATAGAATGAAAAAGGGAATTACCCTAGATTCAACCTTAATTATCATTTATTGTATATTATCCTTGAACCACTATCATACTCTTCATATGTTTCAATAGATTACACATGGACTCACTACCAAGAATGTGTGAATAGACTTTAGAGTTAGGAATAATCCCTAAGTGATCAACTCATCACTCTCCCTAATGGGTCATAATCATGAGTCCATACCTACCCCAACCACTAATCGTAATTATTCATTAGTATTCTAGACATGGAGATATATTATGGTTTTTATTAGTGTGAGTAAAAATAAGGTAATGAATAACACGATGTGTGATTATTTAATCAGCCTCCAAACATCCATATTCCTATATTAACATAGAAAGGAAATGACTATGTGCATGAAATCTTGTTCACTAGTTTTCATCAAGTTTGTGACTCCCAGGTTAACCATCCATCATGTATAGATTCTTGATAATCACAATAACTGAATAGTGGGGGAAGAATAAGTAATTTGGAGAGATTTTAATAACACAATAGAAAAAAATAAAGGAACAAACATTATGATTTAAAAAAAAGAAATACATATCTAATAGAGACCTGAACAAAAGAAATGGTTTGGATCATTTAAACTAGGGAGAGTGGAAATATTTATATATAGAAACGGGGTTGAATTCCTTATCGTTTCCCTTAGCCTTTAATAAATTCCTTTTATTTATTTTCTAACTCCATCATCTTTGATTACCACTACAGGTCCATCTTGAGCATCATTATTGATGAAGATGGGTATCTCAAATCTTCTATCTATCCAATAATCTCTATCTTCTTCTTTAGTTTGAATGATCTCTATATAAAAAATAATGGGCCCTTAAGTGTTACTATCCTTGGAAAAGTCTTATAATCATCCCATGATTTTTCCAATTTTCATCTTCATGCCCAAAAACATGAAAAATCAAAACTATCTATTCTTATTAAGTTTATATTAAAATCAAAATGAATAAAAACACTTAAAACCCAAGATTTAATCCACCTATCAATGATGTTATAGATATAAAAAATATGATAAATCCATGATTTTATTAGGTTTTATCTATATTGGATGGCTAATTTCCATTGAAAAGAAGCTCATAATTCGTGAAAAATTGGCTCTTGTCACTCCCCCACATATATCTATTGCACTCAAGGGAAATAAAAAGAATTAAAATATGAAATTGATGTTAAATTTCATGTTAACATAAAAAAACAAGAAAATAATGAAAATAAAAATTCTATCCATTACTAACAATTTCATTCCTTTTATATAAATCTATACCCCCGTCCTCACTTTAATTTAAATTAGATTTCTCATTTTAGGTTTCTAAAAAGAATAGATCTGTGTAGTGTTATGAATTTAACAAGTGTAACCTTACTAAATCCCACTCCCCTAATATTTCTTTCCAAAAGTTAATTTTTGAACTTCCATGATAATCCTGAAATAACATTTAGATATTTCATATTCCTCTTCTTCATCTGAGTTCATAATTCCCCAAATATCATTATTCCCTTTGTCAACTAACACTTATTGAATTTTTTATAGCCATATTTATATAAAAAAATATTTAATGAGTGTATCTAAACTTGTAATTGAACCATCCCTAGATATAGTTTATCCCAATATAATAATTACAACAGTCAAGGAATATAAGAACAACTTGGTAAGATGACTCTTATGTCACTCTAACTTTTATTTTTTGGAAAACACGCCCACACACACATGTAATTATATTGACTTCATAAGACTTATAGATTAGTTCAAAAATTCATAATTTAGTATATTTTATATAACCGATCTAATTATCTTTTAGGTAGGCTCCTTGAGATACTAATAAATCATTATGTTCAGTTATTCTTTGTTTGATATCATTATTCTAGATTCCTCATACTAAAAGTTTGGTTCCACTCAGTTCATTTTCATTTACAACTCTTTTACTAAAAATAAATCATATACCTCCATTTAAAATTAATTGAAATATTTAGTTAGGAATTATTTAATTTTTAGGAATTTTATATTTTAGAAAATACTGAAAAAATAAAATTCATTTATCCAATAGTTAATAAATATTTTAAATTCAAGATTCCTGGTCAAAAACACATCAAAAAGAAAGAAAAAGAAAAGAAACAAAAAAGAGTTTTTTTATTAATATGTTCCTAAAATTAAGTCCCAGGGGACTTTAAAACAAGTCTAAAAAGGTTTGAAACCCTCCTCATAATTATTCAACACATCCCATTTGAGTTCCATAAGAAAAATTGGTAATGATTAAAATATGCGTAAAAAGAAACAACCATGATATTTTTATCAAGTTTGAGTTAGTCTCTACCATATGTTATTTGTATAAAACATTAGATAGACTTATATGTTATGTTAACCTAGTAACTCTATAAAAAATAAAATAAAATCATCACATATTTTTATTAAAAACTGAATATAATAGATAAATAAAATAGAAAGGAAAGAATGTTTAGTTTTCTATCAAAAGAGGGGTTTTATTTAGGTTATACATTTCTGGATGAATTTATACTCATACTTGGTGTAATGGTGGGTTGGGTTTCTTTAATTAGAACCATCATATCTTAAGGGTTCAGTTGTTCTTTAAAGCTTGAATTTTCTATTATAGGTCCTTTTTTTCAGTAGAAAGTGATTTTATCCCATTAGAAATATAATAACTCTTACAAGGTGGGGATAAAAGGATATAATGTGAGGCCTCCCCTTATTATTTCTTATTCAATCCATATGAACTTATTGATATTATTGAGGGGGAAATTCATAAGGAATCTTAACATGTTCTTATACTTTTTTCACACCAAAATCAATGCCTTCACCTTTAAATTCCTCTAAAATTGACTTTGGTAAATTGTCAACAAAATTCATCATCTATAATTTTTGATTGCATAACATGTACATATTCACAATTTTCACCACTATAATATTTTGAAATTAATTAAAATTGAATATATTTAAAGTAGGTTGAGTTTAGATTAAAATATCCCCACTATATATTTTATACTGTAATTTTGTTTCATCATGAGAATCCACTAGGAACTCCTCCTCTTCAACTGTTGGAAAACTTGGGATTCTTACTAAATATTTGTATATTTATCTTATGAGTGTCTTATCATTTATTTTAAAATCATATGATTTTCTAGTGTACTAATTAATATATGTACCAACTCTCACTTCTTCCTCAGTAGGTAACAACATTACTTTTTCTTCTCCCATTTTCTCAACCTCTTTTTATTTTGTAAGGGGTATACAATGTGGTCTTAGTTCTTGAATTTGAAAAAAGGTAGATTGATTTATAAATAGTTTTTTTAAATTAAAATAGAGAGACCTAATGGTTTGATCAACTCCCTCAAAAAATCTAGTTTTAAACACTTATTACTCATGAAAATACATTGAAAATTCATTTTTAATACTTGTTCCATGTGGATAATTAATTTTTTATTCAATATATAATTATAATGATATTTCCACATCGTCATCAAAGATATGAATCATTTAAGATAAAATTTTAAAATATTAACTTGTCATATTATTAGATACCCCGGTATTAAAAAACATAAAATTTAACGACTTCATTTTTTTGATATATCACTTATTTATTTTATATTTCCATTTATATTTTAGTTATATGTCTACATTCAAGCCTTCTAGTATGGATTTGGAAAGTAGTGGACATTCCTACTTCTCCTAAAGTTGTATTCCATTCATTTATTTTTATTTTTATAATATCGTGGCTACATGAATCCTTATTATTATTTTTAATTTCAATGTAAATAAATCGGTAGATATTTTAGTTTTAATAAAATTTAAGAGATAAAAGTTCAATTTAGGGAGTCTCCCTTGATGAAATCATATTTTATTTCTTCTTTGAAATATAAGGACAATGTGAAAATATTTTCAAGTGTAAATAATGGTAATCATTCCTCTTATTCAAGCGTCCCCTCCTCCATTACTTTTAGTATTATCAAGGGATGAACAATTGGTTCATAATCATTTATCACATCTTGATCATATTCTTCATATATATTTTTATATTATTTCCATAGTTTCATTTTGTGGGGTATATTTCATATCTAAAATTTCCTTTAATTCTCCCATTTCTTTTTGGTGCTCCTTAAATTTTTGGTCTAGAAAAAAGTAGTTGTTAATGTATGTTTGAATATTTCCTAGTATTGGTTTATAATTATTTTTCTTCCATATGGAAAATATTTTTAATACCGGGTTTGTATGTTTATGAAATAGGTACTATCCTCCCCCAATTAAATTTATCTAAAGTTTTCTTTTTATTTTGGACCTTGAATTTACTCCTCAGGTTCCTATGGGAATGTGAACTAGGAATATGTGTGAGGATATATTAAATAATGGTTACTAAATGATTTTTCCCAAGATGAAAGGGGAAATAATAGAATAAACAAATTAAATGAAATAAAATAATTATAAATGTACTTAATAAGGTAAATAAATCAACTCAACTGGCTAAAAACAATTCCATTGATGTGATGATTTCAGTATTACTTACATACAAAACTACTAATTCACCTAGAATATTTCATATGAGATGAACATGGTCATATATCAAGAAGTTAGTCCTGATTTTTTTTACTATCGTATCACATTATTTTTGTTTTGCTGGATTTGTTTCCAAAATTTTTTACAGTGGAAGAAATGATGGTGGATGACATGAAATTCTGAAATAAAATTAAAATTCAAGAAAAAATGAATATAAGAAAATAACACCCATGGATTTAAACTTTTTGAAATTTTTTTTCACACAACCCTAAATCTCTATCCTATTCTCTATATGTTCCAAATAGATATACACAACCTCACTTCCTATATTTTTTTATGTACTTCACACTTAGGAATAATCTCTAAGTGATAAACCCATAACTCTCTCTAATTGGTCATAGTCGTGAGTCTATCCACTAATTCAACAACTGATCCGAATTGTACATCATTATTCTAGAGATAGGGATAGGATAAGGTTTTTAGTAGTGTGAAACAAAATTATGGAAGTATGAACCTATGGAATTATCATCACATTAGTAATCAAACACTTAAATTTTAGATAAATAAATTTAATGAAAAAGGCTAGATAAATGGACTTTGGATCACTCTTTCTCACACATTCGGTGATCCTCTATTTATCCTTCTATTGTGGATGGAAGTTTTATAATTACCAAACATCATAGTGGGGGAAAATGAAAAAAGTTCGAAGATGAGAGAAAACAATATATCAAAAAACAAAATCAAATTAATATTAAATCATATAAAAACCCATATATAATAAAGAAAAATTTCAATTCCAAGGTTTGAATCCTTTATAATGGGGAGAAGTGAAATATTTTTATATAGCTGCATGGTTATCTTTCCCCCCCTTATCCTTAAAAAATTATTAAATTCCTAAAATTTGGTTCCTAACTCCTTTTCTTTGATTTCAATGTTGATCATAGTTAAATTTTGAATTTTTCTCAATGAGTCAATATGTGTTTGGTGAGCAGAGATGAGGCGATGATTCATATAGGATTGTTATAGATTTATTCTAGAGAAATTAACCTTAAATATTTATCAGTTGATGAAATTTTCTTAATAATTAGAGGCATTTACTAAGGTTTTTATGAATTAAGCATGTCTTCAAAATGTTAAATAATACATTGAGATGTATGTATAGTTATTCAGTGAAGACTATTTGAAGAAGAAGGCCATGAAATATTATATTATTTCATGTGGAGATCATAGATGATAATATTGATATGGTCTTGGAAAAAGTATTTTTATTTTTTTGTGAAGTTATTTTGATGGAATAGAATTATATGTTGAATAATTTACTAAGACTTTTTATAAGTGTCAAGTAAAAAAATGTTGGCCAACCCCAACCAGGTAATTTTTCTATCTCATCTTCATATATGGGAGCTGATCTCACCAAATGGTAGTCATCCCATAGGTAATGAATTAGGCAAAAAGATATCTTCATAGGGGAATATCACCTGTATGGGTAGAAATTATAGTGACCCATGCTTAACGTACATGGATATTACATCATTTTAGATTAATATTCTATACATTACCAAAATACAAGTCCAAGGACAATAATATTTTAGTATCTTTGGAAACATGGAAACAAAATCATTTATCCTGGTGAATGTTCATCAATATCTCCCATAATGATATCCCACTTTATTAATTCTTCCTAAAACCTTTCTTTATAACATGGTGAAAGGAAACATAAGAAAGGGGTGATATGAGATGCTTAGTAAGGGTAAATAATGTAAATGTGTAATTATAACTTGAAAATAAAGTTATAGAACTTGAGAATAACATTGGGATATCATACCCTATATATTAGATATCATAACAAATATAGGTATTTAATAAGACATGAATCCTAAAAAAATTAAGAATGAAAGAATAACATAGGAATAAAAAATGGAATTCTGGAAGACACATAAGCACATGTAATTATTTCTATAGAAGTTAAGGCATTACTACCGAGACCATCTTAGTGGACAAGGTCCTTTACTAAACTCAGTTCACACCCTATTCTAGCCCTATATTACTAAACTGAGTATATTCCTCATTCCAACCCTATAATATTATCTCGAGTTCATTTCATGTTTCATCCCTATAATACTGAACCAAGTTCATTTCCCATTCCAACCCTATAATATTGAACCATGTTCATTTCTCATTCTATCCTTGTATATCTCATGAGATATAAATTTTTACATAGTGCATTAGAGGTATATTTTTGTCCCAACTATCTCAAAATAAAATCCTGAATACATGTTCCACAAAATCATAAACAATTATATGATAACCCATGAAATAAAATGGGTATCATAAACAAATAAACATATCATAACCTGTGGAAAAGGATACAGGTTTCATAATAATTTCATCAAAATCATAACCTAAGAAAGAGAAATAGATTTTATAAACCTATAACCCATGAAAGGGAAAGGGGTTTCATAAATACCATGACATTAATCATAACCCATTCATATAATGAATATAAATGGTACCTTTAGATAATTTCTAAGAAAGACATTAGTAACATTAACTGATGTCAACTAATATGGAAAATAATTTAGAAATATCATTCAAAATCATTTCTTGATGAAAATATCCTTTCTTCTTTGAAAAATACTTTTTAATACATAAAACCAATTTAAAATAACTTCATTATAAAATACCATGAAAAATTATAAATAAGACATGAAATCATTTTGAAAAAACTTTTTTCTTTGAAAAATTATAAAATAATATTTGAAACAATTTGAAAACATTTTTATTTGAAAACAAATTCAAAATTAATAAATATTGATTGAAAATGTTTTGAAAACAATTTCTTTTAAAATAATTTAAAAATTTATAAATAAGTCTAGTGGAATTTTTGAAAACATTTTTCCTTGAAAACATAGTAAATAATCTTGAAAAGATTTTGAAAACCATTTTCATTGAAAACTTATAAAATAAGCTCGAAAACATTTTCAAAACCATTTTCCTTGAAAATATATTTTAATTTTTTTAAATGATCCATTAACATGAAAATTAATCTTCAAAGGACTCTCATCGGATAATTCTATAAATTTTGTACGAGGTAAAAAGAATATTCCTTTTTCATGGTAAAAAGGTTAGAAAAATTATTCATTAGGAATGTGAAAAGAAGATTCCATTAAAAAAATTGTTAAAAGGAAAAATGGGAAAATAATATTATAATGATTAAAGGATATTAGTATAATATTTTTGAAAACCCTTTTTAGAAAACATGTTTTTAAATAAACACATATTTCCGACGGAAGAGAGGGTAAAGATATGAATTCTTAAAATACAATTCTTAGCTATCTTATGTACCAAAGCGTAGATATATGGTATCAATATATGAATATATCATGAATAACCAAATCAAAATAATTTCCATGAATTTTCTTGATATATGAATTATAATATTTCATCAAAGATATCATAAACATAAATAATCTAAAAAATCAATGAGATTGTCTCAATAAACTCTTACAACTTGGTTACATGGGATCATACTATCCATGTAATGATGGGAAATTAAATAAAGATTAAAATATCATTAAAATAAGTAATTTCATGATTTAACATGTAAAATGTATGTATATACACCTCAAAAAACTATTTAGGTTTATAACACAACACGAGTCTCAATGAAGGAAAATTGAGACAAAACTATTTTACCGATTCTGTAACTTTTGAAACTTAAATAACATAAAATAAAGATCATAAAATGGATATATGAATATAAAAAAATATAATTATAATATAAATCAAAAACAATATTGGGTAGTATATACCCCACTCAAAAGGAAACAGTAGAGAACATATCATGTATCTCACGAAAATTAAAAGTGGGATGAAATCCCCTAACATTGTGTTTTAAATCTCATCGAAATCATTCAAAACATTTTTATAATAAATATAAATTTATTATAAAATTTTTAAGGAACCATATTTTTATATCTAATACCATATATGGTTTTATTGTGACCTTATATTACCTACTTGTTTAAAATCATATGTTAATTTTTCAGTTTGGGTAATATTCCCTTTATTCTTCGCATGTGTCTTAGTTTGTTATATCTTTGGTCCCTATAATTAAATCACGAATTAAATAATGTAAAAAATTATATAAATATCATTCATTTGGAGTATATTTTTATTATAATAATCTATTTAATATATAAGTATGTAACAGAATACACCGTTCAGGGAGACAGTACGTTGTATGTACGCATGAATGATGTTTTCATTTCTATTGTAATATTGAAAGAACAATGGTAAATGAAACACACATATATATAATTATTAATTTATAATTATTATATCATATATATCATATAATTTCACAAAACACATCCTTAATACATTCCATTTAGTGTGTGAACGAATCACATTGCTTTGAGGGGGTGGTAGTTCACACTTCCTCAAATGAAATTATCATATTGACACCAAATGGAAAGTAAAAAAAAGTGTTGTAAAAGGAATAAATAATATTAAATAAAAATAAAATAAAATATATGATATATATAAATAAAATTTTCATCATATTTTTTACTATGAGAAGCGGAAAAGAAGAATTGAACAATCATCATTTAGTGAGGCGGTAGTTTTCCGTACACAAAAACTGTATGTTCATTCCCCATTGGATAGAGTTTTGTGTAACTTTAAGTCCAAAAATTAGAAAAAAATAATCCTATTATATTTATGATACTATTTTTTTATAAAATCATGGAATAAATAGAGTATATGGTGTTGAGAAGGTAAATAAAATAAAGGATATAAGAGAAGAAGTTACCACTTAATCGGGTTACTCCTTTTGGTTTGTACCAAAAGGTTTCATTGGATTTAATTATTCCCAAGAGAATGATTATATGAGGAAGGAAGGGATTTTGGGAAGTGGATTGGGTAGATCCTAGATGAACCTATGTGGTTTTAGAGGTTTGATTATTTGTTAGTAGTGGTCACCTTTTATAGGGAAGGAAAAAGACTCACCTGGAATAATTGAAAACAAGTTACATGTACACATGTCCTTACTGAAAAAAGACATATAAAACAAAATAAATAAATAATGGACGGTTTATGGATGATATATGGCTATAAAATGGGTCTGGGAAAAGTGTCTAGCTCATTTGGTCCCCTAAGATTAAGGTTTAGTGTATAATTATGCTTAATTTGATATTAATTACTATGATTAGTTCTAATCACTTTTACTAATATTTTTTGTAAAAAAATAAGTTGATATTATTATACTACATATAATATAATATTTTAAATGTTTATTGTTTTTTTAAATTCAATTCACATAAGAGGAAAAAATAATATTAATGCTAATCCTGGAGATGGGACGAAATTACGGGTTTTTAAAGTAGAATTAAAATAAAGTTTATTGAGGTTTTATATTAAATTTCATAGTAAAATGTATTCTAATAACATAAATTTTATTAATAGAGGTATAATTTATCTAATTTTATCTTAAAACTATTTTTAAATATAATTTAACATTAATAATTATTTTAACAAAATGATAGGTTTTAACTAAAAAGCAGTATTTTTCATTATTCATCAAAAAACGATGTTTCTCAGAAAAATCCCAAAAATTAACCCTAATATAATTTATGAATTCTAAATTAAAAAATAAATTTTATTTTATCAAATTAAATTTCTAATTGTGTCTAAAATTAATTTTATTATGTTTTATAAAAGGACATTAAAAGTAGTTCATTTGAATAAATAGTATTTTTAAACATATAATGTGTTTATCAAAAATTATATCTTTCATTATCAATAGGTTTTATTTCTATAAAACCATTATAAAAAATATTTTAAAAGTAGTTATTACTATTCATTTTAGTATGTTTAATAACGAGGTTATAATTATCTCATTTAAATCATTATAATAGTAAAATGATGTTTCGTAGAATTTTGAGTGTTGCATGTAATGTACACCAAGTCGGTGTTGCAGGTACATATGCCAAGTTGTTATTGTGTGTAAAATACACCGAGTTTATGTTCTATGTATCGTATGCCGAGATCGTTCTATGTAATGTATGCCAAGTTGGTGTTGTGGGTAGCGCAAACCAAGTCAGTATTTCATGTACCGCAATCCAAGTCAGTGACATGTGAAATGGATATTTTATTTAGTGTTTTAATATATATATATAACTATATCTAGTGTCACATGAAATTAAAAATATCAAAAAGATAAACTAATTCAAAAAATATTCACAAATTATTGGGGTGTTACTTTCTATCCCCTTATAATGAATTTCACTCTCAAATTTCTTCTAGATTATTATGGGTTTAATAATTGAAAGTTTCATTCATTGAAACCCACATTTTGGAAAGAGATAAAAAATCATTTTAAAAAATAAACTTGGAAACATATAAGTTACCCAAATTAATATATTACTAGGTTCCACATAGGAGAACATATGTGGGGAGTGAAAACACAAACATGGAAGAAAAATCTAACTATCATGTTTTGATAGAGAGTGATAGACAAAAAGGGCATGATAAAGTTAACAATAAAGAATCCAAAAATCTATGATGAACTAAGAGAAACATATGATTCCTCAAAAATTGAGTTACTAAGATAACATTTTTGGTTTCAAGAACTTTTTTCCTAAAGTTAATGAATTTTCATGAAATGATATACCGGGATAATTTCAGGAAAACCTCACTTTTTATTGTTCCATGATCCAATTCACCCCTTTCTACAAAAATTAAGGTGAATTATTCCTTCCTAAAGTAGTACAGATCATGAGATCCATGATATTCCATCACATCTTTCATCAATAATCATCAATACCACATTTTTATAACAATTCATCAAATATGATTAAATCCTCATGTGGTAAGATAATACTTTATTCTCACAAACTTCATCCAAAGATTAACATAATATTTACATAAATGGTTAACCTTATAACCCTTCTCAAAGATAAAAATCTGAAACTTTAGAAATAGATTCATGAAATCATCTTAATAATGACACCCCATATATCACAAAGTATCTCTTGGTTGTCACACTCCAAACTTATGGATACCCTAATGGTAAATTCTCTTAGAACATGGTAGGAACCTTAGTTACCATAAACACTTCTAGAAAACATGAATTCTTCCTTATTCCATAGATTACTAGATATATTCTATAAATCCATGAATTTCTAAACATGATCCATGATAGCATGACTACTTTTCAATACATCCTTCATTAGTACCAAGGTAATCCGTACCTTCCAATTTACTTATAAATATCCCACATATCTTTATACAAACAAAATTATCATAACATAACGAACATATAAATGGTATTATTTCCCTTAATCACGTGTATTCCGTTTATATCACCTTGCCATTATATCACTAATCTATTCTATCAGAACCATTCAACGTGTTCTTGTTCATACTTAGTGAAAAACATAAACTGAACAATACTTATATATTTCACCTTTCATATAACACAATTAATGAATCAAAATACATAAAATCTTTTATTTTGTTAGCTAGGATACCTCATCCTATTAAATAATACCTCTTTAATTTCACATTTCATATATTGTCTCTTCATCATCATCAATGTAACCCTTACTCGCACCACCTTACTAGTTACCTTCAGGATCTTTCATCATGTGACATTGATTTTAATTGTGATCGTTTACTATATCCTTAAAACAATTAGCCAATGCTGATGTGTTGGGGAGACAAACATTCTCATCCATTTCGTTAGCCAAACTATTCAATTTTCCCATTCAGTCACATTATTTGTGTCACTATTTTCAATAGTAAAAACATATTCTTGTTCCTATAAAACATTCAATTAAGTGATTATTTACCCATTTTTGACCCAAAAGAAACCTGATCTTCTTTCCTCTATGGTATCCATTACCGGAACTCTTAGTGAGATCCTTCTTTCTATTCCTTGGTGAGTCCGAGAGTTGGTTAAGGTACAAGTTATTAATATAATGATATGAAAACTAATTAGGCATGATCACAACATATTTTTCTCTGGTGATCATCCCATTTGATTTCTCATCAATAAATCATCCATCACATTCTATATCAATCCAATTCATTCCGGTTCCCGCCATTTGCTACAACCAAAAGCGTAGTGTGAGCATTAATTATCATAGCATAAAACCATATAGTCGTGAAAATATTTTCATGTAGAATTTCTAAATCATGACACCTTCCTTAATATAAATTACCCCAGGTTCATCCTAGGTTATTAATATCCAACTTATATTTAAATCCATCATGATGTCTCTTGATGATTTTTTGAACTTACAAAGCATATCCCCTTATAGATTCAAACCAGGTGTGGAATAAGGCCCATTGTCGTGTACGAGATTACCCAGAGTTGGTCTTGGAACATCTTGTTAGATTTTTTACTCTTAGGTACATCTGTTCTAGATCCACATCCATTAATAGTTTCCAAAAAAAGTTCTTTCTACAAAACCAATCACTCAATCCATTACCAAAATTTCAGGAAATTTTTTGAAACGTTAACTAATCCCTATACTTATCCTTAGATACGTCCCTAGAAATATCCTTATAAATATAACTGGGGATCCAACTATAGAGACCCAATCATAACATACATGTCTATTACATCATTTCAAGAGAATATTATGTACATTACAAAAATACATGCATAAGGACCATAATAGTTTAGTGTCTTTGGAAACATGGAAACAAAATATTATATCCTTGTGGAAAATATTTAACATCTCCTATAATGATCTTGACCTTTAGTAATTCTACATAAAACCTTTTATCATAACCAAGGGAAAAGAAACATAAGAAAGGGGTGAGCTCAGATGCTCTATAAGGGTAACTGACGGAAATGCGCAAGTATAACATGATGAAAGGATATTGAACTCAAGAATAAATTTTTAAGATCATACACTGTATAGTAGATATCATAAAAATATTATAAGTTCAGAATACATGAATCATAAGGAAATAAAGAATGAATGCATAACATAGTAATTAAAAATGGAATAATGGTAGAACATAAGAATACGTAATGATTTCAAAACTAGTCAAGGAATTGCTACTGAGACCATCTTAGTGCAAAAAGTACCTTACTAAACCTGGTTCACACCCCATTCTATACCAATATTACTAAACTGAGTTCAGTCCTCGTTCCAACCCTATAATACTAAACTAGGTTCATTTCTTATTCCATTCCTATAATACTAAACTATGTTCATTTTTCGTTCTAGACCTATAATATTGAACCAAGTTTATTTATTATTCTAACCATGTCTATCTAATAAGATATAAATATTTACCCAATGAATTTGAGGGAGATATAGGTCCCAACCATCTCATAGTAAAAATATACATACATGATCCACAATACTATAAACAATAATATCACAACCCATGCAATGAAATTATTATCATAAATATATAAAAATATCATAACCTATAGAGAAAGATACATGTGTCATAATAATTATATCAAAATCATAACCCATTAAAGAGAAATAGATTTCATAAAACTATAACCCATGAAAGAGAAATGGGTTTCATAAAGACCATGACATTAATCATAACACAACCATAGAAAAATTATAAATTTAACCTTAATATCATTTCTTATAATGGAATATTTACTACCAATGTATGTCATCTTATATTGAAAATAATTTTGAAATATCATTCCAAAACATTTCATAAGGAAATATTCTTTCTTTTTTGAAAAAATATTTTTAATACATAAAACCATATCAAAATAATTTTCTTATAAAATATCTTCAAAAATTATAAAGATAACTTTAAATCATTTTGAAGACCTTTTTCCTTAAAAAATTATAAAAAAATCTTCTAAAAATTTTAAAAACGTTTTTCTTGGAAACACTTTGAATACTTATAAAAAAATCCTAAAATTTTTATGAAAACCATTTCTTTGAAAATAATTTGAAACCTTAAAAATAATCCTTGTAAAATTTTTGAGAACAATTTTCCATGAAAACCTATAAAATAATCTTGACAATATTTTGAAAACCATTTTCCTTGAAAAATTATAAAATAAGCATTAAAACATTTTGAAAACCATTTTCCTTAAAAATATATTTTTAAAAAAAATTACTAGAAATTAAACTTTAAACATGAATATAAAGATTCAAAGGATTGATGGTGGATAAATCCATACATGTCATATGATATAAAAATAATATTCCTTTTTCATGGTAAAAAGGTTATAAAAATTCATCATTCAGAAAGCAGAAAGAATATACATTTAAAACACTGGTAAAAGAAAAAAAGGGTAAAAATTTATTTTAATTATCATTGGATATTAGTATAATATTCTTGGAAACACTTTTTATAAAACATGGTTTTAAATGAACACAGATTTCCGACTAAAGAGAGGGTAAAGTCGGGCCTTTGTAAAAAAATACATTCTATGCTATCGTATATATCGTAGAGTTAAAATATGGCACAAATACATGAATATATAATGAATAAAATGAAGATAATAAATTTCATGAATGTTATTGAGAGTTGGATTATAAGATTTTATCAAAGAAAGCATAAACATAAACAATCTCAAAAAGCAATGAGATTATCTGAATAAACTCTTATAACTTGGTAACATAGGATCATAATCTCTATGTAAGAAAAATAACATTAAATGATGATTAAAATTTCATGAAGAGAATTATTTTCATGATATAACATGTAAAATGGATGTATATACACCTTGAAAAAGAATTTTAGGTGCATAACAAAACCCCAGTCTCGAAGAAGGAAAATTGAGACAAACTATTTTACCGATTTGGTAATGTTTGAAACATAAACAACATGAAAGAAAGATTATAAAATGGATATGTTAATGTCTATAAATTTAATTATAATATAAATATAATAAAATTATGGTTGTTCCAAACACCTCTTGTTATGCTCATACCTATTAGATATACAAACAACCGCTTTGGCTTCTCATATTAGAAATTTGCGCAAACCTGCTTTGCACCAACATGGTTGTCTCCTATTTTGGGTGCACCATGGATTTATTTTTCAGCCTTTGTAGATGTTCTAGACATATTTTTGGTGGGATTTCACTTCACTTGATATTTCCATCACATATACTGATTGATCTAACTCTAGTTTGATGTCACTTATGTTGTTTTGTTCATTCCAGTGCTCTTCTCTCATTCCTCCTGAATACATCATATCTTGAGGACATGGAGATTGCTTGGAGTTTCTGCACTATTGTTTTTTTGTTTTCTTACTTGAATACATGATTTTTAGTTAGTTTTATTGAGCTTTTTTTGACCCTTTTTGATATACCATCATGTATCGCTCTCATTTTCTGGTTGTTGTAAACTCATTACCCCTCAAGAATGCATTGTAATAGTTTTGTTTTAATGAATTTCTTTGGGGAATGAATTGGGTGACCAATTAATGTCTCATTTTTTCAAAAAAAATTTAATTATGGTCAGTACATACACTGCGCAAAAGGAAAGAGTGAAAAACATAGCATGTATCTCACAGAAATAAAGAGTGAGATGAAATCCCCTTAGCTTATGTGTTGACTCTCATCGTACTTGTTCAAACCACCTATATAATAAATATAAATTTATTATTCATCTTTTATAGAACCATATTATTATATCTTATACCATATATTGTTTTATTATGACCATATATTACCCACTTGTTAAAAATCCTAGGGTATGGTTTCACTTTCGGTAATATTTTTTTTATTCATCAGATGTGTCATAATTTGTTATATATTTAGTCCTTATACATATATCACGTTTTAAAGATTGTAAAACCTGATATAAATATAATTTATATAAATTATATTTATATTATAATAATCTATATAATATATATGTATAAAATGGAATACACCATTCACAGAGATGGTAAGTGGTACGTGCACATGAACGTTGTTTCTGTTTTTATTTTCGCAATGAAAGAATGAATGTAAATGAAAAATTTATATATATGTATTTATATATAATTATTCAAATTTAATTATTATATTAGATATATAAAATAATTTTATTTAACCCATCCTTAAAAAATTCCATGTAGTGTTTTAACGAATCACATTTCTTTAAGGGGGTAGTAGTCGACACTTCCTCATATGAAATTATCACATTAACACCAAATGAAAAGTATAAAAGATATGTTTTGTAAAAAGAATAAGTAAGATTAAATAAAAAATAAATATAATAGATGACATATATAAATATAGTGTCCATCATAATGACCACCATGAGAGGCTGTAAGGAAAATTGAACAATCATTGTTTAGTAAAGCAATAGTTTTTTGTATACTTAAATAGTATATTCGTTACAGATTAGATATAGGTGAGTGTAAATGTATTTAAAACGATAGTAATAATAAAATACTATTTTTATTATACTATTTTTGTTATAAAATCATGGAATAAAGAGAGTTTAGGGGTTGTAGAAGGAAAATAAATGTAAGGACTTGAGAGAAGACATTACCTCTTAATCGGGTTACTCCTTTTGGTTTCCGCCAAAAGGATTTTTTGGATTGCCTTATAACCAAGTGAAGGCTTACAAGAGGAAGGGAGGAATTTTGGGAAGTTTATTAGGTAGATATTTTTTGAACATAAGAGGTTTTAGAGGTGTGAGGATGTGGTATAGGTGGTAGCCCTTTATAGGGAAGGAAAAGGAATCACTTGGAATTATTTAACACAAGTTAGGTGTACACATGTTCTAAACAAAAAAAATTCATTCCAAACCAAAATACATCAATAATGGAATATTTAAAGTGCAAATATTTCAATAAAATGAGTTTTGAAAATTGGATAACTCATTTGGGACTCTAAGATTAACGATTAATCCCCCATTAAGCTTAATTTGACTTTAATCGTTGTGATTAATTTTAATCACTTTAACAAATATTTTTTTGTAAAAAATTAATTTGATCATTTCAGAATATAAATATTATATAGATTAAAATGGTTTTGTCAGTTTTTTTACATTCAATTCACATAATCAGATAAATTAAGACTATTTTTGATCCTGTAGTCGGGATGAAATTACATGTTCTTAAGGTAGAAAGTTGTTCAAAAGTTAATCATGTTTTTATAATCAATTTCAATGTGAAATTGACTCTAATGACCTATATTATATTATAATATTTATAATTCATCTAATTTTACCTTAAAAATTTTAAAATATACTTTAACATTAATAATTTTTTAAATGAAAAGTAATTTTTTTAACTAAAAAGAAGTATTTTCACTATTCATAAAAAACGATGTTTCTTAGAAAAATATAAAAAATAACCATAAGATAATTTTGGAATTATAAATTAAAAAATTAATTTTACTTTATCAAATTAAATTTCTAAATGTACCTCAAATTAATTAATTTATTTTTCAAAGAAGGACATTAAAAGCGGTTTATTTGAAAAATAGTATTAATAAACATATTTGGTCTTTACAAAAAATTATATCTTTCGTTATCCGTATATTTTATTTATATGAAACTGTTATAAAAAATAGATGAAAATTAGTTATTAATATTCATTTTAAAATGTTTAACAATTAGGTTATAATTACCCCATTTAAATAATTATAATAGTAAAATGATGTTTCGTAGAAACATTAGTGTTGCGTGTAAGTCGGTATTTCAAGTAACATAAGCCAAGAAATTTATGGGTTAATGTAAACTAAGATAACATTCCATGTTTCATATGTTGAGTTTGTGTTGTGTAATGTACACCAATGTGGTGTTGTGGGTAGTGCAATCCAAGTTGGTATTGCGTGTAGCGCAAGCCAAGGTGGTGTCGTGTGAAATGAATGATTCACTTAGTGTTATAATATATATATATATTTATATATAAAGAACTATTTCTAGTGTCACATAAAATGAAAGATATAAAAATGAAAAATTATTTAAAAACATGCAAAATATTTGGGTGTTATACGCATTATAGCACACTTGTGCCATGTAGGAGGTTCATGTTATAACAGTGCAGTACACACCATTTGTGTGTGTTTTCAATGTTTTAGATCAAACTCAGTTACTTTCTTTAAGTAGATAAAGGTATAAGTTATGTTATAAATTAGTTCCATCCCAAAGCTCTTTCTAGTGTGGGATAGTCGTATATGAAGATACATTTACTCCATCTTTAAAATGAAGGGAATAACACTACACCGAATAAGAAATCACTACATCATCATCCCATTCCTTTGACCATCAAGGGTTCTACATGTTGGGATTCTACATGATTGATATACCAAATATTACCACTAATAAATATACTACATGTTCAAACTAAGGACCAACCTTGAGGATGAGAAGAAGAATATTATATGAGGTCATTCAATGATGAGTAATGCTTTTTTTGAGTATCCAACATCCATAGTACACTACATCTTTGACATGAATATGTATTCTATGAGGCATAAATATTCTATGAGGCATAAATATTATATGAGGCATGGATCTTTCATGTGTTGGAGTTCTCTCTATAACAAGACCAAAAATATTCCTTGATGTAACAAGATGAATTTGTGGGCATGGAGCTTCCATGATAAGATATTCACAATCAAATTCTAAAGGTTTTCATGGATCTTACATGTAGCTTCCTTGAGTGTCCATTTTTGTGTGGTTTGAGCATGGATCCCTCATGAGTATCTAGTTTTATGAGTATTGATCATAGTTCTTCAATGAGTTTCATGCTTCCACATGCACTAAATATTCCATGAGTGTGAGGATGGCATGGAACATCCATTGATATGAGGATATTTTGTAAATGAGGCATGAAAAAAATATTTTATGGGATTAGATGATTGAGTCAAATCATCTTCTTAAGATCATGTTACCATACAAAGATCATTTATAACACTCAATCATTAATTATAGTAAGTAAGATTTTATTTCTGTGGAAAAAATAGTATAATTCCAAAAGATTTATTAAATAATTTGATAAATAAATTTCCCATATTTTGTTAATTTTATTTAATGAAGTAAATAACAATTTTAAACCTATGATTGAGAAATTATCTTAGGGTGAATTGTGTATATTTTTTAAAAATGGATTATTTTTTTTGTATATTGAAAAACATTATTTTAAAAATACTATCAATTTTATGAAATTATAATTAAATTAGAATAACATGAATGTTTTAAAAATATATTAGAAAAAAACATATAATAAGTAATCTAATTCATATTAAAACATTATGTTTTACATATAAATATATGATTATTATTTTTGAAATTATAGTAATGTTTTTGTTTAAATAAAAACACTTTTTATTTCTTCTCTTTTAATCAATAATTTACAAGGATAATTTCAGTTAATATTTGATTTTAATGATAAATAAGTATCATTTGAATTAATATAATCCAATTAATTATATTTTAATAAAAAATATACTTTATTCTTCTCTAATATCATTTTTATATTTAAAAAAATATTTTTCTAAAAATGGGTTTTGTTATATTTTACAAACATTTGTTGAAATTAATTTTTACCACCTATATAAATATTTTTTTAAATTTATTACAGATTTTAATCAAAATAATTAATATTACGTAATAATTTGAACATAATTTTCATTCATCAATATTAATAAAAGTATACAGAATTTATTACCAGGGTTATGGTTAAACGGGTTTACTGGGGTGGGTTTAAACAAGGGGATAAGGGTAAACATGTCACTTATTATTGTATAAATATTTTTGTTTAAAAATATTTTGACCTTATATTATCTTACCTTCAAAATACATTCCCTTTTGTAACACATGAACATTAAAATGACTTTATATTATTTAAATATTTTAAGTAATTTCTTGTGTGTGTCTCCCGTCACTTATAAAATGGAACCACTTATCCACTATTATTCACAAACATTTAGTCCCATAACATAGTAAATACCTACATAAAAACCTTAATAGATTATATAAAAATATTATTAATCAATTTTATTACCATAATACCATCTTTATAAGGATTAAGGTGTAAGGAAAAGGATGTCTCTCAAAAGAAGAGGTAATCATCTTGCCTGAATTTTTAGAAGTTTATTTCTTATTTTGATTCTTATAAATAAATTGTATCCATCCAAAAATAATTATTTCATTGTAAAAAATATATTTATATTCTATTATTATTATATTTCAATAATTGTCAATAACCTTTACTTTAAATAAGAAATAAATGTACTGCTTGTGAGTATGTGTGGAGTACTGCCTCCACATAGTGATATGGTTGATTTTGTATCATCGCTACAAATTTATGGATAAAATGAGGGACTTGATACATATATATTTTATTTATGACAATTTTTTTAATGATAAAATATGATTTATCTTTCTTTTCTTATTTTCATTATAAAATGAAAATAACATTCATGTGTACGTACCGATTACCATCTCTATGAATGGTGTAATTAATTTATATATATAAATTTATATATTAAGGAAAGATATAAATATGTATAGACTAAATATAAATGATATTTATATCATGAATAGTGTTATTTAGATGAAGTAACCATGATCAAGACACAAGTATCATAATCATTGAATCAAAACATATATTAAAAAAAGTTAACACTCAAAATGATAATGATATTAGAATATTTTTAATGAATGGGTGATTAGATGTTATAACTAAACCATGTATGTTATTATAAGTATTAATAATATTTTTTATATAAGTGTAATAAATATAAATTTATTATACATGAGTTCAAAATCACTTACGAAGGATGTCGGGCTTGGGGTAAGGGTTTCTTGTCTCGCTTTTTTTCTGTGAGAAATATTCCATATTCTCCACTTGTTTCATTCATGTGGTTTATATAATACTACATTGAAATGATATATCATGAATCTATTTATATTAATGGTATTTAATGTTTCATTTTATGTTATTTATTTCATGTGGGTTATGATTCAAAAGTTACCTAAGTGTTAATGGTTTTATGTTAGAATATCAATTTTTACCAGGATTGTTTATGTCTAAATTTATGATGATAAATTTATATTATTTATCTCTGAATATATTATTTATTTTCTTCTATTATCATTGTATTAAGAAATACAAAGTTTTATTTTATTTTTTTCTCTCCCTAAATACTCAAAATTGTGAAATAACATTTTTAAGGAAAATCATTTTTTTTAATTTCATCCCAAAATCATTTTCATCCATGTACTTATTTTATTTAAAATAAAATCGAGAGTGTTTTTAATATTATATAATGATGGATTAGATTCTTTTTTATAAATTTTTTATTTTCTATAATTTTTTTAAAAAGGATCCTTCTTGTCATTTTCCAAATGAGGTACTTTTTAAAAAATGTGTGAATGAAATATTTATTTTAGTAGATACCACCAAATCATATTTTTCCAAAATAATAACTACACTTTTATTTTAATATTAAATTATTATTTTACATTATTCATTGCAAATAAATTTATTTTCATAATATTTAATAATTTTTTATATTTTAAATAAGTGATTTTAAACAAAATGTGTATTTTCCTCATGAAATGTTACAGATATATCTTAAATGTATTTTCATATATTTTAACATAATTTGATGAATATTATAATTTAATAATAATATAATTTAATGAAAAAATCCCCCATATTATATTGGATGACTTATATTCATGTTTCTATGGTGATTTATTAGATTAAATATTAACATTTAAAATTCTAGTTTTTCAATATGATTGTTTTTGTTAATTATTTGTTGAGGTATTATTCATTTCATTCATATTATGAATATATTAGACTTAGTAATTCATAAGAGAGTCCTATTATAGATTACTAATTCACCAATGGGACTCATAAGACAAACTAGTCAGGGTATTTGGTGTACACCTTACCATTTTATGTAAGATATCATGGAACGATACCTTAGTATTAAGAATTTGTTGTCTGACATTTGGAATTATATCAATATGGAACTAGTTTTTGGAATCCATATGATTATTAATATTATTATGTAATACATGGATATATTTTCCATTTATATTATTTATTATCTTGTATATTTTATTACTGTTAAACTCTACCATAATATTTATGCTTTATTTTTTCTATGAAAAATTTGCTTGTATGCTTTCCATTATTGAGTATCTATTATTACCCTTTATTATGTTTTCCTTTAAAAAGTATAACAATAAGAGGTATATACATGATTTAATTGTTATAATAGAATAAATAATAATGTTATCTGAGGTTTTTTATTTTAAATTTCATATTTTCATGTATAATATTTAAACCATATATGTGTCTAGTCTCTCATGATTAATAAAATATTCAGTACTTTGAGATGTAATCTAATATATCTTGAGATAATGTAGTAAAATAACCACTGATTCTAGGTTACTGGAATATGGGTATTAAAGTTAGTATCATAATAATTTTAGTCTAAACCTTTGAAATTATATTAAAGAAAACATAGATTAAATAATTGAACCCTCTAAAAGAATCGAAAGATAAGTCATAGTATAAAATTATATCATAATGATTTGGTAACATAGATAATTTATGGTTTCCAAGAAATTATATCCCTATATAGATATTTGAATGTGTATATATATGTGAAACAAATGAACTGAGCGGTAAACACCCCAAAAAGGATAGTTGAGTCTCAACTCGATCTTCACTGAACCCAAGATGTGTGGGCCTAAGACCACTCACCAGGCTATAAATTCTTGGGTAATATTATTTTGTTGATTCAAATTCTCTTTTTGAACCACTACGAAGGATTTGGAAATATTTTTTGGATTTGAATAAATTTAAAAGGATACTAACATTAGTATTTAGATATTAGGTAAAAATAAAATATTAATTTATGAAAACATTTACACCAAAGTTAGAATTATATAATATGATTTAAAATTAATAATTTTATGATAAAATTTAGTATAATAAATTACTTTGAAGTGGTTCCTCGTGAAATAAAATAATATTGTATTAGTACATAAAGTTTATATAGGGATTTAACTCATAGGGAAGATAATGTTGTTAGATTTGGAACCAGATATGTAGTTGAAACAATTATAACTATAATGGGAATGTTGAATCTGGTTATGAAAAATAACCTTGCATATATGTAATAAAATACCTTCCCCAAACCTGGTGTCACAATGTTGGACAACATAATTTGAAAAAATACCTCTATAACTTAATGGGAATTACAATCTTTTAGAATATGAGAATAAAATCAACTCCATAGAGAAGAAATTTTTTCCTTTGGAAAGTAATGAAAGAGATAGAGTTTTCATTATAGTTTATTGGTTTAAGGGATATTTTGATCAATGGTTTTCATTGATCCAAAATACTTACATGTGACAGGAAATAAAATGTATGTATTAGAGATATTTTAATGAGATATTCTTGGTAAAATAATTCATGAGAAATGATCTTTTATGGTGAGGAAAATCCTCAATCTATAGGGAAAATGAAGGAGAAAATGTCATCAAATATAAATATTACTTTTTATGGTTAGTAACCCATATTAATATTTATTATGTAATCTATGTAGTAATATTTATCACTTATTTTATGGGATAAATCATAGCCTTTGAATGGAATTAGTCTCTCAAAAAAGATCAGTATATGAGAATATAGTATCAAGTGTTTTCAATACAAATAAATAATTCTATATGCCTTATGTTTTCCAGGGAAAATCAGAAATGAATTTGGAGAGATAACACTCTAAAAAATGAAATAAAAAAGGGTAATAATGGAAGTGTGGAGTTTCCAATTTTAAATTAATGTGTAAATAATCACCATAGAAAAATTTAGATCATTGTGGGAGTTTGCTTTATGTGTGGAGAAAAAGTTCATCAGGGTCATGATGGAAAGGGAATGAATGCATCTATAAATTTCTAGCGCTTTAACTGCAAGGAGATGGATAACTATTTAAACAAATTCCCCAATAATAAAGGGAATAATTCTTAGAAAAGGAAAATAGAGAAAGGATGAGATTATATGATCATTAAAGTAGGGGTAAAAAAATTTTAGGATAGGGTTGGTAATTATTTGATTACAACCTAAAATTTAGCTAATGATTTATTCAATTTTGGAACTTTTCACTCTTTTATAACTTTTATGTTTTTCAAGAATATAAAATATTTCCCTAGAACCACGAAAATAAAGTTCCCAATAAAGTATCCCTGTGAAAATATTATTGAAATAAAGATACGCTAGTTTTTTCAAATTATGAAACAAATAAATAATCTATTTTAAAAATAATTATTATACTTATGTTTAAATTTGATATGATCTAGAGTATAGATTGGATGTAAATTTGTAAATAAAAAATTTATTTTTTAGAGGTCAGATTACTATTTGTGATAGAGAAATGGAATCATCTATCTTTATAGGGGAGGATACATCATATAAATAACATCTATATCAATTTCTAATAGCTCCATTTAATCAAATTATTAGAGAATAAGGGGAGGCACAACCTATTAATGAGAAATAAATCCTTATAATATATATAAATTTCATGTATGAATGCATTGATGTGTTTCCTGAAAATCTACATGAAAATAAACCTTAGTGTGAGGTTTATTTTTATATTCATCTATTCCAACTTGAAAAGTCTATATTTGAGAATCCGTAAAGGATGTCCCCAATGGTGTTAATGTAAGTGATAAAAAAACAACATTATTTTTGTGATAAGGCAATTATATTCCCTAGTGTTTCACCACAGGGTTCTCAAACTATTTTTATGAAGATGAAAGATGGTTCTAGGAGGTTATACATCAATTCAATGGAAATAAATTCAGTTATTATAAATAAATTTTTTTCTTTGCCTCGCATTGATGACTTGTTTGATCAAATTCAAGGAGATGAATATTTTTCAAATATTTATATTTTTCTAGGAAGATATTCCAGAAAAGACATTTCATACATGGTATGGACATTATGAATGTATTGTATAATTCTTTTTGGAATAACTAATAGTGCCAATGTTTTTATAGAAATGATGAATTTAGTATTCCAATATTATTTTAAAATTATTATACATTATTTATTGGGGATAACTTGCTATAATCTAAATTTTGTTATAGAAAAATGTGACATTTTAGAATCATTATTATGATTATAAGATAGAATAATCTATGTGAAAAATTTATAAATATGAATTTTGGATTCTAAAAGTTTCTTCCCAAATAAATGTCTCCTCTAAGGATGGAATATCAATTGATCATTTAAATAAAAAGGGAGTGACAGAATGTTCAACAACAATGAATATAACTGAGGTACATAGTTTCCTTGTATAATGATTTGTTCAAAATATTTATCAATTAACGAACTCATTAAAAAATTTGACACTTAAAAGAATTATGTTATTATGGTTAGAAGAATTAAAATAAAATTTTGAAGATTTAAATAGAATTTTGGGAAATGAATAGATATTGACTTTACCATCGACAAGGGGTGGATTTTTTATATATATTGATGCAACAAATGAGGAATTTGTCTGTGTTCTTAAATATAATGATAGAGGTTTCCCTATAAATCATGGTAGTTAAGGATTAATTAATATAACTCTCCAACCCATGGCATTGATTCAGATAATGTAATCCTTCAATTGAAGATAAAGAGGAATTTAATTTATGGTGAAATATGTGAAATATATACAGATCAATTTTTTTGAAATAAATCTTCTAATATAAATATCTCAACATGAGGCAAAGGTAATGGTTATAAATACTAAAGTATAATGATTTCTTATTCTCATTACCACTATGGTAATTAAAATAATGTGGTTTATTCATTAAGTAGGAATTATCATGGAGTTTTGACTAATATGTGGGATGGAAATGATCATATATTCATGGATTTAGTAATTATGGATATGGAATCATTAATGAAGTAGAGAAATCACATCTATTTCAAAGGATTTCTAAACAATCCTTATTAGAGAAAATAAATATTTTCCATTTTGAGAATAGAAATATTCAAAAGAAAAAAAAATGTCGTGAATGATGGGAGGTTTTTAGAATTCATCTATGAATATGGTATATTAAAATTTTTAAATAAAATATTTGTTTAAACAATTACTATATTGAAAAGTGGATTATTAGATGAAGCATTAACCTAAAATTTTTCTATACACTTTGGTTGCACCAAAATTTATAGAGATTTAAAATAAATTTTTTATGGGACAATATGAAATGATAAATTTCATACTATGTAACAATATTCTTAGAATTTCAATAAGTAATGGCTTAAAGGAAATATACAAAGTAATACTACAACCTTTACGTATTCATGTATGGAAATGGGATGATATTACTATCGAAATTATCAATAAATTTCCAAATACTCCTAGAAAGAATATATGAGTTATTATGAATTACATTACCAATTTCACACATCTTATCACTATAAGAGAAGATCTACCTCCTGAGTTCATCTTAATAATCTATATTAATGATGTTGTGAAACATTATGGTTTATATATTTCAATTGTATCTTATCATGACCTATGATTTACATTGAAATTATGAAATATTTATCAGAATTCTATAAAAATGAGCTATATTTGAGCACTTATTATCATCCTTAAACTAGTCATAAAAGAATATTTAAACCTTAGAAAATATGTTTAGGTCTTGGTCAATTTCCTTTCAAGGTATGTGGGAACGTTATTTACCTTTGGTGAAATTTTTATATAATGGAAATTTCTATTCGGTAAATTCAATGGAGCCATATAAATTATTGTATGGTTAGAGGTTTAATGGTGTTATAAGTTTCAAAAATAAATGGAAAATATTGCATAGGTATATCAGGCCTTTTGAAATTATATAAAGAGTTGGAGTTATGGATTACTTTTTAGCAATTCCACTAAACCCCTCAAAGGATTATGATGTGCTACATATCTCATTAACAATGAAATACATTCTAGACCCAATAAATGTACTCGCTGTTGAAGAAATAGAATTATAACAGGATTTATCTTACAATATATAGAATATCTATATTCTTTCCACTAGAGAATGAGTATTACATAATCAGGATACTTGATTGGTAAAGGTACTTTGGAGAAATCATAAAATAAAATAGAAAACATGGGAAACTAATAAGTTATAATAATGAAATAACCACATATATTCATGAGATTATATTTTAAAATGTTCAATTATGATTTTATAAGGTGGGATAATGTAACAACTGAACTTCAATTATAGTAATTAATCATTTCTTTATAAATAAAAAATAGTATAATGCATATAGATTTATTCAAGAGTGTGATTAAAACCAAAATTGAAAAATTTTATAAGCATAATTTGATGAAATATTATTAGTTTTTTTAATTCATCAAGTAAATTTTATCTTATAATTAATTCATGATAATTTCCATGATTGGTTGATTATTTAGTAAATAGTGAAAATAAAAATTTTAGAAAAGCACTCTCTTTTATATAATTATAATGATAAAATAATAACTTTAAATTTTATGAACCCTTTTTTATAGAAAAAATTTATATTTAATATGTAAAATAACTATAAAAATATTTAATACTGAACTTATATATATATGCTAAACATTTTGTAAATCTATGTGATGTGCTTGTTCAAATAAACAATGTTTTTAGTTATTACATTTTAATGCAGTATTTACAAGGTTTATGTCAGTTTTCTTTCTGTTTTAAATATAGGTAGGTATCCATTGATTTAAAATAATTTGTTTAATTACATTTTAATCAAAATTATACTTTATCTTTCTCAAAAATCATATTTATGCTTAAAATAATCTATATTCTAAAAGTGGGATTCATTTTATTTTATGAACATATGTTAAAAGTAATTTCTAACACTTATGAAAATGAAATATTTTAAAATTGATTCCATATTTGGAATCATAATTATTAATATTAGGTCATAAGATCAAATTATTTTTTTTTGATAATGAATACTAAAAAAAGTTAAAAATTGTTACAATAGTTATGGTTAAAATGGTTTACCATAAGTTAAAATAAGAGATAAGGGCAATATTTCCTCTTAAAGTTATCTAAATATTATTTTATGAAAATATTTTTAGCCTACATGATCTTAAAATTAAATTATCTTCAATTTTTTGTCTCTTTCACTAGAAAATTACTTTATATTGATTATATTTTTAAGTAATTCCACATGCATCCCCCCCCCACTTATTAATGGGAACATCTTATACACCGTTATTTAGAAACTTGAGCCCTCTATATCATATAGTACCAACCAAAAAATCTTAATATGTTCCTTAAATTTTTTCTTGAGCTTCTTTTCTTACACAAATAGTTTCCTAAGAGGGCTTAAGGTGTAAGCCAAATGAGATCCCTCAAAGAAAATGTAATCATCTTACCCAACTCTTTCAAAGTTAATTCCACTTAGTATTTTGTATCCATAATAAAATAATAAATTTAGAATCATAAATATACTGATAAATTATTATGATTATGAGACAACCAATTTCTACCTCTTTTTATCAAATGGGAAATAAATTTATTGCTTGCGCGTATGTGTGGACTACCGACTCCACATAGCTATATGATTCATTTTAAATTACCTCCTCAAATTGATAGATATAATGTTATATTTAATAAATATATATGTTTTTTTATGATATAATTATAATACTTTAATAGTAAAATATTTTCTATCTTTATGTCTTTCTTTTCATTGGAAAATGAAAAAATTGTTTATGCATAGGTATGGTCCACAATCTTCATGAATGGTGTAATAAATTCATCTATTTAAGAATTTTATGAATGGTTATAAATTTGTTTATAATGAATATATATAATATTTATTTCATGATTAAAATTATTTATATGATAGAATCATGATAAATATAATAGTACTATAACTGGTGGATAAAAATATATATGTAAATTGAACTATTTAACTTCAAAATTAATGATAATATTAAACTAGTATTAATAAAAAGGTGATAATATGATATTAGTAAAAAATTTATGGTAATATAATTATGAATATTATTATGGTATATAATTTAAAAATATTAAAATCTAAAATAAAGAGGTTTAAATAACTTACGAAGCAAGTCACACATGGCGTAAGGGTTTCACACCACACATTTTTTTCTATAAAACATATCCAATATTAACCACTAGTTTATTTCATGTGGTTTATATAATTCCCCTTTAATATGATATATTTATAGATCTCTTTAAATTCATGATATTTAAAGATTCATTTGAAGTTATTTCCTTTATGAGGTTTATGATTCAGAACTTACCAAAGTGGTAAGGGTTTTAGGTTTCAATCATACTTTTACGAGGATTTTTAATGTATACATTTCCAATGATAAAATTATATGATATATCTCTTAACAATTTTTTTATTTCATTATCCTATATTTGTACCATGAAATTATAAATTTTTATTTCATTTTCCTCTCTCTATGTAATCAAAAGTAAGAAATAATGTTTTTTTGAAAAAATGTCTATTTTTATATTCGACCAAGAATATTTTTCTTCCAGGTCCTTATTTTCATTAAAAACATTTGAATATTTATTTTAATATTATCCAATGATTTATAAAAAAATTATAACCATGGTTAATTTGTAAAAAAAGAATTAATTTTAATATTATTTTCATATTTAATTGGGTAATTTTTACCAAAGGTATGAATGAAATCATTGTTTGTACGTATACCTCCTGAATAAATTTTCCAAATATCATGAATATTATTTTCATTATAGCTAAATTTACATGTTTCCATTATTATTTTCAAAGAAAATATTTTTCCAAATATTTTATACATTTTTATATTTTAAATAAGTGATTTCCAAATTAAAAGAGTATTTTCCTCAAAAAATATTTATTTGATCATTCAAAAGTATATTCATATATTTCATCTTCATTTGATTAATATTATAATTTTCATGGGATATAATTTAATGATATTATCCACTATATTTATTGGGATGAATTATGGTCATTTTTCTCTTTTTATTAACTAGGAAAAATATTAACATTTTATTTTCTAGTTTTCAATACCAATGTTTATATTCCTTATGTATTGATTTATTATACATTTATTTCATATGATGAATGAATTAGAATTATTATGTGAGGTGTTTGGCCGGATATAAACCCTACATACATGGGTATGTGTCATGAGAAAATATATTTTGGTAATTTGGTGTACACCTTACCAATTTATTTAAAATGTATTAGCATGTGGCCTTAGCGTTAAGATTATGATGTCCAAAATTATGTATTATATCATTATGAAAATAGTTTTTATTATCCATGAGATTATTAATGTTGTTATATCATCCATAGATATATTCTACTTATATAATATTTGTAATAAGACATATGTTATTGTTTGTTAAATTATTCATATTATTCTAGGTTTATTTATTAAATGATATCATATGTTGTGATCATTCACTTGCTAAGTATATAAGCTTTCCCATTATTATGTTTTTCCCCATTATAATAGTAAGGGATCTTTTAATGATTTTTGGGATATAGTTTAAAAATAATAAAGTTATAACAACAATTTTTTTTCTTCATTTCATGTTTTGAAGTGTAATTTGAGAATTATATATGTATATACTTATCCAATACTACTATACTGTTAGATCCTTTAGAATTCAATCTATTTTATCTTATACCGATATAGTAAAATAACTACCAGCTCTGAGTTTTTTAGTGGGGTTATTGCATCATGTTAATGCTGATGCACTCATATATTCTATCATTTAAGACAAGCTCGAGTTATGTCCAATTATAGTGTATACATTTGAATTGTTTGGTTTGATAAATAGAGGATGATGTGAATAAGTTATGTGATAATCTATCACATGCATGCAACATCATATGCATTTACGTTAATCAAATATACAAGTATAGATGTGAAAAATATTTCCATCCCAATCTTTGATCGGCTAGGAATTTCTTGAGTTGAAATTAGGTTATAGGTGATGTTAATTCCCTACGATTTATAATGAGAAAATTCAACACTTTTTTTACTCAATTTATTCATGTCATTAAATGAAGATCTACATGCATGAGTCCATGTTATATTCATACATTCCAAACATTAAGATGATAAAGGAATACAAGGAATATGGTTTGATGCATACAGGTTAAGTAAATAGGCTGTGGGAAAATAATTAAATTTTAATGTGATATTATAAGTTTTCATGTGTAATTATTATGGGGTACTAAATATGAAATAATACCCATGATAACAATGAGTAACTATGGTAAAATTTGATTATTAAATTAGGATAATATTTCAATGAAACTAAATAAAAATAAATATATCAAGATTCATATAGTATTTGAGGAGGACCAATTATTTGATATTAAACACAAAAAATATCTAGAATAAATATGTAAAAAACTCATGTTCATTGACTGAATTTAAAAATTAATAAAAACCTACTGTCAATAATGATAATTAATGTGAATTTATATATATTATATTTCTTATTTTTATACTATTTCTGGTGAATAATGATGAGTTTTTTGAGTCTTGAGAATATTCTTGGGAACTCTAGAGAGAATTTGATACACCTAGTATCATAGTGAGAAGAATATTAGAAGAAAGGTATCTAGGAACCTGTGTATTTGAGAACATTAGGAAGATAATGTCCTCTTGGGTACTAGATAATGTTTCTAAACCAACAGTGTGACATATGTTTTTATTGAGGTAGACATACAGACCTACTGATCCATTTGGCCATGCAGAAAGATGATATTTATAAGTGGTATTAGAGATGAGGTCCCATCTAAAGATCAAGGAAGAATTTCTTTTGAAAATGGAGAATCAAAATTCATTAAATATATGAGGAGTACAAACATTTAATTGTACAAACTACCATAGTTAGAGGAATATGATACTTACCTATCTTATCTCACTTTGGATAAAAATGTATAGATAATTCTATTATAGGTTTTACACATATTTTTAAATATTCTCTAATGATTCATGATTAAAATTGGATTATAGATATATATGTTAAAGAAAAAAAATATCATCTTGATTTCTCTATAGAGAAAGTTTATACCAATGTCATGGGTCTTTAGACTACCAAATAAAATCTGGAAAATTTGAGAAATATTTATGATGGTAATATCAAATTCAAAGAATAAAAATTAAAAGTTTAGCAGAGAAGATTTAAAGTAATAAAAATGGATTATTTTGAGAATATAGATGAGAATTTCTCTTAGGTAAACGAAATAGTCAATAATATTTGAGGATTTGGTGGGAAGATAGAGTAATTAATCATTACAAAGAACCTTTTGAGAAATTTACCAAAATGATTTGATCCCATGGGTTTATATTTTTAGGGTAGGGAATAGATGACCTTAGATGAACTTGATAACTTTCCCAAATCCTATGAAACAGTGAAGAAATTATATTTAATGTAAAGAGAAAAAAGGTAATGTATTATGAATCTATGAGAGAAGGGACTGTTATAGAAAATGAAGAATTAAAATATACTTAATTAGATGATTAAAATGATGTGGATGTTAAAAAAACCCAAACAAATTCACAGTTCCTTTATTGAATAGATTCAATAATAGAAAATGGAAAGAGAATGGTACGAAATAATTTAATTCTAGAAATATTTTCCATATCTTAAATATTTTCTCAATGAATAATTTTTTAAAATCAAAATTAGATAAGAAAGAGGAAATGATATACAAATAAAAAAGTGAAAAATTAAGAAGAAGTATTCCAACAAAAAAATAATAAGTATTATGAGACAAAAGTATAAGGTTTACTCATAAATTATTTCATCAAAATATGAAGTTATCTTCTTTGATCATGTTAAGAAAAGATTTGATTCATCAATTAGTGATGATGAATAATATGAGGGAAACGAACTTAGGTGGGAGGAGAAAGAAATTTTGGAATCTTGTGTTGAGTAGATTACACAACTCATCAAAGAAATTAAGAATCTTGAGAAAGAGGACAAGAACAAATTTTCTAAAAAAGGTGATCTTGATAAAAATAAAATTATATGAATCGAAATAGAATATGGTGAGAAATTATATATCTTATGTCAATAAGATCAAGATTAAAATATTGAAAGTGGAATATCTTGAAAATGTGGTGTATGATATTGAATATAAAATAACTCAAAATGAAGAAGATATGTTTGAGACATGATCCATATATCTCAAAGTTCAGCATTAGTTAAAAAAATCAAATAGTATTTTAATAATTAAGCTGAGATCAAATATGAATATTATCAAACTACTGAGAAGAAAAGTCCAAGAGAATAAGTTAAATATATACCTAATCAGAAATAAAATAGGTATATTATCCCTAACAATACATGTGTCAAAAAATGAAACAAATGAGACTTGGAAAAATGAATATGTGATGTATTATCATAGAAATAGAAAACAATATGTCCCAAGGAGACCCCTCAACCTTAGGAAACAAAAGGATACTATTACATTAGGAAAAAATAACATTATTCTATATATATCTAGAACCCATCTAAAAGATAAAAATTTCAGGAGTTTTACTCGTGTTGTGGTAATAATAGACCAAAATACTAATATTTCTGGTTCAATATGTATATACCCAGAAAGTAGAGGAAATAAGGGGTGTGTTTCAATAACCATCTATAGAAAAAATCATAGAGGAAACAATTTGTGACCATATCTGCAGTAAATTTTCCCACAAAAAACTAATTTCATGTTTTGGAAGAAGTATGTGGAAGATTCATTTTGGGAGGACACAAGGCTAAGGTATACATTAAAAAGTTACAAGGATAAGTGCCCTATCTTATAATAGGGAGTATATATCAAAATAAAATCAATGGAATGTCATATAGAATTTTAAGTATACTGAGAATTTTATGATGGAATTCTTAATTATTTATAAAGATAAATTGAAATTGTCTAAATAGTTGGAGGCAACTAAAAACCATACCTAGGAAAAAGAAAAGAATATGGTTTCAAAATATGAGTTTATAATTCATGGGGATTAATCCAAAACTGGTGAATTAAAAATACCGTATAAATGTGAGAAGTGTAAGAAAATCCTTCATGAATAAAATTATTTCTTGACTATGTTTTCTTCACAAGAATATATATTAAAGAAATCACATCTAAAATTATTAATTGATGCATTATTGATATCTAAGGTTGATAAAAATAATCCACACCAAGAATAATCTAAATGGAAGAATGAAATAAAAATATAATTTGATACTAGAAAAAAAGTAGGATTCCAAATAATTATTATCATGCTAATATTGGAGCAAAATAATATCCTCAGTTGAGAGGAAGACCACAACATTAATATTGTCTCTGTGAAACAATGAGGTCCCTTCATATTTCAGATTACAGTATGCATTGAGAAATAACATTTAAGGAATATAAGGAGAATTATGGGTAAATTATCATGAATATATTTTCTACCATGGAGTCTACTGACTTCTGAAAATGAAAAAAGGAATGAATCCCTTCAGGGGGAGAATTCTAGAAGAAAATATTTTATGTATGTAAATTCTTGGGAATATAAAAATTATTAAAATATTTAAAAATTGGAGGAATGAGGTAATAAATATCAGTTAAAACCCATGTTTTTAATCTATAAATAATTCTTATAATTTTTGAGTATTTATTAAGGAAAACAATTAGAAACGAGTGGAGTTATTTATCATTCACTTGAAGTTTTTGAAGTGTTATCAATGTATGTGAAAGATATATATTCTTAATGTCATAAGACCTTAAATTGAAAAATTTATGCGTTGAATCACATGCATGGTAGTATATGTAATGTATATAAAACCTTGGTTATATATATTGTAAAACCTAATGTCTTTTCTAATTTTCATTTTTTGAGAAAAAAGTTATGTTTTCAGTTAGTAGAGGGTTGGTTTTTTAACCGGTGTTTATGTTCAAGTTTTGAGGATGGTAACCTATCAAGGGAGATTTTTCATTGTCGAGAGAAGTTATTATATGGTTTTAGGAGGTCTTGATAGTGCTTAGATATCTTATAAGGTTGTTTTGGAATATATCCCAATGGTTTCAATGCCATTAGCTATCAATCCATAGGCCAATAGGTAGTCAGAGACGTTTCTATATGGTTATGGGTCTTCTAGGGCTCACTAGTTAGACTATCGGTCCTAGATACCTCTGTTTAAAAATGGGTAGAAGGGTCCTTTCACCCCCTCACTGACATTTTTATAGCACCCTATACTTTTCATAAATAGATATCATGTATTAATAGATAAATATAAATTATATAACAAAATGATCCATGATAGAATTGTATAGTTCTATCAGCTTTGGAAATATGGAAACACAAAAAACTGTTTCATAAAACTTTTACATTGTCTCCCATTTAGTTCATCATAACTAGAACTCTTCTTAGAAAAATCATAAATAATGAATCTATTTATACGCTAGAGAAAATAAACATAAGAAAGGGTGATCTTTGATGCTTAGTATGGGTAAACAAGAGAGATATCAATGACCCCATTAGCATAACGTGAGAGTAAGGGTATTATAACATTAACATAAAATTTTAAAAACATACCCTACATATCAAAAATCATAAACTTGAGTCATGGAATAAATCTTAGTAGTTCATAAGACACAAATCATAAAGGAATCAAATAACATGATCCATGTGAGTATAAGATAGGAATAATATAAGGATTTGGGGAATACACCTAAGAATATAAAATCAAATCCTTAGTAGTATAAGATCATTTATATAGCTATAATAGTGTAGTGGGTTCACTCCCCAAACCATATTAGTATTCATTTTTCACTCATAAGACAATCATAGTGGAAAAAGTCCCTTACTAAATAGGGTTTAATCCATATTCTAGTCTTGTTTATCTAATGATATATAAATCTGTAATCAATGAATTGGATGGAGATATAGGTTCCACACATCACATAATTAAAATAATAAAAATGTGTGCCATAATATCATAAAAGATTCATCATATCATAACCCATAAAAACTAAATTTATTTCATAAACATTTCATTATAACATAATCCATGGAAGAGAAACAAGTTCCATAAACATTTAATCTTTTCATCATAGCATAACCTTTGAAAAAGGAATTGGTTTTTTTAAAAATTTCATGATAAACATAAACCATCTAGTGAAATAATGAGGATTGTATCATTGGATAATATCCCTAATAATTCTTAAGTAAAATAAAAGGATTTCATCTTATATGGGAAATTATTTTGAAAAACATAGCAGACATTTCTTGATGAGAATAACCATTGAACTCCCATATAATTTTTTTAAAATATAAATATTTTCAAAAATAGTAATTATAAAATTTTTTTATAAATAATCTTTTATTTTTAAGGAATATTTATATTATTGAGTTACCATGATAGTGTAGAATAGAATTCATACAATACATTTTTAAACTAATATTCTTTTAACATTTTCGAAGAAAAAAGTCAAAAAAGACATGTTCAGAAAACCACAATTAGATTCATTTTAAATAATTTTTTAAAATATAAATCATGGGAAAATATTATCTAAAAAATCAATGGATATTGTTAGAAACATTCTTTCAAACTTTTTTCGAAAACATTGACATTGAAGAAAAATGATTTTTGACTAGAGAGAGAAATAAAGTAGATTTTCCTAAAAATACTATTTTAGAATACTGAGTATATAAAGAGAGTAATATAAAATGGAAACATGTATTTTAAATAATTTACTATATTAGAAGAAAATAAATGAGTTTCATGATATATTTATTATAATATTTCATCATTTGAAGCATAATTATAAGTTATCCTGATAAACATTGAGACTGTAACATTAAACATTTACCACATTTGTAGATTTTTAATCATAATACCCATGAAAAAAACCTTTTATGGATATTTTAATCCCAATAATATTCATAATAATCATAAAATATATTCAGGGTTTTTATATACACAAAATAAAAAAATGGTGAATATGGCATGTGTCACATAGAAATACAAGTCACATGAAAGTTTCATTCCTCAATTATTGAATTTATTTAGAAATGATGAAAATTCCAATGTAATTAATATAGGTTTATTATAAATTTATTATATAACCATAATCATATATATCATACAATAAATTATTTAATTACAACCTTTTTTACATGTTTATTAATAATTCCTTGATAAAATCACGTTTTGGGTAATAACTTCTTTGTTTTTCATGTATGATTTGGTTTAGTAGATTTGGTCCATTTGGATTGATCGTGTTTCTATAAATAATTGAATTTTATGCCTGATATAAATATAATATATATTCATTATACTTATATTTATAGTGATCCATTAATTTATAGATAGAAAATTAATTTCACCATTCATGGAGATGATATGTCGTATGTTTCAATAAAGTTGTTTCCATTTTCTCGAAGGGTGTAAAAAATTAGAGGCAAATATTAAATCACATTTATGGAACCAATTTTATGCCATATATATCATATATATTAATTAAATATATATATATTACCATCATTTTTAAAATAAAATGAAAAAATAACCACATCACTTTGTGGAGGAGGTAGTCCACACGTACACACGAGCGACATTATCATTTTACAACGTATTCGAAAGTAATAACATAGGTGTGATATTAAAATTATAGGACTATAAAAAATTCAAACATATAATATATAAACATTCATTTTATAATAATCTATATTTGTGGTGGAGATTATGGAAAAAAAATTACATCAGTTCGTGAGGCAGTAGTCCATCGTACACACGATCAACGATTTCATTTCCCATTTGATATAAGATGAGATAAATGTGGGTTATTACACAAAAATAATAACATATAATTATATGGGGGATAATAATGTTATTATATAATCATAGTATATTATTATTTTAATTAGGTGGAAGAAGAAATTAATAAAACAAACACATAGTTAAGAATTATACCTCTTCTTTGATGAACCGTTTTAGGTTTATACCTAAAGCCTTATTATGAGGGTTACCTAATAAAAATAAGACCTATAGGAAATGTTTAGATAAGTAGGTAATATAGTTTTGAAGGTATTTTTATGAAAAATGAATTTGGAATTTTTGGAGAGGATAGTAGTAGGGGTTCCCTTTTATAAGTGGGGGAAAGGATACACATGGAATTTTCAAAAATAAAAAGGCATGACCACAATTTAAACAAACCAAAAGGCTCCAAAATTAATAATTATCGAACTTTATATTATATAATGTTGAAATAGATCTATAAATCAGTAATTGGATAAGTTTTAGTTAATTTTACCTCTTAACATTTTAGTTTAATCTGTGGTAAACATGTTTTAACATTTACCATCGTGATTAATTTTTACTATTTATATTATTCATTTTTTACAAAACATTAAGTTGAGATTATTATATACCATTAATTATTCTTAGTCAAAATATGGAATATATTTTTCAAATTTCAATTATCATAAGGTAAAATGTTTAATTTCAAATTGAACCCACAAACATCTCGAAAATACAGGTTTCTAAATAGAGATTTTTCATAATTATATAATTTTTTAATATAATAAATAAACAAGAATTTAATTAAAAATACTCAAATTCGATTAATCTTATCAAAATTGGACTAATAATACTCTTAGAATATTTTTTAAAAAATATGTAAAATTTTAAATTCTTTAAACGAAAAGGAATTTTTAATAAAAAACAGTATTTTTCACTATTCATTGAAAATTAATCTTTTCAGAAAATTCAAAAAATAATTCTCGAAGATAATTTTGAATTTTTGAATTCAAAAATGTATTTAATTTTATAAATAAATTTTATAAAATTGGAAAAAATAATTTTATTATTTTATTACAAAAATAAATGATTATCATTTTTCGAGAATAAATGTATTTTCGATGTGTACAAAGACATTACTAGAAATACATTTTATTTATATAAAACCATTATAATGAATTTAAAAAATGTTTTTATTCCTACTAATACCATCAATTTTAATGGATACGTTATGAAGTTCATATTTAAATAATAATATTAATAGCATATTATAGTTTTCAATAAATCAATGCTGTGTGTAACACAGGCTATTGAAAAATGAAAATTTATTTGAAAAAACATATTTCATAGAATCTTGGTGTGTTATAATCTACCTCCCTTAAAATTAATTTCGTCCTTATAAATCTATCACTCTAATCTAAACAACTGAGATACTTCTGCCTCATCATATTCTTAGGTTCCCATGTAGCTTCATCAAGTTGTTGGTTTTTCTATAAAACACTGACCAAGAGAGTGGTACTGTTTCAAAGACATTTATCTATACAATAAAGAATCTCTATTGTTTATTCCACATAAGAAATTTAATGATCGATTGGTCTGACTAATGATTTCCTTACATGTGATGTATTAGATATGTACTTCCTCAAGAGAGATACGTGAAACACGTCATGGACTTGTGAATGGTTCAGTTGAAGTTCCAAATGATAAGAGACAATACCTAATTGATTATAAATTTCAAAAGAGATGATATACATAGTGACCATCATTCCATTCATACTGATTAACATAATCTTCTTCAATGGATAAATTCATTGAAAAACATTCTAACAAACATCAAACAATAGATCACAACACCGATTATCTGTATAACATTTTCTATCAACATTGTGTTTCCCTTAAGTGTTGTTGAATGAATCTAAACTTATCTACCATTTTATCATCTATAAATAATCCTAGTAGATTTATTTCTACAAATTTATCCCAACACTTTGGTTTCGCATAATTATTTTTATAGGGGGATTCATATGGAGCCATAAATTTTTTTGGGAGAATTCTATTACTGTAAGAAAACTCAATTAGAGGAAGGTATTGATCCCAACCAAATTTGAAATATAGAGAAAAAAACTCAATATATTCTTAAATTTTTTATTGGTTATCTTATACTAATGATCTATATATGGATGATACAAAGTGATAAAACTCAATTTTGTGTCAATAGATTGATGAAGGTATCTCCAGAACCGTGAGGTGAACCTTAGATCCTGACCAGATACAATATAATGTGGTACTCCATGAAAACTTACCACTTTCTTAATGTTTATAGTAGAAGTATTATCCAAATAGAAAAATTATATAATATAAATGAGGTGTTTTGAAATTATTAGGTGATCAACTCCAACCAATATAGCATTGTTCCCTTTATATGTTTTGGGGAGTCAGATGAAAAAATCTATGGTGATGTTGTCCCATTTCCCTTATAGTACGTATACGGGTTGTAACATCACCTAGAATTTTTTCTTCCAACCTTAACTTGTAGATATACCAAGAATCGAGATACAAACTCTACAATATATCATTTCATGTAATCCCACTAGAAATAATATATCAAATCTCTATATATATTGTTACTTCTACGATGAGTACAGAATGCAGAACTACTAACCTAATCAAATAGCTCCTTTAAATATATTATGGATAATTCACATACACAGTTCATGAAACTTATCACTCCATTATAGTCAGGGTTAAACTCATGAACATTTCCGAACTTGTTTTGTAGCTCTAAATCTTACTTATATTCCTCTTTAATCCTAACTCATATTGATTTCTAAACAATTATTGACCAATATAATATTTTACCCTTCCTTCATCATTTCTAGATCCATCCTTTAAAAATTTATAAATATTAGATCTTTTGAGATACCAATTATATAAAATGTAGCATTATACTTTAAACTCAAATAATTAACCTCTAGGTTCACTTTCCTAAGATAGTTATGTTTTAATGATTCATAATATTTAATCACCTGCAATCATCTTCTCTAGCGCATGTTCAACTCTTTATGTGATAATATATACTTTAAAATATTTTAATCATTATATTTATCATACCTTTGTATATAAATATAATTCCTTCATATTTTTAATTTAAAAAATACCACAGATAAATCCAAATCACGAGTTGGGTAATTTTACTTATGGACCTTCAATTGTTGTGAAACATAAGAAATCACCATATCATTCTGCATGAGAACACATCCCAATACTTTATTTTATGAATCACTATATATTACAAACCCTTAACTATTATAAGGTAATTTTATCACATGTTAATTGGGAAACCTTCTCTGCATTTACTTCAAATTTTCCTCTTACTCATCTTCCCAAAGGAATAAGTCTCCCTTTCATGTTAACTTAGTGAGTGGATTTGATTATCATGATACATTATCCACAGAACATAGATAATATCCATAAAAATCAATAAAATTTCACATCTCACTCACTGTGTTTAGTCTAGGATAACATTCAATAATTTTTTTCTTTGATGAATCCACATATATACCCTCTCTTGAGATTACCTGACCCCAAAATGAGACTATTTGTAGTATTAATTCCCACATGGAAAATTTTTCATACATCTTCTCCTTCGTTGGGGTCTTGAAAAAAAATATGCAAATGAAATTCAAGATATTAATTATTATTTGAATATATAATAATATAATTTATAAAGACTACCACAATCTGATCAAGGTAATATCCAAATACTCTTTTCATTAAATTTTGAATGATAGTGGGGGAATTGGTAAGACCAAATGTCATTATTATATACTCATAGTTTTGATACATTAAATGGAATTTTGTATTTGGTATAACCTCCTTCTTTAATCTAAATTAATGATATACAAAATGAAGGTTAATCTTGGAAAAGTATTGATCACAATGCATTTTTTAAAACAAATAATAAATACATGGTAGATAATTCCTGTCCATGATTTTGATCTAGTTCAGTTCCTGAAAATCAATGCATAATCACATAAATCAATCTTTATTATTAAAAAAAGGATAGGTTCACCCCAAGGGGATTCACATAGCCAAATTAGTCCCTTTTCACGATTCTACAAGAGTTTTTTATTCATTTCTTGCAACTAATCAGAGCCATTATATATGGAGTCTTTGAAATAAGTATGGAACCAGGTATGAATTCTATAGAGAACACAACATCACGATTCAACAAAAGACTAGGTAACACTTTCAGAAATATATTAAAAAACTCTTTTACAATAGGCAAATCATTTATTTTGAGTTTCACCCAAAAAGTATCATATTAAAACCACTTTTTAAGAGATATCATGATCCATACAATGGATGTGATCTCAATAAAAGTTCTTATTTTTCATCACATTGATAGGTGATCATAATTTGGTTTATAATATCAAACATGAAATCAATTCCTTGTAAATTGATGTAGGATTTATGTTAAGAAATCTAATCCATTCCTAATTTAAAATCAATTTCAACTAAACGGATAATGACATGTTTTTTAGGAAGCACATTCCCACAAACATAAAATAGAGAAATATAATAGGCTCGAGATGTGATAATCATGGAATTAGGATTTCTCAATACAAATTCAACATCTAATATTTGGGGTGGAATTTTGATACCATTAAAATGTTCATATGATACAAAAAATGGGTATATCTTGAGTCAAATAAGACATTAACAGTTCTATAGGGGATTGTAAGTGTACCTTTTACCATGTCGTTAGAATACCCCTCATCAAGAAAAAGTGATTTCATGAGAATTAAATTTCTATCTCTGCTTAAGAGGTTGTTGATGTCAGTGATCATCATTAACATTTAGATTTGGGCACTGGTGAGCGTAATTCCCATACTCCTTTCCTTTGAAGCACTGGAGTGTGGGTGGTACATTCTGTGGATATTTCTCCATATTCGTATCATTAGATTTCCTCTTCCCACTACTTGGGTATTGTATTTTTTTTTAACTTTACTTTATACACTTAAAAATACCATTAATAAAATATCTACCTTGTTTCAATACAGACATTGATCATATGGTAAGGCACATATTATTCTCTCTATGGTTTTTCCAATTTTCTTTGAATTCCAAATTTATTTTTTTATAAAAACCATGAGATTTATGGTTAAATACAATATTTTTCTCTACACTAATAGGAAAACAAATGATTTATTCATATTTACTAAAACCTTATATAGAATAAACCTTTTAGAGACTTTGTTTTTTTCCATTGAAGAATTTATCAACCTTACATTCGAGTTGGATGATAATACCAAAAGCATACCATGAAAGCATTTTGAAATTTTCGTCATATGTACTAATATATTTATCATCCTTATTATTAATATTGTGGATTAGTTTCTCTATTTTTTCTTTAATAATTTAGGGAAATTACATATTAAGGAATAATATCTTCAATTCACCCCACTACATGGATTCAAATTTTTTTTAAAAAATTGTCTCATAATATTGATAAGTTTCTACCATTATTATGGTATTCCTTCAAAATAATAGAAATCCAAAATTTATTTTTCATATTCTGAGTAAGGGAGAATGGAAAATATCTTTTTAGTGGTGATGATCCATTGATAAAAAATTAGTGGATTATAAGACACACAGAAATAAGGTGGACATTGCCTCATAGAGGACTCAATATAACATTATTACCTACTTTTCTTATTTAGAATATCAGCAGGATTCATAGATTGAAAATGTTGTATGAAAATATAAATGATATTTCTAATCCCATCTCCAATAACATTTGTTTTTCCATTAGGACAATTGAGTTATTATTCATCACACTCAATATTAACATGATTACTTCAGCTTCCATCCATTGACTAAAACCAAAAATAATAATTTTAGAAATTTTAATCATAGTGGAAAACCACATAATCATGAAAATTAAATTGTAGGATGCTTAAATAATGACACATTATTTTCAATATATCACACATTAGGCATTACCTAGGCCATTCATCATCATTATCTATCTAAATCATTCACCATGGTTCGTAAAGAGTTTTTGAATTTCCCAAACATATCCCCCAAGAGTGTCAAACCATGTGTGTAACAAATATTGTTATCATGCACCATGTGGAGATCAATAAAAAGAATAATTAACACTTTTAAGAGTTAATACCCCTCGTGACAACTATTCTAGAGCTAGATCCCCTTATAGTATCCAGATAGGGATGTAATTTTTTGCAAATCACTCACTCTATACTTCACCAAAATTATAGGATATTCTCATATACATAGAAATATCCTTAGACTTATCCCTAGGGTTGTCACTAATGTTTTATAATCTTAGTTTCTAATGTTTAATTATAGCTTTCTCTGATACCTACTGTAATAGTCTGGAATTAATACTAGTGAGATATAATTGATACCTATCATAGAACTCCATGGGTGGATATACATCTTTTGAGGGACTCTTACCTCCATCACTAATGGTAACCCTTTCATCATGAATTCCATGGGTGGAGAGTCACAATTTAAAAAACATTCACACATGACTGTTCACAAGGATTAAATTTATTCTTTTTCTCTAGTACCAACTATAGAAACCCATAATTTTCATATGTATATATAACATCCCAAAAGAAAAATATTAATTATAGAAACAAATGATCCATTCTAGAATATTATAGGTCACGTTCATTTGAAAATATGGAAACATAAACAACTATTTCATAAGATCTCTCTGACATATCACAATTATTTTTTCATTTCTAGAACCCCTTTTAGACATATCGTACATAAAACCATTATTCATACATTAGGGAAATGAAACACAAGAATGGGTGAGATTTGATGCTCAGTAAGGGTAAAAAGGGAGATATTAATGATAAAATAATTATAACAAAAGAATAAGGGCATGAGAACATGAGAATGGAATTTAAAAACCATACCCTCAATATCAAAGATTTTAACCTTGAGTTATAGTATAAATTAGGTTGTTCCTAATACATGATCATAAAAAGTCAAAGAACATGAGGCATGAGAGAATAAAAAAGGCATATGATATAGATTTTTAGTATTTATATAATCATATAAAATTATTTATTTAGTATTCAAGTGTCATTTACAAGGTGATCATAGATGAATGGGCTCACTCCCCAAACTATTGTAGTGGTCAAGGTTCACTCCCAAGACTATCACTATGAATAAATTCCCTTACTAAATTGGGTTCAATTTTCATTCCATTCCCATTCATCTCATTAGATATCAATATTTACCTAATGCATTTGAGGTAGAAATATGTAGCACCAATCAGATAATGAAAATAATAAAAATTAATGACATAAGATAATAAAACATTCATTATAGAATAATATATAAAAAGTAAATATTTTTTATAAACATTTCATCATAACATAACCCAAAGAAAAGAAATAGATTTCATAAAAATTTAATCTTTTCATCATAGCATAACACATGGAAAAGAAATAGGCTTCACAAAAATCTTGTGAACATAAACATAAACCATCCAGAGAAATAATAAGGATGGTATCATTGGATCCTATTACTAGAAAATATTAACTAACATTAAATTATATTATCTTATATAGAAAATTAATGTGAAGGATAACTTGGAACATTTCCTGAAAAAAATAACCTTCTAACTATCAAATAACTTATTTGAAATTTAAACAATTCCCTAATATAAATGAAACAATGTCATTTAAAAATAATCATGGATGTTTTCAATTAAATATTTAAATCATTGAGTTTCCATGATAAGAAAAAATACCATTCATGTCACACACATTGAAATGAATATTCCTTTCATATTTTCAGTAAAATGTCAAAGGTGTCTTTTCTCGAAAATGAAAATGGTATTAATTTTAAAATATAGTTTAAAAATTAAAAAATGGTAAAAATCATTTAATAAACCATTTAATAGTATTAAAAACATTTTTCAAACATTTTTAGAAAACATATTCTTGGGATTAAAAGTATTTTCAACCAAAGATAGAAATAAAGTTGATTTTTTATTGAAAACATTATTTTGGTCTGTTGAGTACATAAAGAGAGAAATACTAAATGAAAACATATATTAAAAAGAATAATAAAATATATTATTTTCTTAAGAGATATATCATAATATCTCATCATCATAAGCATAATAATAAGAAATTTCTATGAACAATGTGATTTTAACATAAAACCATTACCACTGTAACTTTTAAATAATAAACCCCATGATTAAAGAACCAAATATTTATATTAAAATACATATAATTTTAATAAAATAAAACATAATATACATTGATATTTATTATATACACAATATATAAAGAAACAAGTGGTTGATATGGTATATATCACATAGAAATAAAAGCGAGATGAAAATCCCTTACCTAATGTATTAACTTTTTTTTTACACAATCAAACATCATATATAATAAATATTATTTTATTGTAAAAGTATTAAAAAACAATACTAATATATATCATACCATATATGTTTTACTAAGGACATTTTATTACCCATTTCTTATCAATTTCATTCTAAAATATTATTCCTGGTAATAACTGCTTTGTTTTTCATATATGTTTTGCTTTGATAGTTTAGATCCTTTTATTTTGATCATTGTTAAATTATATATATAATTTTAAACAATATATAAATATAATATATATTCATTATATTTTTTAGATTCATCTATTAAATATAGATATAGAAAATGAATTACACCGTTCATTGAGAAGGTAGGTTGTATATACACATGAATGATGTTTCCATTTTCTTAATGGATAGAAAAAATTAAATTTAAATATTAATTTACCTTCCCAAAATAAATATTATATCATATATATCATATATACTTATTAAATATATCTTTATTACCTTTCATTTCAAGATAAAATGAAAAACTGTTTATATCACTTCATGGAGGCGGTAAAACACATGTACGCAGGAGAGACGTTATCATTTTCCAATAGATTGGAAAGTAAGAAGGTAAGTGAGAGATTATAATCAAAGGAGTATATATATGTAATAAATATCATATATAAATATTAAACACTATCATTATCTCCATCCATGTGTGGTAGTGATAGAAAATTAAATACATTGGTTCGGGAAGCAATACTCCTCCGTACACACGATCGAAAATTTTGTTTCCCATTTGATGGAAAATGAGATGGATGTGGGTTATTATAATAAAATAATAAAATATTATTATATTTTAGATACTAATTTTATTATATCATCCTAGTTGAAGAATATTTTATGGATGTGTAATAATAAATCTAATGCAAAGGTATAGTTATGAATTATACCTCTTCTTTAGAGAAACTCTTTAGGTTTATACCTAAAGACTTATTGGAAGGTTTAAATAATTAAAATAAGTGTAGAACATAGTTTTGAATTTTTCATAAATAATGAATCAACAAGTATTCATTTTTCAATAGGTTGTCAATATGTTCATTCAAATATGATGATAGATGTTGGGCCAATGATTGAAGTGGTGAGGTTATTAATTCAGTGAAGATCCCACTTTGATTGTGGATTAAGACTGTGGAAAAATCTAATGATTATAGAACTGGTCCTACATTCCAAGACATGTATTAAGGTGATACATTGTTACTATACTTTAAGAACCCCTTTAAATACTCTATTTCATGAGGAAATTGGAAGATCCAACCAATGGATTCTAATTGGATGAAGGATGTGAATCAAATCAGAGGATTGAAGAGATGATCTTCAATGTTCTAAGACCTTAGTTTAAAGGATAACACATCAATGACAACAATATTACCATGAATTATGGTTTAAATGAATGAAGTGAAGTATAAACCTCACATCATCCCTAATTGATTCAAATAAGATTAATAAAGATGTTTGTTATTTATGATCTAAACCATAAGGATTATTGATGATGTTTGAAGATGAATAAGGAGAAAGGAAGAATGCATGGTATTTGAATGAAGAATGGTAATCTGTATTTCTAAGGATTAATTCATACATGGTTTATATAATAAGTACTTAGTATATTCGATGACAAAAAATAGGGCCAACCATATCGGCCAGAATAAGCCCTCACCTGAGGCATATGTGGGACCCAGAGGTCTATCGCACCCAATGGGAAGGCCTCAAAGCTACCCCATAAGATGCGCGTGCAGGCTGTGTATAAGACTGCAGGTGCACACAAGGTGATCAACCCGTGTGACAAGAATGGATATTGGGTTCTAGGAGCGCGCCCGTGGAGGCAAGAGTGGGTACAGAAGGGCACCCATAGAGAACCAGTGCGGGGCGACACCATAGGGGAGAGAGGAGAATTATGATCACTGTCTGCCATGGCTTTTTATTTAAGGAAGCCACAAACTGCGTCGTTTTTAATGTGGGACAAGATATAAAAATGAATACATGATCTGTGCCATCCAACTGATCACACGCCTGATCTCAGCCACACATCGCATCCGCGCTATGCCTTCTAATCAGGACTGTCCGCGATCGATCTGAGCAGATCCAATGAACATGGTGTCATCTTCGAACTCTGACTGCATGGAGAGCCACCCGACGTATCTGCTCACCGATGCCACTACTGATCCACCTTGATCATGCTCCCTACCACTATTAATGATAAATTCTACAGCATGATGATTGTCTGAGTGCCACGGTATCATGCATTCTTAAAAAGAATCATGCATGCAACGAAATAATGATATCGTATATGGATGAAGCAACCAAAGGTGCGAGGCCACATCATGAAGCTTGAGTGATCGAGGAAAAGACTCACATGCATTCTAAAACACATTCACCTGAGTATCATGCCATAAAAAAGTAAACCACGTTGAATGGAAACAAACCAAAAGACTCGTTGTTACAATTATCCCTTGTTTGATGATTTCAAAATGACTTATATCTCATGTATTTAAACCAAAAATCCCGCATCATATTTTGAGGATTTTAAACATGGAAGGAGGTGTCACCCTCGCATATAAATTTAGGAGTTAGTGAGGAAAATATGTTTCTTCCATTCATATAAAAAGGTTCTCATGTATCTATAAAGAAACAAATCCAACTCGAACCCCTTTGGTTTGATAACGGTTGGAGTTTTTGCCCAACTTTGCTATGGGAAGAAGCTATGTGCATCCCTTGCGTGAAGGAGAACCGCGAACCATCATGGTTTGTGAAAGAACTTATGCATCAGTGCCTAGTTACCCATAATCATGTGATAGGTTCTTTTAACTATTGTGGTGTCTTTTTGAGGATTAGCCCACATGCAAAATAATAGGTGCCTATGCACCCTTGGTTTTCTCCTCTGTAGAAAGAACCAATAACCATTCGTGGTTCTGTGAATAAGAACCCGTGAGCCCCCAAGGTTTCATGAAGAGGGTGAGAACACCCTCTTATCTGCATGATATACATACACTATTTTCAGGGGTTTGTATTTTGGGAAAAAGAAAATTGCATATTGATGGACATAACCTGTTATCATGAATTCATATTCAAGATTTAAAGAAGCGCAAGGATGTGTGTCATGCTAAGTAGAAAACAAGAGGTTTGAAGTGTGAATTCGTGAAAATACTCAAAGTTGAGAACACTACCTGTTGAGAAGAAGAACCCATGCATACCCTTGTTATACCAATTTGGGTTTTGTGGTCAAGAAAACGAAGGGATTGTGTGTGAAAAGAAAAGTGGATATTTCATCCATGATGTACATGCAAATCATGAGCATGAGTTAAGACACACGATTGTTCAAGAACTATCCAAACATTGAACTGCACCCATTTGAGTTTGAAGTGAACACAAGAATAACACACATACATTGAATCCAAACTAAAAAGAAAAGGTGTGTGTGAACGTAAACAAAAGGAAAGAAAGGGAAGATAAGAAGTTGTTTGTGCATAGAAATATCTATACCCGTTGGGGTTTTCACACTAGAAAGGAAATGTAAATTGTGCATACACTCTTGCATGCACATGCACACATGAAGGCATTTAAAGAATGAACCACAATCAAATGTACGTGTGAAAATAATTGAGATATAAAAATAAGAGATGTTTAGATTCCATGTAATCCATGGAAGAAGTTGACTTGAATTGAGACTAAATATAGACTGAGTTAATGAAAATATATTATTTATATTGACAGTGTCTGAGAATCCAAAAGGAAATAAAATACTAATCTTGTGCTAGATCATTCCTGAATATTATATTCTTTAAGAAGTTGTGTGAACCATTGGCACACATCTATGTGAGTCCAAGTCTTAATCAGAAGAAGAAAGAATTGACAGACCATTTTTTGAGCCCATGGACTGATCAGAAAAGTGACCAGATTTATTGAGCAAGCCCAACAGACCACACTAAAGGCTGTTGAAGATTCTTGAATAGATAAATAGGAAATTGTGATTCAACAAGCCTATGTAGAGAAAGTATAATATCATCTAATGTGAATAAAAAAACCTTAAAGAAGGAAGCTGTTCGTGTGACTTGAGTTCTAGAAGACCCCTGTAAGATTCAAGGAGGATAAAAAGAATTCAGTGAGACTTTGAAGCATGCTAGTGGGACTCTGGTAACACTATGGGATACAATATAAAGACCCTCCTATGGTACTTAGGAGGGATTCATTGGGAATATGTATCAACCATTATAATTACTAATCTAGATATAGTGGATAATATGTGTTGGGGGGAATAACTAACACAACAAGGAGTGGGTCTTTAAACTAAACCTTATAAATCCTTGTGTTCAGTGGAATTACATTTACAACATCATTGGAGGTAAGGATAAGAGACACAAGAATAGTGGATTGAGGCTTTAACCATCCAAATAGGTTTAATTTAAGATAATTAATTTGTAACAATATTTAAAGTAATCACTGATTCATCCCCTCCCCCTCTCACTGATTCACACTAATTTGGAAACAACAGTTGGTATTAGATCGAGGTTACTTATAAAAGATCCAATGGAGTCTTTATGAAGTGAAGATTTGAGGAGATCAGTGAAAAAACTCAAATGGAGATATCTTCCAAGACTTAGAAAAATAGAAAGAAGAAACAGAAAATAAAGACTAAGAAGAAGCTCCCTGCTAATAGGGAAACACCTTCTACTAAAGGTAACATGAAAGGCACAAGATGTGATAATTCCTTTTATTATTATAACTCTTTTGATAAAGCCTTATCAAGTTGTGATGATGATAGATCAATTAGTGATCATTAAGATGCACTCAAAGATCATCTTAATAAAGTCCCTAGATAAGTGGCAAGGTACATTGCTGTAAGAATTTGTATTCATCATGGTGAAAAATTACAACCGGAAGAAGAAGCTGATTCCATGGAAGAGGCATTGGCTAAGAGGATTGGTTGATCCAACACTCTAAAAACACTTGTGAATGCAAAGGAAGAAAAACATTTTCTATGAAATGAAATATATAATGATTTCACTAAAAAATTGGAGGGAAGTATTTGCAGGAAATAATTATTTGAAATGGTATTTGTAGAATCATTCCATTCATTTTAAAAGTTGCACAATGTCTCTATTATTGTCAGAGCTACTCAACTAGAAGACAGATCTAACAAGGTAAAGGATCTTGACATATCATTGAAATAATTAAAAATTATTCATGAAGGATAATTGATAAATCTAAAGGATAATTGGGAAATAAAGTTGAGATTAGATTATGATGATAGGAACTCCCTCAACATGAAGTGTTTAGAGGTGGAGGTGTAATTGAAGAATCAACAATCACTCCAAGTTATAACTTCAAAAATAGCTGAATGAAGAGATGTTAACACTGATGTTTTCATTGAGGAATATGATTCCAAAAGGAACATCATATTTTACTCTAATCAAATGGAAACATACTCTAAGATGAAGTTATCCCACAACCCTATTATTTTTGTTTCTACTAATGCAGTTGCATCTGCAAGTACAAGTTTAAAGCTAAAATATGGGAAGATGTGTGTTGATAAAAATGTTAATACATCCACTAAAATTTCAAGGATGGATACTGGGATGATTAAGTAGAAAAAATCTCAAATGAATGCTACCAATAAATAAAGACAATTCTAGAAACAAAAAAAATCACTGAATCTAGCCAGACAAATACTACAAGAAAATGAAAAATATTTATCGGTTGTTGTTTGTGTTGCTGGAAGTTTGGGCCTCTGGCTAATGATTTTTGGAATAATACATCAGCATATAAAAATTATGAAAGGAATACATTCAAGGAAATTAGATGTGAATAAATGAAACATCCTTCAAAGAAAATGTAAAAAACACACATGAAGAAGAATTGGTCTATCCAGAACATATTTGAGTATCTTGAACACTTTTGTGATAATTGAAATAGAAGTGGTCATAATTATGATGAGTGGTGGTTTATTCCTACCATGCCTCATATATATGTTGATAGGACTCATAAACAACAACAATATTAGGAGAAAGAAAAAAGAGTTGAAAAGTATTCCATTGGGAATATGCAATACAATGAATTTAAGAAAATAGTGAAAGAAATTATTCCCAAGAAGAAGTTCATGCCAAATTCCAAGAATTTCGTGTAAAAAAAGATTAGATTATTCTATTATGGAATGAAAGGTCATACGATGGATCACTTTATGTAAGACATGGAAATTAATGGAAGCAAGATGAAACAAAATAGAGAATCAATCCCCAAAAATATGGGATTGACTAAAAAGATTCATAAAGAAATTAAGTTTCCTAAAAAAGGTAACTTTAAGACAATGAAAAAGCCACATGGAAGATACAAAACAGAAAATGTTAAGAAGGTGTGTTTAGTTGTTTGGGCTAATCAATTGAAAATTTCTAGGGAACTTCAAAGAGATGAAGATGAAGTACTAGCTAAAGAAAAGGGAAAAGGGAAACAGGTCATTCCACATGAATGATAATTCAAATTTCATGATAGGTTGTTGTCACATGACAACCCAAGTGTCTCATAACTACTTTGTGGAAAGTTCAAGAAGGATGAAAACCATGAATTTTTTTAACTATTTTACTAGGCCAAATAGAGAAACTTGAACTACATGCACTAGTAAAAGCTACTTCACTACTGGAAAAAGTGAAGGGAAAAAATTTACACAAGTTGAAGGTGAATAGAGGTAAAGAATCCATGCTGAAAATGAAAATAAAAATGCCAAATAGAGAGGAGACATTAGCATGAATAGTACCATACACTTTAGAGAAGCAAGGAATGGAGTCCTTGTGTTGAGAGAAAATTCTCATACCTAGTCCTTCTATTAAGAAACTCACAAGTGTTCCATCTTATTCCATTATATTTTTGTTGTGTATATGTGCATACATTGCAGGGAATTGAATATGAAGGTCATTCTCAAAATGAGAATCGAATGAAAAAAGTAGAGAACTATAAGTTGGACTCATTATTCATGATTTGATAATTACTTTATTTATTCCATAGTTGAATATTATCAATATAAATATCTTGAAGTTCATATGATGATTATTTTCCACCAAGGAAAATCAAAGGTAGTTCACCCCTAGAGGGGGAGAAAAATGAAAGAGATGATATCAAGGATTTTGTGAAGACAAACCTTTAAATTCATATCATCACAAATAATTTATAGTTGAGGTATTCCAATAACTCTTTCATCCCTTGTTCTTAATTATATCTATCATGTCAATTAAGGGGGAGTTATTAATTTATGAAAATATGGGATGAAAAGGGGTGCTTTATCTTTGAATGTGAAATTTTTATTATGTTTGGTGAATTATGTGTAGGATTTAGCATTTCATGGATAAATATGATTATTTTCAACCCCTTGGTTATGAATTATAACATTTTTATCATTATTTCACATGCATGGTTGTTTTTGGACAACATATAAAACCTTGGACATATCTGACTTGTTTTCTACACTGAGTTAGCCCAAGTATGCTTAAAGGTGATTTTAAAAAGGCTCCTTACTATGTGAACCATGTGACATAATCCATCTCTTAGAAATATTCAATAAGATATTACTTAAAAGGAGGAGGGAATGTTTTTTAACAGACCCCAATACACTACTTCATTTTGTCACCAATAAGGGGGAGAACAGATTGGCACACATGTTGACCCATTCAAAGTGTTCTTAAGTAATATAGACAAATAAATACAAAGGGAGAGATTATAGAACATAGTGTTTCATCTGTTATCAATATGTATTGAATAAGTAGTAAATTTTCAATAGGTTTTCAAAATGTGCCTGCAAATGTGATGATGGAAGTTGTTTCAATGATTGAAGTGGTGAGGTTATTAATTCCGTGAAGATCCCATTTTGATTATGGATTAATATTGAGGAACATATCTAATTATTGTTGAACTGTTCCTAAGTTCAAAGACTTGTATTAAGGTGATACATTGTTATTACACTTGAACAACCCAAAGAAATAATCTATTGCATGATGAAAGTGGAAGATCCATCCAATGGCTTCTAATTAGATGAAGACAGTGAATCAAGTTAGAGGATTGGATAGATGATCTTCAAAGTTACAAGACATGTGTTTAAAGGATAACACATCACTCACAAAAATATTACCATGCATTATGATATAAATTCATTTGGTGAAGTAGAACCCTCATACCATCCTTGATTGATTAAAATAATCTTAATGAAGAGGTATTGAATTCATGATACAATCCTTAATGAAGATTAATGTTGTTTGAAGATGAAGAAGGAGAAGGGAATAATGCATGGGATTTGAATGATGAATGGTGTTTTGGAATTATAAGGATGAATTAATTCTTGGTTTTTATTATAAGTACTTAGAATATTCCTTTACAAAAAAATAGGGCCTACCATGCAGGACAGCTGAAGCCCTCAACCAAGGAATATACGGGACCCAAGGGTCCACTGTGCCTAAGGGGAATGACTCAATGAAAGCCCACAAGAGGTGCATGAGGGCCGTGTATAAGCCTGCAGGTGCATGTATAGTGATCAAACCATGAAGAAATCATTCATAGTGGGCACTAGGAGCGCGCCTGCAGATCCAACAGTGGGAACAAAAGTGCTCTCACAGAGAATTGGTGTGGGGAGGCACCAGAGGGGAGAGAGGAGAATTCTGAGCATCGGTTGTTGTATCTTATTATTTAAAGAAGCCTCAAAGTATAACCTATTTCGATTTGGGACAAGTATTTCAAAATAAGGATGTGATTTTCGCCGTCTATCTAATCTCGTGCTAGATCTCAGTTGCTCATCACATTCGTGCCAAAAAATCTAATTAGGAACGTCTTTGATCAATCCGAGCTGATCCAACAGTCGTGGAATCGTCTTCAACCTCTGACCTCATAGAGAGCCACCCAACATAATTGCTCGTCGTCTCCACTACTGATCCACCATGATCAAGCTCCTAGACACTATTGATAATGAAGTCTACTTCATGATGATTGGCTGAGTGCCACGATATCATGCATGCATTAAAAGTTGCATGCATGCATCCAAATAATGATATCATACGTGGATGAAGCAACCGAAGGTGAGAGTCCATGTCATGAAGCTCTAGTGCTCAAAGAAAAGCCTCTAATGCATTTGAAAACACATTCACATGAGGGTCATGCCATAAAGAAGTAGCCCGCTTTGAGTGGAAACAAACTAAGAGACTTGGTGTAACAATTATCTCGAGCTTGAAGATTTTAAAATGTTTCATATCTCCTGAATTCAAATCATGAAACTCATGGAATATCTCGAGGATTTTAAATGTCGAATGAGGAGTCACCATCACCTATAAAAAGGGGTTCCTGAGATGAAAATATGCAGTTTCCATTATTAGAAAAAGGTACTCTTGTTTTTCTGAAGAAATAGAGTCAATGCAAACCCCTCTAGTTCAAGAATGGTGGGGGTTTCTTTGCATATTTGCTATTTGAAGAAGTTCCGCACATCCCTTGCGTGAAGGAGAACCACAGACTATCATGGTTTGCGAAAGAAATCACACCTCTATGAGAAGTTACCCACAAGCACGTGATAGGTTCTTTGAACTCTCACTGTGTCTTTGTGAGGAGTAGCTCGCCGGTAAAACAACTGGTGCCTATGCACCCTTTTTGTGATCTTGCAAAGAAAGAACCATGAACCATTCATGGTTCTTTAAAGAAGAACCTGTGAGCCCCCATGGTTTCACAAAGAGGGTGAGACCACCCTCATGTGTACATGATATACATAAACTGTTTTGTAGGGGATCATGTTTAGTTAAAAATGATATTTCATGTTGATAGGAAGAACATGTTTTCATGCATTCATAGGCATGATTTAATGATTCCCAAGGCTGTGTGTGTATACTAAGACGAAAACCATATGTTGGAAGTGTGCATGCGTGAAAATAAGTAAAGTAGAGAACACATCTTGTTGAGATGAAAACCCCATGAATACCCTTCTTATATCCATTTGGTTTGTGTGGTCAATAAAAATAAAGGATTGTGTGTGCAATTAAAAGTGGAGAATTCCTACATGATGCACATGCAAATCATGAGCATGAGTTGGGACACCTGAGTGTGCAAGAACGAGCCAAACATTTAACTAAACCCATTCGGATTTGAAGGGAACAAAAACATAACAAACTTACATTGAATCCAATATAAAAATAAAATATGTGTGTGTGTGTGTGAAAAACCCCAAAAGGAAAGAAAGGGAAGAGAATAAGTTGTGTTTCCATCTAAAAAACTGTACCCATTGACATTTTTAGAAAATAAAGAAAAATTAAATTGTGCATTCAATCCTGTATGATCATGCACACGTAATGGAATTTAATAAAGAACCATAATCACATGAATGTATAAAAACAATTAAGATATCCAAACACGAGAAGTTTGGATGCCATGAAATCCATGCATGAAGTTGATTTGAATTGAGACTGAAGAAAGATAGAGTTAAAGACAATCTTTTATCTGATTTGATAGTGTTTGAAAATCCAATAAGAATGATTGTAATGATATTGTACAGGATCATTATTGTATATTATATTCTTGAAGAATTTTCTTACACCATTGACACACATCAAAGTGAGGCCATGTCTTAACCAGAAGAAGAAAGAATTTACTAAGCATTTTTGAGACTGAGGACTGATCAGAAAAGTGATTAGAGTTATTGAACAAGGACAACAAACCATAACAAAGGCTATTGAATATTATTTACGCGATACATCTGCAAGTTTGATTCTACAAGATTGTGTGGAGAGAGCATAATATCATCTATAGTGAATCAATAAATCTTAAACAATAACGATCTCATGTGACTCGAGAGCTCGAAGACCCATTTGAGATTCAGGGAGGAGACGAAGTCTTTAGTGAGACTCTGAAGCAGGCCAGTGAGACTCTGGTAACATTGTGGGATGCAGTATAAAGACCCTTCTATGGGACTCTGGATAGATATAGCGGGACTCAGTTTCAACCATTGAAATTACTAATCTGATTATAGTGTAGAATCTGTGTTGGGGAGAATAACCAACACAACAATGAGTATGTATTTGAATAGAACCCTATAAATCATTGAGTTTAGTGGTTTTAAATTTAAATTATCATTAATGGTATGACTGAGAGCCACAAGAGGATTCGATCAAGGATTTAACCAGACAAATAGGTTTAATTGAAAAGAATCAATTAGTGAAAATATTTAAAGGTATAACAGATTCACCCCTCCCCCTCTCAGAAATTCACACTGATCTGGGCACTTCAATAAGGACTTTAATAAATGAAGAGGGATGTAATTAAAATATTTTCATGGGTGAAGTTTTAACAAAAAGTCTTTTTTAGGCATATATAAGAGAGAATGGGGGATTCACTTTTATTAGTGTGGGAAAGGATATAGTTTTAATTTCTGAAAAAATGTATAAAAACATTTTATGAATTCCCATATGCTAAAAAATAGATCATTAAGGAAACGTAGATGAAATAAAATAGGAATTTTAAATGAAATTAGGTCATTTAAACATTTATATATTTTGTTTAACCCCCATTAAACTCATTTTAACCTTAACCACAATATTTAATTTTTACTATTTTTACTATTTATTTTGACCAAAACATAATTTGATGTTATTTTCTAATAATAATTTTAAATATTCAAAATATATAATCCTTTTCTAAAAATTCCATACATATAAGTGAAATGTTGTAATTTAAAATTAAACCGGTAGACGTGATGAAAACATGGTTTTCTAAATAGATTATTTTAATAAGGACAGAATGATTTGATATGAAAAATCAACATGAATTTGATTCTAATAAAATAAATTGGATTAAAAATAACATAGTTTAACTAATTAAACTTTTAATATTTTTATAAACAAGATTTTTATTTTTAAATTCATTAATAGAAAATACCGTTTTTAATAAAAATTAGTATTTTCACTATTCATCGAGAAAATAATATTTTTAGGAGATTTGAAAAAATTAAATCTAAGATAATTTTGATATGTTTATTTAAAAAATAAGGATTAATTTTAAAAATAGATTTTCAGAAAGTGAAAAAAATTAATTTTATTATTTTTTCATAGAACGGAATTAAAATCATTTTTTAGAAGAAATGAATTTTTGAAGTGTTTTTAAGAATTTATTAAAACTATATTTTTTATATAAAATCATTATACATAATTTTAGATGCATGGTTATTCCTATTCATAGAACACAATATAATTGTTAGTTTATAATGTTCATGTTTAAATAAAATTATTACTCGTGTATTGTGGCTCGTTATAACTTAGTGTTGTGTGTAATGAAAACTATAAATTAAATTAAATTTATTTAAAAAAATATATGAATAAAAAACATAGGGTTTACAATTTTCCTATAACATAGGGATCCACTGATCATCTACTTTTCAATGATATATCTCCTCTAATTATTAGTTATTTCATATTCCTTGAGATGCATTAGAATGCTCTTGATGGGTCTAATACACATCTTGCCTTCTTTCTTGTATTCTCTTTCTTTCTAAATAAATTCTAGAATTTATGTGGGTAATATCCTATTTTTTGAGAGTTTATCTATTTTGTCAATTTCCATAGTTTAATTGTAATTAAAAGGTGATATAATATGTTTCAATTCTTCTGATGTTATGGTAGGTGGTCTAAGTGATTTTCCTTAAAAGTTATATCATCATATTGTGTTTCAGTTTGTGTGGAAGCACCGAATCATTAAGATCTTGACCGAAAAATTAAATTAAATTATTATATTAATTTTTATTAATTGGAAACCCCATTTGTGTTTATAATTACATTTCACCATGGGATATAGCTTCCCTAAAGTAAATAAATTATGGGTTTTGAATTATGCCTTGTGAATGCGTAATTCAATTGGGTGGTCTATATTCTCCCATTGTAAGGTAGTGAGTTAGTTTAGTGAATATGGGTTTCTTGGGTCAATCCTTAGGAATTGGTAAATGGGATACACCTTGGAATTCATAAATTGATTTTTTAAATGAATCAAATGGTTGTTTTAGATTAAATGTTTTTTTTGAAATGGACGTTTTATAGTGAATATTAGCATAAAGTGGTAAGTTATTTTCTGTTAAAATTGAAGTAATGACTTTTTTATTATTATTTTATTTGTATATGAATAATTTATCAGGAATCCACTTTCATTCCATATGATGTGTATGATAATTTGGATTTCCTTGGAGAGACTCCTCTGATTCCATATGAAATGTATTGGCATATAAATCAATGGATTAGCCTTGGATTACACTAGGGGACTTTGGGGAATGTGGGGAGTTAAAACATCCTTGTATTAAATGATGTCTACTACTATTGAATTATTTAATTGATCCAATAGATTCTAAATATATTCCTTATTAATAATTACATAGGAGGATCCCCCTTGGATTTAGGAAATGTTCACATTTTTTAAATTCCATGGTTTAATTTCGTGTAATCTTAAGGGCGTCCCTTATCAAATGCCATGAGTTGAAATCCCAGATTTATCTCGATTTGTATTGGTATGTAATTACTCGGGTGTGAGATGATATTCCAATAGAGGTGTGTTTCTAAATGTAAAGGGTAGTATCTTGAGTGTATACCATATACATGATTTACTTGGGTGGGGCTAGTAGGGAATTCTCGCTTGAGACCCAAGGATTCCACTCTGTCCACTTGACTATGTTTTCCTTAGTAGTGAAACTTGGAGACAATTTGTGATAGGATTATTCCACATGGATCAGAGTTACTATTGATTATTGAAGTAGGTATTGTTAACCTTGTTTGACTCCTTGAGACCTGAGGCTCAACGGAGTTCTATTTACTATCATAGAATAGTATTCTTATTGTTTCATTTATTTATTGAACATGTTTCTACTTTGTGATCACATATTGGATTTTTATTAGATACTAATAGTGTTATCCTAATTTGTTATACTCACCTTAATAAATGTTCCATAATACTATGGTGCCTAAGAAGATACTCCTTGGAAATAGTTTGCATGTTTAGGGCATGGCTGAGGTTGATGCTTTTTGTTTGTATATCTTGGTTGGAGTTTGGGTGCTCAGATAAGGGATAGATATTGGGACTTCCAGGGGTCTTTTTATATTTTTGTTTTGTTTCATTTATTTACTTTTGTAGTATTTTTCTATTTTTTATAATTATTTATTCTTACCTATATGTTTAGAGAAACATTTTGAGTTTCATGGGATGTGTATTGTTATTTAGTACCAATCATTTATTTGTTTTGTTGTGATTTTAGTCTATGATGTTTAATTTGATTTATTTATTTACTTTTGTATTTAGAACATTGTTAATAAGGGGAAAATCTCTCCACTATACCACCTATAGAACCTTGTTGTTAGTCAATAGCCTCTGTAAAATATGGAGGTGCTCACAAGGCCATGTGGTGAAATGGATCGAGTCATCAAAACAATGGATTATAAGTTGGTGAATTGAAAAATAGTATTAGAGATATTTTTATTTTACATTATGATTTGGGAATTATATACTAGATAATATGATGTTATACGATACTGTTAGTGAGTTTTTTTCTAGGGTGCATCAGCCCCATGTATAAGAGAAAAACAATATTGTTTTTGATGGGAATTTTTGTTATTTATTTTTACATTTACATTTGATTGATTTTATATTTGAGTGGTAAACATGGGTATGAAGTTATTTATTGTTTGGACTTTATATCTTGGTATGTACAACATGAGGTTTTTTGTGTCCATGCATCATTATAGGAACATGAGATTTATATATAATCCATAGGTTTTCAGTGATGGACAGTTCCTTGGTACTCTCAAATGATGTTGTTCTACTTATTGATTATGGATTATATCTTCCATTGATTTATATCTATCTATAGGTTGATATTTCTGATAGGGGTTGGTCATTTAACATTTCTACAACCATTTATATTGTTTCTCTTAAATTTGTTTTTATGGTTGAAATCTACTTGGACAACTCGTGGAGTAAACACTTGTAAATTTTTGGTTGATATAAATGGGGTATTAATGTAATAGTTTAGGTTAAATAATATGATAGTAATAAACTTATGAAATATTTTCACCTGTTAATTGTGAATGAAATCCCATAAAATCAATATTGTTTTGTGAAATATGTGTAAATAATGAATGGTTAAATCATAAAATTTTGATGAAAATTAAAAGTCATAAAATGGGAATCCTTAAAAATAATTTTAAGTGGATTATAATATTTTTTATTGATATGGTGTTAGTTAAATAATGTGTCTATAATAGCTTAAAGAGTGTTTCCATCTATATGGTATGATTGAAACTCTATATAATGAGACCATTAGAATAGGCATAGAAAATTTAAATGAACTTGATAATGGAAAAGTCATAGTGTATGTGTTTTTTGAGACCAAGAAAAATTCAATTTACTGATTTTGTTAAAAAATTACTATAATAAACTTATATAGTTTTTTACTCTGTATATTGTCAATGTAATTTTATTTAACCAATCCTAGTGGTTTAAAATCTGAACCCCATTGAGTGATGAGTTTCCCCGATGATGAGAAATTATGGATCCTTTAGCTTGTCGACATGTGTCCTTGAGTCGTAGATGGGTCTTGAGGAGCACCAATATTGAAACCAAGAGTGTTGGTTAATAACCCTATTAATGGGATGGTTTGACTAGTGAGTGAGACCAGTTTGTGATACCATTACAATGTTCATGTGTAGGAGACCAGTAGTTAGTTTTACCATGTTAGGATCCAAACAATCTCATTACATGTATGGGGTTATTTTTTAGAGCCATAGCATGTTATTTCTTGGTTTTGGGGATAGGTTTGATGACCTAGTAACCCTTAGACGTGACCTTATTTGTTTGGTTTTTTGAAATTTAGTGATCCATGAGGGTGACCCGTGAGGGGGGTTAACCCGTTCTTATGTTCGATTGATGGTAATCAAAGATGAGATGGTCTATGATTAGTTATGTGTAATGAAATGATCTAGTTTGGAACTAAATCAAAAATAAATTATTAAAAAATATATCTTAGGCTCAAGATTCCTTGATAATATATTGATAAGAGTTTGAAAATCATTTTGGGTTGACCTGTCTTTGGGGTTTACGATGACCAATAATCATTTTCTCATGGTTTCTATGCTATATGTGAGTTTGGGATCATATTGATGCCTATGCTTGTGTAATTTTGATGAATTTTAGTATGTAAGAGAGTGGTAAATAAATCTATAATGGAATGAATCTGAGGTGGTTGGTGGTATTTAGTTGATTTTTGTCTTTTTCAAGTGCTTGACTCAGCATGTTAGTGGGTCTAGTCATTGTATGGCTCAAGGGACTATGTGTCATAGGTTGGGAATTGTCACTAAGAGAATGTGTAAACCCTATGGTTGTGGGAAAATCAAGATATCATGTACCTGTTTGAGGGGAATAATTTCATTGATGGGATGTGATCGGGTGGCTTAGGGTTATGTTCCAGTTTGTTTCTTATAATTGATGTGGTGTGTGTTTGCTACATTCGAGATCATTTTGGGTTGGTGTTAGTGAAGCGAGCCTCATATGAGTCTGTTGTAAGTTTTTTGGTTCTTAATGGAGATTGAGAAATGTGAATATCTTAGAGTTGAGTTATGAGAGGGATTACAATTTCTTGATGAAGAACCATGAAACTATAGTGGTTTTGGTTGAAAATTATTTCTTGGAGTGAGGTGACCGAGGAATTGGTGATGCTTTGTGTATAGTTGATTATTTATCTTTTAAATGGGAATAAAGGGTTGGGAACCATTATGGTTGGACCCTATGGATATAAAATGGTGAAAACTAATTGTGTGGTTCAGGATTATGAATGAGGGGTCATACAAACTGTTTACATGATCCCTATCTGAGGGTGAGGTGTTGCGTGTTGGAACCACATGTAAATCTATCTGGACTGAGTGTTGAGGGGTGATTTTTCTTTGTTTGGAAAATGATTTCATAGGATCATGATTTATTAATAAAACCTAAAGTAAGTATATAGTTAATTACTTGATCAAGTAACACGGGTGAGGCTATAGAATTCAAGTGTTTGGTTGGTGGTTGGTATCATCTTGGTTTATTATTGTAGTCAAGTAGAAAGGATTTCCTATAGTGGGGAGTTCACCATGGACTGGTTAATCATTTGGTTCTTGTTTGTAGTTGTTTTTGATGAACATCAATAATTTTGTATTGTTGAATCCAGTGGGTGTGTGTTTGGTTCTAGACTAACACCTACATAATCATGCTGGTTGATTCATTTTGTTGTGAAATAGTTTTCTCGAGGTTGGTGATCGGTAGTATGGGATGATGGTTTGGTTCTGATAATGAATGTTTATATTTGGATACAATGAGTTGGGTGACTAGATATATGTGGATTCAGTGTTTTAGGTAACATGTTGGCATCATAGGTGTGTCATGTCCTTGAGGTATAGATATTCATCGAATGAAGAACATGTGTTTTGGATGCGATTTTAGGTGATAATGATCTGATGTAGATCAGTAATATCAAATCATAAGGTGTGAGGTTAGTGAATCAAATGTTTTAGGATGCCACTGGTAGTGTGGAATCATGTATGTCTGTGTTTTTTAGTTGCATTGTGGTGTGCGGGATGATGGTATTTTGAGTGATGAAGTGGGATAACATAATTTTCAGCTATGACCATGACCAGTGGATTGTGTATTTCTGTCCGCGGTCTTAGGTATAGTGTTTATTTAGAGTACATCTCAGGGATGATATATAATATGAGGGAGATAGTAAATGAAAATTCCCATATGGGTGTTCATTTTTTATGAAAACGGTGAGTTGTTGGTTAATAATGGCATCAAATTTTCTATCGATATTCAACTTTGAGTTCTAAGGATTGGAACCCCTCAAGATAGCCTTTTTGGGTCTTGCGATGAGGTTATATAGCAGTTCAAGAGATATTTATAGTTCTCATGGAGATCATGGTGTGGTTTCTTCATTCATACAAAGGTAAGTAGTGCCATCGGCAAGCCAATGGCCTTCCAATAAGAGTTCAGGCCTTCTAGGCCTTATTGGTGAGGCCTGGATCCCTTTTCTAAACAAGGGAAAATGATTACTTTTCCCCTATCCACCTTTCATATTAAACTAAAAATATCCAAGTTGGGATCCATTTTGTAGGTGTGTAGGTCTCCCGTTCTACTATCCATATCCATCATGGATATCCTCTAATTCATGGCTATTTATGCTTTTATAAAATACATTAGAATGCCTGTAGTGTGTCTCATACTCTTATGGACTTTGTTCTTATTTTCTCTTTCCACCTAAATATATTTACCCATTTTTACAGGTTATTCCCTATTTTATGTGATTTTTGGTTCTTCAAATTCTCCCATTTCAATACAAATAATTGGATGATATCAAATGAGTTTTTTTCTCTAAGGTTATGGAAGGTGGTCTAAATTCCTTTCCTAAAATTTCATATTATCGTACTGCATTTCGATTTTTATGGTCCAGAAGACTCATTAGACACTTGAGTAAATAATTAAATTAAAATTTTAGAATACATTTTATGTATTAGAAACCCAATTTATGTTTAGAAAAATATTTCACTTATGTATATACCTAACTTAATGTAAATAAAGTAGAGTTTTTAGACCGTTCCTTAGGAATGGGTGATTCAATTGGGTGGTCTGAAGCTTCCCTTGGTAATGTAATGAGTTATTTTGGGGAATGTGTGTTTCCTAGGATAATACTTAGGAACCAGAGGTTGTATTTTCCCATGGAATTCTTAAATGGAGTAATGAAATGAAGCCAATGGGAGGCTTGTCTTAAAGTGTTAAATTTTATTATCTATGAAATTGAATTTACAAGGAGATTAGTGGATTGAAATGTTAAATTGTTTTCTATAAAATTAGATGTAATGAATATTTTATTATTAATTTATTTATATATGAGAACCTAAATTACTTGGGAATACCATTGTATTCCTTATGAAAAGTAAGATAAATTAGAATGAGTTGGAGAGACTCCTCAGATTCTGTATGAAATATATTTTCATAGAATGCTATATATGAGCCAGGGATTCCACTAGAGGACTCATGTGAATGTTGGGAGTGAAAGATTCATGGTATTGAATGAGTTATAATTTTATGTAATTCCTCGATTGATCTAGTGGAGTATACATAGATTCATTCTCTAGAATTCAATGGAGATAGGATATTGACGGAGCTCTCCCCTCGGCGACTCGCTTCTCCCCTCGGTGTTGATGGTGGCTTCATCACCGGCCCCTCCCCCCCTCACGGGGGAGGGGATTCATCGATTTTTAGGGCCCCAACTTCTTCTGACCTTTCTCTAAACCTGAGTTCCATCCACACTTCCCCAATGTTTCGGTTTTCCCTAATTCTCTGGAGCTTCTCGATGATTACCCTAATCTTCAGATCTCAAACTCAGAGTTCTTGGAGTCTTCGGCGCTTCTGAATCTCACTCTGGTTGCCCATTTCTCGTATAGGTGACCTTCAGTTGTTGCTTTAGACAGGTTTCTATTTAGCTTCTTGTATCTTCAAGAATGGTCGGTGGTCGGCTTGCTTGACAGTCTCCAGATCATGATCCGTTTCTATTCGGAGGCGAATCTCATTCAGGCATGATCTAGGCCCCATGAAGTTGCAACGAGATGAGTTTCATCCTCCTTCGATGGAATTTCGATCTTCACATGAATCTTCATTTTCTGTCAATGGCAATCTGGGATGGTTTACCTAAACTTCCTCTTCCATTTTAGAATCCCGTTATTCTTCGGATGATTGGTAATATGGTTGGAAGGTTTCTTTGTTTTTATAATCGCACTACGGCTCTATGTCATCTGGTTAATCCCTGGATCTTTGTAGAAGTAGATGTCTCTCGTATGCCTTTCAATTTTGTGTGGGTCACCATAGGTGAGGAGTACAGGTGCAAGTAGAAGGTGGTTTATGATAATTGGATGGACTATTGCTCATTTTTCAAGTGGCTAGGACATCCTTCGAAGGTCTTCTGAAGGATAGATCCCCCAGGAAGGTCGGAATCTAAGGATAAGAGGGTGAGGATTGATGTGATGAAAAACTCGGTTTATGGAGATATGGGGATGGCTCCTTATAAAATCACTCATATTTATGATCCACCTAAGGATGTGGTGTCCCCTGTGCAGTCAGCGAATTTCAAGAACTAGTGTGGTGTGCATCTTGTTTCTGAAGGATTGGAGGATATTCCAAGCAACAAGAATCCCGAATATGAGATATCGATTGATAATGGTCAAAATGTTCTAGGTTTGATGGGTGGAGTGCGTTTTTCTCTTCTACCTAACACTGTGGTGGGGGACCAGCCTTCTTGCTCCAAGAAGGTGACATGTGGTGAGCACCATGATGCAGAGGCGGTTGGAGGGTCGAGGTTGCAGTTGATCCCGTGATTTTCTAAGATTGTCAGTAGGTCGAGGCTTAGTTTGGAGATCATTGATTGTTCTTCTGGAAGAAGGGATACTTTTTAGAATGAGGAGGAGAGATGTGACAGACCATTGGAGGAGATCTTTCCGTCCTATGCTAAAAATTCTCGGGGATTGGATCCCTTAGCCAGGCCTTTCCTAACTCTTAGCAACCGGTTTAATGATCTTTCGACATGCATGTTGGAGGATGGAATGGTTGAGGATATTGATATATGAATGGATAATGGTGTGAAAATGCCATAGGGTCTTCAGGGTATGGGGAAGGATACCTGAACTTCGGATGTGGAGGAAGCTACTTCTGAAAAGAGGACGACAGCTTTGTTGGAAAGTAACACCCCGGACCACAGGAGGGGGATCATCTCTAAGTCGCATGGTACTGTTTTGGAGGTGCGAGCTGAGTTTGTAAGGGAGGGTTCTGGGGGAGGGGTGTAAAAAGAGAGCTCCTCATTTGGCCGGCCATTCAGTGATGTGGTGAAAAGTGGGAATCAGAAGATGGTAACAACAGAAGGGCCTTTATCTGCTACTCCAAGAAGAGGGCCAAGAAAGGATTACTATTACCTTCTATGGCCGATACGGACCAGATCGGCCTATAAACGGAATAGTGTGGTTACTGTGGCCTTTAAAAAGGGTAGTGTAGTTGAAAAGGAATATCCAAAACAACCCGCTCTGGAGCAGCTTAGGAGTCTGGTTCAAAGTGCTAGCTTCTGGAGGTCTCCAAACTAGAAATCAGCCACTGAAGATGATGGATCCTAAATGGGGTGTGGTGATGAGTCTGGCTACTATGATGTGTAAGTTTCACTTGTTTGTGTTTGTGGTTGTTTTTTGGGTACTTCAAACCCATAAACTGGCTTTTAAAAATGGAAAAAAATGATTTGCAACATTATCTAGAATTCAATGGGTTTCTCACCATATATTCAGGTAATGACTGTTTATTGAACTCCCCATATTTATGTAATAGATTCTTAAGTGAATCCCTTATTTAATGTCAAGGGATGAGCTCTCTATATTTGGCTCAATTAGTATTATTATGGTATTCCAAAGTTATGAGTCCATATTCCAATTTAGATGTGATTCTAGATGTTAAGGGATGTCCCTTGAATCTAGAATGGATACTATATTTACATGGGCATGGTTGGGAGGGAATGATTTCTTGAGTCCCATGGATTCCACTTATACCACCTAACTACAGAAGCCTCAATAGTGTTCCTTAAAACCATATTTTTAAATGAAATTTCATCATTGATTAGAGTTATCAACAATTGATTAATAATTTAGTGTTGGCCTCTATTTTCAACATGATACCGAAGTATTGACCTAGTTATATTTACTTTTACAACTTGGTATTATTTTATTTCATTTATTATTTTCATACAATTATGGTTGATGGTCATAAACTAGATTTACATTAGACACCATTAGTGGTGTCCAAATATGTGATAATCACACCCTGATATGGATTCCATGATACCTGGGAACATGAGGAGGTTCTCCATGGTCAGAGGTTATATGTCCAAGGAATAACCGTGGTTCATGACTGTTCGTTTTATGATTTAGTTGGAGTTTGAGAGATGTGATCTGATCTCGAGATCAAGAATTCGAGAGGTCATTTTATATTTTAACTTTGTACCTTTAATTTAATGTTGGACTATTTTTCTAGTTATTATTAATATATATGAATGTATGTATGTACAAAGGATCATTATGAGTTTAGAGGGATTTTCTTGGTTATTTAGAACCCGTAATTTATTAATATTGATGTGATGTAGGTCTGTGATATTCAATATTATATATTTATTCTCTTATATGTTTCACACAATGATAGTGAGTGTATAGTTTCCCCACTGTACCACCTATATAACCTCATTACTAGTCAGGATGGCCTCTAGTGAATGGGGAGGCATGACTGAGGTCAAATGGGACCCCAGCCTAGGGAACCAGAATAGTGGATTACAGTATGGGTGTTACGTATCTCTTGTTTTCTACACCATGTTACCCCACATAGACTATATTATACCAACTAGAGGTTATTTTCTAAGAAAATGATGTGGTATCATCTATATCTTAGAAAAAGGAGGGAATCATTTTTAGTGTCTTAAAAGGAATAAAAAAATAATATAAGTCCCATAAATTATCCCTTTTCATTTGATTATCAATAAGGGGGAGAAATAAATAAGATCACATATTAAATTTTATATTTTTAAGAGATATTGACAACAATATAAAATGAGGGATATTTTTTTATCATAAGTTAATGATGCATTTGTTGTTAATGATTCAATATGTTTATGGTGAGTGGAGATGTGGTGATGATTATTGGATAATTTTTATAGATTACTATTGAGAAATTATACTTAAATATATAATAATTAATGAACTATTATTGATGATAAAATACATATAATAATGTTTTTTATAATTTCACATTTTTACAACATATTGAAAAAGATAGTGAGAAGATGATTTAGTTATTACATGAATAATATTAGAAGAAAAAGGCCATTAAATATTCTATTATTATATGAAAAGACCATTGATGAGAATATTGAGAAGGCCATGAAAAAACATTTATATTTTTTTAAGAATATATTTATATGGAATGGAATTATATGTTGACGAATTTACTAACTCTTTTTTATAATAGTTTAGTAAAAAAATATGGACATTCCCTTATAAGAAAAGGTGATAGCTCAACTGTACATATGTGAACTGATCTCATCATGGGGTAGACACCCCACATTGATAGGATGAGGTGGTAGGAGATTATATAGTTCATAGAGTGCTTTAATAGTTAGGAATATGTGTGCATTGGTGGCACACAAAAGCTACATGGTGCATGTGGGGCGATGTGAACAATGGGGTTATGTGTGAAGTGTTCTAGAGTGGACCTGGTTATTCACGTCGAGTGGCCAAAGGGATTGGTTTGTTTATAAAGGATTTTCATTTTGAAGTTATTTATCATGTGGGACAACCACATACACATATATTATCCCTAGTTAATTAAAATTCTGAACATAACACTACTCCAAATATAAAATTTCCATGTTGTCATCTCCTTCATTTGGTTATCATGGGTTCGGCACATCGGTTTTTTACATAGACTGTGTAACAGCCATAAGAACTGATAAATCAATTGTATATTATAACTAAGGATTGGAAATGAGGATGCTAATAATAAACTTCTATGAATTCATTCAATTAATAATTGAGATTCATTCATGATTATCTATCTTCCACATGAATACTTTTTTCATGAGAGGCACATATCTTCTAAGAGGCACAAATATTTCATGATGCTTAGATCTTCCATGTGTATGACGTTATTCCATGATAATACCATAGATATTATGTGAATTGACATGTTATGTATGTGATCATGGAGCATGTGTGAGAAGATCTTGACACAAATCTTCTATGAGGTTCTCATGGTTCTTTTGTTAAGATAATAATAGTGTCTTATTCCATGAGGTTCTAGCACATATCTTCTGTTAGTATCTACATACATGATGTGTGAGTATCAATATTCTATGATTTTATTTCATCCCCATACACCGAATCTCCCATGAGTATGATTATAGAACAAACCGTTCATGTAGATAACGATTATCCCAGAATGAGGCATGCACGGATCTTCTATGGGAAAAAGAAGATCGAGCCGCATCCTCCTACGAAGAACGAGTCATCATGAAATGATTAGAATGACACTAATGCACTTGAATCTTCCTTTATTTATGATTGTTTGGTGATATTTATAATGTCAATGAATACATTTCAATTGTTCAGTATGATAAATAGTGTGTGGTGTGAATGATTAAGTGAAATAATCTCACATATGCTTCCAACTTCATGTTCGTGCATGATAATTGAATACCAAATGATGTACACAAAATCCATTCCCTTATAGATATTTGATCATACATGAATTTAATGATATGAAATCGAGTTTCTAGTGATGTTTATATACTTCCATGTATAAATAATAAATGAAACAGGTTTTTTACAACAATGTATACATGATATACTATGAAGGTCTTGGTGTATGAGGCCATGAAATATTCATACCTTCCATGCATGAAAATGATGAATGTATGTGATTAATATAGTTTTATGAATACATGTTAAGTAAAGAGGACATGGGAAATAAAGAAGATGCGGATTGATAATATAAATTTTTATAAAGAATTAATATGGGGTTTTAAACATGAAATAATACACATTATAATAATGAGGAGTTATAGTTAAATGCAGAAATGAAATTAAGCCAATATTTCAGTGACATTATATTATGATACATAAAACTTTATTCATGAAACCTTTTATACGGACCAATTTTGGGATATTAGGCATGAAATATTATCTAGAATAAATAAGGAAATAATTTGTGTTTATTGACCAAATTAAGAAATAAAAAAATAACATGATGCCAATAATGATACTTAATGTGAATTTATATACATGATATTTATTGTGTATATATTTTTGTGGGTGTTTAGTGAAGGCTTATTTGAGTCTTTATAATATTATTTATAACTCTTAATATAATTCAATACACATGGTATTATGATGAGAAGAATAAAATCCAAATCCAGGTATCCCAGAACCTGAGTATTCAAAAGAAGAAGGAAGATTGGGGTCTCCCAAGAAGATGAGGAAGTGTCAAGACCAGTAGTATTTCTGAATTTTTGAGGAGGTACATGTTCATACCTACCAATCCATATATTCATGGATGTAGATTGTATTTTCATGTGGTGTAGAAGAAACCAAGGAGAGGTAGCTGATCATTATTTGTTTTATAGAAGTGAATAATCATCCAATAGACTCTGTAAGTGGTGAAACCTAGTGGATTCTATGTTGGAGAAACAAATTTAAAGGTATAATTAACAGACATTGTGTAGATAGGAAAAAACATTCCTTTGTTATAAACCATTGTTTGAGATTATGGAGAATCCAAGTTGGTAGAATGAACGACATGTAAATGAGTCATTTTTCATAATTAACCTTGTAAATAATGTGTGTTTTTATCTTTAATTTACTTAATATTTAATATGTGGGGCCATGACAACCCTTTTAGTGGGTCTATAATCCTAACTAGTTTAAGATATTGAATTTAAAAGGTGAATAATTTGTAAAAAAATCACAAATTCACCCCCCACTAAGTTGTCCATCTAGCCTAGGGAACTATATTCCACCACATGTCCATATAAAGTTCCATGATTGATTAAGTTAATAAAATAAAATATTAAAACTCTCCCATGAACTTCATATTTTTCTTCAACTCATATGATTTCAATGTGGAAAGTGATTGGGGAATGAGTCTTACGATCCCTATAAAATTAATATAATCATTTCATTCCTTTTCCAATTTTCATCTTTGAACCTACAAGAATGAAAAATCATAATTATCTGTGTATGGAATCTTTATATTAAGATCAAAATTATTTAAAACAAATAAAAATTGAGATATAATACACTTATCAAAAAATTTCTAGATTATAAAAAGTATAAAAAATCAATGATTTCCCTAGATTTTATATTGATTAGGGGGACCATTTACATTGAAAATAATTTCATAATTAGAGGAAAATTAGTTCCGATTAGGTGGTGTTATCTATTAATCTATGGTATTATTACCTCATTAGTGAATTCAATATTGTCCTCACATATTATAAAATATTGAGCTATATCATTTATATATGGAATATAAATCTAAATCAATGTAGTTGGAAGGAATTCATAAATGATTATGACTTTTCGATCTCATTCACTACTGGGAATGTGAATGTAGTTGCGGATTCACTGAGTGCAAAGTCATAGTGATGCATTTTTTTAGAGTCTGGAGATACATGGAGGGTAATTTATTTGAATTATTCTTTAAAAAATTTAATATAGGAGGCCAGTGTTATAGGTTTAATGTACCATATGATTGTAAAATAATTTTTATTTCATTAGTTAGAGGTGTCTTAATGGGGTGACTCAGAGTTAAAGGTGTTATGAGATTGCATCTACTATGATGATGCTTCTAAGGGATGGTCATAGGATGATTAGATTTGGATGTTATTTTGAGGGATTTTTTTGGTCCTATCAGTGATTCTATATGTGGTTATTCATGGGATTTATATCCCACCCATTCATCTAGTAATATATAAGATGTATCATGTCTTGAGGATAAATTTTTTGTGGCTAGGGGTGAATTAGTTAATGATATATCTTTTGTCACGATGTATTTATTTATAGTAAGTGAAAGTAAATAACTATGTTCCTAAAGGTTTTTATGTATCCATTTTATATAACTATGTAAATGTTAGGGGATATATTAATACATTTTTTCAAATTTTCCCCCATGATCAGTGAGTATGTGATGTTTTTTCAGTTATCATTGATGATTTGATGAATATATATCATTTCATAGTGATTAAGAAGTCAATTGTTGTAAATTTCATAAGGAGGAAATATATTAATTATATGGTTAAAATTCCATTAGTGTCAAGGTCCATAATACATAACTGAGATCCTCATATTACAACATGATTTTGGGTGGTTTTTTTAAAGATCTTGGCTCTCAGTTATTTCCTAGGATTGTATTCCATTCTCAAATGGTTGGATATACAGAGAGAGATTTTCATAAACTAGAGTACATGTTGTGGGAATTTGTTTTGGATTTTTAATGTTCATGGGAAAATAAACCAAACATTATTTATATTAATTATAATAATACCTACCACTCTTCCATTGGAATGGCTCCATTCAAGGAATTGTATTGGAAAAAGTACAGATCCCTGTTATACTAGAACAAGTCCATAGAGTCTGTGGTGCTTGGACTAGATATAACACTGAGAATAATCAAGGAGGTTTATATGATTCAAGGAAGTTTAAAGTATGCATATAACAATCATAATTCTTCTATAAATTGGTGGAGGAGACATCTAGAGTTTGATATCGATTATAAGGTATTATTAAAGGTTTATCCTCATTATGGGAAGTAGATGTTTGTTTGAGGGACTAAGTTATCTAATCATTTTATTGATAATTTCATGGTGTTTGAGAATATTGTTGAGGAGGTATACTGGTAATCCCATACATCATAAATAGATCGAATCCATGATATCTCTAATGTGTTTCATCTTTGTAAATATATTTATAATGAATCTCATTTAATTTATTTGGGAAATATGGATGTTGAGGATAATGTAATGTGCATAGAGTAGTTAATTTAGATTCATGATCATTATGATAAGGTGTAATATGACCATGTTATTCCATCGGTTCATGTGTTTTAGAGTCATAGTGGTTTGTAGGAGTGTAAGTCTGATTAAGAGTCGTTTATGTGTGATATATATATTGAACATTTTTAACATTATTTTTCTTGATGTTGAAATGTATAATTATGTGCTAATTTGATTGTTATTTCATCCCATATGTTTTATTGGGATTTTGTGATGGAATCATTCTTTTTTGAGAGGTATCTCTTATTGTTTTTTGGGTTTTGTGGCCAATGTTTTACTCAAGGGTGGTTTTTATTTTCTAGGATAAAAATCAATTGTGATGAATATTTTTTAAGGTACCAAACATTCCTACACCCTTAATTTGTGATTATGGGAGGTTAGTAGTGTCGAGAGGAGGTTTGGTGGGATTTTAAGGGAGTTTAAGATAGTTTTTTTATATTTTACAGAATAACACTATGATAATTTTTTATTAATGTTTAATAAAATATTTTTTGGGTTGGGGTTTCTATGGTGTAATTATTTGTGGAATGATAGGTATCCATGAGATTTTAGTGTCGTTATGCCTTATTGTGGAAGGTTGGTTTCAACACGATGGGTGTTTGTTATGGTGTGTAGGTCCAAGGATTACACATACATATTGTAGTCCATTGGTTAATATAAAATTATATTTATTAAGGTAAAAATATGTGTATGACTTTTTAGTGAGACTATTATTGTTCTTATATGGAATACAAGGTGATTAATTTTCTTAGTTTTGGCTATTTAACATTTATTATATCACAATTCCTTTATTTTCATCATAATTTTATTTTGGGTGTGTTCAATTTGAGGGGAGAAGCACGAGGATCACATCATGATCCTTGGAAGTTTAAGTGTTATAGATTTACTACCTTGATTATAATGTGAGATTCCTTATTATATTAGATTTAAGGTGCTTTAATCATCGATATTCAAGTATATCACTCTACGATTTCCTGATGGGTTTGTTACGATGTGAAGTTAATTATCATTTCATGATTGTGTGTTTTTATGTTTTTATTATAAATTTGGAATGCTTATTTGATTCCTTCCATTTTATTTGACTTATCCTAAACCCTAGGTACTTATAGGGTCATTCATGTAAGCCTTTCATTGTAATTTGGAAGATTTGGATATTTGGATTCTATTGATGAACATATTATGATACAAGGTGATTTTTTTCCTTCTTTTCTAATTAACCATATCCTTAACTCTTATTTTATTCTTTATAAAAATCCATGTTAATGGTTTGAATTTGATTTTATTGGTATTCGTTCATAATTTATATTTATATTTGTGTGTTATAGGTTATTGAAGGTCGTTCTCTATTGTTTATAGTGATGATAATTCATACATAATAATTCTCATGTGCCAAATTGTTGAATCATCGGTTGAGGTATGGGATTTGAAACTTATACATATTTATTTGTGTATAATTTTGTTATTTTCCTCTTATTTATTTAATTGGTTAGATGATATTGATTATCCAAATATAGATAGTGAATAAAACTTATGAAATTTTTTGGGGAATAGGTGAATCACATGAGATTTACCTAGATTCATGAAATTGGTATATATTGATTAATTCATCATTAATATTGATACCATGTGGACAATATTTTCTTCTTTTTAAGTGTTTGATTCACCATATATAATTATACAATTACATAATGTTGGTAACAAATTAGAATCATGTAAATCTAGAATCATATTTTTCTATTTATGTTTTAGATTTTAAATTAATATGAAAGAGTAGAAAATTGTTAAAAGATTGATATTGTTTTTATAGAGATTTTTTTCTATTTTTTTTCTTTATTTATTCCTTTTGTGGCCTTGGTTATGTACTATAGTAATTTTTAATAGGGGTGTTTTTATAGTATGGTTATAGTGGTATAGGATCAGTTGTTTTGAATGTGTTTTGGTAGTGGTATGGATAGTTTCTATGAGAAAAATGATGAGGATGAAGTTTTTATGGTTGTTGTTTGATTTTGGAAGTGTAGTGGTTGATGTGACATTAGGGGGAGGTTGGATGGTTGTGTTATGGTTTCCTAGTGGAATAGAACATGACTGAAGATAGATGAAATTGGTAATTAAAAATGGGGTGTAATTTGAAAATGGTCGGTTTATTAATGAATTAAAATGGTTTATAAGAAGAGATAAAGGTTTGGGTTAAAGTGGTTAAGGTTTAATGAATGTTTTGACATTAAATATAATAATTAGGGTGTTTTTTTGTAAAAATATAATGGTTATAAAAAATTCTATAAAATGAAAAATATTGTATGGAATAAATATAATTTCAGGATCAAGATATACTTGGTGATAAGAAACTTGGAACATAATGAAGATATAATAAAATTGAAGTAAAATAATATAATATTTCTATTTTGTGGCAGTAGTGTGGTTGGTTCAGTTGGTTAGGGATGGAAATGGTTTTTATCATGTGGTAGTAATGATGTGATGGTTTTCATGGGTGATAATAGTGTTTCTTTTGGGTGAGCCTTTAGGTTGGGATTATGTGTGACAATTATACATTGTATTTTCTGGTTAATTCAGACATGCCACCACATGAGTTGGGTATCATGACTAATGCTCATTTGAGGACATTGATTCTAGGTGTTTTCTCCAACATACATGTTATGGGGAGAACAAATGGATAACTTATACCTCTTCCCCACTCCCTCTTCATATATTTTATTGGTTTTAATGGATCATGGAAGGTATATATATGTATGAGTGGTAATCAGTTTAGTTTTTGGTTTCTATATACACTTATTGAGAAGGTTATGCGGTTGGGTTGTGAATTCATCGAGGGGTTTATTTATGGTAGGAATATGAAACAATGTTTATGTTATTCATATTCATGATACTCCCATACAATGAAGATGTGATGTACAGTTATGATGTGGTTCTGGTATGCATTATGTGGTTGTGATATATGGATATGTAGTAATGTGGTTATATATAAGGGGTTAAAGCATAAAAAATATGTTATTGGGGTGTGATAGTGACTATATAATTGGGGAAGTGGTTGTGGTGTACCCTCTTGAAATATATTCAATTGATACTATGTTACTATACTTCGATCAGATATTGGATGAGTTAGAATTGGTTAGGTTGGGTGATATTTTACTTTGTATAGGTACATATTGGCTCCACTATTTGTTCAATGAGGTATTAGTTTGATTATTCAATGTTTTTGTGGGATTGTTTGGGTTTATAACTATTTAGTATACTTATATTCTCAACATTATATAAATAAATATGTTTATAAGTCTTCTAGGAAGTATTCAGTGACTGAGGGGGATCAAACTAGCACATGTAGGGTGTGATTGATGTTTTTGTCACTTCTAAATAAATTATATTTTGGTATTTTATTTTATAGACCTTATTTATGTGTGATGTTTGCATGCATTATGGATTGGTAATATTTTATACTATATAGAGTTTATTTGTGTGTTCCCAGGTCTTATCATCGTAATGACTTCCATTTATATGTTTTATACTCTCTATTCTAATAATAAGTCCATTTCATATTGAAATTAATAATTGAGGGTCACTTTTTTCTTCACTACCATCCCAAGAGGGGTTCTTAGTGGGGGTTAGTGATGATAGACTATGTCATAGACCTGGTATTTATGATCAGACATATGGACCCTGTGTTTACTAAGAAAACTAAAGTGAAATTATATTTCTTATGAGGTAGATACCTAATTGTGGTAAATGTATCATAACTTTATTTAGTTTGTTTCACGTGGGTGGAAAGTACGGGGAAGTAAAAATGAATTTAATTAAGATGCATTAAATTAATACCATAGTTTAGGTGTTCTTATTTATAATTATATAGATGAATGATGGTCGATTCCCCCATGTGGTTTAGGTGGGTGATGCATAATAAAAATCTCAAGTTGACCATAAGTAGGTTTATCTTAAGGAGGATATATTTTAGAAGAAGTTGGTGTATGGGTTTTAGATACAATGTTTCCAAAGTATAAAATGTTAATATTTGGTCAGAAGAAAGGTAGTTGGATGGATGATATTGAGATTGAATATAGGTTAATACATTCATGTGTTGACCATTAGATTCATTTAGATGTTCTGATTTTGAAAGGTGTTATTAGGTAGTGGTGTACTCTTTATCTCAAGGATCTTAATGTTTTGGATGTGACTTAAGAGATGTTTCAGAGTCAGTTTGATGATAATTATCTATCTTTGATGCTGAATATGATTCAATAGAAATATTTTTTCCCTACCTAGAAGGGTTGGTTGAGTGTGAAGGATCTTGGGGTCCGGTTCTTTAGTCTCCTTACCTATTATGTATATCTTCTTATAGAAAAAATGTTGATAAAATTCCATTTTAGGAGGTTTTTTATCCATACATATTGTATTGAGTCACCCATTTCATAATGATGTAATATATTGAGGTGTTGATGAAGGGTGATATGATTATAAAGGAATTAAAAAAATGGGTTTTTATTGAGAGGAAATTCATTAGAACTAGATGAGGAGTATAACTATGGTTATAGGTTCTTGTTTTTTGGGTTGTCAATGTTTTGACCAATAAAGATTCTGTATCATCTTTCTTGAATTAGTTTATCTAGATTTAGATGTTTTTAGGCTTCCAATAATATTAATTATGTATTATTTTATTCATATAGTGTTAAATAACATTAACAGTTCCAGTTATCAAACCTTCTCGGTGGTCAGTGTGGGATTGTTTTATATTTTTATATGAAGACATAGTAGAAATTTCCTTTGAGGCCATATTAGAAGCAATATGGTTGTCAAAATTTTGGTCTAAATTGGGATGATAATGTAAAAAAATGGTATTCTATAGATATTTTTCATCCTTCCGGACCTTTAGATAATAATAGATATAGAAGGGGACGTCATAAGGAATAATAAGGCCGAGGAGAAGGGAACTTCAAGGTACAAGTGACAGAGCATCCAATTCTAGGTGAACCAAATGATAATTGATATATTACCTATAAATATTCCATCCTAAGATATAATTTTATATATTAATGATATTTTAACTCCTTTTTTCACCTATCTTAGTTTCAGTGTTTGTCATAGGGTAGATATACTTCTTGTTCCCTTGGTATTGAATATAGCTGTTGGGGGTCAGTTGAGTTTGGTAGAGTTTTTTCATGTGTGTGAGTTGAATATGGTGTAAGATCAACTAGTTAGATTGTTTTAAATAATTTGAATATAATTAAAAGAAATCATCATTAGAATGTATTGTTTTTATTTAGTGTAACAATTATTGATTTTTCAAGAGGGGAGTGGTTTTCTCCGATGTGGATAGTAAGCATGTGATGTTTGTTGTCGAGAAAAATTATCAGATTGACCAAATATTTTTTGATCCAATTTCTTTAATGTTAACATTTATTACATTGGGATTAATATAAACATAGGAGACCAGTTCTTGAGAGTTTTAGAGGACTTTTTTAATGTATTTATTGAATAGTTTGTGACACAACCACATCGATATGATATTGAGTTTAGGATAGAGTTACAGACAAGAATCTATCAGATTTTTATGTCAGATTATATAATCTCTCATTCATATTTATTGGAGGTGAAGATTTTTATAGATTATATTTTGTATAAGGGTTTCATTTTTCCTATTCTGTCTCCTTTGGGTGCTATAGTATTATTTATGAATTAGGTGGCGATAGTTTTTTTTTCATTTATTATCTCCATTTGAAGCAAGTGATGATGCAAAACTGATATCTAAACCTAGGGATTAATGACTTGATCAATTATTTAAAGGGTGATAGTTGGTTCTTAAATATTTCTTTTTCATATGGATAACATCAAATGGTGGTGTAGGAGAAGGATATTTTGGATATTTCTTTCATGTTCCCTCATAGACACATTAAAATTTTGATGATACCCTTCAATGTCCAGAATTCTTCAACTATTTTTATGGGATATATAAAGTATGTGTTTCATGAATTCTTATATCAGTTTTTAGTTATGTTCATCAATGGAATTTTAGTGTATTTGAGATCATTGGAGGATTATAATAAGAATTTTAGGACTATTTCATATATCCTTTTATTAAATCAGCTATATTATAAGTTTTTTGAGTGTATTTTTTTAACACACATTGAACATTTTCTTTAGAATCTCTTATCTTAGAAGGGAGTGGTAGTTTATTCTTTAATGATTGAGGTAGTTGTTTAAAGGGTACAACCCAAGAAAGTTGTATAGGTTTACTACTTACTTGGAAATGTTTTCTATTATTTGAAGTCTATGTAGGATGTCTCTCAGGTCAAATCACTTTTTTAACTATGGACAAGATAGACCCTCTCTTTGTGTAGAAAAAAGAGTTCCAGGAAGTGTTTGATTACCAAAATGAGAAGTTGACTAGTTCTCTTGTTCTATTTTTACTAAAATATGGATTAATGGTAGAGGTATATTGTAATTCTTTAAATATTTTTATGGGCTATTTCTTGATGTGGTAAAGTGTAATGGTATCTATTAAGTAGTGGTTGTTGACTCTATATGAATAAAACTATGTCACCAATGATATTGGGCTTATTGTGATAATGTTTTTCTGATGTTGTTGTGGAATTATCTTATCAATGTGAAGTTTGTGGTCTCCACATATCATAATATCCTGTAATATATATTCTCTGAGTGAGATTTTAATTTTTGATAGTAGATGTGGGTTGAGTAATTTATATATTATAACATTAAGAAAACACACACACAAGTAAAATGGAATGTTCTGGATAACGAACTAATTAAGATATCATATAGTGATGTTACTCAAGAGGCTATAGTTAAGTGGAGGATGATGAGAGAGCATCAAACCTTGAATCTAGATATAGGGTAATTGGTGGTGGTGTTTTTCTCTATTATATAACATTTCCTTATTCTATGATATAATGCATATAGAAATCCTAGTTAGGAGGTCCTTAGGTGAGGGTGTGGATATTTCTTGTCAGCAATGGAGATTCATCAATGGGGTGATGAAAAGATTATCAACTTCACATGGTTTTTCATGGGAAGTTATGCGATAAGATAAAGATGTGATGGGTGCTGTTGCATGAGATTAAAAGCTCACCACTAGTAACATATCCTTGTATATCCATGATGATTCAATCATGGATAGATTAGTTATAGTGGAAGGGTTTAAATAGGTTGGTGGTTGTGGTTAGGTGTTTTTATTGGGTGTTTCAATGGGTTGAATCGAAATATAGAGTTCCATATGGTCTGTGGTAGCCATTAGATATTCCTTAGTGGAAATGATAAGACATTTGATTTCTAAAATTATTGGTTTTCTTCAATATTTATGTGTACACAACACCTTCTTGGTGATTATGGATTATTTAAAAAATTTATCATTTCATAAAAATTAAGGAGTTGAAAGTGATAAATGTTTTCGTAAGGATTTATATAGGGAATTTAATGGGACTCTATAGGGTTTTGAGGATGACCATATATAGTAAAGATTCTCATTTTACCTATAGAGTTTCAAAAAGTATACAAAATGATATTATCTATTAGAAATTACCTATAAATACATTTCATCATCATATAGATGACCATACAGAGTGTTCAATCTAGACACTATAAGACCTGTTGTGTGAATTTTTTCTTTATTTATGATTCTTAAATAAAAAGTATTTCCCCATTTTTTCCATATAATAATAGAAATCACTCATCCATTGATATTTCTTTATTTGAGGAATTGTATGTAACACATTGTAAAATTGTCTTTTCTTGGACCAAGTTTAGAGAGTTGTTATTTTTTTCCATTTTTGGTATATAATAAGATAGAGTAAGTACAGGTGACCCATGAGGGGATTAAAACTTCCCAATACCCTCAAAATTCATATATTGAATAAAGAAAGAGAATTTTTGAATTTGTGTTTGGAAATCATGTATTTTTAATGATTTATCCATTCTATGAGATCATAGTTTTGGTGGGGTAATTAATCTCCCTCCACGATTTTTTTACCTTTTGATTTTTTAAGAAAGTTAATGAGGTATCATACCAAAAACTTCTCCCACCTAAAATATATTAGATTAAAAACATATTATATGTGTTGAAACAAAAAAAATATGTTCATGAAAACTAAAATATTATTGATTTTGGTGATTTTAATGTATAATATAATTAAATATGAGTAGATAGGACAACTAACTTTCATGATAATAATAAAAAAGTGCTATAAGGATGTTTCGTTCCTTCGATGTGAGTATTGTGAGGGAATTATTACATAAAGAAATATAATTTGGAGAAAAAGTCACATATACCTGCCTATTATAAAGATTAATTTGGATTTTTTTCTCATTATAATGTTGAGATTGATTTATAAAAATATGATTGAGGGGGTTCTTATTTTTTATTTTGTGTTTGTACTTTTAGAGTGGTGAGACTTTCATACAAGCGGTATTTCAAGGGGTGTTTATTTTTCATGTTTCTTCTATTCCTTCTTGATTTTAGTTTTCATACCATAGAAAAAAAAATATTTTATAGGTATCCAATATATATTCTTATATTCTCTCCAGCCAATAATATTTTTTAGGTGTTTGAGAATAATTTGGAATTCATTTAGGAATCGAAAAATGTTTTTTTATTGTGAGGTAAATCATACAATGGTTTTGTGTCGTGGTTAATCTAAGGTTGATTTTTATTTGGATATGTTCATGCTGGTTGGATAAGGATGAAGTTTTGTGTTGATTCCATCAATTTTAGAGAGTGTTTATGTTGTGGTGGGAAACTACAACATGTATCTTTCCATTTTGGTGGTTGTGTTTTGGTTGAGTTTTGGTGAGATCTCTGTATCCTGTGGGGAAGGTAGAACACCTAGTTTTGTTCATCATGGTGGAATCAAATGTTAGATTTATACTATTTAATTATTTTTCTATGGTTATAAGGATTTATTGATTTAATGTGATGTGGTCAGAGGTGGTTGTGTTAAGGTCATGGTGAACATGAAATTCATGGGAGAGAACTGAGATGTGATTTTTATGGGAACTAGGTATTATCATGGTCATGGTTATTATATCATTTTTTACTAATCAAAACTATGTTCTGTTGTAGACTTACTATACCATGTTGTTCCCCCATAAATTATTATTATATATTGGAGGCATTTTACTCCCTTCGTTTAGTTATTATACTTAAAATATATCACTAGATGTATTATGGCTAGGTTGTTCGGGTATTTGACATCTTTGGTGTTCTTTTATGCTATTGACTTCATGTGATCGAGAACATTTTATAAAATGTATTATTATCCTTCTTATTCATAAATTACTACTTGTTTCTTAATTTTTTAGGAGGATATGGCATAGGTTACCCTTAATTTTTATGGTGTTTAGTTATTTTCTTGATGGATAATTATGTGTTAAAATTTGTTGAAGGATCTTTGCAAGACCATTTTTATTTATTCCATTCCATTACATTTTTTCCCATTATATTATTTCAGGGTTTGTTTGAGGTAAGTTATTTGGATTCTTTATATTTTAATTTTGTATTGATATGAAATTATCATGATTTAGTTTATTTTATTAAAAATATGATATTTACCAAATAATGATAATTTTTTTAAAAAAATTAGAATTTTGGAATGTGATAAACTTGGTTTACATGTTTTTTTGTTATTTTTGACTCAATTATTCATTATTATTTTTTAAATAAGTTATTTTTATTATTTTTTGTAGATATGATGAAGTATATTTAATTGATTAAATTATTTAAATATGTTTATGGGATAAAGAAGTGTAAATCTCGTATTTTTTTTTTTACATTTTTATGAAAAACATGAATTGATAAATAACAATGAAGAATGAAAATAGAGAATTTTTATGTATACTAATATTTTATAATTTTTTTATTATAATTTTAGTAGTAGTGGTTTTATAGTTGTTATGTTGTTATGGTGTAGGAGTTTTGTATTTGTTTATTTTCTATGATTATAGTTGAGGTGATGTTTTCGGGTATTTATGTAGTTCATTGGTGTAGTGGTGATATGAGGTTGATGTGGTCGGGTGCCATAGTTTCCTAGGGATATGAAAGTGGATCAAATAATATAAAATGTTTTATTAAAGTGAAGTTTCAGTATGTATGTATTGAATAATTAAGTAATAAATTTTATTATTTAATGTAATTTAAATAATATATAGTAATTGAAATTGATAAATGATGTGAATGTTAAAGTTGTTATGTAAGGATGTAGTTTCTATAATTTAATATGTATTATGAAATAGTGAAGTTATGGAATGTTAAATGATTAATTAGGGAATGAATTTATAATGCAAGGATGATGTGTGTTTTGGATGTTTTTTTTAATGTGGTTGTAATGGTGAGTAATTTTTTGTGTTTAGAGGTGGTAGTGGTTGGTTATTTCTATTAGTGTTGGTGTGATGATGGGAAATGGATGTTTTTGTTTTGTTAATAAGTGTACCCTATATGGATCATGTGTGCTTGAATATATTATTAATATATATATTATTTTTTATTCATTAAGACATGATACAAGTCACATAATTTATCCCCATATGCGGTTCTAGGTATAATGTTTCTCCCCAACATCTATGATATTGGTAATGCAGATGGTGGACCACTCCCACTCTTTCATTCACTCTTCCAAACATAGTGTGGTACAGATTCTATAACATTAATAGACCCAAACTTCTAGATCTGGTGTTAAACATAATTACATTTACACATATCATGGAATTATAAAAAACACCTATAATCAAAAGTTCTATGTCTTTGAGAACTAGTTATGTACTACACCATTAACCTATAATACTTAATAAAATCCTTCCAAATAATCCCCTTTTAAACAGACCATATCTCTTTAACAACAATGATCACCTGGGGAAACAGAGAAACATAAAAAATAAGTGAGCTCAAATGCACTATAAGGGGTAAAACATTAACAATGATTCATATAGAAGTTTCAATATATCATATAAATGAGAGACAATATAATTTGAAAAAATGAATGACTAATATAATAAAATAAAATCAAAATAATTTGAAATTCCATCTGATAGATTAAAAAAATCATATAATAAATTCCATAAAATAATGATCATTAATAAATGGAGTAAACCTACATGGGCATTTCATGGAAAAATACACCTTATAGATTATACTATTAACATTGTTCTCAATGGAATCCCTTTCCTCAGTACATAGGAATGTGGCACATACATAAACATAGAAAATCATAAACATAAGTCAAGGATCACCTCCATGACATTATAACATATATCATGTCTCACCACCAAGACATCATAACATTGATCATGGATGATCACCGATACATCATATCATTATTTAGGGATCACTACCAATACATCATAAAATCATGAGAAGATCTAACCACAACACTTCCATGCATAAAGATCTCCTAAGATATAAATTTTTCCCAATGAATTGGAAGTATATATAAATTCAGTAATACCCATTCTTTGAATGACATATATGTATATATGTGTGGAAAATGAATATTAAAACAATAAATAAATCCATTAAAATTAGATTATGATTGACAAAAGTAAATAAAATGGTAATCCAAAGAAATAAAGTGTCTAACTTTGTAAACACCCTTCAATCAAGGTAATAAATTACAAGGAATTATATCTATAAAGAATAATGGGTATATGGAAAATGAAATATTTTTCTCTAATAAGTCAAATATATGGCTATGAAGGTGAACTACCTTTAATAAAAAGTAATAATTATAGGGTATTCAAAAAGTAAACCCACTAGACCTAATATTATATTTATGAATAATTTACATTATAGATATAAAAATGTATTTATGGATTATTTATCTCATATATATTTTATTTTCATAACACTCTATATACATAGAAACTTTGATAATGTATCAAAGCATTGTTTTAAAATATTATAAAATTATTAAAAAGATAAAATTTGTGGAAATTGTAACTAATAAAAATGGTCAAAGGGTTAAATATAAAATGTGATTGCCATATGTGAAGAATACGTTAGAGGACGATAAAAAACTACTAATGCTTCAAAAAAATTAGTTTCTAACCAGTGATGAAATAAATTTAGAGAAATCCATTTTTAAGGAAGGTTATAATTATAATATTTTTTGAAAAAATTAATATTCTAAAAATGAATAATTATTCTAATATATAATATAAATAAATTCATTAAAAACTAATATTGATAATATTAGAGTGGAAATAGAAAAGAAATAATAAGAATAGTTTTTATAAATTATTAAGTAATTTTCATAAAAATAGATACACAAGTCACCTTAAAATGTTATTTTAAAATGGGGATAAAAATGATTTAAATACTTATTTTAACATTAAATTTTCCCAAAAATGTATTTTTTAAAATAAATATGTTTAAAATTTTAGATACTTTGTGATTAATATCTAAAAAATATAAAAGGTTCCTTTTATAAATATCATATGGTTATACATAATGGAATATTAAGAAAATAACCATAGATTTATGCATATCATAATAAAAAGAAAAATAATAGTGTACAATGTAAATAAAGTAATAGTATGAAAAATATTTAATGAATAAGAGAGAGGGGAGAGAGGGTGATAGAGAACATATCATTGGCGGAAAAGAAAAGCAGGAAATACCACCTTAGGTAGAAATTATGGTATGAACTATTAATAAAAAATGGAAAAAGGGTCCCATAAATTAATCATAAATGAAATTTAAATAGTAAGGTATACATTTAAACACACATATTTTATAAATATAATAGAAGATATGAAATAGGTAATCAATATACAAAAGGAATGGTGATTTGGAAATAAAAGTGTTACCTTGAGTCCCAAAATGATTTTTATATCTTGTAACTTATTGTTTTATAAAATTGTGTTAATTATTTACATCATTCAAAACCATATTCATTTTTATTTTATTACTATGTTTCATTTTAATTCTTTTATTATCATGTATTAATTATTTATTATGTTTTTTCTTGCATCAACCGTTTTAAATTTTTTCAGTTCATAATTTCAAATCTATTTTTATGTAATGATATCAATTAATGGGCAATTTTTTATGGATCCATATGATCTATATGTTTCAATGTATATTTTTTATGGCATTTCATGGGTATAAAATACAATATTTCAACATATTCAAAAGAATATTTCTACATGAACTATTGTTTTTTTAATCTTGTTTTAAATAGTTAAAAATACTTTAATTTTTAACTTTTAATACCATTATTACCATGTCCTTATTATCATTTTAGAATAATAAAAAAAAAATATTAAATTTTTATGCTATATTTAATCATGAAATTAGTTTTTAACAATATCCATTAAAGTCATAATTGAGAAATACAATATCATTGTTTTCTTAGGTATTTTAAAACCACTATGGGTGAAGGATTTGTTTTCAATGAGTTTAAAAGAAGGTAAATACGATAACTATATGAAATTTATAAAAAATTATATTAAAATGAAAATATTATTTTTTTGGTTTCTTTTAAATATTTTATATGCATTTTAAATTAGTAAGAATAAAGTTGTAATAAAAAGATTCATTCTTCGAAACCCGTATTTTAGCATAGTGAGGACTAATGAAAAGAATTATATGATAAGTAATTATTTATATATCATATATAATGATTCAATAGAATTTTTAATAACATGGAAATATAATATTGAAAGAAACTGGTAATACATTTAAAAATATTTCTAAGGAAAAATAATTTTATATAAGAAATGAAAGAGAGATAAAGAGGGAGAGGGGTAGAGATTTGGGTACCCTTAATTTAAGTTAGTAACAAATTGTGAAAATGTATTGAATGCGAGGTGATGAGAAATCATATACAATTGGTCAAAATGTTGACAATAACAATAAATTTGAAGAATATAATTATATAAAGTTGATGTTAAAAATGATATTTCAAAAGGATAGGTTTAAATGAAAAGGGTAGTATAACGCATCCATTTCCTTGATCTTCAAGTCGCCTCCACTGGATTGAGTCCAAGGAAATTGGAGAAAGATATTTTGGATACACTAAGGCATTAAATACAAATATAGGGGATTTTAAAAAGTTATTTTTGTAGAGATTTGATAATGTAATTTGGTTTGGGAGTGAGGATAAATTTTTGGAGGAAGGGTGTTGATATAAGAAATAAAGAGGGGTATCTTTGTATATAATATTGATTATTTAATTATTTCAGCCAGAGAATATGATTAGTCTTGATTCCGATGATTTATATTTGTGTATTATTTATCATTTAATGTTTATTTGAAATTTTAACCCACCCAAAAATAATAATTCACCTTGGGAATAATTTATACACAGTAATGAATCAAATATGGTTTATTATTTGAATAAAATATAAATTATGTTTTTTTTACAAAAATATTATGTTTGAAATTTTATTTTATTGTTTTTAAATAAATTATTTTATTAATTAAAAACATTTTAATTTTATACATATGGGTTTTTAAATTTTTTATTCATATTTATATTATTTTTATATCATAAATCATATGGTATTAATCTAAACTATATTTATTACTATTCAACAAAAAAATTACAAAATTTCTTCCAATGATAATTTAAACATGACAAATCCAAATATGATTACTATTTTATGAAATGAAAATTTAAAATATTATAAAGTTTAATTTTAAATAAAATAATATAATACTAAGAACAATTTTTTTGGAATAAAACCTATTTATTTTGTTATGAGTGACTAATTTTTTGTTTATTATTATTCATTATTTATTAAATTTTTTATAATTAATTTTTTAAAAATTTAAATAAACATATTTCATAAAAATGAACTTTTAATTAAGATGAATTTGTCCTTAATTAAATAATTATGAACATATTTTTGATGTGATGAGATTTATACACTCTCAATACATTTAGGTGTAAATGACCCTTTTACCTTTCCATGAACTAAATTATCAAAATTTAAATTAATATTTCTTATAATAAGACACTATAAATATGAAAAATTATATTTATGACATAAAAATAATAGATACTTCATAAAGTTATTTTTAGTGTGAAACATGTTATGTAATGTTTTAAATTTTAAATTTTAAAGTAATAAAAAATATATGAATAATGTGATAATAATAAATTATAAATTAAATTTCATATCATTTAAATCAAAAAATCATGTTAAAATATTGATTTAATATACAAATGATATTAATCCTTGTAATTAAAATGTAATATTATATTAATTTAATTGATAATATGTTTTAATTTTTTGACGATCAGAACATTTATAATTATTTCATTAAAATCATATTACAATGAAAGAATTTATATTTAAATGACTATATGACAAATAAAACTATTAATAAAATTAATTGGGTTATCAAATAAAATTTTATATGTAAAAAAATAATGAATATGCTAAAATATATTTTATAACACTATTTTATTAAAAAATTATTATTTAAAAAAAATATTATAGTTGAATTTTTATTTTGATAAAAAACATGCAAAGGAAACTTTTTGGTTTATAAATATGATTATAAATTATTAATTTATATCATTCAAAAAATAAATTCATTTAATATTTATATATTTAATTTAATAATGAAAATTTATATAAATATATATATTTTAATTCAATTATATTAGAGATGTAGTTATGTGGTAGTGATGAGGAGTTATGGTGGTGATGTGAGGATATGGTAGTGATGTTTTTATATGGTGGTATGTGGTGTGTGATATTGGATATATAGAAATAGTGGTGTGGTATGGGGATATGGAAAGGATTAGAACACCATGATGTGTGACATTAGGATATGAGGGTGATTAAATCAGTGAAGAAGTAGGCGTGGTTCACCTTCTCAAAATATTTTCATGGGAACTATATTTTCTTACATTAAAACCATTTTGATGAGTGGGAATTGGTGAGTTTGGGATGTATATGACCTTGGAATAGTGAATTAGTTTTATTCATAGTTTAATAACTAAGGATTTATTATTATTCGTACATATTTTTACAGGTGCTTTTATTGAGGAACCTACTATGTACAATTATATTCTCATGGCTATATTCTATATACTAAATTCATAGATTTTTATGACACATTTTGTGACCATAAAAGACATTACTTTATCTTGGATCATATTTGGTGTTATATTTATTGTCATAGGAGTCAATTTATTTTGGTTTTTATTTCTGTGACATTGTTCATTGTTTATATGTGAAATTTCATGCATATATTTGGGATCAAGGGTATTATTTATATATAATAGTTGGATTTTATTTGTGGTTTATTTTTTATTCATATAATTAGAGTGTAATTCCTTAAAATGTTTTTTATAGTAATGGTGTTAGTCACTAACCCAAGGCCTATTAAAGGGTACCTTTGGTGGTCACTTCTACCATCCACACTAGCCTAAGAGGGTTTTTAGTGGGCATAGGTTATGAAATCAAATTTTTTCAAGAGGGATTTAAATTTCTATTTCACTGAAATATACTCCAAATCTATATCACTACATTCCACATTCGAACTCTAATTTTATCCCAGATTCTTTTCTAAAATAATTTAACTTTGGTTGTTAAACCCAATCATCGTTGGATATGTGACTACCACCCTCATTCATTTGATTTGTGACTTCATCCACATTACATGAGTTGTAGAATATGGTGTCAAAACATACTCATCTTAGGTTCTTATTAACAATATAGAATTTTTCTTTATAGATTATAAAGTAAAATAACTTCTTTAAATAAAGAACATGCCTATAGAAGTTTATATATGATCTCTAATATAAAATTCCCAATCAACAAAAAGAAAAACCTTAAAATTTTAAAGATTTTAATTGTGATATGTTAATAAAAAATGTTCCATTAACATAACTAACAATCAACTCATAGAGTTTCTTTATAATCATGTTGAGGTTCCCCATACCAATAATCTTAGATCTGGTGCTAAAAACAAGTAATTTAATAACTATATCTCATACCAACAAAGGAAAATAATACTCACACTCATAGATCTAGTTCTAAAAACACATACATTATAATTATATTCATTAAAATGTGATATTATCCAAAATAAAAAATATAAATATTTGAATAAGTAAAACGTTACATCTCACAATAACCACATAATCCCCGGAACCAAATGTTTAGTTTCATTGGAGAGTAGCAATATTAGAAAATTATTTTACAATACTTATGAAAATTTCTCAATAATTTCACCATACTATACTACCTTCTATACATATAATATTTTATACTCATCATTAAAACATTTGGATTTGAAATATAAGAAATGTGTCAGATTAAAAGATCAGTAGGGGAAAATCTCATCAAAATTTCATCAAGGGTTATATCATAATCATTTTATAAAACATGATATTGGAAAAAATATTATATTAAAAATAATATTGAATAATAAGAGTTTTTTATATGTCATTATATAAGGATATGTAATCTCAAATGAATAAATATACACCATTACATAAGAGTATGAGATAATAATCATGATATATGGAGTATAATCATACTGATATGACATATAAATGTAAAATTTCAGGGAAACATTTAATAAAAAAGGATTAAAACAATAACATAATCTTAGGAAAACACTACAATTGATCTGGGTATTAAAATCATGTGGCCCATTACATGATGGGTCTCCTATTACACCCTATGATCTACTAGTTTCTTGATCATCATAACTTATAACTCATTAGTGACTCAAGTATCATAACACATGGTGCATTAGTGACACATTTTTCCTAAATCATGTCCCATTAGAAAATCATGTTTTATAACTCATGACCCATTTTTTCTATTATTATATGTATAACCTTAACCAATTCATTAGAGGGATTTAACAGACACAATACCTCTCAGGGATTTAAAAGAGCCATATAATCTCAGGGATTTAATAGAACCAACTAATTTTTAAGGATTTAATGTACCAAACCTATCTGATAATGAAAATTCAGACACCCTTGGGACACACAAAATTAATCTTATCTTATTTAATTAAGAACCCATGGAGAGAAAATTTATCTTAAGAAATTCCCAAAATGTATCACATAAAATGTCCTCATGAGTTTCAATAGATGATACCAAAAATTCAATCATAAAAAATGAGTATCTCATAATGTAATTTTAAGGTTGAACATGAATCATTACTCTAAATGATATAGAAAAGTTTGAGATAAAGAATAAAATAGGAGAGATTTCATAATACATTTAAAACCTTATTATAAATAAATTATGTTTTGAAACACCATAAAATAGAATTTTTATTAAATTAACATAATCTATTTTTTAAATACATATTTAAAATAAATAACAATAATACAGTCTTAAAAAATACATAATTTTTATATGTAGAAAATGTTTAGTGTAATATAAAATATATGGTCATGATAGGAAAAAATTTCAAAAAATTTAAAATATATTTATTGAAAACTAAAATATAAAAAATTTGATAAATCATCTATTTGGAAGGAGGTAATGATACATTTTAAGGTCTCAAAAAAATACATATTTTAATTTCAAAATATGAGTTTAGAATATTTATGGGATGAAATAATATGGATATGGAGGAATAATAGTAGTTACAGAGGATGTGAATTATTCTTGAGAACATTTCACTTTAATGAGAAAGAAATTCATCAAGGAAGAATATGTGAATTAAAAATGTTAATTTACCAAGAGAGAAAGAAAAAATATTTTATAATATAATATTATGGAGGAATAAACCAAAAATATAAAAAGGATGTTCATGGAGAAGTATTATAACTCAGAGAATGGATGTTTGAGTTATCAAAATTCCTTACAACATTGGTATCTCTTTAGTCAAAATCCCATGAAAATAGAACTTGGGATGTATTTTTAAATCCATTTAATTTCAATAAATTTATATTAAATGATACATAAGGTATTATATACATCCCATGATATAAAAACAAGTGGTGAATATGAAATATTTCTCAAGGAGTGAAATGAGAGAGGGTAAACCTTTAGCTTAACTCGTGACTTAAAAAAGTGCTTTAACAACCTATATAATAAACATAAATGTCTTAGTAACTCAATTTTAAACCTTATTTATATCCATTACCCTATATTTTCCTCAAATATATTCATTTATTATACATTTATTTGTTATTTATACTTTATTTTCATCATCAGATGTTAATATTTTTGCTCATTTTATATAAGTTTGATAAAGGGAATACTGATCCTTATTATTTGGTAAAAAATTAAACATTCCATGTTTATTGAATGTACTGGAATAGAATTTAAATAATTATTAATAAATTTATTATATCATTCCATGGGATTTCATGTTACGACACATGAAGATGAAATTTATTAGGATCTTGTTTTAGGTGATTTTTTTATATCTACATATTTGTTTGTAATGTCCATTTATTTTTATGTCATTATTTAATAATATTATTAATGAAATATATTACTTATTAATATTATATATTCATAAATTATATTCAAGAAGTTTTTAAAAAAAATAATAAACGTTTTCCATAGAGGTGATAGTCATTATGTATAAACATGAAACAATTTAATTTTCCAAGGGATATGGTTTGTTGGAGATCCCTTTTGAGGATAAAGGAGAAATAAATAAAAGTACAAGGGTCCTCTATATCTTCTATGAATTCTTATCTCTGGTCCCTTTTTGTCGCTAATCCTACCTTTCTTATGTCACCTTTGGCCACTCATCCTACCACACATAGGTCCCCTTCGGTCACTCATCCTGCCTCACCAAGGTTCCATTTCTTTGCTTAGACTTCCTCAATCAGGTCCCCATGAGTCACCCAACATTCCTCACCTTGCTGTAATTTCACTCATCTGCTTTATCACTCTCCCTAATCCACTATTTCCCCTATAAATAGACACCTTGGAAACCACATATTATATGAATTTTCGTACTTATATAAAGGAGAGAAATCCTCACAAAGACAGTTAACTCAGGAATCTAGATCCTCCCTTTGGTAGTCTATTGCACTATAAAACTTAAGAAAATTATGTTATGTTATAGAAACTAGTGGTCCAAAGTCTACAAGTCGGTGAATAAATACCTACGGTTCCCCACCATAATAGTTATCCACATAAGAAATCCTATGTTAGAGACCCTTCTACTAGGGTTATCCACCTCAGCAACCCATCACCCAGGGTAACCCACCTTAGCGAACCATATCCCAGGATATTCTAAATTAGTGGACCATCACCCAGGGATACCCACCATAGTGAACCATCACCAAAATAATACCACCATATAAACCCATCACCCAAAGCAATTTATTTTTAAAAATACCATCGTCCTTTAAGTAAGTCACATATTCAAGAATGATGTCATTAATGCCTCCTGCATGCCCACCAAAATCGCATGTTCAAAGTATCGATCAAATTAGAGTGCCCCTTTTATTGTTAATTTATATGGTAAATGGTTTCCTCCCCTTATCCTCCCAAATTTATGTGTTCCTTATGATGTTTTTAATCATGAATCCCCTTGGTAATGAGGACCCAAATATCAAAAAGATTATTGGAAATCATCTCTATTTAGGTAGTGGTGCTTATTTTATGCGTGCTTCATAAAACATGAAGAAATTCCATAGTATCTGAACCCTTTTTTCAATTAATGGATGGATAAGATGAAACACTGGGATTATAAATAGAATGCAAGATGATAATTGGAATCACTCTTAATGTAATCCCATATTCTTCCTTAAGATCTAGCCCCTCATAGATCCTTCCTCATCCATCTATAGTCAAGGAATGAATTTCTAGTGTGATTCATCCTTAGGTATAAGTACCATCCAATAATTAATTCTTGAATTTTGACTGATATTCTAATATATCTAGTTTCCCACACTGATCATGACTCATGTGGGATTTGTTATTTATGATTCTCATGTCACTAGCATGAAAAAATGCTTTATCGTATGACTCCTCCTCAGAGAAAAACATATCTCCATTATGTGTCTCCTATGAGATGTACTCAATAAATATGTTAACTTATTCAAAAAGGGTCACATTTTCTATGAGACTCCCCTCTAAAAGATCATCTTCCTAATAATTAATCGTGGGCCTTATTCTAAGGTATAACATCAAACCTCCTTCTAAACTACATGATATTTGATTACTATTTCAGTAGAATATGTATGAAACATCACCAATGTCCAATCCAAATATCATCACTCTTTTATTAATATCATAAGTCCAAATTACTTTAAATATTAAAAATAAATGGATGCTCGTATGTAAGTACCACACTATCCATTTCTATGAACCATTCATCTAGCCATCCTTTCCACATGACATTAGTCTTTATGTAAATTTCCTTATCACATGACCATAAATGGCATGACATGTCCCATTACATACAACTAAACTATGTGGGTTATAATTCCATTCACCAAGATATATAGGAAGACCAATCATGGGAATAATCCCAACACCATAATAATTACGGGCTTCCTAAATGGCTATAAGTCTAGAGTTCCTAGTTGGGTTTCATTAAAGCATAGTTCCTTAAAAGAATGAATTACCAAGTAATAAAGAAACAGGATAGAGAAAATCTATGACATAAATATGGTTCTGTTGGGGGAGAGACACTAATATATACATATTGTTCCATTGATGTGGAACCTCTTATACACACAAGTGGTTCACACCAATACATGGAAATAACCAATTTCAAACTTAATAGGGTCACTAGTTCCCTATTTTAATTTGGTAAGGATTCCCAAAAACATCTTAATTATATAAGAGTGCAAAATTATACATTAATCCCCCTAAAAAGGAAATCATGAGCCCAACCTCACATCCTCTGAACCAACATTTTTTCTATAATTTCACTGGTAATTCCAAGTGAATGCCTTCCTTTGTAATAAAAGACCTTATTGACTAAAAATGAGTGTTGTCATGAAAAACCCATTGGGAAAAAATGGTGAACCTGATCTAAATCCTCAACCATTAATATTCTTTCACCATTAAATTCCATGATTTTTTTTGTGTTCCTTATAGAAATAATAATGTAGAATCTGATGTGAATATTTCAATAACCAAAACAACTTATTCTCCCACACGTTATTCTATTTTTTTTTGTATTATGTGATAAAAATGAGCCCAATGTTGATCCTTTAAACTGATCAGTTATGAATGTGTTTGTTTACTTGTGGTGCTACCTTTATGGATTTTCTTGATTGTGTTTTTGGTTCCTCAACTACATCACATCCAACAAAACTCTCAATAATCCAAATGTAATTCTACCAACCAAAAAGAAAATACATATCTAAAATCATATGAAACTAATCCATGTTGAACAATTAAACATAGTCACTAACCTAACATCTTCAACACCATGTTTAAAATGATCTGAGTTAAGAGTAACACCTGACTTATATTATTCTGACATTGGAGGTTTCACATGAATTCCTCCAAGACATGAATCCACACCAATAATATTTCCTATAATGATTATTATTGAAGAATAAATCAAAACCTATTTCTTTGGAACCATTTCTGGAGACTCTCCCTGGAAAATTGTAGAAACTACCTCCCATATCTTAGAAAGGCTGAACAATAGGATGATATTGACATCACCATGGAACATGATTCATCCCGAAGGTATCCTACCAAATATTTTGGGTGAAAATTACATTTGGAAGAAATTCCTCTATATCCTTATGATTCTGCCTAGTGGGGCCTACATCGGTGACCTAGACTCAAGAACCCCTGACCAACCACCATATCCCTTTTTCCACCAAATAGGATCTATAGTAAATAATGGTGGAAACCTATAATCATGAAAACATTCTTCATCACATCCAACAATCCTTTTAGAACATTATATAAGCACATGAAGAAGATTTCTAGCATATCTAAACAATGAACAAGGGGAAAGAACACATTCCCACTATGTATATGAAACCCGTAGATATATCCTAATTGGAACTAGAGGATATGAGAAGGTACTCATCCCTACTCCAAACAAGAAATGGGAACACATTACCATTCCAACTGTACATAATTGTTGGCATATCCTAGAGACAATAGATAGGTAAGCATTAATATCCCCATGATTTCTATAAATCCATCAACACTTCTTGGAAGTTTAATTACTGAAGGGAATGTAACAAATCCCTAACACACATTTAGAGTAGCTCTTCGACACACTTAAAGGGCTACTCAATAGTAATAAAACATTCATATTATATTCAAGGAGGGTCTTCGGCATACTCCTATGATTAAAAATAATTGGAAGAGAAACCAATTCGCTTTCTAACTGGAAATACTTATATCATTTCGATATACACTTTTGGATAGACATGCATTCCTTCTAAAACTACATAAACATGTAATAATATCCTAGAAATAGTATTGGAGTAATCCAGGTAAGGACTTATGCTTGAAAGTCATGGTTCACAACATGTGACTCAGACTGCCTACTAGGGAACATCTAAGAAGAACACTCATCAATGGAAATATAAAGCCCAAAAATAGGCCCATGTACATTATCTACTTAATGTTTGTGTTCTTGAGGACTTAAAAGATTTATCACAGGAATCCCAAGACTCTATTAACTCACTTCTAGATCAAGGAGGAAGTAGTGATAGTTGGAAAGGTTCTCCCCAAATTTTTTTACTAGTAGCTCTGGAGGCCCTCCTGAGAGAACAATCATGAATTCCTCTATTTGGATCATACTATAACGGATCACAAGAAACGTTATCATGATGAGTACTATAAGATAACTTCTCGTGATTTGAATATAAAATAAAATTATGGTACTCACCTTGATGTTTTCCACCTTGAAGGTACTCCCAAGGGGATATAATGCATGAATCCTCCCTATGATTATAATTTGATGCATAATGGTTGTCTTTCCCAAGAAGGTATTCACTATGAAGTTCCTCCCCACAATGATATTTCATTTTTAGAATAATGTAATTCTATTTAAGAATCAATTATGAGAAATCCTTCATATCATAAGGAAATATAAAAGATGATTACATCCTTTCTTTACACCTTACATTTTACATGAATCATTTTTTCTCACCTTGAAGATAGCCTGATGAAATGGTCATTCTCTAAACTACGCTTGGATCTCTTACCTTTCAATACAATAGAAACTATTCCAATCAAAACTAATCTATACAACATGAAAACCAATAAACGACCACTTTATTTGAACCATGTGAATAAATCCTTCAAAAAAGATGAAGACAATGCATTTATTATAAGTAAATAATTTGATAAAGATAATATACTAGTAGTGTTTTTCATGTGGCCACTCCTAAATATATCATTCTAAAAACATTGAAGGAGGAATGTATACATCATTTTCATCTAAATATTTGGATTAATATTCATTATTAAAAAGTATAATTCATTCACTATAAAGTATATGAGAATAATTTAAGGTAATAAAAGAATTTCATTGATAGATTGACTTGGAATACCTTTCAAATATACAATATTCGAAATTGGGAAAGAAATAATAAATTCTTCAATGTGCATGCTTTGATGCCTTGAGAAATTTGTGTGAATTGATCGATGGGACTCCACCTAGTAAATATATCGTAGGAGGTGTGACACATGGGGTGGTTAATTTCAACTCTCTCTCCAATTAGTAGATACCAATAAAATTGAAAGTAGGTAATATCATTTCTTTAGGATAACTCTAGGAATCAATCTCTAGCCACAATAAATGGTATTATCAGTAAGGGTCTACCATGAAATAATCTTATAAATGTTTTCCCCCAAAGAGTGTGATTCATAAAAAAACTCTTACATCGATAAGTTGAAAATATTACGCATGAATCTCATTTAAGAAGATCCAAACCTAAAATGGCATTATTTCCTCTAATATAAAGCAGCTCACAATAAGAGAATTCATTTCTCTTAGATCATTCTTAGATAAGGAATCAAAATATTTAGAGGGGGACATCGGCAACCCCAATATATTTAGTTCAAGAGAAACCCCTTCCCATAGATAAGGGTTCATTTTTACCCCCACAATTCCCCATAAGGTCATCATATCTCTGACGGGTCTAAAATATTATAGTAAAATAACATGATTAGCCTTAACCTAAAGGGATGGGGTAATTTTAACCTCAATCAACTTCCCCCTAAATAAGATGTAATTTTACTGAAAGGTAGGTGAAAAAAAGAAAAATCCCTACGGTTTATAACATTTTGAAACCATATTTCTTCTCAAGAACATGTACAACAATATTTTCTAGAGACTCTCTCTGTAGGATCCTTTATAAATAAGATTGGTACAATCCTTGAGAGAAAATATGAAATCCCATAAGGGATACAAGATAAATACATCCTTCAATATGAAAACGACTATAGAAAATTATGTCATATCAATCAACATATACAAGTTAAATCAATCCTCTAATTCATTTGATAGAGACGTGACATAGAAAACATAGTATGTATCAGTAAATCAAATTTAAATTGGTTTTGAAAAACATATGAAGTAGAAACACAATGTAGGGAAATAAGAGGAGAATAATTCTATTTGATATATGGTCCAACTTGAAATAATTAAACATGGTGTTCATTCCATAAATAAAAGGTAAACTAAAAAGTTGGGAGCACCCTTAAATGCTCAGCTACCAGCTCCCCAACAGGTTTCAAACAAAGATAAGAGAAAAGGTCTGACTACATCCCACCCATTAACATAGGAAGATTATACCCATACAATTGAAGAAATATTCACTCACTATGAGGTGAAAATGAAATTGTGGAAGTGATTAAATTATTAGTTTCTTAGGGGATTATCTCTTCTCATTATATTCTTTAGTTACAACCAGAAATTTCTATTTTAATAGATATCCCACAAAAAATATCCTAATTTAGAAGTAAAATAAGATCTAAGTTATCATATTAATATGGAATCTATGAAACTTATTTATTTATATCCAATAATTAAAGGATGTCAAGAGATTCATTTTTTAAGATAGTAGATAGAACCATGTCAAGTGAACTACCTCAGCCCATTCAATACTAGTCATCATATACAAATAAAGAAATCCCACCATGTTATATTCTTCATATTGTTGTCTCTATTCAATTTTGATACTAAATATAAATTCAATCATAACACATTAAGTAAATTGAGTCACTAAAATCCCCACCATAATCTATGTATGGGAAGCATGCACCGATGTAGTGAGAAAGAAAGCCTTACATTGAGTGGGTGGATTCTTCACTTCCTCTAACCACCTTTAAAAATCATATATTCCAAAATTTAAATTGAAGAGGGGATCATTAATAACACTTGATTCAATTTATTTATTATTGTGGTTCTATAATGGTATCTATTGAGCCGCAAGAAGCTTCAACCTCAGATGCTTCATACAGATGCTGAAGGAGACATCCTTTTTTGGGTACACTATTTTTCATTCTAGATAAATAATAGGATAGAAATACCTCCTCCCTAAATTTCTTTATCAACTAAACTCAATAATTTTAAGGAAAATAATCCTTCACCTCTCAAATTGAAAGAAACATGAGAATGTGAATGTCTCATACATCATCTCTATGTTTAAGGTTTTGTCCTACTCCTTGAAGATATAACTCCCCCAATAAGAGTTATTGGGTATTTCTATAGAGAACATATGTGATGAGTTCAAAACACCACTCATTATGGTAATATATCTAGTTAGATTGTGTCATATTTTCATGGGTTTAAAAATATTGTAAGGATATTTTAAATTATCCAAAACCCATTATCATACAACATCGGAAGCCCAGGAGAAAAGAGCTACAAAAGTGGAAACTACAATCATTACACTCAATCCAACCCTAGTGTTGGACCCAACATTCAGGACCACAGAATAGCATGAAACTCCTCCTCCTGAGTGACAGCAATAATAGAAACTTCCTTATATAAAAGGAAGTAAATAAGAAAATTTCATCACCATATAAAGATCCAATGAATAATGTTTATTCCTTCTAATATGTACAGGTCCCTGGCTACTTTATTAAATCCATGGAGAAAAATTTATTTAGATTGAAGAATACTAAATTTCTAGAATAGGATGGATTCAATGATCACCCAAATTAATTCCCATTTCACCAAAAATTGGGATACACTATGTAGGATTGATTCCAATAGTATATTTTCTATTATAAAAAAGTTGAAATTGGGAAAGCTTTCAGTATATGTGGCATGTGTTTCCACCGCTCTAGAGGAAGAAAATGAATAGATGAAGTTACATATAAATGTACATAGAAGTTTTATAACTATATGACTCTAAAGACATTCAATCAAACTCATGTTATCCATTGGTCACAACTAATCCAACTAATTGTTCCCCCAATTCCTTCTTCTATGTTGTGACCATATTTTCTGACAATGTAATCTTCTATAGACTAGTATTATAAAATTTAGTATAACCGGCTTGATAATAATAAATTATTGGAAGATAAACCGATAAAAATTAAAAAGTAAATCTTAACCATCTCATATGTAATTCTTATAGTAAAAATAGGATGGGCTCTTCCCCAAAAAAAAGGCCCATCATCAAATGAAGAACTAACATTTGGTTCTATTAACATTATAAATTAAAAAAATCATTCTCTGAGGGTGAATTTTCTTATGAACATTATTTCCTCATACCCAACTATGAATTTGGGGGAATAACCCAAATAAGTTGAAGGAGTATGGGAATACATAGTCATGGAAGAGCCCAATGTCTTATCAACATTTACACTAGAGCAATATATGTGGTCGATACTTATGGTAATTCACATCATGGATCCAAATAGGAACATAGGAATACCATTAAATATTTGAAGAGTCATCTATGTATAATTACATTAGAATGTTGAATAATGAGTTTGAAACCATATTATCATCATAGATGAGCTTTTAGACTATATCGACTCAGTACATCAATGATAGGTGTGCCTTCAAAATATTTTCAAGTTTCTAACCTGTCAACCTCAAGCACTTCAAACTCAAAGGCACATTCTAAGGAGCATCCTCAACCCCCCAATGGATATCACATACCTATGTGTAAAAAATATGATATCTGGAAGAATTTGTAAATGGTTTTAAATAAAATCTCAGTCTTGGATACCCTAAATTTATCAAGGGATCACTAAGAAGCACTTATAGGGAACCTATTGAGTCCTAAAAAGTTCCAAACCAAGGTTTCTTCTACTAAAATGTATCATACATAGATAGATCTTGTGGAATGTTACACAATCATCTCCTTCATAGAGTGGGATAAGGAAAATAGTACCCAATGATACCCCAAAATCATGTATATATCTAGTAAACTGGATAAAATGGACCTTAGATGAGATTTTGTAGATAACTTAGCAAGAATCAACCACATTCTAGTGCAAAAACATTGTTGGATGGCTTATATTGATGTTGATTTGTCTCCCTATCCTTTAACACATCAGGGCCATGATAATATTGAGAGGAAACCTCTGATCTAAATAAAGATAAAATTTTATTTTGGGGACCTCATACCTAACTCTAAATTCTTGGTTTTCTGATAGGATAAAGCAATTAGTGTCCTATTATGGACACCTTAGTTTAATTAGTGTATATTAGTACACTCACCATACCATTAATTTGTCAAAAACTATGATGATGGATATATCAAGAAATTTCATGATGATAGGGATATATTTGAATCTTTAAAATCCCAAAATATTGAAAAACAGTTCTACCAATAGGAAGAAAAATAACTCATGGATGATGATGTCACTTGGGTTACTACTCCAAATGGTCTATAAATTACCATGGATTACCCATTTAAAGATCTTGGTGATGAACATGTATTTACTATCTATAAAATTGAGGATAAGAGTTCAAATTTTGGAATTTATTAATTGGATCTCGTGATATCATTCAGATCATTTGAACTCGATAACATATAAGAAGTGTATAATCACCATAGTAGTGGCACCACCCCAAGTAGAAATTCCTTTATTTTTATTTAGAGTCTTAGAATACCCATTCCTCATTTAATGTATTAGAAGAGACTCTCATATCACTATTGAAGGGTGATAATTTACCTAGTTCATTTTCCAAATTTTAGGATATTGATTCCTATTCTAGATATAATGTTCACCATTCATCACATATTCTCAAAATATTTTGGAAAACAGAGAAGAATAATGAGTTCTCAGAGATTCCACTCTATCATTTTAAGAGGGTCTTTCTACCACTATTGATAACCACTATAAATAGTTTTGGACATATAGAAAAAAACTTACTCACATTGATCAGTACGACGATGAATTTTGACTAACAATAGGTGTATATTTCTTCTTTAAATCATAAAAGAGATGTTTTCACCTTACATAGATATTTATGGACATGATCCCAATTTATCCACCCATCACTTGGGTTTTCTAGAGGATCGCCAATGTTACAAGTAGGAAACCATAATAAAACACCCAACTCACATAAATAAGTTTGAATAAGAGGATTTTAATCTTATCAAAGTCACCATCATTCTAGATGTTTGTTATTAGAAGGGTATCACCGATATTTTCTAGTTAAAAAAAAGAATAAGTGTATCAAATTTTTCATAAAATTAAAAATTTATAAATTGGTATTTTTTCAAAGATTATTTTACAAGGCCAATTACAAAACAATTGATCGATGAAACTATTATCCATTATTCCCTTTCCATTATTTGGGGTTATTCAGGATACACTCAAATTAAGATTTATCATGGATATAAAGAAGAAAATACTTTTTGAGAACCCTAAAGAATGTATTACTATTAAGTAATATCTTTTATTTTGAATAATTTTTTCATTATGTATCAATGTCCTATGCAATTTATTTCTAAACAATTCATGGTGAAGATCATTGAATGTTACGTAAATGTGTTTTTGTTAAAATACGATAAATATTTTTATCACCTTTCCAATATTGATATTGTTTTCCACAATTTATGATGACATAGATTAATGATAAACCCCTTGAGGTATGCTTCTAGGGTTATGTAAATAAAATTCCTCATATTTTTAGTACTTGAAATGTAACCTCCCCAAACCCTCATGGAGTTTATAGGGATTTAGGTACCCCTCACCTAAATCATATGATTCATAAAAAATATTACATAAATATTTTTACCATTCACCAAATTGATCATGAAATGGTCCAACTATCTGTGGGCTGGAGATTTTTTGGAATATTTTGATGGCCTCAAGCAATACATTTTGAATCCACTAATATTGGCTTTCCCCATTCACGGATAGCCACTCGGTTTATATGTCACATCAATGGAACAATTCATGGGTACCTTTCTTGTATATCATAATATTTCAAGGAATGAGAATAATATTTATTATCGTAGTAGAACCATTCTTAGTAATGAGACTCCATATTTAGAGATTAATAATAATTACCTTATGTTACTTTTTTTGGTCTAGAAATTGAGTCACTAATTACAACACCATGATGTTTAATTAGCATATTGTAATGAACAACTCAAATATACATTAAACCATCATATGTTAAATGGATTCTTGGCATGGTGGGTGCTCATATTGGAAACATTTCAAATTTGATTTATTTTTCAATAAGAGACAAAATGATATATATTATAAGATTTTATGGTAGCACAACCTTCCATGGAAAACACAAAATTGGTAATTGATCATCTCATTGAAGTGGTATTCTCTATTTAAAACCGATCCCATGAATTAGAGATTCACTTTAATAGTCATTATAGAAGCATAATGGGGAAAATAATGGAAGACTCCAAACTCAAAAAATTTTGTTTCATAATCATCCTCACTTCTCCTGTTGGGGAAGTTTTATATTATTCCTTATTTTTTATAAGGCCGCACCAATAATGAGGTAGAATGAAATCCCTTAATTAAAGGATTAAATTTATCATTGCAAATACTAGTAATAAATATTAAATTAAAATGTGTCTCAAATATGGTAATCAAATAGATTTATAATTAATGAAAAATGTGATTTTTTCTTAACAATGTATGAGTAATGATGGAAGAGTTCCCATAAAATACAATATTGTCCTACATTCTATGTTTAAAAATTATCCGAAAGATGCATTGGAAAACATTTCTACATACTTGAATGATCCAAACTAGGATGAAACAATCATCAACATTTCATATCATAGGGTGGTTTCCCTTTTAAGGGGAAAGCACATGGAAGAGATCAATGAGAGCAATTCCACCCCTAAAAAAGAATATTTTTTAAGGGATGGATGCATCCTATATTATAATACCTTTAAAAATAGTTTTTTTTCTATTAGATAGAGAAAGAGAAGTGAAAATCCATGGATGGGCAGTCATCTTTAACGATAATGATGGATTAATGTCTAAAAAACTCTATCAAATTGGTTTCCAGGTAGCCATCCTAAAATACAATAAAGGAGTGTAAAATCTCCCTATCACATAGGATGTTGATATAGGTTCCTATGGTTCTCAATTGTAAGTGACCATGATTTCCCATGAGATTTATAGGCTTGTATTTTTATATCCATCATTGATACATGATTTTTCATAGTTCATCAATAAATGACATGCTTTTCAAATACATTCTTACTTCATTGTTCATACCCTAGAATTATTTCACATAAAAAATATTCATGGTCATTTACTATATGGGGGATATATATCATGGGATAATATCCCCCAGTACCAACCCTCATGTTCATGTATATCATTAATACCATTGAATTCCTCTCTAAGTGGGTCAAGGATATATGCCTCAATGAAGTCGGAATAAATTATATCATTAGTATTGTGAAGAAAAACCTTCTTAATAGATTTTGTGTCCCTCATTAAATACTAATAGATAATGGAACTAACTTCTTCTCTTTCGAGATGAAAAAGTTGTATCAACATTATGGTATTCAATCTGACCAATTATCCTACTATCATGCATTGTTAAATGGATAGATTGAGGCTTTCAACAAAACTCTATCCAACATACATCAAAATATGATAGGTAAAGAAAATAATTCTTTTCTTGATAAACTACTACGTGATTTGTTGGATTATCACACCAAAACTCATATAACTACACAAGAAACCTCATATTCACTTGTATAGAGGATAGAACGGTTCATACACATTGATGTAAAATTCCCTTCTCTCTATATTTCTATTTGGGACCAATTATCTATATATGAGGAATATTAGTAGAGATTAGTGAAGTTTTAATGTATTGAGGATAAAATATTATAAACCTTACACCACTTGAAGGTTCATAAAAAATAATTAGTGTAATATTTATAGAAAAAAGTTATCTTCCACTCATTACACCAAGGATGATTGGTATTATCTTTCATGCAATAACAATGCATGGGAAGAATCCTCAAAACATAATCCAAAGTGGGAAGAAACATATACTATAAATGAGTTCAAATACAATGGATACTATTCTTTCTTCACCATAGGTGGGGAACACATCACACTGACTATCAATGCAAGGATTTTCAATAAATACTTTGTACAATTTATATGATAGAGAAACATCCTAGTTACATGATGTTAAATTGTACAACATCATAGTATTAGTTTCATAAAATTACATTTCACACAAAAATTCCTAGTAGAAAGACATTAAACTACATAGAACCCACGTCCATGCAACATGAAGTTAAACTATGTGGCCAAAATCTTAGTCATACAACATAAAACTACATGAAAATGTGAATACCATATATTGTTAAATTACACTGTTATGGTCTCTACTAAACTGTGATGTTGAAGTCCAACACACCTAACTCTAAAATACTATGAATAGAAAATTTTGTTTCATATTTCACCCATACATGAGAGATCGATCCATGTTGAAGTCTTTCACACATGATTTTTCTATGCCTCCTAACATTAATTCCCCATTCCCTGCACATGAGTCAGATATATATAGGGGACATTTTATAGTCAAAAAATATGTGTGTATTTAATTTCATTATGAAAAAATACATAGTGACACAAGGATCACATTTCTTATCCCCAATAAAATATAAATAAATAAAATTTTCCCTCTCTATCATACAAGCCAGATCTTTATTGGAGACTCCAATATGGGTTATTTCAATTATACACTCATGCTAAAAAAATACCCCTTCCCTTAAACATGGGTCAAATATATTTATGGGGACTTATTTTAAATATCTATATGTTCCTTGATTCTAATTATGAAGGGATACATATTATCATTCAAAACCCCTATCCAAAACCTGTCTAAAAAATTAAAAAATTACCACCGCATATATATTAATTAGATCTATGTAGTGTCTTATTACCAAGAAATATGTGTTGCTTGATTCCCATTCAAATTAGATATACAATTATATTTAGATCCCATATCCTAAGCCTTTCCAAAGAACAAAAAAATTTAATCCTCATTTTATACTAGGGTAGTTACTTTACAAGAACTATGTGTGTCTTGATTCTCATTTCGATGAGATACGTAGTGGCATTGGGATCCCTTATTTGAGGCCCGAACACAACATCAATAAAATAACACTTTACTTATATATGATCTAGATATATACAAGTAAATTCATATATGAGTCACATAGAGTTTAATACCTACCTTTAAATAAGATAAAAATCACCAAGTCATGGAAAAATCATACCTAAATGCTTCTAATATACTTTTTTAACATCTTATTTTTATAAAAAAAACTTCATGTACCGAGATAATCAAATAGTCATAAATCTTACTCCACTATGAATGAAGAGAAAATATGATCACATAGGAAACATTTTTTCTATGTATTATATGCCCCCCGAGTTGGGTTTTTATATGAATCCCTGACATGTCCAATAAACTAGAGTCCCTAGTATCCTAAATAAAAAATCCCCTTATCTTAATATGCCCTGACTACATTGGAATAGAATTATCATTTTAAACATGGTCTATAATCATTCTATACATACCAATATTTTGAAACCTTCTCACATCTGAGAGCCTCTTGTATGATTTATAATGTATCTCTCCATGATCAAAATATTTTTGGAGTATTGAAGTCCTAATACCTAATTCAAGTCATTATTCTCATCTCATTGGTCTAATAACTATTAATTGAAACTTTGTGCACACCTTCATGGTATTTATTTCCATATGAAACCATATCATATTGAATATATGTTCCATGAATAGTGATTTAGTTACTAATAGACATGGACTATTCTTAAATACTCATGTTCATTATAAACCCACTTCATATCATTGATGTCTAATTCAACAGTAACCAATTCCACGAGCCAATATAATCCTCTTATAATCCATAATCCATGAATTTATTAGTGAATGTAGTTATAAAGTTCATAGTAAAAAAAATTTAATGGGGATTGATTGATCTAACGAGACCTTACTAGGATATGATGGTGAATAGAAAAATTTAACCTTAAATCTATAAAGTATCCCTTATGAATTTTTTCCCTAAAAGACACCCCACCTAAACCCCACATACTACCCTTGGATTGAGTGTGGTAATTACTGTTCAACTCTCTATAGTCTCCATTAATTGATCATGATATTAGTTTTCCACCATTACTAAGAATTATTATACTCCTACGAATATCCATTTACAATTGACCATGAAATTATATGTTTATGATTTGAACATTTCATAATACAAATATTCAAATGGATTCAACATCCTCGATATTAAAAAATTTTGTATCATTCCCATTTTTAGGATATAAACCATTATTCAAATTTATATGAACATAAATTTTATAAACCATTGGTCAATACTATACGACCATAAACTACATAAACCATTGGTCAAATATATGTGACCTTAAACTATAATTTTTTTATTGATTTCTATATAACCTTGAACTATGGTTATATTGGTATAACATACATGACCATAAAGTGCCTATGTAAAAGACAATGAAATATTTAGAATGAAAATTCACAAGGGGAATTCTAAACAAAAGTTGTGTCTCTACTTAGTATACATGCACTTCAAATGATCTTGGAAAAATAATGTATTTTAAATTGGGAAGGTTCAAAAATTGTTAGTCCAAAATATCTCAAAGGAGAACCTACGAAAAAGATAAATATTTCCCACTAATCCTTCATTTATTATAATACATTGGACAAATTTAGTGTAATGAAAAAAATGAAAATCATTTGGGGCCTACTATACAACCCTAGAAATAGTTATTCTATTATCCCTATATCCTATGACCTAGGTAAATGTTATATAATCCCTCTATTCTAGAAATTTTGGATTGGAATCTTCTGTAAAAACTTAAAAACATATGTTCTTAGTTCATCCATATAGGCAAACCAACTCTAGTGTTCTAGTGATGGAAGATTATACATATGACTATCTATGATCCATTCCTAGAAAATGATCATTCTGAATTGAGTATTCAAGAATTATAACCAACATTGTTTTTTATATTTGAGTGGTTGGATGATCTAGGATGTCTTGATATTAATTTTCAAAGTATTTAAAGTTATTAAAGAACAATAATCAAAGATGGAACAAGATATGGACAAATGAAATTTCAATTTATTCATAAAAATAAGGAGATCAATATACATATATTAGAGTATCTCTCTTTAAGAGAGATAAAAATGAATGGTAATTCAAGGAATATAGATAACTAATGAACTGATTTCTCAAATTTCAAAGGTTATCTAACACCTAGTGGGAAGTGTTAATCTATTATTGAAGGATTACACTATGTGTAGCATCATCCTAGTATATAGAATACATTTCTGTCACCCGATCACACATTTCATGTATCCTTCTCTTAGTGACCTAAAAATAAATCATTAACTTTTATAGTTTGGATTTTTAATTCATCATGAGGAACTCATATTGATTTAATTCTATACTCAAGGAAGATAACTTCTCCTTGTGTCTTGATTACTCCGTGATGCATTGACTCAATTATTGGGTAATTCACTCTGAAATTTTGTCATAGGGATCCACACGTTCAAATTTTTGGAGATATTTCTATTAAATCACTAGTAACTCATATATAATCATCATATAATGGATGATCAAATATAACCCTAGAAAATCAAAACCACTAGTTTTGAGACATATGAATATATAATGGAGATGACCAACCTTGCTCTTCATTTTATCCATCAGGGTCCTAGTTATTAAAGAACACAAATATATATATACCCGTTCATGAGATAATCAACACATAGATGTGATCCCAACATTGAGAATAAATTCATCCTCCTAGACCAAAATGTATTCTTGAATTTAGTCACTCGATGATTCAACTTGTGTCACTGGAAAGGAAGTGATCATGATAGTGTTTGGGGGCTTCCCCATCAAGATCCACTTTATATAGGGAGAATCAACTGATACTAGTATCAGAAATATTGGTGGTGAGCTATATCTCTAAATATTTTGTGACCATCCATTGACCCCTTAGGTTTGGAATTACATGAAAATATCCATTAGTAAGATTCGTATCCTCATTATCCGAGGAGCCTAACACAATTATATCGACATCCTATGAAATTTATGTTCGAGTTTACCTTTTAATTGGAAATGGTACTCTATGGAATCATGGAGTGACGTCACATAGAGATAGATTTTGATAACATTAAATCCATGCTAGAGAATATTCTAGCGATAGAAAAAATAATCACCCAAACTTGTGGCATAGTAAGTGGTATGTTGTTATTAGTCTACATCAACATTATCCAGAATTGACATAGAATCAATGTGTATTTGTCATTGTGTGCCTACTAGAAATGAGACAATTAGATATCCTGAACACATCATAACTCATTCCCACTCATGGATTCCATATAGGTATTGTAAATTGAGACACCATTGACCCTCTCTATAAGACCCTATCCTGTGATTCACTCTGATATGATCGAGTGACAGGTAATTCATTATTACCAACCACTATTATGCTGAATGGAACCCTATAAGAAGTAATGGAAAACAAGTAATGGTTTCATAAAAGATTATATAGATCCTTTATATCCATAATTATTGGCCACATGCACATAATATTAGGTAATGTAGGATTATGAAAATGATGAATGTCCAAGGATGTGTGTCTCAGGTCATAACCATCAAGATACACCATTGTCCATCTATGAAAGAGTTGGATCAGACTTAAAATTTAGTGAAAAGAGTAAAAACACTAAACTAACATAATAATTGTTAGATCCTCCCCAAATCTAGAACAATGAGAATCACTGATATGCTAGATTCTAGTTGAGCCTCAATTATTAGAGTTGTTACCCTTACCCTAATACGTGTGTCTCGAACTAGTACCAACCATCCACCAAGGAACATGGATATAATTCTTACTTGTTGAAGATCTAATGTCAAATATATCTGGACTTCATAACCCAAATTCATATTTTGACCATCATCAAGGATAGACTAGAAAGTATTCTAAGAACCAAAAAATTATAGGGTTTGGGGAGTCTTTGGACTTTATATTATCCATGAGAGAGCTCTAAAATTGTCATCCATATACTAAAAGGGACATTAAGTGATGGGTGAATTTCCCTCTTCAACTCCCTTTCATCCTATTCAAACAAATCTTTATCCAACATAGGAGTTCTCTTAAAATTTTCCAAAGTTCTTCAAGGATGAAAAACCACTACAAATTTGGATTTTAACAGCATTAGTAAAGATACTTTATCAGTGATAATAAATTAATCATTACAAAATCAAGGTTAAAGAATAGGATTTATCATTAATCATAATATTTAATAATAAAGGCCCCCTTTAACCGTTATAAAAATCACTAATAAATGGGTCCTTTATTAGTGATAAAAAAGCATTGATAAATTTCCACTTTATTATTTCTTTGTCTTTAAGAACTAATAGTGGGAGGAGGATTAATTTTTCAGACATCTTGGAGCCCCAACTTTTTCATCACTTCCTCACCACCTTTATCAGTGCATCCCACCTTTATCAGTTCTTTTCCCTCACTTGCCTACCAACTCTTCTATAGTTCCTCACCACCCCCTTTATGAGCACCATTAAAAATTCTAGCCTCCTTCACGTGCCTTGATTTGATCTGTATACCTCCCATTTGGAACCCAAACGCCTTTACCACTACCCCAAGTTATTTTATTCTCTATTTAAGGATATATATATATATAGATATCTATATATATATATTTACATATATATATTTTTTATTCATATTTTTATATAATTATTTTTAAATACATCTATAAAATATACTTTTTTGTGTGTGTCTGATATATATAATTATATTTATTTAAATATATTATATATTATATTCATTTACATATACTAAAATACAATATACTTATATATTAATTTATTAGTACACACTTATATGTATATATAAACAATATATATATATTTATAAGTGTGTGTATATATATATTCATATAGTTTTATATTATAAAAATTTGTTAGATATTTTTTAAAATTAATTTTTTGAATATGTATTTATTAACATATATTAGAATACACACACACACACATATATATTTATTTATTTAAACACACATGATTTTATATTAACATTACTTGTATATTTATATATAAACATATTAATGCATTTTTATGAGGTAAATAAGATGGATAATTTTTTCCCTTAAATAAAATTAATATTGATTATTTAATTTATATATTTAAAAATACATTTTTTGTAAATATATTGATACACGTTATTTATTACAAGTAAATATAACAAAATATGAATATATTTAATTATAAATAAAACTAAATTGTGAAAATTGATAAAATTGTAAAACCATAATATCAATATGATTTTAATACCTAGGAATAAATTCAGTCCCCAGTAAAATAAGACAATAATAACCCATTAACCAAGGTTGTAATTCTATCGAATGTTAAAAAAATTGAATACCCCACCTAAAAGTCGGTTTTATAGGATTATGGGATTTTTTCTATTAAAGGAAATATTAGGGTATTCCAAAATCATAAGGGTGTAGATCTCATCATAAGATTAAATTTGATATGTGGTAGAGCCCAAACAAACACCCTAATCAAACGTTATATCTATTTGAAGTTTAAGTCATGTTTTCAACTTATCATATATAGTTCATTAATTTATTTAATTTTTATGACATACAACTATTATTAAATGACAATTACTCAATTATAATTTGTAAATTATTAATTATTAACAATTTTTAATTATTTTATAATCCATTTTCACTAAATATTTAACATATTAAGTGAAAATTACTATTTATCTTTAAATAGAACATATTTTAAAAACATATATTATATTTATATCAATATAAATATATTTATATATTTATATATTTTTCTTGACTATATATATATATATATTTGAAATATACCCTTTATTAGTGCTAGAAAAAAAACCATCGATAAAGGGTGACATTTACTAGTACCTGCAAAAAAGCATTGATAACCCCCTATCAGTTCTTTTTTAATAGAATTGATAAATTCCCCCTTTATCACTTCTTTATTAGTAGGGCTAATGAAGGCCCCCCATTTAGTTTCACTTTTAGCTGATGCTAATAAATACTAGTGTCAGATAAAACTAGTTTCATATGAGTAAATGAATTCATCACACATATTCCCTAGGAATGGGATTACACAATTTCAATGTCATTTTAGAGGCTTATACCAACCACCCCATGAAGAAGATGAAATTTTTTAGTCTCAAAATACCGCCAACTAACCTGCTCGATGATGAGATCTAGATGATGATAGAAAAATAAATATGAAGTCTATATAGTCTCATAATGTCCAAAGACCCATAGATTGTCTTCATGGGTGATGTATCATTGATTCACCCAATAAGTTTATGCCCACTCCATGAAAAAATTCCCTCCAAGACGAAGGTCTCATTAAAGACTCCATTCTCTTCTCCAACTCTGCATGCAGGGTTGTTCAATTTTTAAAAGTAATTAAATTCACCTTCTATCAATGCTGGAGCATGGAATATCTGATATGAAATTTTACTATTGGATTTATGGATGACCTTCCCATCAAGAGACATTTTCACTCTAGTGGAACCCTAAAAAATAATGTTTGAATGTCCGAGAGGCCCCCATTGAGAATTGGGGGATCAATTAGAATGTTAAAAATATATAAAGAAAGATAATATAATAATGGGTAGTCAAGGAAATTTGGTTCAAGAAGTATTTCTTAATCTTGATGGCCTGGGGTGGATATAATTACTAAGTTTGACTGGTCATCCATGATCATTTCTTTAATAGTGTAAGATATAGTGACCAAGAGAATTTTGCATGAGATGGCCATTTTAAAATATTCAAATTGTTTTGAAAAACTTATTAGCACAATAAATCAAGGAATCATGAGAGTTTACCCTCAAAAAATGACTAGATATTTGGAGGGGAAACAATTTGAAAATTTTATGGTGGAATAATACTTACCTAGGTAACCTAACATAGGTCCCCTTCCTAGGGTAGTATTGATAATGCCGCCTTTATATGGTGACCACACTTAGATCCCCCCCCCCATATATGGGGGCATCACTTTGGGACCCAGAGTAGGGTATCCCCTCTTAGTCCCCCTCACTAGGGTTGGTGACTAATGCCACCTTGTTGGGGTGGACCCTCTTAGGCCCCCTTAGTTGGGTAGCCCCACTAAGGGAAAGAGAATTAAAACTCACCTTGAAGTAACATAAGAAACAAAGTAAGGGAAGGAATATGGTCTAATGCTCAGGTAATGGGGGTACACCCTTATTTATAAAGTTGTTCCTCTTCTCAGCTCTATCAACATTACTTTTTTGGAATAACCTATGTGTCTCACTGAGTCAAGAAATAATGTCTCGCCCAAGGTACTCTAGAAAGTAGACTGTAAATAATCTAAGTTCGCATGGTGAGGGATGGGTAAAACTCAAAATCTAACCCTCTTAATTATACTCAGATTCCATTTATGGGTAATTTTTTGTAAATACCTTTTGAATACAAAGGGGAAGAAAGATATTGTCCAAGGTATCCTATAACTTATAGGTATGCTTCACCTAGGTACCCTATGGTTACTGGGCTTGCCTCAATTAGGCCCCATTTGTCTACTCAGCATGCCTTAATAAGTTCCCCTTATGCTTCTTATTCTACCTCACTAAGATCCCCTTCACTCACTTATCCTTCCTCACTATGGTACCCATGAGTCACCTAGTCTACCTTTCCCAACATCACTTATGTGCACCACCTTAGTTTTTCAACAAAATCCACCTAGTATTTGGGTTTGGCTAAAAATAGACCCCATATCCACAACATAGAAAATGAATTTTACCAATTCTATAAGAGAGAAAAATAATGCACAAGATTTTTTTCTCAAGCATCCAAACCCCATCATATGTAACCTATTTCAAGCTAAGAAATAAGAAAATAAACTTTAGTTATAGGAAGTGGTGAACCAATTTTATATCCAAGGCGACCTACCACTTAATGTCTCCCGTCTTAGTGGCTAGCTTCCTAGGGCTACCCACCTTAGTGACCCATCAACCATGGAATACCACTATATCAAACCATTTCCCATTGTATCCCACCAGAGTGACCCATTACTTAAGGCTACCCTCCTTAGTGAACCATCACCCAAGGTTTTCCACCATATCTAACCATCACCAAGAGCATCCCACCTTAGTGTATCATCACTAACGTTTGTTTCCTCCCTAAAATTTCATCCTTCTATTCCAAATCCTCTTATTTTTTAATTACTCTACTAAGGCCTCCCCCTAGACACTAGATTCACATGACTAGAGTATCTGGAATACCAACATACCCCCTTTTGATATTGTATTTAATTGGTAAAGGATTCCCCCCACATGAGATCCCTAATTTAAGGGGTCGTTATGATGTTTTCAATCATGCATCCCATTGGTAACGAAGACCCAAATCCTAGAGGTTTTGGTGGGAATATTCTGGGATTAGGCAGTGACACTTACTTCCTTTGTGCTTCTAAAAACATGATGGGAACTTGCATCATCTGTGTCTTTCTTCCAATTAGTAGATATATAAGCCTAAACCATGGGATTATAAATATAATATAATATGTGAATAAGAATACCTATTAGAGTAATCCCCATGTATCCTTTATCATCTATCCCTCACATCCACTCCCCCATCAATCAGTAGATGGGGACTAAATTTATGGTGGGATTCCTCCTTAGATATAAGACTTATCCAATCAAGCATTCATGCAAAGTCATTGATCTTATATTGTATGATGTTTTAGAAACCTATCATGAATAATTTTAGCTTAGTGAACTGTGATGATCATGTCACTTTCATGATAAAAATATTCCATCAATGGAATCCTCATCATGTTCATGACACAACCCCATATTTGGCCTCCTCCTGAGGTATAAGACCTGATCCATCATCAGCTAGATATTAGGTGTATGCTAAAACTGTATTACCTTATTATCAAAGGGTTTCATTCCTAAAAAACACTCCATTAAAGAAAATTATTCCCAATTAAGTTACTTTGGGCCTCTTTATCCAGTATATGCCCTAATCACCTTCTAAAACACATGGGACATTATTCTTATTTCAATTGGATAAATAAGACACCTACTTGATGTCCAAAACTGACATCATCGCTAACTTATTAATATAATGGAGAAATAATCCATTTAAGATCAACTATAAATGGATTATCACATGTATTTCTTAAACAAAGAATTTATAGGAACCTTTGGACTAGTCATCCAATTGCATTATGTTAAACTTCATGGAACTATTCTTTTGATACGACCTTAAAAGTTATGATGTGTCTCTATATGTAGCATTAAACTATATGGGTTCTTATTCATTTCACAAGGATATATATGAAGCCCTATCACGGGCCTATTCCAAGTACTGAACTAATCACTACCTTCATGGATGACTACACACTTTAGAGTTCTTATTTTGGTTTCTTTAAACGATAGTTCCTTAAAATAATGAATTACTAAGTAATAATGACACAATATAGATAACCATTGATACATATAGATGTTTTTTTGTGGTAGAACCTCTTATACATATATATGATTGAATTTATAAAGAACTTATGATAAATATATATGTTTTACATCAATACATGATAATAACGGATTGTTATCATAAGAGGGTAGCCAGTTCTTCAATGGGATTTGTGAAGGACTTGTGAATATAAATTAAATATAAAAGAGATACCTAGATTAGAAAATAATCCCTATATTTTTTTCTCATTCCCATAATCCCATCCTGTAGATCAATTTATTTTCTTATATGTCACTAGTAAATTCCTAGTGACCACCTTCCTTCAAAAAGAAGGCATACATTGACTCAAAATGTGTGTGGGCATGGAAAAACCATTAGGAATAAGGTTACTAATAGAATACCCCATTTACATTCAATAAAAAATAATTATTTTTCTAATTTTCATATTTATTTATTTATTATTTTCTTAGAACTATCCATGTAGGGTGGTGATGAAAAATAAAATATATTGTTCCATATAGATAGTAATCTAGACATACATAGGAACAATGTTTTTATCTTTCATGGAATATGAGAAATGTATTAAATCATATATTTTTTGGAACCATAAAAATGTTATAAATATCATATTTATTCATTAAATATCATTTAATAAACATCCATTCCATGGTTTTATAAAAAATTAAACACATGTTTTCATGGAGGTAGTAGTTTTCAAGTACGTATGAATAATTTTTTCAATATTTCTACGTGGAAGGGGAAGATAATGGTTATACAATTAAAATAATAACATTTAGTTATACTGATAATACTGATTCCATTATATTAAGATGGATAAAATATATTTATATAAGAATTATTGAGAATAAAAAGGTTTAAGAAGTGATTGGTACATGTGTTAAGAATTTCAACCTTCTCTATGAAGATCTCTTAGAATTGGAGGATTTATTGATTTTCCTTGGATAAAGGGGATGTAAAACATGGTAGAGGGATTTAAGTGATGTAAAAAATGTTATATTTTCAAGAGTAATTCTATTTTTTTAGTTTAATAATAGTTGTGGTGGAAGTATATATTTATAAGTGAGGGGAATGATGCTTTTGTAATGATATAAAAGGACAAGTCACTATTCAAGGAATGTGAGTGAAATAATTAACAATAATAGAGATGGGATAGGGTTTTGATCAAGTTATATATCAACTACACATTTAGAGACAAGGTTTGAGAAATATTAGGCCTTGTATCCTTAGTTATAATTTTAACATATTTTACTTTTACCATAGTAACTCATTTAATAACCTTTGTAATTCATTTTAATGAATATAATTAAAATTGACTTTATTACCTAATTTGAAGATGATGATTTTAAATATTAGAATAAATTTATAAAATTAAACTTTCCATTTAATAAAAATAAATTTTAATATTAGTTCACCTGACATGTAAAACCCATTTTTTAAAGTGTATTTTTGAGCATAAAAATTACATTTCGGATAAAATTATTAATGTTGCTGATTTTAATAACATTCATTGGTTTATTAATAATTAAATAAGAGTTAGGTGGATTTAAGATAAATTCAAAACCAAAATTCGCCATGTGAATATTTAATTAAAATATAATACAAAAAAATATTTTTTATTGAAATAAAATATTACTTATATTTGACAATTCTAAACATATATTTTCTCAATTAAACACAGTATAATTAAATGAATTGTTTTACTAAATAAAAAAATCAATTTATAAAAATGTTATATATGTTTTTATATCATACTTATATCACAGTAAAGTCATAAACTCTGTGAAACTTGTGAAAAATTATTTTTTCATGATTTACCTAAAAAAATATTATTTTAAAATATAGATCTTATCAGATGATGATGTCGATGTATTGTATTTTTTGAAAAACGTTTTTTGTAATGTAAATTAGTAAGTAGAAGTCAAATATTACTATGGTATTTAGAAATAATATTAGAAGAATAACTTACTCTGGATGGAAGAACCAATGAAAGGAGGGGCTCCATTGAGGCATGATATACCCCCAAAGATATCTGTAAGTAATGAAGAAGTGAGTGAATAAGATAAAGATATTCAAGTTCTGTTGAAGTAAGTAATATGAATGGTAAAACCATAAAATGAAAAATTGTGATGTTATCTAGGATAATCAATAAGGATATAATCATTGAAGATTTGATAAAGTCCATATTTATTCCGGATTAATATAGGGTGAATTTACATTAAATTAAGATTTTCTTCTATAATTATTGAAAATGTGTGAATTAAAACACCATGTGTAGGTGAATCTGGGAGATGAATATAAAAAATCACTAGATGAAGTCATGTCTATAAAATCTATGAAGTCAGAAAATGAATTATTAATCCACAATGTCTGTTATGTCATGCATTCTTCAAGAAGATCATGATTCCAAGAAATGTTTTTTCAAATTAATAATGATGATAAAGGGTGTAAAATTTTTGGAGTACAATTTTAAAAATTATAATATAGTGATGGTAACAAAAAATTATAACATATATATAATTATAGAATGATGTTATAGAATTACAAAGTATCGGTTGTAAGTTCCGAACAAATTCCATGATATCATATCTTAGAGTTGCAGTTTTATTGAGTTATACCAGATAGTGAAAATCTAATAAGATCACCAAATGAATAATTGTGATGTACACCAGAATATGTTTAGTAAAAATATATATCTTGTGAAAAGTTGATGTTACAAAATGATAAAGTTTCAAACATTACAAGGTTTGATGTTTTGAATTCAAAAAGTATTTTTTATACAATCCTTGGTCTTTGAAGTGTTGATATGATATAAAATGACTAGATAAAGACTTTTCTACTCCAATACAAGATGATTTAATGATTTTAATAGATATAGGAATCTATTTATATTAGATAAAAATTTATAGAATTTCAATTGAAAACACATCCAAGGGAACATTGGAAAAATTATTATTGGATAAATAAAGTTGATATCATCATATGGATAATTAGGATGAATTCAGATGGATAAAGGTTATATCATTAAACAATGATATGTGATTTCATCATATAGATAATTTTTATGACATCAAGTGTAGACAGGTGATTTCAACAGATTAAATTCTATAAGTCCATCAGAGAGAGGAAAAATGTGAAGAGAAATGGATGGAGGAATACTGGGTTTAATAGATTAATCTAGCCAGACAAAGAAGATGAAGAAAATGAGAACTAGACAAGGGTGAACTAGAAAAAGAGTTGTGACATGGGAGATTCCTTATGGAGTTCTTCGACTGAGAAGCTATTATGATGTATTGTAAATAATTGATTTGATGTTATTTTACTCCAAATATTGTGAAGATACTAAAATGGCATTCAAAATTCAAAAATATAGTCTATATTTGAGAATGGTTTTATTATACTTTACTCTATGTTTTTCAGAACCACTAATTTCTTCAAATCCAAATTTATTCATAAGGATATTAAAGGTATTCAATTCAAAAGTTGATTGAGAAGAAATTTCAATCTGAGGCTCACAAGTTCCCCATATCTCTAGGAGTAAGCATGTAAATATTGATATGGGAATAGACCATTAGAAGCATATACTTATTGATTGAGAAATAGAGTGTTATTATTATAGGTTTAGAGTAAGCTACAAACCAAGAAACTAATTGTTTGAAGAATAAAAAAAAGATAGAAGGGTTTTAAAAAGTAAGTCCTAGACAAAGTAGAACTAGAAGTACACACACCCAGAAGAGGCTTACTTGATGAATTATACCAGATAGTGGAACATTGGATATACTCTAATTATATTCAAGGATTATTAGACCAATGTGCAACAAATTTATGGGTATTATATATAGTTTACCATTCAGAGAAGTATCAGATGGACTGGTCGCATATATCATGAGCTGCATAAGAACATTCTATTGGAAGAAGAATATGTCAACCTAATTTTTGAGTATAAAATAATATCTAAAGGAAGTAAAACTTCCATCCATGTGTGATTTCATGAATAAATTGTGAATACCAGTGGTTTAAGTATAATTAACACCAAAATTCTTATCAAGATATATGAGGAGATTTTCAAAATATAACTCAACTATGGGACATAGTATAATGATCCTTACATTTTATAATATAATGATGTAATTAGGATAAGGGTGACTCTATACCACCCCACTTGTTATCTGGGTTTAATATATATGTGTATGAATATATTATTGAATGGGATTTAACACGGTAAGGATTATATTCTAACATTGATGCTGACCCTTGGAAAAATATCTATCTTGTTTACTTTATAGTATCTATAATTTATAATGAAGAATGTTTGACGTTGTTTTTCTAAATATCCATACATATGAATTGATATATAAGGATCAATAATCATAAAGTAAGGAAGATTTTAATTTGAATATAATTGGTAAAAGTTTTTATCCATGATTCACCCCCCCTCACAGGGTGACTCTAGGATCCACCTTGGAATCTAAATTGGTATTAGATAAGGTTACCTCTATTTGAATCTATAAATTCTTCTTTCCAAATAAATTTAAATATGCTATATAAAGTTAGTCCTTCCATAAGTTAAATAAATAATCTCTCTGAAATATAATAAAGTTATAACTGAACTAAAAAAATAAAATATATCCTTGGTTATAGAAAAATAATGGTCTTGACCAAAAATGTGAAAAATAGGATGAAGAATAAAGATTATAATTAGTGGAAGTTGTAATCTAAAAAATAATGTAAGTATAATAAAACACTTTCAGAAGTTAATGTTTCTTCTAAGAATTTAGGTTAATATAATAATATTAATCCGCTAGAAGAATCTTACTCAAGCTGTGAGGAGTATGATTCAATAGAAACCATTGAATGTTTTTAATCCAAGATCATATCTTACATGAGAAACACCCCAGTAGAAGTTATTACATATATAATTAAATATATCAATGTATAATATGATGAAATATCACTAGTGAAATTGGTATTGGATGGGACAAAGAATTCATTAGGAAAAATGTTCTGAGAGTACATATTTCTTACAAAACTCATCGAGGGAAAGTAAGAAAAGGTATTTTAATCACATGATATTTCAAACGTGAAAAAGAAACATTTTAAAGTATTTTATTTTAGAATTTCGTTTAAGGTAAATTTTTAAGGAAAATATGCATGTACTATAAGAAACTCAAAAATAAATTTTTGAGGATAAGAATAATCAATTGGAAATCAAGGAAAATATGGTAAAGGTACTTCATATTTCATTGAAATAGGTGAGAAAGTTACCTAATAAAAAGCTACAAAATCCAATGTTTGAATGTGAGACAAAGTGAGGTGTCTTGAAAATGATAATAACACTTTAAATTTAAATTTTATTGATCATGAAATTATATTGAGAAACATGTAATATACTCGAGTTGAATCTATACATAAGGATGATAAAAAAATATCTACTAAATATTATAATGAAATTATTACTTCTAGAAAGACTCAATATAATATCAAGAATAGTTTTAAAGAATCATAAGAATAATATTTCAATAATATGAAGAAAAAAAGATAAACCCATTTTTTGATAAATATGTGTCCACTAACTCCAATATATTTATTCCATATTATAGATCCATAAGAAATATTTGAAGAAAGATAAGAAACCCACCTATTTTAAAAAAGTGTAATTAATAAAATAAAAAGAAAAAAGTTCCCCTAACTCTTCCCTAAATATTTATTTAATAAAAAGTAAATATTTAGAAGCAATATTTTTTAGAATACATATCTAAAAGAAAAACATCAACATAAGGAAATAATCCAATATAAATTTGTTACCATTTTTGGAATGTTTGGAAACATTTCAATCAATTTTTGGCCTAATATGACAAGGTGTTAAGACCCAAGAAGGAAATAATTAATGGGGATAAAATTGAAAATATATGAAAAAATAGTTACATACACCCAACATTCATAGAAAATGAAAAATCTTATAACATTCAACTAAATTTAACATCTTGAAGATTTCTATAGATGTTGCGGATGAAGTGGTTATAGTGTAGAAATGTGATGTATTACCTCTATCAAGATCAGATTAGAAAATAGAAGGAGTTAAAAAAATATAAAGGAAACTATAAGGAAGATAGAGTGTATATTTACCTTGGAATGTAATCCAATATATGAAAAGTAGAATATCATCCCCAAAAATAATGATTTAGAACATGTCATGCCTCTAAAAAGATGTTAATTATATTGAATAAAATCCCAATTAATTCAAAACTATATCTTCACCTTGAATTTTCAAGTTTACAGAATTAATATAAAGAGATAAAACCAATATATATAAGAAATACATAAGTGTATTGGAATGGAGGAAGAAAAATTTGATGAAGGAGTTGAAGTTCACCTGAACTTACCACCGAAGAGTAACTTATTGGAAGGAAAAAAGATGTGTGGAAGATTTAATTTTTTTGGACACACTCTTGAAAAATTCATAAAAATATTACAAGGATAATAAAGGTTATAAAAAAAATTATGAATGATTTGTAAGGTACTAGTGGTGTTGTAAAAAATCTCAACATAAGAATATAGGTTAACATATTTAGAATCTTTTCATTGTTATATATATAGAAAATTTGGATGAACAATGAAATTGGGAGTAAAAGAAAATATGAAAAATTTATTCTTATTTATAGATAATGTTAAGATATATCCACACAAATAAAAAATTAAGGATAAATATTTGAATCCCATGCATTCTATGGAGAACAATTCTTGGAAAAGAAACAGAAAATTAATGATGAAAATGAAAAATGAATCTAACAGAGTTTATGGGTTGAGAAATATTTCTCAACTATGTGGATTTAACTAAATATAATAGAATTTCCACCTTATTATATTATATATAATGAATTTTTTATAAGGAAAATGGAATTGAAAGTGATGTTCTTATAGGGGATCCCTAAAGAAAAGTAACTAGATATATAAGCTCTAGATGACGAAAAAAAGGTTTCAGATAAAAACGATCCAGAGAATAGAATTTGATGTCATATCTAAGGTATATTTTCTATATTATCCCAATAATCATATGAAAATTTATTTTTCTATAGAATAAGGGGGAATTGATTTGTTGGTAACCAAGTGAGAGTTATCTTACATAGTAAGATAAACCTTATAATTTTATAATTGAAATTTTCAGATCTATTTGTTGAGATGATTATAGAAAAGTAAGTTGAATGTAAATATGATAAAATTTTTCCTAGATTAATGTGTTTAAAATGTTGGAACCATTTGGTTTTTAGGGACACATTAATGTCTATGTTAATCACTCTTATTTTCAATACTGAGTATGGATCATGTAGACCTTGAATTAGTTGATCTAGATGTTCTATATTTAGGAAGAGTGAATTAATAAATATATAAAAGAAGTCATGTTTATATTTAGAAGTAAATGGGGGATAAGAATATCTTTACAAAAATTTAATCACTCTCACCAAATATGTCATTAATGAGGGTTTCAAAATTCAGATTATTAGGGGTTAGAAAATAAGGACCTCCCTTAATGTTCTTATAATAATAAGATAAACTATATATTTATTTTATTATAAATAAGGAATGATAAATCTCATTGAATATAAAGAGATTTTATTAATGACAACAGATACAAAGGAAGATATTGTAATTCCCATTGCATGATAATTTTTATGTATTGATTTTTTTGACAGCAGTTTGTTTTAAAGTCATTGAGTAAGATGAAGAAAAAATTTACTATGGACATTTAGAAAGAATTATGCAAGAATAACTTGTTTCAGAAGGCTGAACCAATGAATGCAGGAGCTCTATAGAGGTTAGTTCTACTTCAAAAAGATATCCAAAAGTAATAAATAAATAATTTCATTATATAAGGATATTTAAAAACTATTGAATGAAGTAACCCCAAAGGTAAAACAATCAAAATAATTTTATTAATGTAATATAAGATAATCAAAGAAGATAATATCGCTAAATATTTGAGAATGACCTTATTAATTCATGAGGAATATAGGGTGATTTCACCTTACATTTAGATATACTTCCACAAATATGGTAAAGGCATGAAGTAAAACACAACCTGAAGGAGAATTCAGGATGATAATATACAAACATCATCATATAAAGTTTTAGTCAGAAAAAGTATGAATTCATGTGAGGATTTAATAACACTAAAACTTTTTAAGACATGATTTCTTAAATAATACCATGATTCCAAGCCATGTTTTTTAAATTAATAATTATTATAAAGGGTGTACAATGTTTGAAATTCCACTAAAAAAAGTATGTCAGACTGAGGATAATGGAATGAGTCTACAGAACATAGTGCTCTGGAATACGTTTTAACTGTTACAAACCATTAGTTATAAATTCTATGAAAATTACAAGTTATAAATTCATGGATTTTTTCTTCTTCATAGTTGAACCTGATAGAAGAAATCTCATCAGATCTCCAGATGAGGAATTGTGATGTACACCAAATTGAGTTTAGTGAAAATATATAGTTTGCTAAATTTTTATGTTATAAAATGATAAATTTTAAAAATATATAAGGTTTGAAGATATAATGTAATATATTTACCACTATATAAATATTTATCTTTGATGTTATTAACATAAATATAATGATTGGATGGAGACTTTTTAATTATAATAAAAGATGAGTTCTCCAATTTACTAGATAGAAGAATCCATTTATATTGGATCAACTTTTGATTAAGCTTATCCGAACAAAATTCCAAGGGAAAATTGGGAATACAAGTACTAGATAAAGAAATGTTATTTCATTGGATGGAGAATTTTGATGAAATAAGGTAGATAAAGTTGATTTCATTGGATGAAGAATGGAGGAATCATCAGATAGAGAATTGTGATGAAACTAGTAGAAGAATTTTTAATCCATTAGACATTAGAAACGTTTTAGGAACATCAGATAAAGGAATATTGATTTTACCATATTGAGTTGATAGGAAAAAGAATATCATACAAATGGGAATTAGAAAAAGTAGAACCATAATAACAGTTTTTAGTTAGAGGAGTAATTATAAATTATACAGAACTATATTCATGCTGATTTACTCCAAACATTGTGATGATGCTAAACTAGAAATTCAATGTTCATAAATCTTGGTGATAATTTTTTTAATTTCTTAATATATTTAAAACCATTTTTATGGTTCCTATATAGAAGTCCAATCCATATATCTTTATAAGACATTGAATTCAGTTAATTCAAAATTTATGTCGGTGGGAAGTTTAAACTAGATCCCATGTGTCCATATAACATTCAGAGGAATCATGCCTATATAAAGAGGGAAATATAACTTAATTTGAGTTTCCTAATTGATTGATAATTAGGGAGTTATTATTATATGTTTAGTATGAGATTCTAACCAAGAAAATAATTTGTGAGAGAATAATAACTGGATTGTAAAAACCCTGACCCTAGTATCCCATAGTCAGTTCCTTATATTAATCCATTCGAATAGATACAAGAATATAATCCCAAAATATGAATTATTTCAGCCGTTTTGGAATATATATATCATATATAAACAATTTATTACAAAATGAAATTAAATATAACCTAGAAAATGTTTTGGAAACACTCAAAAACTCTTTGGTTATCCTAGTATGTCATTCATAATATTCTTCTTCACATCCTGGGAAGAAATAAAACAAAATAAAGGGGTGATCGTAGATACTCAGTAATGGTAATAAATATAGAGGAAACTTTCATAAATAAAAATTAATAGTAATTCATGGAGAACAACTAAAAACAAATTCCATTAAAGCATAATTTTGAGCATAATATGGAAGGAATAAGAGATAAAAAATAATTCCAAATAAATAATAACTTGTGTAAGGAAATTAATCATAGATATTCAAATAGTTTAATAATTACATGGATTATCAATTAATAATATCATAATTAGGTAATGTAAAATTTCATACATTATAAACATATTTTCATGGCTTCAGCCAAGACACCATATATAATGGGTAAAAACCCAATATTGTTTGTCTTATTAGACCTACTAATTCATTGAGGGGCCATAGAGGGCCCCACCCATCACTTACTAAGACTAATGAATTCCTCATATTAACAGGGTAAAATATAAATGACATAAACTTTCTTATTGAAGAACTATCACAAGAAATGTGAATACTATAACTATAAACAATGAATTGTATCAAATAGCACATCCATAATCAAAATAATCATAAAATATTAAAAAATATAAGGTAAATGGTATCATAAGATATAAACCTAAATTAAGTACAATATTCATCAATGTTAGATGAAATATATGTAGACACCATTTAAAATTCATGAAGAAGGAAATCTTTAAACATTCCTATGTGTACCATACCACATTGAACCATTTAAATCACAATTCCTATAAAAGAATCATTAAATAAAATTTAAAATTTCAATAGCATAATAAAAATAATGATATGATATATCAAAGGGGAGTAAATACGCCAGACACACATGGAATAAATGGTCAACAATCCATATATCACATAGAAATAAAAGTCAGACGAAATAACCCTTTTTAAATTTGGAAAGACGATTTCTTTGGAAAAATCATTTAAATTTGTCATATAATAGGATTTTAAGAATTTATATCCTAGAAAAGAAAAGGGAAGGACATTTAAATTATATTTGAGGAATACATTATTTCCCACTAATGTTAAATCATATAAAAATATTTTTTAATAATCTTTAGAAATAAAACATTTTAGTGTAGTTTGACGAAAATATTAAAGAGATTTTGAAGCTGAAAGGCATGTTTGTTTTTATAAAACAAAAAATGAAACAATATACCTTTTAAAGATAAATTTTTTTATTTTATAAAAATAATTATGGATTAAAATAGATTATGTAGTGAACATGAAAATGTGTAGGAATTTGGGAAGTTCCCTTTAATCGGGATTGCTTATCGAGAATAATTGGGAAACAAACCTTATAAAACATGTATTTAACCATAAAAAAGATGAAATGATCTGGAAATATGATTTTAGAACATACAAATATAATATAAAATAATTAAACAAAAATAAATAAGCATTGAATTGGGGTAAATATAGTGAATAAGAAACCCAAAGGAAAAAATGACGGTTCGGGTAGAATCCCTTACTACTTTGTCATCAATTGAATCATATGCCCCAAAATTAAAAATAATAAAATGATACGCTGAATATAATGAAAATAAAGAGATTCATGATATGATACATCCATTATAATTATATAAACACCTTACACAATAAATAGCGGTGAATAATAAATATCTCACAAAAATGGAACTGGGATGATAAAACCCTTACCTTATGTCTAAATGTGTTCAGCCATTGACCTTAATGCCCTAGATAAAAAATTAAATCCATTAATTAATTAAAAAATAACATTTTGAGTATATATTCGATTCATTATAGTATTATTTAACAATAAAAATGGTTTCATGACCAGTCTGGAAAGAAAATTTGAAGAATAAAAATCTTTCATCCCCAAAGGTTGTAAATTGACACCTCATGGAAGATGATTTCATTTTTAAAATAAAAGAGAGGGAGATAAAAGAGTTTTATGAAGGATATTACATTAACATGATAACATTATATTAAATCTATGATATTAGTGTTTTTTTCCTCATTTGGATATGGAAGGTGAGGAGAGGATAGGGAATAAAAAAAATGAATGAAATTTAAATGAAATGGAAAGAGGTTTTTACCTCTTGATTTCACATCCTTGAGAACCTATTTAAGGCCCTTGGTTTATGCCTTTTGGTAAGAAAAGAAGCTATTGGATGTGGTTATGAGTTTTGGTAATATTATTGGGTTGAATTTGGACTATATTAGAGCTTGTAATGTGTGAGGAGAAGTGGGGGTGAGGGATGGTATTTATAGTGGAGGAGAGGGGGGTATCCTTGAATATTTTATTAATTAGTTTTCTATCTGGCTCAAGACTATGAATAGTTTTAATTCCCATGATTTAATACATTAAATAGGGTATGTTAGTTCTATATTATGGTCTTACAACATCCTTACCTCCCCTATGACTCAATAAATCGGGTATTTAGCTTTTATCATAAATTGTCGTATTTTACTATTCAACAAAAAATTAAGTATTTTAGAAAAAACCCAAATAATCACCCTAAACATTTTTTAACATGTATAATATAAAAATTAACTAAATTTTTTTAAAGTAATTTTTTATATATGAAAAAAATAAATATTATATAAATTTAGCATCTATTCAAAAAAATACAAATTGTAATATTAGAATCGATTTATGATACTTTCAAAAATTTACCAAGGTCTCATAAAATTATACTATAATCACAAGACAAGAAAATATTAATATATGAATCTATTTTATGAAAATAAATATCCTTTTTCATCATTATTTTAATAATAAAATTTTAATAAACATTTATGTTTCACAAAACATGAAACACTTAACCTATCATTTTAAAAACATTTATTTACTTACTCCATAATCTAATTATACTATAATTTAATTTATGAGGTGTAAAATTTTAATTTATAATTTAACAGGCATGTTTATAATTCTAATGGCCGCATTATTATTCCTAACGATCACATTATTATTCCAATAATTAAAATACTATTTATCAAAAAGTAAACTTATCAGAAAAATACAAAACATAACCAAAGTTGATTTTGATATCATGCTTCAAAAAATAATGTTTATTTTTTCAATTAAAATTTATAAAAGTTTCAAAATTTTGATTTAAAATATGTTTGACACTAAAATGTGGTAAAACTATGTTTAGAAAAATATATCCTTCATTGTGTAAAATTGGATTTATTCTTATCTTATGCCTCTAAAGATATTCTCGATGAATGTAAAAATATTTTATTGATTATGTAATATATGAATTTCATTAATATATTTCAATAATAGTGATTAATTTAATTTATTAATTTAAAATATCATTGTTGGAATAAAATTTGTTTTTTATTAAAATACATCCATTATATTAAATTGGATTTCATTTATAATTAATTTGTTTGCAATGAATTAGTTTTATAAACTTGTGTAATCTATATTTTTATAATTTACTTAATCTCATTAATTCCAACCATTCCCAGCATCTATGATATTACTATAATAATTAAATAATTATAATTAATCAATTTCTATACTTGTAAGATGTTGAAGAAGTTAAATTTAAAAAGATTCATATCATAAAATCTTGGGGTGTTGCATTCATCCATCCTTCAATAAATTATTTTCTCACAATTAGATATTAAACATTCAAAAATTGCGGTTAATTTTTTGAAAATTACCTTATGGGAAACGAAAATCGAAAATAATGTTAATAAAACATCTTCTTAATAAGAGGGAATACAGAAATATGAAGGTCACTACAATATTAGGATTTTGTATATGAGAATATTAGTGGGAAGTAAAAATATAGACATGGAAGAGAAATATAACCATCATTTTCTAATGAAGAATGAATGTGGACATGTTTATTATAATGTTAATAATAATAAAATCATAACTATTGTGATCGGTTAAAAGGCCATTGATCTCTTAGTAATGAAATGTATTGGGTAATGCTTTTGTTTCAAAATTCTTTTCCTAGAGTTGAGGGATTCTTTTAGAATCTAGATAAGAACTTCAGAAAATAAACTTACTATATTATATTCCATGTCATAAGAATAATATCATCCTTTGGTTGTTCTTTGATTTATTTTCGCTTGATTCCTTAAACATAGAAATAAACATTCTAGATGACTTTTTCATGCATGAAGAATTCAAATCAATTTCTACAAATCACAGATCCAACAAAAGTATAATTATATCTTCCTCCTATATTTATACATTAACCAAATCAAAAATATTTAGTATAATATAAGTTATTTCCCATAAAATAATAAACCATTATATGATGAAAAACAACATTAATCTCCAATATTTAAATTTAAAACTCAATTCTCGACATAGATCATTTAGAAAATTTCAATTATTCCTCAAAAATATCTTATAATATGGCCCCAAAATCATTAATATTTGTTCAAATAGTCTTCCAAATTACATTTACCACTCTTAATTCCTTATACAAAAAATTTATTTTCCCTTATCATATAATATCCAAGATAATCTATCAATTTCCCTAAATAATTTGAAGCACCATAATCCCAAAATAAAAACATATTTGACTCCAAAATACAATTCAACTTTTATTACTCATAATATTATATTTACCAAAATCATATGGGATTCAGAAAATTGAAAACTTCATCCAAAATAACATTAATCTCTTAATCACCAAATCATTTTCCAATACCAAAGTTATCAATTTGATGAAAGAAAAATCACCTAAAATCAAAATAAAATTTATTCATTAGATGTTTTACAAAAATTGACGATAACCAGGACATCACGTAGGCTAGTGGTAGGCACTTCACCCTTGTCGCACATCAGTTTTGGGTTCAAAACTCGAGGCCTTTAAAGAGGTAATAGTTTTTCACCTGGCCTATGGGTTGTACTTTTTCTAAAACCATATAACATAGAAAATAAATATTATATTTATTATTGAAATAAGGTGAATCACTAAACATTAACTATTAGAAAAATACCCTATAACAATGGTTTGAAACTGTTGGTATAGGCCTCCAAAGTGTTGTTATATCCTATACCAACGGTTTAGAGAACCGTTGGCTAGTAAGCCATGGATATTGGTCTATACCAATGGTTTTCAAAATCGTTGGTATATGTAATATAAAAAATATATACCAACAGTTCCATAAAACTGTTGGTATATGTATTTCAAAAAAGAATCATTATTTTGGTTTTGATCATAGTACCTCCAGTTTATGATTGAGAAACCTAACCACTAACCTAACATGACTTTTGTGAACATAATTTCATAAATATATATATGTATTATCATAAATATATTAAATTTTGATTTATATAATGTTCTTTGTAAGAAGATTACATAAAAAATACATGTAACTATACTAATAGTTCTCAAAACCGTTGGTATAGACCTAAACCAACGATTTTGAGAATCGTTGGTATAGATTCGTTAATTTTGGGAGCTATACCAACAGTTTTGGACAAACCATTGGTATAGGGGGGACCTATGCCAATGGTTTGTCCATAACCTTTGGTATAGGTCCATTTCAATGACCTATACTAACTGTTTCTCCAAAACGTTGGAATTGGTCCCCCCTATACCAACATTTTTGGGGAAACCATTAGTATATATCCAAATTAGTGACCTATACCAATGGTTTTCCCAAAACTATTGGTATAGAACTTATTTCCAGTAGTGAGTATTTTAACTAGGATTTTAAATACAACCTGAACACATAAATATTTCATACATTTACTTCCCCATAGGTTCTTATGTGGTCTGATGGTTATCCTATAGAATAGGGTATTGAATCAGGTAATTCCCAAGTCCCCTAGATTTACATAAAATAACAAAAAATGGATTATTAGGATCATTTTTACTTTATTCCATTTTAATCTTAATCTTTCCTTGTCAATTATTTGATTTTTGTCGTTATTTCCAACACATAAATAATTTATCTATTCCTTTGAGATACTCTCTTGGGTTTCCCCTTCCATATTTCTTACAAGATGGAAATAGAGACTTCTTTTTCTCCATGGTCTCCACCACTTGAGATCTTAGAAAAATATATTATTCTATTCTTTGGTGGGTTCAGGAGTTGGTTAAGGTATACATTTTTAATAAGATTTTAGGAAAACTAATAGTTATGAACACAATATCATTCACCCCAATGAATTTCTTATTTTGTTTCTTATCACCACTACCTTATCCATCATGTTCAATTTTAACATGACTACTTAGGGTTCCATCCATTGACTAAAACTGGAATGCATTGCGTCAGTAACAATAATCATAGTGAGAAAGATGTATAATCATTTATAGAAGATCATGACACCTTATTTTCTACCTAAAACGCCATAGTCTTATCATAGTTTATTTATTTTCATTATATATGTAAATCATCCATAATGGTTTGTAAAGAAAATGTGAATTGTCCAAAGCATATCCTCTAGGAGTGTCACACCAGGTGTGCAGTAAGGCCCATTTTCATGCACAAGGTTACCCTTGTTTAGGTTCATGATACCTTATCAGAGTTGTTATCCCTAAGAAGATATGTTCCAGAACCACATCCACTAGTAGTATCTAGATAGAGATGTATTTATAAGAATATACAAATAATATATACCTTACCGAAATTCTACGATGTTCTTATATTCTTTTCCTCAAAATACATCTTAGGATTATGTTCCCCAAACTCTATTTTTTAAATATAGTTTCCAAAGTATCTAGGAAATTTTATCTCATACCAACTTTGTAGACCTCGACCCCATTAGACCAAAGTTAGTGCCTTATATTAAAAAAATAGTATAGATACAAGACTAGAATCCCAAAGTATTGACCAGTTTAGCAGTTTTGGAATCTATATTATATATATTAACATTACATTACAACTTGAAATGAAATACAACACAGAAACTATATTCAAAACACTAAAAAAACTCTTATATTATCATTACAATTCATTAATAATATTCAAATTCACATCTTGGGGGAAAATAAAAAATAATAAAGGGTGATATTAGATGCTTAGTAATGTTAATAAATATAGCGAAATCTTTCATAAATAAACATAAATAATAATTCCTAGAGAACAACAATAACACATTCCCCTAAAAAATAATTTTTTGTAGAATATGGCAAGATAAATATATGTATAAATAATTCCATGAAAATAATCACCTGGGAAAGGCACTTAACCAAGGACATTCTACAAGAATAATAATCACATGGATTACCATTTACTAATATCATAATTTGGGAGTACACAATATTTGACATCATAAACATATTGTCAAGGCTTCGGCTAAGAAACCATATATAATGGGTAAAAACCAACTCTAGTTTATCTCATGAGACCTAGTAATACATCTATGGGATATAATATCCCCCTACCAATAAATTACTAAGTAAAATTCATTCCACATATTAAAATGGTGAAACATAAATAAGAAAAACTTTTTTATTGAAAAACTAGAATATGAAATGTGTATATTTTAACTGTAAACCATGAATGGTCTCAAATAGAACATCCATAGTGAAACAGATCATGAATCATTCAAAAAACATATGGTATATGGAATCATAAGAGAAAAAACTCAATGAAGTACAATATTCTACAAATTAAGTTGGAATATATCGAGACACCATTGAAAAATACTTGAGAAAATTAATCATTAATCATTCTAATGTGTCCCATACCACTTAAAAACATTTAAATCATAATACCTATGAATTAATAAGTAAACGAAAATTATAATATCATGAGAACAAGAAGAATCATTATTAGATATATCAAATGGAAAAATATACACCAAACATGCAAGGAATAAGTGGCGAACAAGTGATATATCACACCAATGTAAAAGTGAGATGAAAAATCCCTTTTAACTATGAAAAGAAGAGATCTTTTGGAAAATCATTTTTATTTGTCATAAAATAAAATTTTAAACATGTATATACTAGAATAGTAAAGGTATAAAAATTTAAATTATATTTTTGTCATAAATTATGTCCCACTAATGTGAAATATTGTAAAAAGATTTTTTAAGAATCTTTAGAAATAAAACTTTTTACTAGGGTTTAAAGAAAATATTGAATAGATTTTAAAGTGGAAAGACATGTTTGTTTTCATAAAACCAAAAATAAACAAATATATATTTTCATGATAAAATTTGTAATTTTAGAAACATAATTATGGATTAAAACATATTATGTAGTTCACATGAAAATGGGTAAGAATCTGTGAAGTTCTCTTAAATTGGGATTGCTTATCAAAAATACTTGAGAAGAGAACCTTATAAATCATGTATTTTCCCATTGAAAGAAACATGAAATGATCTTGATATTTTATTCTAGATAATATACACATAATATATAATAATTACATAAAAAATATGCATTACATTGGGGTAAAAATTGAAAATGAATAATCCAAAGGAAAAAATGAAGGTTCGTGTAGAATCTCTTACCACTTAACAATCAATAAAATCATATGAACCATAATTAATAATAATAAAATGATACATTGAATACACTGAGAAAACATATATTCATAATATGATACATAAATTTGTTAGTATACATACACCACACACAAGAAATAGTGGTGAATAAAAAATATCTCACAAAAATGGAAGTAAGATGCAAAAACCCTTACCTTATGTATGAATGAGTTCTGCAATTAACATTAATGTCACAGATAATAAAATTAAATAAAATAATTAATTAATTAATAAACTTTTATACATGTATTTGATTCATTATTTATTTATTTATTTCTTTTATGGTCTTATTAATGAGTTATATAGTTTTATTCCATCGTTTGTGAGCATTCGTTTTCCTGGTTTTCATTATTGGTTGGCTTGTTTATAAGTAATACAATTCATGTAAAATGGGTATAATTATATAAAATTGGAATTATATGAAATTAATGAATGTAAATAAATTTAAGTGGTTTTATATATTTTTTTATTCCCAGATAAGGGGATAAATTATTAAATAACATTCTCTTGACAATTGTTTAGATTAATATCAAGAGTTTTTCGATCATCAAGAACTAGTTTATTGTATGAATTAATATTATGTATATATACTAGTTAAAGAACATTAAATAGGTTTTAATAAATATATTATAGTATGGTTTACCCGTAAAAATGATTTCATGACCATCCTTGAAGGAGAAATTTAATAGGTAAAATATGTCCTCTATAGTGGTTGTAAATCCGCACCTCATGGATGACTATTTAATTTTTAAAATAAAGGAGAGAGAGAATAAATATTTTGATAAAAGTTATTCCATTAACATGATATAATTATATTATATATATGATACTAGAGTAATTATTCTCATTTTTATAGAGGAGGTTACTATAGGGTATGTAAATAAAAGAAATTGAAAGAAATTTAAATGAAATGGAATGCGGTTTTTACCTCTTGAGTTCTTCTCCATGAGATCATCTTTATGGCCCTTGGTTTTGGATTTTTGGTGATAAAAGTGGGTCTTGGATATTGGTAATATTATTGGTTTGATTATTGTGTAGAATTTGGGCATGTATAAAATCTTGGAATTTGAGATGAGAAGTGGTGGTGAGGGGTGGTATTTATAGTAGAGGAGAGGGGGGTTTACTTGAATATTTTATTAATTAGTTAACTATTTGTATCAAGAATATTAATAGTTTTTATTATCATAACTAAATAATGTAAATAAGTAATTTTAGTTATATATTATGTGCTTATATCAACCTTACATCATCTATGACTCAATAAATCAGGTATTTAGCTTCTATAGTAATAATCATATTTTACTATTCATCAAAATTCAAATATTTTTGAAAAATCCCAAAAATTCAGCCTAACCATTTTTAGATGTTTATAATTCAATATTTAACTCCATTTATGGAAAATAAATTTATAAATAGGATATTTTGTTTTCAAAATCATCATTTACTCAAAAAATAATAATTTTTATATTAGAACCGATTTTATGACACTTTCAAAAATCAACTAAGGTCTAATAAGTTATAATCTAATAATAATACAACAAAATATTAATATATGAATATTTTTTATGAAAATAAATATCTTTTTTAAATCATTATTTTAATTATAAAATTGTCAAAAAACATATATGCTTCACCAAAATTCAAACACATAACTTTTCATTTAAAAAACAATTATTTACTTAATCTATGATATAAATATACTACAATTTAATTTATGATATTTCTAAATTTTAGTTATAATTTAATAGGTGAGGTTATTAATCTAATGGACACATTTATATTCTTAACGGTCAAATTTTTATTCCAACAATCATATTAGTATTCATCAAAAATGAATCCTATCATAAAAATACCAAATTAATAAGAAAAATTAATTTTGATATTAATATTTCAAAAACAATGTTTATTTTGTAAAATATAATTCATTAATGTTTTAAAATTTATATTTAAAACAAGTTTTCCATTAAAATTATGTAAAACTACATTTAGAAAAATATGACGTTTTATGTTTAAAATTGGATTTATCAATATCTTATGGCTCTACATTTTTTTGGATGAATGTAAAAATATTTGATTAAATATAAAATATATAAATTTTATTAATATTTTTTAGTAATTGTGATTAATTTAATTTATTAATATAAATTTTTATTTTGGGAATAAAAATAGTTTTTATAAAAATACATCCTTTATATTTAATTGGTTTTTATTTCTAATTAATTTGTAGCCAATGAATTAAATTTATACAGTTTTGTAATCTATAATTTCAAAATTTACAGAATCTCATTCATTCCCACCATTACAAACATCTAAGAGAAAGAAATAATAATTAAATAATGATGTTTAATTAGTTGTTAAATTTTTAAGCTGTTGAAGAAGTTATTTTTAAAAATATGCATATCGTAAAATCTTGGGGTGTTACATGGATGGATGAGATTAAGATAAAGAATTTAAAAATGGAGAGGAGCTTGCTGGGAATGCACTTTATAGAGGTTTTCATGATGCTACATACCAAAAAAAGTTTAATTGGACATAGATTCATCATATACAATGATTAATGTCCTTAGGTGAAACGTACTTATCAGTACCAGACATGTCATAACGGATAGAGAAGTATCGAATGGATCAGTTATATAGTGTTTGATCTTTAGAAGAACATTCCACCAAAAGGAGGATAGAACAACATGCATTTTGAGTACAATAAAATGTATTGTGGAAGTAAAAGGTCCATTAATTAAGTATTTCATAAAGAACTAGTGAAGATTATCAGTTCCATTATAAATAACACCAACATTTCTATCAATAGATAAGATGATCTTTTCATGAGATATCAGAACTATAGGACATAGTATAAAGATACTTCACTTTTGTAGTGTATTGAATTAATTAGTTTGTAGATGATTCCTTCCAAAAAAACATTTAATTTAGGAATGATATATAAGTGGAAGAGTCCAGGACTAGGTGGAAGTCAACACAGCAAGGATGATTTTTTCAAATTGAGTCCAAACCTTATAAAAATCCATGTGTGTTGTTTTCTTTATATTATTTTCATTGAATATAGATAAATCCATAAGGGTGAGTTTTAAAAGATCCATAAAACCTAAAAAATAACATATTATTGATAAAAATTAATGATGGAAGAGTTGGAGTAGAATATAATTGGTAAATGTTTTTCACCCTTGATTATCCTCCTCCCCTTAGGGTGATAACGTGATGCACCTAAGAATATCATAGTAAAATCCTAAAAAATCTTACTAAGCTAATATTTATGTTGTTTATTTAAAAAAGAACATAATTTTATAAAATTTAAAATAAAAAATTCCAAAATATATATTTTAAATGAAAATAAAAAATATATAGAAAAACTTCTAGTATAAACAATTACATTTTAAACTTTAAGTGTTATTAATCTTATTTTGATATGAATTCATAATTAAATAAATTTAAAGATATTAGTTCACACAATGAAGTATTACATAATATCCCAATCATATTTTAGAAGTGATCAATTAAATTCATTAAATAAATAACACTTTAAGAAATAGTTTGTTGAAAAATAATCACTTTTAACATTAAATCATATTAATTATTTATCCTCTAAATATAATAATTTTTAATTAACTACCATTTTTGCTGTACTATAGTTTTTTTCCTCTTATAATATTCTTAATAATATCCACCTATTATATCATAGATAATTTAAATTTGGTGTTGCGTGTGAAACAAGTTTTTTAATATAGCATTTAAATAAAGGAAAATATATACTAAAATATTATGGTATTACATTTTCCCCTTAAAAAAATTCCACCCATGCAATTTTAATTTATCTTGCTAATGAAAATATGTGATGGTACTCTTAGTATAATCATGATTTGAGATATAATTTCGAATGAAATATTAACCATACTAACTCTGTTAATAATAGGAAACCTATACCATGGTTGGGTATTAAAAACCATATAACGGAATTAATCTTTTATGGGGAGTTTTTGTTAGACTTGTACTAATAGATGGTCATAGGTTTATTTAGGATATTAAATTTGATGTCTTTATTCTATAAATTGTTATCAAATATATAAAGGGAGAGATAATCAATGCCCAAAATCACATAAAATTCCCTTAGAGGAAGACTAATGATATTTGCATGATTCTCATTCTGAAAAACATAAATTTGGGATACATTAATCATTCAACTAGATGTTTTCTCTGATAACTATGTATCAAATTATTATAGTGGTGATTTTATTCCATTAAAAAACATCATAGATATAATTCAGTGTATAAAACTAGAATAAAATATGATTTAGTCCATTTAGGATTGTGTAGTAAGTTCACCTAAATTAATATGGTCAACATTAGTGGTAGTTGTTGTCCGGGTTCTCCCTTGTTCCCTATGTATTAGAGGTTGTTTATGTCTGTTATCCATGCTATCCATTGGGTTTTGGAATGGATATTAATAATTCCAAAAATCGTAGAATTTGAAGCACTGATGCATGGTTAGAGAATTAGATAGTACATATATACCTTCCTTTGAATTGGTCACCCTATTTATCTCTCTCCAAAAATCATGATCTTGATGAACAATCCTTCTTACACAAGAAGCATTTTGTTTTTCCTTTTAGACATTCCCTTGGGTTATTCTCACCAAAATCTTGACACATGGGAAGTTAAATATTCTTTCCTCCATGGTCATTTTCAATAGAACTTATATGAAACTCAATCCCTTTCATCTTTGGTAAGTATATGATTTTGTTAATGTTTAGTTTGTTAATCATAACTCATTATAAATGGTTTAGAATTACCATGATATTTCCAACACCATATTCCATCCCATTTGGTTTGTTATTGGTACAATCACCGCGTTTCTCATTATATCCCTTATTAACTTGATTTTAACTTTCTCAATCCACAACTTTAACTAAATATAGTTGACATATTATAATATTTATATTAATAAATATAATGAAGTAGAATATAAAATTAAAATAAGTAACTCATAAATGATATGCATAACCTAACTTATGAATCTATAATTTTCAATCGAGGTTATTCATTTTCATGTTTATATTAGGTTACCTAACCTAAATATATTCAAATCTTACAAAATGTATTATAAATAACATGTGAATCCCCAAATAATATTCCGAGGGAGTGTCAACTAGGTGTATAGTTAGGCCCTTTTTTCTTTCCCCAGGTGTAAATTGATTTTATACCCAACCAAACTTATTAGGGTTATTACCCCAAGGTGAATATATTTAAGAGCCTACATCCAATTTTTTATATCTATATAGATAATGTTTTTAAGGAAACCAAAAAATATATACTTTTCCCAAACTTTATGGATGTTATCCTATATTTAGGTTTATCTCAGGGGTTTTCAATAATGTTATCTTGTCTTAGTCGACCAAAATAACTAAACTAATACCTACAAGTTAATAAAACCAACTTTGATACTAACTATGGTGCCCCAGACCCACAATCCCATATCTAGTGCTAAAATAAAATACTTTAATTACTAGCTCTGATACTGAATGAGGCACAACAGATCCACACTCCAGGATCCAGTACTAAAAACACATAATTTAAAAATGTCTTTTATACCAAGTGATATGGACCAAGGTAAACATATATATATATATATATTAAACTTTTAATCCTTTAATCTCACAATAATAAAATAATACCAAAACAAAAATATTTAGTTTATTTCATGATTAGCTACATAAGAAACTTATTTTATATATTCTTGTGAAAATTTCTTCATAATCGCATCAAACAAGAATTGCATCTAAAAATATCATATTTTATTATTATCTTAATAAATTGGGTAATGAAAGAAAAAGAAAATGGAAATCTTAAGTACTCTTTAAGGGAAATACTCATCAATATTTCAATAAAGGTTATATCATAAGCATATGAAAAAACATGTGCGTGAGAAAGATATCATATTAAAAAATAACAATAATATTTTTCCACATTTCATGATAATTGGATATGTAGTCTCAAATTAACAAACAAGTACCAAGGAATATGAGTGTGAGATAATAAACAAGATCCATGGATCATAATCATAGGCATATGACATAAAAATATATAATGTCATAAAAACATAGAATAATAAAGAATTAAAGAACAAACCTATTGTTTTTGAAACATAATATAGTGGTCCATGCATCAAAATAATGTGACCCATTACATATTGTATTTGGAATTACTTTATTTGACTCATTGGTTACTTAAGAATCATAACTTGTATCCCATTAGTGACCTGAGTATCAGAAATCACAAACAATTAGTGACTCCAGTATCAAAAAACACGTCCCATTGGTGACTCAATTATCAATATATTGAGAAATTTTAATCTCATGATATATAGAACCATAATAAATTAATGCATTGGAAGGATTTAAAAAACCCAACCCATCTTAATGATTTAACTTACCCAACCCATCTTAGGGATTTAATGAACCCCAACAGTCTATGGGATTTAATAAACCCAAACTATCTCATAATAATAATCCATACAAATGTGTGCCTCACCAAATCAATATTATCTCATTTCATAAAGAACCCATGTAGATAAAATGGATCTCATAACATTCCAAAAAAGCATCACATAAAATGACTTCAAGAGTTAGATTGGTTGATAAAAATAAATTTAATCACCCAACAGGATTATTTAACAAGGGAATTTAGAGGATTATACATGAATCAATATTCAAAAGGAGATATAATATTTTAATATAAAGAGAAAAATAAAAGATATTTCATAATCTTTTTTAACATTGTTGTGAAAAATAGATGTTACGAGTAACCTCCAAAAATACTTCTCAAGAAAGTAACATGAATACCATTTTAAAATAACTATATAAAATAAATAAAAAAAATGGATCCTTGAAAAATATATAATACTTTTATAGAGGAAATTTTTAGTGGAAGATAAAATATATAACCATGATATTAAAAAACCTTTTTAACATTTTTAAAATACCCTTTTTGAATCCCCCTCATAAAAAGAGTGTTAAATATTCATTTCGGAAAGAGTTAAAGATAAATTTTTAGATGACAAGAAATAATACTTATTTTTTTCAAAATAAAAATTAAGAACAACAACTATAAGAAATAATATGGATATTTATTAAAATTTTCTTTAATTAGGTTTCAATTATTCTTAACTAACTTACATTTTTTGAGAAATAAATTTTTCAAGGAAGAAGATTTTGATTATAAATTTTAATTTCCTTGGATAGAAATTGAAATTATTATATAATAAAATATTATAGTGGAAGAAAGAAGACACACTATAAATAAGTTCAAGGTAATGTATTTTCACTCAATTAAATGAGGTTTGAGTTAAAATCCATTACGCCATCAGTATCTTTTGAATCAGAAGGCCCTAAAAGACCGAAAATGAGATAGATTTTTAAATCCCTTTAAATTATGTAAAATATGACCGAAAAAGATCTATTATAATAAATATATCAAAAAATAATTTTTTTTGAATATTTTATATGTCTAAGAAAAGAAAGGTGAGATGTTAAACCATTACCTTAACTCTCTACATCCATGAAAGAACCTTAAACTCATGTATACAAAATTATTTGAAAAACTCATTTGAAAAAAATAATCACATATATTTAACTATATAAAATTAAATTATAATCATATATAATAAATTAATTTTTTTAGTAATATTTTATTTTCATCATTGGATGATAATAATTATTTTCACATCATACGGTTTTTGTGAAGGGAATATTAAACCTCATTATTTGTTGAAAATTGTATCATTACTACATTATTAAAGATACTATAATAGAAGTTACATAATTACTTATAAATTTCAAATATCATTCCAAGTGATTTATTATTGTGATATGTGGAGATGAAATTGGTGACGATCTTGTTTTTGGTAATTTTCTAATATCAATGGATTGCTTTATAATGATCATTATTTTTTTGGGTCAACCCTTCAGAACTATATTCATATAATATATTATTACATAATATCATATATATATATATATATATTTATTTATATTATCACCATCTATGTAATGTGGTAATGAAACCAAAACACATCATCCATGAAGGTGGCAGTTTGCACATTCACATGGATGACGATTTCATTTTCCAATGAATGTCGTTATCAATAGAAATCCACATTTATATTTAAAAAACCTTACTCATTTAATAAATATAATATTTATTCTTTAATATAATTATTATATCCATCTAATTATATTGGTGATGAAAATTTAAATACATCATTCCATGGAGGTGGTAGTTCACATGTACAAAGGAACTGTGCTTTTTTTATGGAACAAATAATGGTAGAAAATAAATTATCATTTAAGAACCTTAATTATTTTATAAATATAATATTTATTCATTTAATATAATTTTATAACCTAAAATCTATGGGGATAATAAAAAACTAAACGTATTTCTTCATGGAGGTGGTAGTCCACATGTACACATGAATGAAATTCCCATTTTATTAGGGAGAGGGGAGGGTGGATAATGGTTATAACATTAATATAATAGAATTTTAGTATAATAATAATACTGATTTAATTATATTGTATTGGGGAAAGTAGATTTGGAGGATAAATATAGAGAAAAATGGATAATAAGTGTTTAATTATAATAGTTAGAATTCGAAACTTCTCTTTGAGGACCTCTTTGAAATTGAGGATTTAGAGCTTTTATTTGGATTACAAATTTGAAAAAATGGGATAGATATATAGGGGAATTAAAAATAGAACATTTTGAAGAGTAATTCTAATTTTTAGAGTGTATGTAAAGGGGTGGTGGATAACCCTTTTTATTAGTGAGGGGTGGTAATTTTTTAATAATATTAAAGACAAGTCAGTATTCAAGGCATGTGAGTTCATAATTTTACAATAATAGATTTCGGTAGTGTTTTGTCAAAAAATACCCCAAAAAAAATTTCATACCTGGTTTGAGGAATTGTTATCTTTTTTCTATTTACTTATAGTGTATACCATAATTCACTTGTACTATTGTAACTCATTTGGTGAACATAGTAATTCATATTAATATAAAAATTAAAATTTAACATATTACATAATTTTAACATTATTATTTCAACTATGAAAATATTTTTAACAAATAAAAGATTGATGGTCATGAACAAAAATTTAACATTATTACAGATATTGCATAAAATAATTTTTAAACTGTATTTTTAAGCATAAAAATTATATTTAGGATAATTTTTTTAGATTTATTGATTTTAAAAATATTAATTTATTCAATAATAATAAATAAATATATTTATTTTAAAAATAAAAAACATAAATTATCTATGGTAACATTTAATTAAAATAAATGTTTAAAAATATATTTTATTGGAATAAAATATTACTTCACTTCTAAAATGATAAACCTAGGTTTTATAAATTAAACACAGACTTTTTAAGTGATTAACATTATTACTTAAATAAAATTTATATTAATAAAAAACTATTAGTTTTAAATTAATAAATATGTCATAATGAAGTCATAAATTCAACGGTGTTGGTGAAAACTTTATTTTCACTATTTACCTAAAAATCAACCAATTCTAAAAAAAATACAGAAAAACAATTCAAAACTAATATTGAAAATAATAATTCAATATTAAAGTTCATGTTATCAAATTAAAATTCTAAGATTAAAAAATTTATTATTTAAATGAAAATAAAAAATAAAAGGAAATGAAATTTATAGAAAAAAAGGCCTTTTGGATTTTAAGTGTTATTATCTTATTTCATATCAATTATTAATTAAATATATTTTAATATATTATTTCAAACATTTAAATAATATATAATATAGAAATATTATTTTTAAAATAGATCAATTTAATTATTAAATACACAACACTTTAGAAAACAATTCTTTGAAAAATAATCCTTTTAACATTAAATCATATTAACCGTTTAACCTCTAAATATAACAATTTGTAATTAATTAAAATTTTTTATTTACTAGATATTTTATTATTTTTTAAATATTCCTAATAATATTCATCTAATATCTCACATCTCACTTCTGTTTGGTTTTTTCTATGAAAAAAGTTATTCAACACAATATTTAATTACAAAAAAATATATACTAATGTTTATGGACTTTAAGAAAGCATAAAGAACGAAATAAGTATTCATTAATTTTATGATTTTGAATAAGCAAGTAATTTTATTGTAGTTTAAAACTTATTTTTATCAACATTATTTCCATATTCATCCAAAGATAACTTGGTCTCCAGTGTAACAGGAGTTGAAATTTCTATTGATTATTCAATTTTAAAACTCTTTAAAAACTCACAAGAATACTTTCAATGTGAGAGAAAAATATATCAGACTATATTAATGACATATAATAAAGAATTAATATCATTTCATAGATCACTTGAATTTAAAAAAATCATTCTGGTGAAAGGTTCACCCATGTATTCACTTTCTTTATTGTAAAAATAATAACACCTGCCTAAATGGGCCGAAGGCCTTCATTTTTATTGATTTTTGATAACCCCCCTTTCAAGGGATGAGGGGGAACCCTTACAAGCCCTGTAGGCTCAGAGATTACATGACCCTTAGGCTTAGGAGATTACATGACGCGAAGGTCTAGAGAATTCAACCAGACTATCTACAAGGAACTACCCCTCCCCATCATCTGCATCTTTGATAGTATCTCTCCACCTTTCCATGACCATCTGGCTAGGCTTCCCGTGCAAGCACAGGCTGGTTACGATGGCATAGCCAAAACCTCTCAATCTGAGAATCCATTTGGCTCTACTCTGGTGAGTGCACCTATTTTGAATCCTCTTCTCGGGCTTCTCCTTTGTTGTAGTGTTTCTGGGGCCTGCATTCATGTGGCCCGAAATCCTTGGGGTGGACCTAATGTTGTATGGTGGACCAAAGGCCTTGAGAATCAACTTTCCCAAAGGCCTTGGGTGGCTCGAAAGCCTTGCAGGACCCGAGGACCAAACCGGTGGCCCGAAGGCCCATATGGATGAATAGTTTTGGCTGCTACAGTACCGAACAGTACCTTCTACAATATTGCTACAATACTGCTACAGTACTGCTACAATATCAGAAATATGCCTCCACCAGGATTTGATCTCGGGTCTCTTGGATCGATATACACAAACATAATCCTTGAATTATGTCATCACTATTGATATAGATATTATTATCTACTATTAATTTCTTGAAATTAATTTTCCTAATGATATTATAATATATATTAATTAAGGTACTTTTTAAGACCATAAATCACTTTCTTCAACTTCCACACTAGTGTACCATCAGCGTCATGAATAAAACCTTCCAGTTGTTTAATAAAAACATTTTTCTCAAGTTACATATTTAAAAATTATAATGTAAATTCCATTGGGAATAAATTATATTTATTTAGAGTCATATTGAAATAAAAATATAATTTTTTTAAAAACATTATACTAGAGAAAATGTCTCATCAAAATCTATACTCTCAAATTCAGAGCCCCCATTGTAAAATATATGAAAGGTGTTACATGATGCTTCTCCATTATCACTGAGTTTATTTTAAAACCCAATTTAATCAATATCGTATAATATATTTAGGATATATAACCAATTACCATATATCATTATTCTCAATAGGGCTACTCTCATTTTCTATATTTTGAATACAATTCTTATGTTATAGGGATTCACCATCACTATTTATTTTAACCTGTGAAGGAAAGATGTTATGATAGGAATTTCATAGTCTTATCTATGTTTAAACTATTGTTTTATTATCAAAAAGTATATTATTTGGGATTCATATGTTTTTCAATTATTTAGAACTTAAAATATCTTTTCTCCAAGACTTCCTCATCATTAGAAATTGCATAATCTATAAGAGAATAATGAAAACATGTTTTAATAATTAAAATAATCCCAAATTTTTATTCACTACCTTTATGATCTTATTCAATTTACTCAATAATCTATAATTACTATCATAATTATCCATGATCCTCTATGACAATAACATTATATATTTAAGTTATTTTTGTTAGATTCTTATTTTAACACTAGTATATATTTCCACCAGCTTTATATCTAAGAAATATCCATTGTTATATCATTCATTGAATTTTATAAAATTTCTTCATTTAATATTTATATAATAAGGGATTCCAAACATATTCAATCTTTTCCCATTTTTATTTTTTCATAACCAAATCTCGTAGGAGGAATCTATTTAATGTGGATGAAGTAAGAACTAGTTTAGAATGTAGTTATAGTGACTTGTCTCCAAAATAATTTTAATGTACCATACTATACTAACATGGTTCTACAAAAATATAAAAAATGTTGGTTCTTACTCTCCTATGATTAATTTTTATGTAGACTGTATAGAGAACTATAATCATGACTTATCAAATTAATATCAATAAATGCTTCAAAATATCTATTATTTTAATCAAAATGATTATCAGAACAAATTTTTTTATATAAAACATCCCAATTGATTTTTATAACATCATAAAAATTATTAAACCTCTCATTAGACTATGATTTAATCACTATACAATAAACATATTAATTTGAGTAATATAAACAAAAAATAAAATATAGAAGCACTTATTTCAATGGCCTAACATCAATATCATTGAGCCATAAACATCCAAGTGTATCAATTCAAGTGGACACATTATTTTTATTTCCACCTTCTTGTAAAAATCTTTCACTAATTTTCCTTTAGGGAACATATCATAAGAATTTAATTTTTCATGATTTATCTTTTTCGTATTTCCCACAGCTTCATAGTTGAAAAGTTTGGTCATATTATCTTGATCTAAATATCAAATCCCTCCAAGTCTAAAATCATCCTCCTCTTTCACACTCATGAATTAAGAGTTTTGATAACTCTATATCTAAAATAAATTTATACTTATTCATTATCCCTTGTTTATGAAGATTATTCCCTTAGTATAATAATACAATATTCATTATTTTAAAAAATATACTCATTCTCAAAATTTGAAATTACATGAACACTCAAGTGATTTTTCCTCATTGATAAAGATAATTTAATTTGATTCCATCATCTTCTCATTAATTTTGGTTAATCCAAAACCATTAAAATTTACAGATCTATCATTTCTATAAGTGGTTGATGTTATAGCATACCTATGAATATCCTTTAACTTATATTTGATGTCAACTATATTCTATGTCCAACCACTATCTAATATCCAATGAGTTTCTCTTTTCAAAACATCATAATCCACATCAACCGCCATTTCATTCATTGGATCATTCCACATTTTTTTAGATTTGGAGTCTTCCTTTTTTTAGCTAAATTAATAGTAATATGAGACACATTTTGGATATATATCTAGGTTATTCATACCTACAATAATTTTCTTCATGTATATCCAAAAATTTCAATTTTGCCACATTCTAAATGATGTTATCTTAGTTATACTCATAATAAATTATTTTATCAACCCCTCAGATATTGTTTCCTTATTGATTGAGAAAATAATTATATTTTACCATCACTCATATGATTTGAGGCCATAAAATCTACAACACCAACATCACTCTTCACACAAAAATATTATCATAAATTTTAAATTATGAATCTTAAAATATGATCTTTATTTTTTATTTAGATATCAACATAGAAATGTTTCTTTAGTATTATAAATACTTTTCACATGAAAAGAATAAATATTTATTTATAATGGTAATAATAATGAAAACATTATAGTAAACTATAATGAAATAATGATGACCCCAAACGACACTAAGATCAAATCACAACAAAAAATAATAGAAGTCTTAAATGTTTATACCCCAAGTTGAAAGTGTCATCCACTTTTTTATCATTTAAGAGGACTAGTGGATAAATGATCCTTTTAAAATTTATCTATAATATTTCAAGCTCCCTTTATAGTAACATTATATTTTTGAAGAGAATCCTTAACTAGAACTCTGGTGGTATCCATTATTTATATTCCATAATAATCATTGTATTTATTTTCCACATAATTTTATGGAAGGAAAAAACACCATTGTAAATAAACGATTTTTTTTCCTTTTTAACAACTGATCTGAATTTTTATCAATTAAATATTTGGAGGTTGAATAGGGAGAATTAATCTACAAGTCTCCCTCCTTTTTTAATGAAGTCAATATGTCTAAAGGAACTAAATCAATTGTTTTTTAATCAAAAATGATTTTTTTATTTCTTTTCACACACATTTTAGCAACACATACTTTTAATAAAAATATATTAAATCTTTTTAGGTGAATATTCATTACATAACACAATTATCTATACTATAATTTTATTGGATTGGTTTATTTAGAAACATGTATACATAAAAAACATGTTCATACAAGTTTTACATCAACTCTAAGTAAATTATTCAAAACTGGAACAACTTTTTATACATATCATAAATAAAATCATATTTTATATACCAGGTATGGAAAATCTAATAAATGGTGAGATCAAATTCATAGTAAGGGTAAACAATGGAGATATCAATGATCTTGTTATCATAACATGAAAATATTTAACATGATATTAACATTTTAAAACCATACCCAACCTATCATATATCATAATATTGAATCATTACATATATCTTAGTAGTTAAAAATACATAAATCATAAGGATATTAAAGAGAATTTTCCATAAGAGCATAATATTATCATAAGACATAAGTTCATTCAATCCCAAGAGCATATAAAATCAGTTCCTTAGTAATCAATGAATGATGAAAATATTATCATAGTGGGTTGAATTCACTCCAAATTCCAACATATTAGTCAAGGTTAAATCCCATGTTTTGCATAGTGTATAGATCCCCTAATTGAATTGGTACACTCCCTATTCTAGTCATGTTTATCTCATGAGATATACATATTTACCAAATGTATTGGAGGGTTATATAACTCCAAGACCATCCATCATATAATGAAAACGAAAAATAAGTGTTCTATAAGATCATAAAAAATTCATCATATCATAACCCATGAAAAAATGGTTTACAAAAACATTTTATCATATAATAACATGTGGAAAAGAAATAGGTTTTATACACAATTAATCAATTCATCATAGCATAACTCGTTGAAAAGGAAAAAGTTTAAAAATATCTTTTCATAATAATAATAAACCATCCATAGAAATAATTAGGATTCTATCATTAGTTTATATCACTAATAAATCTTAAGTAATATCAAAGAATGTTATCTTGGACAGAAAATTCCTCTAAAATTTCATTGGTAACATTTCTTGATGAAAATACCATTTTCAATTTTAAATTAATTTTTAAATAAATCCAAAAAATTAAAAATAATATTCTTTTAAAATAACCATGGAAACATGTAAACTAAGATTTATGGTATTGAGTGGCCATGAAAGAAGGAAATTACATTCTTGTCATATTAGTTGAAATAAAAAATTCTATTAAATGTTCTGTAAGAAAGGTCCAAAAGTACCTCATGCAGAAAAAGGAAAAAAGATTCCATTAAAACACATTTTTATTAATTTAATCATATGTTAAAACTACTTTTAAAAATCATCATAAAATATTAAAAATAGTTTTAACAAACTGTTTTTTCTAAGGATGAAATTTGAGAAAAAAATTAAATTTTTTACTTTTAGATTCTTATAGGGATAAATGTTCATTTTCTACTAGAATATTATCTCAAATAATTATTCTGACCACTCATTTTTTCTTGGAATAAGGGCTTAACCATAGTATTGGACTTTTACATAATTCTGAACCATTTGAATTTTAGCAGAATAGTTGATATTTAATATCTAATAAATTATGTATTAATTTATTCATGTAGGTTCATTCAGTGATATATTTTTAACAGAGAGTCATATTGTGACTGAGTGTCCACTATTAAGTGAATAATATGGAGTCTTTAGTAGGAAAGTTATATACTCTTGTCAGGGGCCAAAACCCCTTTCCTTTTTCTATTCTTTTTCATTCATTTTATTTCCTTTTAATTTTCATCTCCTCGCCTTTGAATCTCTCATATTTCCCACTTGTGCCTCTTCTTTCATGTGACCAAGAGATAATAGGGAGAGGGAGAAATAGATAGGTGTAAGGGAGGTTCTATCATAGAGAATGGGGGGATCTTGATCATCATGTTGCAGTCATAGATTGTGGATATGGATGAAGCTTCAATGGATTCTACCCAAAGGTAGTTTGTTTTTATATTTTCTATAAATCCCCATAGATTTACCAACTTCTAATTTTTTATTCTTATTATCACTTCTTAGTACCCCTTGAGGGTCAATCTATATATTTTGTTTGGAGAAAATGGTGTTTTAAAATGATTTTTGGGTTTTCATGTTTTAAAGTCCTGATCACATTATGTGTAGTTTAAAAACACATTCCCTATGCTATCTCCACTTAGGTTAGATATCCCTTTTAGAATTACACAACAATTATAGGGTATACGCCCTATTTTCTATTACTGAACTGTGTAGATGAGTACATGGACAGATTTCCCATGTGAGGGAACATAGCTATGTAGAGTACCCAGCCAGACCCCATGCAGGTCACACACAACATGTAGAAGTACAAAACCATCCAAAATACATGGCCAATTCACTTAAGGTACACGATTAGGTACCCCATGTATTGTACACACCATGTAGATGGTAATCACACTATTTATATGGTATTTACATGCCATGTATATTTTAAGTACACACCAATGTGAGGCTTTGAGGGTACACATAATATACTAGGGTATACATGTTTTTTGCTCCTCCCTTGATACCCTTTTTAGGGATTTTCCTATTTTACACCCTAGATTCATAATGGGAAACATGAGTAGTTCATTTTGAGTTTCCTTCACCATATATTGTGATGAGGAAACCATTGAGGTTATTTAAGGACTCGTAAGAGGCATCTAAGTATTTTTATTAAATAGAGAGGTTCTTCCTCTGGTAATCGAATCCATCTATCTCATGAGAGTAAGACCCTTTATCTGATATTTTCCATGAACCATATCTCTATACTAGTGTTCAAGGAGTTTTCCTTTTAGGATGAGAGTCCATATTATCTATTTTAATTATAGGATCCTATATCGGATGCATCTACCTTAATAAAATTACCGAGGGAAACTCATTGGTTTCCATTACATACATGTTAACCTTGAGGATCTATTTTAAGATCCCTATACTTTTTTAATCTTTATATGGAACTTGTGGAGGATTCTTCTTCCTACATATACCATTTATAAGGGTATAATTTAGTACATCTCTTCCTATGTACTGATTAGTATGATCCCAAGAGGTATCCCTTCCATTTTTCTTAGACCTCAAGGATCCCATGTAGGATGCCCCTATTAGCACTTTTTCTTCTGTTGGATTCAAACAAGGATTCCTCTGCATTCATTTTATCCTCAAGAGGATCCTGAGTCGAATATCTCTCTAGTGTTATGACATTGGGTACCTAGTGGATTCCCAATTGTTTTACCAACCCTGAGCAAGTGTGATGTGGGTTTGGGTAGAGATGGTAGTGGGTGTAACCTTAGACCCTGTTCCAAACGTATAAGATAGTTATTTTGTGGAATCAGTGGTGGGTTTATCCCTTTGGACACACTCTATGATTTTTTTGTATTCACATGAATATTGTTGATGAAAATATGATTACAAGAGGTACTTCCTGGTATTTTTCTGATGAGACTAACATGATGTGGTACATGAAAGGGATGCCTATATGTACTTCATGGGACCTAAATGTTAATCCAACTTGATGGATTATGGGAATCATAGTATGAAGTCGATGATGGGAATTTTGGTATGACATGAACAATGTGTGATGGTATTTCACTATTTATCATGTTTTCTATGGATTCACTCTATAAGAACAAGAAGGAAACCTTTTTCAATGTTCCTAAGATGTAGCCTCTACATGTCTATGCTGTTCCATGTTTTCTATAGATGTGATCTGTGGAGTATAGTAGGATTCCTTGGACATTGGACTTAGGTCTTGTCCCTTGTAAGAAATTATTCTTTATAGTTTTCTATGGATACACTCCATGGACTAGAGGAGGCAACATTTTTTAATGAACCTAGGTTGTGGCCCATATAGTCCTATATTATATTGATATTTTTATGGATGCACTCCATGGACTCAATTAGGATTCCTTGGACAGTAGCCTTGGGTCCTAACCCTCATATGTCTGATACATGATACACATGGAATATGCCATAGTTGATGTAGTTCCATCTTTAAAAAAGTGTCAATCAAAATATTTCATCCTTTATTATAGTGAATTGAGGTGAGTAATGGTGATCCTAGGGATTGGACATGTATCCCCCTATGGTGACATATCATTCTAAGATGAATTTTTGGAACTGCCTGGAGCAGGTATTGTTGATTGGGATTACAGAACTAGGGATTAACATAATTATACATATCTTGAGCAGTATGACATAAATCCAAGTACCCCTTTCACCTTAATCATTTATATATATATATGTGATGGAACATTACCCAGTTTATCGGGATCACAAACCCATGGATTGAGTGTGATTTCACTTTATTTTATCCATTTTTTATTTCCTATTACGTTCCGTCAAGTCTGAGAATATTTTATGCGCATGCACTTATGATAGAAAATTTATAGGTTCATCACTGTAGTGTCCAATTATGATAATTTCTCACCCATGTACAAGAACCTTTGTGTGTAAGAAAACCTTATGTCTACTATTCAGATTGAGCACATATATAGGATACATAGGGCTAATGCCCATGTTTAAATGATCGTGTGGAGCCTCTATTGTGGATTATTTTGATTGGTATAGAGAAGATAAGAATTTTCTTATAGACTGGGTATGCATTTAGGATCAAAGTTTGTAGGAGAGGCTTATACATTTATTTTTAGTTTCATTTACATAATCCTTCATGTATGGTCAACACAAATGGAGAATACTATTTTATTTTTGATTTAGATATTCCAGATTTTAAATTATTTAATTTTTTATTATAGCATGATTCTATTTTAGTTTGTTTAATGTTTCCAGAATCTATTTTTTACTTCCATGCATGATATTTAGTAACTTCCATAATTTTATTTCTGTAAAATGGGGGTATAGTCTCTCCATTACCACACCATATACCCTCTTTGATAGTCGGAAACCTATATAATATGGGGGATCATGCTTGAGGCCTCATGGGAAACTGGATCATGGAACAGATTTAGTGGCACTCGAGTCTGGATGCTTCAAATTTGTATCAGAGGTGTTCCTTTCCTATTATGTTACTATTTGGGATATGGTAGATATGATAATTAGGAATGTGTTAGAACATATGATGTATATTATATTGGTGTTTTATGAACACCTATTCCGATTAGAATTCTAGGTTTCCTTTGTTATGGTATTACTATTCTTAATATGTGATGTTGTGTTTTTATATGAATTTCTCTTTGAGTGTCACAGAGGTTATATAGATTTCAAGATTTATTAATGTATTGATGGATATTTACCATGTTAAAGAGTCCAATTATTTATTTTGACACGTGTTTGACAAAGGATAGTGGTATCTCATGCATCATATTTGGCACATAAGATTCACATTTTATAGGCATGCTAGAGTGTGACTTCACTAACTAGAGAGGTCGATAGTTTAAATTGTCAATAATAACATAAATTTTCATTTCCTTTTATCGGTTCTTGGTCGAATTACACTTAATTGGGTTGACTTTAATATATTTTTCATTTTTGTGATATGTCATGTGTATATATGGTGATGCATTCGATAGTGAGGCTGAGGACTTAGTCCTCATGCATAGGAGTTGCAGAGACCCTAGAAAGTTAATATGTGACACGGTTCCCATGTATTAGACCCCTCATGGACTGTTTATTATGTTTTTTTATTTAAAGTGTGAGTAATAACCTATATGTTTCTTTCCCACTGACCATGGAATGAAATTGTACTTAACCAACCTCAATTTATGGTTATCTAGTCAAATTGTTGAGTATGATACTAATAGGTAACACAATGTTCTAGTGAACTGGACCTCGAGGGGGGTATTACCATATATGGGTTCCTAGTGAGTGGTAGTACATTATCTTTCTAAATTGATATTTTAACCTCTAGAGAGTAGTCATTTATAAGGATTATTGGATAGGATCGGTCTCTTATAATCTATTTAGACCACTTTAAACCTTATTGGTAGTTGTTATATTTTACCTTCATTGAGATGTTTCACTTCTGGGATAGGTGGTCTAACCTATTTACCTAGTTATAATACATAATCAGTATGGTTGTGTGGGAGGCCTATAGGTCCTTAGTTGTGGCTCAGACCCCTGTAGGCCGAGGTTTATTTTCATTGTGGGAAACATGCAAGATATCTTATCCCATGTTTTCATATTCCTTTTTTGAATTGATCATGATTTTATTCCCATGTTGTGAACAATGAACAATATGTTCTTGGGTCATTGATATATTATTTTTATGATTTACTTATCTAAGAAATAACCTATTGTGATTTTATTTCAAGACTAACTTTGGTAGGCCAGACTCTTTGGGTGTATGGCCCTATTAACTAGTTTTTATGCTATTAGAAATGTGTTAGAGTATCGATAGATGATCATGAGTAGAATGACACAATGTAATGGAAAGTAATGAAATAAATTATATTAGGGGTGAGGTGTATGATTTTTAATAGGAGTTCCAAGGGTGCCTTTAGATTGAGGAGACTCACAATCTGTGTAGTGTGTTTATCTTGGATTTGGTGGAAGATGACGCATGTGGGTGTGAGTAAAGTAATAAAGGAATAAATTGATAGTGCATGGTACTATTTAAATCATAAATCAGTGTGTGATCAAGAGATATATGAGTACTGATGGTTTCAATTAAATGATATGGGCCTAGTTTCATGGGTTTTCATGATAAAAGATAAATATTTCTCTGTGGTAGAAGAGACAATGAGGATAAATCTGGTGCCTTGAGTCAGTTGACCCAAGTTCGAACCTGGACACACATTTTTAAGAGATGTGGTGTCATGAGTTGGTTAAAAGAAAGTGAATACTATTTGATGAGATCAATGATTTTAGATATCTATACATAAATATTGATATAATCATACCTTACTCCTATTTTAGAGATTATCATGCTCTATATCTTGAGATCATCCTAAGTATGGTAAAATAACATCAGCTATATATCAAGATTCTTTTTATTTTAAATGTCTTTTTTTGTTTTATGAAGTAGCCTATTGGGGTTACACTTGAGGGGTGTTATATGGTTATACATATGGTGGGGAGTACACTATTGGCTCATTCTGGGTTGTGACTCTCATTTTTAGTTAAAATCAATTGTTTTTCGTGGATTTTGATCATGGGAAGGGGGAATAGGTGACATTTCAATGATTCAACATTCTCACTCTAGTATGAGTGGTTTGAAAATTCTAGTCACCATGTTCATTAATGGATTTAGTGTGGTCCGTTGAGCTCATAAATTTTTTTGTGAGATGAGGACAATGGTATTCTTATGTTGAGGAGTACGAGATTGGTCATGGTTAATCACCTTCCATGATGGAAGGGTTGTTAAGTTTTAGAGACAATTAATTATAATGTCAAGACACCACAGCTGTGAAGATTATCAATATGATATCAAGGATATATTTTACACCTAATTCATCTCAAGTATGAGACAATTAATGATGGGGAGGTTCTAACAACCCATGTTTTTCCAAATTGGAAATTTGAATTTTTTTTAAAAAAATTTCTACTTTTAGATGATTGTAAGGAGTAAAATGATCATTTTTAATTATTATATGATCTCAAATAATTATTTTTACCACTCTGTAATCCCTAAAATATGGCATTGACTATAGTATAATAATTTGGTGGAATCTGAATCCATTCGAATTTTAGTGGAATAATTAATATTTAATATAAACTAAATTAAGTATTAATTTATTTCTATAGGATAATTCAGAGATATATTTAAAATATAGAATCATATTGAGATGAAATTACCACCATTGAGTCCATAAGGTTTATTTTTTCCTAGGTGATATGTAAACTCATGTCAGGCCCTGGGGTTGAGCACCTTTTTCGTTTTCTTTTCTCCTCCTCCCCCTGGTTTCTCGCATATGCCCCCATTAGTCCTCCAATGTTTCATTAATGAATGAGAATATTGAGAGATATATATAATGATAGAATAATGTAGGTTCCACCATGGATCTCAGGGGGATCTAGATCATCGTGAGACATCATTGGACCGTGGATATATGCAATGGTTCGGCAGATTCCTCACAAAGGGTGGTTTTTTTTAAGTTTTTCTATAAATCCCCATATATTTAGAATTATCTAATTTTAGATCCCTTTTTCACTTATTATTACCCCTAGAGGGTTGATCTATACCTTTTGAGTATAAAATTATCTTTCAGACCAATTTGAGGGGTTTCCCATTCAGAAATATCAACCACACGATGTGTAGTCCATGAACAAACATCATTTGTTTATTCCCATTCCGGAAAATATAACCTTTTTATAAGTACACACCATGTAATAGTACTTTTCCATGTAAAAAATTACATATATAGATAGCCCATGTGGGTGAAAATATCCGTGTAGAGTACATACCTAGATCCCATGTGGGTCACATGCTGTGTAGAAATACATGGCCACAAAAAATACATGGCTAAGCCATTTGAGGTACATGAGAAGGCACCCCGTGTATGGTACATGAAAAGTACACAATATAAATACAATGTACATTGTATTTACACACCATTTATAACTGATGTATATTCACAAGTGAGAAACAAGGGTATACATCATGTAATGTGGTATACATGTTGTGTACTCCTCTAATGGTATCCATTTTAGGGTTTTTCCTATATTACACCTCGAAGTCATAACTTGAAACATGAGTAGTCCAATTTTTGTATATTTATTCATATATCATGATTATGAAACCCTGGAGGTTATTTTAGGACTCTTAGGTTTCATTTTAATATTTTTATTATATAGATAGGTTCTACATCTATTAATCAAATCCATCCATTTCTTGAGAGTGAAACCTTTAATCTTTGGTGTTCCACGTGCACTATTTATAGAATAATATTCATGGAATTTTCATTTGAGGACAAGAGGAATTATTATCTATTTTCATGGAGGATCCAATCTGAGATTCTACTATAATAATATGGTTACCATGGTCCCTTGAGGGATTCCTTCACTTACAAGTTTTCCTATAAAATCCTTTATAGGAACCCTCTACATTTTTACTCCTTATGTGGAACAAATATATGATACATCTTCATATGTATATTTTTTATGAGGGGTTTGATCCCTTATCTAATATGTAGCCCTATAGGATCCCATGTAGGATGACTCTATTAAGTCATCCTCTTTTTAAGGACCCCAAGAAGGATTCCTCTACCTAATATTAATCCTCTAGAAGATCATGAGTAGAATTCTTCTTTTGTGTTATCAATGAGGAGAAATAGTGAGTAACACATTATTTGAATAACATTGATTTAGTGTGATGTGGGTTTGGGTATAGATTTTCGTGGGTGACACCTTATAACCTATACCAAATTTGTAATCCTATCAGTTTATGGAAGTAGTGGTGGGTTTAGGCGTTTAGGCACTATCAATCTTTTTGTTTTTCCCTTAAAATGATTATTATCGTTGCCAATATGATTATAAAAGGTAGTTATTAGTATTTGGTTGATGATCCAAATGTGATGCAATACATGACAGGGATTCCCAAAGGTACTTCAGAGGACCTGACTGTTGACCCACCTGATGGATTGTGGGAATCATAGTATGACAACGATGATGGCAATTTTGGTATGAAACTGACATTGTGTGATGGTATGGATCTATTTATCAAGTTTTATATGGATAAACTCTATGGGATCAAGGAGGATTAATTTATAAATGGACCTAGGATTTGGTTCATATAGGCCTATATTATACTAATATTTTTAGGAATTCACTCTTTGGATTCAAGGAGGATTCCTTGGTCAATAGACATTGGTTCTAGCCCTACTAGGTTTATATTATATCATGTTTAATATTTATGTGCTTTTTAGACTCGAGGATGATGCATTGGTCAATGGCCATGGGTCCTGACCCATGGAGGCCTATATTGTCTTGATTTTTCAATGGGTGTTCTCCAAAGATTCTAATAGGATTCCTTGGTAAATAGCCCGTGAACCTGGACCTCATCGGTCTAATACATGATACACATGTAATAGGATGTAGTTGATGTAGTTCCATGTTTACTGTATTATTCATCATTATACAACATCCTTCACTATAGTGATTGGAATAAATTACCTATGATCATAGGGGAAGGACATGTATCTCCTGTGGTGATGTTTCTTGCTTAGAAACATTTCTACCACTATTTGAAGTAGGTATTGTTGATCAGGATTATAGATTTAGGGTTTAACATAATTATACATTTCTTGAGTGGCATGACAACAAGATAAATTCTCTTTTCACCTTACTCATGTATATACATATTTATGAATATATATATATATATATTCTTATGGGAATATATATATACACATAAATATATATATATATATATATATATATGATCACACATTTTCTAGTTTATTGGGATAACTGACCCATGGATCGACTATGGTTACCCCAAAATTATTTCGTATATTGGCTAAGTAGATTGCATGGGTATACACTTATGAAAACAGATTTATAGTTTCATCATTAGGGTGTACTACTGAGATTATTTATCTCCCCTATACAAGAACCATGTTGTGAATTCAGACCTTATATCTTCATTCCTAGTTATTCACATATATATTATGGATAGGGATAAGGATTATGGTTTCATAATCAAAAAATACCCTCGTGTGGATTATATTGATCAAGATTGAGTCTCTTGGTTGGGTTTTAGAGATAGGGTATGTGTCCTTGCTCAGAGTTAGTATGAGATATATTTTTTTTATTTTTTTCATTTATGTAATCTTGTATATATTGTCAACCCAGTGGGTGACCATTTTTGTATGTATGATATGGATCTTTAGGATTTTATAGCATTTCCTTTATTATTATAAAAAAATTATATTTTATATTATTTACTACTTTTAACTCTATTTAATTACTTCCATGAATTATATTTAGTTACTTTCAATGTTTTTTACTCTAATATGAGCCATAGTCACCCCATTATCACATCTTAGGCCCTCACTGCTATTTGGCAGCCTCTAGTGTATGTAGAGGTGCATGAGACCTTGTGGAAAACCAGCTCGAGGAACAAGTTTAGTGGAACATGGATTATGATGTTACAAAATTATTTTAAATGTTTCTAGAAATTAAAGATATATAAAAAAACAATATTTACCAAAGAAATAAATACATTCATTTTTTCCACAAAAAGTATTCTTTCGGTCTCTTGAGTACCTATATGGATGAAAATGAAAGGAAAACATGTAATCATAAAAAATAAATAGAAGATAAGAACAAATTTAAATTTATTATAATTATAAATACTATTCATTTATATACTTTTAATATCATATATAATCCACTTATAACATTTCTACACACATTTAATTATAATTCCATATTAAAAGTGATCATTGTTTCATTTTTCTTAAGAATATCTGTTTAGTGTTTTGGTACTTATACATTTATTATGGTTCCATCATCTATATAATTTTAATCATGATATATATAAATATATATATATATATATTTATTTATATTTGTAATAAAATTTGGAGATAGAAAAATTAATTGCACTGTTCATGGAGACTGTAGGTTATACATACGCATGAACATTTATTTCACTTTTTAAATGATCAAAACATAAAAGAAAATCATATTTTAAATTTCCAAAAAATTTATTATATAATATATATATATATAATATTAATTTAATTTCTCATTACAACCATAAAATAATATTTAAATGAAAAACAAATCAAATCACTTCATGGAGGTATTAGTCTACACGTACACATGAGTGATGTTATTATTTTATAATTGATTGGAAGGTAAGAAGTTATATGTGGACTTATAATTATAATAGAAGAATTATATATTAAATATAATATATTAACATTAATCCCATCATAATAACCATCCAAGAATTATAGTGATGGAATATTAATTTTATCACATCATAGAGGTGATAGTCCACACATATGCACAAGCAATAATTTCGCTTCCCATTTCCTGAAATAGGTGGTTGAAAATGGTGATATAGAAATTATAATAATATTTCATTATATTGATAATTTTTAGTTATAGTTTTTTTATTATTAACATATAATTATAAGATTTAGAAGAAGAAATAAATTGAAAGTGGTTGGGTAAGACAATTACCTCTTCTCTGGTATGCCTTCTTTAGATACTTTCTTAATCAATATTGGAATGATATTTTAAGAATAAAATCACTATTAATTTGTATATATGGATGTTTAAAAGATAATTTGGTAGTTTTTGGTCAATCTATGTTTCTCAAAATGTGTAATGAAAAGATATATTTGGATTCCTTTTATAAGTGAAGGGAATGGTACTCTTGGAATTTCCTTCAAGATTAAAATATAATAAATTAATTTTCAAGAAACCTGATTCCAAATGGACATAAATTCAAATAAAAAAGAGATTATGGTCTAAATATAATCATATATTGAAATTTATATATGTTTTGGTGTTATTTTAAGCCTTATTTTTCAATTAACCCATTCGTTATCCAATTTTAATATTAACCATGACAACAAATATTTCAATTTTTAAGTGTAATAATTTTACTTATAAGGTAAAAACTTGCTCATAAATTGTCAAGGGATGCGATTTTCATCATTTTATATTCATACTTTTCTTCTTTAAATATTTTCAAGATTTTTAAATAATTTACTAAATTATTATTTAACAGAAAATATCATTACTATCATTTTTGATAATTCTCACTTAATTAGACATTAAATACAACTTGAAAATAAAAGAATTATAATATAAACCTTTCATACATTCCTAATACATTATATTTATCTAAATAATAATAGAATAATAAAATTCAGTCAATTTTTTTACATTAAATATTTTTAAAATCATTTATTTAATTTTTCTATTAAATGACTAAATATTGTATTAGTGTTATATACAATTTTAATGTAATTATTCAATTACATAAAATTATAGAATAAATATTATGAAAAAAATATTTATATTTTAAATAAAAATTAATAACCAAACATATCCTTTTTTATTGTCATGTAAAAATTTTAGTTATATTAAAGGTAAGATAGTGAAATTTTTTATTTATTCTTTTCTTAAACTAATATAATTTCATATTCAAAAGAAAATCAAAGAAATTGTCTATATATTTGGAAACTTTATGTAAATGGTCATAATTTAATCATCCAATAAGATAAATGAAAGTGTCATCGAAATTTTAATGCCTTATCCAAAAGTTATAAACTTATTTTACATGTTTAACCCTTTCCATGGTGAAAAATATTTAACAAGGTTACTATTCATAATGAACCAAAATAAAAGGGACCTATTTAAAAATTTTGAACCTAATTATTCCATATATTGAATCCATTTTTCAAAATTCAATTTCAATATATAAAAAAATTCATTTCAAAAATAATCATGTAAAACACGACGAAAATGGTTTTTAAAAAATATTTTTTAACACAAAACTAGATTATCTCTTATCTCATGCCAAGAAGAAAATATTATATGAATGTTAAAAAATATTGAATATATAATATAAAAATTTCAATAAAATAAATTACTAATTGTGATTTTATTAAGATAGAAACACATTGCGCGTATAAAAAATGTTTTCAGAAAAAAAATTCTTTTACATTAAAATGATTTTTTATTTATAATCAATTGATGACCAGTCAATTTATTTTATACTTGTGTTAAACATAAAATATTCATCATTTAGTTACTCATATTCATAACAATCAATTTATTAGATATGTTATAATGGTATACTATATTACGACTCATTTACACACATGGTTGTATATATCACAAGCGATCAAATACAATTTTATTTGATTAGAAATATAACATAAAATATCATGGTGTTATTTTTTAATACACTTAAAATTAATTTCGTCCTAGAAATTAAGTCACTATGATAAAAAAAATGAAAATATATTTTTTTCATCACATCCTTAGGTTTCCATGTTGCTTCATCAAATTTCTGATTCCTGTCGAGAACAATAACAATATGAGTAGTCTGATTCAATAGCATTTCATATCTATGATCTAATATTTATACCCATTATTCATTATAGTAAATTTCATTATCTAGTGGTAAAACCTATAAGCTCAGTACATGTGAAATATTAGGTATGTACTTCCTCATAATAGATACATTTAACACATCATGAACATGAGAGAGGTTCAGAAGAATTACCAAGTAATTAGCTACCATCCCGAATCAATCAAGAATATTGAAGGAGCCAATATTCCTTGGGCTCAGATATCCCTTATAAATATCACCACATTATTCTGTAGAAAAGTTCATGGTAATAACTTTTCACTAACTTTTAATCCCTTATATTTCTAGCGATTATTAGCATAAATTGATGTTAACACTGAGCCACCTTGATGTGTTGATTAATGATTATAACTTTATCTATCATTTACTCATGTAGCTAAGCTCCCAAAATATTTAATTCTATAAATTCATTCTGAAAAATTGTAGGTATACATGTATTTACATATAGGGCTTAAAAAATATCCCTTTGAATGGTCGAGTGAAAGATATTATTGCAAGAAAACTCAATTAGACGTATGTATTAATCCCAACAACCATTGAAATTCATAGAAACAAATCTTAGAATATTATCAATCAATGGAAAGTTTATATCAGACTGACCATCTATATAAGGATTATAAGAATAATTGAAACACAACTCTTTATCCAGAGCCTTCTAAAAACTTTCCTTGGAATTTAAGGTAAACCTCAGAACCTCATCAGATATAATAGAATACAGTACTCTATGAAACCATAAAACTCACTTAATGTATATTAATGAAATATGATCAAGATAAAATTATTCTATAGTATAAATAAGTTATGATTACTTTTTAAGGTGATTGAATATAATCTAAATAACATCATGTACTTTAAGTGTTTTGCTGATTCTGATGGAAAAATTCATGGTGATGTTTCCTCCATTTATATTTTGGTTTGGTTAATGGTTGTGGAATCCGCTTATACTTATATCTCCTAGCCACAACTTATTGACACACCAAGATTTGAGATTCATACCATACAATAATTTTTTTCATGTTTTCCCACTAAAATTACCCTTTAAGACCTTTATATATCTTCATATATCTAGGATGATTAAAGATTAATGAACAATGGGATTTATTCAATAGCTCCTTCATGGAGTTTGGAATGGTTGAAACTCATAAACAATTCCTAAATCCTATCATTGAATCACAAATAATTGAACTCATGAACATTTTTCACCTTATTTATAACACTAAATCTACCTTTTATGACTATTTATTGTAAGGAATTGTCCTTAAGCAATACATATTCTAGAGTTTTCAATTATAAATCACTTTCCAAAAATTATGAGGATCCTTCCAGTTTAAAGTTTTAAAGAATTAATAAAAAATATTTCAAAATAAACCCATACATTATAAGTGCACACTTATACTAAGTATCCATTTTATAACTATTAAATTCTTAAAATTCAGAGGATATTTATAGTTTCATGATTTTTAGAATTTCGAAAAACACATAAAAATGTAAACATATACATTAAAAGTGGACTCTTATACCCAGTATCCATTTTTCCACTAAGAAACATCTTATTAAATGGTTTCCTATCAGGATAAATCTTTAAAAATTTTATCTTCACATCATCTTTGTCCTAATTAATCCTTAAACCCTTTTAAAAACATTTTAAATGCATAAGATGAGAATAAAATCTCACTAAATGACATAAAAAAGAATAAATTCATTAATCCAGTAAAAAAGTTGAAATCCAATGAAAATTTTACCTTTATCAAAATGGTCTATAGTATGATGAAATAAATCATTTATATACAATATAAACCACATTTATCCTGAAAGAAAACATGAAAAATTATTATAAGGAAATAAAATGTATTTTTTTTGAAACATAGTAAATCACATTCATAACCCATTTTAAACCCATTTTATAAGTAACTGGAACCTAGTTAAATCCATAGGAGAAACTCTTTGATAATTCTCACTTTCTTACCTCAAATGTTAATGTATATTACCCAATGTGTTTAAGCGCTATCTCACCACACCTAATGTTATAATGGGCCCACCAGGTACTATCTAGGTACACCCAACATATAAGTTATATAGTACTCATCCATTTTCTATAATGGGGCTCAACCCTTTGAATTATATTTATTGGGATCACTTGTTTCACATATAATGCTCAAATACCATTTCTTGAATAAAACAACTTATACTTACACTTTTCATCAAAAAACAATTGAAAAATTATTTAGAACTCATATGTAAAACACTTTCTAGTATAAAAATACCCTTATCATTAAAAACACATTTTAATACCAAAATACCCAAAACATGGTAAAGTGGGTTTTTTATGAATAAAATATCACTAAAAATCATTTTTAAGAAAATTAAAATATATATTTTAAAAAAACTTATTTTTAAAAAAAATTGTGCACTTTTAAATGAAAACTTTTTATTTCAAAATAAAAATATATATTTTGAAGGGATAATTTGAGGCATTGAGGTATCATGATATTATTAATAGCCGCTAATTCCATATATTTTAAAAAAACATTTCTTTTGACTTTTGTAAAAAAGAAAATCCTTTACCCTGAGTCTCACTCAACAAATACATTCATTATCTTCTTGACTAATAAAAGTAGGTTAAATTTTTACTTTATTGAGAACTTATTTCAAATTTATTATTAATTTTATTTTAATAATCACCATGTGATAAAAAATACTTAATTATTAAATTTATCATCCATCACTTTGACGATATTCAGTTCATATGTCTAGAATTACTTCGGAGTGTTGACTGTAGTCAACAATATCTGTATTACATCATCTATAGAATCATTTTTTTTAAATAATTAATAAATTTTAATTTTAATTATACATTTAAATCACACAATTAAATATGGTTATGAAAAAATATGTATATTACAATCATGGAGATGGTAGGTCGTACGTACACCTGAGTAACGTTTCCATTTTTCAACGGTAATTACGAAAATAAGGTAAGTATTATTTTACCTGTATATAATTATAATAATATCTTGTATATATATAGAAATATATCATATTATTTCTTTCAATATATATATATATATATATATATCAATGATGTGATTTGTTAATGCAAAACAAATCACATAGATTTGTGGATGTGGTAGTCCACACATATGCACGAACGACATTATCACTTTTCTGTACATGGAAAGGTAATAACATAAATGATTTATTTTCCTTTAATAATGATAAATATGTAATTAATATCATATATAAATATTAATTCTAAAATTATAATCATTATTTGAAGACATTGATGGAAAACGAATTACATTGATTCACGAGGCAGCAGTCCACCGTACACATGAACTATGAATTATTTTCCCATTTGATGAAATTAGAGATATATATAGTTCATTTCACTAACATAATAAAATATTAGTATATGGGGTATATTATAGTTTTTATTTTATCATGTATTGAGATGGTTTTATGGATGTTGAATAATAAAAAAATCGAAAAGCTCGATAAAAAATGATGCATCCTCTTCAGATAATCTTTATCGCTCAACACCTTAAGACCACTAAGGGTGATGTAATACTTAAGATATTAACTATAGAATGTGGTTAGGGATTATATTAAGATATCATGGGATTAAGTTTTAAGAAAAATAGTTAATGAAGTGTGATGAAATTGGAAGAAGAGGTTCTATATTATAAGGGAGTGGAGGGACACTCTTGACATTTCTCAAAATATGAAATTAATATAAATTCATTTTCAATTCCAAATTGGTAAAAATCGAGTTATTTAAAATATAATACTATTAGGGAACTAAATACCCTAATAAAAAAAGTTATATAATTTTTTACTATATATCTACCCTTATCTTTTGGTTTTAACCCATATTTAACCTCTTAAACTCTTACCTTAACAACACAGATTGTTACTATTTTGAGGGTCAATATAGTTACTACAAACTAAAAAAATGACCCAAAAAAGATCCATGTTTTATATTATTAACATTATCATAATAACAGGGAAAAATTTTATATTTTTAGTGATTTTACAATATTAAATAAAATATTTTTTACAATAAAATATCTTTAACATCAATCTTAAGAACTATTTATTACTTTGATATTAATAATATCAAGATAAAAATTATAATTAAAAAAATATTTTATTGTGTTCCTACATATCAATTTTATCTATAAATTTCTTTAATCACATTAATTATGTACTATTATATTTATGTTAAATTTTTAATATCATTTATTTTATTTTTCCATTAATGAAATATTTACTACATCATCAATGTGTAAATATCTAAGGTAATTATTTATTCACTAAAATTAAAAAAAATTATCATGATGAAGATAAATATTTTTTATTTAAAATTAATATTTATATTCAAACATATCCTCTAGATAACACAATATTGAAAATATTACACTTATCAAAAGAAAGAGTATGCCATTTTTTACTTTTCCTTAAATAATATATAATAAAGGATATAATCATATATAAATAGAAAAAATGGTCATATAAACTAACTTTTACTGATCATGGATATACATTACTCTTCCAATAAAATTATGGAAATTTTTAGGGTCATTTTCTAGTCCTTATTATTTTATTTTTACGCTTACTTGCCTGATATATCCTTTATCAGGGTAACAAAAATTACTGATGTTTCTACTCAAAATGTGACAAAATAAAAGGGAGGTATGTAATATATTAAGAACAATTAATTAATAAGGTGAAATCTATTTTCCAAAATTAAAATTATATAATTTTATGTATTTAATTTAAAATCAAACTATAAAAACACGATAAAAAATAGTTTTCCAGAAAAATGCATTTTTTAAATATAAAATATTTTTCTACTAAATTAAATTATTAAATTAATTTTTTAAAAGAATTATTGGATTATTTTTAATTAAATTGAACTCATTAAAATTTATAACTTTCCAAAAATATATCTTAACCTTGTATATAATTTAAAATAAAATATAGTTTTCAATAAAAATCAATATCTTTAACGATTCGTTGAAAAATTAATATTTTCAAAAAATACCCAAAAATCATTATACGATAATATTGAGATAATGAATTCAAAAAATAAATCCATTTGGTAAAATAAATTTTCTATAACATCTATAAAATATATTATTTACTCATTAAATGAGGAAAAACTTATTTTGAAAGAAAATATATTTTTTGAAGAATACAACGACTTTACAAAAACATTTTGTGTTTATTTTCTAAGAACGTAAAAAATTTATATTTATTTAAGTAATTATATTTCATTCATAAATTATTTTTTTATATTCATTCCTTCAAATTTAATATCTTGTTCATAATGGTCGTATTTAAATAATAATATTTAATTGTTCATTTAAGCTTGATGTGGCTAATATTGTAGCTTATCAAATATAGTGTTTACTTTTAAAAAACTAAAGATTTTACATACTCCCCAATTTTTGAAATTGTTTCCTCGCAATTTTGAACTCAAGATAAGTATCTAATGTCTTACATTTCAAAATAACTTTGTTGAAATACAACATCTTAAAAAGGATTAATAAAAATTCTTCTTTAAAAGAGAAAAAGTAAAGTATTAAGGTCAGCTGAGATAACACATAGTTTGTTTCAATATAGGAAAAATGGATATATAATATAAAATATAAAACCAAAGTATTGATAGATATGGGTAGATGACATGGTCATAATAAATTTAACCAATACAAAATTGTAAATTTATGATCAGTTAAAAGACAATTGATTTATTAGTAAGAAAAATAGGCGAATAACGTTTTTGTTTCAAGATCCTTTTAGTAAAATTGAGCAATTGTTTTACTACATATAATAATAACATAACACAATATACATTCTTAGAAATATTAATTTCATCTTTCAATCATTTTCCACCATAATTTCTTCTTCTACCCCAATCTATGAGTATTCAAGATGAATATTTTTATTCCTAAAGCACTATAATTACCTTATATGGATAAAAAAATCCACGGATGATAAAAATGACACCTATGTTTTTAAATTAACTAAAACCAAAATGGTTAGTACAATATAATATATTTTTTTCAAAAATAACAAAACTTTATATGAAGAAAAAAATCATTAATCACCAAAATTAAATAATAATACCCGAAGTTCCATATAGACCATTCAACAAATAACTATCCTTAAAATTCCATAGAAATATTCTAGACTAATATTGAAACCCAAAAAAAACATCTGACCACATAGCCTTCCAAAATAAATTTAACCCTTATCTCTAATTCATATCAATTACTCTTAAAGTCACATACCAAAAATGTAATTGCCCTAATCACATAATCTTCAAGATATACTAATAATTCCCTTAAATAACATGAACAACCATAAATCCATATTATGATCATATACACTCAAAAAAGATAATTCAATCAATATTTATCAAATAAAATCACATATTATCATTTATGGTTCCCAAAATTATAATGATCATCCTCTAAAATAACGTTATTCACTAAATATCCAAATAAAATTTCTAATAAAACATTCATTAAAAAATGACCTTAACCTTTATCCATCGTATAATTTATATAAAAAAACTTATATTAACCCGGACATTATGTATGAAAGTAGTAAGAAAGGCACCCTTGGCACCTTTCGAGTATGCTGCGGTAGCTAGGCTATGTGTTGAGCTTGATCTCTCCCTGCCCATTCCAGAGAAGTTGTCTCTAAAGGTGCAGGGCACTTTTGAATAGTCCCAGGAGATTGTCTACCCGGTGTTCCCCAGGTTCTGCTGAGCTTGCCTTCTCCAAGGGCATTCTCTTTAGGTCTACAGGAAGCATCGGGTGGATTCTCGGCAGCGTCCTCGTCCAAGGTCTCGCGAGCCTGGTCTCGCGGTGGAGGAAGGTGGTTCTCCGCACGTTTCAATGGTGCCGCCCGTGGAGGGTTCGGAGTCTGGGGAGGGGAGAGGGAAAGCCTCTCCATCTGCAGGTCCTCTGACCATGCTTTCCGGATCTCATCCTGTTGTTCCTAGCCGGTTTCATCCTCAGTTTGGCGCTTTTGCTCCGGACTGGATGTTGGCTTTGCTTCCAGTGGATTTCGCTGCAAACCGGCTGTGAGAAGGCAGTTTGCTCGAGTGCTTTCTTCGACCATCTAGAAAATTACCAGGTAATTTTTCTTACGGGACTCTGATAGCAGCCCTTTCCTTATTGCAGGGCATGCACAAGGCGTTGCTTCCAGAGGCTCCAGCAAAGGAACATGATCTGGGGGGCTGCCTCTCAGCCAGCTTTGCTAAGTCTATCGGCTACTTGTAGAGATAGTCCTCAAGCTACTATATCCTAATCTCCGCGAAGTGTTTTGAAAGCGGCAGGGTCACCCCCCTTCCCACGAGCGAGACGAGCTTCATCAGGGTCGCGGGCTCTAAGCCCGGGGATGTGTACCATGTTGCAGTTGAAGAAGCTCTGGTCGCAGGAATGTGCTCCTCTCCCTTCCCTCAAATTGGGTCACTCGTCTGGGGCCAAAGCTAGACCAACCCGTTCCAATGTTTAAGGTCCTTATTTGGAATGCTCGCGGTCTTCGAGCCCGAGCCAAGACTGATTTTCTGGCTAATGAAGTTTCCAACAAATCAGTGGCTGTGCTGGCGATTCTTGAACCAATGTTGGCTTCAAATAAGATCAAGGAGTATGCTTTTCGCCTTAGAACACGGGGTTTCATGCATGCGAATCCTCCGAACTCTCATATTTGGATCTTTTGGAAGGATCTAATCAAAGTAGAGCAGATTGGTGTTTCGGATCAATATTTGGATGCTAGGATCTCTGATGGATTCCATGAAAACAACATTGCTTTTATCTAAGCCAAGTGCAATGCCATAGAGAGGGAAGAGATCTGGAGGGATCTGGAAATAATTACTAATGATAACACTCCATGGGTCATCGGGGGTGACTTAAATATTATCGCCACTCCGGAGGAGAAGCAGGGTGGGGGTGCTTTCCCCTGGAGTGCCAGTCAATCCTTTGTGTCATTAATGGCTAGAAGCGGACTCCAGGATGCAGGTTTTGAAGGCGACCAATTTACCTGGTGCAACAACCAACGTGGAGGAAGGAGAACCTGGTGCCGGGTTGATAGGTGTTTTCTGAATGAAGCAGCCATCTCTGCCTTTCATAACACCAAAGTGACGCATCTTGTCTGATGGCTCTCAGATCATTCTCCTCTGCTTCTCAGAATGGGGAATGCCCCTCCGAGGGAGGCTCGATTCCAGTTCTCGAAGTCATGGGCAGAGGATCTGGGATTCTCTGATCTGGTTCAGGAGGTTTGGTCGCCCATTTATGAGGGGAATCCCTGGATCACTATCCACAAAAAGCTTAGACGGTTGAAGCTCCAACTCCAAAGATGGAGGAGAACTATTCCTGGCCATGATCAAGAGCTTCACGAGATCAGTAGGGAGGTGGAGCTAATGGAGCTGGGTCTCGAACAGGGATGGGATGAAGGCATGTTTAACGAGCTCTGTCGCAAGAAGGATCAGCTTTCGGAGATTCTCATGAGGCAGGAGCGGATGGCTAGAGAGAGCGCCAGGGTGCGGTGGCTCCACGAAGGTGACAGGAACACGAGGTATTTCCTTGCTTGTATCAAAGAAAGGAGAAGAAGGCATAATCCAAATGTTCGTAGAGGGGATTGATCTTTCTCTAATGATCGTGATGAAATAGGAGACATGCTCAATAACAGACTCAAACAAACCCTTGCAGGCCCAAACACTCTTTCTAATACGGGCTACCTAAGGGGGGCAGCAGAGATCTTTGAGGATATTCCTGATTGCGTTTCTAGGGAAACCGATGTGAGCTTGCAAAGGAGCCCTGATGATCATGAAGTCCAGGAGAAATTTTGTTCTCTGAATCCAGACAGCGCCCCCGGCCCGGACGGCATTCCAGGCTCCTTTTACAGGGCTACATGGGACATTATCAAAGGAGACGTGGTGCATGCGATTCATGATTATTTCAGAGGTGGGAACTTGCCTCGGATTGCATGTGCCACCAAGGTGGTGTTTCTTACTAAAGTAAGTAACCCCCAATGCATCGACAATTACCGCCCCATTAGTATGTGAAACTTTCCCTATAAAATCCTTGAAAGTATCATTAATAAAAGGTTGGTGCGGCACATGGATTCTTAGTTAGCCCCAGAACAGCATGGCTTTATCAAAGGTCGGTCCATTCAAGGAGCGATTGGAATTGCAAATGAAATGGTTAGTGACATCAATCATAAAACTTTCAGGGGCAACTTGATTCTTAAGCTGGATATGAATAAGGCGTATTATCGGATGGAATGGGGCTTCACCCTCAGGGTGTTGACCTGCATGGGGCTATCTCACTGGACCAGGGATCTCCTGTTTCGCTGCTTTAGTTCTGCTTGGATCTCATCTTCATTCATGGGGAAACAGATCGGATTCTTCAAGGCGTGCGGGGCCTCAGTAAAGGTGACCCCTTAACTCCCACCATTTTTATTATCTTGCAAAATACTCTCAGTTGTTCTATCAATAGGGGTATCCGTACGGGCAGAATCACCCCTTTTAAGAACCGCTATAATCCTCTGAGTATTTCACACTTGATGTTCGCTGATGACTCCATTTTGTTCTGCAATGGTAGTAGGAGATCAGTGCAGGGCGTTTGTGGTATTCTTGAGGAATATTGTAAGTGGAGCGGGAAATTGCTTAGCAGTGAGAAATGTCTTTACTTTGCCGCCACAAAGACCCTAGAGAGAAGGTTACGAAGTCTGGATGAGAGTCTGAATATGCGAAGAGGGCAGTTTCCAATTGAGTATCATGGAGCTCCTGTCATTTCATTCACACCTAGAGTACATCACTTTGATAAGATTGTCAGCAAGATCATGGGGCGGATCTTTAACTGGAAGAATCGGCTTCTCTCTTTTGGAGGCCGCATCACGCTGGTGAATAATGTTTTAGTGTCCATTCCCATGCATGTGCTTTCTACTTTGAAGGTACCTAAAGCCGTTATCATCAACCTGGAAAGGATTATGTTTTCTTTTATTTGGGATGGGAAAATGGAAGGAAGGTATCATTGGGCTTCCCATGAGCGCATGGCAAGGCTGATCCAGGAAGGTGGCATCAACTTGAGGAGCATCCATGATACGTTACAGGGGATTCATGGAAAACTCGCTTGGGAGGCTTTGGAGGGTCGCACTTTATGGGGCAGGTCCATGCAAAGCATATATGGCCAGGACTTGGGATTGCAGAGACCCCATCCTTCCATGCCTTGGAAGCTGATCCATTCCCATATTGATACGCTGAGACACCATTCGAAGTGGATGGTGGGCAGGGGCGACCTGAATTTTTGGCTTCATGACTGGGGCGCTGGCTGTCTCTGGTTTCCAGGCTGCCCGGCCCCTTCCTTGTCTTTTCAGGAGGCGAGTCATCACCCTAGTTTTATCCAGGAAATTCTGAATGAGAACCAGTAGGAGGTCTTCACGGATATTGTGCCCAGTGAGGAGCCAGATGCACTGATCTTCACGGCATCTTCTTTAGGTGCGTTTTCCGATAAGGATTATCGGTGGGTGAGGATTTCTACAAAGAGGAGAGACCAGTGGGGGGAGATGTTGTGGTGTAAGGAAGTGCCGATGAAATTTAACTTCTTGCTTTGGCGTGTGCGGTAGAATGCCCTTCCCACAGACGATAGGGTCAGAAGTCTTGGAATTAGTATGGCCTCAAGGTGCTTATGCTACTTCCATCCTCAATAGGAAAAGATCAGCCATCTTTTTATGGGCAGCGACTGGGCTCAAAGGATCTGGAATACTTCTGGTTTACCACTTGGTGAGGGGAATAGTGATGCTGTGCTGGAGAACATTCTTTCATCCTGGCTCACGGGGCCGGGTGTTCAAGGGGCAGAACGGGGTGGCCGGGTGCTGATTATCCTAGCCGGTTGCTGGACACTATGGAGTGCTAGGAAAGAGGCCCGCCACGATAACTCCCCATGCACTAGCATGAGCATCGTTTTCAAGATGAGGAACACTCTTCTGGACCTGGCTGGTTTGTGCAAGGGTTGCTTGGGTGCCCCCTCAATCAGAAGGTTCAGTCCGGCTCTGGGGTCTCCTTTACAGGGCGAAGGGCGAGGGCTGGGGAAATGGGTGCGGTGGCACTCTCCAAGGGAGGGATTTAAGCTCAATACAAATGGTTCCCTCCTGAACGGAATGATGTGAGGTGGAGGAGTTGTTCGGGATCGAAGGGGGTCCATTATAGTAGCCTTCTCGGTCAGCTTTGGTGTGGGAGATGCTTTACAGGCGGAGACATTGGCGACGGTCACCGGGTTGGATTTCTGCAAGGGGAGAAGCATCAGTCTTGAAGAGGTGGAGACCAAATCCATTACTATTTTTAATTCTCTCTCAAAGAAGACCAAGGGTCCCTGGAATATTACTTACTACATCAGTAAGTGCTTCTCTCTTCTGGACAGCAGGACAAGTATCTCTCACACGTGGCGGGAGGGGAATATGGTGGCAGACTTCTTGGCCTCTAAGGCTCCCTCGAACTGTAGTATATCATACTTCCTGAGCTTGGGTTCATTTCCCCTTGAGGGGGTCCATTTTGTGGTTAATGATGCCCTTGGTCTCCATTACTTTAGACCGCCTTAAATTTTGTCTTGTGTGGACCTTTCCTTGTATGTATGGAAATCAATAAAAATAGTTTTTTTCAGGCCAGGTATCCATTTTTTCTGATAAATATAACTTTTGAAAATAAAAAATGGTTTATTTTCATGATAAATCGTTAAAATTTTCTTCTTGGACTCATCTATGTCCCTACTCACCGTTAAACAACGCGAAGAATATTTTTAAAATGTGGGAGGAGAAAAATAGCTTAGTAAGGGATATAAAAATAAGAAATCCATTATCCTGGTGGAAATCCTAGATGAACTTTAAATATTTACCTTTATAATAATGTACTTTTAGAGGATGAAATAAATCATTTATATACGAAAATCAAGTAACCGTTTTCTTAAATAAAACATTCAATCTTATAGAAAGAAAATAAAAACCTTTTTTGAAACTTATAGAATCACATTCGTTACCCATTTTAATCATGTGTTAGATGTATATGGATCCTAGTTAAATCTATATGAGAAAAACTTCAATAACTCCCTCCTTCTTTCCTCAAAAGACAAGGTACCATTCCCAATGCATTTAAGCACTATTTAGGCATACCCAAAGCTATAACGGGCTCACCTGGTGCTATATGGGTGCACCCAATGTATAAGTTATACCAACATCATCTAGTATCTATAATGGAGATAAAACGTTTTATAATATATATCATGTTCACTCAATTCACATATTATTATCATGTTCTATTTCATGAATAAATAATTTTATACATTCACTTTTAATGATTAAACCCTTGAAAACACTTTAAAACCCAAACGTAAAACACATTTTGGTATCAAAATAATTTAAAAAAAAAATATTTTTAATACTGAAATATGTAAAACAAGTTAAATAAGGTTTTTCTAGGAATAAAATATCACTAAAATCATATTATTAGGAAAATAAGATTTCCATTTTGAAAACAATAATTCTGTTTTAAAAAATTGTTCATTTTTAAAAGAGAAAAATTTTATTTGAAAATTAAAATTTTAAAACATGTAGTGGATTATTCAAGTTATTTAGGGTCCATGAAGTATTTAAAATATTCACATGTCTTATATGTTAAAAAAATTTCTTTTGAATTTTTTAAAAAGAATCTTTAAAAGAAAATTTAAGAAGAAAAATTCTTACCTTGAGTTCAACTTGTCACGTACATTATTTATCATACTAAATAATAAAATTAGGTTAATTATTTACTTTCTTGATAAAATTTCCAAACTTTATTATTTATTTTATTTCAATAATAACCATGTGATAAAAATTATATAATTATTTATGTTCTCTTTAGACGTCTTGATGATATTCTATTTATAAGTCCAGAATGACTTCAATAGGTTGATTGTGGTCCAATAGATAACTTTAAATACTATCCAAAATAATATCCATCAATTAATTATCAATTTTATACATTAATTATACTCTTAAATAAAACCATTAAATATTATCATGAAAAATTACGTATTCCACAATCATGGAGACGGTAGGCCATATATGTGCATGGGTAACATTTCCCTTTTTTAAGGATCATTAAGAAAATATGGTAAGTGTTATTGTATATTTATAAAATTGTAATAATATCATATATATATATATATATATATATCATATTACATAATTAATTATACATACATACATATATATATTATCCATGTGATGTGGTGATGACAAATGAATCACATTGCTTTTTAGAGGTGGTAGTCCACACGTACACACGAATGACGTTCTCACTTTTTTGAGCATGAAAATGTAAGAATATAAATTATATATTATCTTTTAATAGTGATAAATATTTCATTAATATCAAATATAAATATTAATTCAATAATTATAACTAATCTTGAAAGATGGTGATGAAAAAAGAATTACATCGATTTACAAGGCGGTAGTCCTCCGTACACACGAACAATGAATTGTTTTCCCATTTTCATAGAAGTCATGATATATATTTCATTACACTAAAATAATAAAATATTATTATATTTAGAATACTTGAATTATTATTTTACCTTTTTTTAATAAGGTTTTATGGATTCGAATAAAAAACAGAAACACTAGATTTAAAACAATACCTCTTCTTCAGACAATCTTCTTTTCTAAGCACCTTAAGACCATAAAGGGTGTTATTATGCCTAATCTATGAACTATAAAATATGGTAATAGATTCTAGGAATATATTTTTATACGTATTTTATCAACAAAAATGAGATTTAAGTGTTTATAAATGGTAATAAGAGGTGCCCTTTTATAAGAGAGGGGAGTCACACAGCTGTCATTTATCAAACTATTAAATTAATATAAATTAATTATCAATAATTTTTTTTAAAATGTGAGTTATTTATAATATAATATTATTATGTGTTATATACCCTCATAAAATAACAATTATATATGTTTGGACTATATTTATAGCCTTATCTTTCAGTTTTAACACATATTTAACCCCTTTAACTATTACAATGACCACAAAGATCTTACACTTTGAGGGTCAATATAGTTAATATAAAATAAAAAATGAATCACAAATAGACCATGATTTAAAATTTAAAATTTATCATAATAACTAGGATAAAATTTATATTTATAAGAATTTTATTTCATTTAAAAAATATTTTTTACTATAAAATGTCTATAATGTCAATTTCAAGAACTATTCATTACATTGAATTTTACAATATAAATATGACCATTATAATTCCAAATAAATATTTTATTATGTCCCTAACATTTAAATTTATTATATAAAATTCATTTCTAAAATTAATTTTCTAAAATTATATTTATTTTATTATTTTTGATATCATTAATTTTATTTTTCCATCAATGAAATAATTATTGTATCAGTGTTGTGAAAACATTTCAGTTAATTATTTCTTCACAAAATATATAAATAAATTACCATGATGAATAAAGTTATTCTGGAATTAGAATAAAATTTTATTGTCTTACATATCCTCTAGATAACAGTATATTAAAAATATTACACTTATTAAAAACAAGAATATAACATCTTTAACTTTTCATTAAATAAAAAATTATAAAGGTTATAATTATATCCTAATGTAATACAATAGTCATATATCTGATAATGTATTGATTATTGATGCACATTATTCATCCAACTAAATTAGGGTAGGTTTTAGGGTCATTGTATAGTATTTATCCTTTAATTTTTACCTTTAATAACTGGATTTACCTTTAACCATAGTTACAAAAATTAATAATGTTATAATTCATAATGTACAAAAATAAAATTGAGCTACTAAAAACTTTTATCCACTGGTTACAAATATTAAATGAATATTTTAAAATTAAAATAAATGAATTATTAGAATTTAATTTAAAATTAAACTGATAAAACACATTGAAAAACTGTTTTTCCGAAACAATAAATTTTAAAATATAAAATTTTGTATACTATATTCTAGTATAAAATCCATTTAAGAACATATAATTGTATTATTTTTATTAAATTTAACTAATTAAAATTTAAAACTAATCCAATACATAATTTGACCAAGTATATATTTTAATATAAAATGCTTCTTTCATTAAAAATCAGCATTTTCACTATTCCTTGAAAAATAAATATTTTCATAAAATTACAAAAAAAATCATTTTAAGATAATATTTACATGAATAATAAAAGAATAAAATAAATTTGTTAAAATAAATTTCATATAACTTATTTAAATTATAATATCCACTCATAAAGTGTAGAAAAACTAATTTTTGTAGAAAATACGTTTTTTAAATAATAAAAAGAATTTTTAAGACATTATGTGATTATTTTATAATCAATTTACAATAAAATATTATAGAGTTGGTATTTTTTTTATTTCATAAATTGGTTATTCATATAAATTCCTACTAATTTAATGTCTAGGGTATAACAGTCATATTTAAATAATAATATTTAAGTATTCATTTAATCTTGATGTGGATTATCTTATACATTATCAAGCGTACTGTTTCCTTAAAAAACATGGGATGTTAGATTTAATATTCAATTGAGAACATGGTTGAACACGCATTTTATAAAAATATATTGTTTCCCATTCCTTCAAGATATTAAATTCCATCCTTTATAAATCCTAAAATATTATATGTTTTTTATCCTCATCATAGATAAGCTATCATGATCCTTTCAACTCAGAGTACATTCCACATAGTTATATTTTCCATGGTGGTAATGTATTGACAAGTTTTAATATTTAAATAAATCTAACCCTATTCTCTAGTGAATATCTAAATCTTTATGATATAATACATATTTTTATCTTTATGATCAATATATATGTAACACATTTCACTATAAAGATAATGCCTCTATATATATAATGAGAAAATTAACATAGCTAATTCTAAATCCTGAGTTGTGTATTTTTTTCTCATGAACATTCAATATTTTTGAGCTGTAATCTATAACCATATCATGTTTTATAAGGATTTATCCCAATCCATTCTTCAATGCATCACTATAGATCATAAACCCTCCTATACTACAGGGTAGTGTAATCATAAGTGCACTAACTAAACATCTCATAAAAATTTTGAAATATTATTTATATTCATATTCCTAAAGGGACTTGGCTCCCTTCCGAGTTAACATGGTGATTTGATTATAAATCCTTGAGAAATTATACATAAATAATTAATAATATTCATCCAAACCAAAACACTATGGATCTCAATCACTGTGGTTTGTTTAGGCCAACATTCAATAACTTATGTCTTCGATGGATCAACCTATATACCCTCACATGAGATTATATGACCTAAACATGAAACAATTTTAACTAAAATTCACACTTCTTAATGATTAAACACAACATGTCCTTTATTAGGGCCTTTATAAAAATTATCAAAAGAACTTCATGATCTTCCTTTATCTTTTAACATATAATAATATCACCAATAAAGACCCCAAAAACTGAATACAGAAATCTATGCAAACTTTATTCAATAAATCCATTAAGATAACAGGGTAATTAGTATAACCAAATGTAATCACTATAAATTAATCATTTCCATAACTCATAAGGAAGACTATAATGGGTATGTCTTAACTTTTGACCCTTAATTAATAGTGTCTATATCAAATATGAATAATGGAAGTTTATTAAGATACCTGAAATTGATCAAAAAATTCAACAATATGGGGTAGTAGATACTTATTATTTATTTTTATGTATTTAAAATCCTAATAATAAATGAATAATCAGACCCTTCCATATTTATTTTAAAAAAATGAAAAATTGAATTACAAGGTAGAGGATATAGAAAGAAATTTCCTTATCTAGATTCTCTTGGAGTTGTTTCTTCAATTCTTACAACTCAATTGGAGTCATTCTATACAAAGTATTTGAAATAGGTCTATCACCACATATTATTTCTATTGAAAACTCAACTTCATGATTTAAAGGAAGACTATAAAACTCTTCTGAAAATACATAAAAATTCTCCGGTATAATAGGAATATCTTCGATTATGAGTTTCTCCATAACCATATAAGATAAAATAACACCTTTTAAATAGGAATCCAGTCCCATACAATGCATCAAATTTCTTTGGGCAGTTTATATTTGTTTTCTCACTTGTAGATGATCATAGGATGGTTTATAATATCAATTTTAGCTTCTATTCTTTGTAAATTGATTTGGTATTTTTGTAAATAAATCAAATCCTTGCCTAAGATAACATCAAATTCAACTAAAGTGGGAATAGTAAGATTTCATGGAAGCATATTCCAATAAACTTATATTAGATAAGAATCATATACTTGAAATGAAATCATCATACCATTAGGGGTTTTCACTGTGAACTCAATGTCTACTCATCATGGATATGATTTTTTATTCCAAGATCCTTTTCATGTATAAAAGAATTTATATAAAAAATCTCAAATAAGAAAAATTCAATATTTGAGTGTACCTATCACCACCTCAACATCATTATTCTATATTTAATCCCACACAAAAACTAAAATGGTATGAATGACTATCAACTATCATTAATAAGAGTGACAAATAAAATTTTCATGAAAATATTTTATGGTGTGTATAAATCATTACACCTTCTTTTCAATCTATGACACTATAGGTATTTTTTAGGTCATCCATTACCATTATATATTGAAATATTTCATAACTTTTTCTAAATAAAACTTTAATTATCCAAGAATATCCCCCCATGATTGTTAAACCATGTTTTTGGTAAGGGAATGCTCACAATACATCATAATCATGGGTGAGATTGTCAATAACTAGCTCATATACCTTGGTACCCTTACACCTGGTCCGACTCTGACATGTCTCGAAGGGCATTCCTAATTCCCACAAGTTGGTGTCTAGAAACTAGAATCATGCATAAAAACAAAATTTAATTATTTTTCCATAAAATAATTGATGATAAAATATACAAGTTGGTATGATTAATAATCCTCAAGGATAACATACCAAAAACAAACAAGTAAAGTAAACCCTAAACAATATACCATTAAATTATTCAATATCTACCAAGATAAAATCACAAAAGAGTAACCCATGCAACAAGTGGATAAAATCTCCATTGGTCACCACCATCACTCTAGATCCCAATGATCAAGAATATCTACCAGCTCCAAGTGGCTCTTTCCCTTTTCATAGACTCGGAAAAAGCTCATATAAAACTCTCAAAGATAATGCTAGGATGTGAGATGAATATTCTATTGGGGTCACATAGAGTGTTCTATCAATGGTACTATAATAATAAACCATTTATATAATAAATTTCAATAAAAAAACGTGGAAAATCATTTTCAAATTATCAACAATACATGATTTTAAAGAAAATAATCGGAGATATCTCAAAGTATGATTAAATTAACATTTTATATAAAATAGTTTATATAAAATAGTTTGAAAGAATAAAAGAATTCTATAATCAATGATCATGGAAAAAAATACATACGTGTGTATAATCATATCCACACCCCATTTGAATACCCCATTATAAGAAATCAAACAAAAACCCATTATGGGAGCCCATATCGGGAAATCAATTTACACCCTAAAATGGGAATCCTTGTCTGGTGGTCAATCTACACCCCTTTAGGGGATCCCATTACGGGCAGTTAAACTACATGTCATTACGGGATCCCAAAACAGGTTGTCAACTACGCCCCATTAGGGAAGCCTATTATAGGAAGTCAAATTACACCCCATTAGGGGAGACCATTATAGTAAATCAATTTACCAATATCTCATTGTAAAATAAAACATTTAAAATCAATTAATAAAACAATTTCCCAATTCTAGTTTTCAACATGCCTTTTTATTTCAAAACCAAATCTTAGTTTTCAAAAAAAACATGACCTTTCAAGTCATCCTTAAATTTAAACTATTTTCCCAATGTATCAGCATGAAATCAAATTCATAAAATAATTTTTCAATTTAATCCATCAATTTTTTCAAATTCACTAAATAATATCAATTTCATTAAAAATTGGGTTTTTTTTAATAAATACAATACCAATATTAAAATAAAATGTCAACCATATAAAATATGGGTTATTAAAACCATTTAAAAACTCATTTCGATTTAATAAAGAAATTGAATGTATTAATTTAAGAGAAAATCTTTATTGAACCACCTACCTTTAATCAGTTAATTAAATCAACACAACACCCACAATGTGATCCGTCAATGAATAACGAAGGTGTAAGTGATCAAGAAACACAACCTCGAATCAAGATACCTAAAAATGTAGATTATATCTATCAATAGCATTTTGATCTACCAATTTATAATGAAGATATTATAGCATATTGTAATAAAAACACATGAGAGAAAATATACTTTCCCAAAGGAGAACAAATGAGATCAAACATTCATCGATCCACTATAAGAAGGTGTTTGAGGAGTCAAAAACACATTGTGAGAGCTTTTATGACCAAGTAAATTGATTTAGGGTCGGGAGGGGTTGATTAGGGGTTAAACCGAGGTCCCAAGAATTTTAAAATTATTTTTTGGTTGATAAAAAACTCTAGCACATGGTTTTCTTTATGGGTATACAATTAGTACTAATTGGGCACCCTAACTATGCACCCTCTATAGGCCTCTATTTGTGGTAAAAAGTTTGGTTTTATGGTTACTTTAACCATGATATGACCTTGTAAAACCCAACTATTAGAATCTACATGGTTTGAGGGAGAGGTCTCATTGTTTGGAGAAACCACATACCCCTTTCATGTGGCACATCTTACAGTTTCCTAGGACTAACCACAATGTTTTCTCTAACTATGTAGCAACCATTCATACCCCCCATTAAAGCTCCATATCATTCTAAAATTCACCTTAAAAAACTTTAAATAGTACTACACTAATTTAAAAAAATGGTCAAGAATTATCTATATAAAGGTAATGAGATGTTAAATACTCCCCACCATAAAAATATTTTACCCCTAAAAATCAGTTGATGTTGATTTCATATCAAATAGAAGTGGCCACTGCTCTCTAAATAGTTACTCATGCTCCCAAATATCATTTGAAATACAACTATGATTCCATATCACATGGAACAAAAGTATCATCCTCACATGAAGTACCTTTGTCTCAGAATCAATGATCCTAACAAGATACTTCATCATAGAAAAATTTAGATTAATATCATGATCATCTCAACTCAATACATGAGTAGGTTTAGAAAGATACTTCATGAGCTTTGAAACCAGAAACAAGTTTTGGATCATGGTTAAGTATAGTGTAAGTTATAAAAAATAATCCATTATCCCTACCTTCTCAAAAATATCAAAAGGACCCACAATCCTCAATACAAGAATTCTTTTTCCCAAATCATCGGTGACACAACCATGGATAAACTCTCAAGAATACCTGGTCACCAAATGAAAACTCCAATGGTCATCCACGATGATCAATATAGGATTTATACCTTCTCAATGAAATTACCATTCACTATTAAATCTACATAATCTTCACAATCATCTCTTATACCAAACTCGATTCAAGTAAGGGAGATTCAACTATCTATAACTAACACTACAAAGATTTACATAGTTGGTCACACAAGGCCTCAAAAGAAGCCATTAAAATTTTATACTAGTAATGGTTATTATATAAAACTCATTCAATCCCAAGTGGATGTCCCGCACTTCACCAAAGTTGAAAATACATGCACATGACACGTCCTCAAGGGTCCGTATATCTTATTCTGTTTGTCCACATGCCTTCAGAAGATATGTCTGGATCAAATTCACTTTAGAACCTAGTGCCTCATTGATCCCTCTCTAGAAGTGGAATGTAATGTGGGGATCCCTATATGATAATATAGTAGAAGGAACTCCATGAAATCTAAAAATATCATACGCATAGAGATGTCCCAAATCCATAACTTTGGTTGTATCTCTAATGGTTATAATGTTATCTGATTTTTAGCCTATTTATCACAACCCATATTGCATTCTTTACCCATGGTGTATATGGAAACCCGGCTAAAATGTTCATGGAGATCTCATCCCACTTCCATGTTGTCAAAAAAAAGTGACTGAGGCAAACCAAAAGGTCTCTGGTGCTCAGTCTTGACAAGCAGATATATATAACAATGAAAACAATATTTGTAATTCCTCATCTCATACATGGAAACTAAAATCTTCATTGTATATCTTAAAACATATTCATGGTTCTTGGGAACACCACCCATATGTAATTATATAAATCCACCATTTTGGTGTTCGTTATAAACATGGTCACAACAAAATAATTCTGAAAACATAGGAATCCTTAATATGAAAACATCCACTCACCGACCATCTCCCCACTATAATGAGAGTCCAAAATGTCATATAATTAATCATAAATCTATTGTTCCTAATGAATCGTCTTGATAAGAGAATATTTCAACTGAACGCTAGATAGGAAAACCATAGCGTATTTCTACAAGACTCTCAAGGGAAATTGAGAAAAGGGAGACATTAAATTACAATAATTTGATGATTCTTTCATGACATTGGTCCAAAGTTTCCTAATAAAAGTTTCAGCAATGAAATTTCCCTTCCATGATGAGTAGGAAATGTTAAAATCAAAATACTATAGGTAGTCCAACCAATTCCACTGTTAGATATGAAAATATTTTTTTAGAGAATGTATAACTCAATGTTTTTTTTATGAATAAATCATAAATGTTTATCTAAAAAGGTAATTCAAATATATCTTCTAAGAATGAATCACAACTATTATTTTGATATAATGGGTTAAATAATTATTCCCATGTGTTAGTTACCACATGATCACCCTATATAAGAACACAAACCATACCCAAACCTGATGTGCAATAGAGAACAACATATCACTACCCTGCCTCTGGAAGAGTCAACATTATCACTTAAGTAAAAATATGTTTCAACTCATCAAAATATCTCAAACATTTTTCATTCCATAAGAACATTAGTCCCCTCCATGTAAGGGAGGTAATTGAAGTAGCCATCATCAATAAATATTTAACAAATCTATGGTAATACCCTATAAATAGCAGGAATATTTGTATCTAAAAAATGATTCATAGTTTCTCCCATTTCATAATATCCTTAGTCTTCTTAGGATTGAAATAGATGAAATGTTTTGAGACCATGTTTCCTAATAACATCTCTTCCAGTATCTATAAATTACATTTTGAATGCTTCATGTTAGGTCAACAATCTCTCAAGATCTATTGGACTACTCTTATATTATGCACATGATCCTCTTTAGTTTTTGAGTAACCAAAAATATCATCGATAAATAACAACAAAAATGAATTTAGGTACTCACATAATACTCTTTTCATAAAATAAATTATGATTTCAGGATAATTGGATAAGAAAAAGGGCATAAAAAGATACTCAACGTTACTATACCTGATGTTAAATGATGTATTTGGAATGTTATATTCTTTAATTATCAATTAGTGATAACCAAACTAAAGATAAATCTTGGATAAATACTTTTACAATTTTGAATGGTCAAATAGATCATTAATCCAATGTAATGTATGATTGTACTATATTGTAACTCAATTGAGATTTCAGTAATCAACATTGATGAGAAGTGTTCTGTTGGATTTATTCGCAAATAGAAGAGTTTCATCCTATGGAAACACACTTAGGTGTATAAATACATTCTATATTAGATCATACAACTACAAATTTAACTCTTACATGTATTTTGGGTTCATACGGTAAGAATAAATAGATATCGGCTGAGTAAGTTATACTAAATCAATAGATAACTCTACATCTTTTATATGTAGAAGAAAATATAAATCAAACATAAAAATGATGGGAAACTAGATAATTACTAGAGGGTATAATCACTCAAATACGTTCACTCCAATTAAAATAATAAAGCACTGATATTTCCCTACTCAACTCTAGAAAATATAGTTCGAATCTACTCGACCTTAAGTCCCATTCTCCCTAAAAGACATGGTACACCCAATAAAGTGATGTATATGAGACCCATCAAAAAATAACTATCATTTCAGTCCTTATTAGTAATAAACCAATTTATATCAATAATTAAATCAAGAGGTTTCATGTAGAGAAATAGAAAACTCCACATAAGTTCAAACTATGATAAAGAGAAAACACAAGAAGGACATTCAATACCCTATTCTATCTTCATTATGAGTGGTGTAGTAATATCCATCACATAAGATAAAGTATATATTGGAATATTTGTCATATTCACAATATATGTTGGTAAAAATGTGTTTTATACACTAGTATCAAATAAATAATTCACTAAATATGAATCTATAGTGATGAGACCTCTCATAGTCCCTAGACGTGCATCTACTTCCTCTGGAGAGGCTTCCACTGAGCGAAGAGTCTTTTTTCTGTATGTATATGGATGTAACCCCTTAGATCATGAAAAAACTGATTACATTGTGTTACATTTATGTTATGATGAGCCTATTATACTATGTAGAGAGAAAAATAAATAAAAAAACTTCTATAGGTTGACTAAACAGACACACGAACTATAGTTCTTGGGTTCCTCACTAAAAACCCATTTCAAATGCCTGAACTTTAGATACAAAAATCAGGTCATAGGGCCTTTCCTAGGCACTACAAGAGGACTAGAAGATCTCTAATAACTACATCCATTATTCAGATCATCATAACTTCTCTTTCCCATAAAGAAACTCACTAAACTACCACAAGGAGAAAATGGAACTCTTATCGACCCAAACATGATAGCCAGGTCTAGTTCAGCCATCAATGCTCTATCTAGTACATTAGCATAATAAGAGACCATCAACATGAATACTTGATATCATATTTCATCATGAAAACCCATCTCAAATATTTTGACCTTTAATTTTTAATTTTTTACTACCATAGGATCAATCTATATGAGATCAAAAAAATAGTTCATTTACAACATCACAGTCTTTTCACACTATTGGAGGTTGAGAAACTCTATATAATTTACCAAGACCATAAATTATTGATAGAAATAATCATTAAAATGAAATATAAATTATTCCCACTCTAAACCCTCTTGTTTGTTTATCACCACCATTAAATCTCCATAACTCTTTATAGGCCCTTCTAGCTTGAAGTCTACACACATTACCTTTATTGATTCAACCATTTCTAAGAACTGAAAAGAAACTCAATCTTTTCCAACTAATCCTCTTCCTATTTAGGATTAATAGAGCCTTGGAAATTAGGTATCTTTTGGAGAATAAATTGATGAGAATTATTACGAGAGTCATCCTATAGAGGTTCAACAACTAAATCCTAAATGGGAAGGAGTGTTTCTTTCTATACCAGAGCTAGGATAGCACACACTTCTATCTCAACTTGATTTTTTCCAATAGATTATTTTCTTATTGTGGTTCACAAGAAGCTTCATCCTAGGTCCTATTCTAATGTATTCTCAGATTCATGATGCTATACAATATCAACAGAAAAATGTAAGCATCAACAAGATTACATAGATCAAGGATACATAGATCAATGATATTGGAATACCAATTGTATCAATGAAATTTGAATATTGAGATTTAAAAAAACTCCAATCAATGGTAGAAAAATGACAAGAATTAGATCAAAAAAATCCTCAAAAAACATGTACTAAGCACCCATAGTGACTTAAGGCTCATTACAATGAGATATGGTTAGGTGCTCACTCACAACTACCTCTAAGTCCCATCAATCTTATCTCCTCTCTAATATGAAATCCCAAATGCATACTGAAATCAATGAAATATGTACAACCTTACACCTTGGATACCATTTTCTCATGAACCAACCTAGATACCCTGGTACCCTAATAAATAATCCATCTCCGACATATCCCAAAGGGAATTTTTAATCCTCATGGGTTGGCGACTAGAATATTTATTTTTCACCAAACACAAGAAGATAGTAAATATAGTTTGGTATTATCAACACTCATCAATGATAATATAACATAAATAAATAGGTAAAAGAAACCCAAAAAATTACATCATAAAAGTACTAAAAATATTCCAATATAAAAGATTAGGTAACCCATTAATCAAGTGGATATCATCTCCACCAGCCACCTCCATCACTCTGGGCCTCGAGGATCAAGAACATCCTCCCCCTCTAAGTTACACTTTCCCATTTATTGGCCCTATATAAAGATAATCTATAAACACCTGAAGGAAAAGGTTGGGTGTGAGATTAAAATCCTAGTAGGGTCTAACCAAGTGTCTATAAATAATACCATAACAATAAACCAATTATCCTATCTGTTTCAATAAATAAAGACATGTAAAATCATTATCATATTTTTTTTTAAAAAATGCATTGAATTAAAATGATGGAAGCTATCTCAAAATGGGATAATATTAGAATTTTATATAAAAATGTTTATATAAAATATTCCACAAGAATAAATAAATTACATAATCAAATATCATGCCTCAAAATACATATATTTGTGTACTCATATAAACACCCCATTAGAGGGCCCCATTTCAAGAAATCAATATAATCCCTATTTGGGGATCCTATATCGAGCAATCAATATTCACCCTAATAGGGGATCCCATATAGAGCATTCGATCTACACACCATTTGGGTATCCGATTATGGGTAGTCTAACTACACCCAATTAGGGGAGTACATTATAGGAAATCAAACTACACCCCATTAGGGGGAGAATTATAGGTATTTAGACTATAAAACATTAGGGGAAACCATTAGAGTCATTAAAATTACAACCCATTAGGGGATCCCATTACAAGAATTCAATCTACTAATTAATCATACAAATAAATCAAATCAAATTCAAAATATAATTTCTAAATTTTATTTTTCAGCATTCCCTTCTCATTTTAAAACCAAATTATATATTTCAAAAAAAATTAGGAAATTTTAAAACATCATTAAATTTATTCTATTTTATTTCAGGATCAAAATAAAATCAATTTCACCAAAGCAATTTTAAAAAGAAGCCATCAATTTTCTCAAATTGATCCCAAAATTTCAATTTCCATAAAATTAGTGGGTTTTTCATAAATTCTATTCCAATATAAAAATCCAAAGTCAACCATCTAAATTATTGGGTTTAAAAAATCCTTTAAAAACTAATTTCAATTTTATCAAGAAATTAATGTTTTTAATTAAAGGTTAATTTTTTAGGGATCCGCCTACATTTAATCAGGTAATCGAATTAACACAACACCCATAGTGGGATCTAATAATAAATAATAATGGTGTAGGAGATCAAGAAACACAAACTAGAATCAAGATTTATAAAAACAAAGATTATATCCATCAATATCATGATGATCTATCAATATATAAGTAGGATATTAAATGGATATCAGAAGATAACCACACATAAAAAGATCTACTTACCTGGAGGATGTCAAAGAAGATCAAACATGCTTTGATCTCCAACAACAAGGGATTTGAGGAGACAAAGACAATTATTAAGAACCTTTATGATAAATGAAATTGATTTAAGTTCATGAGGGGTCTATTAGAGGTTAAAAAAATGATCCTGGGATTTTATTATTTAATTTTAGGCGATTAAAACCCCATTTACACGGTTTTCTACACAAGATGCATGGTTAATAGAAACAATAAGACCTAACCTTGCAACAGTTTTGGGACTCTATTTGGGGAGAACTGTTTGGCCATGCAGTTACATTAATAATGAAAAAACTATAAAAAAACACACTGTTTGAAGCCGAATGGTTTGAGGGAGAGGACACATGGGTAGGAAAAACTATGTGCCCCATTATAATGTCACGTCTGTGGCCACATAGTTTCTTGGGAAAAACCTTACATTTTTCCCTAACCATGCATGAACCGTGTAGATCCTTTTAAGGCTCCAAAATATTCGATATTTTACCTGAAAAAACCCAAAATGAATCTTTATATGTGTATTTAATGCATATATTTTATGTTATTTAGTGTAATAATTTTTATATTTAATTGATTATTCATTCCAATTTATGAGTAGTTTAACTTTTTTTTAATGTTTTATGGTACTATACAACCTATCTTTATAAAAGGAGAAAAATGGATGAAAATTTGATATTAAAGACACTTCATGTGGGAAACAAAGTGAAATGGCTTGGAACCATATTTTTTAGGATGCATTAGAGCTAGAAAACAATAGGAAAACATTTTCACATTGTTTATTTCATTTACATGATGTAAATACATCGAGACAAGCTTACACTAAAATTTTTGGTGTCTATTCACACTATAAAAATTAACGATATTACACTTTGTGTAAATTTATATGTCATGAAGGTTTCAGGAAATAAAAAAATGATATGTAGACAAGGGATTTGATTAGATATCCTATAAAATATCCCCTTTTCTGCAGCTTTAGTGATGTTTGGGACTGAGGGAATCCAAATGAATACATTTAGATGGCAGGGTGATGATTGGGATCCCTACATAGTTGTCTTTCTTCACCGTTACTCTTACTCGGTTATCCATGATTCTCATTCCCATCATTCCTTACATGAGTGAGTAGTTTTTCTTTGTGTATGGTGATGTGATTGTAGGGGGAAGTGCTGTTATGGAATATTTTTATCTTTTAATCTTGTTTTGGATTGCTTCAAACCATTTATTAACTCCAATATTCTTCCCTTTTCAATTGCATGACCATTTCTTATGATTTAAGGAGTATTATTTCATTGTATAAATTTATTTCCAAATTTTTTATATCCCCACTATTCAATCTAGGTTGGTTAAGTTTAAATAGGGATTTGGGTCACCAGGTTTTGTGATTGCATCTAGTAGATGATAATTCCAAGGGTGAAATCATATGATTAGAATAGGGTACACAGACAAAGCATCCCTCATAACCTAGATCCAAGAAAAAAAATGAAAAAACTCAAAATAAATTGAATCTCTAGCACACAAACCTAAAATCATTAAACCTGATATGCCTCTCATGTAGAACTCAAACCCAATCCTTTCTGATATCTTTCCCTTTCTTCAAAAAATCAATCAATTTTAATTTCAATTTATTTAATTAATTTAAAACATACATAGCATCCTTGTGGTTTTAATACTTAGTCTTTTTAAATACTACATTTTTAGTTAGTTTCTATGATATATATAAATTACTAATTTTTTGTAGCCCTAAAAAAAATTAACAACGCCCTGCAGTCTATGAAACCTCAACTAAAGTATGACCCTAAATAGTGTAAATAAGTACGAGAAATAATGTAATGGTTTGTAATAGATATATACTTGAATAATCGTTTTTAGGTTTATTACCCTTACATGAATCTATTCCAAAAAACATCCACTTGTATAATCTAGATATAGATATTTTTATAAGAAAATCACACTCATTTCTTTACTATAACATAGAACACTCAACTATATAAAGTATTATACTAAGGTTATTTTGTAAATATTTCTCATCCATGTTTTCAAAAGATCACTAAACTATACTCTGATACCAATAATATAAAACCATACATTTTTATATAGATATTATATATTACTTACTTAATATTTATTACAAAATATAATGATCTATGACAGAATCAGAAAGTTCTAGTGCCTTTAGAAAATTGGATACAAAAACAAAATTTTCATATGAATTCTACTTTATCTCTTTCTTAATTATTCATATTGTTTAACCCTTTTACATATATCAAACAAAAAACTAGACTTCATGTCATGGTGATGGAAATATAAGAAAGGGTGAACATAGATGCTTAGAAGGGAAAACAGGTGACATATAAATGATCACATAAAAAGAATGTGAGCATAATGGTATAATAACATCACCTTAACATTTGAACATCATACCCAGCTTATCAAACATCAAAATCTTGAAATATGAAATAAATACGTGTAGTTTATAAGACATGATTCATAATGAAATTGAAGAACATGGATCATGAGAGATTACTAATGGAATAATACATATGTTTTTGGTATAAATATAAACACATTAAATCATTCATTTAGTATTCTATGATCACAACCAAGACTATCATAGTGGATTGGGTTAACTCCCCATTCCATTGTACTGAAGGTTCACTCCCAAGACTTGCATAGTGGATCGATTCTTTTACTTAGCTGGGTTCACTATTTATTCCAATCCTCTTTAACTTAAGAGATATCCACATTTATTCAATGAATTAGCGGGAAATATAATTCTAGGTCAACACATCACATAATGAAAACCAAAAATAGGGGTCCCATGAGATCAAAAAAATACATCATATCACAATCCGTAAAAAATAAATAGATTTTATAAACATTTCATTATATTATAACTCGTTGAAAATAAACGGGTTTCATAAAAATTTCATAAATTCATCATAGAATAACATGTGGAAAAGTAATAGGTTTCATAAAAATCATTTCATCATAATCAAAAACTATTGAGAAAAATAGCTAGGATGTTAGAATTGGATCGTGTCACCAGTAAATAGTAAGTAACATAAAAGTATGTAATATTAGAAGAAACATTCCATTAAAATATCTTCTAGAACCTTTCTTAAGGAAAATACCCTTTTCCCATTGAAATTACTTATTTAAAATCTATAAATTAAAAAAATATTAAATAAAACAATTTCAATGAAAATAACCCTAAAACCTTGTAATTTAAAAGTCAAATCATTGAGTGCTCATGATGGAGTTAAATTCCATTCATTTTTTATATATTAAAAGAAAACATTCCGTTCACACTTTTGTAAAAATGGTCAAAAAATACCACATTCAGAAAATGAAAATAAGATTATTTTATGGAAAAAATGATTTTTTTGGTAAAAAATCATTCATTATAAAAATGACTTTATGATATCCTAGTATAAAATTAAAATCATTGTTCAATTTTTTTTAGAAAACATTGATATAGAATAAAAATTATTTTTTATCTAGGAGGGAAGTAGAGTTTATTTTATTTATAAATATTGTCTTACTATCTCGAGTAATTGTAGAGTGGAAAATTAAAGGTAAACATATAGTCATAAAAAATAAGTAGTTTAGATGAAAATTAATTATATTCTGGAGAGGTAGATTATAATATTTGGTCGTCAAAAACTTAATCACAAATAATCCTAATAAATATTGATATTGTAATATAAAACTCTTACGTCGACTTTGAATTTATTATAAAGTTATTTAACTTATTTTATAATAAATTTAAATTTATTATTTTTATTCTAGATTCATTTAAACAATTATAATATCATATATGATCCACTTATAACACTTTACATCCATTTATTAACAAATCTTTATTAAAATCATCATTTTTGGGTGTTTATTATTTATTTTTCTTATGATAATTTTGATTTAATAGTTTCAAACATTGTAATTAGATCATTGTTACATAATCCCTAGAATTTTAATCCTGATATAAATACAATTTATATTATATATATATAGAGTAATCTATCAAATTTTGAGACAAAAAATGAATTGCACCATTATTAAAGATGCTCAGTCACTATTTTTACTTTTCAACAGATGAAATAAAATAAAGTAAAATCATAATTTACATTTATATAACCATTATTAAATAATACACATATATATCATTTATATTCATTAAATATATCATTATTATCATCCAAATAAAATGTAAATGAATAAAAAATCGCATCACTTTGTGGAGGTGGTAGTCCACATGTACGCATGAGTGGTGTTATTGTTATCCATATGGATTGAAAGGTAAGAACATGGATGTGATGTTATAGATTGATAAGAACAATTATTTCATATATATCATATATTAAATTTAAACTACTCATAATAACTATCCCTAAAATGTAGTGATTTAAAATTAATTGTATCTATAGGTGGAGAAGGTACATTTACTTCTCATTTGATGGAATTGTGGGTGGATAATGGTGAAAACCAAATAAAAAAATATTATTATATTTATGATACTTAAACCATTATTTTATGATCAATACCATATAATTACAATCGGTGATAGAATAAATAAATTTAAAGGGTTTTGGTGAGACAATTACCTCTTCTTCGGTGGGCCTCCTTTTGATCCTTTCACAAGGACTTTTGAAATGATATTTTTATAATAACATCACCAAAAAAATAATGTATTGTGAATTTTAAAAATGATGGGGAAATTTTGGGCCAATATTGGTTCCTTGTTAATTTTTAAAGAAAAGATATAATGGGTTTACTTTTATATATGTGGGATGGCCTCTATTAGAATTTCTTAAAAGATTAAAATATAGTAAATTAATTATCAAGAAAAATTATTCCAAACAGAAATGAATTAAAATGAAAATATTCTATTATTTAAATATCATCATCTAATGAAATTTATACTGGTTTGTGTGTCATTATAAACATTATATATATATTATTTGCTTCATTAAACCCCATTTTTTATCTTAACCATGGTAACAACTATTTCAATGTTATGGTGTTATAATTATACATATAATATTGTAAATAGTAAAGGTATTAAATTTTATAAAATTGATAACCCTACATTCCCTCTTTAAATATTTTTATTAAAATTAAATAATTTAATAAAATATTATTTAACAAAGAAAATCATTAATTCAATTTTTGAATCTATTCATTTTATTTTACATTAAAGATAACATTACAAAAAATAATAAGAGACCATCAACATGAATACTTGATATCATATTTCAGCATGAAAACCCATCCCAAATATTTTGACCTTCAATTTTAAATTTGTTACTACCATAAGATCAATCTATATGAGATAAAAAAAATAGTTCATTTACTACATCACAGTCTTTTCACACTGTTGGAGGTTGAGAAACTCTAAATAATTTACCAAGACCATCAATTATTGATAGAAATAATCATTAAAATGAAATATAAATTATTTCCACTCCAAACCCTCTTATTTATTTATCATCACCAATAAATATCCCCAAATTTTTATAGGTACTTCTATCTTGAAGTCTAAACACATATTCTTTATTGAATCAAGAATCTCAAAGAACTGAAAAAGAAACTAAATCTTTTCCAACTGATCCTCTTCTTATTTAGGATTAATAGAGCCTTGGAAAGTATGTATCTTTTGGAGAATAAATTGTTGAGAATTATTAAGAGACTCATCCCATTGATGTTAGATAATTAAATCCTAAATGGGAAGTAGTGTTGTTTTCTATACTAGAGTTAGGATATCACACACTTCTATCTCAACTTGATTTTTTTTCACTAGAGGATTTTCTTATTGTGTTTCACAAGAAGCTTCCTCCTAGGGCCTATTCTAATGTATTTTTAGATTCATGATTCTATACAATATCAACAGAAAAAATGGAAGCATCAACAAGATTACATAGGTCAAGGATACATAGATCAATGATATAGGAATACCAGTTGTATCAATGAAATTTCAATATTGAGATTTCAAAAAACTCCAATCAATGGTAGGAAAATGACAAGAATTAGATAAAAAAATCATCAAAAACTTTTACTAATCTCCCATAGTTACTTAAGGCTAATTATAATGAGATATGGTTAGGTACTCCCTCACAACTACCTCTAAGTCCCATAAATATTATCACCTCTCTAATATAAAATCCCAAATGCATACTGAAATCAAGGAAATATGTACAACCTTACACCTTTGATACCATTTTCTCATGAACCAACCTATATACCCTGGTACCCTAATACATAATCCATCTCTATCATATCCCAAATGGAATTTTTAATCCTCATGGGTTGGTGACTAGAATCATTATTTTTCACAAAACACATGAAGATTGTAAATATAGTTTGGTATTATCAACACTCATCTAGGATAATATAACATAAATAAATAGGTAAAATAAACCCAAAGAATTTCATGAGAAAGTACTCAAAATATTCCAATATAAAAGATTAGACAACCCATTAATCAAGTGTATATCATCTCCACCAGTCAACTCCATCACTTCGAGCCCTGAGGATCAAAAACATCCACCACCTCAAAGTTACACATTCCCATTTCTTGTCCCTATAAAAAGATAATCTATAAAAACCTGAAGGAAAATGTTGGGTGTGAGATTAAAATCCTAGTAGGGTCTAACCAAGTGCCCATAAACAATACCATAACAATAAACTAATTATCCTATCAGTTTCAATAAATAAAGTCATGTAAAATCATTATCATATTTTTTTAAAAAAATGAATTCAATGAAAATGATGGAAGATATCTCATAATCGGATAATGTGAGAATTTTATATAAAAATGTTTATATAAAAAATTCCACATGAATAAAGAAATTATATAATCAAATATAATGGCTCAAAATACATATATCTGTGTACTCATATAGACACCCCATTCGGGGGTCCCATTTTGAGAAATCAATATACTTCCTATTTGGGGAGCCTATATTGGGCAATCAATATACACCCCAATAGGGGATCCCATATAGATCATTCGATCTACACACCCTTAGGGTATCCTATTATGGGTAGTCTAAGTACACCCAATTAGGGGAGTGCATTATAGGAAATCAAACTACACCCCAGTAGGGGGGACCATTATAGGTATTTAGACTACACAACATTAGGGGGAACCAATAGTGTCATTCAAACTACAACCCATTAGGGGATCCCATTACAAGAATTCAATCTTCTAATAAATCATATAAAAAAATCAAATCAAATTCAAAATATAATCTCTCAATTCTAGTTTTCAGCATGCCCTTCTCATTTTAAAACCAAATTATATATTTCAAAAAATTTAGGAAATTTTCAAACATCTTTAAATTTAATCTATTTTATTTAAGGATCAAAATAAAATCAATTTCACCAAATTATTTTTAAAAAGAAGCCATCAATTTTCTCAAATTGATCCCAAAATTTCAATTTCCCTAAAATTAGTGGTTTTTTCATAAATTTTATTCCAATATAAAAATCCAAAGTCAACATAAAAAATATGGGGTTTAAAAATCCTTTAAAAACTAATTTCAATTTTATCAAGAAATTAATGTTTTTATTTAAAGATTAATTATTTAGGGATCCACCTACATTTAGTCACGTAATCGAATTAACACAACACCCATAGTGGGATCTGATAATAAATAATAAAGGTGTAGGAGATCAAGAAACACAAACTAGAATCAAGATTTATATAAACAAAGATTAGATCCATAAATATCATGACAATCTATCAATATATAAGGAGGATATTAAGAGGATATCATAAGATAACCACACATAATAAGATCTACTTACCTAGAGGATGTCAAATAAGATCAAACATGATTTGATCTGCCACAACAAGGGGTTTGAGGAGAAAAAGACAATACTTAAGAACCTTTATGATAAATGAAATTGATTTAAGTTCATAAGGGGTCTATTAGGGGTTAAAAAATGATCTTAGGATTTTAATATTTAATTTCAGGGGATTAAAACCCCATATTCACGGTTTTCTACACAAGATGCATGGTTAGTAGAAACTATGAGACCTAACCTTGCACCTACTTTGGGACTCCATTTGGGGTGAACTGTTTCTCCATGAAGTTACTTTAATAGTGAAAAAACTATAAAAAATACACTGTTTGAAGCCGCATGGTTTGGGGGAGAGGTCACATGGGTAGGAAAAACAATGTGCCCAATTCTAGTGGAACATCTGTGGCCACATAGTTTCTTGGGAAAAACCGTGTACTTTTCCCTAACCATGCATGAACTGTGTACATCCTCTTACAGCTCCAATATATTCCATATTTCAACTGAAACAACTGAAAATAAATCTATATATGTGTATTTAATGCATATATTTTATGGTATTTAGTGTAATTATTTCTATATTTAATTGATTATTCATTCTAATTTGTGAGTAGTTTAACTTGTTTAATGTTTTATGGAATGATTCAACCAATCTTCAGAAAAGGGGATAAATGGATGAAAATAGGTTATTAAAGACACTTCATGTGGTGAACAAAGTGAAATGGCATGGAACCATATTTTTTAGGATGCATCAGAGCTAAAAAACAATAGAAAAACATTTTCACATTGTGTATTTCATTTACATGACGTAAATACATTGAGACAAACTTACACTAAAATGTTTTGTGTCTATTCCCACTGTAAAAATTAAAGATATTACACTTTGGGTAAATTTATATCTCATGAAGGTTTCAGGAAACAAAAAAATGATATGTAGACAAGATATTTGATTAGAGATCTTATAAAATATCCCCTTTTATGCACCTTTAGTGATGTTTAGGACTAAGGTAATCCAAATGAAGTCTTTTAGATAGCAGAGTGATGATTTGGATCCCTATATAGTTTTCCTTCTTCACTGTTATTCTTACTTGGGTATCCATGAATCTCATTATCATTCCTTGTATGAGTGAGTAGTTTTCTTTATGTCGGTTTATGTGATTATAGGGGGAAGTGCTGTTATAGAATATTTTTATCTTTTATTCTTGTTTTGTATTTCTTCAAACCATTTATAAACTCCAATATTCTTCTTTTTTCAATTGCATGGCCATTTCTTATGATTCAAGGAGTATTATTTCATTGTATCAATTTATTTCCCTATTTTTTATATCACCACTATTCAATCTAGTTTGGTTAAGTTTAAATAGGGTTTTGGGTCACTAGGTTTTGGGATTGAAACTAGTATATGATCATTCCAATGGTGAAATAATATGATTAGAATAGGGTACATAGATAAAGAATCCCTCATAACCTAGTTCCAAGACACAACATTAAAAAACTAAAAATAAATTTAATCTCTAGCACACAAACCTAAAATCATTAAACTGGATATGCCTCCCATCTTGAATTCAAACCCAATCCTTTCTAATATCTTTCCCTTTCTTGAAACAATCAATTGATTTTAATTTCAATTTATTTAATTATTTAAAACATACAGATCATCCTTGTGGGTTTAATACTTAGTCTTCTTAAATACTACATTTTTAGTTAGTTTCTATGAGATATATAAATTACTAATTTTTTGTATCCCTATAGGAAATTAACAACGCCTTGCGGTCTGTCAAACCTCAAATAAAGTATGACACAAAATAGTGTAAATAAGTACCTAAAATTATGTAATGGTATGTAATAGATATATACTTGAATAATCCTTTTTAGGATTATTACCCTTATATGCATCTATTCCAAAAAAAATCCACTTGTAGAATCTAGATATAGATATTTTTATAAGAAAATCACACTCATTTCTTCACCATAACTTAGAACACTCAACTATATAAAGGATTATACTAAGGTTATTTTATAAATATTTCTCATCCATGTTTTAAAATGTTCACTAAAACAAACTCTGATACCAATAATATTAAACCATACATTTTATTTATATATATTATAATTATTAACATGATATTTATTACATCAAATAATGATCTATGACATAATCATAAAGTTCTAGTTCCTTTATAAAATTGGATACAAAAACAAAATTTCCATATGAATTTTACATTATCACTTTATTAATTATTCATAATGTTTATCCCTTTTACATATATCAAACAAAAAACTGGACTGCATGTCATGGTGATGGAAATATAAGAAAGGGTGAACATAGATGCTTAGAAGGGTAAATTGGGGAGATATAAATGATCACATAAGAATAATGTGAGCATAAGGGTATAAGAACATCACCATAACATTTGAACACCATACCCAACTTGTCATAGATCAAAATCTTGAAATATGACATAAATATGGGTAGTTTATAAGACATGAATCATAATGAAATTGAAGAACATGGATTATGAGAGATTACTAATGGAATAATACATATGTTTTTGGTATAAATATAAACATATTAAATCATTCATTTAGTATTCTACGATCACAACCAAGACTATCATAGTGGATTGGGTTCACTCCCCATTCCATTGTACTGATGGTTCACTCTCAAGACTTGCATAGTGGATAGATTCTTTTACTTAGCTAGGTTCACTATTTATTTCAATCCTTTTTAACTTAAGATATATACACCTTTATCCAATGAATTAGATGGATATATTATTCTAGGTCAACACATCACATAATCAAAATCATACATAGGGTTCCCATGAGATCAAAAAAATACATCACATCACAATCCTTAAAAATAAACAGATTTTATAAACATTTCATTATATTATAACTCGTTCAAAAGAAACGGGTTTCATAAAAATTTCATAAATTCATCATATCATAACATGTGGAAATGTAATAGGTTTCATAAAAATCATTTCATCATAATCATAAACTATCGAGAAAAATAACTAGGATGTTAGAATTGGATCGTATCACCATAAATACTAAGTAACATCAAAGTATGTAATATTAGATGAAATATTCTGTTAAAATATCTTCTGGAACCTTTCTTAAAGAAAATACCCTTTTCACATTGAAATAACTTATTTAAAATCTAAAAATTACCCAAATATTAAATAAAACAATTTCAATGAAAAGAACCATAAAACCTTCTAATTGAAAATTGAAATCATTGAGTGTTCATGATGGTGTTAAATTCCATTCATGTTTTTTATATTAAAAGAAAACATTCCTTTCACACTTTTGTAAAAATCGTCAAAAAATACCACAGTAATAAAATGAAAAGAAGATTGTTTTAAGGAATAAATGTTTTTTTGGTAAAAAAATAAATCATTACAAAAAATGACTTTAATAAATCTTAGTGTAAAATTAAAATCATTCTTTAATTTTTTTAGAAAACATTGATATAGAATAAAAATTAGTTTTTACCGAGAAGGGAAGTAAAGTTCATTTTAGTTAAAAATATTATTTTAGTATCTTGAGTAATTATAGAGTGTAAAATTAAAGGGAAACAGGTAGTCAAAAAAATAAGTAGTTTAGATGAAAATTAATTATTTTCTAAAGAGGTAGATCATAATATTTGGTCTTCAAAAGCTGAATCACAAATAATCCTAATAAATATTGATATTGTAATATAAAACACTTAAGTCGACTTTGAATTTATTATAAAGTTATTTAAATTCTTGTACAATAAATTTAAATTTATTATTTTTATTCTAGATTCATTTAAACAATTATAATATCATGTATGATCTACTTATAACACTTCACACCCATTTATTAATAAATCGTTATTAAAATCGTCATTTTTGGGTGTTAATTATTTATTTTTCTCATGAGAATTTTGATTTCATAGTTTCAAACATTATAATTAGATCATTGTTCCATAATCCCTAGAATTTTAATCATGATATAAATACAATTTGTATTATATATATATATAGAGTAATCAATAAAATTTGGAGACAAAAAAAATGAATTGAACCATTCATAAAGATGGTCAGTCACTATTTTTACTTTTCAACAGATGAAATAAAATAAAGTAAAATCATAATTTACATTTATATAACCATTATTATATCATATATATATATATACATATATATCATTTATATTCATTAAATATATCATTATTATCATCCAAATAAAATGGAAATGAATAAAAAATCGTATCGCTTCATAGAGGTGGTAGTCCACATGTTCGCACGAGCAGCATTATTGTTTTCCATATGGATTGAAATGTAAGGACATGGATGGGATGTTATAGTTTTAGAATAATAATTATTTCATATATATCATATATAAATTTAAACTACTCATAATAACTTTCCCTAAAACGTAGTGATTTAAAATGAATTGTATCTCTACGTGGAGAAGGTACATTCACTTCTCATTTGATGGAATAGTGGGTGGATAAAGGTGATAACCAAATAAAAATTAAATATTATTATATTTATGATACTTAAGTAAATATTTTATGATCAATACCATTTAATTACAAGAGGTGAAAGAATAAATAAATTGAAAGAGTTCTGGTGAGACAATTACCTCTTCTTCGGTGGGCCTGCTTTCGATCCTTTCATAAGGACTTTAGAAATGATATTTATATAATAACATCACCAAAAAAATAATATATTGTGAATTTTAAAAATAATGGGGAAATTTTGGGCCAATCTTGGTTACTCAATAATTTTTAAAGAAATTATAGAATGTGTTTACTTTTATATGTGGGTGATGGCCGCTATTGGAGTTTCTTAAAATATTAAAATATAGTAAATTAATTATCAAGAAAAATTATTCCTAAGAGACATGATTTAAAATGAAAAGATTCTATTTATCGTCATCTAAGGAAATGTATATAGGTTTGGGTGTCATTATAAACATTATATATATATATATATATTATTTTCTTCATTAAAAACCAGTTTTTATCTTAACCATGGTAACAACTATTTCAATATTATGGTGTTATAATTATACATATAAGATTATAAATTGTAAAGGTATTAAATTTTATAAAATTGATAAACATATGTTCCCTCTTTAAATATTTTTATTAAAATTAAATAATTTAATAAGATGTTATTTAACAAATAATATCATTAATTCCATTTTGACACTATTCATTTAATTTGACATTAAAGATAACATTACAAAAAAAATAAGTGACCATCAACATAAATACATGATATTATATTTCAACATTAAAACCTATCTCAAATATTTTTACCTTAAATTTTTAATTTGTTACTCCCATATGAACAATATATATGAGATCAAAAAAATAGTTCATTTACTACATCATAGTCTTTTTCACTGTTGGAGGTTGAGAAACTCTAAATAATTTACCAAGACCATAAATTATTGATAGAAATGATCATTAAAATGAAATATAAATTATTTCCACTCCAAACCCTCTTGTTTATTTATCATCACCATTAAATATCCCCATCTCTTTATAGGCCCTTCTAGCTTGAAGGCTACACCCATTACCTTTATCAAATCAATCATTTCAAAGAACTGAAAAAGAAACTCAATCTTTTCCAACTAATCCTCTTACTATTTAGGATTACTAAAGCCTTGGAAAGTAGGTATCTTTTGGAGAATAAATTGTTGAGAATGATTACAAGACTCATCCCATTGAAGTTTAACAACTATATCCTAAATGGGAATGAGTGTTTTTTTCTATACCAGAGGTAGGATAACACACACTTCTATCTCAACTTGATTTTTTTCCACTACAGTATTTTCTTATTATGGTTTACAAGAAACTTCCTCTTAGGGCCTATTCTAATGTATTCTCAGATTTATTATGCTATACAATATCAACAGAAAATAATGGAAGCATCAACTAGATTAAATTGATCAAGGATACATAGATTAATGATATAGGAATACCAGTTGTACCAATGTAATTTGAATATTGAGATTTCAAAAAACACCATTCAAAGGTTGGAAAATGACAAGAATTAGATCAAAAAAATACTCAAAAAACTTTTACTAAGAAACCATAGTGACTTAAGGCTCATTACAATGAGATATGGTTAGGTACTCACTCTCAACTACCTCTAAGTCCCATCAATCTTATCTCATATCTAATAAGAAATCCCAAATGCATACTGAAATCAAAGAAATATGTACAACCATACACCTTGGATACCATTTTCTCATGAACCAACCTAGATACCATGGTACCCTAATACATAATCCATCTCTAACATATCCCAAAGGGATTTTTTAATCATCATGGGTTGGCGACTAGAATCTTTATTTTTCACAAAACACATGAAGATAGTAAATATATTTTGGTATTATTAGCACTCATAAAGGATAATATAACACAAATAAATCGGTAAAAGAAACCCAAAAAATTACATCATAAAAGTACAAAAAATATTCCAATATAAATGATTAAATAACCCATTTATCAAGTGGATACCATCTCCACCAGTCACCTCCATCACTCTAGGACCCGAGGATCAAGAACATCCACCACATCTAAGTTACACTTACCCATTTCTTGGACCTATAAAAATATATTCTATAAACAGCTGAAGGAAATGGTTGGGTGTGAGATTAAAATCCTCTCAGGGTCTAACCAAGTGTCCATAAAAAATACCATAATAATAAACCAATTATCCTATCAGTTTCAATAAATAAAGACATGTAAAATCATTATCATATTTTTTTTAAAAAAACACATTCAATGAAAATGATGGAAGATATCTCAAAATGGGATAATATGAAAATTTTATATAAAAATGTTTATATAAAAAATTTCACATGAATAAAGAAATTATATAATCAAATATCATGGCTCAAAATACATATATTTGTGTACTCATATAAACACCCCATTAGGGGGTCCCATTTCGAGTAATCAATATACTCCCTATTTGGGGGGCCTATATCGGGCAATCGATCTACACCCCAATAGGGGATCCCATATAGAGCATTCGATCTACACACCACTAGGGTATCCTATTATGGGTAGTCTAACTACACCCAATTAGGGGAGTGTATTATAGGAAATCAAACTACAGACCCTTCGGGGGGACCATTATAAGTATTTAGACTACACAACATTAGTGGAAACCATTAGAGTCATTCAAACTACAACCCATTAGGGGATCCCATTACAAGAATTCAATCTACTAATAAATCATATAAAAAAATCACATCAAATTCAAAATATAATTTCTCAATTTTATTTTTCAGCATCCCCTTCTCATTTTAAAACAAAATTATATATTTCAAAAAATTAAATAAATTTGAAAACATATTTAAATTTAATCGATTTTATTTAAGGATAAAAATAAAATCAATTTCACCAAAGTAGTTTTAAAAATAATCCATCAATTTTCACAAATTGATCCCAAAATTTCAATTTCCCTAAAATTAGTGGTGTTTTCATGAATTCTATTCCAATATAAAAATAAAAAGTAAGCCATCTAAAATATGAGGTTTAAAAATACATTAAAAACTAATTTCAATTTTATCAAGAAATTAATTTTTTTAATTAAAGGATAATTATTTATGGATCCACCTACATTTAATCATGTAATTGAATTAACACAACACCCATATTGGGATCTGATAACAAATAATAAAGGTGTATGAGATCAAGAAACATAGACTAGAATCATGATTTATAAAAACAAAGATTAGATCCATCAATATCATGATGATCTATCAATATATAAGGAGGATATTAAGAGGATATCAGAAGATAACCACACATAAGAAGATCTACTTACCCAGAGGATGTCAAAGAAGACCAAACATGGTTTGATCTACCACAAGAAGGGGGTTGAGGAGCCAAAGTCAATTATTAAGAACCTTTATATTAAATGAAATTGATTTAAGTTCATGAGGGATCCATTAGGGGTTAAAAAATGATCCTGGAATTTTAATATTTAATTTCAGAGGATTAGAACCCCATATACGTGGTTTTCTGCACAAGCTGCATGGTTAGTAGAAACTATGACACATTACCTTGCACCCGCTTTGGGACTCTATTTGGGGTGAACTATTTGGCAATGTAGTTACTTTAATAATGAAAAAACTATAAAAAATTACACTGTTTGAAGCCGCATGGTCTGAGGGAGAGGTCACATGGGTAGGAAAAACTATGTGCCCCATTCTAGTGGCACATCTGTGTCCATATAGTTTCTTGGGAAAAACCATACAGTTTTCACTAACCATGTATGAACTGTGTACGTCCTCTTACGGCTCCAAAATATTCCATATTTAACATGAAACAACCCAAAATGAATCTTTATATGGGTATTTAATGCATATATTTTGTGGTATTTAGTGTAATGATTTATATATTTAATTGATTTTTCATTCCAATTTGTTAGTAGTTTAACTTGTTTAATTTTTTATGGTATGATGGAACCTATCTTCAGAAAAGGATAAAAATTGATGAAAATAGGATATTAAAGACACTTAATGTGGCGAACAAAGTGAAATGTTGTGAGAGAATATTTTTTAGGTTGCATCAGAGCTAGAAAACAATAGAAAAACATTTTTACATTGTGTATTTCATTTAAATGATGTAAATTCATAGAGACAAACTTACGCTGATATTTTTGGTGTCTATTCACACTATAAAAATTAAATAGACTACACTTTGTGTAAATTTATATGTCATGAAGGTTTCAGGAAACAAAAAAATGATATGTAGATAAGGTATTTGATTATAGATCTTATAAAATATCCCCTTTTCTGAACCTTTAGTGACGTTTAAGACTAAGGGAATCCAAATGAATACTTTTATATGATAGAGTGATGATTTGGATCCCTACATAATTGTCTTTCTTCGCCATTATTCTTACTCGGGTATCCATGATTCTCATTATCATCATTCCTTGAATGAGTGAGTAGTTTTTCTTTGTGTTGGGTGATTTTATTATAGGGGGAAGTGATGTTATGGAATATTTTTATCTTTTATTCTTGTTTTGGATTACTTCAAACCATTTATAAACACCAATATTCTTCTTTTTTTAATTTCATGGCCATTTATTAGGAGTCAAGGAGTATTATTTCATTTTATCTATTGATTTCCCTATTTTTTATATCACCTCTATTCAATCTAGGTTGGTTAAGTTTAAATAGGGGTTTGGGTCACCAGGTTTTGTGATTGCAACTAGTAGATGATCATTCCAATGGTGAAATCATATGATTAGCATAGGGTGCAGAGAAAAAGCATCCTTCATAACCTAGTTCTAAGACAAAACATGAAAAAACTCAAAATAAATTGAATCTTTAGCACACAAACCTAAAATCCTTAAACCTCATATGCCTCTCGTCTTGAATTCAAATCCATTCCTTGCTGATATCTTTCCCTTTATTCAAATAATCAATTAATTTTAATTTCAATAAATTTAATTAATTTAAAACATACAGATCATCCTTGTGGTTTTAATACATAGTCTTCCTAAATACTACATTTTTAGTATGTTTCTATGAGATATATAAATTATTAATTTTTGTAGCCCTATAGGAAATTAACATTGCCCTACGGTCTGTCAAACCTCTACTAAAGTACGACACAAAATAGTGTAAATATGTACCTGAAATAATGCAATGGTATGTAATAGATATATACTTGAATAATCCTTTTTAGATTTATTAACCTTATATGAATCTATTCCAAAAAAAACATCTACTTGTAGAATCTAGATATATATATTTTTATAAGAAAATCACACTCATTTCTTTACTATAACATATAACACTCAACTATATAAAGGATTATCTTATGGTTATTTTATTAATATTTCTCATCCATGTTTTCAAAATTTCACTAAAACATACTCTGATAACAATAATATAAAACCATACATTCTATTTATAGATTTCATATATTATTAACATAATATTTATTACATAAAAAAATGATCTTTGAGAGAATCATAATGTTCTAGTTCCTTTATAAAATTGGATACAAAAAAAAATTCATATGAATTCTACATTATCTCTTTCTTAATTCTTCATAATGTTTAACCCTTTTACATATATCAGACAAAAAATTGTACTTCATGTCATGGTGATGGAAATATAAGAAAGGGTGAACATAGATTCTTAGGAGGGTAAATAGGGGATATATAAATGATCACATAAGAATAATGTGAGAATATGGGTAAAATAACATCACCTTAACATTTGAACACCATACTCAGCTTATCATAGATCAAAATCTTGACATATAAAATAAATCTGGGATGTTTATAAGACATGAATCATAATGAAATTGAAGAACATGGATCATGAGAGATTACTAATACAATAATACACAAGTTTTTGTTATAAATATAAACATATTAAATCATTCAGTTAGTATTTGATGATCACAACCAAGACTATCATTGTGGATTGGGTTCACTACCCATTCCATTGTACTGAAGGTTCACTCCCAAGACTTTCATAGTGGATAGATTCTTTTACTTAGATTGGTTCACTATTTATTCCAATCCTTTTTAACTTAAGAGAGATCCACCATTATCCAATGAATTAGAGGGATATGTAATTCTAGGTCAACACATCACATAATGAAATCCATACATAGGGTTCCCATGAGATCAAAACAATACATCATATCACAATCCTTAAAAAAGAAAGAGATTTTATAAACATTTTATTATATTATAACTCATTTAAAATAAATGGGTTTCATAAAAATTTCATAAATTCATCATATCATAACATGTGGAAAAGTAATAGGTTTCATAAAAATTATTTCATCATAATCATAAACTATCGAGAAAAATAACTAGGATGTTATAATTGGATCGTATCACCTGTAAATAGTAAGTAACATCAAAGTATGTAATATTAGAAGAAACATTCTGTTAAAATATCTTCTGGATCCTTTCTTAAGGAAAATACCCTTTTCACATTGAAATTACTTATTTAAAATATAAAAATTACCCAAACATTAAATAAAAAAATTTCAATGAAAAGAACCCTAAAACCTTGTAATTTAAAATTAAAATCATTAAGTGATCATGATGGTGTTAAATTCCATTCATGTTTTATATATTAAAAGAAAACATTCCTTTCACACTTTTGTAAAAATGGTCAAAAAATACCACATTCAGAAAATGAAAAGAAGATTTTTTAATGGAAAAATTTAATTTTTTTGGTAAAAAATCAATCATTAGAAAAAATGACTTTATGAAATCATAGTATAGAATTAAAATCTTTATTTAATTTTTTTAGAAAACATTTATATAGAATAAAAATTAGTTTTTACTGAGGAGGGAAGTAAAGTTCATTTTACTTAAAAATATTATATTAGTATCTTGAGTAATTGTAGAGTGGAAAATTATAGAGAAAAATGTAGTGAAAAAAAGTAGTTTGGATGAAAATTAATTATTTTCTAAAGAGGTTGATCATAATATCATGTCGTCAAAAACTTAGTCATAAATAATCCTAATAAATATTGATATTGTAATATAAAACTCTAACATCGACTTTGAATTTATTATAAATTTATTTAATTTCTTTTATAAAAATATTATTTTTATTATTTTTATTCTCGATTCATTTAAACAATTATAATATCATATATTATCCACTTACAACACTTCACAACCATTTATTAATAAATCATTATTAAAATCATCATTTTTGGTTGTTAGTTATTTATTTTTCTCATGAGAATTTTTATTTGATATTTTCAAACATTTTAATTAGATCATTTTTCCATAATCCCTAGATTTTTAATCATGATATAAATACAATTTATATTATATATATAGGGAGTAATCTATAAAAGTTTTAGACAAAAAAATGAATTGCACCATTCATAAATATGGTCAGTCACATTTTTTACTTTTCAACAGATGAAATAAAATAAAGTAAAATCATTGTTTACATTTATATAACCATTATTATATCAAATATATATATATATATATCATTTATATTCATTAAATATATCATTATTATCATCCATATAAAATGGAAATGAATAAAAAATCGCATCACTTTGTGGAGGTGTTAGTCAACATGTACACATGAGCGGCATTATTGTTTTCCATATGGATTAAAAGGTAAGAACATTGATGTGATGTTATAGTTTTATAAGAATAATTATTTCATATATATCATATATTATATTTAAACTACTCATAATAACTATCCCTAAAACGTAGTGATTTAAAATGAATTGTATCTCTACGTGGAGAAGGTACATTTACTTCTCATTTGTTGGAATAATGTGTGGATAAAGGTGATAACCAAATAAAAATAAAATATTATTAAATTTGTGATACTTAAGTCATTATTTTATGATCAATACCATATAATTACAAGAGGTGAAAGAATAAATAAATTAAAAGAGTTCTGGTGAGACAATTACCTCTTCTTCAGTGGGCCTCATTTCGATCCTTCTATAAGGACTATTGAAATGATATTTTTATAATAACATCACAAAAAAATAATATATTGTGAATTTTAAAAATAATGGGGAAATTTTGTGCCAATCTTGGTTCCTCAATAATTTTTAAAGAAAAGAGAGAATGGGTTTACTTTTATATGTGGGGGATGGCCGCTATTGGAATTTCTTAAAAGATTAAAATATAGTAAATTAATTATCAAGAAAAATTATTCCAAACATGCATGAATTATAATGAAAAGATTCTCTTTTTTAAATATCATCGTATAATGAAATGTATACAGGTTTTGGTGTCATTATAAACCTTATATATATTATTTTCTTCATTAAAAACCATTTTTTATCTTAACCATTGTAAAAACTGTTTCAATATTATGGTGTTATAATTATACAGATAATATTGTAAATAGTAAATGTATTAAATTTTTATAAAATTGAAAACATTACTTTACCTATTTAAATATATTTATTAAAATTAAATAATTTATTAAAATATTATTTAACAAATAATATCATTAATTCCATTTTTGACACTATTCATTTAATTTGACTTTAAAGATAACATTACAAAAAATAATTTCAATCTATAAATTTTACAAATTTACAAAATGTTATATTTATCATAGTAATGTATTTATAATTAAATTAATGGAATTGGTATAACCTTACTCATTCAATAGGGTAAATATAAGTGTTATAGAAATTTTAAATCTGTATCCCAAAGTATTAACACTAGTTTACTTGTATACCCTTACCGATGTGAAAATTTGTTTCCGAGGATACTATTCATAATGAAAAAATAAAAAAATTATAAATTTCATCATATTGAAGGAAAATATTCAATCTATTTTTCAAGATTAATTTTCTATAATTTATAGAAATTAATGTTAAACTGATCATGTAAAACATGACGAAATAATTTTTAGAAAAATAATTTGTAAGTATACAACTAGACTTCTTATTATCCCATTCCTATAATATATATTATAGGAATGTTAAAACATATGATTGAATATTTAATATATAAATTTAATTAAAATAATTTACCAATAGTTATTTCATTCAAATAAAAATTTATTGCAAGCATAAAAATTGTTTTTTTGATAAACATCTTTTCAAAACTGAAATGATTTTATTAATATTTATAATCAATTAATGACAAATGAATTATTTTTAAACAAGTCTAAAACATAAATTTTTCATAATAAATTTTTCCAATTTATACCCTCAAATTTAATGGTGAGTTTATAATGGTATACAAGATGACAGTTCATTTAGAATCATGGTTGTTTGTATCACAAGATATCAAACAAATTTTTATTTGTATAAAAATATATCATGAAATATCGGGGTGTTATACACCTCTTCCAAGATAATTAGTTAAAATCTGCTCAACCCCATATTCTCGATAATATAAATATGTGAAATATTGTAATTTTCACTTGCACAAGGATCATAACTCTCCCCCCTAGGATCTTCATTATAAGCTCTCATCATTGAGACCCTGATCTCAATTTGATGATATCCAAAACACACTAGGTGATCCTATCTCTAACACCACTTATAGAAGTAAGAAATATATTAAAATATTAAAATTATAAAAAAACTATATTTCCATTATATTTCTAAATTATGTTTTACCTATTTTTGAAGTTTTCCATTTCTGTATAGATTTAGGCTATTCAAGGGTGCCTGAAACTCCTAGTATTTTCATCAATATTGATAATAGTTTCTATAGTTTCTGAAATATTCATCAAATCATTTTTTTAATATGTAAATTGCTATGTTGATAAACCCTTCCCAAACCAAAACAATTAGTGAATCTATTCCATTAACTATTAAAATAATCCATTTTTAGATTTATAATTTATAACATTTGGTAAACTATTATCTACTCTGTCAATAACTATTGAATTCATTAGCACCTTTAAGGAACATAATATTACAAGGATTATCAAGAATAATAACTAAAAATATTTAACAGAAAATAATTTCAAAATAATTCCATAAAATAGTCAATATTATATAAAAATAATAATCTATGAAAAAAAACTAAAAATATAATGAAAAAAACCTCCATTATTTTCAATTATAAAAAAATTTCCAATTAACTCCTATAATAATTTTTATTGAAAAATATAGATTTTTATTAAATGAATAAGTCTTACCCTGAAATAAATCTTTAAAACATTTATTTTCATTCTCTTAATCTATAAAAAACATTGAGGTTCTCTACGTTACTCAAGATAGAATCTAACTTCATCATTGACCACCAACTCATGTTCAGGTCATCATTATTTTAAATATTGTATGTGATCGCCATATTCTTAACTTTGAAATTAGTCTTATCTTTGAGTTCATTATTTTTTCATTCCATATTCCATTTGAATTTTTTTTAAATGCCTGATGATTCTATGGGTGTATGACCTTTATTTAGTGATAATATTTCCTTCATACGTTTATTTTCATTTTTTATACTGAATATTTTTGCATTATTGAGTGTCTAAAAATTGTTTTCATAGTTTATTTATTCAACCATAAAGTTATTTTGTGGTTAGAAAAACCTTTTAAACGAATTTAAATCTTTCTCCACCTTCTATGATAGAATATTTAAAATAAAAATGAAATGATTTAAAAAATATTATCAATTATATTTACCAAAATTAATTTAAACTACTTAATATTGTAATCCAAATTCATTATATTAATCTAAATAATTTTACATCTTAATTTAAGGATTTTATCGAGATCACCCTTCTTCCTTGTGAATTATTTTATTATCTCTATAATTCCATTGACATTTTATGTATCAATAAATCTTTTCAAATATTCATTCTCTATTTTAAAATATTTATTCTCTTTTATAAATGACATTTTACATCAATAAAATCATAATATTCATCATCAATTGGAACTATTTTCTGTTTGTTCATCTTTATTCTATTGTTTACCTCATTATACTTCACTATAGGGGTTATTAAATTTCATTGATATATCTATAAAAGAAAAAAATTATTCTTTAAGTATTAACATTCACTTTCGCATTCTTGGTCACTTGATTAACCACAATTTTTTGAGGTAAAAATATACATATTAAATTTTTTTGACATTAATTTTTCATTAAATAAGTCTCCTATAAAAAACACACTTAACATCTTTATTCTCCATGATAATATTTAAGACTGATCATCCTATTTTTCTTCTTGATTGTTCTTATAGAAACTATCTATAAGGAGTTCAATTTTTCTAAAATTCAAACATTTATATAGTAGTTTCCCCTCATACTAACATTTTCCTTAAGGTATGAATTTTGAGAAGAATGTTATTAATTCATTAAAATTGTGGTATCATCTTCATATTTTTTTTCCTCATCATGACACGTATTTTTTTTTGCTCTTATTGAATTTTGAGTCTTTGATAAAAGTTTCATTTTCCTCTTTTTTACATTCTTATTCATGGATATACCCCTATTTATCTTATAGAAAATCAATATGTTATTGAGTTTATAAATAGTTAACTTATTTTATACTTTATCCTTTAAGTCAAAACAACTTTATTATAAATTTACAATATAATTCTCATCAATTCGTTTACAATGGTAGGGTCTTAAAGAACATATCACTAACATTTTATTGAGCTAACTATTCTATTCAGTTTAATAATGAACTCATTCAATGATTCATCACCTACCATTAAAATACCCTAAAAAATTACATTTCATGTTTTCAATCATGACTCTAGGATTTTATTATATTCTTCATGTAATTACTAAAACTTTATCCCAGTGGAGTTCACAATTTTGGGATACATAACTCAAATTCCTTCATTCTCATGGATGGCTGATAGTAATATATTTTGTACACTCCCACTAGATTCTGTATTGTTATTTAACTATAATTTAGCTATTAAACCCACTTCAGGTATAATACCACCATTTTTAGTGATGTCAATAATTTCTAATCCAAATGATAGAAGTTATGAGCCATCCAATTTCTAAATAAATGAAATATTTTTCTTTTGAACATAGGAACACCCTTTTTGTTAACAGAATTCAAATTATCTATGAAATTTATTAATAAAAATAATTAATAAATATGAACCCATTTACATCTGATAATACTTATGGATCTAATATGAATTTAATATAATATTCAATTGGATAAAAAATGTTTACATCCATTAGAATAATATAGACTGATTATAATTAAAGAGCACTGATAAAGAAAAGTGAGAAGGACTAACAGGGGGTGAAACACTAAATCAAAAAAATAATTAAAATAATTAAAATATCACTAGTGTTATCATGTCAATTATATGAGTTGATCTATGTGATGAATTAAACATGCTGACAAGTGATGGAAAGATAAGGAATTCACATAACATAATAAATATTTTACAAACTTTACTGGTTTTTTTTATAGAGTGGTTAATCTTTTTCTTCCGAGGATTTATATCTTATGTAATGTGTTATTATCATATTAACAATTAGAATAGAGTAACAAAATAGGGATGTTTTCCTAATATACCTTACTATATCAATGAAAATACAATAATTAAAGACTACACACCAGTCTTAATGATGAGATAAATATTCTTCAAACCTCCTAAAGTTCCTCCTTGGTTGGATGAATAATGTTCCTTCATTTCTATTCTAAAACCTAGCCAAATTCCCTCTACAATTATCGTTGTAATTTTGGGTTATCTATTCCGATGAATTATTACAGTTTTCAAAATAAAATATATCATATATATAATGTTTACAATATCTTGGTTGGTTGATAATACACCGTGGACTAGTTTTTATTGTCCAATATGAATCTAAAATTTATGGCTAGATATATCAAATCACTCCACAAATATTGGATTTCATATTCCCTTCCTTGAATTTATCATTGATCACCTTTATGATTTTTTTCATATAGACAACCACATGGTTTTATCAACTTTAAAAAACATGACCAAAAACCATGATCACTTAATCCTTGAGTATAGAATCTATGGAATCTATAAAAAACTATCTATAAACTATGAATTCCATTATATCTATTTTTTTGAACATGTAATTTTTGATATGACATGCCCATTTTTAACTAATTTTAGTGGTACTACAACTCCACCATATAAAATTTATAGAACTAAGACCATCCAAACCATGAGAATTTTCAAATATGACAATTAATTATTGACATATAACCATCATGTGTTTATCTCACATTGTGAATATTTCATCCCTATAGAGATCCATAATCATTCCCACAGTCATTTTCCTTTAGAAATTCACATTAATTTTCCAATTTACTAGACATGAAATGTTTCAACAAGAATCATGACATGGTTTTAGTGTTCTCAAAAATTATTCATTGATTTTCAGCACATTCACCTTTAATAAGTCTTCACATAGTCCCTCAAAATATTCACAATCAATATAATATAAAATCTCCTATAAAAAACATGAATGGTAATCTCATGAAAAAATTCATAACAATATCAAAGTGTGAGGGTCATATAAATTCCATTCCATTAGATAGAATATGGTGTTCTTAATTTCTCCAACCATTGGTATAAATATCAACATTATATTATGAAAGTATCAATTGAAGTCTTCACAATTCCCCCTTTATCAATTAATTCTTCAGAGATATTTAATATTATATGTATATTTAATTTTTATGTATGAATATAAATTAACAAATTGATAAAAAAAGTATAATCAAAAATTGAAATATACAAATAATAAAAAATATAAAACTTCCTAGATTTTCACTCAGCCAGTAAATATGTGAGAATCACTTGGTAAATCAAAAAAAATCTATACTAATCATATAAATTAAGAATCATTATAAAACAAGTACGAGTATCTAAGAACCCTAGTTATTTCTAGTAAACTATATCCTAATATACTCACCCATGATAAAAATATTTTTCATTATATTTGAAAAATAAGTAGACCAGTCTTATAAAAACCCAATTTTATAAATTATATTTTCTTATTTTCAACATAAATTATATTTTTCTTGATTGATTTATCTTTATTTACTTTTTATATAAATAAACCAACTATATAATTACACTTGAAATAAACCATGAAAACCCTATATCAACAAAAACATTGGTTTATTACTAGATAAAATAAAAAATCATTCAAAAAATACATCCCATAGGATTAATACAAGAAAAAGTAATAATAAATTCAAGTGAACAATATGATTGTAAGTAGTAATTCCAAAGGATTATGATCACCTAGAAATACCATAGCTATAATAAATAATGAACATGGAAATAAAAAAATTAAAAATAAGATAGAAAATTTAAAAATAAAAAGGGAAAACATCGATATAAAAACATGTAAATGAATGGTGTTGGATTTAAGATTAATATATAGGGTATTAGAAAAAACATATTAATAATTTAATGGTTAAGATTTACATTAGAAACATTACTATTAGAATATTAACTAGGATATTAGAATAGTAATCTAACTATTATGGGTTATTGTTTAAGTAACTATAAAAGTTAATTAATACAATTAATTTAATAGTAAATTATGAATTAAAAATATACACAAACCAAAATTTCATCAATTAAATTATTAGAACTGAAGAAGAAACTATAAGATCATATAAATATATTACTTATACAACAAAGTGTATGTATTTAGGGGAAATAACTCTATTTTTCAATAAGAATGATGATTTAATATAATTTTTCACGAATAATTATGTTATTTATAAGGTTAAAATGAATAAAAAATATATTATTTATTGAATAGATAACTTTTCTGATCAAACATGTAGGACTCAATTCTCCTCAATGGATAATGTATACACCAACTATATTATATGCATGTAGTTATTTAAGTGTTTATTTATTTACTTGAGTTTTTGGAGGTTGGAGAAATAACATGTGAAAATATAGATAATTTATGAGAATGGATGTTTTGGATACATGGATTTGGAAATTTTGTAGCATAAGAATGCATGTTTTGGGATTTTGATCAAGTATCTAATTAAACATTTCAGAATAGTTTTGAAAAAACAGGTAGCCTAACTATGTATTTTCCCACAGAAATGTATATTTTGAGTGTTTTTATTATTATTTTAATTATTTTTATATTTATTTCCTTCCCCATTCATCATAGAAACTTCTTGAAGTATATTTTTTATTGAATTGTATCTCCCTCCTTGAATCAAGGTTATCACTTATTGATTCTAAGGTGATATCTTAGGGTAATCCCTCCTTTTAACATGTTTATCTCTCCCTCTATTCTTCTATTATCACATTTTCCATTATATTTTACCTAACTAGCCATAGTGGTTGAACATTTGGCTAGATATTTTTTAAATCATGTATTTTTTAATTTTAAGGGTTTGTGAAGCTTCAATGTATCTCTAATATTCTATTATTCTAATAAAGAATGCTTATTTCATTGGTTTAAGGTAAGTGTCTCTATGTTATTCATTTTATTTGACATTGATATTTATGAATGAAGTTTAAAAAATATTTCCTAATCAATTTGATACATATAAAAATTATTCATTATAAAATTATAAATGGTTTTTAATGCATTGTGATTTTAGTGTTTGACATAATGGTGGTTTCCATGGTACTTTAGTAATACATAATGAAACCCATGTTTTATTAGTAGTAAGTGTTTGATATAATATCATGATATTTTATTAAGGTTTAAATTAATTTGTAAAATGTGTTTTGAGTTATTTTTTTAAATGTAGAATTTCATGATTATACATTATGTTTAGATTTTTAATTTTATGTATGGAATAATTGGTGTTAATATTTATTTTTTGACACTATATTATTTATTCCTAATATTTTTTGTATCGGTAAATGTCTGATCTTGTTATGTTGATTGATATGATATGTATTGTGCATAGGGGATATTTCTTAGAGGGGTTTTGGAGTTTACATGAGACGTTATTTAGATGTTTTACTGATTTTATTATGTTCGTAATTTAGTTGAATTTATTTGGAAAAACTTTCATGGTTATGTGGGATATATTGATTCTTATTATTCTAGTTAGATTAAACCCTGATAGTACAACTAGTTTATTTTATTCCCCAGATAATAGGTTGATGTTTGATAAGGATATGCTGGTAAGTCAGGGTCAATGTTGTTGGATCACATATATAATACTAGTGTGAGGGTTCTTAATTAGTTAAGTCATAGGTTGTCTCTATAGGTTAGAGGTATATATACAATGATGTGTTTTATACTATGTTAAATATATTCATCGGATTTTTTTATTCTATTAATCTTGATTTATGGTTTTATCCTCAACAATGAATAATTGTTTTGAGGTAAGTAGAATAAAATCAATGTTACTTCTTTTTATTTATCAACCATATATAAAAAAATTAATCTTTCAAAATTTACCTTAAATCATTCATTTTTTTTTGTTTTATAAAAATGATTTTATAAATTATTGGTCTCATCTTACTGGTAATGTTCTAACACCCTTTATAGACACTCTTGTGTGTATATAGGCTCGTCTTTACATGATTCAAAAAAGTTAAATGACAGTATTCTTTTAGTGGTATTCCTTAGGTTCCATCATTCATTTCTTTTCCAAGGAAGATCATGTGGCAACCATGGGTCACATAAAGTTAGTTCATTTGGTATTTTGGGACCTATATATTAATTGGGATGTATTTTTGTATAAAGGGTCACTTCATCCGTCTATTCCTTTTTGTTTTTTTATATATTTTATGAGTGTCATGTATATTTTTTAATTTATTTTGTTATTAATTTGTTTGTTGGATGTGTATATTATTCATTTTGATTATACCTTGTTTTTTAGGTTTATAAATTTGAAATTTTATGTAATATAAAAATAATATATAATATATGAACAATTTATTCTAAATTCTTATAAAAGATATAATGCATTATTTTATCTAGATTGAGAGGATGAAGTCATTCAATTTTTTTATATTTTATCCCCTCATTACTTATTTCTAAAATATGACAATCATGAATGAAAAATAGGTTTGGTGTTTGGATATATTGGGTGACATTGTAGGATATCCTGAGTAAATTCACCTCAAAAGTCTCATGTGTTTAAAGAAAATCAAAAAATTCATGTCATTTTCTCCATCCACTCCTTATCTTTTTGAGATCATTGATCAATATTAATGATAGGCGGGTTTTTAATAAACCATCTTGGTCTCCCCCTGATCCAATACCCATAATAATCTTCCATAAGGCCTGAAGTTTATTTTCTATGACCATGAGATTAAATTTACTGTCGGGGTGTTAAAAATATTAACCAGTGGGAATGGTTTCACACCTGAATGATAATAAACAGGCAGTATATTATATTGAGAATAAAGCATGGTACATCCAAACATAGAATGTATAGGTATAAAAAATAAATTATTACAATTAAAAAAGAAGACAAAAATGGAATAACATAATAATTCATCCAAATGAGACATAATGAATAGAAGTGGCTATTCTCATTAGATAATTAGATGATAAAAAATATAAACATCACCATAAAAATAATCATCATGGTAAATAAATATATATATAATAAATGTAGTGTATAATAAATATATCTAGATGAAATTGAAAATGCGATATCCCATGTGGAGAAAAAAATGGAACCCAAACAACTATAATAAGACATCCATGTGACCCATAGTCACCCACTACTAATGAAATACATCAATAGAAATAAAAAAACCACACTAAATAGAATTCTACCCAGAGAACCAAAGATAAAACATAAAAGCTTCATACATTCATGCACACACTGGTGTATATGTAAGGTGTGAGAAACAATTAGTAATAGGAATCCATCAAATACGTTAATTAGTTACTTTTATAATATATTCAAAAAATGTTTCATTCAATATAAATTATAAAATATGTTTTATTTTTCACATAAAAAAACATAAAGGGAACCAAAATCATAGTTCACCAATTTTAATTTACATATGTAAGATAAAACCTTTGTAAAAAAACTAAGGCTTACCTAGTCTAAAACTATAGTTTCAAACACAAAACAAAAAACAAAAAGAATCATTTAAAATAGTTTCAAAGTATTAAAAGATGAATTTTAAATTCATGAGTAATAGAAAATTCTAGTCTTACTCTTTTCAAAACATTTCTCCATATTATTAAGACAACACAACTTCTTTCTATTATAACAAAACTTTAAAAACTATTTTATAAATCATTTTTAATGCGAACCGAAATATTAACTACAAACTTAAAATTAAGAATTTATCAAGATATTCAATAAAAATAAAATAATTCAGCCAATAAATGGTTCTGAGAAACCCAACAAGTGCTAGTTGATATAAAAATGGAATGGAACAAATGTATCCTCTAAACAATATTAAAAAGGAACTAAGCATCATGGGTAACTCCATGAGACTCAAGTAACATGATCCAGGACTTGGTGACTTGGAACCACAGTCCAACCGAAAAGAACCCTTCGACAGTATTAGTTGTATAGTTTTACATTCTATAAAACGTAATCCTTAATAGGAGTTATTAATTATTGTGGTCCATAATTGATCCCAAGAGTGATCAACATCCATGGTCCATAATCCCCCAACCAAGGTATAATATGAACTAGGGAACTAGACAATTAAAAAACTAACCTAGTGTTTCACCCATCCAAGTCATTTACTAATTTCCATATATTCACATGTCTTTAATCAACGTGGAGAAGAGAAAATGATAAAGTATGATACTATCACATAAATCAAGAATAAATAATTTTAAATAGAAGTCATCTCACTTCCAAAATCCTATCAATAAATAGTCCATTTTCATATCCATAAAATCACCACATAATAAAAATACCCCTATGAGGATTACATATATAGAACGTGTAATATAAATCAAGTGGCTCAATGACTCAAGGTGATTTAGTTTCAAGTAAAACTCTTTCATAAAATTCCAAATGGGCCTATAAAATAAATCATTGGATACCATGACACTTTATTGAACATTAAACTCATTCCATGAAAAAACCTTTTAAATAATTTTAGAAGTAAAACTCTATCTTTTAAATCACATTAAAACCACTAAAAGTCAATAAAATATTGAAAAAAAATTTACATGGAAAAAATCATTTTCGAATGGCCCCTTTCAAAGAATTAAATTCCAATTTTAAATACAAAATAATTCAAATAAAAATTTAAAATCACCAATTACCCATTGTAAAACTACTTGGATATTTTATCAATAACTTTGCATTCATAAACACTCAATTTATAGAATAAAATAATAAAACCTCTAAAACCCCCTTTATGCTAAGTGTGAAAACCATTGAAGACCATTCTCCAACAGATCATAGGTATCAAATTATGGAATAATTTGGAAATAAAATCATCTTCAAACATTCAAGTATTTCCTAGAATGTATTTTGAAGGAATTACAAATAAAAAACTACCTATTTTAAGTGAAAATAATTCACAACACATCATCTTTAATTGTGAGAATCCTGACAAGTAATAAGACACCCTCAAAATTCTCAGAGAATCCAAAACCTCATCATTATATCCACCCCAACATGAATTTTGGCCCCCATGACCACTAGGGTTAATGGGAGAAACAAAATCCCAAATTAAATGAATAAGGGGGAGAAGATAAAGTTAAAAAAGGGAAATTTCCTTTGAAATATACTTTTAAAAAAATAGGTGGGTAAAAAATAAACAAAGAAAGGATGGAGGGATAACTATGTATACACCCTAGTCAGCTAAATGATAGGATAAGAAAGCAGGGGACTAACACCTTACAAATCAATAGAGGTGGAATCATAAAATCACACTTTCAAGAAACTAGCTAGGAATCATGGTTAGGAAGGATATTAATAAAAACTATGCTTTAACCATGTAGATGACTCTAGATGGAACACCAGATAATTTACACAACATATACAATTTGGTCACATAATTACCAAACTATGTTCCAACTGTGAAAATACCACTTCTAAAATCTATAACCCAATACACATATGTCTCACACAATTTCCCCTAACCATAAACAAGTCATGTGCCAACCCCCAAGAACAAAATGACTCACATGGTATTAAATATATTTTATATAGTTTATACCAAACCATGTTCTACCTATTCATACTTCTATAATATCAGAAAATATAGAATATTAATAATTGATTGTTAAATAAGTTGTTTTAGAATTCCAATAAATCAAAATAATTTTTTATTATAATTTATGATTAAATATTTAAAATTATATAATAATACTTAAAAATAATATTAGTTTAGATTATTTTCCAAAAATAATATTTTATCCATAAATTAAATAAATTAATAATATTAATTTATCAATAAATAAAGTTTGTAAAATAAGAGAATTATGATGACACAATCTTAAAATTAAAATCTATTATTATTTATAATATTTAAATTTTATCAATTAATTTTATAAATAAAAAATATTTATAAATAATAATTTATCATTAATTAAATTAATTAAAATAATTAATAATTAAAAAATATATATAATTAAATATATGTAATTTAATAATTTTATACGAAAATTATTTTTAATATTATAAAATATATTGATTGTTTGAAATATGATACTAAATAAATATTAAAATATAGATTATACACTATGTTGTACGAAAATATATAATATTTTTATAAGAAAAGAGTAAATATATATTATTTAAAAAAATTGTTTTGAAGGCCAAATGATAATAATTTTTATAAATATATTATAATAATTATGAAGTATTAAATTATTCTTTAAAAGGTATCATATTATAAAATTGTAAAAATAATAATAAACTAAATTATAAAAATATTTTAAACTTTCAATTATGAATAAATTAAATTATAATAATATAGGAATTATAATAAATATGAAATATGAATATTCATTTAAGATATTCAATTAATGAAAATGAGGGTTGGATGCTTTTTTTGGGGAAAAGAATTTTAGGGTTTTGTTTTTAGGGTAGGAAGTGTCATGGGTATGACTACTCGAGGACTTCAAAGGAGGCTAAGTGTGATGGAATTGAAGCCATGTGGGGGTATTCCTCACAACGAACTAAGGGATGTGATTTCGACCAAGGGTTCATACTTTAAAAAGGGATCAACTACTAGATATGTCTATGAGCGATTTGATGTTCGAGTAAAAATTGAGTGTTTAAAAGGGATTAATATAGGTTTTGACAGCCTAAGAGGGAGATCTGATTAAATTGAGTACAAGAAGTGAATCGGGTTTTTAATTTGGAAGAAGATCTATTCTTTATCTTTTCCTCTTGTAATCATGATTAACATGTATGTATTATTTTTTTGGGTGTTGAATCTTCTTTGGGATCATATGTCAAGAATCGTTATCACCTTAACAATATTATTCTAATCATTTTATTTATTTTTATTCATTAATTTTTTTGGCCACCCCTGTTTTCGGAAAATATAGATTTTTTCCTTCTGATATCCTTGTTTGACAAGGGGATTGACTTAAATTGGATTTTCTAATGTTTTTAGCCAAATTTGGCTCATTTTGTGATGGGTTATAGGGAAAATATTCATAAAGAATCTTGATCCAACCATGTTAAAATTAGTTTAAATAAATAGAATTATTTATATAACTAAAAATGTATCAATCACAATTAAAATTGATGATTATCTAATGTTCATTATTTTCTTCAAATTTCTTCACCATTTGAATTCAACAATCAACATTGTTGATTTTTCTTCCCCCAACATTATTAAAAAACCATTGGTTATTCATCGGTGATTTGAATGTATATAAAAAAAGTTGTTTTTGATATGGACAAGAGATCAAATAAGAGTAGTATCATTTACCAAAATTTACTTTTTTCCTTCGCTTAGTATTCAATTTGTGGTGATGATCAAATTTAAATAATGTATTAAATATAATTAATTTATCTTCTACTACAATGAATTCAATAAATATACATATCTATCTTTAGTTGAAGATTTTTGAATAAAAAAGAATTCACTAAATATTTATTTACTCAGAATGTTCATTGTATATATATGTCTGCGAGAAGTTCCTGGGAGGATGTTTTGTGAGTTAATATGGCATGGAAGAAAATAATAGGATGGTTCATAGCCCTATTTTCCTTTACTTTTTGTGTTTTTAAATTAATAAGAAATCCACATGGTTTTCAAAGAATAATCCATATGTATGAATAATTGTAAGGTAAATTAAAACTTAATTAAATTAAAAAAAATACTAATTATGGACTATATTTTAGAAATTTTCATTTACAATGTAGTAAGAAATATTCTTTGAAGACTTTATTGAAAAACTTTATTATTGTTTCATAATGTCTTCTCTATTTATTTTCAAAAACAAAATTATGAAAACTATTTTCTATTTCATTCAATAAATTTTGATATTGTTTAACTCTAATTTGAATTTGTTTTTTATTTTAATAAAATACACATGTTAGTAATTCTAATGAGAAAATATAATTTTAAAAAGTATCATTGATTGAATTTTATTCTTATAAATATGGCCACATATTATATTATAATGAAATTCATTCACGTTACTTACAAATTTTTTTTTAATTTCAAATACTTTTCATTCATTCATTTTGATTGTGAGTATTTATTTTCAAAAGAGGGATTTATCCTAACACTTGAATTTTCTAAAAAAAAGAAATTTTACATGTATAGAAATTATAAAAAAATATTTTATGTAAATAATTTATATATGAATATAAAAAGTTTTTTAGGGGTTATTTATGTGAAATATTTATCTTCAAAAAAAAATGACTTAATAAAATTATATTTTTCTCTTGCATATCAAATGAAATGTTTAGGGGAAAGGATTGAACTCACTCCCTCAAGGGGAAACATTCTTATAATTGGTATTTTTAAGTAGCCTCATGGGTCTTATAATATCATTCATGTATCATATTAATCCATGAAAGAACTAATATTTCTAAAATTAATTTTAAGGAGAAAGCAATGTAATTTTTCTGATTTTTTTTTGAATATAATTATCAAAATGAATTATATTTTTGAAAATTATTGTATATATATATATATTATCTATATTTGAAAAACTGTTATAAAATATTTTTTAAAATTTGATTTTATAAACGTATTTTATATCATGGTTTTTAAAACCCCTTACTAAGAAATTAAATTTCCATGCCATGTTTTAAAATATGTTCCACAGGTTTAGTATAAATTCAAGAGATGCTTGATTCATATAAGGAGATAATGCACGCAGAGATAATAAGATAATTGTATAAATTTTGTATAAATATAATTAATTTGATGGTTTTTTTTATTTTACAAAACCTAGATCGGAAAAGGTCCTCGATTTTATAATTCACTGTGTAATTGGTCATTTACCATTAAAAAAATTACATAACATGATCTAGTCTTGAAGCTGGAATCAAAGGTTTAAGAAATTATATTTGGTATTAGAGGAATAGTCTAGAAAACTTTAACAATTAAGAGTTTTTATTCAAAAAACATATTTGCAATATAATGTTTCTTGATCATCAAGGTAATTAAGTTCCCTTATAATTTCTAGATTTTCTTAATTATGAAGATTTAAATTTTGTATTTTCATAATTAAGAATGAATTATGAGGGCACAATTAATTTAATGGGGAGAGAATGTAACATCCCAGAGAATTTAGAATATTAATAAGTTCTTATTTAATTTTTTGTATTATAATTTTAAAAAATATAAATAAATTTTTATTATATGTTATGATTAGATATTTAAAATTATATAATAATACGTAGAAATAATATTTATTTTTATTATTTTTTAAAGAATAATTATTTATAAATAAAGTAAAAAAAAGAATTATAATAATTTATCAACAAATAATGTATGTAAATAAAAAAATTGAATTATGATGACATGTACTTAAAATATAAATTTAATAATATTTTTAATGGATTAATTTTATCAGTTTATTTTATACATAAATTTTTTTTATGCATAATAATTTAACTTTAATGAAATTAATTAAGCTCTTTAAGAAATGATAAATATAGATAATTAAATTCATATAATTTTATAGTTTTATACAAAATTTATATTTAGCATTATGAAATTTATTTATTATTTGACATATGATATTAAATAAAAATAACAATAATTATTACATTATAAGTTTTAAAAAATATATAATCAGTAAATAAGATTTTAGATAATATATATTAAGTAATCTATTTGAATTTTAAGGTCAATTATTAATAAGGTTTATTTATATATATTATAATGACTATAAAAACTAATAAATTATTCTTTTAATGGTAATATAGCATAAAATTGTAAATATAATATTAAAAAAATTTATGAAAATATTATAAACATTTAATTGTGAATAAATTAAATTATGATAATATAAAAATTATAATAAAAATTAAATATGAATATTTATTTTCGATTTTTGGTTTCAGAAAATGAGGTCAACCACATTTTTAGGGGGAAACAATTTTAGGGTTTCATTTTTTAGGGGAGGTCAAGAATTAGGTTTGACCACCCAAGGACTTCGAAAGAGGTCGAGCATAGTAGATTCAAATCTGAGTAGTGGTCTTCCTTGCACAGAACTGAGGGATTTGATTCTGACTGAGGGCATGTTCTCATAATTGAGATTTACTGCCAATGATTGATTAGAGTAATTTGGTGTTTAGGTATAGATTGAGTTTAGAAAAGGTGATCAGAATAGGTTTCAACTATCAGTGAGAGAGGTCCGATAAAATCAAATTACTGCAGTGGATTGAGTTTCAAACATTGAAGGAAAACAATTCTTCATTTTTTTCTAAATTAATAAAGATTTATTGGTATTTATTTTATTTTTTTTAGTCAAATAATCTTTGAGATCCTATGTCAAGAATATTTTTCAATTTAACAGTATTACACTTATCTTTTTTATTGTTTTTTAATCATCAGTTTTCGTCAGCCATCCCTGTTTTTTGACAATATAGATATTTCCTTCCGTCTGATAACGTTTTTCGACATAGTGATTAAGGCAAATTGGGTTTTTAAATATTTATGGTGGACTTTATCCCTTTTTTAGATTAGTTATAGAAAAATGTTTTCGGAAGAACCATGATCCAACCCAGTTAAAATTGATTTAAATTAATAGAAATATATATATATATATATATATATATAATACTGAAAAAGTATCAAACACATTCAAAATTGATGATTATATTTTATTATTTATTTCCATAACATTTTATCAGTGTTTGAAGTCTAAAATCACCATTTTTAATTTTTGTTCCCCCAACGTTAATAAAAACACTAATTCTTCATCAGTATAATGAATTTCAATACAAAATCTGTGTTTGGATGTGGAGAGAAGATCGATTTGATGTAGTAACATTTATTTAGATTAATTTTTTCCCTTAACTTATTATTAAATTTTAGGTGATGATATATGAATAACGACTGCAATATATCTAATTTATTATCTTTTGAGACATATTCAATAAAAAATATATTTTTTTCTCTAATTGAAGATTTTGTAATATACATGAATGAAATAAATATTTAATTACTCATAATTTTGAGTGTTTGTGTATATATATATATATATAGAGAGAGAGAGAGCATCTGGGGGAGTATGGTGAGGTAATCAGGTAATATAGACATCTAGAGGAAGGGTCAAATCTCTATTTTCTTTTTTATGTTTTTTTCCACTAAGAAGAAATTCTCTCGGGTGTCAAAGAATTATTCTTGCATTAAAATAATTATAAGGTAAAGAGAAACTTAATTTTGTAAAAAATTTATTATTATGTACTATATATTAGAATGTTTTTTTATATATTTAAGAGGAATTATTTATAAATTTTAATAAAATATTTTTTTTTGTCTAAAGGCTTCTTTTTTTATTTTTCAAACTCTTTTTATGCAATATATTTTCTATTTCATTCAATAATTTGTTTTGTGTATAAATATAGTTTTAAAGAGTTTTAACTTTATTAAAATATCTATGTTAATAATTCTAATGAGAAATATTAATGTTAAAAATTTTCATATTATGTTAATGTCATTCTTATAAGTTTTGTCATATATTATATTATAATTACATTCATGCATGCTACATACAAGAATTTATTTAATTTAAATGAATTTTTATTTATGTCCTTTGATTATGAGTATTTTTTCTCAAAATGTATATTTCCCCCAACAGTTTAATTTTATAAAAAAATAGATTTCTCTAAGTATAGAAGTTATAAAATTGTTTTCATTTATGAAAATAATTTATATAAGACTTGGAAAAGTGTTTAATGGGTCGTTTATAAGATGTATGGATCTTAGAAAATGATTTCTTAAAATTAAAATTTGAACATTAATATCAAATGATATGTTAAGGGATGGGGAGTAAACCTACTGCCTCAAGGGGATGTTGTCCTATAAGTTATGTTTCTATGAGGCATCATGGGTTTTATAAAATCCATTATGTATCATATTAATCCATGAATGAATTATTATGTTTTAAATGAATTTTAGGTGGAAATCCAAGTAATATTTCAAGGATTATTTTTGAAAGGAATTTTCAAAATGATAATTATTTTTTAAAAGTATTTTATGTATATATATTTTATCTATCTTTGATAAAAAATTACTTAAAAGTTTTTTTAAATGATTTTTTATAAAATTATTTTTTAATTTTTTTAAAACCCCTTACTAGGCAATTTAACACCCATTCAATGCTTTAAAATATATTCCATAGGTTCAGTAGAAATTTTAATGAATCTTGCCTCCTATAATCATGTAACACATGAAAATATAATTAGATAATTTTATAAATTATATATAACTTGGATTAATTGTATGGTTTTGTCTACTTTTCCAAAACCTAGACCAGAAAGGTCATCAGTTGTATAATGTAATGTGTAATTTTTCAATTATCATTTATAAATATTATTTACAAAAAAAATTAGTGATGAATCCATATGCATGGGTTCAGGACCTTACATAAATATTTATGCACTTATCATAATGATCTAAAATATATTATTCAAGACATTTATCATGGTTTCCTCTTAATCATGAGTTGTAAATTTTACCATAATGTAAACAATCAAAAATATCTAAACATTATAACAAAAAATATCTAAAATATAATTTACCCAAAAATAATATAAAATAAAATACTACAGTATCATGGGATGTCATAATTCTCCCCACCATTCTACTTTATTCCCCCAAAAATCTTTAGTAAAAGTAGAAGTAACAAAGCCTCAAAATCTATGTAACTCAATGAAAGTAGTTGTAGTGTTTGGAAAAAACTCAAAAAGATCCTAAATCTAGGAAAATAATATAAACTATACACATAAGAAAATTTCCATGAAAATATTCAATCAAGACCAAAAAACATCAAGAAAGATCCAACCTACAACCATTCAGTAAGAGCCTCTAGAGAAGGAGAGACCCAAAATAGGTCTCCCCACATACTAGGATTTTAAAAGAAAATTAGAATAATAAACAATATCTTCTATAAATAGAGCATCATCGAAACAAATATGATTCAAATAATCAATATAGGGGAAAAAAATCCCATCAACAACAAATAAATAATGATAAACTGGCTCAAATCCCATAGAAGAAGAATAACCCAAAAAGGAACATCCAAATGCCATGAAACAAAGTCACTAAATCTATCACAACATAAAATAACCAAGTAAAAAATCAATTAGAAACATTCCACAACATAAAAACATGGTTTTATAATCATTTATGAAAACTATATTAGAAGGTAATACAGTACAAGTTCACAGAACACTGACTCATAGAAACCTTGAAGGAAATCGCATCCTTGTAGATCTTGCAGTCTAATCAGTAACAACCACACATCACAGTTACCCATGAACAAATCCCAATATTCCTTGATTTTTAATTCATCATTACAGGTAACATTAATAGGTATCACCACAAAGAATGTAATAAGTAAATGCTACATGTACATCCCAAACAACAACTACTCATAAGAGATAAAATGAATGGGAACCCAAGAAACACACCAAATATAGAACACCTCAAAACCACAACTGATCTGAACTCATTTAGAAATAGTCCCAATATATTTCAACATCCAAAATAGTACTTACATCCGAAATTCTAAGAAAATCATTCAACATTAATTCATTCATCCAACCGAGACTCACTGCCCTCGAATAAATAACTCAACCTATAAAATTTCAAAATAAACCATCTAGGAAATTACCATACTAGATGTAACGTCCTAATATTTTGGAAGATATTTTTTCAATTAATTTAAAATTTTAATATCTTGTGTTACACCCAACAATGTGATTCTTTGATAGCGGGTATAACATGCGACATTGAGCTTCATCGAACTACGAAATAATATTATTATAACATACCCATTATGTTGTTGGGTATGAATAGTATTAACTAATACATTAAAAACACATATAAATTTAATTCTCAATACAAATTTATTTATAAATTATCTTAAGATAATCAATCAATTTTTAGTAAAGAAATTAAATTCTAAAAAATTCTAATCGCTTCAAAAATGATTTTTAATTGTTTTTAGGAAAACAAATATTCTAATTATTTTATAGATATTTTAAAAAAATTATTTTATAAAACTAATTTTTTAAAAAAATATTTATATCAAAATTAACTTATGGTTAAATTTTGGTAATTGTTTGAAAAATATTGATTTTCCAACGAATAGTGAAAATGCCTATTTTTGTAAAATTATCATTTCTTTTCGATAAATTTAGTCATTAAAATTTCTAATTAATTTTTCAATTAACATAATTATTATTTATTTTTATTTAATCCACTTAATTACTTTTTAATCAAATCTATATTTGATTCTAGTATATGATAATTTTTGGGTTTAAAAAAGTATTTTTTGAGAAAACTATTTTTTTAGTGCACAATGTTTGACTATATTAATTAATTTAAATAATATTAAAAAAGTTATGTTTTAAATGAAATTAATAGATTATATATATATATATATATATTTTAATTTATATTCTTATAATAATTATTTTTATACATCAAGTAAACATAAAATCATCTTGTTCTTAAAAAAAATACACTTCTTGAAACCCCACGTTTTCATCACGTATGCAGGTTCTATTTTAAATTTATTTTTCCCCAATTTTAAAAAATTATTTTTAAGAAATAAAATTAATTTATTAAACCATAATTCCCAATTTATCATCAGGGTATTTTGTGACATGTTTTTGAAAAATTACATTTCTAATGAATATTACGAAAATACAGAATTTTAATTGAAAACATCCTTTTCGTATAAATTATTTATAAAGATAAATTATTTTTTAAATTAGTTTTAATGTGAAAATAGTAAAATTATAAATATACTAATAAAATTTATGCCATTTTAATCAATTTAATTTTGAAATTAGATATAATAACTTTGTAATGTTTGGATCATTTTCTCTTTGAAAAAAAACATTCACATCACGTATTCCATATTATTTTTAAATTAAATTTTTCCAATTTTTTGAATTTAATTAGTAAAATCGATTATGTAAATTTAAAAATAATAATTTATCTTTTTTAATAAAATCAAATAATTTTTTGACTAATATTAATATTGAAAATTAAAAAAATTAATTACCATAGTTATTTAAAAAATGGGGTTATTGGTGGGGGGGGGTTAAAATAAGGAGGTAAGTGTTAAAATGGCTATAAAACATTTCAATTTTATAATTAATGGATATATATATATATATATATCTTATCCTTCCTATGATCTAATATGAAGGCATTTTTAATCTTTTTTCTTTGGAATGACCTTTATATTTTGGATTTTTTTGGGAAATTTCTTAGTAGTTTCCAAGTGTGTTTCTTTACCCCAATTTGAAAAGGTCACCACCACCCTCCACTTCATCACACATCTCAAACTATATAGTTCAGAAAAAAAAACCTGAAAAAACCCCACCCAGAAATCCATATACATGTTATATATTTATTTTTCATTCCAAAAGACTAACACTAGGGTATTTAATAAGATATCCAAAGGAGGTGCTTCTAAGGGAATGTAATTATATTCCCTAACCTCTTTTATCTTTATTATTTTTTTCATTCAGTTATATTTTAAATTTTATAATATAATAAAACCATAATATCCAATATAGTTATATATTATTATTTTATTTTAATAAACTATAATATTTTCCACTTTCATTAAATGGGTTATAGAATCATCATTCATGTGTACGATGGACTACTTCCTTTCAAACCAATGTCATTAATTTTTCCAATACCTCCTCTCACAGATGGGTATGCTGATTTATATAAATTGTATATATGATAATTATAACATAATTAATCCTTTTGAGTAATTATTTTTTATATACCTTTTTAGTTTCCATTTTGTGAGAATATGATAATGTCGCATTTGTGTACGGAATACTACCACCTCATGAAGTGGTGTGATTCATTCACGCTTTTAATGGAAGATAATACAAATAATATTAATAAATATAAATAATATACCTTAAATAATGATGATATTCATGAAATATTTATATTTCTAAAAATATAATATAACAATTTTTTGCTTACCTTTTTCACTCTCTAAAAGATTATAATGTCATTCATGTATGTGTGCACTACCGCCTTCGTGAAACGATGTGACTCTCTTTTCATCACCACCCCACATCGATAATATGTATATGTATATTCAATGAAATAATATGATATATATAATATTATAATAATTATTTAAAGAAAATATATTACTCACCTTCTTTCCTTAATGATCGTTGAAAAATAGAAATGTAACTCATTCGTACGTTCAACTTACCATCCCGAGGATAATAACATATTTCACTTATCAAAAACATATTTCATTATTGTTATTAAAATTATAATTGATGTAAACATATTATAATTTTTTATTAATTATTATTATATATATGATGAATCCATGATCAAACTAAGAGGACCAAAAAAAATATCAAAACATATATGAAAAACATTCCGGTTATTACCCAAAACGTGGCCTTAAAATGGAATTGTTAATATATGGGTAATAAAATGACACAAGTAAATAATATATTTTATGATATATATATGATTTTTTCTACAACAAATTTATAATAAAATTAAATTTATTATACCTAAGTTTCTATTTTGTATGAATGAATTCAATTCTCAAGGTAATGGATTTCTGTATTACATTTATTTTTCTTTAAGACACATAAATTATTCACCATGTAGTTCTTTTATGTGGTTTGTATACATCCATGAAGGTATTTTATGATTTTTGTCATTAAATTTTTATTGGATTCACATATCCATTTTATTATCTCTCTTTTATGGGGTTTACAGTTCTAAATTTTCCAAAGTACTAAGGAATTTTTGTCTCAATTTACTTTCTTTGAAAAATATGTTATGTTATGAAACTGTATGTTTTATAAGGGGCATATATAGAAACCATTTCACATGAAATATAATGAATTATTATATTCTCATGATATTTTATTTTTCATTGGACTTTATTCTTTCATAGGGCTTACAATTCAATGTTACAAAAGTGATAAGGGTTTTATATTAAAAGTTCATTGTTTCTTAAGATTTCTCATGATTGTGCTTCCAATAAGAAAATATTATGATTTATATCTCAAGGAAAAAATTTATTTTCTACTACATTGGTTATTCATGATATTTTGAAGTAATTTTACCATTTTTACTTGTTGGTACTTATAATAATTGAGAAAATGTTTTTAATAAAAATCATTTTTATTTCTCTCCATAGTCAAAAACCCTTTATCTTTCAAAATAATTTTTTTAAATGTTTTCAATTTTTTTAACATTATTAAATTTATTTATTGAAGAAAATTTTAACCATGATTTAATTTTTAATATTATTTTTAATAGAATATTCATGTTTCTTTCTAAACAATGATCAATTGGATTTTATAAAAAATGTGAAAAAAATATTTATTTCAACATGTACGACATGTATAGAATTTTTTAATGTCATGACCTCACAATTTTCTAAAGCCTACAATATAAGATTTCATGTTTATTTTACAAAAAATATTTTTAAAATTTTTTATGTTTTAAAAATTAGTTTTCATAGTATAATGTATATTCTCCCCAATACATGTTTAAATGATTTTTAAAGAAATCATTATATGTTTTTCAAGTTAATTTTTAATGAAAACGGTTCCATGATTTATTTTTGTTTTAAAAAGTGGTTTTGAAATAAAAGTTATCTTCCTAATGAAAATTTATATGTTATTTATCATTAAAAATAATTCTCCATCTAAGATGAAATCCATTGATTTAACTTATAATTTTCTAAGGATATGAATTAAATATTTCATTCTTAATCTTTATCTAAATGGTTTATGATGAAAATATGTTTCTGAATCCTATTAATTTTCCATAGGTTATACCATTATAAAATAATTATGAAACCTACTTATTTTTCACTAGTTCTTATATGATGAAATGACAACATGATTATAAAACTTTTAACTTCTACACTGGTTTAGATATATTGAAATGTTTAAGAAATCCATTTTCCTTTCATGGTTTATCATATGATGAATATTTTTATGATCTTATGGTGAACATATGTATTATTTTCATTATATGATAGTTGGAACATATATCTACCTCTAATTGATGGGAAAAAATTTTATATCTCATGAGATAGATAGGAATGGAAATGGTAATGAACCCAATTCAGTAAGGGAATTTTTCCATTATGATGGTCTAGGGAGTGAACCTTGACTATAATGATGGTTTGGGGAGTGAACACATTCCAATATGATAGAATTGGAAGTGTTTCTTGACTACTATTGAAATTATTTTCTAGGCTTATGTGTCTGCATAATTTTATAAATTATTGATTTATTTATCATTCATGCCTTATGAACTGCATATATTTATTTCAAGACTCAATATAATTATCTTTGATAGGTAGGGTATGGGTTTAAATTTTTATTCAAATGTACTCATATAGTTATGTTCATGTTATTTTTATATGTCTTCTTTTTTACCCTTACTGAGCATATAAGCACACCCTTGATTATGTTTCATTACCCCAGTTTATGAAGAAAGGTTTTAAGTAGGGTATGTATATAAAGTGAACTTAATGGGAAGATCTTTATGGGATACATTGATGATATTTAATTAATTAATAAGATTGTTTTCCAATTTTTCAAATGTTCTTAACAATTATGGTTCTTAGGCATTAATTTTTGTAACATATTGAATATTCAAATAAAAATATGTAATATCTATTTATAAAGAGCTTGGACCACGATAGTCAGCATCCAAGGAAAGGATTAGTTAACCATTGGAAACTAGGATGAGACAACTTCAGTGATATCCCTAGGTAAATTTCTAATGATATAACTAGGTATGTCTATAAGTATGAGTCTAAGGATGAGTTAATGTATAGGAAAATGTCCGAGAATTTTGGTAAAGGATAGAGTGAGTGGTTTCAAAGAAATTTCATCCCTTATTAGTTATAATAAGTGGATGTGTTTATGTCATAGAGGTCCCTAGTGGTAATAAATCCTAAAAGGGAACATTGATTTAGACATGATCGTCCCTTAGTACAAGAAAACAGTTCTTACTACACACCATTATTGACACACACAGAGGATAGGTTGGGAAATTCACAAACTCTTTATGAAACATCATGAAGAATTTAAATAAATGATGATCAAGTATGAACTAGGATATACCTAAGCTTTAATATATTAAAAAAAGGTGTCATGATTTAGATATCCATTTAGATATGTTCCATGATTATTTGGTTCTCCACTATGATTATTATTGCTAACTCTATGATTTTTAGTTTTATTCAATGTATGAACTACAAGGAATAATATTAGAGTTGAATCTGATGGAAAATTTGGTGACTATGGGAAACAAAATTGGATGTTGATTAGAGAGAAATATATTGTGATTTTTCCTAACCATCTATCGCGATATATGATTAAAAACATAAACTTTGGTGACATAAATAAAATTTAAAATAAGAGTAAGATGATGTTTTGTGAAATTTTTTGTCGTAATGAATTTATATGAGAGTTGATTTAGCTTCTTATATGTTCAGAATTTGTGATGAATCACTCAAGGGAATGTCTCGTAAGAATGAGAAGATGGTTTGGGTTTTGAAAAGGACACGAATTAAATAATTTCGAAGAAAAATTAAAATTTTAGTTAACTCAATAGATGAGAATAATGGTATCCCTAAGATATCATCGACTATTTAATGTTTTAAATATGAAATGTATGGGAATTATGAATATTTATGTCCTAATGGGAAATATAATGAAGAGGATCATCTAGTTTATACAAGTAATGTTTTTTCTATTGATGTTGATAAGACTGTAAATGATATATGAAATGAACGAGAGATTATGGAAGAAGATCATGAACCCCAGTAAATGATTTGATAAGGAAGTGGAATGATTTACATATTTATGTATTTGAATTTAAGAATTATGAAATATAAAATCATTTTTCATTTTAATTTTTCTATTAAGGTTTTGAAAGAATATTTTGACTCATTATGGTGTTCTATAAAATTAATTTAATGGAAATGTGATATTCATTGAAAACATATTACTAAGGGAATCATAACCCAAAATATGTTCATGATAATGATGTTGAGATAAACAAATGATTTTAAAGAATAACATAAATTTGATATTATTGATGTCAATGGAATTGATTAATGATTTGGGAAAAAGTTGTTTATTGATGGGTTTTAATGCATTATTGGATTTCTAGAATATATTCAGAAAAATTTGTTATTATTCAATGAATGAGGAAGTATGTATGTTTTCATTAATGTTTTATAGTAATTATGGTTATTATTTTTTAAGAAAATATGTAACTAAGGAATTCACATATTTGGTATGTGAAAATCAAGAGACACTTTAGGATATTTAAAGCATTGTTATTAAGTTTATTTTTAGAAATTTACTGACCCTATTAATAAATTTTATATTTTTTATGTTATATAAGTTTAAAAATTTATAGAATGTTTTAAGTTGAATTTTGGATGAGGATTTAGAGATTAATGTATTATTTCACAATCGAAATATTTAGGAATAACTTGTACTAATCATAATTTTTATTATGAAAAGAGATAGAATTAATGACTTATTATTGTTTTATAGATCTTATTTAGTGCTTTAGACATGAAAAATTCATCTCTTAGAGTAAGAGATGAAGTGTAAATTTAACCACAGAAAACCAAATGATGATATTTTACTTATGAAAAGAAATGAAATCATGTAAACATATCTTCTCATGAAAATTATTAAACATTAATAAAAAGATCATGGAATAAAATGTTGGCCAATTAATATCATATTTTATGATATCAATGACCATTTTCAGACTTCTTTGGTTTATGGTTTTTTGGCTGTTAACCTTCTCTTGATCACTCACTTTCTTATGATCAATGATCTCTATCACCCTCTATAATTATTTACGCTTTTCTTCTCTATCCAAATCATCACATCCCACATATTTTTTCATATGTGGAAACCTAGTTATGAGATACATTAGGTAACCATTATGCTTCCATATTTACATTTTTAATGGAAGTTTTATTATTCAATTGTATGATTTGGGTTTCTATAAAGTAATTTTCAAATGTTAAACCTTTGATGAATGTGATGAATTTTGATTGGAAAATTTATTTTAAGGGGATATAATGTAACATCCATTTATTTTATGAAATATTTTGTTCAAATTAATTTATATTTTACGATATCTTTTGTTACACACAACAACGAGTTTCTTTGATAGTGTACATGACACGTGACACTGAGCTTCAACAAACCAAGAAATTATTTTATTATAACATATACATTAACTAAGTGAGTATGAATAATATAAAATAATTTATGAAACATAAATATCAATATCCTAATCAATATAAATTTATTTATAAATTATTATTAAATAATCAATCAATTTTTAGTAAAGTAATCATACTCTTCAAAAATATGTATTCTTCAAAAGGGTTTTTTTATATCTTTTTATGAAAAAAAATTAAAATATATTTATATATATTTTTTAAAAAAGATTTTATAAAATTAAAATAATGTTTTAAATCATCATATCAAAACTAACTTATGGTTTAATTTTTGGATTTTTTAGAAAATATTTATTTTTTAGAGAATATTAATAGTTACTAATTTTGGTAAAACTATCATTTATTTTCAATAAATTAAGTCATTTAAATTACCAAATATGATTTTAAACAATATAATTAAATTTTTATAATATTTAATCCACATAATTAATTTTTAATATACTTTAAGTTTAATGTTAGTATAAGTTTATTTTTGTGTTTAAAAAAGGGTTTTATTTCTGTAAACTATTTTAAAGTGCATAATATTTTTCCATTTTAATTAATTAAAATAAACTATTATGAATAATGTTTTAAATTAATATTATATATTTTATATCAAAAAATATAATTTTTATTCCTAGAATTATTATTAGCAGTAAAATATTTAATATAAAATCATCTTATGCTTTAAAAAATACAATTCATGAAAACCCATTTTTTCATCATGGATATGGGGTTTGTTTTCATGTTATTTTTCAACAAATACAATAAAATTAATTTGATAAAAATAAAATTAACTTTTTATATCATAATTTTATTTTATTTCTAGGATTAATTTTAAATAAATTTCTTAAAAATTAATTTTTTGTTGAATAGTAAAAAATATTTAAGTTTAATTATATACTGCCATTTAATTTAAATCATTTGTAATGTTAAATTATATTTTGAATAGTTTTAAAAGTTAATTGAGTAAAATTATATATATATTAATCCAATTTAGGTCATTTTAATCAATTTCATAATAAAATTAGATATAAATACATGGCAAACTTTTGATATTTTCTCATTGAAAACACTCTATAGCATTGTGTTTTCAAGATTAATTTTAAATTAATTTTTTCCACTTATGTGAGTGTAATTTTTAAAAATGGATTCAATATTATAACAAAAAAAATTATATTATCTAATATGTTTAAAACATTTTTTAACCAAAATAAATTTGGAAAATAGTAAAAATTAATTACTGAAGTTAAGGTAAAAATGGGTTTACTAAGGGTTTAAAATAGGATGTTAAAATGACTATAAAACTTTTCAATTTTTTATTTTATACACATATTTTAATATTATACTTCTCCAAGTCGAATATATAGAAATTTTGAATCTTTGTTGTTGGTAATGACCTTTTTATTTAGTAATCTTTTTGGAAATTTCCAAGTTGTTTCCAAGTGGGTTCTTTTCCAAAATTATAAAAATCCACTACCACCCTCCACTTATTCACACCTCTCAAGCAATCTAGTTTGGAAAAAACATACCAAAATATCTCCCCAAAATCTCCATACATGTTTTGGAGCTATTATTCCTCCCAATATACCAAAACTAATGTCTTTTATAAGAGATTCAGAGGAGCTGATTCTATGCGAAGGTAATTGTATTCACTAAACTCCTTCTTTTATTTCTTCTTTTTCCACCTTTAATTAAGTATTAACTCTTATAATATAATAAAAGTAGTATCTGATATATAATTATATTTTATTATGTTAATTTAATAAACTCTATCCATTTTCACTTCCGTCGAATGGGTTATAAAATCATTATTCATGTGTACGACATACTATGAAATATAGAAGATGTCAAACATGGCATGGTACCTGTAAGGTAATAACAACTGATACGCTACTAGATTGACTCTCACCAATATCTAAAACGACCTAAAATTACGAGGTGACAAATTTATATACCTATGTATCGATCTGTTTGCATGTCTATGTGATACTCCTAAGAAAGCATGATCCCTGACCTTGAACTCCAGAGGACGTTGATGGCGATCAACATACAATTTATATATACACTGAACGGTAGACATTCACTTCCTGATATGATTAAATTTATTCAAATTATCATGAAGGAGATAAGGAACCAATGGTTTTACCTCACCGCCCTCTACCCAGCATAGGGTTGAACGACATGGCCTACCATATAGGTCCTCATAAGGAGACTTGTAAATTATACCCTAAAACCATTTTTGTAGGTGAACATGTTGATAGGGATATGATTCTAATAAGAATTTTTTAAATTAAGGATTCATGTTTAGATCATATTCTTCAATACCAATATAGTCCATTCTAGCTGACCATCATTTTGAGGGTTTATGGTTGTGCTCAGAAGCACCTGTGTACCCATATCTATCAGAAACCCATGCAAGAACCTCAATGTGAAATGCGAATCCCTATATGAAATGATAATAGAAGGGACCCCATGTTGTTGTATATTATTATGAAATTAAAATATTCTTAGATCATAAATTGAGATATTCTCATAGATATGATGCAATTGGTATAATTTCATCAATTGATAAATGAATACCCAAAATGCATCACTGCCTCGAGACAACCTCAGCAAGCCGATGATAAAACCCGCTATCTGAAATTTCATCCCTGCCCACAAATACTATCGGCATATATCATGATATATCGTTGAGATACCATGGTGCACTGCCCACTAAATATTATGTGACTATCACATCAGATCCTCTCTCATGTATATAGAGACCCAAATACTTCCATATATAAATATGATGTTTTTACTATTATCATACCAATTTGTAGGTAGGTTCTCACCAGAAATAGTCTAACATATGACCAATCCTTCAAGATACGAAAACTAATTAATATTCATTCTCTCAATAATTGAATTGGCCATTGATCTTGCACCTCTATGTGCATCTTAGAAAACAATATCATATTTTTACATTCATTACTGGAATTCTAAACCATATAAGTTTTATTCATCCCTATTAGAGTATCAGAAACAACATTTCCCTTTCTAGGTGTATAAGAAAGCTCAATGTTAAAGGAATGAAGGTATTCAACCAACCTCCATTGCATGAGATTCAATTCACATTGCATGAAAGTATACTTGAAAATTTTGTGGTTTGTAAATACCAAAAAATAGTCTCCCATATATAATTCACCCAATAACACATAGCGTGAATAAAATATGACAACTCGGGATCATGTGTTGGGTATTTCTACCCATGAGGCCTCAACTTCCACGACTCGTATGAAACGAATTGATATTCCTTCATCAACATTTCTCTTATCCCAATACCTAATACATCACAATACACTGTATAGTTTTTTCACACCTCTAGAATAATCATGTTCGGTACTGAAGTCAATATCCCTTTCATCTCTTGAATGGATTTCTCATGGGATTATGACAATATAAACTTCACACCCTTCTTAGTAAAGCCTATAAGAGGTGATGTTAAGCATCAAAATTCCTATATTAAATGCCTATAGTAACTAGATATCTCTAATAAAATATATATATCAAATTATTTATTGGGATTATTATAGAAAACCAAAACTCTCACTATATCTGGGTCAACATAAACTCCTAACTCTAAGAAAATTTGACCTAGGAAGTGAACTGTATTAGTACTAAAATGACATTTACTCAGCTTAGGATAGAATTGGTTCTCTCTGAATTTATTCATGATAATATCAAGAAGAGTGTCATGGTCACTTAGAGTATGATAATACACTAATATTTCATCAACAAAGACCACCATGATGGAATCTAGATAGGTATAGAAAACCATACTCATAAAATCTATAAATTTAACTAGCGTGTTTGTAAGACCAAATGGCATAACCAAGTACTCATATAAATTGTACATACTTCGAAAATTCATACATGGTATATTTAAAGTCCTAACTCAAAACTGATGAAGTTCAATCTTAGGTTGATATTTGATAACACTCTATGTCCTTAGATATGATCAAAGAGATATTATGAATGAGGTAAGGGATATTGGTTCTTTACAGTGGGTTGATTCAACATCCAGCAATCAACCCAAAGAATGATGGTTTTTTCGGAATTCTTATCAGAAAATACTAGTGAATCCTAGGGAGAAGTATTGTTCTATATAAAACCCTTGTCCTTTGAATCTTCTAGCTTCCTCTTGCGCTAATGCAAATAATTAGTAGCTATACTATAAGGAGGAATGGATACTGGTGTAGCTCCAAGTACTACATCGATTGTGAATTCTACCTATCTATAATAACGTATTTCAAAAAAGTACATGAGAAAAAAATCCCTAAAATGATTGACTACAGGAGGGAAATAAGCCTGGTGTAATCCTTGATCCACCATATAATGGCTAAAAACTTTTGCAGTCACTCCACCTAGCCCAAGATGCTATGGTCCTGGTCTACATAAATAAACATTTTACTCTCCCTTATTAGTATAATTATCACATTCTGTGGATGTGAACGACACCCTCCAGTTATAAAAATATACATAGGCATGATTGGGGTCCAAGAAACCCATATTTGGAGTGACATAAAAACCACTCATCTACCGGAACAAGAGTTCTTATAAGAAATTATGGTTTCCTGCCTCAAGGGGGTATTATTTACACTATAATAAAATCCTTGGATGTAAACCCAAAAGGGTGTAAAGTTTCATAACACCATAAGAGTAATAAACATGAATCTTGAAGATTTAAACAATTTACACAAAGATAAAAGAGCGTGATTCACCTGTATAAAATAAGGAAAACACAATAGTAGAGGCTACTAGAATAGAACCATGAATGATAGATGGCATGGAACCCTGCTCTTATGGTATAGGCTACACTAAATAAATCTAGCCTGATCCATAACCCTATGCTACATCCTGAATATCAAGAGTGATTCCTCTCTTCTGGAATTATCAATCTAAATCATGGATACTTCTTCTATGATATCCTCCTCTACTTGTATGACTTTTAGTACTCCATCTACTAGCCTTGTGAGGTGCTACTAATCATACTATTAAAGGTTGTGTTGATATGGATCCTCTCCCACTAGGCATAGATGGGAAGGTCCTACAAAAATGTAGAAGATACCTCAATATGTTATAGAATCAGTAATCAATGGTGTCTCTCAGACACTGTGGATTATATTCTCATGTTTCCCTCACTTTTTACAAACCCCAAAACATTCAATGGGTGTCACTTGGATTATGTTTCTCATGCACACAACCTTAAAGTGTCTCTTCCAACCAATAGTCAAACCACTAATTTGTCTCTATTATGAGCTAAACTAGCTCACAACTTATTCCTATCTTAGTTTTCTCTTGGTTATGAGATCATGATTCTTTATATCAAACATGGTAGTCAATCAAAAAAATTCACTTGATAATAAATAGGATTCCCAATACCATCCTCAAATCATTTTTCTTTCGTGGGATCATTGGTAGAATAGATCGGCACAAAGTGATTAAGATATATAAAATGATACAGTATTTTTTAACTATCATAGAACCTTAATTAAGGTTTATAAAATCCATGGCATGAGCATCCCTCATGGTCCTAGGGAAGAAATAGATATAGAAGCTAGATTTGGAATCCCTTAAAATAACTTCCTGATACTAACCTGGCTGGTTAAGAATATCCCACCAATGCTTAGAATATCCATAAATCATATATGTATAATGATTCATTATCAACTTATGAATAGGTGTCTTTAGGTACCTAAAAATAGATAATATTGTCTCAATCCATAACTTTTCATACTAGGGGTCACCATCCCATGAAAAAGTAGGTGGATGTTGCTTCTGATACTTCCATTTAAGCTGTCCCATAGAAGGGGAAGGTCATGGATCTCTCTATATTGTCTGAATATCTTATAGAAACTACCCTTGAAACTGAACACCATATCCCACATCCAGGATAACAATATGTTCCACTGGTGGCACTATTGAAGGTATCACTAATGAATTAGGGCCCACCACCTTCGGAGCATGGTCGTCACCATCATCCTAGAGAATTACTAGAGGAAATCATAGTAGAATAGATCTAAAAACTAAAAATATACACCTCATATAGGATTTATCACGGTAAATATAATAGACTTAGTAATAGGATAAGTACATGTCTTCCTATGTTACAGTAACACCCATTTCTTTTCTCATAAAGTCGGGTCTTGGTAATAAGATCAATTATATAGAGCACAAAAGTTACTACCTACGAACCACTATTATGGTCAAGTCAGGGTCAAGATCTATTTTTTGAGACCAAAGATCCAATATACCTAGTTTTGGTTGAAATTTATAGTGTAAAACACCCTTTAAATCGAAATTAGAATCACTCTTTAATGGTGAACCTTTCATTTTTTGAATTTAATTTCATTTAAATTCGTTATCATTTACATAACAATTTTTATAAAATATTTATATGTATGGATCACCAATTCAAATTTAAAATGTCCCATATAACTCATAAACTAAATTTTGAAATCCATTTAATCCCAACCAATTAGTTATCCAGTTCTTTCATGAAGTGTTAGAACAATTCATGGACATAACAATAAGCACCAAAATATGCTGCAGGAAATCCATGGAGTAAGAAAATTTGGCATGGAATAATTCATGTCATATAAATCATATAATATTTCTAAAATGATGCATGATTCAATGCATCTTTTCCATACTAGTCTAGGGATATTATATAATCCTCAATCATTATTCTAACAGCACACATCATGCACATCACCCAATGGAGGAATCAAATAAACTATAATAAGAAAAACACAAAACAACATGTACCATCCCAAGTATTTTTTACCTTCCCTATACATTAGTTAGAATCACATAGAAATATCTCATTATTTAATCCATATACATTTCTTTTCTTATATCTAATGTTCCCAAAAAATAAGACCAAAGAAAAGAAATTTTCATTGATACCACATTGTGACATCCCAACCCAGATTCCACTAAACTATGCCCCGGTCTAGTGGGACACATGGCTTCATGAATGCCTCCACATATTCCAGAGGCTATCTAATAAAATGAGGGTCCAATTTTGTATAGTTCTGAGACTATACCCTCATGATCAATGTAGCACCAAAGTGAAATATATCTATAAATAGTGGAATAAAAATAAATAACTGAAAGTGGAAGGTAAAACATCAAAAGATAATAAACAACCAAAATAAAAAATATACAACATCAACTATAGGATTATGTAATTTCATATGTCAAACAAAAAGGAACATGCAACATTCTATACAATACATGTATAAAAACACAGAAAGACCAAGTCGATCTCAAATAGGATCATGGGTTATAGCTCAATCTTGTGCTCTCCCATTCCTATTCTATGACCAAATAAATTATCAACAGCATGTCACTTTACCCTATCCCTAACTAAATCTACATAATCTACACAGGTACTATCGGTGGCCCAAATATAGTGTGAGATAAAACCCATAAGGTCCCCACCAATGTTGTCTATAAATATCCAGTCAGTACATATAATATGGAATTGTGTAGATAATAATGGAAAGCAGTAATAGAAATTATAATGGGGTTGGCACTATTTCCAAAAGTACACCATGATGAAACTACATACTTTGACCTATGCCAGATAATATCTGAATAGGTAACCATGTGTATACACATAAAATGACTGTATATGTACTGACATCTATAACCATATATGTGTCTACTGCTACTCGCCTGAACCCAGGTTGTAATTATGAAGAAGATAATCTGTACTATAAGTCTCATAGGTATCAAGGGACTTTATGCCTAGTATCATAATAATCAAAGATTCCAAACCTAGTATCATAATAGTAGTATGGTCTCTTTTCCTGAATCATATCACTAGGGTCACCATTCCCATGATCATATGAAGAAGGGTATTCAATACCATATAAAACGGTAAGGTTAATCATTATTGTATGTATTAACAGGGCCTCCATGCCCAAATAATGTCAATAAGGGTATTCATACCCATATCATAATAATATGGTTGTTATTCCCATGTATGATAATCCATTAGGGTCTCTATGAATGTATCACAACATAGGGTTTCTATGGCCATTCATTATTATAAACATGGGTCATAATTCCCATGTTTTATTTTATATAGGGATTCCCTTCCCATATCATGGTATATGGATTCTGTGTTCATATCACAACTCTTGAAAAAGGGACAACATTCCCATAACAAAATAAATGATGTTATTCATTCCCAATTTATAATAGAAGGGTCACCATGCCCAATTATATATATTATAAACATCCAATTAATTAATAAAATCCAACCATTTATTCATAACTCACAACATTCAATAATAAAAAGGGTGTTATCATTGTTCAATTTAATTAGGTGACATGATTGTACCCCTCACCACCATTAAATTTATCTTAAATTTATATGTTTGTTAGCCATGCTACAACACATAATTTTCCATTTCATTTATGATATCAAAATTTCGAATTGAAACTAAACACACCAATAATTTTTTTGGTATATAACCACAAAGGATGATTAATCATGTAAGGGAATACCCAAAGGGGTGTCTCATTTTGAGGTTCAATATCTCCAATATATCATAGGATCAATAAATTTCATTGGTTTCCCAAATAGGGAAACCAATTTGAGACATATTATTTTTAGTGGGAAAACTTGGTAAAACTGGCATTCATCATAATGACACATATTATAAAGAATCTCAATTTTGAGGGATACAGATTAGACCATCTAACTTCTTCCTGTAGCGGATCACTCATCCAGTTTCGGCCTTTGGATCTGCCCAAATAAAAATATAATTGAAAAACATACGAAAATCCTAAAAATAGTGAATATGATCCTACAGCTAAATAACTTCATTGATAAAAATAAAAAAGAGGAATGGCACATGATGAGTGATGATCTTACTGATGAGAATAAGAAGATACAAATGGAAGTTAAATCAGAGTTTGGATTGAAAATTTATCTAATAACTATCCTTGGATGACTTGAGGAGATAAAATATGGAGGAAGAAGTCATTTTTATGAAATAATGAATAAAATGATAAAGGTTTTATGTTATTATATTTTTAATGTAAAATAGTAAATTTTCCCATAATTAAGGGGTTGCATGGTTTGGTTGTACGATTAACCAAACTGTGCACTAACTATGATTATCCCACTTTCTAAAGTGGGTAACCACATGGTTTGGTTATATGTATTGAAAAACCATGAACCAAATGTTCCATTAGACTATGTTAAAAACTATATATCTTCATCACCAGCATGTGGCCTTGGGCACATATTTAGGGAAAATTATATGCCCTACTCTGCTTATGGAAATTCCCCCACACTATTAGGTGAAATTTTGTTGGCCGGGATTCTTGGTTTATACTAACTGTGTAGTCTACTGATTTCTTAAACCAAATTGGATTCTAAGATTTTAACAAACCTAGGACTCCCATTTTTTTATATATCCTCACTAGGAATTCATATTAGGTAAAAATCAAAATTTTTAATAGAAATTAAAGGATCTGAACCTCATATAAAACCATGTTTGATAATAAAAACCCCTATCTGAAGTTTTTTTCCCTATATTATATATTTTTAGGTTATATAGTTCTTGGGTAAAAGGGTAATTTTCCTAAAAATAGTGGTGAAACATTTTAAAAACTATAGTTCTTTCCTTAATTAGAACATGGAAGGATATCGTGGATTTGGAAGATCTCAGAACACTATACAAGCATTGCCTTCTCTATTTCCCAAGTATCTCCCTGAATCTAACCATGATTCCATAAAACTTGTACTAAACTGATGTTTTTCTCTTTTAAGAGTTTCTTTTCTGCATCCAAAACCTGTATTGGCACATGAATGAACATAATGATGGGGATAAAATCAATATGTTCTCGTTGAATCGCATGGTTAGGATCAGGATAGAACTTATTCAATTGAGATACATGAAGCACTTCATGAAAAAAATCTAAATCTTGGTAGTAATTCCAACTGATAATCTACATCACTAATTCATTACTATATCTAAAAAAGGGAAATATACTGAGAAAACAATTTTGGTGGGATGTCATGAAAAGAATAGTTGCAAATTATTTCTTAAGATGCCTTACTTATTAGTAAGTTATGATGGAGTGCCAATAACCATCTTATATGTTTTATTCTTGATCTATTCCCATAGGTAAATGCAAGTTGATAGCTATGAATATTTTCATAATTCTACCAAGAATTTTTTAGAAACATGATGTCATATGGGTGATTATGGATAGTGCACAATGTTTTCTCATGTAATTCCTATTTATGAATCAAATATGATGTAATAAACTTTAAAAATATATATTCTGGAAGTTGTAAATTTTAATGGAATAGAATTTAAAATTGTTTCTAACTAAGAACCCAGGTTTACATATCGATTTTCAAAACCTTGTAGCAATCCCTTTAATCCCAAGGGACAAGGAGCATAGCTTATCATCCTGAAACATATGGCCAGTCTGAGCAGATGATCTATAAATTAAATGTTAATCTTAGATCATGTTTTATAGATTCATAGGCTCAGGGGAGGATCATATACTATTGGTGGAGTTCTCATACAAGAAAAATTATTATTACCTCATACAAATGGATTTTTTCATATATTTGTACAGTTATCCTTATTGTTACCCACCTTGTTGGGTGGAAATAGATGATACTTCACTTATCAGACCTATCCTAGTATATGAGATGATAATTTAGACATAGATGATCAAAAAGTGGATGGTGGTGGTATAAATTCATCATAAATCTTAAGTGGATCATCATCATCGACCGTTATCATTGGATGTGTGTGATCATGTTTTATTGATAATCTCTCCAAGTCTAAGGAATTATAATTTTTACAATCAAGGTAAACTATCTCCTTAGTACATTTCACCTTTTGATGTAATGGTATGAATCAGTGATGTGGATCATCAGTTTTCATTACTTCCAATATTCAGTATTGTTGACAATGTGTTTCATGTATCTCAACATATGAAGTGCCAATATAATCCTGACCATGTGATTCGATGGGACTGTACTGATCTTGATCCATATTATATGTTTAATAATGTTCTAATATAGATTATGGATAGGTAAAAGAATCTACTGCATGGGAAAATCATTGGTTTGGTATGGGTTTTATTGTAGTATGGTTATATTCAGGAAGACACATAGGAACTTGAGAAGGTGATTCTTGAATAGTGGTCAGTGATCTTCTAAAGAAACACCAATATCCCTATTTTTTATGACAAAAAGTACAATGGTGGGGATAAGGTAATCTCCCCCCATTACGTTAATTTAAACTGTTTTTTATAATTTAATGTTACTTAATAAGTGTGTGGAGTTTTAATAGTTTCTAGTTGGTTTTAGGATGTTTTGGAAGGTTTTTTAAGGGTGCATGGTTTGTGTACAATTTGTAGAAACAATGAACTCTCTCCCAGAAACTGTGAGATATTGGAATTTTTAGGAAATTAGCTATGCATAGTTGGTACATGGTTTTCTAAACTGTATGACCTAAAAATGTGGCTCTATATTTTAGATATAGTAACATGTCCATGGTTGTCCCAAGAATTGTTAAACCATTTAGTGTGTAATTTATAGAAACCAATTATTATCATGCATAGATATTACATCATTTTTTAGTAATATTAATTGCATTAAAGAAACACACACTGCATGACTACAATACTTTAGTTTCATTAGAAACTCATAAACAAAAACTACTAGTACATGGGTAAACTAAAAAATATCCAACTATGATCTTTATAACTAATATACTTCTTAGACATATCATACGTAATAAATTTCTTCATAACCTGGGGAAAGGAAGCATAATAAAGGGTGAGCTCAAATTCTTACTAAGGGTAAATACTGGTGATACATAAGAATAAACCGAACATAGGTGTATAAGAACATTGGAATAACATTTGGAAACTATACAATGCATATCAAATAACATAATAATGAGTTGTTGAATAATGATTAGCTGTTCATATGACATGAAACATAAGGGGATCAAAGAACATGATCCATGATATCAAAAAAATTATAATAATACATAGATTTTAGGAATATATATAAGAATAAAAAATAATTAATGTATTATTCAAGGATCATTTCCAAGGGTATCATATTGGAATGTGTAAGCTCCCCAAATCATCATAGTTGTAATGGTTCACACCTAAGACTATCACAGAGGACAAAGTCCCTTACTGAATAGGATTCACTCTCTCTTCATGTCTTATTTATCTGATGAGATATAAATATTTACCCAATGAATTATATGGAGATATTGGTCCCACCCACCAATGGCCTGAGCCGAAGGGACACGCCGAAGGAACAGAGGATAAGTGGGAACAGAACCGGAGGGGGAACCCTAGCGCCGTAGGAGGGGAGACTCAAAGTTGCTCAGAGGCCTCCTTATGACTTGATTATAGATATTGGTCCCACCCATATCATAATGTAAACCATATTTATGTGTTCCAAAAGATCGTAAAACATTTATCAAATAATAACCCATGATATGAAATAGGTTTCATAAACATTTCATCATATTATAACATATGTAAAAGAGACAAGTTTCATAATCATTTCATCAAAACATAAACTGTGTAAAAAGATGCAGATTTCATAATAATTCTTTCATGGTATAAACCAATGAAGATAAATGGGTTTCATAAACATCATGTCATTATAAAATTAAACCATTCAAGGAATTAATAAGAATAGTATCCTTGGGTTATATCCCATGTATGGAATATGTAAGAACAACGGATGTCATCTTATATGGAAAATGATTTTGAATGATCATTCAAAAAAATTATGGAAAATAACTTTACCTATTTGAAAAATAATATTTAAAACACAAACTATTTTGTACTTATTTTTCATTGAAAATAACCTTGAAAATTTATAAAGTAATATTCATTGAAAATAATGGTCATTATGATGGGGAGTTTTTTTTATGTCATGCACAATAATGTAAAGATCTTATTAATATTATCATTAAAATCAAAATGGGAATTATTTGTAAAATGACATGAAGATTCATATCAAATATTGTTTTTAAGTAAAACATATATTAAAATTTAGTTAAAAAATATTAGGATAGTAATAAAACATTTTTGAAAACATTTTTAGAAATTATGGTTTTAGAAGAAAATATATTTCTGACTGAAGAGAGAAATAAATTAAAATTTTATTGAAAATATTTTCTCAATTATTTTAAGTACCAAAGTCTTTCAAAAATAATTCTATTACATGAAAATATCCAGAATAACCAGATTATAATAAAATTCATTAGTTTCTTGAGATATGAATCATATGATTTTATTATTGGAATCATAATCCTAAACAATTCTGATAGATGATGAGATTATAATAAAAAAATAATTACCACTTGGGAAAATTTGAATCATAAGCCCCATGAAGTAATTACATAAAATGGAATATAAATTATCATAAGATGATATTACGTGTAAAAGGGGCTGTATATACACCTCATGAAAGAATATAGATGTATAACATAACATACATCTCAAAGAAGGAAAATTGAGAAAAATAATCGATTACCTTAAGTCTTAACATCCATCGTACATGTTAAAAACTTCAGTATAATAATAATAATTTTATTAAAAAACTATTATAGAAAAAAAATTATATATCATACCATATATTATTTTCTTATGACCTTTTATTTCCAGTTTATTAAAAAATTCATGTTAAAGTTATGTTCTAGGTAAAAATCACATTGTTTTTCATATATGTTTTGATTTGTTATTTTTGGTCTTATTACTTTAATCATGGTTTCATAATATAAATAATGTTAAAAATTATATAAATATAATATATATTCAATATATATTTATTTAGATTAATCCATAAAATTTTGTGGTAGAAAATGAAATAAACCATTCATAGTGATGGTATGTCATATGTACTTAGGAATTACGTTTCCATATTCTTATTAGATTGAAAGAAATAAAGTTAAATGATATATTATAATTAAAGAATAAGTTTCATCTCATATATATCACATATTTTCATTAAAAGTATCCTTATTACCTTCAAATTAATGTTTGAATGAATCACATTTCTTCGTGAGGGGATAGTTCGTCGTACACACAACGTTATCAGATTACCAAAAAAATAGAGAGTATAATGGTATGTGTGATACAATAATTAAATAAGTATAATATTGTGATAAATATAATATATAAATAATAAATCCTTCATTATATCTAGACTTGATAGTTGGTAATGGAAAAACAAATGACATCAGGTCATGAGGCAGTTGTCCACTGCACACACAAACGATGATTTCGTAACTCATTTGATGGAAGTGGAGATAGTTGTAGGTCAATACCATAATAAAACCACATATTATTATATTTAATATACTTATATTAATATATAATAATGTTATAATAATTATTTATTGTGGATGAGGAATAAATAAAACAAATAATCTCATTGATGAATGTTACCTCTCTTTTGAGTATCCACAGGTTTGCGCCAAGAGGCTTCCTTGGAATGATTTTTGTCCAAAATAAAACCACTATGATGATATGATTAAAGTTAGTAATTTTTTGGGAAGGTATTGGATAAACCAAAATGTTTTTAAATATATAATAATATAGGATATGGGTGGCCTTTTATAAGGTAGGTGAGTGTCACAATTGTAATTTTTTGAAAAGAGAGAATTCCATACATATTTTTTCATGTCACAAGAATCCAATAATGGACCCATTTTATCCTAGAATGTATAATATAAAAATATGGATATAAAATGGGTTTTTATAAGTTTTTATTTACTTTTAACACTATTTCTTTTAGTTTAACCCCACGGTAAACCAATCTTTACCTTAATCGCATAAAATAATTTATATTGTTTTCACTACTAATTTAGGTAAAAAATGTGTTTAACTTATTAAATAATATAAATTATTATTATTCAGAATATGGAATCTATTTTTATATATTTAATTGAAAATAGTTTAAAATTTTAAATTAATATTAATCCTGCAGACACGATGAGAAAATGGGATTTTAAAACAAAAAATGTTCAAAACTTTACAATGTTTTTATATTAAAATTCAATATAAAACTGATTCCAATAACCTAAATAGTATCAATTAATGTATAATTTTACTAATTTTACTTAAAAAAATTCAAAATATAATTAATATTTATAAATAATTTAAATGAGAAGGATGTTTTCAATTAAAATTTAGTATTTTCACTATTCATCAAAAAATAAAACTTTTCTGAAAAATCCCAAAAAATTCACCTTAAGATAATTTTGAAATGATTATTTAAAAAATGTAGTTTATTTTATAAAATTATGTCTCTAAATGTTTCAAAATATTATTTTATTAATTTTTTAGAAAATAAATAAATAACATTTTTTTGAGAAAATAGAAATTTCGAAGCATATAAATACTTTACCATCAAATATTTAATTTTCTATCAATGTGTTTAATTTATTAAAAACAATTAAAATTAGTATTTAAAAATTATTTATTACTATTAATATCACTGATTTTAATGGATAGGTTATAATGGTTATGTTTAATTAATAATATTAATATTATATCATTATTTTGTTAAAACTCAGTATCATGTGTAATAAAATCTAACTCGGTGTTGTTTGTAGTGAAGTATTGAATTGGTGTTGTGTGTAATTCATTATTAAACTGGTGTTGTGTGTAATTTAATCTATCAAAAATTTTAATTTATCCAAAATAATAGTATTTCATAAAAAACTCGGGGTGTTTTATTCTACCCCATTAAATTGAATTTCTCCCTCAATATTTATCACTATGATATAAACAAATAAGGATAATTATACCTCATCATATCCTAATGTTCCCACATGTCTTCCTCAAAAATGTGGTCTCTTCATAAAACATTTACCAAATGAGTGTTATTGTTTTGTATAACTATCTATGTGTGATATATCATATCCACCAATATTTCCTCATAAGAAAGATCATTCACCACTGGTATAACCTATAAGTTTAGTACATGTGAAGGGTTAGGTATTTACTTAAGAAAGATACATGGAACACATTGTGTACATGAGAGAGGTTTAGTGTAAGTGAAAAAAAGATAAAATGTGGTCCTAATATGATCAATAATTTCAAAGGGTCGATATTCCTAGGGCATTGTTTCCTTTTTTTATCGAATCTAATAATCGTATTCCATGAAAAATTATTAGAAAAACATTGTCACCAACATCAAATTATATATCACACCCATAATTATCAGCATGGATTTTCTGCTGACTCTACGTTTCTTTGAAGTATTGCTGAATGGATTTAACCTTCTCTGCCATTTCATCATCTATATTCAGTCCCAAAATGTTTCTTTCTCCAAATTAATTCCATACCATTAGAGATCTATATTTATTTCCATAGAGGGATTCATAAGGATCCATCTGAATTCTTGAGTGAAAGTTGTTATTCTAAGAAAACTCAACTACAGAAAGGTGTTGGTCCCAAACACATTTGAAATCCAAATAATAATATCTAAATATATCCTCTCAGGTCTGAATTGTTATTTTAGACTTAATATTTATCTAAAACTGATACTTAGTAATTAAAATCTACTCTATATCAAGAACTTTTTGAAAACATCTCCATAACATTGAGGTAAAACTTTAATCCCGATCATACCCAATAGATTGTGGTACTCCATAAAACCTTGCCACATTCAGAACATATATCCTAAAATGTTGATCTATAGAGAAGTATTTTTTATAGTGATAAAGTGTGATGACATAGCATGGTGATAAACTACAATCCATATAGACTTATTCTTTTTAGACATTTTTGGGAGTCTCGTGAATAAATAAATGGTGGAGTTTTCCCATTTCCGTCATGTTATGGGTAATGGATGTAATACCCACTTATAATTATTTATTTTTTCCTTTAAATTCTAAAATAAAAATTAATAATATACAAAATTTGTGATATATCTCTTCATTCTATCCCACTATAAATACTCTTTCAAATTTCTACACGAATTTGTAATTCCGGAATAAATAATGAATGATGAATTGTGAGATTCCTATAAGATCCCATTCATCAAATTTGGTATGTAATGAATGCATTCAAGGTTCCTAAACCTTATCATTTCATCAAGATAAATTTTAAACATAGGAACATTTCTAACCTTCTTTTGCAACTCTACATCTTCACTATGCACCTCTTTAATCATTACTTGGATATATGGTTGAACATTCAATTAATCAAGATAGTATTTTTTTCCATTCCTCCATGATTTCTAGATTTATACATTGAAAATCTAGAAATTTTGTATCTTTTTTAATCCTCATCGTGGATAAGATAACATGTTCCTTTAGACCCAAATCATTATCCAACTTGTTCACTTTCCTAAGGTGGTAATTAATTAAGCTGCCATAATCTGTAATTCACTCTAACCATACTATTTGGTGCATATTCAATAAATTCTATTTGATTGTATACATTAAAAATTTACTATTAGTATATATATCACACTTTTCTCCATAAATATAATGAATCTATATCTTTAATGAAAAAGTTACTACGAAAAACTCAAATAATGAGTTGGTTAATTTTTTATTATGAATATTCAATTTCTATAAGAAAAAAGCTATAACCATGTCATTTTTCATAATAACACATCCCATAAACATATTTGATTAATAACTATATATTACAATCCCTTCCCCACAATAGGGTAGTGTAAGAATAGGTGAACTTACTAATCTTATCTTCATTTCCTTGAAATTTTCCTCACATTCATCTTTCCATAAGAACATCACTCCCTTCTCAGTTAACTCGGTGAGATGATTATATAGTCATGATAAATTATCTATAAACCATAAATAATATCCACTGAAACCAAGGAAACTATGGATCTCAATCATTGTGGTTGGTCTGGGCCATCATTCCATAGCCGTCATCTTTGAGGGATATTTTAATATGCCCTCTCTTGAGATTATATGACCCCAAAATGAAACCATTTGCATCCAAAATTCAAATATTATAAATTTTTTGTATAGTTTATCTTTCCTTAGGTTCTTTAGTACAATTATCATGTTATATTCATGCTATTACTTTTTTTGGTAGATTAGAATGTCTTCTATAAAGAGTACAACAAACTGATTATGGTAATCTCAAAGGACTATATTCATTAAATCCATGAATATAGTGGGGGGAATTATTAATATTAAATTACATAATTATATATTCATAGTGTCAATAACATTTATGGAATTTTTTCATGGGTATATCCACCCTCTTGATGCTCAATTAATGATATATATAATAAAATTCAATCTTAGAAAATGTATTTATCTTCACATAGTTGGTCAAAAAATCCATAAATATGGGAAAGATAATACTTATTATTAATTGTTATCTTGTTTATCTCCCAATAATCAATACAGAGTCACATTTATCCATATTTATTTTTAAAAAAAATAGGTGCACCCCAAGGTGACACACATGGATGAATTAATCCCTTGTCAATGTTTTTTTAGGTTTTGTTCTTGATTTACTACAACTCAATAGACTCCATTCTATAGGGAGTAATTGAAATCTCTTTATCCACACACATCAGTTTTATTAAGAACTCAATATTAAATTTTTGTGTAAGGATAGGAAAATATAATGGAAAGGCAACAAAAAATTCCAACGTAATAGGAATATAATCAATGTTGAGTTTCTCCCCAACAATCTGAGATAAATACCCCATATGAATGGGAATTAAGTCCCACATTATTGATGTGATCTCCATTGGATGTTTTTACATTTCAAATTGATAGAAGATCATAGTTTGGATTCAAATATCAAAAATAACTTCCATTCCTAGAAAATTAATGTGTTGTTTATGTAAATAAATCCAATCCATGCCCAATATAATAATAAATTCAATCGGAGGAAGAATGATAAAATTTTCAAGAAGCATATTCTTGCCAAAGGTAACCAGAGAGGAATCATTGACTTGATATGTGATCATCATACCAATAGGTATTTTCACTTATAATTCTACATCTAATATTTTTTGGCATATTGATACCCATATAAAATTATTTATATATCAAATAATGGGTAGATCTAGCATTAAATAATACATTACTTGTTCTAGAGTGGATGGTAGGAATACCTTTCACCACATCATTATCACACCATCATCAAAAATAGTGAATGCATGATATTTCCATTTTCTATCAGCTTAATAGGTTATTGACACCGATCATTGTCATTAACATTCAGATTTGGGAATTAGTTAGCATAATTATGACACTCCATGAATTTGAAACACTAGAGTGTGGGAAGTGCATTCTTTACAGTTTTCTATCTATTCACATCATTAGATAACTTCTTCCCATCACTTAAATATTTAATTTCATAATGAAATTACCCTCCACACTTAATGAATTTACTAGTCTTATTAAGACATTTTATTTCATGATTCTTCCAACACATAAATCATAAAGGGAATATCTTATTCTTCACTCCATGTATCTTATATTTTCTTTTGAATTCTATTTTTATATTCTTATCAAAACCATGATATTGATGAATAAATACAACCTTCATTTCCACATTTATTGAACATCAAACAACCTCTTAATATCTACTAATTTTTCTTATAGAAAAATCCCTTCAGTGACTTGGTTTTAAGGCAGTAAAGAATCAATCAACCATGATTATTAGATGGATGATAATACTAGAATCATACCTCAAAATTACTATAAAATTTTTCTCATTGGTACCAATATATTCATAATCCTTTGGAATTATCTCAAGGAAAATATTATCAATATTTTTATTAATAATATAAGGAAATTAATTATTGAAAAATGAGTTCTTGAACTCATCCAAATCCATGGATTCAATTTCATCATATTACCTCATATTCTTGATAAGAGTCCACTATTGAACCTATTATCTGTGAAAAACGTAGAAAGAAAAAAATGAATTTTTAATGTTCATAACACTAGAGACTGGAAAATATATTTCCAGTGGTGTTAATCCATTTTTATGTAACTAGTGGATTAGAAAACCCACGTAAATAATGTGGATGATTCCTCCTAAATGGATAAATATACAATTATTACCTCCTTTTCTTAGAAGTCTAGTTAGATTTATAGATTGAGAATTTTATGTGATCCTGAAAAAAATATTTTATATTCAATGTCCCATAATGTTTGGATGGTCAGGATGAAAATCATTACATTATCCATCACAATCAGAATTAACACAGTTCTTTCGGGTTATAGCCATTTACTAAAACCAAAATAATAGTGTGAGAAATAATAATCATGATTGGGAACCACATAATCATGAAAAATCACTTATTAGAAGTCTAAATCATGAAAAAAAAATTAATATATAACACATTAGGTTTATCCTAGGTCATATATAGTCATAATCTATTTAAATCCTTCATGATGGTTCATAACGAGTTTTTGAATTTACAAAGCATATCCATCGGAATTGTCAAAATAGTTGTGTGAAAAGGTCCATTACCATGCACTATGTGATAGTTGAGTATAAATCAATGTTAAATTTTCAGAGTTATTACACATAGGTTTCATTAGGACAGATCCATATCCACTTATAGTATCCAGATATAGGTTTAATTTTTTTGAAACCACTCTTTCTATACTTTACCAAAATTCAAGGAAATTTTTCATATACTTTGAATCATCCTTAGACTTATCTTTAAACATGTCTTTAAGAATCACACTATGGTTTTCTCATCCTAGGTTTCAAAGGTTAACTAAACCTATCATCTGATTCCAACTATGCTGACTCGGGCTTATTATATATAGATATTATATCCTTTATTATGAATATTAAATACATTACACAAACACATGCCTGAAGACCATAATAGATTAGTATATTTGGAAACTTGGAAAAGCAACTGACTAGTCCATAAGTAAAATAATTCATATACCACATTGATTTTAATAAATATCACCCTTATTAGACATATCATATGAAATACATTACTTTATACCATAGGGAAATGAATCATAAGAAATAGTTAGCTGAGATGCTCGGTAAGGGTAAACAAGGGATATACGTAAGCATAACATGAACATAATGGTATGAGAATATGATCATATAATTTTAAAACCATACCTTTCATATATAATATTATAATATTAAGTCATTGAATAGGGATTGGTAGTTTACAAGACATGCATCATAAGTAAATCAAAGAACATGAGCCATGAGAGCATAACATTGAAATAATACATAGATTTTTTTCATACACATAAGCATAAAAACCATTTTCATATAATCCAAGGATCATTTCAAGGATATCATAGTAGAATGGGTTTACTATCCAAAACATCATAGTAGCCATGTTTCACTCAAAAGACCATTATAGTGGATAAATTCCCTTAGTGTACCAGGTTCCCTCCTTGTTCTAGTCCTATTTATCTCTTGATATTTAAATATTACCCCAATTCATTGGGGAAGATATAGATCCCACCCGTTATATAATGAGAACCATATTTCTGTGTTCCATAATATCATAAAACTTTAATCATATAATAACCCTGGAAATGAAATGGGATTCAAAAACATTTAATCATATTATAACCTATGGAAAAGAGATAGTTTTCATTACTATTTCATCATATCTTAACTCATTAATAAAGAAGATGGTTTCATAATAACTTTATCATGGTATAACACATGGAATAAAAATGGGTTTCATAAACTTCATTCCATCGTAAACATAAAAAAATCATAGAAATAATAATAATGTTATCCTTGAATCATATCACCAATATAGAATAGGTAACATCAAATGATGTAATCTTATAGGGAAAATGATTTTTAACATTCAATTAATACATTTCTTGAGGAAAAAATCCTTTCTATTTTGAAAAAAAAATAACAAAAAATAAATTATTTGTCATTGAAAATAACCTTAAAAATATATAAAGAAAGAATCAAATAAAATAATAGTCAATATATAGGGAAGTTTCATTGATCATGTGCACATTAAAATTAATTTTTATTTCATATTCTCAATAAAAGTAAAATATTAATTTTTTTGGGAAAAGACATTAGGATTCATTTAAAAATATTATTAAAATTATAAAATTTGTAAAAATGTCATTTAAAAATCAAATTAAAATAATAAAACATTTTTGAAAATATTTTCAGAAAAAATGGTTCTAGAAGAAAACATATTTCTGATCAAATAGATAAATAAAGTCAACTTTTCTTCAAAGAATTTTCTCAATTATTTTAATTACCAAAGAATAGATAATGGTGCTATTACATGAAAATATCATGAATAGATTCAGTATAATAAGATTAATGAGTTTATTTAGAGATTGATCAAATTATTTTTCATCAGAAACATAATGATAAATAATCCTAATAAATGATTAGATTGTAACATAAAATCATTACCACTTAGGTAAATTTTATTCATAATCCCATGAAGGAATAACATAAAATGGAACATAAAATATCATAATGATAAATAACTTTATGATATTACTGATCATGTCGTCAAGTGTGTTAAATTAAGTGTTTAGTGTACAAGGATTTATGATGTATAACAGTGACCTTAGGTTGTATCTTGATGGAGCTTTAGATATTTAATTCAAAAATATGGATGTCATTATAAAAAGGGAATGGGGGTGGGATTTTGAAATTTTTTGGGTATGATAATATAATATTCCATAGTAAAAAATGGATGTGATTAAACAATGTGGAAATTAACAAAATTAATTAAGCATGATCAACCTAGGGAATTATCATGATGCCCATCCTTCATTGCTACAAGAAAAAGGGTAAAAAAAATTTAATACCTAGTTTGTAACACATTGTACCATAATTTTATTGATTTTATGCTAGGATAAATCTTAGTATTCAGTTGAAAACACACAATGATTCACTGGATACTGCCAATGATTCGATGATTTGTGTTCGACTTCATAACCAAAACTCACCAAAGCCACACATGAATAAATCAATGTGTTATCCATGTTTGTATGTTATTTGTTTTTGATACCATGAAATAAATTTAAATGTCTTTTATCATTCTAATTTTAGTTAAATCGACCAATATGAACCACACAGACACCGCAATTGAATGATTGAATAAAAAGGTATGAATGGTTTCACATAAAAGGGTACCCCCAAAGAAGATAATTTGAGTTTGAGTATAATGTACTAGTATATAACTCGATTAAATAACAAGATAGGATGAATAAAAAATATTCATCCTGTAATTAAAAATATAATTCAGAATAATACAAACATGATGCTCAGGATTACATCATGTTCCTCCCTAGGTGATCAAAAGGGTTTTAGAAATCTATTCGAGGGAGGAAGAAGAAGATGTTGAAGTATCACTTTCCATAGCCTATAGAACATATATACATTAAGAGAAGACTCTTTGAGAACTATAAAATGGTTACACCTTCCCTCCTGGTTGAACATCCAAATGAGGTTCTCAATGAATCTTTTAATAGGAAAATTGGAAGGTGGTTTTGACCACATAGATTGTGTAAGACGACATGGACCATTGTTTTAGAAAAATAGATAGTATTATATTTATTTTCAAAAAACAAAAAAAATTTAACCCTACATTGTGAATATATACACTGAAAATTGTGCACAATTTGGACAAAAATATCTCTATATATTGATAAAATATAGAACACCACTTTTGAATTTGTGTATATTTGATTCCCTAGACAGGTCAGCTCGAATGGGAATCGTAAATGGTAAATGGTTCTTGGGTTCCTTTAAATGAAATGTATCCAATTAAATCATAAATCAGACCAAAAATTTTCATTCAATTTGGAAATAATTTTTAGTAGAATTATGTGGTTTAGTTCCTTGGTGTGTTTGGATCCTATACAGATTGGCCTATTTTTCTTGGACTTCATCATGGGCCCTCCAAATCACATCCAACTATAAAGTAATTATCAAAATAAGTAACATTTCTATTTTTAGTAGTGTTGAAAAAAAAATAATTGAATCAAATATGATGTGAATTTTGTTATTATACTTTTAATTTTTAATACAAAACTTGTTTAACACATTGGTGTAACTGTAAAATAATAAAGTGAATCGTGGTACCATCACACCCATACACCTAAACATTTGGAAACCTGGGAAATTTCTTATATCCTAATCAATTTTATTCTTTAAATAAATGGTGGGAACACTTTCAAGATTATTATAAAATGAAATTCATCATGCCTCATTTATGAAATCAACTTTCCTATCATTTTTCTTCGTTCACATTCAAATTTGTTTAATATCATTTTTTCACCCATACAACATGTCGCAACCTACCTCACCATGAAATTTCCCCTCATTACTCTAGGAACATATGAAAGTAAAATTATTCTCTTTTTCCAAATGTTATGTTATCTTACTATATTCCTTCCAATATTATCAGTTCTCTATTGGTAGAAACTAGTGTACTACTCCACAGGACTTCCAACAGGTTGTTCTAAGGTTCAAGGGTTGGTAGGATTTAATGTTTAAAAACATGAGGTAGATGAGTATTGTTTAATATCTTATGTAAAAAACATGTAAAAATTATTAATGTGTTCATAATTAATGTACACATTCAACCTTTCATTAAGTATATCACCTTCAATTCAATATCCCCATTGTCCATTTATGTGGGTCAAACCTATAAGTGAATAAAAATGAGTAAACAGACTCTTTTCTCCATTTTATTCTTTTTTTATGTTATTTTTCGATGTACAGAACTATTATTTTAATATATAGTTTTTTGGATATAAATAGGGAAACATGTGTAAAACAATGATGTAATATGGCTAGTTAACCAATTTCCTAAGGAAAATGTATACACCCATTATATCAACCTATAATAATGACTCTTTCCCAATAATTCCCATGAAAACACCTTCTCGCTCACACGTTTTGAAATAAAACAAGATTATACACAAGAGATGGGTAGGTTAGGATAAATTATATCATAATTTGGCCACCTAACATGAATTTCATGGTCTCTAAGGCTGAAGAAGGATAAAATTACATGGTGGATGAAAATAGAGGTTAACTGTACAAAGGAATTTTCAATGAACGATTGCCTCTCTCATGAATGTAGAATACTCAAATCGTATGGCTTCAAACTGAATCAAGGAAATTTCTATTTTCTCTACATGACCTGAGACTCTCATTAAAGTGATTAAAAAGAAGAATATGCAATAACTGGTTTATAATGTCTCTCGGGAAATGGATTAAAATATTATTCAGTTCTAATAAGGTATGGTATTCAAAAATCCATTAAACACCTAAGAATGATTTGAAAATACCAAATCTAGAAAAATTTTACATATCAATATTCTTTTGAAAAACATTTTTCTAAAAACAATGTAATTTTTAACATAATCTACTCATGCGAGATTTTTTTGGATATTCTATTTAAGAATAAATTTTATCTAAAAACACATAATAAAGAAAATGAAATCAAAAATTTAAAACAATTTTTTTGTTTTTTTTTTGTTTGATTTTTTTAATCCTAACTATGACATGTCACCCTCCCCCACACAAAAAATCTACATTCCCCTTAGTTAAAGTATTTAAAATAAATAGACAAGTAAATAATGATAGGGAGAAGAGACAACCCATTAAGTTGTGTCATATATGGAATCTATCAGTTGGATTTCCTCCACGATATACTTTGAAAAATCCTCATAGAAATGGTTGAGCCTCTTTCCATTGACATTAATTGGTTTTGCACACTTCTCATGAAAAACATATATGGAACCCAAAGGGTAAACATCTGTAAAAATATAAGTACCAAACCATTGGGAATAAAGCATATCTTGGTGGAGCTTTAGTATGGGATTGTATACAAGAACCATCTCAACAATATGAAACTTCCGCCGATGAATCAGCCCATCTTGAATATCATTTTCCTTACCATCGTAGATTATAAATTTCTCATATGAAACATGCCAAATTTATTCCAACTCTTGAATATGCAACTTCTTATGCTCACCTACATCCGAGAGATTCAAATTACATTGTTTAATACCCCAATCTTCATGGTGCGCTACCTCTACTAGGAGGTGATAATCCTTTCCAAACATAATACTATGTGTTGAAATTCGTATTGAGGTTTTAAAAGTTGTATGGTATGCCCAAAGTGCACAATCCAAGTAAAAACTATGATCTTTTATATAGGGTTTTACTATTTTCCATGATTTTCTTAACTTCCTGATTTGAGATTTTTTATTGTCCATTAGTTTGGGGTGATATGCTATGGAGAATTTATGAACAACCCCAAACTTATGAAACAATTTTTTTTTGTTATGATTGAAAAAATGCGAACCGTGATCACTAATGATAAATCGCGGCAAACCAAACCTACTAAAAATATCATCAATGAATGTTATAAGAAATTTATCCTATCGCATGGCTTGATTCAGTCGACGGTACTCAATAGAGACTCTCCAAATTTTTTTACAAATGTTGGAACCAATTCATTCCTTTCATTAGACACTACTATTATTCCAGTTTTTTAAACACAATTTGATCTAGGATAACCCATTTACTATTAGATATGGGATAAATGATCTGAATAGTAAGTAATTTACTAACGTCAAATTTTACCACTTAATGGAAAGTGGGATTCAACCGACATTTATCCTCATCATCCAAAAGTATATGGTTCATAAAAATAGATGGGATAATCCCAGGAATATATTCCAAAGTCCATCCTATCAACTTTTTACACTCTATTAAAAGGTCTAGCAAATTTTCTTCATGTTTCATATAGAGGTTATTGGCAATAATGATAGTAAATTGGTTGACACCCTCAAGATAAAAGTATTTCAAATTATAACGAATTGGTTTTAATTCTGAAAATAGTGATTTCATGATTAAGGGAAGGGATTTTGGGGGATTGAGGTCTAGGAAACTATATATCTACTCATGTTTATTCTATAAGGATAAAGAATCTATTGAAATGAGATTTGTAGAATCATCTATGGTCATGGGTATGTCAAAATGAACACACCAATCAATTAAAGAAAAACATTTACACTTTTCTGAACCCACACAACACTCAAAACATGAATCAAAACTCAAATCATCTAAGGCTGAAGTATAGAAATATAAATTAAAGAATGGGTTGAGGAGATAATTTTTTGTGTGTGTTTAGTTAGAGATCACTTTGATCGAATAGATAATAATATTAGAGTGTTCTTCTATGGGGTGTTTCACAGCATCAAGAATGTTAAAACATACCTTTTCCCCACCAAAATGCATGGATAGTGTTCCATTTTGAACATTGGTAATCGCCTTTTTTATTTTGAGGAATGACCTCCCATGAATGAGAGAAGCATTTCCTTGGGTTCGGGTATCCTCCATCTCAAAAATGTAGAAGTCAGTGAGGAAGATGGAATTATTATTTTTTACAAGGACATCATCGAACACTCATGATGGGTGTGTTGTGATCTAGTTAGAACGTTTTACTATGATTCATGTCAGTTGAATCTCTCTAACCTACATAAAGCTATACACAGAGTAAGGCATTACTTAAAATGAAGCACCTAAATCTAGCATATCATCCGAAATTTTTTCTCCCTTATGGTGTAAGGTACTATAAATGTTCTTGAATACTTGAACATGGTTGGAATTTCTAGTTGAATCAAGATTGATACATTCCTTCCCATGTTGAATCCCTCATTCCCCTTCAGTCTCCATCTATATATGCATAGATATTTAAGAAATTTTTTATATCGAAGGATTTTTTTAACTACATATAATAAAGTAATATTAACTTGAACCTTTTTAAATGTATTTATTATTTATTTATCAATGTCATTATAATAATTATTCTTAAATTTATAAAGTATTCTGGGAAAAGGAAGAGGAATGGATTGTTCATGGGAATTGCCAATGATATTTGGTTTACAATTTTGGTATTGTTTTTCTTCACTCGAATCATTTATATGTGGATAAATAATGTTTTCAAGAGGTATAACAACTTTTGTGTAGAATAATTAGTAGAAGAAACTTCTTTACCAATAAGAACTTTAATTTCACATACATTACCTTTATACTTCGGATTATCAATGGGTTGGGATTATAGTTGTCTAGATCCTTACTTCTTGATCTCACTAATGGTCTTTTCCAGTTGTCCCACTTGAGTTCATTGGTCATGAATTGGTGATTGTGGGGTCTATTAGAATTGGAGGTTCTGGGATTCCATTTCATTCACCATGTCATCGAGATAAGGTTCATATTTTGGATGAGGAGTATTGTTTTGATATGTTCATGGATAACAAGGTTTTATACCTTGGCCTTGTTGATACCAGTTCTGTCTGGGGTAGCTTGAGTTTCCACCTTATCGATACTGTGGTTGTGCTTTGCACCTGTGGTTTGGATTTGGCCTAAATGGTTCTAGCATGAATGGTGGTTCTTACTGAAAGGGACACCCTAGGAATACTATTGCACATGACTCAAATGAATCCTGAATTTGTGGGCACTTGTGAGAAAAATGAGTGTTATAAGAAAAAATACCACTATGAAATGGAATAGAAGAAGAGTATGAGTTACTTTCTTCTTGAGATAATTTCCTTGGAAGGGTATAAAAATCATAAATTTTATTATCTACCTTTTTTCTAGAGCTGAATGACTTACCTCATGAACTCCTCAGTTTTGGGAAATTGCTCGTCTACTAAATTTTTGTGAATTTTGAGACATGTTGGCTATTAATTCACGAGTGGTGGAAGGAGTTTTATCTACTAGGGCACCACCAGCTGCATCATCTATCATTCCATTATCCATGTGGACAATTACCTCATAGAATAATTGAATTAATAATTTTTCACTAATTTTTTGGTAGGGGAAACTTGAGAAAAGTGTTTTTAATCTCTCCTAATATTTATGAAGGTTCTCTCCTTGGGATTCCCTAATTGCACAAATTTATTTTCAAAATTGATGCAGTTTGGGAGGAAGGGAGAAAATTCTCTAGAAAGATTCTTTTAATGTCATCATATCCCCCAATTGTGGTAGAAATATAGTATATCTAGTCTTTGGATACACAATCAAGGGAGAAAGGGATGTCCCTAATCATTATTAAGTCCTCAGACAAATTTTGGGGTGTCACGGTGCACACTATGTGAAATCCTTTGAGATGTTTATGAGGGTCCTCACCAGGAAGGCCATGGAATTTAGGAAGGAGGTGGATAAGGACTGATCTCAGCTCAAATTTGGATGCTTCCTCAAGATATTGGATGTATGTACATTGGTACGCCACATCCTGGGTGGTCGGTTATTTTAAATATCGGTTATTTTCAGCCATGTTTTCTTAGGTTTGATTTGGTATAATTTTTGATTGTTTTAGGACCACTTGAGGTTCCAAAAGGGGTACCTCAGTGTTACTTGATTATATTACTCTATTTGACCTAATTTGTGAGTGAAGTGACTTTTCAATTTTAGAGTCATATTCAAGTAGTGTTTCTTTGTAAGATCTTGCCAAGCAACAATGATGTCCAGTTTGATTAATTAATTGTTTATTGTTTTGTTTTTATTTTTTTTATTTTTTTATGGAATATGAATGAAATAAAAAATTAATAAATTAAAGGATAAAATAAAAGAGATTATTATAGTACATAATTAGAGAGAGAAAAATAAGAAGAATAAGAAGAGAGAGATAGAGAGAACACAAAAAAACAAACAAAAATAAAAACAGAAATAGTAAAATGGGGGATGAAATATTAAAAGGAGTACTAAATAAAATTAAAAATAAATAAATAAAATAAAAAAATAGAATAAAATGTTCTTGGATCCCTTGAAATGGTGTCAAAATTTGATCATCTTGTCGACTGCGTCAAATAAGATATTTAGTTCACTAAAATTTCTGTAGTCTAGTAGTAACCTAAGGTCTTATCTCGACGAAGCCTTAGATCATTAATTCAATAATATGGTTTTTATTATAAGAAAATAAGTGGAATGATATTTTGGAAAACTCTGGTTTTGATAATTTAATATTCCAAAAGAAAAAAATAAAGTGATAGAACAAAGTGGAAATTATAAAAATTAATTAAGCGTGATCATCCTGGGGAATTCTCATGATGCTAATCCTTAATCACTTAAAGAGAAGGGGTAAATATATTTTAATATCTGGTTTATAACACCTAGTATCATAATTTTACAAACTTTATTCAAGGATACCTCCAATAGTTCAATAAAAAACACACAATGATTCACTGGATACCACCGATGATTGGGTGATTTGTGTTCGACTCCATAACTGAAACTCACCAAGGAAACACTTGAAGAACTCGATGTGATGTCCAAGTTTGTATGTTATTTAATTGTGATACCATGAAATAAATGTACATGGACTCTACAGTTCTTATGTGAGTTTAATTGAACAACATAAACCTTACAAACATTATCATTGATTGAGTGAAGAAAAAGGGATGAACGATGTGTGGGACATCACATGAAAGGGTAACCCCAAATATTATCATTTGAGTTTGAGTATAACGTACCAATATATAACTAAATTAAATAAGAATATAGGACAAAGAAAAACCACGTACACCTATAGTTAAAAAGGTCATTCAAAATAATACAAACATGAAGATCAGGATTACATTACGTTCCTCCTTGGGTGATCACAAGGGGTTTAGAAATAAATGGGAGGGGAGGAAGAGAAAGATGTTAAAGTATAAATTCTGATATCCTCCAGAACTTCTTAGTATTATGAGAAGCCCAATTTGGGACTCTAAAATGGAAGCACCTTCCCTCTTGGTCGAACATACAAATGCGGTGCCGAAGATATCTTTTTATAGCCAAATTGGAAGGTGGTTTTTGAGAACACATATTGTGTGAAACCACTTGGCCCATTGTTTTAGACCTCTCGACAATCATATCTCTATTTATTGAAAAATAAAAAGTTATACCCCCCTATTTATTATGTCCACAAAAACATTAACACTAGTTGGACAGCTACATCTCTAGATATTGATAAAATATAGAACACCACTTTTGACTTTTTGCAGATTTGATTCCCTGGATAGATCAGCTCGAATGGGTATCTTAAAATCCGAAGGGGGATTGGGTTCCTGAAGATGAGATGTACCCCATTAAATTTTGCACTAGCCCATAAAAGTTCAGCCCATTTGGATGCACAGTTTAGTAGTAGTATGCAGTTTATTCCACTAGTGTGCTTGGATCTTGAGAAGATTTGCCCATTTTTCTTAGACTTCATCGTGGGCCCTCTAAATCACCTCCACCTACAATTTAATTATCATAACAAATAACATTTTCCTTTTTAAAAAATTTAAACACAAAATAATTGAATAAAAATGCATCAAAATTTGTTATTATACATGTAATTTTCAATACGAAACCTATTTAATACATTGTTATAAGGGTGAAATAAAACAATGAATCATGATATGATCAAATACATGTAAAATGGTATTTATATACACCTTACTAAATAACATAGGTGCATAACATAACGTACATCTCAAAGAAGTAAAATTGAGACAAAAATATCCTACCATAAGTCTTGAATTTGATCAAACATGTTAAAAACTCATGTATAATACTTATTATTTAATTATAAATATATTAAATAAAAATATTAATATATATAATACCATATATGATTTTTTATGACCTTTTATTAGTCAATTATTAAGAATTCTATATTAAGGTTATGTTTCAGATAATAACCATTTAGTTTTTCGTATATATTCTGATTTGTTAATTTTGGTCCTCTTAAATTGATCATGGGTTCATAATATATAAAATATTAACCATGATATAAATATCATATATATTCAGAATATATTTATTTATAGAAATCAATAAAATTTTGTAATAGAAAATGAAATACACCATTCATGGAGATGACAAGCTCTATGTACAAATGAATAATGTTTCATTTTTCATGTCGTGTAGAAAGAAAGAAAGGTAAATGATATGTTATCATTTAATAATCATTTTTATATCATATATATCTCATATTTTCATTAAAATAATATTTATTACCATCCACGTAAATTTTTAATGAATCACATGGCTTCGTAAAGCAGTAGTCCTCTGTACACAAGATCAACGTTATCTTATTCCCATAAAATGGAGGGTATGAAGGTATGTGTGATATAATAATTCCTAAAGTATAATAATATAATAAATATTATATATATATATATATAATAAATCCAATACAATTTCTCACATTGATACGTCATAATGGAAAAATGATTGACATCGATTCGTAAGGTGTTAGAATGTCACACACATGAATGATGATTTCATAACCAATTTAATGGAAGTGGAAATGGTTGAATGAAATGAAATTAACATAAAAATATATTAGTATATTTAATATTATTTTTATATTTTATAATAATTTTATAATAATTTAATGATATTTAGGAATAAATAAAATGAAAATGATCATTAATGAATGTTACCACTTCTTCAGGTATCCTCCTTAGGTTTGCACAAAAATCCTTCTTTGTTCGGATTTTTATCCAAATTGAGAATTTTATTATGAGAGGGGTAAGTTTGGAATTTATTTGGGAAGGTATTTTCTGAACTAGAAAGGTTTCAATGTGGGAATAATTGAAAAAAGGGGTGGCCCTTTTTAAGTGAGGTGAGTGGCACACTTGTAATTTTTGAAAAAGGAGAATTCCACCCATGTTTTTTTAATATCACAAGGCTCAAATAATGAACAATTATAAATAATATAATATTTAAGGTTCAAATATGTCTTTAAAATTGGTTTTGGATTTTTTTTAACCCTTATATTTTTATTTTAATCCCTCGGTAAACCCATTTATACTTTTAACCGAGGTAATTAATTTTTACTATTTTCACTATTCAATTTGGGAAAAAATAATTTGACCTTATAAGATAATATAAATTATTATAATTACATATATGGAATATATTTTTCCTTATTTTATTTCAATAATGGCAGAGAATGTATTTAAAATTATCCCGGAAAATGCGACAAGAAAGTAGGGTTTTTAAGAGAAAATGTTCAAAAGTTTACAAAGTTTTTATATGAAAATTAAAAATGATATTCATTATAATTACCTAAATTAGATTAATGGATATAAGATAGAACAATATTTAATTTAAATCCAATTTAAATTTAAATTTATGTTTATAAATAAATTAAATAAAAATGTAGATTTCATTTAAAATTTAGTATTTCCCACTTTTCATCAAAAAAAAAACATTTCAGAAAAATACCAAAAATTAACCATAAGAAAATATAGACATAAGGATTAAAAAAATAAATTATTTTTATATAATTAATTGTATAATATTTTGAAAAATTAATTTTATTAATGTTCCAAAAAATAAATAAAAATTAATTTTTTAGAAAATTGTATTTTCAAAACATATGAAGACTTTATTGAAAATTAAGTACATTTTTCCATTATGTTTTATTTATATAAAATCATAATAAATATTATTTAATTTGTTTTATTAGTATTCATATTTCTATGTTTTATGGCTAGGTTATAATGGTCACTTTTAAATAATAATATTAATAGTATATCATAGTTTTATTAAAATATAGTGTCGTCTATAACGCAAGATAAATAGATGTTTCATGTATGAAAAGATTAACTTGATGTTGTGTTTAATTTAATATTAAAATGGTGTTTTTTAATACAATATATCATGGAAATTTAATTTATTTGAAAAAATTAATTCAAAAAAACTTTTGATGATACATAATTAATGCTCCGAAAATGAGCGTTTAACTCATTTTTACACCACAAACATCTAATTTTTATCCTAAACTCCTATAATCTCAAAGTCACCTTTTTTGTAGGATACCTTTCCATTTCAAAATGATCCATAAGCTGAATTTAATGAATAAACATGTGTTGGATCTCCATAATTAACGGTAAGTCCTTTTTCATTCTCTTTCTCTTTAGATCTTCTCATTCTCTCTCACTTAGATAATTAGATATAATCCATTAGGGATGTATCTATTCATTTTATGATTTATTTTTGGGATATATTAAAGGAAATTTGTTATCATCCAAAATATAGTGGTTTCTTGGTGTAATTATTTATTTTTTTCATTTATTGAGAGGTAGGTGGCTTCTCTCCCATTATACTAATTCTAAAACATAAACTCTTGAATTTTAAATTACACTATCTCTATTATTTTTTAGGAAAAAATTGTTTTTAGTACCAACATAATTGTTTTAGGAAAATTACACACAATATGTTTGATACAATTATTGAAAGAAATATTGTTCTAAAGAAATGAGTTTTTTTTTTGAAAACATGGCATGTGTGGTTGGAGTGAGTTCATGTGAATGAGGAAGGATCATGGTAAGAAGTTCCAAAATAATTAAGTAAAATATTTTATAGGTTATAGTCATAATTTCAACTATCAATGAAGGTTACTAAGTGAAAACATGGTGATAGGATGACTTCCACTCGTGAGTATAGGGAGATCCATTATATTAATGCATGTGTGTGTGAGTGAGTGTGAACATTTGATGGTTATTCCAAGAGGTAAGAAATTGTGATAAACATTGTTTAATGTTTTTCATACATGAAAATTATTTATGTATTATAATTAAACTATGTATCTTCTTATCTTACTTTTTATAAAATGTTTAACATTTTCTTATCCAAGTGGAATGTGTTCAGAATTCTTTTAGGATTACCTATTGGATTTTATGCTCACCCCATTATTTGTAAATTTAGTGAATTTGTAAATATTTTATACTATGATCCAGGTAAGGGAATGGTGTCACAATTCTATAGTTTCATAACCGGATAAAACTTCTGTAGGTTTATGTTTTGAGAATGGGGTTTTTTCTTTGAGCTTTTAGAGTTAATCCATATCGATTTTACTATATTGGTTGTCCTTGGGTTTCTTTGTTTTATATTTTATTACTTTTTCTCTCCAACTCTGATGTTTAAATTTATGGGGTTTTATTTTTGATTTTGTATTAATAATAATTAATAATAATGTTGGTTTTCCTTATTGGTATTTTATTTTTTAAGCTTGTGTTTACTCTTTATGGTAAATCATCCCCTAACATTTTACTAATACTATATAATTTATTTTCAGCCTTTAGTGTCTTGGGGATTTCACATAAGATTAATGTTACCCCTTACCTAGCCTAATCTAATATGTTTTTATGGGATATAAAAATCAAAATTTATTAGTGACCCTCATTGTAAATAATAAAATGATACATCCTAAGATTCTCTATTTAAAAAAACATCCAACAACACTATAAAATCAACTAATCACCGAATTTAATATTAAGTAAAATCATGTACTTATACTAAAGAATTATGGTAGGAAATAAAAAATTGGATTGTAATGTGGCTTTATATAAGGAAATTAGTAGTCTATATAGTCTTTTAAAAGGATAAAATTTTGGGTAGGTCTCAAGATCAAGTGCGAGGAAAAAAATAATCATTTGATCGCCTCAATCAACTTAATTTGTTTTAAAATCGTCATTCTTTGATAAGATCTAAAATAATATTCTTGTAGTTATACATATCACTTGAATTTAGCATAAAATATTTTACAATAATTAATATTCCAAAATGGTTTAGAGTACCTCTCAAGAATGAGATTTAAAAATTTAGGTCAATCATATCATGGATTAGTCAAAAATGAAAAATTTATTAAATAAAAAAATCTAATAATTTCAATAAAAAATAGAATCATATGAGAAATAATTTTTCAAAAAATATAAATTATGATGATCAAATAACTTCTAAGAAATCCATCAATGAATTTTTTACTCATTAGTATATCCTGTTAAATATTTCCAATATCTCAAAATACCTCTCCAAAAAGATGATGTCTCATAAATCAGTCAAGGGGTAAAAATAAAAATGGGACTCCCAAGGATCCCTCCACCACACATAAATTAAAAATTGTCTCCAATACTTATTCTAAAAGATATAATAAAATAATAAGAATCAATGTGTAGTTTCGGAGTGGGTCAGAAAAACCAAATAATTTGAATCCTTTCTTAGTTTATGTTTCTTTTTTCTTTTGATCCTAGGATAGAATCAATATCATTGAATTTCATGCACTTGTTAGGGTGTTGTTACTTTATTATTTTCATCATTATATAAGGAAACTCCTTATATTTGACCTAAAAATGAAAGTAAACAAGTAAAGTGAAGGGTATATTTTATTAAAATTCAAAAAAAAAGATGATGTTAGTTTTTAATATTAAAAGTAGTCCTAAAAAACCAAAAAACGTATTCATAATAAAGAAATAAAAAATTCATATTCCTTATTATAAAATATCTGTATATATTCTTTAATATACAACTTGTCTTGATTTGTGTCACATTATATGAGAAAATAAATAAGTTACTCAATTTGGATTTAACCATGACATAAATTTCTTCTTATTCAATTTGATTGTTCTCTTTTTTCCTTGATAGATACTTGACACTTACTTAGAGTGAAAACTACAGTTTGTAATGTCTAATATAATGAAAAAGAAACTCTTAGAATTACCAATACTTATAATACTCTTTTATAACTACGTTATCTTACATCTATTCTTCAAATTCTTAAATGTACTTCTCTAATTAAGAATGATTAACTTCCTCTTCCCCTTGAATTATTTTGTTTCTTCTTCCATAGATTTTTGTCTTCAATAGTGGCATGTTCTTATTCATACAAAATATCAATAAATTAAATGAAAACTATTTCCACATCCCTTTTCACTTCAAAAACATTCACACGATCTACCTAATTTGTTTTTAAATAACTTATTCTATTCATACAAACAAGAAAAGGTATTTTAAAAAAACGTATATTCATACATGATTCTATGATTCTGTTAACACTCTTTTAAGGTTATTAGACCATTTTTTATGTTTCTTCAACCTTAAATTCAATTATTATAGTTTAACTAAATAGTGTTTAGTTATATAATCCTTATTAATTATTCTCTTGATGCTATTTAAATAAATGATTACGAGGATAGTATTGATTATCCCATTGATTTTATTTGATGTTCTGAAATATAGTAGCTCCTTTGTATGGTTGATTGCATGTGTCACTCAATTATTTATTTTGAAATTATTCATATCCTTGAGATTATAAATAATTTCATCTATAACCTTGTTTTCACCACCATTTTTATTTTTACATTAACCATAAAGTGGACTACAATTGATATCATGTGTAATATAAATTTGTCACATAAAATTCATTCATTATGTAATCCATCCTATACACACCACTATAAAAAACCAAGTGCATACAAAATACTAAAATAAAATTCGAAACAAATGTGTAAGAAAATTATTTTCAATAATCAATAAGTCATCTAATTAAAAACTAGATTCATTTAGTCCTACAAAATGGCACAAAAACATGACCAATTATAAGAGTCATTATTTCAAACAATGAAAAAAAATTGAATTTTATTATCACACTATTATTAACCCCAAATTAATATTATAGTGAATCTATAAGGTTGAACCCATAAGGGAAAATTAATCCTAGTTATAACTTTATGTTTCAATTGTTATATATTCATAATGTTTTCAATATTTTGAATTTTTCACCTAAAGTAAACTAAGTTAAAAATTATTACTGAGATAATAAAAGAACTAAAAATGATAAAAATGAAGAATTAGGTTCAAAATCCATGGATAGTTTCACCTTATTGTAAAAAATTAAACTCCACTCGTGAAAATAGTACAATTAATGGAATCATGATTTAGAATATAATTTAAATCCTTATAATAAATTTTTATTAACAAAACTCCAACATCGTAACTCATAATGGTTATAAAAATAAAATATTTAAAGTTGAATAATATATAATCACAAAATAAAATGAATAATATAACTCGTTATTATAAACTAACTACTTCTAAGATGTTGGGTTTCATTCTTTATTAAACACATGTGGCCAATGATTTAATAATGAATAAGATAAATGAATTTTTATTGCAAACAAATATTCTGTAATAAGATCAACTCATGAGAATGAAATAATTTATGAAATGTTGTACACATAACTTTCTATCAATTTCACCCTATTCTATAATGTTTACCACTCATGGTTGATTGTCCATGAATCGTGAGTGATCTATACATCATAGAAGCTGGAATAAAACTAAATAAACTACAAATATATTAGAAAAAAATGTAAAACTTATCTAAATTAAGGGGAAAAATAAAATTACAAATCCCATGATTACATAATGAAAAATAAAAGATAGAAAATAAATTCTAACTATATTTAAAAATCCCACCTTCCACTATTTACTTGTTAATGCGACCAGTGTTACACCCCAGATAGTAGAAAGATAACCTCAAGTTATAACATCCTAGGTGTATAATCCACTTCTATTTTGCATAATCCTCATGTTAAAATATTAAATTATCTTCTTCCCACGAATACTCAAATAATTTATCCAAAAAAATATATTCAAATATTCTATCTTGAATATTTTTTAAATCTTCCAATCTAGTTAATATACTTGAATTTCTATAACTAACCAAATAAAAATTTGACAAAGATTAATCCATAACGTAAGAATATATATTTTCTCTCACATTTTTTCACCAAGTAAAAAAATAAATAATGGTCAATGTTCTACCAAATTTAAATTAATTAAAATATTTCCCAATATCAATGAAAAAATCATAAAAAATATTACCTTAGATATTCATGATGATTTTCTTTGAAAACACTACATGAGTTTCCCCGGAATGATTCAATGATTTCTTCTATGTAAAACTACCATGATCCACCTATAAATGAGTATTTAAAATCCTCCAAATATATCATGTTAAAATAATTAAATTTATAGGCTATAAAATTAATATAAAATATTAAATTTTAATTCTATGAAATTTGTTTAACATGACCATATTGTAGAATGACCATTATCATCACAACACAATATATATTGATAGCCTTAAAATCAAAACTAGGATTCTTCCAATTATGACATCACTATAGTGTGATGAACACTATTGTGGTGAAATCTCATTCAAATATGAGAATCGCTACTCAAATTCCAATTTTTTCATGTGTCGAGAAATATTATAGAACTATGTTTGGCTAACCCTTCACGGTATAGTGGTATGGGTTAAAGTGTGATTTAAAATATCCTCCCCAAAAAATATTTGAATCTATAAAGATCACATCCTGACCCCCAAAATTTATTTATTGTGGTTTTACTTTCAATTATATTTATTATTCTATGTTATAGTGCTGAATCATCATTATGGTGTGAGGATCACTTTACTCTTATTCTTTGGACTATTAGTTTTGTAGCTTTTCATGGCATGGTCATAAATATATGGTTTTATCCTTACTCATGTCCTAACATGTCATTCTTACAGAAGGATTATTTGAAATTATTTCCATATACAAAATAAAACTATTCCTTCTACTTATCACAAGTTAATATTCTATATTCTCCTTCTGTCATGATCTCTCTGGTTGTGTCATGATTTCTTTTTATCTTTAGCTTTAAAATCATCTAAAAACAACCACATTGCAATGGTAAGTGTTACATAAATATTTATACCACATTTTTAGAAATTATTCATCAATCATATCAAAATTAATCCTCAAGATTCATTCTACCATAAATTGTTAAAAATATATCTAATTAGGTAGTATTCAGTTTCATAGAAATGAAATACAAGATGAAATGATATTCAGAAATTAGAGTTATCAAGATTATTAAGGGAATATTAAAGGACCATTTCCAATGTATTAATCTATCTAAATGGAAATTTTGTATATAGGAATTCAAATTCTTGGGTTATGTTGTTTTTAATAAAATAATATTTATATACCTTGAAAAAATGAAAGTAGTTATGTCGTAGAAAAATCTCAATAATATTTATGAAATTAATTTTTTTCAGTTTAGAAAGGTATTACTAAAACACAACAATATTAAAATATATAATTATAACATAAATAATACTATTTTTTATGGCATTTAGCACATGAAACACCTAACTTAAATAAAAAGTTATATATAATAAAAAAATTATTATATAAATTTGACTATTGTAACATATACATTGGTTTAGTGGGTATGGATTTGAAAAACCATATTATGAAACATATGAATAAAAGACTTATTAAAAAAATATTCTTATTTCACTACGGGAAAAAGGACTTTTTGTGACGGGGCTAACAACCTGTCACAAATAACTGATTATTTGCGACGGGATTTCGTGGCCCGTCCCAAAAGGTTTGGTGCGGGTAGCGCGCCAAACCGCGTGAAGGTTATTTACGACAGGGCTCGTCGCAAATACTCGACGGTGGTTAATAGCTTTTTGCGACGGGATGTCCTCCCGTCGAAAAAAGGTGTATCGGCAGGGACTATTTGCGATGGGACCCATCGCAAATAACTTTTTAACCACCGACAGTAATTAATGCGGGCGTAGGTATTTGTGACGGGTTCCATCGAAAAGATACTATTTGAGATGGATAATCCATCACAAATAATCTAACCTATATATACACCCATCTGTTTTGCTTCTCATTCCTATCAATTTCTAGATCTTGTTTCTCTCTGAACTCTGATTTCAGAGGGAAAGTTTTTCTAAGTTAATATTTTTGGTCATGAAGATGTTGTGAAGCCGCCTACATCAATAGAAAATCAAGTTCAAAGGTATTTATGTTTTATTTAATTTATTATTTATTTTAATTTTTTATGTTAATTTTTATTATTATTGATCAGTTGTAATTAAATTGAATTTAAATTGTTTTGTCGCGACTATTTATTTGTACTAATAAATTTAAATTTTTAGTATTAATTTTTAATATTTAAAAGTATTTAGTAATTATTAATGATAATTAGTAATGTATATAATTAATTCGTAGTAATTAATAATAATTGGTAATAAATAATAATAAATACTAATAATTTGTAATAAATATTAATAAATATTATTAAATAGTAATAATGAGAAATAAATATTAATAAATTATAATAATTAGTAATCAATTCTAATAATTAGTAATAAATTGTATTAATTAGTAATAAATTGTAACAATATGAAATAAATTGTAATAATTAGTAATAAATTGTAATAATTAGTAATAAATTTTAATAAATTGTATTAATTAGTAATAAATTGTAATAACTAGTAATAAATTGTAATAATTAGTAATAAATTGTAATAATTAGTAATAAATTGTAATAAATTGTATTAATTAGTAATAAATTGTAATAAATTGTATTAATTAGTAATAAATTGTATTAATTAGTTATAAATTGTATTAATTAGTAATAAATTGTAATAATTATTAATAAATTGTAATAATTAGTAATAAATTGTAATAATTAGTAATAAATTGTAATAATTTATAATAAATTGCAATAATTAGTAATAAATTGTAATAATTAGTAAACAACTGTAATAATTAGTAATAAATTGTAACAATTAGTAATAAATTCTAATAATTAGTAATAAATTGTAATAAATTGTATTAATTAGTAATAATTTGTAATAATTAGTAATAAATTGTAATAATTAGCAATAATTGTAATAATTAGTAATAAATTGTAATAAATTGTATTAATTAGTAATAAATTGTATTAATTAGTAATAAACTGTAATAATTAGTAATAAATTGTAATAATTTTTAATAAATTGTAATAATTAGTATTAAATTGTAATAATTAGTAATAAATTGAAATAATTAGTAATAAATTATAATAATTAGTAATAAATTGTAATAATAAGTAATAAATTGTAATAATTAGTAATAAACTTTAATAATTAGTTTTACACGATGATTACTAATAAATTTTAATAATTAGTAATAATTAGTAATATTTAGCAATAAATACTAATAATTAGTAATAATTTGTAATAATTAGTAATAATTAGTAATAATTTGTAATAATTTGTAATAATAAGTAATAATTTGTAATAATTGGTAATAATTAGTAATAATTAGTAATAATTAGTAATAATTAGTAATAATTAGTAATAATTAGTAATAATTAGTAATAAATTGTAATATATATTAATAAATTGTAATAATTACTAATAAATTTTAATAATTATTAATAATTAGCAATAAATAAGAATAATTAAGAATAATTAGGAATAATTAGCAATAAATAAGAATAATTAGTAATAAATAGGAACAATTAGCAATAAATAGGAATAATTAGCAATAAATAGGAATAAATAAGAATAAATAAAAACAATTAAAAATAAATAGGAATAATTAGCAATAATTACGAATAATTAGCAATAATTAGGAATAATTAGCAATAATTAGGAATAAATAGCAATAAATAGAAATAAATAGGAATGATTAGTAATAATTAGGAATAAATACTAATAATTAGGAATAAATACTAATAATTAGCAATAATTACTAATAATTAGAAATAATTAGCAATAAATAGAAATAAATAGTAATAAATAGAAATAAATAGCCATATTTAGCAATAATTAGCAATAATTAGTAATAATTATCAATAAAGAGAAATAATTATTAATAAATAGTAATAAATAGAAATATTTAGGAATAATTAGTAATAAATAGGAATAATTGATAATAATTAGGAATAATTGATAATAATTAGTAATTAATTTGTAATAATTAGTAATAAATACTAGTAATAACTAATAATTACGAATAAATACTAATAATTAGGAATAATTAGAAATAATTAGAAATAATTAGCAATAATTAGAAATAAATATGAATAATTAGTAATAAATAGGAATAATTAGTAATAATTAGGAATAATTAGTAATAATTAGGAATAAATAGTAATAATTAAAAATAATTAGTAATAATTAGTGATAATAAGTAATAATTAGTAATAACTAGTAATAATTAGTAATAATTAATAATAAATAGGAATAATTACGAATAAATTGGAATAATTAGTAATAAATAATAATAAATAGTAATAAATAGGAATAATTAGTAATAATTAGAAATAATTAGTAATAATTAGTAATAATTAGTAATAATTAGTAATAAATAGGAATAAATAGTAACAAATAGTTATAGTTAGTAATAAATTGTAATATTTAGTAATAAATAGTAATAGTTAGTAATAAATCGTAATAGTTAGTAATAAATAGTAATAGTTAGTAATAAATAGGAATATTTAGTAATAAATAGGAATAGTTAGTAGTAAGTAGGAATAGTTAGAAATAAATAGGAATAGTTAGTAATAAATAGGAATAGTTAGTAAAAAATATAAATAATTAGTAATAAATAGGAATAATTAGTAATAAATAGTAATAATTGGTTAAGAACATTTGGGAACAGTTTGAAAGAAATTTAAAAAAATTAATAAATTTTAAGAACTTGGCACAATTTCCAGTGAATTGACGGCACTCCTTTTGCTTGATGAATTTTCTCCTTTCAACTCTCACCAACTCGAAACATTATGAAAAATATGCTGCTACATAGGAATATTCAATCTCACATGCACGATATTAGATATGCATTCGTAGGATCACATTTTTTATAATGTTGTAAGGCGGTGATGGTTGGAAGAAGACAATTCATCGATAAAAAGGGTGCTCTTTTGTCCGACGACTCATTTACTTGCATCTTCCTCACACTGAAATCACAATGAAGAATCTCATCAGAGCTACGCATATTCATTCTTGTGCGTACGAGAATGAATATGCATACCTCCGACCAGATTCTACATTCTGATTTCAGTTTGAGGAAGATGCGAGTAAATGAGGCCTCGACAAAAGAGGAGCCGTCAATCCACTAGAAATTATTTTTCCCCTAATTAATGGTAATTATTAATAACTAGTAGTAATTAGTTATATTTTTTTTAGATAGTGTTTTTTATAATTTCAAATTATTCATAAATTGTGATGATTTTATATTTTGCAGAAAAATATGGAATAAGGAAGTCGACATCAGTAATTATTAGATGATCACGTTTGGATAAATCAGCGCATAAAGCCAAATGGTTCTGGTTTAAATATTGTATATATTGAGGGTGTTGAAGCTTTCTTAGCATTTTAATCATCAAAACTAGAATATGTTTCAAAAGGCACAATTATGTGTCCTTGTAAAAAATATGCTACGAGAATGTTTGACACATTTGACAAGGTTGGGGGACATCTTTTGCGGTTTGGTTTTCAACCAAATTATGTTTTTGGTATCAACACGGTGAACGTAGTTCTAGAGAAGATACTAATAACTTGATTTCGGATCCATCATGGTTCCAAAATTTAGTACATGATGTTGCAGGTCCATCTCTTCAACAAGCTGAAACTCACGATGATATCGATTTAACTACTGAGTTGGCACCATCTGAATTTTATGAGTTGTTGAGGTATACTGAAGATGAATTATATCCTGGTAACAAGATAATCAAGTTAGAATCAGTTTCAAAATTTATGGATTCTAAATTATATAATGCAGTGTCAAAAATCTGTTTTGACCAAATATTTTCTTTGGTTAAAACACTATTACCTGAAGGAAATGTGTTTCCTACAAATTACTATAAGAGTAAGAGGATAGTTCGTAATCTGGGTCTTAGTTATCAGAATATTCAAGCATGTAAAAATGATTGCATCTTATATTCTGTTGAAAATGAGTCGTTGGATAGTTTTCTCACATGTGGATAATTAAGTTATAAAGAAGCTCAACTACGGAAGTATAGATCGATTCCTGTAAAATAGTTGAGATATTTCCCCCTTACACCTAGGCTGCAACGTTTATTTATGCCTCATAACACAGCGTCAATGATGTCATTGCACAAAACCAATATTTCAACCAGTCAAAGATTGAATCAACCATCTGATGGTGATTCATGGAAATATTTTGATCATCTGTATCCGTATTTTTCATTAGAAGCCCGAAATGTGTGATTGGGTCTTTCTACTAAGGGTTTTTGTCCGCTTGGTTTTTATGGTAGCCAGTATTCATGTTGTCCTGTCTTTATAACTTCGTAAAATCTACCTCTATGGATGTTGATGAAGGATCCCTATATCTTTTTGACCTTATTAATCCTAGGATATCCGAAAAATTATATTGATGTTTATTTGAAATAATTGATTGATGAGTTAAATACATTGTGGATTAATGGGTCTACTACTTATGATGTTGCTGCGAAACAAAATTTCACATTAAAAGCTACATTGATGTGGACGATTAGTGACTTTTCGGTATATGGCATGTTATCTGGCTGGAGTACACAAGGTCCGAAATCATGTCCTTACTGTATGAAAGACAAAAAATCTTTTATGCTCATCAATGGAAAAAAACCTTGCTATTTTGACTGTCATCGCATATTTCTTCCAACCGGTCATCCTTTTTTAAAGACCAAAATTTCATTTCAGAAAAGGCATAATTGAAAGGGATGAACCTCCAAAAAATTTCTCAGGTATAGGGTTAATATCAGTTTTATTTTCATTATCTCTTATCACATTTGGGCCAACAGTAAACCAACAAGAAATTAATTGAATTGGGAAAGAACATAATTGGATAAAACAAAGCATTTTTTGGGATCTCCCATATTGGTTTGATTTGTTGGTATTCTACATGTTGGATGCCATGAATATTGAGTAGAAGTGTTTTGATAATTTATTTCATACAGTTTTGGATACATCAGGTAAGACCAAAGAGACTATAAAAGAACGATTAGATATTTCCCAAATTTGCAGGTGACCAGAACTTGAACTATTTGAAAATGTCAGATCATAGAGGTTAATAAATCCAAAAGCATCTTATACACTGTCCAAAGAGAGTCTCTTATAATTTTTTCAGTGGATTGCATATTTGAGGCTTCTATATGGTTATGCTTCCAATTTGGGAAAATTTGTTAAAAATGGACATTTTACTGAATTAAAAATTCATGATTGTCATGTTATAATGGAAATAATTATGCCGATTAGATTTAGAGGTTTGTTGAATTCTATGATTTGGGATTTGATAACAGACATATCATATTTTTTTCGAGACATTTTTGCAGTGACAACAGACTACGATGCGCTAAGAAAACTGGAAGAAGATGTTGCTGTAATTATATGTAAACTGGAAAAAAAACTTTTTGCATGATTTCTTTGACTCAATGAAACATCGGATATTACATTTCCACATGATTCTAAATAGGTAGGTCCAGTACAGGTTCAATGGATGTAACCATTCGAGAGATGCATACAGAAATTGAAGAAAAAATTACGTAAAAAAGCATCAATTGAAGGCTCAATTGCTGAAGCTTATTTGCAAGAGGAAATCTCTTTTTCTTCTCTCACTATTTTGAATCTGAATATCCATAAAAACCGATTGGGATATAACTAGAGAAATGTTAATGATGAAATGGACAATCAATTATTAGTTTTTAATCAGCCAAATCTTGGTTTTGGTGGAGTTCAAGAATGATGGATTTCAGACGATGAACATCACATAGCTCATACATATGCTCTACTCAACTGTGAAAAAATGAAAACATTTGTACTGTGAGTTCTTCTATCACTTATTTTATAATTTCTGTTACATTATATAAAATTATTTTATTTTTAGGTTATATGATAATCATATCAAGAAACAACCTCCACAAATTACAGCAGATGCTCTTGAAGAACGCAGACAAAAAGAAATTTCTCAATGGTTTCAAAAACTGGTAATATAAATTATTGATGGTTTAATATAAATTCAGTTTAATATTTATTATATTGATAATTGTTTAAAAAAAAATTCAGGTGTCTCAACATGCTGATAAAATTTATAAGCGGCTATGTATATTGAGTAACCCACCATCCAAAATGGTTAAATCATATAATGAATATGTGGTGAATGGTTTTCGATTTCATACACGTGTATATGGGGAATCAAAAAAACAATGAACAGTGGAGTTTTTTGAGAGGATAGCATCATAGGGAAACGGAAGTTTACTTTTACAACATTATGGATGAAATTATTGATCTATGTTATCTTGGACAGAATTACATGATGATGTTTAAATGTTGATGGTTGGATACTGAGAGAGGCTTGAGTATTCATCCGACTCATAGAATATTTGATATTAAATATAAAAGTCTTATTGTTGTAGATGAACAATTTTTACTGGAACAACATGCACATATAATTTATTACCCAAAGTATTGTGCTACTTTAAGAGACCTGAGTGATTGGTGGAGCATAATAAAAGTACAACCTCAAGAAAACCAAATTACTCAAACTGAATATGGTTCTAGTGAAGTGGAAGGAATTGAAATTTTTCAAGAGACTTCTCAAAATCCATCGTTTTTTACGTAGAAACATGAATATCAATGATGACACCCCATAATTAAGGGTCGATAGTGATGAATATGTTAATGATGTTACAAATGAATTTAAAATGACAAGGGATGGTGAAAGTGAAACTCATATGGATATTGAGGATGCCGAGGAGGAATATGAAGACATTGACATCGTCATATGTGAAGATGATGATGAAGGTAAACATTGACATAGTTAAATACTGTTAATGATCATAACTAATATATATCTATATATGATAGTTATTTTCAACTATCATCTAACAACAATTATTTTGTGTTTCAGATGGATCCAGATCTATTTTGCGAGTTGCAGGAGGATGATCAACCTTTGGATGGGGGGTATGTAGGATCATCTGACCCTCAACCTACTGGTGGTTCAGAAGGTATGTGGAGGGGACACGGTCTTGTGCGATTGATGATTCCTGACCCTATCCTCGAGCGACGTCCATGTCTTTTCTCCGATCCACGCACACAGATGTATGATAACCTATATATTTTAGTTATCTTTTTCATTAATTTATTTATATATATACTAATTTTTTGATTATTTATTATTTTTTCACAGTTTTTCATACGTAGTTGTTGGACAAGGGAGCGCTATCTTGCGTAGTTATATTTCTCAACTATGGATCACATGGGAACAAATTCTCGTTGATGTGAAGCTCCCCATGTACAATCATTGGCTGGTATGTATATAAATAATATTTATTTTAAACTTTATTTTATTAATAACTTGATATTAAAAATTATTTGTAGGTTTTATAGTATCCCATTGATGATAGCATGTGTGATGCTTTCCATATAGCATAGGAGTTGGTTATGCGTGAGTGTTTACATCAGTTTTTGCACAATTTGAGAAAGATGGCCATTAATAAAGAAGGAGCGATAGTATTTGATAAGTCATGTAGAGCCCACCGACCAGAGTACATTTCATCTCAGGTTTGGGATGGATTATGTGCACACTGGTTGGGTGGTGGATTTTAGAGGAGGTCTTCATTGGGTCGGCAGAACAGGGGAGATAGGAGGTGACACATCGAGCTGGTATCCATACATTCAGTATGCATAGAGAGAATCTGGTATTTTTTTTAATATTTCATATAACTTCAAATATAAAAACTTTATTTTATATTCATATACGGAGTTGAGAATCCCGATTTTATAGAGTATGATGTTTATCGTAATATGTACAGTGATCCAGACACCGAATATATTATAGGTGATCGCCAGCGTCGGATTGTGGTTAGTCTTATTTTTTTAGGTTTGAAAATTAACTACCTATAATATTTTATTAATTATAATTTCAAATTGGAATTTAAGGAGTCATATGAGGTTGCGACCTCTAAGACACAAGCTGAGGGTCAGAACGAGGCGACTGATCAGACCAGTACACACCATTTCGAAGAGAAGCAAGGATGCAGGCGACTCAGTATGACTTTGAGAAGGGCCGAGTAGTTGGTATCAACTCTCATGTAACTCCTAGTACTTATTATGGTACTGCTGTGATGTCGGCGTCCAGCTCAAGAAGAGCTCATGGAGAGGAATCATCTTCTGCCTCATAGTATCATGAGTAGTTACGAGCTCAGAATGACACTATATAGAGTTTGCAGAAGCTGTAAGAAGAGATGCGTTAGCGATAGTTGCAGAAGAAGCAACACGAGGAGGAGATGCATCGATGGCAACAGCAGCATCCGGAGCATATGGAGTACATGCACCATCTGACTCATAGTTTAGGGATGGAGTTTCCTCCACCATCTCCTTCAGCTCCTCCACCTCCTCCAGAAGAAGATCCCCTAGTGATTTTTTTATGTTAAAAACATTTGAACTTAACATTTGTTGTAGTATGAACTATTTATAGTTTCTGTCTGTTATATTGGTATGAATTTTAGATAATTTAATCTTAATATTTTATGATTTTTTTGTGAATATTTAGAATTTTAATAATTTTAATATTTATTATTTTTTTATTTTTTTAATAATATTAATATTATTGTTTCATTAATCATAATTTTATTAAATATATTTTTTCAGATTATATTTTTTAATTTTTGTTTATTTTAATAATAATAATTATTATTATTATAAAATTTTATGATTTTTTATATTATTTTGTGAATATTGAAAATTTTAATATATTTTTTTTTAATTATTTTAATAATATTAAAATTTATTTTTCAATATTTATAATTTTATTAAATTTATTTTTTAAGAAATTTTTTTATTATTTGTGACTAGATCTGTTGTGATGGGTTCCCATTGAAAATAGTCTAAGTAGTTTTTTTAAAAGTATTTTCCATGAGATCAGGGGCCCGTCATAAAAAGTATTTGCGACCGGTTCATCGCAAATAGTCTAAATAATTTTTTCATACAAAAGTATTTGTGATGGGATTACGGGACCATCAAAAAAACGTTTATATATATAAATTATATAATTAGAGACTTATTTGTGATGGTGAAGTTTCCCATCGCAAAAACAATTACTTACGATGGGCCTGTCACAAATAACATTTTTTGCGACGTCATTTTCTGCAACGGGCTATTTGCGACGGGACCCTGCCGCTAAAACTTATTTCTGACGGGATCCTATCGAAAATAACCCGTCGCAAATACCTATAATTCTAGTACTGTTTATTCATATAAATGAATAACTAAATCTTAAATAAAATCATATAATATTAAAGGAGATATTTTTTTTCTTAAAACTCATTTATTATTTGCAAACTATTTTTTTAAAAATAAATTAAGTTAACCACTATATTCATATAAATGAATAACTAAATCTTAAATAAAATCATATAATATTAAATGAGATATTTTTTTCATAAAAATCATTTATTTTTTGCAAACTATTTTTTTTAAAATAAATTAAGTTTACCATTATATATGAATGTATTGAATGAAATATATAGATAATGTGTTTAAGGAAATAAATTTTCATTAATATAATATTTATTATTATAAAAGTAATGAGTATAAATTTATTTGACACTTCAAAAATACATTTTCTTCATATATGGTTGTTATTGCTTTTTGCATGAAGATATCAAGATTAATTTTTTGTGAATTTAGAAAAATTATTTCAAAAAATGGGAATAATATTTTATATAATCATTTTAAAATAATCCTGAGAAATGTTTTTGTGTTTTTTCTAAAATGGTGGTTTTTGGATGAATAGTGAAAGAACGTGATTTTGTGAAAATTGTCATTCATTTACTTTTAATCAAAGTAATTTCAATGTTACATATTGTTTTGGATTTTTTTCATACTCTCATATGTTCAATTTTATTAAACATGATCCAAATAATTCCAGAGGATTCAACAGTATATTTTATTTTAGTATAAAATCAATTTTATGCTTAAAACATATATTTTTATAAAAATAGTTTTTCATTATGCTTCAGACACATATATTAATATTAATTTCTACTAATATAAATTAAATAATAAAAAGTGGAATCTATAATTTGAATCAGAATACCTAAATTATTCATTAAGGTCAATTTTATTTTTAATCATAATGAATAATAAATGGGATAAAAGTTTGTTACCGTGATAAAGGGTAAAATTGGTTAATTGAGGTTGAAATTATAGAATAAGGCTTGAAAATCTCCCAAAAACATACCTTAATATTATTTTATGTATTTATTTAATCATTCATCATCATATATTCTAAAATGTTTCAATTTTATTCCACTTTATTATGATTAGGATATGTATATTTTTTTAAGTAAAGTGTAATTAAAAAATTTCACTCTCCCTCACATATTATGTTTTCATGATCTGGATATAGAAAAAAATTATATATTAATGAATATAGATGATAAAATTGATATATAATAAACTATATTTATGGTAGTAGTAAATTTCTAACATTTGGAGAATATATAATTACCATGAATGCTTATATAATGCTGACAAGGAACTTATGCAAGCAATAGAAAAATAAAGTAAATTATTTTAAAACATTAAAAGGAATATGTTTTTTGAAGAATTATGATGTTCCAAAAATTAATTAGATAATTATAATGTATAATTATTGTTTAAAGTTTTTATATTTTAATTATATTATTTTTTTATGTTGTTAATGTATTTTTTTTGAATAGTCTTGAAAATGATTTTAAACGATATTTAATGTTTGATATATATTTTTAAACCATTATAAAATAATATAAACCATATATTAACACCAATGGATTGAGGTTTCTTATCATGGAATTAATTCTTCATGTATGTTCTAATTTAAAATTTTAAAATTATTTTCATGACCCTTAAATATTGAACATTATTTTACAACAGATAATGATAAATAGGGTTAATGAGGGGGTTAAACCGAAATATAAGGTTTAAAATGACACTTTTACTTGTATAAATTTTGTTGTTTGAATGTATTTCTAACATTAACTCCTTATTTTATATTATATGGAACTTTTTATCAATTTTTTATGAATTAGACACATATTATATAGTGATATTTCATGTATTTACAATATTAATAACTGTCTCACTTATAAAAGGTTAAGTCTTCTCATCTCTTCCTTGCAACTCATAAGTTGTTTAGTTTGTCCATGATATACCCAAATACCTTCTATATTCCTTCTCCACTTCTTAGACGTTATTTTATTTCCCTAATACCATCCTAATATAGCTTAATGTGTATTACAATGGTAGATTTCTAAAGATGAGTTATAACTTTCAATCGAGATTTTCATTTTATTTATTCTTCCTAATTACTAAATTTTAACCTAAACATAATGATATAATGAAATAGGTATGCTTAATATACCTAAATTTTTATTTTATGATGAAACAAACCTGGTTCATATCTATTTCCATCCTATGATGAATGAAAACATCGCTTGTACGTATGTGTGGACAACTACCTCCATAAAGCGATGTGTCTCATTTTTTATCACCATGTCATAATGATGGTTATTATGATGTATTTAAATAATATATATATTTTTCATGAAATTATTATGGTTCTAAAATTATATTATATTACTTACTTTATAACCCTTACACCTCTTAAAAAAATAATATCTTTTGTCCGTATGTATGGACTGTAACCTGGACAAAGTGAAGTGATTCATTTTCAGTGTCATACTTTAATGGATGACTAAAAAACTATAATTTATAATAATTATAAATATTTCATGATTAATATTATTTATAAATTATAATTATAACCCATTTGACCATAGTTAACCTACCATAGTTGTTTTGGGATTTTGAATAGAATGTTCTCAAAACAGCTAGTGTAAACTTAACTAATTTAGTAACTAAATATTTCATGATAATTAATGAAATAAAAAATTATTATTATGAAGGAATAAAAATTAAAAATGTTATTAATCAAGTATAATACTAATTTAATTTTATAATTTAATATTTATAGAATGTAAAAAATGATTTTGGACATGTGGTAAGGGATTTTCCTTTAAAACCTTGCTTTAATGTTTTTCTTCCAAAATAATTATCCAAAAATTCCATGCTCATAAAATTCTTCAAGAATTTTTTAATTTATCTTAAAATATTTTAAAAAATCATTTAAAAATATTTTATAGTTTTTTAAAAAATTATTAAAAGAAATATTCTCAAATTGTTTCTATATGACTCACTTTTGACTTTTTAAGAAAGTGTTAAATAATGTTCTATTTAGAAATATTTGACATGAATGGATTTTTATTACATCATGTACATTATTTTATTTGAATATTAATTTATAATTTTCCAAGTAAATTTTCAATGAAATTAATTTTCTTAATATTCTAGAAATTTTTATTTAAAATGTTATCAAAATAAAAGGATATTTTTCCAATATTTTTATATAAAGGTACAAATATTATTTTAATTGTATTTTCAACTATGTAAAAATATTTTTATGATCATTATTATTTATTGGGGATATAATATAATAATAATTTTCATCTTATTTCTATATTTGGTTTATGATCAGGTTGTTCTATTTATTAACTGAAGGAAATATTAACATTTCATAAGATATTTTTTCAATATGATTAATTATGTTGATTATGTATTGAATTGTTAGTAATTTATTATATATTATTAATTAATTTTACTTATTTAGTGATGGTTGGTGAATTTTATATCCCCTCAGTGTATCTATAGGTCTCATGATAGAATCTTTCCTAAGTATTTAGTTCATGTTTTCTCAATTATTTAAGATATATTATTATGCGACCTTGACGGTTGTTTATGAATAATTACCATAAGGCCTTAGAGGTATAATTATAATGTCTAGAATTATGAATTCCATAATTATGAAATAATGTATTGTTATCAATGTGATTATTTATATTTTTATCCTTTTATATATTATATATTCTATATATTGATGTTTCTATGGAAATATATTGATTTCATATGTTTAGAAAGTGAAAAATGATTTGAAATAAGTTTTATGGTCTCCTAGGTGTAAAACTATTTTTTTCAAGGAAAATATTTTGTTTTTTTCAAGAAAGCCTAATGAATTGTGATTTAAACTTTATGATTACTTATGAAAAGTTCTACGAAAATATTTGATCAAATAGTTGATTTCAAGAGCAAGTATTATATTATTTTAAACTCAATGTTTATCATTAAAAAAGGGAAACATTCTTATTGGTTTTTAATGAATTTCAAATAGATTAACTAGTTTCCTTTATTTTTTATATCCCTTACTAAGATTTTTTTTCTCATACCATGTTTTAAAATTTATTGCACATGTTATAAGGAATAGTATGAAAAATATAAAGTATTATCATTCCATTATTGGTATATATATTAAAATAACTGAATGTGTTTTTAGTGAAACATCACTTGAAATTTAAGAATCCTATTTTTATGGAATAAAGTGAAAATTGTGTTGAAAATGACCCTTTTTGTAATGTTTTTCTATGTAATAATTTTTCCTAATTCATTAAAACTAAAATATTAAAAAATTATCAAAATTTAAGAAAGTAAAACCCTTATTATAAATCATTTAATTATGCATTATTTAATTTATAGGGTATTACAGATGGTATCAAAGGAAATAAATAGATAACATTGATGATATAATGATTTAGATGAGGACATTTTAAGAATTTTAGATTCCATCATGGGATAATAAGTCTATGGTTGTTTATAATTATAAAGGTATGGATACCCCTTTTGAGGTTTTATGTTACGTATTTTAATATTATTAAAGAAATTTTGGGAGTTATTTATGGGTATACAACCCTTGGGTTTAGTATGTGTTTCAATGAAAAGGTTATTCGAGGAATAATGATTTTATATTTTGTGGATATAATTTTAAAGGAATTAATAACCTTTAAGGTTAATATGATCTTTTATGTTAAGGTAATTATTTCTACATAGATAAAAGGGTTATTACATTTTGGGAACATATGTTTTAACATATAGATAACCATGGAATTAAAAAGTGATTTGTTGTCTAAGTGAATAGTTCTATTTTTGAAGAAGTTTTCTATATTGGGAATATTATATGGTTAAAGGAAATGAAATTAATTTTGGATAAGATGAGATTTTATTTCAAGAATAATGTTTGTGCTATCCTTGGAAAGTTTATATGATTCTATTTTGGTTTTTAGGTGATTCAGGTTATTTATTGGAAAGACTATAATATTTTTGAGATTATATGATTATTGTATATATATTTTTAGTATGTAAATTTCTGGGAGATTAATATTGTTTGGAGATAAATTTTTAATTGATCTCGGAATAATATGTTATCAAATATTTTTAATTTTGTGTTTTTCAACTTTATCTGTAATATTTTGATGAGTTTTATTGTTAGTTACTTATAGAATTATTTAATTTAAAATTTGGGTGTTATTTTTTAGGATTTTGAGAATAATTTAGTATTTATTAATATGAAAATTTATTCATATTGGATATTATCTTAACTTGGGATAACATTTTTTGGATTTTATTAATAGATAAGAATAAGAGAAATGACTTTTCATCCTTGTGTGGATCTCTTGATCCACTAGAGGTTGATTTTTTTCCTCCATGAATTAAAAATTCATCAAGATCGTGATGATGAACATCAATGGATGAAATAATTCTTATATAATGAAAATAAATAAGGTATTGAATTTTTATCTTATTTTTTATTCCAATGGTAAAATAATTTCTTAAACACAAGAAAATAAAAAAAAATCGAGCCTTATTTGGAAATTTTATAGAGATATTGGATTTAAATAAAAATATATTACATCTTTTTGTATGAATATTCATTAAATTACAGAAACACACGCATGAGTATCTTAAAGGTATAGTGCCTTTAGAAATATGTAAACATAAACAACTTGTTCATAAGTGAACTTCAAAATCTCCCACTATGTTCTTCATAACTATCATCCTTTTTATACATAAAATACATAATACCTTTATACATGATCTATAGAATGGAAACACAAGAAAGGGTGAGATTAGATTCCCATTAATGGTTAGTGAGAGAGATATCAGTATAACATGAGCATGTAGGTATGAGAAGAACATTTAAAAACCATACCATATATATCATAGATCATAAACATGAGTCACGTCATAAATCATGGAAGTTTAAAATACATGAATCAAAATGGAATCAAATAACATGGTACATGAGAGAATAATATTGGCATAAGACATATCTTTTTGGAAACAAAAAATCATATAAAACCTTATATCAAAGCTACACACCAATACATTTATTTCATGTTAGGCATGGGTTATCCACACACGTACTTACTTCGTTCTTTTTATAACCACCCATGTACCACTGTTTGGGCTTGGAATAACATCTCTTGTAGCCTATTATATCATAGAACATTAATCATTACCCAATTCATTGGAGGTAGATATAGGACCCATCTGACACATAGTGAAAATATTTTATATGTGTACCACCCGATCATAAAACATTAATCATATCATAACCCAATAAAATAAATTAGTATCATAAAAAATTCCATCATAGCACAACTGATGGAAAACAAATCGTGTTTCATAATCATTTCATTAATTCATAATAAAATAACCCATGGGAAAATGAACTGGTTTCATAGAAATACTAATATCATTAACATAAACTATTCTAGGAATAAATAATAATAGTATACTTAGATCATATTCTCAATAAATCATATGTTACATCAAATTATTTCATCATATATGGAAATTGATTTTAAAAACACCCTTGGAACATTTTTTGAGTAAAATTGTCTTTACACTTTGAATATCACTTTTCAAAACTAAAAATTACTAAATTATTTTCCAAATTATTTTCTTTGAATATAACCTTGGAAAATTAAAAAAAAATTAAAGATCATTTAAAACATTTTTTTAGAAATATATCTTTTCTAATTTGAAATACACCATTTAAAACAAAACTATTATAAAAATACTTTTCTTAGAAAATAACCTTGGTAACATATATAGGAAACTTTAAAGATCAATTAAAACATTTCTTAAGGAAAATGAACACTATTATATAAAAATCACCTTTTAAAACTATAATTTATCAAAAAAAATTGAAAATCCTATTATATGAAAAACAATACTTGAAAAAATATAGATTTAGTTTTAAAACATTGATGGGTCATTATGGTAGAAAATTATGTAAACATTAAAACAAATATTCCTTTCACATTTTCCGGAATAACCAAGCGGTCCTTATTTTGAAAATGACATTAATATAAATTTTAATTTTATTATAAAAGTTAAAACAAGGGTAAAAATGAATTTAAAAAATCCTATAGGAACATCAAAAAAAATTAACTTTTTTTAGAAAACATGGATATGGAAGAACAAAAGGTTTTTCGACTAAAGAGAAAAATAATGTTGATTTTATTTTAAAAACTATCTTTTGAATCTGTAGTAAATAAAGAGAGTAAAATGAATAAAAAACTTTTATTCTATATAAATAACCATATTATGAAAAATTCATGAAGTTATTAATAGTTATATCATAATATCTCATCAATGAAATCGTAATCATAAACATCCCTAATAAACAATGAGATTGTAACATATACCCCTCACCACCTCGGTGAATTTTGAATCATAAGACCCATTGAATCATAATATAAAATTTAAATTTAAATATCATGAATATAATTATATTAATTATATAAGTATTCATTGTTTTATTATATAAACCACATAAAGTATGATAGGTTCATGACATAACATATGTCTCAAATAAGATGAATTGCGAAAAACATTCATTACATATTGGGTAAATTTTGAATCATAATCCACATAAAAGAGAGAACATAAAATGGAAATATAAATACTCATAATTTTTATGATAATTAACATAAAATAAATTCATGTTCATTATATACATCACATAAAATAAACGTATGATGAAGTTAACATGTGTCTCAAAGAAAATAAAAGTTAGACAGAAATATCTTACTTTAGATCTAAGCTATATTAATACACATTGAAACCTCATAAATAATATAAATAATATGATTATAAATATATTTATGAACAATAATTATTTACATAATACCATATATAATCTACTTGTATCATTTTATTACTTGTTTATGTTAAGTCAAAAGTCTTCTTTTGACTTCTATATCATGTTTTGGAAATCACAAATGCATTCTATCATATTTTAGAAATTACAATTGTCTTTTATCATGTCTATCGTATCGTACAATGTTGATCGTACCGACTATATCGTATCGTACTGACTCTGTTAATCGTACCATACTGACACTGTCAATCGTATCGTACTGACTCTGTCAATCGTATCGTACTGACTCTGTCAGTCGTACCATACTGACTCTATCAATCGTACCATACTGACTCTGTCAATCGTACCGTACTGACTCTGTCAATCGTACCATACTGACTCTGTCAATCGTATCGTACTGACTCTGCTATTCAGATGTTCATTATTTGTTTTGGTACTTAGTCAAAAACACTCACTACATATGAATCGTACTCATGTTTTTCTTTTCTATATATCTCTTGTCCTAACAAAACGATGTCATTGAGTTAGTTACAAACTAATCAAAACGATGTCGTGCTTTCTGTTTCAATATGACCGTTGGAGGCAATATGACCGTTGGAACCCAAGGCCTATAAATAGGAGGTCATTTGAAGCTGAGACAACAATGATGAACGAAGAGAACGAATGAAGAGACTCTGTGAAATACCAAGATTCTAGAGAGAGACACTATGACTTCTCTCATCTGCCTTGTGCGTCCGATCATCGTATCGAGGGCTTTCAAGTAATTGAAAGACAGAGGTACCGATTACCTACAAAATCGAGGGCTGCCGGGGATAGGCAGATAGACATGCCGATCATCGTATCGAGGGCTACCGGGGATAGGCAGACAGACGTTCCGATCATCGTATCAAGGGCTGCCGGGGATAGGCAGACAGACGTGCTGATCATCGTATCGAGGGATCACCAAGGTGTTGGTGAGACAGATCTTTTATCCTAGGTGAAAGGATAACCCTTCTCTTTGGGTTAAAATAATTGTATTACATTTATATTTCCGCTGTTACTTGTATTAGAAAGGGATTTGTATTGTTTCCTTTCTTCTTTACATATTCAAATGTAATTGTTTCAATTACAATCATTCTATTACTTTTTGTATTGATTGATTCTATACGCTTTAAGGTAGAATCATTCATCTTTGTATTACTCTGATTGTTGTGTTCACCTTGAATACAATTGTTTTACATTACATTAGTATTACAATACATCATACCTTTTATATTCAATACAATTGTGGGTGTTTGTATTTGTATTAGTTTAAGATCATTTAAACTAATCTCTTTGTTGCTAAAACTCAAAGGTTTTAAACCTACAATTCACCCCCCCTCTTGTATTGTTCCATCTAATAGACTTATATCTACATTTTCGATCCAACAATTGGTATCAGAGGAGGTTTTCCACTGATTTGTATTACTATATTTATTTCTTATTACTATCTTGAATACTTACTAAACTAACGTGTGGAGTGGAAAAAGTTTTTTTATTAGATGGCAGGAATGAATATTGGATCAATAGACAATCTGAATCCTTCTTGGCCACCAATCTTTGATGGGAATGATTATGAGTATTGGAGTGATCGTATGAAGACTTTCGTTATCAATACTGGTGTAGACAATTTTATTATGCTTACTGGGGGTTACAAAATTCCTGACAAAGAAGTTAGCACTTTCACCAACCAAGAGAAGCAAGAATATCAACTGAATTACAAGGTACACAATACTTTATTATGCTCTATGACCAGGAATATATATAGTCAGATATCTTCATGTGAAGCAGCCAACTGTATTTGGAAGAAGTTAGAAGTTACTCATTTTGGTACATCCAAGGTTATAGAAACAAGGAGAGCAATTCTTCGAGCAGAGTATCATGGATTTGTTTTTCCTTATGGAGAGCCAGTATGTAAAGTGCAAAAAAGGTTTATGACAATTGTAAACAGCTTACAATCTATGGGAGAAAAAGGTCTTGATAATGAAGCTCTTGTTGATAATATTATAGATATTATGCCAAATGAATGGGAGTCAAAAAGGACAACTATTGATGAAAATAGAAAAGTCTCCCAGATTACTCTTGATGAACTCTTTGGAACTCTTCTACAGCATGAGACAAGAATGAAGAGAGATGCTGATTTCAATAAGAAGAGGAATGGGAATGGAAGTGTAGCTTTTGCATCTAAAGTTAAAAAACCAGAAAGGCTTATAAGGTCTAATTCCAAGAAAGTTGTTATATCTGATTCAAGTGACTGTAATCTTCCGGATAATGAGTTAGCCAATCTTGCTCGAAGGATGAAAAAGCTTGTGGGAAAGAAATATTTTCAATATAGATTCAAAAAGAAAGATAGGAAAGATTCAGAGGTAACTTGTTTTGAATGCAAGAAAGCAGGACATATAAGGCCAGATTGTCCTTTACTGAAGAAGAAAGATAGAAAAGAGAAACACTCTAAAAGAAACAAGAAAAGTTTTTATAAGACAAATAAAGTCTTGAAAGCAAATGATACGTGGAGTGCAAGTGGTAGTGATTCCTCAGATGATTCTTCAGAATATGAGACATCAGGACATAGAAATATTGGACTTCTAGCCAGACTACCAATTAAAGATCATTCTCTCATGGCTAAGGTACATAATGTTGAAGCTATTAAAAATGTCTCTTTAAATACAAATTATATTGATAATAGATATTATGAATCTTCAAATGATGAATCCTCATCATCAGAGGATGATACATTACATTCTTTTGAAGAGGTCTCTAGATTTTCTATGTTACTTGAAAATGAAAATTCTAAACTCAAAAAGAGATTTGAAAAAGAAAATTCTAGAATTTCTATTTTGACTAAAGAAGTATCAGATCTTTCTAAAGATCTTGATGTAAAAACTTCTGATTTTCAAAGGATTTTAAAAACCCTTGAGAAAGTTAAATATGATAAGGATAAACTTTCTAAGGATCTTGAAACTGTAATTTCAAAGAAAAATATTTTAGAGCCTAACTCTAGTTCAAATTCAAATGTTTTGGAAAATAAGAATTTGGTTTTAAAACTAAAGTCAGAGATTTTATCCTTGAAAAAGTGTTTGTTAAACTTTACTCACAGAAAAGAAAACTTTGACAGGATGTATTCTCAAATTAGACCTTTGAGAAATCGTTCTGGTCTTGGTTATACTTATTCCAAACCTATTTTTAGCAATAACTATTTTGTTCCTCAAAAAACCATTTTCTGTTCTAAGTGTCAATGTGGTGGACATTGGAGAAGAGATTGTTCTCTTAAAAAAACTCAATCTTTAGGATTTCATAAAGCTCATTTTGCAAAACAAATGTGGATTCCTAAAATTCTTTTATCTAACCCTTCTGGATCCAAACAAGTTTGGATTCCGAAAATCTAATTGTTTCTTTTTCAGGAAAATGAGAAGTGTACCAATAAGAACATTTTGTACATGGATAGTGCTTGTTCTCGACATATGACTAGAAACAAAGATCTCTTTGAAAAGGTTATCAAAACAAAAGGAGATATTATTTTACAATTCATCGGAACACAAGAACAACTTGCTGACATTTTTACAAAACCATTACCTTCCGATAGATTTGAATATATAAAACAGAAGCTAGGAATGATTACATTAAAATAATCATTCATATCTACTTTCTGTTTTACATCTCTCCTAATAGTAAGAAACTCCTCGTAGAAAGGGGGAGGACATTTCTTTCTATTTTTATGTTTCTTTTTATCTTATGTTCTTTAACTATTTACTCTTTGGATTGTGTTTTTTTCCTATTTATCGTATTGATAGTTTTATCGTATCATTCATTTTTTCCCTTCTGTTTATCGTATTGATAGTTTTTATCGTATCATTCATTTTTTCCCTTCTGTTTATCGTATTGACAGTTTTTATCGTATCATTCGTTTTTTCCCTTCTGTTTATCGTATTGATAGTTTTATCGTTTCGTTCATTTTTCCTGTTTATCGTATTGACAGTTTTATAGTATCATTTACTATCGACTGATGATGGTATTGAAATTATTTTTCCATCGTATCAATCAATCTTGGTATTGAATCGACCGATGATGGTATGGAAATTATTTTTCATCGTATCCCTCAATCATGGGATCGAATTGACCGATGATGGTATTGAAATTCTTTTCCATCGTACCAATCAATCAATAGTATTGAATCGACCGATGATGGTATTGAATTTCTTTTCCATCGTACCAATAAATCAATAAGTATTGAATCGACCGATGATGGTATTGAATTTCTTTTCCATCGTATCAATAGTTTTGTATCGACTGATGATGGTAATGATTTTCTTTTCTATTGAATCGACCGATGATGGTATTGAGATTGTTTTCCATCGTACTGTCAGTTCATGGTAACGAAATTGTTTTCCATCGTATTGTCAATTCATGGTAACAAGATTGTTTTATATCGTACGGTCAGTTCATAGTAATGACTTTGTTTTTTATCAGCATGATGTTTTTTTTCTTACGATTATATTTTCTTTTGATCTCTATCAAAACCAACAATTACCTTATGTTCTCCGACAGGTTTTTTTTTTAATTTTTTTTAATTTTTTTTTCTTTGTTTTAATCCTAACCATTGATTTGGTTTTCTCTAATCTTAACCGCATAAGATCAATGGTCACCCTTTTTTGACCGTAGAAGATCAACGATCACCTCTTTATCGCCTATAAATATCCCCCCTCCCCTCCCCAAACCCACATTGGTTTTTCAGGATTTCAGGCGAAGCTCTGCTCCACCAGCTATAAATCATTGTACGATCTTCTCATCGGCAGAACCTTTATGTCTCAATCCTCTGCTAATACTCCCGCCGAAATGTCTTTAAAGACTTTTATAGAGAAAGACTTTAACAGAGAAAGGTTAGTTTCTCGAGATTTTTTCGATACGTACGATTCTACAATCAGGAGGATCATTTTGTTTCAAGGATGGGAACATCTGTGTGTTGAAAATCCTGATTCTCAAGATCCGGTTCTTTTTGATGAAGTTTGTCAGTTTTACAAAACCGTTTCTTTCGACAAAGACATGACTATAAACTTTGCTGTGTACGATAGAAAATTGTATATGTCTGTGAAACAAGCGGCACATTTTCTGAATGTTTCTGTAGAAGGGGATTCTTTCTGTCCATCGCACAAACTACCAGAGGAAGTTGGTACGTTTAATAGAGAAAGTGCCGAAAAGACTTTGTTTGTTATTAATGAAGAAAAGAGAAAAGTATCTCATCTTTCTCCGGACAATCATTTTGTAACTTTATGGATGCAAGGTTTTCTTATCCCAAGGAAAGGGGATAGAGAAACTCTGAAAGTTTCTGATATCTTTATGCTTGACTATCTTGTGAATATGAGAAAAGTAAATCTCGTGGGATATGTTTTTGAAACCATTAAGAATGTCAAGATAGGAGGGATTAAGTCCCAGATGATTATGTATCCAGCTATCCTTACGAAATTAATTCTTGAGAGTATGAAGTTTTGTAACATTCCTTTGAAAGGAAACCCCAGGGATTTGAGGCCATCATGGATTAGTAAGAGTACGATGAAAAAGATGTATGTTTGTTTTGATCCGAATTCAAAACTTTTTGTCAGAGATGTAGAAGCTGAATTGGCTCAGAATCAATCGGCACCTATGCCAGCAAAAGACATTCAATCTACCGGTGTTACTCAAAAGTCTGATCCGCAAACCAGTTCAAAGCTGAAGAAGAAGCCGAGGTACAGTAAGGAAGTTGTAGGAAAATGGAGAAAGGATAAGGAACAGAGAAAAGAAGGTGATCCGAAGTTCGGTCTTGACCCTGCTGAGGCTTTTGCAGAAAGAATAAGGGTAGAAGAAACCCTTCAGGCTGAAAAGAAGAAGAAGGTTCTTTTGAAAAGAAAGGCTCAGGACTTTGATGTCTCTAAAGTCTTGAAAGCGGTTGAGGATTCCAGTGCCCAACTAACAGAAGAAGTGCATCAAGATCCCATCGTACAGAGTCTCCCTGAGGAAGGAAAATAAAAACAAGTGATGGAAGAGATAAAAGAAGTGGAAGAAGAAGGAGACTTTCTTTTATAATTTCTTCAAAGTTCAAAGAAGAGTAGAGAAGAATCGTTTCAAAAGCTGAGTGAAGGTGTTCAACAAACTCCTCATGCCGATCAGGCACGATCTCCGGACAGAATGTCATCTCAAGAAAAGCAAGGTGCTCAATCTTCTCATTCTGATAAAGTTGTTGTCATTAGTGACAAAGTAGAAGAAGAAAGAAAACAGAAAGAAAAAGAAAAATGGAAACAGCCAGTTGTTGACTCAAGCAGATCATATGAACTAGCATCGTACGATGAAGATACTGATTCAGAACATACAATCTCTCTCAAGAAAAGTGATTACATTGTTCATGTTTTGAGAAGGGTTGAGAAGACTATTCCTTATTTCCCGAGGCTGGAAGGGAAGATTGATTTTATTTCTGACAATCAAAATAAGAAGTTTGGCTCTGTGAAAGAGTTGAGGAAGAAAGTTTTGTCAGTTGAAGACGATTTGAAAGTTCTTTCAGAAAGTTTGGTTGCTCATAAGAAGGCATGCAATAAGATGACCAAGTGGTCGTACAAAACAGATAGCTCAATCAATGATCTTGAAATACCTATTGAAGATATAAGAAGGTTATCAAATGAGCTTGCAATTGCTTTCAACAAGCTTGACAGAGAAACGGTTGAAAGGTTGAACCTTTTGTCTTCTCAAAGAGCCGATGTTCCTTCAGTGAAAGATTTCCCAGAGAGAATGAATGTTTTTCAATCTGAATTCTCAAAGGTTTCATCTTTTCTTTTATCCATTTTCTTGTATTGCTTTACTAACTCTTTCAGACAATTCAAGATTACTCCTTTCTTTTTGTAAATCACAAAGGGGGAGAATGTTTACAAAGGGGAGAATGTTTTACAAAGGGGGAGAATGCTTTACAATTCTCTTAAGGAAAATCTACGAATACAATCCTTAGGAAAGTCCATACCTAAGGGGGAGTTAGTTGTATTCAATTTCTTATTAAGAAGAGTTTTTCAATAACTCAGGGGGAGATAAGTATTTCTTGTTACATTTACTTTGTGTGTTGTGCTTTCCAAAAAGGGGGAGATTGTTAAGTCAAAAGTCTTCTTTTGACTTATATATCATGTTTTGGAAATCACAAATGCATTCTATCATATTTTAGAAATTACAATTGTCTTTTATCATGTCTATCGTATCGTACAATGTTGATCGTACCGACCATATCGTATCGTACTGACTCTGTTAATCATACCATACTGACTCTGTCAATCGTATCGTACTGACTCTGTCAATCGTATCGTACTGACTCTGTCAATGGTACCATACTGACTCTATCAATCGTACCATACTGACTCTGTCAATCGTATCGTACTGACTCTGTCAATCGTATCGTACTGACTCTGTCAATCGTATCATACTGACTCTTCTATTCAGATGTTCATTATTTGTTTTGGTACTTAGTCAAAAACACTCACTACATATGAATCGTACTCATGTTTTTCTTTTCTATATATCTCTTGTCCTAACAAAATGATGTCGTTGAGTTAGTTACAAACTAATCAAAACGATGTCGTTCTTTCTGTTTCAATATGACCGTTGGAGGCAATATGACCGTTGGAACCCAAGGCCTATAAATAGGAGGTCATTTCAAGCTGAGACAACAATGATGAAAGAAGAGAACGAATGAAGAGACTCTGTGAACTACCAAGATTCTAGAGAGAGACACTGTGACTTATCTCATCTGCCTTGTGCGTCCGATCATCTTATCAAGGGCTTTAAAGTAATTGAAAGACAGAGGTGCCGATTACCTACAAAATCGAGGGCTGCCGGGGATAGACAGACAGACGTGCCGATCATCGTATCGAGGGCTTCCGGAGATAGGCAGACAGACGTGCCGATCATCGTATCGAGGGCTGCCGGGGATAGGCAGATAGACGTGCCGATCATCATATCGAGGGATCACCAAGGTGTTGGTGAGATAGATCTTTTATCCAAGGTGAAAGGATAACCCTTCTCTTTGGGTTAAAAGAATTGTATTACTTTTACATTTCCGTTGTTACTTGTATTAGAAAGGGATTTGTATTGTTTCCTTTCTTCATTACATATTCAATTGTAATTGTTTCAATTACAATCATTCAATTACTTTTTGTATTGATTGATTCTATACGCTTTAAGGTAGAATCATTCATCTTTGTATTACTCTGATTATTATGTTCACCTTGAATACAATTGTTTTACATTACATTAGTATTACAATACATCATACCTTTTATATTCAATACAATTGTGAGTGTTTGTATTTGTATTAGTTTAAGATCATTTAAACTAATCTCTTTGTTGCTAAAACTCAAAGGTTTTAAACCTACAATTCACCCCCCCCCCTCTTGTATTGTTCCATCTAATAGACTTATATCTACAATTTTGATCCAACAGTTTATTAATAGTTCCATGTTAAAATCACATTCCTGGCAATAACTGCATTGTCAATCATGTATGTTTTGATTTGTTATAATTCATCCAATTTTTTAACATGGTTTAATAATATAAATAATATTAACCATGATATAAATATTATATAAATTTATTAAATATTTATTTATAGTAACCCATAAAAGTTATATATAGACAATGAAATACAGTGTTCATAGATAATGTAGGTAATACATATGCATGAACCGTGTTTCCATTTTCTCTAAGGATGAAATTAAAGTAAGGTAAACAATATATTAACATTAAATATTAACATTTTTTCATATATATTCATGAAATTAACCCTAATTACCTTTGATGTAATGTTTTAGTGAAAAAATAATCACATCACTTTGTGATGATATAGTCCACGGTACACCCGAACAGTGTTATCATATCCCCCATTAAATGGAAATTATGGAGGTGTATGTGATATAAAAATTAAATAATTATGATTAGGATATAAATATAATATATATTAATTTAATACATCCTTATTACCATGCTATTAAATCAAAAATGAAAAAACACATCACATCGGTTCGCGAGGAGATAGTTTGTCACACACACAAGTGACGTTATTATTTTCCACATGATTAGGAGGCATGAAGGTAGAAATTTTATTATAATTTAAAAGGTATAATAATATAATAAATATAATATTTAAAAATTAAATCCATTATTATATCTACCCTTGAGAGTGGGGGATCTAAAACGAATAACATTGGTTCGTGAGGTTGTAGTCCTTTATACAGACAATCGACTGTTTCATTTCCCATTTCATGGAAGAGGTGTTGGATATAAGATATGAAATTTGAAAACAAAATATATTATATTTTAGATACTATTTTTAATATATAATCCTAATTAAATTATATTTAAACGAGTTAGAATAAAAAGTAAAATAAATAATATATTGTTTAGAACTATACCTCTTCTTCAGACAACCTATTTTGGTTTAAACCGAAGCACTCCTAGATTTGATTGATCATATAAAAAGGTCTCTAGGATGTTTTTAGGGATTTATGGAATATATAAAGTAAGTTATTAGATGAACCATTGGTTTTTTATGTGTGTATAGGAGTAGAGAGGGGTGTCCTTTTATAAGTGGGGGAGAGGACACACATGGAATTTTTTAAATGAATAAAGTGTACCCACATTTTTCACATTCACAATGGAAAAAATAATTCACTATCAATACTTAAGGGATATAATGTATAAATATGGCCATAAATTTCATTTTGGAAAATTTTATAGGTTATTTTACCCATTATCCTTTTAGTTTACCCCCTCTTAAACCTGTTTAAACCATAACCATAGTAATTAATTTTTACTGTTTTTATTATTCACTATAATAAAAAAAATAATTTTAACTCATTAGATAATTTGGATTATTACTATTAAAACTATGTAACCCATTTAATCATATTATATTCACAGAAGATGAAAAATTTAATTTAAAATTATACCAGTAGATCTGATAAAAAAGCAGGTTTCCATAGAGAAAACATTCAAAAGTTTAAGACATTATTATATCAAAATTCAATTTGAAATTTATTCTAGTGAACTAAATTGGATTAATATATATATTATTTAACTAATTTTACTTTTAAAAACATGTTAAAATAAAATTTATCTTGTAATTTCTTTGAATGAAAATGCAGTTGTTTAATAAAACACATTATTTTTCACTATTTAACAAAAAAATCTTTTTAAAAAATTTCTCAAAAAATAACTATAACATAATTTTTAAATTATGATTTTAAAAATTAAGTTAATTTTTTTAAAATAATTTTATAAAATATGAAAAATAATAATTTTAAAATATTCACACAAAATAAGATAAAAACGATTTTTTTTGAAAAATATTGTTTTAAGCATAAAATTGGATTTACTCTTGTCTAATGCTTTGAAAACACATAAGATGAATGTAAATTTTTTATTGAATATATAATATATATTAATTTTATTGAAATTATTCACTAAAATTATTTTATTTAATTTATTGAAAAAAATGTTTGAGCGCCTAAAAGTAGTTTTTCAGAAAAAGAGTTCCTTTATTTTTGAATGGTTTTTATATTCATTTATAATTATTTGGTCAAATATGAATTAATTTTTTTACACATGTAAAGAATATATTTTCATTATTTAGTTAACCATATTCATACCCATAACTCCAAAATATAATGGATAACTATCATATTGAATAATCATATTTTAATAGTCTGTCGTGTTTTGTTTAAACTCAATGTTGTGTGTAATGTAAGCTATTAAAGAAATTAAAATTATTTGAAAATTAAAATTTCATAAAATCATGGGGTGTCACATTATACCCCCTTAAATAAATTCCACCACACAATTTGAAATTTTGATTAGAAATAAAGAGCTTAACATTTAAAAATACCATTGTGGGAAACTCATATAGTAATTGAGGTTAATAAAACATCCTCTTGAAAAGAGAAAAAAAGATATATATAGGGCACATAGAATAAAATGTAACTTCCTTGTTAGAGAAAATTTTTTGGAAGTGAAAACATGGACATGGTAGAGAAAACCAATGCCTAAATACTGATAGAGAGTGATAAATAACATGTTCAATAAATATTTAAGGGCTAAAATCCATAGATTTGTGATAGTCGAACATGGTCAATAGAAAATTAATAACCAAAAATCTAATAAAGTATGATAGTTTAAAAGGAAATTAATTTATAATAAATGAAGGTAAATTTAAATTATATTATTTTATGATCATTTTCCTAAAGTTGACTAAATTTTATAGAAGATATACCTACTTGACTTCATTTCATTTCATAAGCACAATTTCATCCTTTATTTGTGTTTGGATCAATTTAAACTTCATCACTTCGTATAAGAGATGAATTTTTCAACCCCAAATCACTAAACAATAATAATATTAACTAAATAATGATAATCCATTCATTTTGTCTCTAATTATTATCATAAACAAAAAATGGACATCATAGGTTATCAAATGTGCATAAATATTCCAATGGTTGAATACACAATTAATCTTGAAAACCCCATCTAAATTTTGAAATAAACCCTTCAATAAATAGATAACCTTATAAACCTTACGAAAATCATAATTTAGAAGAAAAAAAATTCTATATTTCTCAATATAAATTTAAAATTAATCCACCAAATATTATTAAGTATATCTTAATGGTCACATGCCAAATACATGAATACCTTCATCATTTATTCTCTTAAACCATGAAAATAACCAAAATTACCAAAAACATCAATATAAAAAGACACTATTAATCATTCCTTAAATAAAACAATAGATTAATGAATATGTTACAAATATCAAAAAAAATTAGTCTTCATCAACAGTAACAAAAACTACTTTGTCAACGAATCATTAATTAGTTCCACAGTTATCAATACTATTAAATTAACTTTATCCCTATAAATAATCAGTTTATCCAAAATAAAAAACATTTTATTGACATTAATAAAATATTATTATAATAATTTAATCATATTTTTCCATAAATTTTCACCTTTCTGTTAAATCAATTTCTAAGTCATCAGTTCAATTCGACATAATCCTAAATATCCTTGAATAAAAAAAATCTACATAAAAATCATGATATATTTCATGATTCATATAATATAATTCATGTATTATAATACATAAACAGATAAATCATTCTACTTTATTATTAAAACATTAACTACTATTCAATTTTATTTTTTTAATACTTATTTTCCGATAATATTAAATATGAATCATGTATTGATATCCATCATCCTCAATTAAATCATGCTTCTTATATTTAACATTTACAATACTATTAGAATAAGTCATAACTTTTATGTTTCATTTGTTGTATCTTCAACATTATTAGTATAACCATTACTCATTGAACCTTGATGATTCCTTTATGATCTTTCCCCTTAGGACATCGATCTTCATAATTCTCATGCTAACCACATTTAAAACATTAAATTATAAATGATACCTTAGGGATACCGTTATTAAAATTAATTTCATTAACTAAATTTTTATTTATTCTTATAAATATATTAACATGTGTCCTTATTATCTATACATAAACCATCTTCTAATTCTTTTGATAAATTCCCCAAAGTTCTTCTCCCCACATTCTCAAAATATAGAGAATTGAACCATATTTTCTACATGGTTTCGGCTACCTGATCTCTCAGTGAACTATATTTTCATTTTTTCTTAAAAATAAATTAATATACGCCCTTTTTCATTACCCATAAATTATATTATCATTTATTTGATAAATTCCCTAGAGTACTTATTATCACATTCTCAACATATAGAAAATTTAATCTTCTTTCTTCCATGGTCTCTACCACCTAACCTCTCTTTGATTTATATCCTTCTCTTCTTTGGAGAGTCCTTAAGTTGGTCAATGTGGATATTATTAATCATATATTGTGATAACTAATTATGAATAACTACAATATCTTTTACTCTAGTCATTACCTGATTTGGTTTCTTATTAATATATTGTCCATCATATTTAACATTAACCCAGTTTCTTCTAGTTCTTTCCATTGACTAAAACAAAAAAGAATAGTTAAAGAAATAGTAATGATATTGGGAAAACACATAATTATAAAAAATCATTTATATTCTGTATAAATCCTGACACCTTATTTGAAATATATTTCTCCTTATTTTTAACCTAGGTTATACAAGGTCACCATTTATTCAAAACCATTATGATGGTTTATAAATATTTTATCAACTTCTAATGTATATCCCCCAAGAGTGTTAAACTATGAGAGAATTAAGGCCCATTTTCATTTACTTGGTAATTCTCAAGTCAATATTGATGTGTCTTTTTCAGATTTATTACCCCTAGGTACATCTATTTTAGAACCATGTCTACTTGTAGTATCCAAACATGGATGTCATTTCTTCAAAACCACTCGCTCTATCCTTCACAAATATTCTAGGATATTTTACTATACATAGAATAGTACATACTCTTACCCTTAGATATATACCTAGGGATATCATTAAGGTGATCTTATCCTAGTTTTGAAAGGTCAATTAAACATGTCCTATGATACTAACTATAGAGAACTCACCTTTTCATATATTGATATTATATCTTTTTAGATGATTATTCATTACATCATAAAAGCACAAGGTATATTTCATTTAGAAACATGGAAACACAAAAAACTTGTTCATATTTGAACTACATCATCTCCCACTAATTTCAACATAACTAGAACCCTTCTAAGACATATAATAGATAATACCATTCTTTAGAACCTGGAGAAATGAAACATAAAAAAGGTTGGGTTAGATACATAGTAAGGGTAAATAAGAGATATAACAATATAACATGATCATGTGAGTATGAGAATAAAATTTGAAAACCCTATAATTCATAGCGTATATCATAAATGTGAATAACAACATAAATCATGGAATTTTATAAGTCGTGAATCCTAATTGAATCAATAAACATGGGCCTTGAGAGAATAAAATTTTAATAGGACAAATATTTATGGAAAAATAATACTAATATAAAACCTTCTATTAAGGATACCCACCAAGACATTCCAAACATTTTAATATTGGGCCAACACCCATGTATTGGCTTCAAGATTGGGATAACCTCACATTTACCCTCTTTTGGGGCCTAGGATAACCTCTTATGTACCCTATGATCTAATAAAATATTTTTCATTACCCAATTAATTTTAAGGGAGATATAAGTCCCACCTATAAAATAATAAAAATCATACATATGTTCACCAAAATATCATAAAAAATTAATCATATTAAAACCAATGTTAAGAAATGGGTTTCATAAAACATTTCATTATAGCATAACTAGTGGAAAAGAAATGGGGTTTAAAATAATTACATAATTTCCTCATAACTTAACCCATATAAAAAGAAATATTTTTAATATACATCATGTAATCAAAAACATAAACCATTCAAGGAAATAATAAGAACGGTAACCTAGGATCATATCCCAAGTAAATCATAAGTTATATAAAATATTTCATCTTAGTTGTAAATTTATTATCAAAAGATACTTGCAATATTTTTGAGGAAAATATTAATTTCACATTGAAAATAACTTTTAAAAAATAAAATATCAAAAATCATTTCCAAAATCATTTTCACTATAATTAACATTGGAAACTTATATAAGAAGCATTGAAGATCATTTAAAACATTTCTTCATAAAAATATCTTTTCTACTTTGATAAAAACTTTTTAAAACATAAAATATTTTCAAAATCATTTTCATTTAAAATAACCTTGTAAACTTATAAAGTATGCTTTGAAGATCATTTAAAAAGTTTCTTGATTAAAATAACCTTTTTTATTTGAAAATCACCTTTTTAAAACTAAAATTTAACAAACAATTATAAAAATAGTTTTCATTGAACATGTCCTTATAAAATTATAGAGGAAACTTTAAAACACCATGTTTTCATGATGGTATGAAATTTTATACATGTTAAAATAAATATTCATTTCACGTTATCAGTAACATCTAAATAGACATTGTTTTGAAAAAAAATTAATATTACTTTTAAAATAAATATTAAAAAGGCAAAAAGTGAAAAAAAAATGGCTATACATAATCCTATACGAACATTGAATAAAATTAAAACACTTTTATAAAATGTGTATATATAAGAATAAAATGTTTTTCCACCGAAGTGATAAATAAAATATATTTTCTTTTAAAACATTATTTTAGAATATTTAGTACATAAAGAGAGGAAAATGAATAAAAAACATGTATTTTATATAAATAACAATAAGAAAAAAAAATTAATTATGCTTTTTATAGGTATAACATAATATCTCTTCCTCAGAAGCATAATCATAAACAACCCAGACAAACAATGAGATTGTAACATCAAGCCCTTACCACTTTTGTAAATTTTGAATCATAAGACCAAATAATTCATAACATAAAATGAAACATTAAATATATTTAATATAAGTATATTAATGATATAAAATTTAAAATTTCCAGAATATACACCTCATAAATGAATATAGGTTCATAATATAACATATGTCTCAATGAAACCAAATTGAGACAAAAATCCCTTACCACTTTGCTAACAATTTAACCATAAAACCTATGAAAGAAAGATACTAAAATTTATATGTAAATACCAATAATTTTCAGGATAGTTATCATAAAATATATTCATAGGTAGTATATATACCACATAAAAGAAACACATGGTGAAAATAGCATGTGTCTCACAAAAAATAAAACTAAAATGGAAATCCCTTACCTTAAGTCTCAAATTACTTCAAACATATTTGAAATTCATGTGTAATAAATATAAAGTTATTAAAAATATATTCAATACCCATAATTATATATATCAACCATATAATATTTTCTTATGAACTTTTATTAACTGTTTATTCATAATTCCATGTTAAAATCATGTTTCAAGCAATAACTACTTTATTTTTCATGTATGTTTTGATTTGTTATTTTTAGTCCTATTACATTCATCATAGTTCCATAATATACATAATTTTAAAAAATATATAAATATAATATATATTCATAATATATTTATTAATATTAATCCATAAAAGCTATAGATAGAAAATAAAATACACCATTAATGGAGACGGTAGGTCAGACGTACGCATAAACTTCATTTCCATTTTCTTGAAAATTGAAATGAAAGAAAGGTAAATAAAATATTAACCCTAAATAATTATTTTTTTTCATATAAATTACATATATTATTTATTTTCACCCTAATTACTTTCCATTAAAATCATTTATGAATAAAATTACATCGCTTTGTGAGGTGATAGTCCACCGTACACACGAACGATGTTATCATTTACCCCACATACTGGAAAGTAAGAAGGTATATGTTATATTATAATTAAATAAGTATAATTATGTTAAAATATCATATATTTTCATTTAGTATATATTTATTATAATATAAATAAAACAAAAAATGAAAAATACATCCCATCAGTTTGCGAGGATATAGTCTGTCGTATACATGAGCGACATTATTATTTGTCAACGGTTTCGGATGTAAGAGGGTAGATGTGGTATTGTAATTCAAGATAAAAAATATATATATATATATAAACCTTAAATATATTAATATATACATTTTTGATAGGTTTTAATGGAAAAATAATAACATTAGCTCACGAGGAGGTAGTCCCCTATACACACGATCGATGATTTCGTTCCCCATTTTATGGAATTAAATATGGATATAAGTAATTAAATTAATATAATAAAATATAAATATATGTTAGATATTTTTGTTATGATATCATAATATATGAAAAATATTTAAAGGAGTTATAAGACTAAGTAAAAGAAAAACGCATAGTTTAAAACATTACCACTTATTCGGACAACCTCTTTATGTTTAAACTAAAACCTTTTTTGATTAGATTTATGATAATTAAAGGAATCAAGGATTTGTGTAGGTATGTAAGTAATATATTTTTTATAGTAATTGGATAAAATAATGGGTTTTTAAGTTTTAATAGGAGAGGATATGGGTGTCTTTTTTTAAGTGGGGGAGAGGACACATAGTAAATTTTTGATATAAATAGTGTACCCACATTTTTCGCATACCAAAATGAAACCAAAATGGGTCACTATAAATAATTCAAGTTTATAAGGTCTATATATTTCTATAAAATGTATTTTTAACCTGTTTATAAGTAATTTTACTACTTATCTTTTTAGTTTAACCACCCCTTATAAACCTATTTTAACCTTAACTCGGGTAATTAATTTTTACCTATTTTACTATTAATTTTTGTCAAAAATTAAGTTGAAATCAATAGATAAAATTAATTATGTTTATTTAAAATATTGAATCCATTTTTCCTAAATTATATTCAAAAAATTAGAAAAATTAAATTTAAAATATAGCTCACAGACTTGATGATAAAGCGATTTTCTAAAGAAAAAGCTTCAAAAGTTTTAACAAAATTAAATCCAAATTTAATATATAACTGATTCCATTGACCGAAATTGTATTAATAGATATAAAATTCTACTAATTTTACTTTTAAACCCATATTAAATAAAAATATAACTCTTATGTTCTTTGAATGAAAAGATCATTTTTAAATATAAACAAGTATTTTCACTATTCATTAAAAATTTTATCTTTTCAGAAAATTCTCAAAAATTCACTATAAGATAATTTTTGAAAACTAATTTCAAAAATAAAGATAATTTTTTCAATAAAATTTCTTCTAAGATAGAAAATATTAATTTATATTAATTTTGCAAAATATGGAAAAATCGCCTTTTATAAAACTACAGCTTTTAAGTGTAAAATTGGATTTATTTTTGTCACATGCCATTAAAATAGATAAAATTAATTTTAAAAATTTTATTGAATATAATATGTATATATATATTTAAAATAACTCATAATAAATGATTTATTTAATTTATTAAGATAAAACATGATTGTGAACATAAAAATAATTTTTTAAAAAAATATATCCTTTAGTTTTCAAATGGTTTATATTCTCAATTATCATTAATTGGTTACAAAAGAATTAATTTTATATACATTTTAAAACCATATATTTTCTTAATTTAGTTAATCCTACTCATAGCCTCCATTCCATGGTCTAATGGATAACTATCATTTGAAATATTAATATTTTAATAATATGTCAGGTTTAATTTAAACTCGATATTGTGTGTAATGCGAGCTATTGACGAATTTAAATTTAACATAAAAAAACGATTTCATAAAATCTTGAGCTATTGGAAAGTTAAATTCACATACAAAGGTATTTTTCATAAATTAATTTTTAAATATGATTAATATAAAAGTACATGCATAATAAGTTTATTTGTCTTGACCAAGATATTAAATTTGATGATAAAATCTATATTTGATTTTATTACTATGTTATAATAATTTTTTTTCTGATAATACAATTCAAATTTGGAGTATTTTTTTAATAAGTGGAGAATGTTACACCCCAATATTTCAATATTTAATTCTCTCTTAAATAATATTATATTTGATAACATACACCTCATGCAACACCAAACTTAAACAAACCATGATATACAATAGAAATATTATTATTTAAATATGATTATTGTAACATAGATGTTGGATTGGTGGGTATGAATAAGAAAAAAAATATTTTGAAATATATGTATAATATTTTTCTTAATACAAATATTCCAATTATTTCCTAGGAAATAAATACTCAATTTTAAATAAAATTAGATAAGATTTAAGGAGGTGTATTTTTCTTCAGAAAATGATTTTATAAGTGAAAACTATTTTTATCAAAATAAATTCAGTTATTCACTCTACATTAATGTTTTTAAGGAATTTATATATCATATATTTAATAAAATAAATTAACATTCATCTAATTTATGTAACCAGATAAATAATGTGTATAAATTTATATTATAATTTCAAAAATACATTTTCTTCAAAAAGGATTTGAATTTATTTTTATTCATGGATATAATGATTAATTTGTTAAACTATTATATGTTTAATTTTATAAAATTTTCTGCGTTTTTTTAATTATAATTATAAAATAATCTTAAGATAATTATTTTTGGGATTTTACTAAGAAGGCTAATTTTGTAAAAAACATCATTTTTTTACTTTTAATCAATGTAATTTCAATGTTCCATTTTGTTTTAGATATTTTTAATGAAAATTTAGTTGAATTTTATTAAACATAATTCAATTAATTACATTTGAATCAATATTATTCTTCATTTTGGTATAAAATCATATGTATTCTTAAAATGGGTATTTTTTTAAAAACAATTTTTCATTATGCTTCGCGCACATATATTAAAATTAATTTTTATAAATTATGAAAATTAAATAGTATAGAATTTGTTTCAACATTGGAATAAATATTATAAAATTATTTATAAGTTCAATTTCATTTTT